>OX336388.2:683221673-684499173 GCA_946902985.2 Meconema thalassinum | reverse complement strand
CCAAGCTCATTGAAAACATGCTTACAGACAGAAGGTTCCGTGTAATTATGGGAAACAAGACCAGTAAGGAAAGGACTCTTAATAACGGTCTTCCTCAAGGATCGGTACTAGCACCTCTGCTGTTCAACTTATATATATATCAGATTTGCCGAAAACAACCTCCACACCATTTGGGTACGCAGACGACTGGGCATTTGCAGTGCAGGACAAATTTATGGAGAATACCGAAGATACGTTGACAGCTGACCTCAACATCTTAGATCAGTATTTTCATAAATGGAGACTTAGGCCAAGTTTGAGTAAAACTGAAGTCACATGTTTCCACCTCAACAACAAACTGGCCCACCGTGAACTTAATGTTAAATTCCAGGACACTAGACTTCACCACAACAGATACCCAAAATACCTCGGGGTAACCCTTGACAGAACTCTGTCCTTCAAGGAACACCTGAAGAGGACAACAGCCAAACTCCAGACACGGAACACCATCCTCCATAAACTGTGTGGTACCACCTGGGGTTCTTCAGCTTCAACCTTAAGAACTTCAGCTCTTGCCCTTGTCTTCTCAGCTGCAGAATATTGCTCTCCAGTCTGGTTGAACAGCTGTCATACAAAACTGGTTGACTCGCAGCTAAACCATACTTTGCGCATTGTATCAGGAACCATAAAATCTACCCCCACTTTTTGGCTGCCAGTTCTTAGCCATATTCCTCCACCACACTTACGGAGAAAGAATGCCCTGTTGCAAGAGTACCAGAAGTTGTCTAGAAATGCCAATCTGCCAATCCATGGAGACATCCCCAACGCCATGATCAGCAGGCTCCGTTCCAGAAATCCACCAGTTAGGACCGCCAGAAACCTGGTTGATAATTTCAACCTACAGCAGGACTGGATGCAAGAATGGACATCCACAGCTCCACCTGAGTATCGGAACTTTCCCTGCATCACAAGAACACCAACAGGATTTCATCTACCCCGCAGTACCTGGACAACTCTCAATCGCATCAGGACAGGCCATGGCAAGTGCGCTGACTCCCTCCACAAATGGGGCAAACTTTCCTCCCCGGAATGTAGCTGTGGTGTCCCAAAACAAACAGTCCATCACATTGTGGAACAGTGCCCCCTGAGTGCATATCAGGGCAATTCAAAAGACTTCCAAAATCTGAATCCGCCTTGCATAGACTATATTGAGAGCTTGAAGTTAAGACTGTAACCTACTGTACATAGTGTATATTTAATTTGTGATTGTGTTTCTTTGCATTTTTATGATGTCATACGCTAAATAATAAATAATAAACCATTCATCCGATTGCAATGACATTATGGTGAGATATTGTGTACACTTACTTGAGGGTTTCTAACTTAGTAAATCCATTTCACAGGAGGTTGCGCACGAGTAGCCTACATTCAACAAATGAGCGACTACGCGCGAAGCGTTTCAATAAAGTCCCGTATGCGTTCAAATACCATTCGTCCGATTACGATGAAACTTGGGTGAGATGTTGAGTACACCATACGGAAGGTTTCTGGCTTAATAAATCCATTTTACAATAGGTAGCGCACGAGTAGATTCAACAAATGAGTGACGGCACGCGAATCATTTCAACAAAGCACCGTATGCGTCCATATACCATTTATCCGATTGCGATGAAACTTTGGTGAATTGTTGTGCACATTTCAGTTAAGGTTTCTGGCTTAGTAAATTCATTTTACAATAGGTAGCGCACGAGCAGATTCAACAAATGTGCGATGGCGCGAGAATCGTTTCAACAAAGTCCTGTAGGTGTCCATATACCATTTATCCGATTGCGACGAAACTTTGGTGAATTGGTGTGTACACTCCAGGAAAGGTTTCTGGCTTAGTAAATCCAGTTATTAATAAGTAGCGCATGAGTAGATTCAACAAATGAGTGACTGCGCACGAATCATTTAAACAAAATCCCGTATGCGTTATATGCCATTTATTCGATTGCGATGAAACTTTGGAGAGTTGTTGTGCAGGCTCTCACGAATGTTTTTAGATTAGTTAATTGATTTCACGATAGTTTAGAGGCAGTTAACAGAAATTGAAAAGAATATTGTGTATCCAAAAGCAGTTCAAGAAATAAAGTTACAACACTTTCTTTGATTGGCAGGACAACGTCTGCCGGGTCAGCTAGTATTAGTATAGATTGTCAAATTAAAGCCCACATTTGTGACAGATCTGTTTTTAAATACATGTTTTATAAAAAAAATAGGAAAGACCAAGTTAAAATATTGTTTTCATTAGTTTTTTCTTTTCTTTCTTTTAAAAACTGAAGAAGGCCATAATGTGGCCGAAACTGGTATTATGGGGGGGAGGGGGGGAATGTAACCGATGAGGGGTCAAAATATCAAAATTTTGAAATATGTGTATTTGTATGTATTACCTCTTTTATATTTTGTGTACAAATTTCAAGCTCATTACTCAACTGGAAGTATTTTTAAAATAATTTTATATCTGATGCTGCATGCCTATAGACAAAGTTACTTAAATTTGAGTAAAAGAACATATTATTTTTTTTTTAAAGAAAATCGCACAATGCACAAATACATATCCAACTTTCAAATGTTGTTTTCTTGATATCAATTTTTCCACCACTTAGGCTAGGTGCACTTTTCTCTGAAACCCTAAATGCTACAAAACCGAAATTTTCAGGGATTGTTTAATGAGTGACTAGCAACCCGGCCCGGCTTCGATGTCAATGAAACACGATCTATATCATTTTTACGTCTCTGCATGGTGGGTTAAAACCACTGACTGGACTATTAACTATATTATCATGGAGATGCATGTGCAACAAATTCTTGTCAGATGTAATTTAAGAATGGCGAGGTGCATGAAACACAAATCCCCCTTCCGTCCAATCTATAGTGGACGATATATTGAATATAGAGATGTGCTCTCGCGTACGGTTTTGTAGAACTTTTCAAGCTGAACAATTCTTACACACATTGTAAATATATTGATATTTTTAACGGTTTGCTCAGCGTAAGCTTAAGTAGTGTGGTAGTGGAAAAGCTACGCCACTTCTTTTTGAACCCTCCTCGTATCGGCCCCGAACCTGATATCTCGCTAACCAAACATGGGATTAGAACATACAGGGTGTCCTAGCACTCGTAGTGAGGCCCCCTACTTTCCTATAGCCTATTATTTAATTAAAAGAGCAAAACTAAAAGGTCATTCGCGAGTAGTGGGGTAGTGTTGGTTTTCTCAAGTCACGCTCGTGCTTGAATATGTATGCCTATGTTGGGAAAGGGTTAGGTGGTGGGGAGGAGTAGGGTCGAGTGAGGGGTTGTTTAGATGGTATTTTTTCCGCTCTATGTGATGTCGAGGTTATTTTTTAAATGGATGGAATTTGGAAACGCCATTTGGGGTAAACGTGTGCTTTTGACATTATGGCGATGAATGTTTTTTTTGTACGCCTGCGCACTTGAGAGATTTTGTAAGAGAGCGGGATTTTTAAATGATTATTTCTAGATGAGTGTTTTTTATGTATTTAAAGAAACCCAAAAAAATAAAATGGTCATCGGCTTTTTAGTATCTCGTTAACCAATAGTGCGATTTAAACATAGGGGGTGTCGTAGGACTCGTGGTGAACTCCCCTTTTCTAAGGACGGGGTATATTCACCCCAAAATAAAAACTACCCTTACCCGGGGGATGAAATAGTATTTTTTGTATGCCTACGAACTTGACGGCTTTTGTAAGAGAGCGGGTTTTTTAAATGATTATTTATAGATGAGTGTTTTTTAATATGTATTGAAATAAACCCAAAAAAACTAATAGGTCATCGGCTTTTTACTATCTCTCTAACCAATAATCGGATTTAAACCTATGAGGTGTCGTAGGACTCGTGGTGAACTCTCCTTTCCTGTGGACGGGATATATCCACCCCAAAATAAAAACTCCCCTTACCCGGGGGGTAAATAATATTTTTGTATGTGCGCGCACGGACGGCTTTTGTCAAAAGGACCTAATTACACGTTTGTTAATATTTTCTGAACCCCTGATGGGATTTTGCCATAGGCAGTATCCTAACCCTGGGGGTGACGCCCCGTTTTTGAATGTATGATTCATTTTTGTCGAAAGGGCCTAACTACACTTTTGTTCATATCTCGCGAACCAATCATGCTAGGGACTTGTATGAGGGGTCCTAGCACTTGGGGCGACGTCCCCCTTTGCAGGGTGAAACTGCCCCCCAAAATTGAAAAATCAATATCTTGGAAACGAAGAATCCTAAAATTAGGTGTGATAGCTTAAAAAATAGGGGATGATATGGGCTTTTACCTCGATTGGTCATTTCACCCCTAAAACAGTAAATAGTCATTTTACGAGAAAAAAAACTGTTAAACACTTTAAAATGATAAATAACCCTAAGATCTTTTGTTTTATAAAAAAATAGCAGGGGGTGGAAACTACCCCCCAAATTGAAAAATCAATATCTCGGAAACAAAGAACCATAAAATTAGGTGTGATAGCTTAAAACATAGGGGATGATTTGGGCTTTTACCTCGATTGGTCATTTCACCCCTAAAACAGTAAATAGTCATGTAATGGGGGGAAAACATGTTAACCACCTAAAAATGATAAATGAACCTAAGATCTTTTGTTTTTGAAGAAAAATAGTAGGGGGTGTGAAAACAACCCCAAAATTGAAAAATCAATATCTTGGAAACGAAGAACCCTAAAATTAGGTGTGATAGCTTAAAAAATAGGTCATGACATATGCTTTTATATGGATAGGTCATTTCACCCCTAAAACAGTAAATAGTGATTTTTCAGGGGGGTAAAAGGCTGTTAAACGGGTAAAAATGATAATTGAAACTCAGATCTTTTGTTTTAATGAAACATCGTAGGGGAGTGTAAACTACCCCCAAATTGAAAAATTCAATATCTTGGAAACGAAGAACCCTAAAATTAGGTGTGATCGTTGAAAAAATATGTGATGACATTCGCTTTTACCTCGATAGATTATTTCACTCTTAAAACAGGGAATATTAATGTTACAGGGGGAAAAGGTATCAAACACCTAAAAGCATAAGCGTTTTGTGAACCGTACTTTAATGGACATGTGTATGGAGGATGATTGTTATTATTATCATGTATTATTATTAGGTAATTATGGATTAATGTGTGTATAGATAAATAGCCAGTGGGGAGCGTGATGGCGCAGGTGCTTAGCTGCTCGTCTTTACCAGGACAGCTGGGGTCCAAATCCCGATGACAGCGAGGGTTGGAATTTTCACTTGAAAAATCACGTGGCGTCATAAAGGGCATTCGGCCTTAAATCCCCTGCCAACACCAAAATGAGCCTGGTTGGCTCCGGCGACTCAAAATAATTGGGAAAAGCCGAAGAAAGAAAGGTAACTCACCAGTAATAGTAAACATTGGTTTGAGGTGTTGAAGAAGTCAGGATGGCCAACCCTTTGCCATGGTTCACGAATGGACCCCAAAAAGGTTTTACCTGTCAAGACTCAGTGTACCCTGTTGCAGCCTTTAGAAAAAAATCGAACCGGGGCCTCTGTGATGACAGTGGAGTTATATTCATGATGCTTTTTAAACAAACATACGCTTGCATACTACCGCTGGGTTTAATCTGCACAGAGACACTGGCTTTGGTTTGTGTAGTGTGCCTTGGTGATAACAGAACGATGATCTTGTCAGCAAGTTTCATATTACTCGTCTGCTTGATAGTGGGCGTGCTCTGCATCGTGTTATCATACAGGACATGACTAGATAGTGGTTAGGTAAAGGTTTGACAAAGGCTTAGTGAAGCTTATTGCAACCTTGAAATGAATGTCTTGCTATAGTCGGGGTTGGAAGCCAAGACCTTAGGGTTGACAACCAAGTAGGTTAACCTCTACACGGTGAGATGGTCAAATAATAATGTAACAGAACATATAGAAACGTTTTCTATAGTTTAACGAATTGACTAAGAGCCATACCATGACAGGTGTAGGTAATGGAAATTTAATCCTTAGCTGATGACTATACTACTTGTAATCTATAGCCATGCCCACGTATAAGCTATCATGTTAGAAAAAGAATTGTATGGCTTGTTTTAAACGGAGAATAATTGTGTTTACTGTGAAACACAAATCTGAGTTTAAAATTAGTTTATGTCCTACGTGATGTTTGAACACTTTTTTTATTTATACTTTAGACAAACGCTAACATAGTTGTCATTCAGAAGCCATGGCTGCCTCTTTTCCAATCCTACGCCGTACGCTGAAGTTAAAATGAATAATGATCACGTTACAGACAGCCATGAGAACTAAGTGAACAAAGAATACAATTCGTGAGCCAGTGAGGAATTCAACATGCTGTCCTTTGGACAAAATAGAAGCGTTTTACAAACCTAACCACCAAGCTGTCCTATCGACCCTCAATGGTTTGGGTCATCGTAAAGATGAAAATTGAATCTAAGCTATAACTAAAATTAACTACACTATTATATACTAGAAGAAGAAATGGAAAACAAAAGGACAATAGGCCAAATAAAGGACAGAAGGAATAAAAAATGGCCCTCAACCCTCAAGCATGTGGATTGACGGAGTTGGAAGGAAGGAGAGCCATGAAAGGCAGATAAAATATATATAATAGGAGAGGCTCTGCCCCAGAGGTAATGGATAAAGAGGAGGAAAACTGGACTCAGCTCAGAAATCCCTTGGGGTCGCCAACTTCCAAACTGATCAGCCGTAAGCCCCTTGACAGTGTAGCCATATGCAGAGTGCACCGCAAGAGGTGTGGCTATATACACCCTACCTTCTTGAGGGGGCTTGAGCAAAAGACAGGAAATAACATGAAAATAAAAACAAGGCTGCCTCCTCACACTAGTAGGATATCAGAAAAAATAAATAAACAAGGGACAATGAAGTTGCAAAAGGAAGGGACTCCCTAGGCCTCGGATACCCTAATCATGTTGGGGTCGGTAGAGAACAAGAGTTGAGCAAGTGTGGTCGACAGGAAATAAGACAGAGAGGAGCCTAGCATAAGTTAGTGGAAGCAATGAAGGTCTCAGCAGGGACTCCGTGATCGTCAACTTACATGACACTAGATATGACGCCCAGGGGTGGAATTAAAGACCTCTTTTGTTTTATATCACTGGATTTTAAGAACGCTAACACATGGCATGCCTTATAATGCAATACTGGTCCTAGGGTATGTAAAATTGTATTAGAAACTCAGCTAATAATAGTGTGCATGGCCATGATTATTTTCCCAAGTATAGTACATGGGACTGATAACCATGATTTCCAAGCCCCTAAGTAAGACAAAAACAAATGATTTTCATTTTCCAACGAGTTGGGGTGAGGTGAGGTGAGTTTTCTATACACCAAACTGATGTGGTTTCCCACTTCTACTCCAGGCCAATGCACATTTGATGTTAAGAATAGTGAAATGGTTTGCAACTGCCCAATGCTAGGACATGATTAGTGGCTTTTAAAAATGGAATGGAATGGAGTACATTTACCCCAAAACAAACAAGAGGAGTGTTCGATCCCCCACAACAACCATTCTTAAAGTCGATATAAATTACTATGCACTTCAGCTCATGACGGTCTCCTCTCTCCAATCCTACCCCTTGGTGGTGAAAGGCACACTCTAATACAACCATCATAGTGACAGGGTATCTGTTAAATACCTAACTATCCCCAGATTTACCTTAAATTTTCCTAAAATCCACTACATTTTCCGCAAATTGACCAAATGACACAACATTCCAGAAAAATTCAACAAATGACTACCAGATTTATTGAAATTCCATTGATTTACTTAAGCATGGTTTAAACTATCTCAAATTCATATAAAATTAGACGAATATAGATGAAAATTCACTAAAATTTACCAAACTTACCCAAAGTGGGCTACAAACCATGAAATTTATCCATTTTTTGTACTCGAAAATTCCATAATATTGCCTTTACATGTATGCTTTTATTGTTGTTGTTTCGTTTACCACACTCCCTGCAGACAAATACCTCAACATGACTTTCTCCTAAACTAGGAGCTCCACATTTGACATGATAGCTGAGTTTCATTTCCCATAAACTTGTCTCTGAGGTGGGTGTCAGGAAATGGCATTCAGCTGTAAAAACCACACCCTCACATAGACTTTCATAACCTCTTACGTTGAGGTTCCTCACGCTAACGACATTGAATGATTGAACGGTTTCCTTTTCACAATTCCTGTCTATACTTTCCTCTTTAAGATTGCAAGATGTTTGCAAGATTCCTAAAATGCAATTAAACTTAATAAATACCTTAAGATGGTTTGATTTGTTTAATGATAATGGTGTTGATGATTGTTATATACGTGAAGACTAATTTTTTAGGTCTTGACTGGCCTTACAATAAGAATTGACTAACCAAACATGAGTTACCTATGAGGGAAACATTTTAGCCCACTATGTTGGTTATTGACCAGTGAGGACACTTGTAGAAAGCTGTTTATTATTTTTTGAAATCATATACAACAGAGGCTTAAACCTATAGACAAACCGTGTGACCATGTTTGTTAAACAATTAGGATACTTATGTAGAGCTTACCAAAAATAATGTTGTGTATCAGTAAATGCTAGTCAACAAACAGTTATGCCGTACTAAAAAAATCATCATACAATACCTGAGAGAGCTCTTCTATAAGTATTGATGCGTAACATGTTTCCACTCGCTTGGTATATATTTTTCGGCGTGGGAATGATTCTCATGAAATGAAATGCAAATGGAACTGTAATGCAACCCAAACAATGAGCGCGCGCGATGACTGTGATTGATAACATGACGTACTGTCGGTTATGTAGCTATGTGGAATGTTTATCACATATGGTTTACTTCAAGGTTTGGAGATCCCATTAAAGATATTCCTACAATAAATGATCTTGAAATGGTCATTCTTTGGTGTGAAAATATGTATTATATGATATTGAATGAAAACAATTATGATTTATTAAATGTTTATACCTTTACTGTATTCTTATTTAATGTAAGCACTCGAGGCACTATCGACCAAAATACGGCACTATCAGGAATATATATTGCATACTTGAAGGTTTGGTGACCCCATTCAAGGTATTCCTACAATAAATGATTTTTTAGTTGTCGTTCTATGGCGTGAAAATATTTAATATATGATATTTGCTAACAGGATTTACCACTGGAATTATTTTACAAGTAGTTATTTTAATTACCAACAGAGTTCACTGTTAAGAAGGTAGAGCCCTATGTGGAATGTAGGATAACATGTAACATGTTATACATGATACGTGACAACTGTAAGGCTTGTGATTTTTAAGATGCCTTTATCCCTATATTAATCACCCAGTTTGCAAGACTCATAACTGTAATGTTCGGAATAAATTGAAACAAAACAAAAAATCTGCATTGAAAAACCAAAAAGTGATTGAGCAAATATATATACTGGGAAAAAAAGTTTTGTAAACACTATTGTCCAACAAGACTAATTAAATCAGTAACTGTCAGGGTGGCCGAGTGGTTAAGGCGTTTGACTTTAGATCAAATTTACAAATATATAAGGAAGCAAGGGTTCGAACCCCTTCCCTGACATAACTATTGCTTGAACATGCAAGAAAACAAGAAATATACACAAACTATGTTTATCAATTTAATCCATTTTTTATAATTAAAAAAAAAGAGATAGACACATAGAATACAGCTCTTTTTGTTTATCATTTCTTTTAAACATAACACTTGTTGAAAATTATTTTTAGTGGATGGGGGTGTTGCTACGTTCACCCATTACACAATAATAGCAGCTTTACGAAGTTCATTTTCTATATTTAATAGCTCTTTCTCATAACCAATATGACCAACCTGTTTACAGGCATGCAAAATCTGTAGACGTTCGACTAATATATTAGGATCGTTCCATTTGCTATTTTTTATGAATGGTTTCAAAAACTCGCGAAGCAGTTCATCATTATCACCATTATCATGATTATCATCCTCATTATTATAATCATTTTCATAATGATGATCATCATCATTAATATCAATACCATTATTATTTCCACCTATGTCCACAGTCTGTTCAATGGTTTGAGTTGCCTTTGATAGTGTTGAAAGCTTATTTTTAGATGTGCTAGAATGCTTTAACATTGTTATGTTATTATTATCACCATTGCCTTTCCTCACTAACTTGTTTATGGGATATATTGTCTCTGATAGGGTTGAGGGCTTTTGAGATGTGGGTGCGTGTCTGAACATGGGTTTCACAGGAGGTGTTAAAGGTTTCTCATTAATCAACTCGCTAACAGCATGAGTGCGTTGTAGTGTATTAAACTTGAGGTTAATATTATCTTGATCAGTACTATCTTTTACTTGGACTAGGTTTTTTGCTTTGGTTTGAGTTTTCCTCACATTTAGACTAGCGTGATTATTAAGTTTACAATCATGATTGTTTGAAGAAAGTAAGTCCAATTGTTTTGTCTTAAGCATTCCTCGACACTGTTTCGATCGTTGCTTCGAACAGCGCCAAATAACAGTTCCATTTTTATTGCTTCGTTTCACAATATATTGTGACCTTTATGCATCTCTGATAGCATAAAGTCTACATATTATTCCAACAAAATTTAATTCATGTCTCAAAGTCGATGTGAGAATGGAAGTTGCTTGTGAAACTAGAATGACAAAAGGATGGTTCGTACGTGACTTGAAGAAGCTTTCTCCCAGCGCGGACAAAGGTAGCAGGAAAGAGAAAATCCACATCTGGGCACCAAATGCGCCAGACAACGCGCGGAGGTCGTTACACTACGCGGGTAAATGCAGAAACCTCAACGATCACCTACCAAATAAGCCCCGCCCATTTGAAAGGAATTAGAGCAGTAATTAGAATACAGAAACAGGAATTATACCATCGTATAGGGGATTATCCCAGCCTCTCAGAAATATCGTCAAAATTTAAATTGGATTATTCTGTGATTTTTGCCAGAATTAAAATGAAATCAGGGGGTGGATTTGAAACGACCAATGGCAGTGAGAGACGCTAGACGCGATCAAATCCCGCCGAAATTAAGGGACAATGAAGCAAATTACGGAGCTCATTATATAAGGATCCAACGATCGGATTTTGAATAAAAAGGAGTCATTGAGACATTGGAAATGAGGACGTTCTAAGGAGCTAGTTCGAATATTCATGTGAGTGTTATTTTGGAAATAAATTCTGAAAACCCCCTACTCCACGTCCCTTTAAGAGAAATCGTATAAATAATGGATTGAAACACAGCGAAGTCAGTCTACTTTGGGGCATCACGGGAGGCGGAAGCCTTGGCCCTGAGCGTTCAGAAAATACTGTGATTTTTACAAGTCCTATAAGTCTACTTTGGGGCATCGTCAGCGGCGGAAGCCCGTGCCTCGAGCCCTCAGAAATTAACGTGATTTTTACAAGTTTTATAAGTTCTTAATACGCGCTGTAGAGGCGAGAGCCCGCGCTTGAGGCATAAGAATAATTAACATTTTACAAGTTTATAAGTAGGAGCAAGTATACCTCCGAAATTCGAACATCGCTAAGTATTCGCGAGTGCGAAGTAGAACAGTGCATATCATAACAGTATGACGCAGTTGTAATGATAGGTATAGCCGCCTGAGCTATTAACAGCTAGACCAGTATTCTAGGAAGCTATGAACTGTCGGACGAACTAAATAAGTTGATGATAGCTATATGAGATAGGAGCTTCATGTGCGAGAACCGTGCATTGTGTTAATGGTAATAATTCACAGTGGACCTTTGTTTTGGTGAAATTTTGAGAAAAACCGTGTGTAAATTATCCTCCTATCAAGATGAACCAACTAATGAAGAAGACTGATATCACGGACCAGAACCGCATCAGGAAATATGAGAGATAAGTAAATATTGTATGGGGCATGTGGGCCATAATGTTTCCCATTATTGGGGTCGGATAAGTTTATCTCGATCATAAGCAGTTATGATAAAAAATAGATATTTTAGGCGTATCGGGCATGTTTGTGTAGATTTGTGTGTTTATCAGTAATGAGTATTTTTGTGTGTTTTATAACGTAATGAGTATATGAGCATCAAAGTGTTATTTTAAATATGGTTTTGTTTGGGATGTCATTAATCTTGTTGAATGCACAGTCAAGGGAATATTTGTTTGATAGTGCTTATGCACAATGTGATTGTAAAAGCTAAATGGGGAAGACCGCTCGATATTGTGACAAGACCAGTAAGTGACACTGAAATTATGAGAGTAATAAGTATGGTAAGTGATTATCACGCGAAGGTAAGACAAGAATGGCTGGAGGGGATTGTGAGATATATTCAGGTAAGGCTAAGAGTCGATCCTGGGTCGAGCAGAATTAAAGCGGAGGTGATATTCCCGCGTTCTTCGATGATATAATGGTGAGTGAAAATAATAGCGGAGGTGATATTCCCGCATTCTTCGACGATATATAAATGGTAAGTAAAATGATTGAATCCATTATCTGATGAGAGTCCACTTTAGCTCCGTCGGAAAGGTATGGTATTGCTCGAGCCCAAGGCAGGTAAAAGGGAGTCTTTAAGAAACAGGTAGAAATTGGTTAGCCGTCTGAATTCTAAAAGCAGCCAGGAAGGTTGTGCCGGCCTGCTGGTTAGTACGGTGAAAGTGTGTCTGTCACAAGGTCGAGTTTGTCATTGTATTCTATGACGGGGAGGTAGTCCAACTTCCCGGGGTTTCTTTTTGTGTACCGCTTCAGGAAGCGATGTATTCTATTTGTCATTATTTTTGGAGTGCATTCATTATGTTGTTGTTTATTAATAATCACGGCGCACCGGCCGCCGAAGTATTTATTTGTGTTTCATGTATGTTGACTTGTTCATTTTACTATAATTAATGGAGTTATAGCTCTGAGTGAAGTAATTGTTTTAAAGTTATAAAAACACACATGCCCGTAACCTAGAATAAAACTATTGCCTTCATTATCTGACTCTTGTGAGGAAAGATGACGATTGTACGAGTAGACATGTCCGATTTCCCAAAGAACAAGTTTTGCGAGTTATAAAATGAGTGCGCAACATTTATTGTGATAGAATGGCTGGTTTATTTAAGCCATAGTTATTTGAATTAAGTCTGTTGACAATAACTCTTGGACTTGAAGCAGTGGACTGCAGTAAAATAGACTACTTTCTATTCCTGGTTTCAGCCAGTGTGAAACATTATTTTCGTATTTTTTAATGTTGTTGATTTCTGTAAATTAAGGGAGTTGATTTTGTTTTTATTAGTCTATGGTTGGCAGAAAAGGGAGATGATGTTTTCGTGAAATAAATTATTTTATATTAGGAGTTCTCTGACCTACTGATTTTAAGATAAGCCTCCTGTGATCCTGTGACTATATTCCTAGGATGTTTAGAATAAGTTAGAGCCACCCCGAACAGAGCACTACCCGAGTAAGAGTCGGCATCCTAGAAGAACGCAGAAGGGTATAATATGAATATCCTTTATAGTATCCATAAGGCTTACCATACTTCCATATCAACTGTCAAACACAAACTAATCTCTAGTAAAGACAACTTGGTAATGACAACAATAGTTTAATGTGGGAGCATATATACATGCAAAAAGTGGGAGCAAAAGTGGCAGCAAATGTGGGAGCAAAAACTGTGAGCAAAAAAGAAGTGGGAGCAAATATGGGAGCAAATGTGGGAGCAAAGAAAATATAAAAAGTGGGAGCAAATATGCTAACAAACATGTCAACAAATATGCCAGCAAAAGTAAATACACAAGTCAAGATAGTTTAAAGTGCAAAGAAAATATGGAAGCAAATATGAGAGCAAAAGTGTTGTTTTTCTAAAACAACTAGACATAACGAACTTAGTCATAACCTAACCTAACCTAACCTAACCTCACCTCACCTAACCTCAACTAACCTAACCTCACCTCACCTAACCTAACCTAAATTCACCTAACCTAACTTGACTGAACTTTACCTAACCTAACCTATCATAACGTCACCTAACCTAACTTTACCTAATCTAACTTCACCTAACCGAACCTTTCACCTCTCAGAGAAAAATTAGATTCTAGGCATAGTTGAGTTGGAACCCAAGACTTTAGGGATAACACCCAAGTATACTAGCCACTACACCGCAAGATGGGCAAACTATCATGCAACACAGCATAAAAATAAAAGTTTCCTGTAGTGTAACTCATTGGCTGACAACCATAGTTGGGAATTCAAACCAAGACCTCATGACTTTTGTTTTGAACATTATCAGAAATATTATTCCATTTACATTTTGCTGCTGCTTATAGTTATAAGAGTTGGCATTAATATGGGGAAGTAAAAAAGTGGGAGCAAATGTGGGAGCCAATATGGAAGCCAATATGGGAGCAAATGTGGGAGTCAATATGGGGGCAAAAGTGGGAGCAAATATGGGAGCAAATGTGGGAGCCAATATGAGAGCAAATGTGGGAGCCAATATGGGAGTCAATATGGGGGGGGGGGATATTGGGAGCAAATCAGCTCTCCTCGGATATCACCAGTGAGTACTCATATCCACCGCTAGATAGCGGAAAACATACTTTGTGTGTTGTATGTAACTATCTTACAAAGTTTGACTGCATGCTAAACGTGCTTGTATAAGCTGTGCATATAATTTTAATGTACAATTATCACTAAGTGTTCAGAACTAACATGTATAGCCTTGTCTAGGGTATATAGAGGATCCTTAGCAAGAAAGACTGACTAACCCCAGGAGTGTAAAGCCTTGCCATGTGCAGTAAGCACTTGTTGGCAGAAAATGGTTCCTAATAATAACGGACTTAATGAATATGAGACCTTAGTGTCGTTTTAAATCCTTACACGTATCACAACGTATAAAATAGGATTTAAGACGACACAAACGTCTCATATTCATTAAGGGCCGATTGTATAAAGCATTTGATCTCAGTTCGACGGGTTCAGCTGATCTTGACGCGTGCTGAACTCAGAATTTCTGTTGTATAAACGTTAATCTAAGATCACCGCGTCTTGATCTGAGTTCATATTTAACCGGCGACAGTTCTCGGTTCAGCCATGTTGATCTTAGTTCACAGCTGTTGTCCGTGAAACATTTTAGCGCTTAGATTTCAGTTCTAGGCTGTATTAAAAAGAGAAATATGTTAGAAAGCTTGTACATTAGTAGGCCTAGGTTATACGGCGGTACGGTACTATTTCTTTCTGGACTTGGCTTAAATTGCGCGTGCTCGCTCTCAACGATAATGCATGTTAGTCTGAGTGATCTTGGATTTTGAGGAGGAAGAATGCCATTCTCCTAAAAATCGTGTCTTATTGAGACACTTGAACGATATATTTCTTCAGTTTTAAATAAATATCAAAACACGACCGTTTTTTACATTGTATTGTATTATGTCACCTATAAACCCTGTTGTTCAGTGCCTCCAAGTCGAGGGTTATATTAGGCCTAAAGGCTATACGGACGTAATACGTGTTCACATTTGATAACAATTTATGTTTTCACTCCAAACTGTGTGTTTTTAATCAGTGATGGTGTTGTAACTTTTCTTTGTATCGGTGACATATGCACCAATACCGTAATTTAGCCTAGGAATGCGATGCAAAATTTTGAGGTTAAAAGCATTCCGAGATGTTCTTCATGCCACCAGTGAATATATTAATACCGGTACCACACACATACGATACGGTAATAGTAGCATTAAATAACTATTTTATCCACGGTGCCTTTTGTTTTTGAAAGTGGTAGGTCACTGGTACTTAATCTTATCTTTGCTAATAGGGTAGCCTATTAGATATCCTGTAGAAGAACTACAGTATCATAGGCCTAGTATTCATGTGACACACACTTCACATTATTTAGCCCATATGGCAGTAAACATGCACCACAATTGTAAGCCCATAGCCGGGTGCCATAAGCTACGGTACTTCTAAATAGTCCCTCGTGTAAATTTAGATACATGCACATTTCAATGGCTTACATTTATGCAAAATGTTTGATCAAGACATCTTGAATGTATTTGTACTGAGAAATTGTTTTTTAAACATTTCCATCTATCCTATTTTGCTTCCATTCTTCTCCACTCCCCACCTTTTACTGTGCCCATGTGTTTTATTTCCAAATACCAGTAGTGTAAATAGACCCAGGTCATCCAAGCATCCCCTGGACTGTCCCCCCGAGCACTTGAGGAGAGCCCCATGTTGTACAACTGCATCACATTAACAAGAAAATGCTAAAACAATACTGTAATAGATCACCAGCTGAAGCATATAAGGTGTATATTCACAATTTCCTTTCTTTTCTTTGTGGAAAGCAAGTCCAGATATTTTAATCCCAGTGATGACATTGATCATCCTAAGTGTGGCTCTTCAGGGGTACCCACACTATACCAAGGCAAATGCTAGAATGCTACTTACGGGTACCTGTAAATCCTGGGTCACTTACCCCAAACTTGTTCAAGGTTTTCCTTAAAATATCATCCATAGAAAACTTACTAAATCCACTGTTTTTATTACAGTTACATACTGGTACACTACTACAGCCACCTCAAGTTATCAGACAAAATCAACACACACCCAAGTACACAGGGATGTTGACCAAGATGTTCCAACAACCATTTGATAACATATTCTAGCATTTACATTTTTAAAGTGATAAAAACCCATATTTAAAAACTACTTTTTGAAAGAGAAGTGAACCTGAAACCTCCAATAAAACAGTGGTCTGCTTCATAGTAAGTTCTCCAAAACCTACCCAATTCAAATGTTATTATGTTAACCAAATTTCAAGAAATTCAATATGCAAGCAATTAACAGCTTGGCTTCGACTGTCCCATACATGACAACTGTAATTAAATGGCAAACAGCAGATTTCTGATTAAAGATGTGAGTGCATTAAAAATGATAACTGTTGTACTGGACATTAACTTGGATCAATAACGGTGAATGCCCCTCGACCATTTTTTTAGCATAGCCTGTCTGCAGTCTTCACCAGTTGCACATTTAACAGAAACATTTTTTTATATGCACATAACAAAATTTTATAAATATAAATCATCCATGCTCAGTCGTAGAGAGAGCACAAATGAGTGTTAGGGACATTGTACTCCAACCACTATGTAACCTTGTTAAGTCAATGGAGGATAATATTGTGGCAACAATTTCAGGAATAATCAGGGCCTGAAGAATTAACAACTAGTTCAGAATAACATTACATCCTTTTATTTTATTTTTATTAAATAATGCATTAGTACATTTCATTTCCTTCAGTTTCTGCCTGCTCAACATTTCATATTCTAATTATTATTTCATTTTTAATTTTGCCCTTTGTCCTCTCCAAACAGTGGCTTCTGCTTGCTATGTGTTGTTGCTAGAGGCACCTCCAAAGCTACCTGCAACAATAACACATGTTAGAAAATAACAAGTGAAGTGTGGGGTGTACTTTACAACAACTGAATTCTCACTATGGATAAGCATGCCTGTAAACAGGTTGGTCATATTGGTTATGAGAAAGAGCTATTAAATATAGAAAATGAACTTCGTAAAGCTGCTATTATTGTGTAATGGGTCAACGTAGCAACACCCCCATCCACTAAAAATAATTCTCAACAAGTGTTATGTTTAAAAGAAATGATAAACAAAAAGAGCTGTATTCTATGTGTCTATATCTTTTTTTTTAATAATAAAAAATGATTAAATTGATAAACATAGTTTGTGTATATTTCTTGTTTTCTTGCATGTTCAAGCAATAGATATGTCAGGGAAGGGGTTCGAACCCTCGCTTCCTTATATATTTGTAAATTTGATCTTAAGTCAAACGCCTTAACCACTCGGCCACCCTGACAGTTACTGATTTAATTAGTCTTGTTGGACATTAGTGTTTACAAATCTTTTTTCCCAGTATATATATTTGCTCAATCACATTTTGGTTTTTCAATGCAGATTTTTTGTTTTGTTTCAATTTATTCGGAACATTACAGTTATGAGTCTTGTAAACTGGGTGATTAATATAGGGATAAAGGCATCTTAAAAATCACAAGCCTTACAGTTGTCACATATCATGTATAACATGTTACATGTTATCCTACATTCCACATAGGGCTCTACCTTCTTAACAGTGAACTCTGTTGGTCATTAAAATAACTACTTGTAAAATAATTCCAGTGGTAAATCCTGTTAGCAAATATCATATATTAAATATTTTCACGCCATAGAACGACAACTAGAAAATCATTTATTGTAGGAATACCTTTAATGGGATCACCAAACCTTCAAGTATGCAATATATTCCTGATAGTGCCGTATTTTGGTCGATGGTGCCACGAGTGCTTACATTAAATAAGAATACAGTAAAGGTATAAGCATTTAATAAATCATAATTGTTTTCATTCAATATCATATAATACATATTTTCACACCAAAGAATGACCATTTCAAGATTATTTATTGTAGGAATATCTTTAATGGGATCTCCAAACCTTGAAGTAAACCATATGTGATAAACATTCCGCATAGCTACATAACCGACAGTACGTCATGTTATCAATCACAGTCATCGCGCGCGCTCATTGTTTGTTTGTGTTGCATTTCAGTTCCATTTGCATTTCATTTCATGAGAATCATTCCCACGCCGAAAAATATATACCAAGCGAGTGGAAACATGTTACGCATCATTACTTATAGAAGAGCTCTCTCAGGTATTGTATGATGATTTTTTTAGTACGGCATAACTGTTTGTTGACTAGCATTTACTGATACACAACATTATTTTTGGTAAGCTCTACATAAGTATCCTAATTGTTTAACAAACATGGTCACACGGTTTGTCTATAGGTTTAAGCCTCTGTTGTATATGATTTCAAAAAATAATAAACAGCTTTCTACAAGTGTCCTCACTGGTCGATAACCAACATAGTGGGCTAAAATGTTTCCCTCATAGGTAACTCATGTTTGGTTAGTCAATTCTTATTGCAAGGCCAGTCAAGACCTAAAAAATTAGTATTCACGTATATAACAATCATCAACACCATTATCATTAAACAAATCAAACCATCTTAAGGTATTTATTAAGTTTAATTGCATTTTAGGAATCTTGCAAACATCTTGCAACCTTAAAGAGGAAAGTATAGACAGGAATTGTGAAAAGGAAACCGTTCAATCATTCAATGTCGTTAGCGTTAGGAACCTCAACGTAAGAGGTTATGAAAGTCTATGTGAGGGTGTGGTTTTTACAGCTGAATGCCATTTCCTGACACCCACCTCAGAGACAAGTTTATGGGAAATGAAACTCAGCTATCATGTCGAATGTGGAGCTCCTAGTCTAGGAGAAAGTCATGTTGAGGTATTTGTCTGCAGGGAGTGTGGTAAACGAAACAACAACAATAAAAGCATACATGTAAAGGCAATATTATGGAATTTTCGAGTACAAAAAATGGATAAATTTCATGGTTTGTAGCCCACTTTGGGTAAGTTTGGTAAATTTTAGTGAATTTTCATCTATATTCGTCTAATTTTATATGAATTTGAGGTAGTTTAAACCATTCTTAGGTAAATCAATGGAATTTCAATAAAACTGGTAGTCATTTGTTGAATTTTGCTGGAAAGTTGTGTCATTTGGTCAATTTGCGGAAAATGTAGTGGATTTTAGGAAAATTTAAGGTAATTCTGGGGATAGTTTGGTATTTAACAGATACCCTGTCACTATGATGGTTGTATTAGAGTGTGCCTTTCACCACCAAGGGGTAGGATTGGAGAGAGGAGACCGTCATGAGCTGAAGTGCATAGTCATTTATATTGACTTTAAGAATGGTTGTTGTGGGAGATCGAACACTCCCCTTTTTGGTTTTGGGGTAAATGTACTCCATTCCATTCCATTTTTAAAAGCCACTAATCATGTCCTAGCATTGGGCAGTTGCAAACCATTTCACTATTCCTAACATCAAATGTGCATTGGCCTGGAGTAGAAGTGGGAAACCACATCAGTTTGGTGTATAGAAAACTCACCTCACCTCACCCCAACTCATTGGAAAATGAAAATCATTTGTTTTTGTCTTACTTAGGGGCTTGGAAATCATGGTTATCAGTCCCATGTACTATACTTGGGAAAATAATCATGGCCATGCACACTATTATTAGCTGAGTTTCTAATACAATTTTGCATACCCTAGGACCAGTATTGCATTATAAGGCATGCCATGTGTTAGCGTTCTTAAAATCCAGTGATATAAAACAAAAGAGGTCTTTAATTCCACCCCTGGGCGTCATATCTAGTGTCATGTAGGTTGACGATCACGGAGTCCCAGCTGAGACCGTCATTGCTTCCACTAACTTATGCTAGGCTCCTCTCTGTCTTATTTCCTGTCGACCACACTTGCTCAACTCTTGTTCTCTACCGACCCCATCATGATTAGGGTATCCGAGGCCTAGGGAGTCTCTTCCTTTTGCAACTTCATTGGCCCTTGTTTATTTATTTTTTCTGATATCCTACTAGTGTGAGGAGGCAGCCTTGTTTTTATTTTCATGTTATTTCCTGTCTTTTGCTCAAACCCCCTCAAGAAGGTAGGGTGTATATAGCCACACCACTTGCGGTGCACCCTGCATATGGCTACACCCTCAAGGGGCTTACGGCTGATCAGTTTGGAAGTTGGCGACCCCAAGGGATTTCTGAGCTGAGTCCAGTTTTCCTCCTCTTTATCCATTACCTCTGGGGCAGAGCCTCTCCTATTATACATTTTATTTGTCTTTCATGGCTCTCCTTCCTTCCAACTCCGTCAATCCACATGCTTGAGGGTTGAGGGCCATTTTTTATTCCTTCTGTCCTTTATTTGGCCTATTGTCCTTTTGTTTTCCATTTCTTCTTCTAGTATATAAGAGTGTAGATAGTTTTAGTTATAGCTTAGATTCAATTTTCATCTTTACGATGACCCAAACCATTGAGGGTCGATAGGACAGCTTGGTGGTTAGGTTTGTAGAACGCTTCTATTTTGTCCAAAGGACAGCATGTTGAATTCCTCACTGGCTCATGAATTTTATTCTTTGTTCACTTAGTTCTCATGGCTGTCTGTAACGTGATCATTATTCATTTTAACTTCAGCGTACGGTGTAGGATTGGAAAAGAGGCGGCCATGGCTTCTGAATGACAACTATGTTAGCGTTTGTATAAAGTATAAATAAAAAAATAGTTCAAACATCATGTAGGACATAAACTAATTTTAAATTCAGATTTGTGTTTCACAGTAAACACAATTATTCTCCGTTCAAAACAAGCCATACAATTCTTTTTCTAACATGATAGCTTATACGTGGATTCAATTTCCATTACCTACACCCCTCATGGTATGGCTCTTAGTCTATTCGTTAAACTATAGAAAACGTTTCTATATGTTCTGTTACATTATTATTTGACCATCTCACCGTGTAGAGGTTAACCTACTTGGTTGTCAACCCTAAGGTCTTGGCTTCCAACCCCGACTATAGCAAGACATTCATTTCAAGGTTGCAATAAGCTTCACTAAGCCTTTGTCAAACCTTTACCTAACCACTATCTAGTCATGTCCTGTATGATAACACGATGCAGAGCACGCCCACTATCAAGCAGACGAGTAATATGAAACTTGCTGACAAGATCATCGTTCTGTTATCACCAAGGCACACTACACAAACCAAAGCCAGTGTCTCTGTGCAGATTCAACCCAGCGGTAGTATGCAAGCGTATGTTTGTTTAAAAAGCATCATGAATATAACTCCACTGTCATCACAGAGGCCCCGGTTCGATTTTTTTTCTAAAGGCTGCATCAGGGTACACTGAGTCTTGACAGGTAAAACATTTTTGGGGTCCATTCGTGAACCATGGCAAAGGGTTGGCCATCCTGACTTCTTCAACACCTCAAACCAATGTTTACTATTACTGGTGAGTTACCTTTCTTTCTTCGGCTTTTTCCAATTATTTTGAGTCGCCGGAGCCAACCAGGCTCATTTTGGTGTTGGCCGGGGATTTAAGGTCGAATGCCCTTTATGTCGCCACGTGATTTTTCAAGTGAAAATTACAACCCTCGCTGTCATCGGGATTTGAACCCCAGCTGTCCGGGTAAAGACAAGCAGCTAAGCACCTGCGCCATCACGCTCCCCACTGGCTAGTTATCTATACTCACATTAATCCATAATTACCTAATAATAATACATGATAATAATGTTACGTGCCACCCCCTAGTGGCACTTTTGTTAACTGGATTACGGTGGGGGTACAAAGCACAACACCAATTACTGCTTAAAGAAAAAATTAACTTTATTGTGGCCAGAAGATTACACTAATCAGCAAATACAAGCAATTAAGAGCCTTACTCCAGTTTCCTCAAGTCTCTTCCTTGAGCGCTCTTGGCCCTTCCACTTGTCAACAGATCACAGAAGTTAATCCGTCCTAATGAGTACGGTGTCCTTGACAGAAACTACCTGCTCCTCTCATTTATGTTCACCGACCACAATTACTTACGATCACTTGCTGCAGGCTATTTCGCTGTCCACAAGCTGGAGAAACAATGTCACTTGATTTCGTAACTCGCACAGCACTTCGTCACCACACTTCTGTCGCACAAGATAATCGCTCGCACTAGCTCGTAAAACACAAAAAGACAACTGCTAGACAGGTCGCACTTATATAGGAGGCCGGTGACTCAATAAATGCGTCTAGATCCATCCAGGGTTCACGGCTTCTCGAGGTTTCCATCGCTGGTCCAGTCACGAATATTCTGGACTACCCCTTTGTCCTAGTAGCCCTGTTGCATAAGGCGCGCGCAATACAGGAGGCAGGCCACAGCCCAGCCCTGGGGCAGTTGTGACTCATGCGGCGAGCGATGACACAAACTCACAGCCGTAACACCACCCCCTTCCTAAAAAGGCTGATCGTCCCGATCAATCATTGGTCCGTCTATGTCCCTCCGTAGGCTGCCAGGCGATCTCGGTGCACGATCTTCATCTTTGCCCTCGGGCTCCGCTGGATCCTGTAGACGACATCGTTGATCCGTTTCACGACTCGGTACGGGCCCTCCCAGGACTTCTGCAGTTTGGGTGACAGGCCTTTCTTCCGTAATGGGTTGAAGAGCCAGACCAGGTCGTCCTCGTGGAATACGCCGGCATCCGTCTGATGGTCGTATCGGGTCTTCATTCGGTCGGTCTCGATCCGCAGTTTCCTCCTCGTGAACGCGTGTACGTCTTCCAGTTGGTCGACCAGTTCTTGACAATACTGGCTTACCGGGGTCAGATCATTCCCAGGTCGACCGAAGGCAAGATCGACAGGTAGACGGAGCTCCCTCCCAAACATGGCCCGGGCTGGTGTGCACCCGGTGGCTTCATGCACGGCGGCGCGGTAGGCCAGGAGAAATAGTGGAAGATGCTTGTCCCAATCCCTCTGGTGCTCGCTGACGACTATTCGGAGATGGTTCTCGATGGTGCGATTGAATCGCTCTACCATCCCGTCGGACTGAGGGTGTAGCGGCGTTGTCCTTGTCTTCCGGATACCCAGCAGCTGGCATAGGTTCTGGAACACCTGCGACTCGAAGTTCCTCCCTTGGTCGGAGTGCAGCTCCAGGGGTACTCCGTACCGGCTGACGAATTCCTTCACCAGGGTCTCTGGAATCGTCGCGGCTTCTTGGTTAGGGAGCGCATACGCCTCCGACCATTTGGTAAAGTAGTCGCTGACGACCCTGCCACGCTTAACGGGAATGGCCCAGCAACATCGATGGCCACTCTCTCCATGGGGCCGCCCACGTTGTAGGTCTTCAGTGGACCCCGTCGTCTTCGTCCTGGGCCCTTGCTGGCTGCGCGATCGTGGCACCTCGCGCAGTAGTTCTCCACGTCTGTTCGGCATCCGATCCAGTAGAACCGCTCTCTCAGCTTCTCCAGGGTCTTCTTTATCCCTAGGTGTCCACCAGATGATCCTCCATGAACTTCCTTCAGGACTTCCTCCGTCATAGCCTTTGGAATGACGACTTGTTCCCGAGATGTCTTCCCGTCGGTGCTCTCCCAGGTACGGCAGATGAGGCCATCCCTTACAATCAGCGAGTCCCACTGTGCCCAGTAGGACTTAAACTTTGGGCTGCAGTCACTCACAATGTTCCACCCGGGTCTGGGGACACAGGCCCTCTTCCATTCGGCTATCAGTCCCAGGTCATCATCTTCTGCTTGTTCCCGCGTGAAAGATTCGCGGCTCCAGTTCCCTTGAAGTTCCACAGTAGTCCGTCAGCACAGTATCCCGGTGTTCTCCTCCCTTCGGGCACAGAAGGTGCAGTCTTCGGGGCACGGTCTTCGTGACAGGGCGTCGGCGTTAGAATGCAGTTGGCCTTTCCTGTGCTGAATCTCAAAGTTGTACTGTTGAAGCCTCTCTAACCACCGCGCGAGTTGACCCTCGGGCTGCTTGAAGTTCAGGAGCCACCGCAGGGATGCATGGTCGGTCCTGATGAGAAATTCTTGCCCGTACAGGTACTTGTGGAAGTGTTCAATGGTCTTCACGATGGCGAGCAGCTCCTTCCTGGTGACGCAGTAGTTCCTTTCTGGCTTTGACAAGGCCTTGCTGAAGTAGGCCACTACTCTCTCCTCGCCGTCCACTACCTGCGACAGGATTCCCCCTATGCCAAAGTCGCTGGCATCGGTATCGACGATGAACCTTATTCCAGATCTGGGGTAGGCCAGAATAGGCGCGGTGCACAGAGCCTGCTTGAGTTGTTCGAAGGCACTGTGGCATTCTGCTGTCCACGTGAAGAGTTGGTCCTTCTCAGTCAGTCGATGTAAAGGTTTGGCGATGTCGGCGAATCCCCTCACGAAGCGACGGTAATAAGTGCAGAGTCCCAGGAAGCTTCGTAGTTGGGACTTGTCCTTCGGAACTGGCCACTCCCTCACAGCTGCGGTCTTCTCTGGGTCGGTGCGCACCCCTTCCTAGGAGACGATATGCCCAAGGTACTGGACCCGCTTCTGGAAGAGCTGACACTTCTTGGGGCTCAACTTCAGCTGGGCAGCCCGTAGCTTCAACAAGATCTCCTTTAGGTTGCTGTAGTGCTCCTCGAAGCTTCTCCCCAGAACGATGACGTCGTCTAGGTAGACCAGGCAGGTCTTCCAGTGTAGTCCCCTCTGAATGGACTCCATTAGCCTTTCGAAGGTCGCAGGGGCGTTGCACAGACCGAATGGCATGACGGTGAACTGCCAGAGCCCGCTGCCCACAGAGAACGCCGTTTTCTCGCGGTCCTTAGGGTGGACCTCCACCTCCCAGTAGCCACTCTTGAAATCCAAGGTGGAGAACCATCTTGACCCTGATATGGTGTCCAGCGTGTCGTCGATCCGGGGTAGAGGGTAGCTCTCCTTCTTCGTGACGTCGTTCACCCGCCTGTAGTCCACGCAGAACCTGGTGGAACCGTCCTTCTTCTTCACAAGCACGACCGGAGAACTCCAAGGACTATGTGATGGCTCAATCACCCCTTGCTCCTTCATCTCTTCTACCATCCGGTCGACTTCGGCTTGCTTGGCGAGCGGGACACGTCGGAATGGGGCCCTAATCGGTGCGCTGTCCCCAACGTCGATTCTGTGCTGGACCAAGCTTGTCCTGCCGAAGTCTTTGCTCCCCACGGAGAAGACATCCTGGAATTCGCGTAGCAGGTCCTGAAGTTGGCGTGATTGCTCTTCGTCTAAATGGTCCTGGGTTCCTTGGTACAGTTTCTGTAGTTCTTCTGGCAGGGCACGTCTTCTTCGGTTGTCCGTCTGCAGGTGTCCGTCCGTCGTATCTGTGATGCGGGCAATCCAGGTTACGGGCTCGCAGACTCCTAGGTTGGTGTCCCGGTGAACCGTAATGTCGTAGTCGTTCAGGTTGGACAGGCGGACGTACGGCCGAGACGTCGTGTTGATGAGAGTCTTGGCAACTAGCAATCCTTTTGTTTGGATGTCCTCATATTTTGGCTCGATGACAGCCGCCACTCCCTCAGCAGTTCCGTCGACAATTACGGCAGCGCTGACCTCCGTCCTGGCGGGAATGATGACGTCTTCTCTCAGCCTTACTCGTCGTCCGGTGATGGACTAGTGCGCAGGTTGCAAAGCAAGTTCCTCACCTCCGAAGTGCAGAGTGTTGGTACTCAGATCCAATATGATGTTGTTCTGGTCCAGGAAGTCCAGTCCAATGATCACTTCATTTGATACGTCGGCCACAAGCACTGGATGCTTTATCGTCCGTCGACCAATGACGAACTCCAGTGATGCTTCGCCATGTACCGGTGCGGTCTCTCCGGCCGCGGTTATTAGCTGGAGGTTCCTTTGTGTGGGTTGAACTCTCCACTTCGGGATCACGGTGGGGCTGACGATGGTCCTTGATGCTCCCGTGTCGATTAGCATGGGCCAGCTCTCTCCGTTGACGACTCCGTCGACCATCAGGCTGCTATTATCCCTCCGTAACTGCGTCACACGAACTTGGACTGCCGGGACTTGACGACTGCCACAAGCCAACCTTTGCCCCCCTAGGCTGGCTGATACTTGCTTTCCTGGGCCGCGCGGTTTCCCTACGACTGACTGTCCCGACGGAAACCCTTGGCGGCGGCGATCACCGCAGTCCTTGCTCAGGTGGCCTCTCTTGCGGCATGTCCAGCAGGTCGGTAGTCCTCTTCCGGGCCGCCTCTCCGGATGTCCTTCGGCTACATTTTTGCTGGTGGTACCGCGACTATCGAAGAAACGGCTTAGCGCCTCCATTAATTCGTCGGCCAGGGGCTTGGTCTCGTTGGTTTTTACAGGTTCGTCGACGTCCACTTGACGCACCCGCGCGTGCATTCTGGATGCCTGTTTTGCCGTCTCGAACTCAAGTGCGTGGCTCAGCGCATCTGCCAGGGTCTTATTGCGCGCGAGACGCAGCGCCTGTTGAGTGTCCGAGTCTCGTAGCCCGTCGGTGAAAGTCTGCGTCGCTATCTGCTCCAGAAAGTCGGCCGGCGCTGTTGGGTAGGCGAGCCTTACGAGGCGTGCGATGTCCATCTCGAACTCCTGCAGGGTTTCCGCGTTCTTCTGTACCCGGGTCCGGAGCTGCATCTGATAGGCCTGCTGAAGATGGCTATCTCCATATCGGGACTCCATATGGGCGATCAGTGAAGCGTAGTCCTGGGATCCAGTCGGGATGGCCTGAAGGACGTTAAGGGCGTCGCCTCTCAGCGCTACAATGAGAGCTGTAGCCTTTTCTGTGTTGTTCCAGTTATTTATGGAACAGGCTGCCTCGAACTGACGTAAGTAGGTGCTCCACGGGACCTTTCCGTCGAAGGTTGGGGGCGTCACTCTGCTATGTCCCGTTCCTGATATTCCCGGTGTAACGGTGGGCGGGCGTTGGCGCAGCTCGGCAACTTCCTCTCGTAGAGCGTTGAATTCCTCTTTCACCCCCGTCAGTGGGCGTTGGCGCAGCTCGGCAACTTCCTTTTGTAAGGCGTTGAATTTCTCCTCCACCCCCATCAGCGGGCGTTGGCACAGCTCGGCAACATCCACTTGTAAGGCGTTGAATTTCTCCTCCACCCCCATCAGCGGGCGTTGGCGCAGCTCGGCAACTTCCACTTGTAAGGCGTCGAACTTCTTTTCCACTGCTGCGACTTCCTCACGTAAGGCCTGTTCTAATTTCCTTTGGCTCTCTTCTAATTTCGTCAGCAGACACTCTTCCAGATTTTTCTGGCCATCCAGAAATTTGGCGGTTAGGTCCTCTGCTAACTTATTTTGGCTGTCCTTCAGGTCCTCTGCTAACTTCTTCTGGCCATCCTCCATCTTCTTCTGGCCATCCTCCATCTTCTTCAGGTCCTCCGCTAACTTATTTTGACCGTCTTCCATCTTCTTCTGGCCGTCTTCTAATTTGGCAGTTAGCTCCTTGGTTAAATTCTTCTGGCCGTCCTCCATCTTTGTTTCCATGCCATTTAACTATTCTAGCATTGCTGCCAATTTCTCCTCCATTTTAGTTGTTTGCCTTGTAAAGGGCATGCACTCACAGGAAAATTAGAGAAAATGACCTGCTCGGGTTTTGAAACCAGGACCGTCAGGTGTTGTGCTTGAGTTCGTAATCCGGCTTCTGACACCAGTTGTTACGTGCCACCCCCTAGTGGCAATTTTGTTAACTGGATTACGGTGGGGGTACAAAGCACAACACCAATTACTGCTTAAAGAAATAATTAACTTTATTGTGGCCAGAAAATTACACTAATCAGCAAATACAAGCAATTAAGAGCCTTACTCCAGTTTCCTCAAGTCTCTTCCTTGAGCGCTCTTGGCCCTTCCACTTGTCAACAGATCACAGAAGTTAATCCGTCCTAATGAGTACGGTGTCCTTGACAGAAACTACCTGCTCCTCTCCTTTATGTTCACCGACCACAATTACTTACGATCACTTGCTGCAGGCTATTTCGCTGTCCACAAGCTGGAGAAACAATGTCACTGGATTTCGTAACTCGCACAGCACTTCGTCACCACACTTCTGTCGCACAAGATAATCGCTCGCACTAGCTCGTAAAACACAACAACGACAACTGCTAGACAGGTCGCACTTATATAGCAGGCCGGTGACTCAATAAATGCTTCTAGATCCATCCAGGGTTCACGGCTTCTCGAGGTTTCCATCGCTGGTCCAGTCACGAATATTCTGGACTACCCCCTTTGTCCTAGTAGCCCTGTTGCATAAGGCGCGCGCAATACAGGAGGCAGGCCACAGCCCAGCCCTGGGGCAGTTGTGACTCATGCGGCGAGCGATGACACAAACTCACAGCCGTATCAATAATAACAATCATCCTCCATACACATGTCCATTAAAGCATGGTTCACAAAACGCTTATGCTTTTAGGTGTTTGATACCTTTTTCCCCTGTAACATTACTATTCCCTGTTTTAAGAGTGAAATAATCTATCGAGGTAAAAGCGAATGTCATCACCTATTTTTTCAACGATCACACCTAATTTTAGGGTTCTTCGTTTGCAAGATATTGCTTTTTTTCAATTTGGGGTAGTTTACACTCCCCTACGATATTTCATTAAAAACAAAAGATCTGAGGTTCAATTATCATTTTTACCCGTTTAACAGCTTTTACACCCCTGTTAAATCACTATTTACTGTTTTAGGGGTGAAATGTCCTATCCATGTAAAAGCATATGTCATGACCTATTTTTTTAAGCTATCAGACCTAATTTTAGGGTTCTTCGTTTCCAAGATATTGATTTTTCAATTTGGGGGTTAGTTTCCACCCCCTGCTATTTTTTATCAAAAACAAAAGATCTTAGGGTCATTTATCATTTCAAAGTGTTTAACAGGTTTTTTTTTATCGTAAAATGACTATTTACTGTTTTAGGGGTGAAATGACCAATCGAGGTAAAAGGCCATATCATCCCCTATTTTTAAGCTATCACACCTAATTTATGGTTCTTCGTTTCCGAGATATTGATTTTGCGATTTGGGGGGTAGTTTCCACCCTCTGCTATTTTTTTTATAAAAAACGGTCTTAGGGTTATTTATCATTTTAAAGTGTTTAACAGGTTTTTTTTTCTCGTAAAATGACTATTTAGTGTTTTAGGGGTGAAATGACCAATCGAGGTAAAAGCCCGTATCATCCCCTATTTTTTAAGCTATCACACCTAATTTTAGGATTCTTCGTTTCCAAGATATTGATTTTTCAATTTTGGGGGGTAGTTTCACCCCGCAAAGGGGGGCGTCGCCCCAAGTGCTAGGACCCCTCATACAAGTCCCTAGCATGATTGGTTCGCGAGATATGAACAAAAGTGTAGTTAGGCCCTTTCGACAAAAATGAATCATACATTAAAAAACGGGGCGTCACCCCCAGGGTTAGGATACTGCCTATGGCAAAATCCCATCAGGGGTTCAGAAAATATTAACAAACGTGTAGTTAGGTCCTTTTGACAAAAGCCGTCCGTGCGCGCACATACAAAAAATATTATTTACCCCCCGGGTAAGGGGAGTTTTTATTTTGGGGTGGATATATCCCGTCCACAGGAAAGGAGAGTTCACCACGAGTCCTACGACACCTCATAGGTTTAAATCCGATTATTGGTTAGAGAGATAGTAAAAAGCCGATGACCTATTAGTTTTTTTTTTGGTTTATTACAATACATATTAAAAACACTCATCTATAAATAATCATTTAAAAAACCCGCTCTCTTACAAAAGCCGTCAAGTTCGTAGGCATACAAAAAATACTATTTCATCCCCCGGGTAAGGGTAGTTTTTATTTTGGGGTGAATATACCCCGTCCTTAGAAAAGGGGAGTTCACCACGAGTCCTACGACACCCCCTATGTTTAAATCGCACTATTGGTTAGCGAGATACTAAAAAGCCGATGACCTATTAGTTTTTTGGGTTTCTTTAAATACATAAAAAACACTCATCTAGAAATAATCATTTAAAAAGCCCGCTCTCTTACAAAACCTCTCAATTGCGCAGGCGTTCCAAAAAACATTCATCGCCATAATGTCAAGAAACACACGTTTACCCCAAAAGGCGTTTCGAAATTCCATCCATTTTAAAAAATAACCTCACCATCACATAGAGCGGAAAAAATACCATCTAAACGACCCCTCACTTGACCCTACTCCTCCCCCACCACCTAACCCATTCGCAACATAGTGATACATATTCAAGCACGAGCGCGACTTGAGAAAACCAACATTACCCCACTACTCACGAATGACCTTTTAGTTTTGCTCTTTTGATTAAATAAAGAGGCTATAGGAAAGTAAGGGGCGTCACTACGACTGCTAGGACACCCTTTATGTTATAATCCCATGTTTGGTTAGCGATATATCAGGTTCGGGGCCGATACGAGGAGGGTTCAAAAAGAAGTGGCGTAGCTTTCCCACTACCACACTACTAGCTTACAAAGCGCTCGGACGACAGTTTTTTTTCTCCGACTTTTCTACTGAAATCGTTACTGCTCGGCTTCCTTTGATCATAAATAAATTATTTCCTACAGAAATCATCCTCGAGATAGTCTTTACAGAATGGTGAAAGCCGCATCAAAATCCATCAAGTGGTTCTAGAGTTTACCCGTAACATCCAAGAATCGGGGACTTTGTCTTATACTAAGTAGAGATTATACACATATTTATGTAGAATTATGCTTCTATTTAACCATTTGTAGAATTTGCATGCATTTACATTCATATTTTTACTGTGGTTTATAGAATCCCAAATTCAAATGACCATAAAACACTACTTTTTATGGTATTTAAATAATTCTACATCAAGTTCGAGTTAGTGACATACATTTAAAGTAGTTAAAAGCTCAGGCCAGGATCTTTTATAGTTATGTTGTAAACTGTACCTAAATAAGAGAATGTAACAAACTTTTTGCAGTGACTGTACTTGTGCCATTTTACAACCCAAGACAGCTGTTGCTTGCCACGTAATAGATCAATAATAATAATGGTATTGGTTTTACGTCTCTTTTAACTACACTGGCTTTTAGAGACGCCGGGGTGCCGGAATTTTGCCCCGAAGGGGATCTTTAACGTGCCAGTAAATCTACTGACACGGCTCCCTCGCATTTGCGCACCCTCAAATGCCAGATGACTGCACCAGGTTTCGAACCTGCAACCTTGGGCTCAGCAAGCGAGAACGTTACCCCTGAGCCACGCAGCCAGACCGTAATAGATCAAACACCATTAGACAGCTGTACAAAGTTTCAATATTATATATCTTATATTGTGAACTGTAGCTCACCCATTGGGTGTCCGTCTCGAAGCAGCTACAAAACTGGCGAGCCGAACATGTCCTCGGACACTCCCGGCATAAAAGCCATACGCTAAAAAAAAAAAAAAAAAAAAAAAAAAAAAAAAAAAAAAAAAAAAAAAAAAAGTGAACTCAGTGAACCTTTAAAGCCAGGTATGCATTTTCGGTTACATCCCCCCTTAAATTAATAAATAGTAATTAAAATTGTTATTTATTTATTTATTTATTTATTTATCGTATGGCTTTTAGCGCCGGGAGTGTTCGAGGACATGTTCGGCTCGCCTGAGTCTGTAGCTGCTTCCAGCGGACACCCTTAGGGTGAGCTACAAGTTCTGTTCAATCTCAAGCAGTTCCAATTTTCGCTACCAGATATCAATGATACCTAGTGGTGAACGTTGGAACTTTGATAGAGCGTTCTGACGAAATCTAACCTAACAAATTTAGCTTCACACAACTTTAGTCTGTGGAAGGATCTTTTACCTGCCATAAATCTATGACATGGGACCACCGGCTTTACTTCTCCTCCGATGGAAGGCATACTGAAGGATTTTTAATGCTCTTAAAAAATCCGACGAGTTCGGCCGGGTTTGAACCCGCTCTCTTGGGCACAGCAGTTCAGCATGCTACCGACTACGCCACCGAAGCCGCTTAAAAGAATGTTATTGACTAAGGTGTACTAGCTGTGAAGTTGGCTACTGCTATATGCCATCGTAACCAGGGCCTAGTGATGAACGTTGGAACTTAAGAGCATTAATCAAACCTAACCTACAAATTTTGCTTCACACAAGTTTAGTTAGTGGAAGATTGGTCGGTTGGTTCCTCAGTTTAGGGGCTACGACAACGCGGTCATGTAGCCCCGTGTACTTTGGGTGTGTGTATAATCTGTCTGATAACCGGTGTTAATTGTGATGGCTGTATTAGTGTGTGTTTCTGTTTCTTAATTCAAGTAAGGACTGCAGGCTTTGGATTTTTCAAGTAGTTCCTACTTTTGCCGCCAAACGCCACCATCAACAACTACTAGTTCAGAACTTGGCTACTAGATGTCACCGCAGTCGGCTCCTGGCGACGAACGTAGGAACCTGAGCGTTGTTTACATTTTTAACCTAATTTAGCTTCACACAGGTGTAATTAGTGGAAGGTTCTTTAACATTCTATGAATCTATGAGATGGGACCGCCGGCTTTACTTCCCCTCCGAAGGAAGGCATAATGAGGGATTTTTAACGCTCTTAAAAAATCCGACGACTTTGTCCGGGTTTGAACCCGCGATCTTGGGTATAAAAACAGTGGAAAATTCTTTAACATGCCATAAATCTATGATATGGGCCATCCAGCTTTATTTCCCCTCCGAAGGAAGGCGTGCTGAGGGATTTTAACGCTGTTAAAAAATCTGATGACTTCGGCCGGGTTTGAACCCGCAACCTTATTGGGCATAGAAGCTCAGCATGTTACCAACTATGCCACCGAAGCCGCCGTATTTTATGTAATAATGTTATTGGTTTTACGTCCCTTTTAACTACTCTGGCTTTTAGAGACGCCGGGGTGCCGGAATTTTGCCCCGAAGGGGATCTTTAACGTGCCAGTAAATCTACTGACACGGCTCCCTCGCATTTGCGCACCCTCAAATGCCAGCTGACTGCGCCAGGATACGAACCTGCAACCTTGGGCTCAGCAAGCGAGAACGTTACCCCTGAGCCACGCAGCCAGCCCGCCGTATTTTAGGTAGTGAACAGTTTACCCGTGAGGTTGCCACATCGAACCATGCAATGCCATCAGTTTGTAGAAGAGAGTCACTAGACCTAACCATTCACTGCTTCTACGTTAGAACATAAAACAATCGTAATAAATACGTCACTCCCACCGACTCGTTGCGTAGTGGCTAGCATTTTTGGCTGTCACCGCGGAAGCCCGGATTCGATTCCCGTATCTGCCAAGAAATTTAAATCTGGTCTGAGGGTTGGAATGGGGTACACTTAGCCTCGTGAGGCAAAAATGGGAAGTGGTTTTTCGTGGTTTTCCGCTTCTACCGCAGACAAATTTTGAGATGGTTCCTCAATTAATGCCACATTCGGTTCCTACCCAAATCATACCTCAATTACAAATACACACACTAGTACAGACATCACAGAGACACAGGTTATCAGACACACACCCAAGTACACGGAGCTATATGACAACGATGTAGCAAAGCCCCTCAATAATCAACAAAAACATCACTCCCCTTAAAGAGACCAATAAATTAGGAATTAAACTTTCCATTGCCTTTCACCTAATAACCAAGCTCTCTGCGGACTCAGTAGACGTGGGTTCCAACCCCACCATCGCCCGTCCTTGAAATGGTTTTCCGTGGTCTCCCATTTTCAAAGGAAGGAAGCTTGTAGTTTAACGTGACCGTTAATCTCTATATCATGAGCCACGGGACCTCCTTTTTACGTAAAATCCGAACCACAGGACATGGCATTTCACTTTGATAATCTCACTTGCATTGACCGGGAATCGAACCCGGACTGCCTTGGTGAAGCCCTATTTTCAACTCCAGGCAAATGCTGGGACGGTACCTTCTGACAGGCCACGGCCGCTTCCTTCCATATCCTTGTCCAGTTTCATTCATCTTCATGCATTTCATCTCTCATTAACTCCTCTCACGAGTTTGGCGTCAGGAAGGGCATCTGGCCGTAAAAACCATCCGCCACATGGAATTTCATCGCATCTCATCCCCGATCCCGTTGGAAACAGGAATAATAATGGGTATACATACATTGCCTTTCACCTAATACCCATGTCTCTGTCCATTTCCTTCAAGTTTTTCCACTGCTCTTCCACTTTTCGTTGTTGTTGTTGTTGTTGTTTTATTTGAGGGGCTTGGACAACGTGGTCATAAAAGCGCATACTGTACGCCATTGGAATTGCTCAAGATGTATTTGATATGTACACATCGCCCTTGGCATGAGATTCTTGAGGAATAAGTACGTTCGTCCCAGGGGCGTATATTAGGGGGGAGTCCCACCCCCGAAATTTTTGTCACATTTATTATTTGTTTACGAATTAAAGCTTTAAAAACCAATATAATCATGTACTATTGTTACTAAGTGATGTATGGCAACGTTGCAAAGCAAGGTGAAGGTAGAGCGATGTGAACAGTGTGGCAATCAGTTTGCTCTGATCTTATGAGTATCCTCTTATTACTCTCCAGTGCCTTCGCTCTTATGAACGAACCAAGAACAGAAACAAGTGCCCTTGAAGCGTGTGACAAAAGTTTTTCCCTAACGTTTATACACTTATCAAACTTTCGGCAAATTTGCATCTCTCTCTAGCTACCGGTACTGCCGAACGGAGTTTGAGTTGGTTGAAAACATACTTAAGAAATTCTATTCTGAAAACAGACTCGACGGTCTAGTATTGTAATCTATTCACAGAGACATACATCTCACTGACGATGAAGTTATGAACCGATTTGGCAATGCTTAAAGAAACCTTGAATTTATATTATAGTGTGAGTTGTAAATCAAAACAAAACATTAATTCTTTCCATGTAAACTCTATCAAGTGAGCAAGATGATTATATTAATAAAAAAATATCATAAAATGGTCTTAGTTGTGTTTGACATTAACCAAACATAAAACATCACAACAAATTTGTTGAAAAAAAATGATGCCAGATAGCCATAAAACTCATCATTTTGCACCAAATTATGCAAACGTTTCCCGGGGTGAACCCCGGACCCCCTATTCTTTGGGCCTATACCATGCCCCCTAACTCCCGGTTAGGCACCCTCCGAAATAAAACTCTATATACGACCCTGGTTCATCCTACCGCAGATTCGCCAGGAGCCTGTCTCCATGGCCCTGGCCGAGATGCCCTCTACCCACCCTGTTCCACACGCTATTCACGCACTCCCGAGCCCCGATGCGGAAAGGAGAATGTCCCGAGGGAACGAGACTCCATTCTGGTTAAGATTACTTTTTTTTTATATATACCATGAAATGAAGATAGTTTTTATGCACAGTAAAGGCCGCCTATTCATGTACAATATAGCGTATTAGCAAGCACTGACATCAATACAAAGTAGTCTAATCATCCTTTATTATGGCGGCTTCGGTGGCGTAGTCGGTAGCATGCTGAGCTTCTATGCCCGAGATCGCGGGTTCCAATTCGGCCGAAGTCGTCGGATTTTTAAGAGCGTTATAAATCCCTCAGTATGCCTTCCTTCGGAGGGGAGATAAAGCCGGCGGTCCCATGTCATAGATTTATGGCATGTTAAAGAACCTTCCACTAATTACACCTGTGTGAAGCTAAATTGTATAGGTTAAGAATGTAAACAACGCTCTTAGGTTCATACGTTCGTTGCCAAGAGCCGACTGCAGTGGCGTCTGGTAGCTAAGTTCCGAACTGGTAGTCGTTGACGGTGGCGTTTGGCAGCACAAGTAGGAACTATTTGAAAAATTCTAAAGCCTGCAGTCCTTACTTGAATTTAAAAAAACAGATAACACACACTAATACAGTCATCACAATTAACACCGGATATCAGACAGATTCTACACACACCCAAAGTAAACGGGGCTACATGGCCGTGTTGTCGCAGCTCCTAAACTTAGCAACCAACCAACCATCCTTTATCTCTATATACAGTGTGGTCCACCAGCCCCTTATTATTTAGTTTTATGAAACCCAACTAACATTGCATTTCTCCCGATGGTCGATATTGCTCTGCGCTCTGATTGTGTGACCGCAGTGTAATTGGGTCATGGGTCTAGCAAAGAAAAACCGACCGTAAACTTTTCCCCGCCAATTACTACTGCCCATTCTACTAACATATGACTTATTGCTCCTTGAAATAACACACATACACGTAATACGATCGAATTAATAGCTTACGCCACGTGATCTGTAATAGTAGAAAGTTAAATCAACACCATAAACCTTGATTTAAGACTTTGAGATGGACTTAAACGTTTGAGGTGGGACGGCTACAGTAACTACAGCACGTTTAGAGTGCGGTGTTTATCATGTGTTCGTGGCTGAGAGGGTTAAAGCCTGACCGTACATGTTGGGCGCGAGCGGGTAGAACGTTGCTTCGGATCCAGTGGTAGGCATACTATTTTGAACGAAAGCCCACATACCATTTTAGTGGGGATGTAACTACATTGCCACATTTATTGCCTTTCGACGTATTTTTTGTGAAGAGTACGTTGAATTTTTCTGATTTATAAAGAGAATACGATCGAATTGGTACGTTATGCCACGTGACCTGTAATGGCAGAAAATTTAAAAAACTGGCATGAATATTAACATAACATATCGAAGTGTCGCTCCGGAGGTCCGGGTTCGATTCCCAGCTCTGCCAAGAAATGTAATACTTGTCTGAGGGCTGAAATTGAGTACACTTAGCCTCGTGAAGCAAATATGTGAAGAGGTGGGTTCGATTCCCACCTCAGCCACCCTGGAAGAGGTTTTCCATGGTTTCCCACTTCTACTCCGGCCAAATTCCGGGACGGATTCTATATTAAGGCCACGGCCGCCTCCTTCCTAATCCTTAATTGCAAAAAAACCACACATCATTACAAGCCCGCATTAACTCAGGTTATCAGACAAATTCTACACAAACACACAAGTAAACGGAGCTAAATGACCGCGATGTTCTAGCCCCTCAAATGAAACAAAACAACAACATACCGAAGCATATTCTGATCGCTAGTACTTGCATCGAAGTATACGTAGGCTATTCCTTAGAATTTCCCATGGTATTATTAGCCTACTGTGTGTGTGTGAGTTTGTGTACTCTGAATGCCTGCCCCCCCCCCCCCCCCCTCTCCCCCCCCCCTCCCTATTCAATTCGAACACGGTGAAACCGAATTGAACGAAATTTGGTTCAGAGGTAGCACTAGCAAAGAATATCTCAGTGTCATATTTTATATCGCCGCCATCTTGACGGAAACGTAATGGCGGCCACCCAATTTTTCAAAGATTAAATCAAATTACGAATAACCTAATCATCCGATCTCTACCAAATTATGCAACAACATTTATTTATATGACGAGCGTCTTTTGACTAAACTACAAGGTAATCAGCCCAATAGTTTGCAGATGGCGGCCATGCATGTGTGCAAATCGATTCCCCTATCAATTCAAACACGGTGGAACCGAATTGAACGATATTTGGTTCAGAGGTAGCACTAGCAAAGGACACCTCAGTGTCATGTTTTATATCGCCGCCATCTTGATGAAAACGTTAAATGTTAAAAGCTTAAATAAATTACGACCAACCTAATAATCTGATCTCTACCAAATTTCGCAACAACATACCTTTATGTGGGAGGCATATTTTGACCAAACTACAAGATCATCAGCCCAACAGTTTGCAGATGGTGGCCATGCATGTGTGCAAATCTATTCCCCCTATCAATTCAAACACGGTGAAACTGAATTGAACGAAATTTGGTACAGAGGTAGCACTAGCGTAGACCACCTCGGTGTCATGTTTTATATTGCCACCATCTTGACGGAAACGTAATGGTGGCCACCCAAATGTTAAAAGCTTAAATCAAATTACGACTAACCTAGTCATCCGATCTCTACCAAATTTTTCAACAACATATACCTATATGGCGAGCGTCGATTGACTTAACTACAAGGTCATCAGCCCATTAGTTTGCAAATGGTGGCCATGTATGTGTGCAAATTGATTCCCCTATCAATTCAAACACGGTGAAACCAAACAGAACTGATGACCTCTTAGTTTAGTCAAAAGACGCTGCTGAGAGGTCCAACTTTAAATACATGTAACTTCTATACTATCATTTGGATTTCAACCAAATTTTGTGTGTGCTATGTGTACCATAACTGATATGACTATGCCGATTCTTAAGAGTAACCAGGACTGCCAACTGTTAATATCTCTATCTCTATTTTTGTTATCCTAATATCAATATATCAGAAAGTATGCAAGCCAATAGCTCTAAACTTTGCACACGTATAGTACCTGGCATTCTAGATTAATTTGGTGTAACTGATATATGTCAGTGCTGCCAACATGATTCTAAGCCTGCTTATAGGTCCAATTTTAAAATGCATGTAACTTCTATACTAACTAATGGATTTCATTGAAAATTGACACAACAATAGATCATATTATTTCAGATTATTTCTGATCAATACATGTATGTCATTGTTGCCAACATGATTTTACGCGCTGTTAGATCCAATGTTTAACTGCATATAACGTCCACGCTATCCATTGGACTTCAACTAAATTTTGTATTCTGTACCTTAAGAGATGGAATTAAGAATATATTCAGTCACCAGGGCTGCCAACTGTAGTTCTCTATTATTACCAACTTAATATCGTCATTATTCTAGATAGATCCATATAGATTAATCTTTGGCATGAATCTTAAATTTTAAGAAAAGTAGGCCCTTTAGTTCGTCACGGAACTTCTTGTTTAAAATTCTTTTTAACTATTTTATTATACCCTCCCTACCTCGTACAGCAAGATTTCAACATGGTTTTGTTCACATTATCTACGAAGACGATAGGGAAAGTTATTTTCTTGACTCATTTAAATGGTTATTTTCCCTAAATACTGTTCAAAACCATGGATGGATACTATTCTTCTTGCATCGTTATGCCCGACTCAGGAGCACGGTTGAACCTGTTTAGCTGATGTGTTGGCCTTCTTTTCCTTCCAAAATCTCTTCATCCTCTCGCTGAGCGCCTTTCTTCGGTCTTCTGTCCAAGTTATGGTGGCCCTGGTGTTGGGTTTGTCTTCAAATTGGTGATTGTCGATTAGGGTTCTGAATTTGCATCTGTCCTGTATAATATTGCCTGAAATGTTGATTTCCTGGAGATCTGTTTCAATTTCACGTAGCCAGCTGTTCTTGGTTTTTAGTGAGAGGGCCAAGTTGAGAATTCTTTTAGTCAATCTGCCATTGTTCATTCTGATAATGTGCCCGTAAAATTTCAATCGTCTTTTCCGAAAAGTATGAGACATTTTTTCACATTGGCGATATATTTCCTGGGATGACTTTTTCCTCCAGATTCCCTCTATAAAAACTGGGCCAAAATTTTTTCGTAAAATTTTCCTTTCTTGTTTTTCAATCTCTTTGGTTAAAGATTTGCCACCAATGATTAAGGTTTCTGATGCATATAACGCCTCCGGTTTGATTACTGTATTATAATGTCTAAGTTTTGCTTTCCGAGATATTGATTTTTTGTTATACCTATTCCAAGTGATTCTGTAAGCTTTCTGTAATTTGGAAATTCTCTCTTTATTTGCTTCACGGTTTAAACCAGAGGGCTGAATAATTTCTCCCAGATATTTGAATTCGTTCACTTGAAAGATTTTGCCGAATTTAGTTCTCATAGGTTGTCCGTCTAAGTATCGTGAGGCTCCTTCCATGTACTGAGTTTTCTCATAAGAAATTTGAAGTCCCGTTTTGATGGCAATTTCATGTAATTTTTCAATGGAATGAATTGCTTCTTGTCTGTTATTAGAAAGGATTGCTATGTCATCAGCAAAGGCCAAACAATGTACATGAATTCTATCTTTGAGTAGTCTGCCAAGGGTTATTCCCTTAGTTTCCTTTTCCCAGGTCCTGATTATCTTCTCAAGTACGAGGCTGAACAGTAACGGAGATAATCCGTCTCCTTAGCGGACCCCAGTGTTAATTGCAAAAGGCTCAGATATTTCGCCGAGGAATTTAACTTTTGACGTAGTGCCAGTTAGTGTTTGTCTGATTAATTCTCTTGTTTTTCTATCAACTTGAAATTCTTCTAGAGTATTGAAAAGTGTTTGACGATCTATAGAGTCATATGCTTTTCTGAAATCTACAAAGGTAATGACTGTCTGTCTGGTTTTGCGCATTTGTAGGATAGTTTTGAGATTGAGAATTTGTTCCGTACATGATCTTCCTTTTCGGAAACCTGCCTGGTATTCTCCAATCAGACGGTCTGTTTGTTTCTCAAGTCTAGTGAGCAGGGCTTTGGAGAAAATTTTATAAATAACTGGTATCAAGGAAATTCCTCTATAATTATTGATGTTGGTTTTATCCCCTTTCTTGTGCAGTGGATGGATTAGCGCACATTTCCAATCCTCAGGTATTTCTTCGGTGATCCAGATGTTCTCAAGAATTGAGTGGATTTTCCGGGCTACGTTCTCACCACCTATCTTCAGCATTTCGGCAATTATACCATCTTCCCCTGGGGCTTTATTATTTTTGAGTCCATGGATTATTTCTTTAATTTCTTCCAATGTTGGGGGTTCTGAATCTTGGTTGGATGTTTGTTTTTCAAAGATGAGTTGTTCTTTAGGGGATTCACAGTTTAAAAGATCCTTGAAATAATCTGCTAGAAGTTTGCAATTTTCTTGATTATTTGTTTCCAATGTCCCATCCGGGCGTTTGAAGCAAAGGCTGGGTGCCTGATAATTTGATAATTCTTCTCTGAAGGTTTTGTAGAAGTTTCGTGTATTGTTTTTAGTAAAATCTTGTTCAATTTCAGCCAATCTGTAGTGATCGTACTTGCGTTTTTCAGATCTGATGATTTTAGAGGTTTGTTTCTGTACTTTGGTGAATTCGTGCCAATTTTCTTCCGTTTTGTGAGAATTCCAATTCTGCCAGGCTTTAATTCTGAAGTTTATAGCCTTGTCACAGGTTTCGTTCCACCACCTATGCTTGCGTTTCCTGGGCGGTGTGCCAATGTTTTGAGAAGCTTTCGAAAGTATATCTTTGAGTTCTAACCAGCCAGAAGAATCGTGAGTAGGGATACTTTCTTGGAAAGTACTGGCGTTCTGTTTAAGAAATTCTGGATCGACGCGCAGATTTTTTGTTATTTTTGGTTTGGATCTGTTCGGTTGAAATTTTACCTTGATTAAGGATAGATGGTGGTCAGAGTCAATGACTCCTTTCTTGACTTTGACATTCATAATTTCTTTTTGATTATTTTTGGAAATAGCCACATGATCTATTTGAAATTCTCCTAAGTGAAAATTAGGGGATCTCCAGGTCTTTTTCTTGTGTGGAAGTGCCAGGAAATGTGTTGACATTAGTTTGAGATCAAAAGTTTTGCAAAAATCAAGTAATCTTTCTCCATTTTTATTAGTTCTATTGTGTGCTGGATATAGTCCTACAATGGTCCTGAATTTCCTTTCTCTACCAATTTGGGCATTAAAATCTCCCAATAGGATTTTTATGTGATGATTTGGAATGATGGCTGTAGTTTCTTCCAGCAGTTCCCAGAAGTCTTCCACCTTTTGTGGATCTTTACGATTGTAGTTGTTGGTGGGTCCATGCGCATTAATAAGCGTATAAGCTTTGTTTCCTGATTTAACGGATAGTGTTGAAATTCTTTCAGAAGGCGAGGAAAAGTTAAGCACTGAGTTTATAATGTTTTTTCTGACAGCAAATCCAGTGCCAAATTGTAGTGGCTTCATATGGAGGGAGATTGCTGGCTTGCCTTTATAAATTCTATAATTTCCTGATTCAAAATGATTTTCATCCGTGTATCTGGTTTCCTGTAGTGCTAAAATTTGGATGTTGAAGTTATCCAACATGTCTGTTAATTGTTTTAACTTGCCAGTTTTCCGAAGTGTGTTGATGTTTAAGCTACCAATGAAAGTTTTGCATTTTGGGCGAAGAGATTTGGGAAGCTCCGATACATTCCCGCATGATGTTCTCGGTCCCCCAGAATCCGATGACCGAGAAAAATAACTAGTATGTCTACTAGGGCCTGGGGTAGTTATATTGTAGGTTGTTTCCATCATGCTAACAAGTTGAAAGTAGTGGGGACATCGATCTATGTCGGTGTCATGGTTACAACTGAAGTAGTGAGCTTCAGAGGTTGCTGAAGATGTTGTCAAGCTGTGCCTGTTTTTGGTCCGCGAGAGGTATTTTATTTCCCTCAAACCCTCCGGACAAGTCCGGCGAGCCTCCCTATCCGCCACCTGGGACGCGCCCGATAGGGGAACAGGCAGAAACCCCCACGGGGGATGGATACTATTCGTTATAATACTTATTTCTTTAGTCGATTTTTCCCTCCAGGTTGGGTTTTCCCACGGACTAAGCGAGGGATCCCATCATTATCGCCTCTACGGGCAGTGTCCAGTAGCTTGAAACATCTCGTCCGGGGTAGACAACTGGGGAGGTGGGATCAGCACCTCGCCTATGTGGCCTAACCTGCAAAGCGAACAGGGTCCTCTTGAGGGATGGGAAAGGAAGGGAAGATCGGGAGGGATAGGCAAGGAAGAGGGAAGGAGGCGGCCGTGGCCGTACGGTAGGTAACATCCCAGCATTTGCCCGAAGGTGAAGTGGGAAACCACGGAAAACCACTTTGAGGATGGCTGAGGTGGAAATCGAACCCCCTCTACACATTTGCACCACCCGAGGCTGAGTAGACCCCTCCCAGTCCTCATACCACTTTTCAAATTTCGTGGCAGAGCCACGAATCGAACCCAGGACGTCCGGGATGGCAGCTAATCACGCTGACCACTACGCAACGGAGGCGATTCTATTCGTGATAGCCTAATTAGAATTTAATAGTTCAATATTTATCCCAGAATAATAATATGACACGTTCTGTATTTACTACCTTGCTGCGAGGCTCAGCGGTAACGTGTTCGCTTGCTGTTCCCAAGGTTGCAGGTTCGTATCCTGGCGCAGTCAGCTGGAATTTGAGGGTGCGCAAATGAGAGGGAGCCGTGTCAGTAGATTTACTGGCAGGTTGAAGATCCCCATCGGAGCAAAATTCCGGCACCCAGGCGTATCTAAAAGCCAGAGCAGTTAAAAGGGACGTAAAACCAATAATTTTATAATTATCTGTATGTAATGTATTAACTATTACTGTAAGTGTATAGCTAGCGCTTTTCGAACAGACGCCGTTGAACTATATTATAGTTTCGTGAGCCTACCCACATAACAAATCTATTTGTTATGTGGGTCGTCTGAGTGAGTCAGAGTTTTCCTTTAAACAAAGGTGGTCAAAATTTCGAACACTTGCTACCTAGAATATACAAGGTACCTTGCTTTCGTTCTACAGATCATTTTGTCGTCGTCCAATCTGGCTGCGTACCATCGGATAAGTACGGTCCTTTCCAGGATCAAATAAAAAAATAGTCGTTGGAACAGATAGATATGCGTCCATAATACATCCACAATAAACGACATTAAGAAAAAAAATGTACTAGTTCAACGTTCGAACCTCGCACAATGCGTCTTCGTTGACTGTACTCTAGCAATTCTTGATTTAGCCACCATAGCTACGGAGAACCATGATGTATTACTGGCACGTATTGAATCTATTCGTAGACACTTCCTGTCCAAGCGTAAGAAGGTGTTATTCGGAGCTCTGATCGTTTCAATCATGCATTAAGTAACATTTGAGGTCATTGAAAGAACACTGCTACTATTGACTTCTACTATATTCGCGAGGATGTACTCAACGGTAAAGTTGTACAATGGACGTAAAGGAGCAGGTACTAATGATTTTAGGATGACTGTGATACACGCGTTAGTTGGGTTGCCTTCCCCCCAAAAAAATAAGGGGCTGGTGGACCACACTGTATATAAAAATGAAAGTTTGTCTGTTCTTTCTGAATTTCTACAGAAATTTGCGTTATTTACGCGTTTCAGACGGTTTTATGACGGATACGCTCGAAAATAATTTTTTTGTCTGTCTGTTTGTCTGTGGGCAACTATGTTCCCTTATAACTCGAGAACGGCTGGATGGATCAACGTAAAATTTGGTACAGATATTCTTCAAAGGCACGACACTAATCATTGATGTAACTCTTTACTGTGGCTCTCATAAAAGTGGGCCTACCCCCTTAAAACACTTGCTGAAATAGGCGTATAAGGGCGAGACAAAGCTCATTTTCAGCCCCTCAATATGAGAAACGAAACTCGGGCCCCTGAAAACCACCTTTTTAGGCCCTAAAACCAACCGTTTTTGAGATATTCCCAGAAAACAAATTTCATTTAATACAATAATGAAAGTATGCAATCCGGTAACCATGGCAACGGAACCTCACAGGTCCATCTATTGCTGTAAGACGCAATACAATTCCATTTATTACATTACTGATATAGTTTGCAAACGGCTATAATGTTATGACGGAACCAAATCAAGCTGTAAAATTCATCAATACGTATAATGAGTCACCTCCGTAGCGTAGCTGACAGCATGGTTAGCTGCCGATCCGGAGGTCCTGGGTTCGATTCCCGCCTCTGCCACGAAATTTGATAAGTGGTACGAGGACTGGAACGGGGTCTACTCAGCCTCGGGTGGCCCAAATGAGTAGAGGGGGTTCGATTCCCCCTCAGCCATCCTCGAAGTGGTTTTCCGTGGTTTCCCACTTCGTCTTCGGGCAAATGCCGGGATGGTACCTTCTTCAAGGCCACGGCCGCCTCCTTCCCTCTTCCTTGCCTATCCATCCTAACCAACCCTTACCTTCCCTCATGAGGCCCCTGTTCGCATTGCAGGTGAGGCCGCCTGGGCGAGGTGCCAATCCCACCTCACCAGTTGTATCCCTTCCGATTCGATGTTCCCAGCTCTAGGACACTGCCCGTAGAGGCGGTAGTGGTGAGTTCCCTCGCTGAGTCCGTGGGTTCCACCAACCTGGAGGGTAAACGACTAAAAAAAAAAAACGTATAATGAACTTAAGGGGGTCAAGGGGTACTCTAGATTTTTTCACGCGATTTACACGTGCGGGTGTGGTATGGAAGATCTATTACGTCCCTATCTCTATATTGTTATATTTTTATTATTATTATTATTATTATTATTATTATTATTATTATTATTATTATTATTATTATTATTATTATTATTATTATTATTATTATTATTATTATTATTATTATTATTATTATTATACTACGGCCTACAACGACGAGACAAAGCTTATTTTCTGCCCCTTGGTATCAGAAACAAAACTCGGGGACCCTAAATAGCCGTAAAGGGTCCCCGAAAACTACATTTTAAGGCTCTAACACCAACAGTTTCTGATATTCCCAGAAAACTAATTTCATTTAATAAACTAACGAAGGAATGCACGCCAGTAGCCATGACAAAAGCATCTCAAAAGGTGACATCCATCTTTCCATCTATTTCGGGAAGAAGTAATGCCACTCCATTTATTAAATTTCTGTGAACGTTTGCAAATGACTATAAGGTTATCACGGAACCAACTAAAACTGTAAATTTCATCAATGCGGTTAAGGGGTCAGGGGTTACCATAGATTTTTTTCACAAGACTTAAACGTGCGATATGTCGTACAGAAGGTCTATTATATCTCCAAACAGCAACATTATTTGCAAAAATTTCTGAATTGAAACAGTATTTTTTTCTTGTTTTTAGGAATTTGGGCCATTGGAGGCTAAAGAACCTGACTTTTCACGCACCACAAGCCTTTATAATTTATTAAAGGGGTCTTCCTCTGGATGGGGACTTGACACAACAGAGAGGGTCAGTTTTTATGTGACGTGTATTGCGTTTCGTCTACGAGGGTTTCAATTTTATTTTCACGTCAGGAAATACACGTTAGGTAAATTTAGTTTCAGAGCATATTTTAGCTAATCATATCTTTGTCGACAAACAGGTTCCAAGCCCCTAACCATTGCAACAGTAGCTCAATTGATTACGTCTGGCTATTAATACCAAAGACCGTTCGAAGAATGGGTACTTCTGCTAGTTATCTGTATAAATGAAAGTGTCCTGACTCACTCACTCACAATCTCCATCCAAAACTATTGAAGTTGTTGTTGTTGTTGTTGTTGTTGTTGTTGTTGTTGTTGTTGTTGTTGTTGTTGTTGTTGTTGTTGTTGTTGTTGTTGTTGTTGTTTGAAACTCAGCAATTTATCTAGGTTTGTGCCGTGGCTTGTGTGTATTGTTGTTTGAGTCTTCAGTCTATCCACTGGTTTGATGCAGCACTCCATGCTCCCCTGTCCTGAGCTAATCGTTTCATCTCTACATAGCTACCACACCCTACATCCGAGGCAATCAGTTTACCGTATTCTAACCTCGGTCTACCCCTAAAGTTCTTATCCTCGACCCTTCCTTCTATAGCTTAGTTTGCTATTCCTGGATGTCTTAGTCTGTGTCCTACCAACCTATCTCTTCTCTTCATTAGCATAACATAACAACCCCTGGCACTACAGCCCATGAAGGGCCTAGGCCGACCAAGCGACCGCTGCCAAGCCATTTGGCCTGCAGATATTGGGGTGACGCGTGGTCAGCGCATCGGGTCCTCTCGACCGTTTATCTTGGTTTTCGTGACCGGGGCGCTGCCTCACTGTTAGACAGCTACTCAATTGTCCTCACGAGGCTGAATACACCCCGTTCCAGCCCTCACGTCAGTTTCTAAAATCCCTGACGGAGCCGGGAATCAAGTCCGGGGCCTCCGGGTGAGAGGCAGTCGCGCTACCACAACACCACGGGGCCGACTCTCTTCATTAGCAGTCGCCAGAAATATCTCTCCTCTCCCACTCGTCTTAATACATCTTCATTCGTAACCCTATCTACCCATCTGATCCTTTAACACCACGTTTTAAACGCTTCAATTCTCCTCTTTCAGCTGCACCAACAGTCCAAGTTTCACTACCATAGCGTGCCACGCTCCAGATCAGGCGCGGATCTAGGGTTTGGCTTTGGGGGGGGGGGAATCGAAATTGTTAAGAAAAATGGTATCACTAACAACGCAATCAGAAAATAACCAAACGTACAAAACCAGACCAATTTTTTTGCAAGCTACATGGATAGAAATTTGATGCGTTTAGCGCACCAAAAATATTCGTACAAATTGCAACGGCTTGTTTTGCGACTTTTACATCGAGCTTCGAGAAAAGTATCAAGGTACGTTACAGTTTCGGCAAGTTGAGTTGGTACCGACAAAGGGAGAAAGTCACAGCTTAAATTGCCAACCAAACTTGCAGTTTGGAGGTGGCAAAATTTGTTGGTGCAAAAAAAAGCCCCAAATTCCTATCCGTGCATTGCTGCACATTCATCGTGACATCACTATACACATCGATTCGGTAATCACAAGGTTTGCTAAAAAAATAGACGAGTTGATTTTGTTATATAAATAATCGTTTTTATATAACATTTATGAAGTTGTAAATATGTACAGTTGTAGCAGAACATAATATTGCAATAAAGATATTTTCAGTATTGAATAAAATGGAAAAAAAACTGTTTTTCAGTTAAAATTTGTTAAGTTTTATTTGTCTGGTTATTGTGTTTTCGTTTTTTGAGTTTGAAAAAAAATTGGTCTCGGTTTGGGGGGCGTCATGACCCCCGTGACCCCCCCCCCTTGCATCCGCACCTGCTCCAGATAAGGCCTTGAAAAATGACTTCCTAAGTTAGAAACATAAAATATTTACGATATGCTCCTTTTTCATCGTTGACGTATGCAGTACATTTGCATTTTTTTTTTTTTGTTGGCACAGGCTAGAGTAAAATATAGCTTTTCACCGATGTATCAGTCTCATTCATGGCAGTGATTATATGGAAGCTACTGAGGTATGAGTGGTGCTGGGTAATGGCATTTAGGACACAACTAATGCCTGTGGGTTCTGTGAAAGATTCTACTCGTAGGGTTATTGCTGCTGTAATGGCTCAGTGAGGAAAGCAACGACAAATTACCTCACTCCTCGCCTTGCCTAGTACGCCTCAGTATAGCGCTCCCTTGGGTTGTTATGGATTTCTACTCACATAACCTGCGATGGCGCTTTTTGAAGATCCGACCAGATGTGACATGGTATCCCTTGTTAACAGTGAACTCTGTTGGTCATTGAAATAATTACTTGTAAAACTGCAGTGCCAAATCCTGACCGGTTTTCAGCAAATATGATATAACTAGAATGAAAATATAACAGTATTTCATTACTTTATATAGCAAGATAACGTGCTGGACGAATAATTAATTCTACAGTTGAATCTTCATCTTGCAAATCAATGAGCTGTTGAAGATGATCTTCAAGTTGCACAGATACATGTTGAATAACCTTGCTGTTCATAGGCAAAAGATTAATTGTTGTTGGTTGTACAACAATCGGATAACCAGCAGGAACATGAGCTTTAAAATTATATAAAGAGTGTGTTGGTTTATGGTTCAAATAAGAACTCGTACCAAGCACGAGGTTGCAACATACTCGAATACTATTAACAGTGTTAATTTTAACATATATTCAGAATGATGAGTTGTGTTTGCCTCGAACTTTTTATGAGAAAATCCTAACAAATCTGCAATAGAATCTGCAACACCAAAATCTATAGCAAAGTTTTTCGAATATAGTTTACAATTAGAGAACACTTTATCATAATTAATATAAATATATGAAGGAAATTTGTCTTTTTCACCTAATAAAACTGATAATAAATGTGCTAGTAATAATTCATTAATCTTTGCACTTAATTGTTGAAACGTATAGCTAGCATCAGGTATTATTAAAATTGTTGTATCCACATCGTTCATCTTTATGGCTAAAACGTTATTATTTTCGTTAATTTTTACTTCACTTTCGATTCTATTTCGATCAATCTCAATTTCTTTTTTATTCTCTTTAGGGTAAACTTTCTTTTCAATACCTAAAGCCTCTGCTACACTGTTGGGTACACTGAAATTAATATTAAACGGAGAAGACAAAACAAGACGGTTGCGTCCTTTTCCATTTATATCCTCTTCCAAATAAAGATTTGTTTTTTGTATATGATTTGTTATAAGTTTCGACAATGAGTGATAACTAAGTAAATCATCAAATGTTGAGGCTAGATCTTCAAATTCATAAATACCTGGTGGTACCAATAAATCAATTGATAACAAAAAATTAGTAAAATGAATGCGAAATTTATTATTTCGGTTGGTAACATTTCGAATAGAATTAGATGTATACAATCCTGCAAGTCCTATTTCAAAAAACTCTGCTCCTACAAGATGAAGCGGATTCTCCAATGTAACATCAATCTTTGAGCCTTTACCTTCAAGAGTTATCCGTCTTTCGAAAGCCATCTTTGAAATGTTTAAAGACAGTCTGTGTTTCCCTTATTTATACAATACAAGAAGACTAAACATAAATGTCCACAAATCGAAGAAGTAATCGATTCATAAATACCTGGTGGTACCAATAAATCAATTGATAAAAAAAAATTAGTAAAATGAATGCGAAATTTATTATTTCGGTTGGTAACATTTCGAATAGAATTAGATGTATACAATCCTGCAAGTCCTATTTCAAAAAACTCTGCTCCTACAAGATGAAGCGGATTCTCCAATGTAACATCAATCTTTGAGCCTTTACCTTCAAGAGTTATCCGTCTTTCGAAAGCCATCTTTGAAATGTTTAAAGACAGTCTGTGTTTCCCTTATTTATACAATACAAGAAGACTAAACATAAATGTCCACAAATCGAAGAAGTAATCGATTGATATGAATGAAAATTATATTGTAGATAACAATTTTTTAGATATGTTAAAATTTCTAATGGTGGTCTTAAATTACCGATACTATCAAAATAATGCACGTATTTACCTCGTTTACTGAAAGCCACCCAATGTGAACCAGATTTAACCATCGGTTTAAGGATAACAATACAGTTTTCATTTTTTCGAGGATGTCTTGGTAACGTATCTCGCATAAAGACTAAAATTTGGAATCTTTAATTGATGTGCGTATTTAGCTAAATCGAAATTACTTAATGCTTTATTTGTTATTTGGTTAATTATCTTTTGTATGCAGGAGGATTTAAATAAATGCCTTGACCTGCTTTTCTTCGCATTGCTTCTATCATTCGATTGTGTATTTTCATTTCTTTTAATTCTTCTTGTGCAGATTTCGCTTTGTTTATAGCAGACGCTACCCCGGCTGCTCCGCCTGCTAGACCCCCCCAAGCCCGACAAGGCTGCAAATATCGGAAGTAGGGGTAAAATACCACCTTGCTTTTTCGATGCTCTCTTTTTTTTAATCTTTTCTTGTTTTTTTTTATATTTAATTTTCGTTTACCTCCACCAAGCTTAGACTTAGCTTTCATTATGCCACTGACTGTTAGTGCAGCCGCTCTCTCTCCTAATGATGCGTCACGAGATTTTACACGAGACCAAGCTTTTGAAGCTAAAATTTCATCAGCCTCTCTTCTTTTGTTTGAATCTTTATGATTTGCGTAAGCAATGTCGTGCTCTTTGCACGCTTTATCTAATATTTTTATACCTGGATCACCACGGCTCAATCGCTTTTCTAATTTTGTTCCTGGTCCACAATATTCATATCCTGGAATGTGTAATTCCACAGGTAAATTATCAATAGTTTTAATAAGTACACGACTAATGAATGATCCACTTCCTGATCGTTTATATTGAGTGGCAGAGTTGCTCCTCTTACAACGCACCATTACTAAATGATAAGTAATATAATGTAACTAGCAGGTACCCGCGGCTTCGCTCGCGATCAAGTCAATGGGGACGATGCAATTGTACACCTGCTGTTAAGTGTGTGCGATTGCGCTTTGTTAATAGAAATTGCGAATATTGTTTGAAGAGGGAACTGCACTCTTGCACACTGGAATGGCAAATCTATCGGAATATGGGGAATCAAAAGTATTTTTCCTTACCTATAGTAAAATATCTCTGACCTTGGCCGTTGATGTACATTATGCACTCTCTTCCAGTGTTACATCCCAGGGATTGAAATTCTCCAACAACCCTTTTGCCTCACATGCCTCTCTAAGTAATTAAAATTCCCAACTGTTGTTGTTTGAGTCTTCAGTTTCTTGACTGGACTGATGCAGCCCTCCATGACTCCCTCTCCTGAGCTAATCGTTTCATCTCTATATCGCTACCACACCCTACATCCGAGGCAATCTGTTTTACCCTGGTCTACCCTACAGTTCTTGTCCTTAACCCTCCCATCCATAACTAAGCTTGCTATTTCTGGGTGTCTTAATATGTGTCGTACCAACCTATATCTTCTCTTCAATAGCAGTCGCCAGAAACATCTCTCCACTCCCACTCGTCTTAATAGCTCTTTATTTGTTACCCCATCTACCCATCTGATCATCATCATTCTCCTGTAACACCACATTACAAACGCTTCAATTCTCCTCTTTTCTGCTGCACCATTAGACCAAGTTTCACTTCCTTATAGTGTCACGCTCCAGACAAAAGCTTTCAAAAATTACTTCCTAATATCTAAATGTATATTCGATGTCAACAGATTCCTTTTCTGTAGAAATGATGTCCTTGCCTGAGCCAACCTCTTTGCTTCGTCCATCACTGACTATTTTTCTTCCTAAGTAACAGAAGTCTCCTACTTCCCGTAGCGTTTCACCTGCCAATTTGATGTGCATAGAGGTTTCTGATTTATTTTGGCTGCATTCCAATAATTTTGCTTTACATTTATTGATTTCCATCATGAATTATTTCCTCAAGACGGAGTCCATACCATTCAAAAACTCATTCAATTCCTCTGGCGTATCGGTCAAGATGACGATCTCATCAGCAAATCTCTAAGATGAAATTATTTCTCTTTGAATCTTCGCTCCCACTTAAAATTTTTCTCCAACTACCTGTTTATTTTGTTTTTAGAGATCTTTGAAATGCGTTGCCCTCGCACATGGTGTAGATGCATTGTCAAAAAAAAACATTCCATGTTACGAACATGGGCCGCATAACCTGCACCGAAAGCCTATTCTGAACAGCAGTTCCTTGAACTCAGATTTGCCAACATTTTATTGTATCTTTCCATGTGGTATATCTCTGTACCTCAACACACAGAAGAGTGCTTTAAAAATCATGTCTTGTGTAAATTTTGGAAAAGGTAGTGAGTGTGGTTTTTGCCGGAGTGGATACTCGCTCGTAGAAATTCTTTTCGGTAAAATAGACTGGTTCACAATTTTGTAAGTGCACATTGAGGTATGTGACGGCGGGATGCCTTAAGTGTTACGGACACGGCAATAGCCACCACAGAGCTTCGTTGCTACTGAAATAACGACCAGACTGTTATTTTTACTTAACTATACGGGATTTGTGAGCCCAGTGTTTATGAAATTGAACGTAGCTATATCGCTACCTTTATTTAGTAGCTGCTACTGTAAAACTTTCTTCAGCTATTCCCAATTAATTGGGGTCGCCGTAGCCAGCCAGGCTCATTTCGGTTTTGGCCGGGGATTTAAGGCCGGATGCTCTTCCTGACGCCACGTGATTTTCCAGGTGAAAATTCCACCCCGCTGTCACCGGGATTCGAACCCCGGCCGTCCTGGTGAAAGGCGAGAAGCTAAGCCACTGCGCCATCACGCTTCCCTAGAAGCCGCTACTGTAGTGTTTACAAATTAAAGGTGGTATTAGAAGGCGCTTTCCCTATTTTTTTACCCCTGGCACTACAGACCATGAAGGGCCTAGGCCTATCATGCGACCGCTTCCCAGCCATTTGGCCTGCAGATATTGTGGTGACGCGTGGTCAGTGTACCGTGTCCCCTCGGCCGTTAGTCTTGTTCTTCGTGACCAGGGCGCTGCCTCGCTATCAGACAGCTACTCAATTGTCCTCACGAAGCTGAGTGCACTCCGTTGCAGTCCTCACGTCAGTGTCTAAAATCTCTGATGGAGCCAAGAATCGAACCCGGGGCCTCCGGATGAGAGGCAGGCGCGTTACCCTGTTCTTATTGTGTTCATATATATCTTGAAAAAGATAACAAATTGATTGGCTTTGCCTCCTACAGGGATATGTATATAAATCGGATGTCATACCGTGAGGTTCAGTTGCCATGGAAACGGACTTGCCATTATTTCATCAGTTTATCAGAGTAAAGATAGTTTTCTGCGAATATCTTTGAAACGGTTGGTTTTAGGGCCTTAGAATGTGGTTTTCGGTGTCCCGTAGGGACCTACCGAGTATTGTTCCTTGCATCGAGGGGCGTAAAATGAGCTTTGTCCGGTCTTTTTGCGACAACTTCGATATTTTGTCCCGGTTGAGTATTTTTGGTGACTTTTCAGTTATGTTGCCTGTTCCACGGGAACAATGATTTATTTCCGGATGAAAGGATGCCTATATGTTATCCCAGGTTATAAGCTATCTCCATTTCAAATTTCATCCAAATCCGTCCAGCCGTTTTAGTGTCAAGAGGTAACAAACTAACACACACACAGACTTTCACAATTATAATATATATAGGGAATAGGGATATAGGGATGAATATTTTCACACCAAACAACGACAGCTTGAAGATGATTTATTGAAGGAAGAATATATTTAATGGGGCCTCCAACCCTTGAAGTAATTTTGTAGGCCTATGCGATATAGATTCCACATAGCCACATGGCCGACAGTACCTCAAGTGCTTACATTAAATAAGAATACAGCAAAAGTATGAAGATATAATAAACCATAATTGTTTTCAGCAAATATGATATAATGAATATTTTCACACCAAAGAGTTTGGAGTTTCCCTGGAAGTGCAACTCTGCTTTTCTTAATTTCGCCTGTGCAATTTTCGTTCCGCAAAATACACAGTCAAGCTCAGATTGGACGGAAGGGGGATTTGTGTTTCATGCACCTCACCATTATTAAATTACGTCTCACAAGAATTCGTTACACACGCATCCCCATGATAATATAATTAATAGTCCAGTCAGTGATTTTAACCCATCATGCCGAGGCGTAAAACGGATATAGGTCGTAGTTCATTGACATCGAAAAAGAAGCGCTTATCACGTAATGCATTCATAACTGTTCCCGGGTGAACTCTTGTTGATTGATTAGGGGCTTTGTGACATCGTGGTCATGTAGCTCCATTTACTTGTGTGTGTGGAATTTATTCGATAATCTGTGTTATTGTGATGGCTGTATTAGTGTGTGCATTTGTAATTCAGATGAGGTTTGGGAAGGAGGCGGCCGCGGTCGTAAGTTAAGAACCATACGGGAATTTACCTGAAGTAGCAGTGGGAAACTAAGAAAAACCATTTCCAGGATGGCAGAGGTAGGAATCTACCCCCCCCCCCCTCTTCTCAGTTTTGCCTCACGAGGCTGAGTGTACCCCGTTCCAGCCCTCATACTGAGGGATTTTTAATGTTCTTAAAAATCTGACTTTTTCAGCCTGGTTTGAACCCACGATCTTGGGCATAGAAGTTCAGCATGCTACCAACTACGCCACAGAAGCCACTTCGAACGAACATGGCTCTTGATGTTATCATTGTTAATTGGAACATAATGGACATCAGCTCTGTGTAATTGGTTGTGTGCTGAATTTGTCTGATATATTGTGTTTTTGTATTCTAGTCTGTGTGTGACTGTAATCGGTAGAGACCAGGATGAGATGATGATTGTTGTTAGGGTGCGGAACAGTGAGGTCATATGACTCTGTCTAGGACTACAGTAGAGCAGGGAGTTGAAAATAACTCACCAAGCATACAGTCAGTTCCCTGGAGGAGTTTGGAAAGAACACGAAAAATAACCAGTATGGCCGCTGTCAGTGCCGACATTCGAACCTAGAGGTATATATTTCAAAGCTTTTTTTTAAATTCCGTTGAACGGTTCTACTTGAATATGAAGTGGTGTTTGATAGCTCTATAGTTTCTGCATGATGTCTCCCAGCAATCCATCACGGAACCACCTGTGGCACTCGCTTCTCTCGTATATTGATCAAGTTATGCCGAGCAACAGCTGCGAAATCCGCCAGCCTTCGGGACATCTAGTCTTCAGATTTTTACAGAACCGCTCATAAAATACATTGAAATGCGGAGTTCTGTAGTTCATGATCTGTGATGGATTGAAACTAGCGTTGGCTCTGATTTCAAATGAAACTTTCTTTTAATTGGGTTGTGACAGTTAATCTGTTAGCCTACCTGGTGGTGTTAGGGTAGCGCACCTGCCACTCACCCACAGGCCCCGGGTTCTATTCCCGGCTCCGTCAGGGTTTTAAAAACTGACGTGGGCGCTGAAACGGTGTGCATTCATCCCCGTGAAGACAATTAAGTAGCTGTCTGACAGTGAGGCAACAACCCGGTCAGGAACACCAAGATAAAACGTGTCACCCCGCAATCTGTAGGCCATATATTAGCAGAGCAGCTGCCACTCGGTAGATTAAGGCCCTTCATAGGCTGTGGTGCCACCCAACCTCGTGTACTCTTCGTATTATGAAAGAAGAACGCTGACACCTGTCAAAGCCAGCACATGGGAAAATGCCGCGTTGCCACTGTCACAGGTTATCTCAACATCTGTTGTTATATTTACGTGAATCAAGAGAAACTCCGCACCGAATTTATCCAGTTTTCACTATTACCTGTAGGATCTCCTATCATGTGAAACAACGAAAAAATAAAACTCAGCAATTTTTCTAGGTTTGTGCCGTGTCTTGTGTGAGGTTTCGCCTAGGACACCAAGCTGGCTCATCAGCGGGTTCTCTTGCCGTGAAAGCCAATATACCATCTTTTTGGAAGCCTTCATAGGGAGGTTATGGCTGCTTGAGCATTTAGTTCTCGCAGTGAAGAGGCGCAGGTGCCCTTCATAAATAGGGAGGTAGCGTTCAGTTCACTACTCCTATGGGGGTCCGGGTGGGGACACCAAGAGCCCGCTGATGAGCCAGCTTGGTGTACTAGGTGAAACCCCACATAAGACACGGCACAAACCTAGAAAACCGATATAAAATAAGTGAATTAATTTACATATCTCACAGTCATACAGCATAACTTTTTGATGTATAAGGATTACAGCGCGACCAAGAAGTACATTTTCCAACCTCCCCGAGCCGAGAAAAAATTACCTTACCAAAATGATAACAACTTTGTTTCTTGGACCCAAAAAAATTGAAATTAATAAACCAGTTATACAACATTTCAATGTATATTGGGTTAAAATTTGGATTCGATCTGATGCCGGGTTTTTGAGATAATAATTCTTACATGTGACGCATGGTTGAAACACGCGTAGAAACGGGCACTTTTTGTGTTCCAACTGCCATAACAAATATTAAAATATAAATGAACAATTCCAAAGCTACATGAACTAACGTAAAATAGAACGACGAAAATGATGATGTTATTGGATTTTATGGAGGTCTATTGGTTACTTCACAAACAACCTTCAATCTCGAGTGCACATAATACTTTGGTCGACAGTAGTGGCTACTCGCCTCCGCATATGCTCTTTATTCTAATATACGAAAATTGAAGTTAATAGGTACGTACTTTGTGTGTTCCAGGATGGCGCCATCAACCTGCTCGTACCTCGTGCTGCTCTCCGCCATCTTGTTCGTATTGTTCCTCGCCTGCTCGGCGCAACAGTTCTACCCTAGCGGCAGATACGGGAAACGCTTCGAGATGACTTCTCCAGGTTAGTACAAACATAGGCCTACATGAGCGGTAGGCCTAATTCATCACAGATTCAGTACGAAGTGACTTATGAGAGCCATTCCTTTATGTGAATCCGGTGCTAAATTATTACCGTAGCAGCAACGCACGGCTGCATTATGAAGTGAACAGTGCTTCTTCTAGCAAACCTTCTGGGGAATGGACAAATGGCGGCTCTTCTCGGGAGGGAAGAGGGAATGTCCTTATCGCATTATTTATTTATTTTATTACTTATTTACTTATCTTATTATTTATTTATTTATTTATTTTAATTAAATTTATTTTATTATATTTAAATATAATTTAATTAGTATTATTTATTTATTTATTTATTTATTTATTTATTTATTACTTTTATAATTTATTTTATTCGCTTAACTTATGTATTTATTATTTATTTTATTTTTTGTATATTTATAGCCTATACAATAATAGCCTATGTATTTTATATTTAATTTTATAGTCTATTTTATTATATTTATTCTGAAATGAAAATCCACACCCTGCTTCCAGTCTCCGACCGGGTCAGGAATGAAATGAATGAAGCCCCCATCTAGCGGCGACGATATGAACTGCGCCGCCTGCCGAGGCCTGACGCACTCCTCTGGGGCAATGATTAAATTAATGACATATGAAATGATAGTGGAGAGTGTTGCTGGAATGAAATTTTGACAGGGAAAACCGGAGTACCCGGAGAAAAGCCTGTCTGCCTCCGTTTTGTCCAGCGCAGATCTCACATGGAGTGACCGGGATTTGAACCACGGACCCAGCGGTGAGAGGCCGGCGTGCTGCCGCCTAAGCCATGGAGGCTTACTATTATATTTATTCTATTTACCTATATTTTATTTTATATTTTTTATTCATTTATTTACTTATTTAAATTTTATTTAATAATTATTACTGGTAGACTATGTATTTAATTTTATTTTTTTATTTCTTCTGTTTATTCAATTTATTTTATTATATTAGTCTATATTTTATTTTAATTTTATTTATCATATTTTAATTTTATTTATTTATTTTATTTACTTTGTAATTTATTTCATTTATTTATTTATATATTTTATGTATTTATAAATGTATTTAATAATTTATTTTCTATATTTATTTATTAATTTATTTAATGGTGTAGGTGGGGGTGGTGTTGTTTTCTTAGGGCATGTAACATCTAAATATTGTGCCTCTATTGTCTCTATTGCAGTGAACTTCTTTCCTAGTCGTAACATACGCGCAGTTGGGGTGGGGTAAGGGGGCGAAAATACCCCACTCTGGAAGTTACCATTAGCCCCCAGAAATTTAGAGAAATAAATTTGCTTTTAATCCCCCAAAGAATTTAAGTCCATCATGTGTATTTCTGTAATCCTGCCTGTTATTAATCACGTTACAACAAGATCGGGGATGAAATGAGCTTCTACGAGAATGTGGCAATGACTTTTACGGCCAGATGCCTTACCTGACGCTGACTACATGAGAGGAATTATCGATAAAGTAAATAAAAATGAAAATAACTAAGCAAGGAGTTAGAAGAAAGAGGCCGTCGGCAATTATCGTAAGGAATCGGAGAAGACAGGCAGTGTCTCTCATCATGCTGACCCAGCTGACATACGCATGCGTTGTGTAAGGACGAGACTGGATTTTTTTTCCTATGCTCATTCAAGGGCCAAGCACTCTGTAGCTGGTTTACTAGGCAAGCTCTCCACTTGCCTGCCCTGCGAATGATATTGTTGCGGATAACGTGTCACTCTCGAGTCGCGTTCAGTGGATTGGCACTCAATTTAGAAAAGCGGAGAACCTACTCCAACAGATTTTCATGAGAGCGGACAATTTGAAGCATTTTTAAGATAAAATACCCTTTCAAACATTATTTAAAATCTAATATGTTTCATAAACAGACAGAAAGGGAAAAAAGTTGTAGGCCAATATAACTATCTGTCTGTTATGTAGTCAGCCCGAAAGATGGTTGGATCCTCAAAAAGTACCGCCGATAGGTTATGTGGGTAGATACCCACAAAACCCAAGGCAGCGCTATGTTGAGGCGTACTAGGCAAGATAAGGAGTGAGGTAGTTTGCCATTGCTTTCCTCACTGAGTCAGAACAGCAGAACTAACCCTATGAGTAGAACCTTTCACTGCATTCACAGGCACTGACTGTGCCTTGAATGTCATTACTAGAGCTCGCGTCAGCTAGGAAGGCGGCCGGCTCTCTGCGGTTTGCGCAGAAAGAGAAAGAGATACATGTCCACTGTTGCAACAGGTCCACCATGCCGAGCCCCACACCGCAGGCTGCTGCCATGAGTTCCTGCGGTATGGCAACACCGTCCCTTAGCTCATCGAGCCCGTCTCTTTCACGCTGCTTTCCACTTGGCTTTTCTGACAACGCACTAGCTCAGATTCTCAAGACAGACTGACTGTGATTGGTGCGATGGAAGTGAGGCATGACGTAATGGTAGCGTTGTGTTCTGCGCACCGCCATCCCGGCTGGCTCGAGCTCTAAGCACCACCCATACCTCAGTAGCTTCCATATAATCACAGCCATGAGTGAGGCTGAGACATCGGTGAAAAGCCACATTTTACTCTAGCCTGTGCCAACAGACAAATGAAAATGTACTGCATTCATCAAGAGATGGCAAACAGGCCAAATATAACTATAAAGGACGTTTTCTTTCTGATATTGTCCAGGTAGTCTTAGGCTACCTTGCCTATTCTGTGAAGCCGCACCTGCAGGCCTTTATACAGCCAATCACGGAATTGTTGAAGTCAAAGAAGTAAACTCTTTTTATTTAAGGTATCCTACCGTGTGAACCCGTTAACGACGAGTACCGGTAATCAGTGGCGTACCTACGGTGGAGGGGTAGGGTTTAATACCCCAGAGACATTTGTTTACTTGAATCATTTTATTGTCTCATCTATCAAATGTGCTGCACCACCGCTAGTGAGGCTTCTTTACTCCTGTATATATTTTAAATGTGATCGCGTTCTTCACTTGGTAAATGACCTGCACTCTACTCGCAACGAGACTCCTCCTTCAGCGTTGGAGCTAGCCATGGATCAGTTTTGCTGTTTAAGTGTGCAATCGGTAACTCTTTTCACTTCGCTTCAGGCTGCTTTAAATGTGCATATCTGTCTCCGTTTCGTTAAAGATAATTCGGTACATGAGGAGTTTCTCCAATTTATTCCTATCATTGATGCAGATAAAGCCATCAAGATAGGCAGATTTTGAGAGTCAACTTAAATTAAATTAAAAAATAATAAAATGTAATATAAATAAAATAAATTAATAAATAAGTCATGGCAGTAAAAACACGGAGAGCCAAACAATTTTCTCTCACATAATATCAATATTATAAGCAGTCATGTATGGACCTCTGCATCATTTATGTTTTAATAATATTTAGTTACTGCTTTCCATATTTTAAAAAATGGAATTTTTCATTTTTTTTAATGTGCTGGAAATAGTACATTATGCAACGAGCCTATAATGGAAATAATTAAGGCACGAGTTTTATAACTTCCATACGAGTGTCTTAATTACTATCATAGGCGAGTTGCATACGACTGTTTATTTTCGACGATAATTATAATTGTTTTATATTCGAACATAAATATCTGTTGAGATTTCGCCAGTTTTATGTACTGAACATAGCTCATGGGACGCAGAGAATACCATGGCCTCCTGGAATACCCCACTATGACACTAGAAACCACCCAGTGAAATTTAAAATAGAAGGCCGTGGAAGTCAGCGCAGTTGCGATGCTATCCTTACGTAATTGGTCACACAACTGTTTCTTGAGCTCTGATTGGTGGGAGAAACTGTATCATAACGAAAACTTGTACTATAATGAGCCTCATTATAGTACAGTTTTCTGACACATAATATTTACATTTTGCCGTGGTCGAAATAAATAATATTAGTTACTGTTTTCCATATTTTAAAAAAAGAATTGGGATTTCTCAATTTTTTAAATTGAGCTGGAAAATATAATTAAAATAGTTTTCATGCGAAGAGAATGTGTATTTAATTATTGCTTTTAATGAATAATAATCGAAATATAATTTTAAAAATGTAGCCTACACCTTACTGTAGGATTGAACCCCCACCAGAAAGAAATCCTGGGTTCGCCACTGCCGGCAAGGAATGCTAGTACTGTAAATGAAATGGGAGGCGCGTGGTGGCGCAGTGATCAAGCTGTTTGCCTCTCACCAAGGCGGACCGGCTTCGATTAATGGTCAATGCATGTGAGAATTGCCTAGTTAAATGCCATGTCCTGTGGTTCGGATTCCACGTAAAAAGAAGGTCCCGTGGCTCATGATCGCGAGATTAACGGTCACGTTAAACTACAAGCTTTCTTCCTTAAACTGAAATGGAGACATTAAATGCCGGAAACCATGTTTCACTACTTGATGCCGACATGTGTGTATGGTTCAACACGGCGCTCGTAACTCAGGGCAGAGAACGCAATTAACAATGCGACATGTCAGCAACAACACGCGCGAACTCCCTGTGGCCTCGCGGGGAATCCCAACCCACTCATTGTTGACAAAACACACGATATTGAGGGTCTAGAACGTGACTCAACTTCATCACATGGTCAGAGAATGGCACAGAAATAGCAATGCAGGAAGGAGCCAGACACCATTAGCACGAAGACACTCGTAACCAGTGGTGACGCCCTTGTTGACCTTCTAAGGATTAGCCTTTACAATGCTCAAGGATTTAACTTAATCTGGAATGTTGTAGAAAATGAAAGTGGACTTATGAGATCTACACAAAATACGGTAGTAAATAAAATGAAAATAAAATTAGAGCATGCGTTGAATTCTATTATGTAGCCTCAGTGGAGCCGTTGCCGTACAGCTGTTAGAATATCCCCTGCCTCCTCTCCACAAGAGTGTATGTTGTTTTAAATTGTATATACGTGTATAATACCGGTACTCATACGTAATTCACAAACCCTTATAACAGAGCATATTTATTTATTTATTTATTTATTTATTTAATCTTATGGTAATTTATACAATATACAATAATTATACATAACAAGCTATATTCAAACTTTAAAGTCCATCCTTCTCTACCATTCGGTTAAGTCGGGTGTGAGAGCGAACAAATCGTCAGGAATGCCAGGGTACGAATAAAGAGGACAGCGTTGGACCAGATGTTCGATAGTCTGTTCTTCCAGGTTACACTCACACATTGGTGAGCTGATCCAGCCCCACTTGTACCTGAAATAATTGCTGCAACCATGTCCAGTCCTCAGCCTGTTGATGCGGCACCAGAAGTTCCTCGGTAAGTCAAAGTCGTTTGGTTTCTTCGTGGGATCAAGATGGTGGGCACTTGTTCCCAATGTTTTAGTTGACCACTCAGGCTTCCAGCTCTCATTTAGGTCAAATCCAGCAGCAATGAGTTGCCCCATAGTGACACTTACTGGTCTTCTAGATTTCAGTCGTTGCTGTGATGGATGGCAGAATTCTTGGTGCAATGGCAAAGAGGGTGATGCAAAGCTTTTCTTAGCTTCCCTTAGTAGAGCTTGCTTCCTCCTTAAATGTACAGAGCATACTAACCTTACGAGATTCAAACTGTGAATCGTATCAATTAAACGCACTACAATACAATAAGTTGTAGTTTAGATAATTTATTTGTGTATAAATTTAAACCTCAGCACAGAGATTAGGATCTGATGAAGATCGCTTGAAGGTCGAAACGCGTAGGCTAATACTAAAATTACCCCATTATAACAGTGATCATAACTAATGCATGTTATAATTAACTGTTTATTACCTTAAGTCAATATGTTATACATTAAAAGCGTACCGGTTTCAGGCACAGAGTACCTTTCTCAGTGTAGTATAGGATAAGTAAATGTGCAATAACATACACTTAATACAATTTTACCGTAACAGAGGATACAAAAATATTTTTGTTCCAGAAGCTCACAAAGTAAAATTTCAAAAACCAGATCTGTTACAAAATGTGTTAAGAAAAAGTCCTGATAAAACAGCGTTGAATTGAAGAGATGTGGATGTGAAAATAGATATGCTGAATAAGTTAGGTTATAAATGATGGTTGATATGTATTTACCGGTTTGAGAAATATTGTAGACAGAACGTTGGAAATAGGTATGACGACGTTGTTATGAATTCAACTGGGGAATTTTATTTTAATTCTAATAATTTTCCCACGTCTGTAATTGAGCATATTTTCATTCATTTACATTTACTTTATTTGCAAATGGGGTAATTCACCGGTGGCAAATTGTACAAATACCAACAATAATATCAAACACACTTAATGTACACAATTCGCAATTTGGGAACTATAGGATGACCAGGTAGAAAAGAATGTTGGGGGCCGGACTCACCGTAAGTTGCTGCTGTAGAGCTTCCCCCACTTGGCACTACGACCCCACCATGCACAAGCACAAGGTCCAACGACAACGAAACCAGTAGGAGCGAGAAAGAGAGAGCGACACTTCGCCTGCCTGACACACATACGCAGAAGAAAGACTAGCAGTGGAGAGACAAGGGAGCTGGAAACACTCTCCCCTACTTTGGTGCTCTTGCGCATTGAAACATTCTTTTCTACCTGGTCATCCTATAGTAATTACTAGGGCCTGGATGTAGATGACTGAGCTGTCTAAAACAATGCTGAAGTACATAGAAACTCCGGACTGGCCACCCTGTCTTCAAATATGTCATATTTATTTTTCATCTTTTTGCATTATTTGCTATTTTTCCATTTTAAGAGCATTTTTTTAAAGTCTGGTAGATTTTTTGGTCATATTTTAGAGAAATCGGCCTTTTAAGGTCATGTTTTTTGGGTTTTTTTTTCAATTTAGTCATGTCACACCCTTATATGAGGGAGTTACGTCTATCAGAGTTAAGAAGAAGCTAGTAGCTGATACAAAATAATTTAAAATATTGGAAAAAAATCAGTATTGCTATTAGTAGAAAATATATATATATCTTGTATGCAGAATAATGATACCGTATGTATACAGATGCTCTTGTTTTCGTCGCAAACCAGTTATTAGCGGAATGGAATGCTACCTGCTCTGTTGACCAAGGTCAGCTGTGGCGGGGTAGAAAGGGGAAGGGGTGTATATTCTTGTCTAAGTTAATTTTCTCCATTTTATAGTGCATTTTTCGAATTTTTGAAATATTGGTGAGTTTATTATTATAAGATCATATTCTCCATTTTATAGTGCATTTTTCGAATTTTTTGGTCATTTATTACAGTCATTATTGAAAATTTTAAGTGCATTTTTTAAACTTTTTACAGCATCAACATCCGGGCCCTAGTACATCGTAGTATTTACACAAAATGTCAGTCTTCTCTTAAACACACCAATATGTTTGGGGAAAGGCTCTAAAAGGCTGTGGCAGGTAATGAGTTCCAATTATCAATACCACGATTAATGAAAAAATATTTCCCATAATTTGTACGCTGCGGTCGTCCCTTAACTTTATGCGGATGATCTGCTCTTCTCTGGTAGGTGGGACTTCTTAAACGTTTGCTTAGTTCTCCCCATGCTGACCAATTAGTGTAAGTGTTAAACATCACGTATAGTCTGGATTTCGTCCTTCTATCTTCCAGAGATTTCCACCCTAGATTTTTCATTTTCTATCATTGGAATTACAGTACTTCTAGGATTAAAATTGTTGACCACAAACCTAGCAGCCTTCCTTTGTACCACCTCCTGCTCATTGATGAGCCCGACACGCCTGAGGATTTGAAAGAGTATTTGAATGGTATGGACTCCGTCCTGAGGAAATAATTCATGATGAAAATTAATAAATGTAAAACAAAAATATTGGAATGCAGCCGAAAGAAATCACAAACCTCTATAGACATCAAATTGGCAGGTGAAAAGATGAAGGAAGTAGGATACCTCTGTTACTTAGGAAGCAAAATAACCAGTGATGCACGAAGCAAGGAGGATATAAAAAGTAGGTTGGCTCAGGCAAGTAAAGCATTTCTACAGAAAAGGAATCTGTTGACATCGAATATAGATTTAGGTATTAGGAAGTCATTTTTGAAAGCCTTTGTCTGGAGCGTTGCGCTCTATGGAAGTGAAACTTGGACTATTGGTGCAGCAGAATAGAAGAAAATTGAGGCGTTTGAAATGTGCTGTTACAGGAGAATGATTAAGATCAGATGGGTAGATAAGGTGACAAACGAAGAGGTATTAACACGAGTGGGAGAGGAGAGATGTTTCTGGCGACTGCTAAGGAACAGAAGAGATAGGTTGGTAGGACACATACTAAGACACCCAGGAATAGCAAGCTTAGTTATGGAAGGAAGGGTCGAGGACAAGAACTGTAGGGGTAGACCAAGGTCAGAATATGTTAAACAGATTGCCTTGGATGTAGGGTGTGGTAACTATGTAGAGATGAAACGATCAGCTCTGGACAAAGAGGCATGGAAAGCTGCATCAAACCAGTCAAAAGACTGAAGACTCAAACAACAACAACAAACTTGGTGTACTTGTACAAAAATTTGTGGAGATGGGAACAGTACTTTGTTTGAAAAATGTACATAAGATGTTAAAATTAACATTGCGAAGATAAGGTGTACCGTTACCACCTCCCCCAGGTGACCCGGGATCGTTTCTTATTTTTTCTGTTTCCTTCTTTTGTGAAGTGTTTTGATCTAGGAGGTGTGTAAAACGAGGGATCTGGAGAGGCTTCCAACTTCCCCAATTGGGAAATAGGAAATGTCTTTGGGGAAACTAGAGATACCGAGGATGTTCTTCTGCAGATGATAGATTGTAGTATCAATTGCTTCAGTTTCTATCCACTCCGATAATTCTACTTTCCATTTGTCATCCTTCCTCCTGCAAGCACGACGGCAGTGTAAGATTTGTAACGGGGAGAAAACGAATTCTGAAGAAATAAAAAATGAAACTGCAACTTATTCATTTTTAATTGGAAGAGGAGAGTGGAGATCAAAATTAATTAGTACGTGGCCACTTAGTGGATTGCTGTTAATAACGAGAATACCGATCTCCCATTGACTCGTTAAGTTAAGAGAACGCTCCATAATCATCACGCGCTGATGGGAAGATTTAGTGCTAATTAAACCAAGATGCTTTTCCAGTGTTTGGGACAGTAAAGGACGTACTGCTCGGGCCCAAGCTCTGTGAACTTGCGGGGTGAGGGGAAAGAGCAGGGAAGGGTCTGTCAACAGCCCGCCGTGATATATGGTATTCCTTTCTATTCCAATACTGCTAACATAGGGCCATTGCTCAAACCACTATGGTGTTACGAATGAGTGACCACTGTATTTGGTTCTGTACTATGCACGGACCGAGAAACCTCATCACTCGTCAACACCACTTCTCATAGTCCGCGATGCACATTCCTCTCAGGTTCACGCAGCTTAGACCCGAGAATTCATGATGAAAATTAATAAATGTAAAAAAATGGAATGCAGCCGAAATAAATCAGAATTCTCTATGGACATCAAATGGGCAGGTGAAAAACTAAAGGAAGTAGGAGCCTTCTGTTACTTAGGAAGCAAAATAACCAGTGATGGACGAAACAAAGAGGATATAAAAAGTAGGTTAGCTCAGGCAAGGAAAGCATTTCTACAGAAAAGTAATCTGTTGACATCGAATATAGATTTAGGTGTTAGAAATTAATTTTTGAAGGTCTTTGTCTGGACCGTGGCACTTTACGGAAGTGAAACTTGGACTATTAGTGCAGCAGAAAAGAGGAGAATTGAAGCGTTTGAAATGTGGTGTTACAGGAGAATGATGAAGATCAGATGGGTAGATAGGGTTACAAACGAAGAGGTATTAAGACGAGTGGGAGAGGAGAGAGGTTTCTGGCGACTGCTAATGAAGAGAAGAGATAGGTTGGTAGGACACATACTAAGACACCCAGGAATAGCAAGCTTAGTTATGGAAGGAAGGGTCGAGGACAAGAACTGTAGGGGTAAACCAAGGTTAGAATATGTTAAACAGATTGCCTCGGACGTAGGGTGTGGTAGCTATGTAGAGATGAAACGATTAGCTCAGGACAGGGAGGCATGGAGAGCTGCATCAAACCAGTCAAAAGACTGAAGACTCAAACAACAACAGACCCGGGCAGTATATACCAGGCAGATACCCGACTCTCCTAAGCTACACGCCATTTTAGACCTGGAGTTTCCAACTTCAGATCGACGCTGTCGGTTGGCATTTGAGGATACTTAAATGTACACGCATGTTAGTAAGTTTACTACCCCGCAGGGTAGACAAGGTAGCCTAGCCTTCCTGGATATGTTGTACGGCTGGAGTACATCTGTGATTCGCGTGGACGGTTATCCGGTGGTTACCAAGGCAACAAGTACTCATCATCTAAATCTAAAGTGTAAAGCATAGTCTGGGCAAGACCTTAATGTAGAAAAAAACATGGCGGAAATAAATGCCCATTTAATAGCTAAGATCATGTCATCGGGTTTGTCACAGTTCGTGTAAATTATTATTTTAACTCTCCTAAGAGCATAAAAGATATCACAAGACAAGACTAGGTTCCGAAGAAATATGCATCAATAATTTAGACTTACCTGAATTAATATCTATATATATTGGTTGGTTAGTTCCTTAGTTTAGAGGCTGCGACAACGTGGTCATGTAGCCCCGTGTGCTTTGCGTGTGTGTAGAATCTGTCTGATAAACGGTGTGAATTGTGATGACTGCATTAGTCTGTGTTATCTGTTTTTAATTCAAGTAAGGACTGCAGACGATAATCTCACCACCAAATGATACCGTCCACGACACCTAGCTGTGAACATGGCTACTAATAGATGCCATCGCAACTAGCGCCTAGTGACGAACGTTGGAACTTAAGAGCATTAAGCAAACTTAACCCACAAATGTTGCTTCACACAAGTTTAGTTAGTGGAAGGTTCTTTTACATGCCAAAAATCTATGACATGGGCCCGCCGGCTTTACTTCCCCTCCGAAGGAAGACATACTGAGGGATTTTTAACGTTCTTAAAGAATCCGATGACTTCGGCTGGGTTTGAAGCCCGCCACCTTGGGCATAGAAGCTCAGCATGCTACCGACTACGCCACCGAAGCCGCTTATCTATGTACTGCTGACCAAGTTTCTTCAGGGGCAGATCACCTCGAAGTTCCGCCCCTTAAAAAAACAATAACTAACTACTAACTTTCTTCGTCTTCGCCCAATTTGGTAGCAAAAATAGGAAATACTTGAAAAATTGATCATCTACAGTCCTTACCTGAAACACAGATAACACACACTAATACAGCTATCAAAATTAACTCCGGTTATCAGACAAATTCTACACACACCCAAAGTACACGGGGCTACATGACCGCGTTGTCGCAGCCCCTAAACTGAGGAACCAACCAACTATAGTCCTAGGTACTTAAGCATCTGCAGTAAATGATCAAATGTCATCGGTCGACTGAACAGTCATCACGCAAACGAATAATTCCATAATAAGCACATTATCACATAGTTACATACGAGTGCAGCACATTAACGCGAACTGGACCACACAGACATACTGAAGACACTCATAACACTACAGATGAGCGATAGTTGATCCCAACATATATCAAACGAAACTAATATTGTATCCCAGTAACGAAGGTAAACAAATAATATGTCGGGCTTCGACATACGCCATTTTCACACTTTCGATACCTGCATTAAGGTCTGAGTATTGTAGTTGGTCTTGATCTAGGCATCCCATATGGTTACCAAGGCAACAAAATTCATCATCTAATAAATCTGAAACACATTATCCTTGATTTGAAAGAGCGGCTTCGGTGGCGTAGTTTGTAGCATGCTGAGCTTCTATGCCCAAGATCGCACGTTCAAACCCGGCCGAAGTCGTCGGATTTTTAAGAGCTTTAGAAATCCCTCAGTATGCCTTCCTTCGGAGGGGAAGTAAAGCCGGCGGGCCCATGTCATAGATTTATGGCATGAAGAAGAACCTTCTCCTAACTACACTTGTGTGAAGCCACAATTTATAGGTTGGATTGTTTGATAACGCTATATTAATTCCAATGTCCGCCGACAGGTTCTGGCTGCGATGGCATCTAGTAGCCAGGTCCGCAGCTAGGTGTCGTGGACGGTAGCATTTGGTAGCAAAAGTAGGAACTACTTGAAAAATGGATCGTCTGGAGTCCTTGCCTGAATCACAGATAACACACACTAATACAGCCTTCAGAATTAACACTGGTTATCACACAGATTCTACACACACCCAAAGTACACGGGACTACATGACCGCGTTGATGCAGCCCCTAAACAACGGAACCAACCAGCCAACCTCGGTGTAGCGGAGGAACTTTAATTAAATTATTATTTTTACAAAAAATAGTTCCTCATACTTCAAACATACATCTAGACATATAATTTGAACTTATTTATTTATTTATTTATTTATTTATTTATTTATGAGAGTACACTGGCCATAATCACAGTTCAGTTACTTCTTTACACACAAATACAAAGTTGGTTGTAAAAGTAAATAATAATTGTAAGAGGAAAGAAATATCACAGTACCGTACCGGGATGGGTTTAGAATGAATAGAATATTGTCGTACCCCGGGGAAAATGATTTATTTGTTCCAATTAGTAGTCATTATTGGTACTTTATTTGATATTGAAGGGCCAGTTTGGTCTCCCACGGACAGAATACCAAGTTCTATCTGTGCCACGTTAAGGCGAGCATTGCAGCATAGCTTCCACAGGACTCGTTAGGAGTCGCTCTCTGGAGTACCACATGTCCCTCAGTGGCCATAGACACGATGATATGCAATGGCTCTCCCGGGCAACAACAGCAACACACACATATTATTATTATTATTATTATTTCTATTATTATTTATTTACTTTAAGCGATTTCTCCCAATAAATGGAAGACGTTCAGCAAATAACTCAATCAACTATTTTTTAGTTCTTCTTCTTGTTCCAATAGCCTTTCATTCTTTAAGAGAAGACTTGCTTAGTTTCTTCCGACCACTTTGGTCTCTACTGTTTTTGTTTTGCTTGCTCTTATGTAACTTCCCATTTATTTACTTTGTGTCTGAAGGTGTCCCTTTCTGAAATGTCTGTTCAACGTATGTTTGCGTTTTTGAGGTCCTTTCGAAGTTCTTCTAGTCAAGGTGTTAAGTTCTTGATTGAAGTTATATAATCTCTTATCCTTTTCGTCAATCGATTTTCTGGTAGTCTAGTGAGATGACCAAAGAATTGCGTCCGTCTTTTCTTAATATCAATTTCGATGTTTGAATAATGTTCTGTTGTTTTGATTGATTATAGCCTGTAAACATCTTGGGTAGGTCTATATCTTGCTCCTAAGATTTTCCTAATGATCTTCCGCTCTACGTCTTTGATTTCTTCAAGTTCTTGTTTATTGTTATTAAGTGTCAGAGTTTCGCTTGCGTAAAGGACTGTTGATTTTATAACTGTGTTGTAGTGCCGAATTGTTGTCTGTTTTGACATAGATTTTTGTTGTAGATGTTTTGGACTAACCCTAATGCCTTTTTGACATTTTGGAGACGATTTTGTGGTGAAATTATTATTATTATTATTATTATTATTATTAAATCAGTCACAATTATTTTATTCAAAAACATTTATATTGAAGGACTTCTTACGTATTCTATTATCCTACTTAGTAGTGTTGTCTCCCATATGGACTTAAAACTGTTCCCGTTACTATGCATTCGTAAATTTTCGGAATTGGGTATTCCGAGGGACACTTTAGCCGGATCCTTTTCCACTTTTCGTTCATTTATTTGGGATGTACCCTCTAAATCAGGTGGTTTCAGTCCATGAATCTTTGATTATTTCAAGAGCGACCCATCAATAAAGAATCCCTCATCTTTAAATTCACACGAAAACTGCAATAAAGTAGGCCTAATCAAAACAATACGTGTGACATTCTGCATTAGCAAAGCTCCTCTTTCATCAGAAATTCTAAAAAATCATTTTATTGCCAGTTTCATGAGGGAAAATAACTTTAGACTGCTGGTTGAACTTTTGAAACAATTTCAGTGCCTTGCAATCAGCTTAGAATTCAGCTTTTGGCTGACCACTTCTCAACTCAACTGACATAGTCCTTCCGTTCTTCGGTTCACATCTTGCCCTTTTTCATTTTGGGCTTTGCATTATTACGATTGTTATTACTATTATTATTTAGTGTAATCTTCAAATATAACCTGTGAAAATGCCTTGTTGCCAGGTCGAGACACTTCGAGCAGGTTTTGGAGTGGGAGCCGGTACGGAAGGAGCAGCAACCAGCGGGTATTGGTAGCGCCCAGAACTGAAAGATTCTTCATGGGGAGTCGCTACGGCAAGAGAGCGGACTGGCAACCATTGCAGGAAGGTGAGTTCCCTAGTTGTCAGCAAATTAGTTCAGGAAATAAAAAGGGAATGTAGTGAGTTCTCAGTTGCGATCTACAGTATTCTACAAGAAAGAACTTAGTAGCGACGAAAGCCTCCTTTCATCGCTAAGTATTCAGACCGACCTTGCTGTATGGAAGTGAGAGCTGGATAGATTCAGGATATTTCATACATAAGTTAGAGGTAACTGATATGAGGGTAGAATACGCGCAAGAAGAGCTTGCCACAGAATCATTCGCAGATCTTCGGCAATGTTCGGGTAGGCTCGGTAGAGGCAGAACACGCCCCTTCCACTTCGCTTCTGTTGCTCGCTGGCAGCAGTTCTGAACGGACCGTCTGCCCAGCCGGAGGGTTGGCATGCTAAACTTTGACTGGGGTTCAAGTAAGATCTCAGCGCGTGTATGTAATGTCTTACACAGTAGTTATTACCTGAGTCAGGACACAGTAACCTATAGCCAAATTTGCCTATGTTGTTTGCTGCTTCCTTGCATTCTACGCTTAAATTACAGCTGTAGACCGCGTCTCGCATCGAGCCGAGCGAGCCCGCGTGGTTGACGAATGCAGTGAGCAGTGAGCCCGGTAATCAGCATTCGGGGGACACACAGGAGCCCCGCAATGAAGATTAAACTACACCGATTGATATTGGTCTCTGCGCATCGTTGAGTTTCGGCAAGCTCTTCTAGCAGGTACTCTACCATGAATGTTTGCTGGGACAAATAGATGGGAGCAATGACAGGAGGGTACTCGTAATTAAGAGATAAAACTTACAACATAATTTAGAAATGAACACGCTAGATGAATCTCAGATGGTGGGGCCGTGTGAAGAGAATGGGGAGGAGAGATTTGTTGTTTATAATAGGGGCTTTGCGACATAGTGATCATGTAGCCCTATGCACTTGGGTGTGTGTGGAATTTGTATGATAACTCGTGTTACTGTGATGGCTGTACTAGAGTGTGTATTTGTAAATTGGGGATAGGATTGGGAAAAAGTCAGCCGTGGCCTTAAGTTGAGAATCATACCGGCGATTGCCTGGAGTAGACGAGGGTATCCATGGCAGAGGCGGGAATCGAACTTGGACTTCCAGAGTGACAGCCAGGAATGCGCTACACTAGGAGGTGGAAGAGGAGAGATTACACAAGAGGTTAATGAGTTCGTCTCTAGAGGGTAAAAGAACTAGAGGTAGATCTAGAGGGCGATGGTTGGATTCAGTGTTGAACGATACTAAAGTAGGAGGTGGTAGAAGCTGAGGAGACCGCTATGCCAACTGCTAATAGGGGATCTTCGCAAACAGAGGCTTGCAGACTAAACTGGACAAACTGGCAAAACAGTCTCAAATGAATATGTATATATGTATGTAAGGTCTTATCCCCACCACTCCTAAAACTGTCAGTCGCTTCTCATTAGCTGTTACCATCGAATTGTAATTCCTATCACAAAACATGAAGTGCAAAACAACCAAGAAATATGAAGGAGTTTTACTCCCGTTCTAGAGGAATAGGAGCACGGGTTCAAGTACCGGTGTCATACAACTCTGAGTACTCCCATGTAAGATTATGTTGTTGTTTCATTGGAGGGGCTTGGACATCGGGGTCATTTAGCCCAGTGTACTTGGATCTGTGCAGAATTTGTCTGATAACCTGTGTTATTGTGGTGTTTTTGTAGGGTGGGTATTTTTAATTCGGATGAGGATTCGGAAGGCATCAACCGTGACCTTATGCTACTAACCATCCCGGCATTTGCCCGAAGCAGAATTGGGGAAACCACTGAATCTTTGACACTTTAAATTTGGAGAAGCAAAGTGTTACAGCATAATGAAATTGAAGGACCAAATCATACAATATGGACTTAAATAAAGCAAAGAGCACCTGTAAACCATTCAAGAGCATTGCTGGCATACCTAATCTAGTCTCTTTAGGATGTCAACCGAACGCAAACAATATAAGGGATATGGGTAAACTGCTGAGATGGCAAAAACTGGAGAGACCTGATATTTTTTCATTCTACAAGGACGCTTACGCTTTGGGGGTAACACAACAAGATGACAACGACGAGCAGAAAATATTGATGTTAATTATAATGTTTGACACGTTCGATGATATCGTGACATTGTTTTAATTGTTCCCTAATCACATTAAACTATTCTGCTTTATATAACAAAACCATATTATAATAAATGTTATTTCGGTGTGAATAAGTCATGATGTTCATACTGCTGTTTTCAAACTGATCAACTAACGCATACCGTTACATATTTCATTTACAAATGTTACCTATGGACTATGTGGAAGATAAAGGAGATGTACAAGGGAAGCGTGAGCTGTGTGAAAGTGGGAGGAGATAGATCAGACTGGTTGGAACAGAGAAACGGCCTGAAACATGGAAGTGCACTGTCGCCGTTACTTTTCATTGTGGTGATGGATGACATAATGACCCGAGTGGCACAAGTAATTGGGGAAGGAAAGATGAAAGCAATGGTGTTTGCAGATGATTTGATGATTTGGGGAAACAAGGAGGAGGAGGTACAGGAGCGGTTGGACGTGTGTGAAGGAATAATACAATGATATGGGCTGAAATCCAGCATAAATAAGAGTGAGATGTTGATCACAACAAGGAAGAAGGAAAGAACCACAACGGGAATAACAATTGGTGGGGAACAGCTTAAGAAAGTGGAGAGATTCAAGTATCTGGGAACCCTGATACAAGATAATGGAAGAAACGATAGAGAAATAAATGAGCGGGGGAGATAGGCAGAAGCATTTCGGAGGAGTGTGAGAAGCATGTTATGGAGCAAGGATGTCCCTCAGAACAGCAAAAAGATCATATATCGGACGTACTATGTCCCTACCCTGACGTATGCCTCGGAGACCTGGGTTATGAAAGGAAGGGAGATGAGCAAAATACAGGCCAGTGAGATGAGGTTCTTGAGAAGCAGTATTGGAGCTACAAAGATGGACAGAATAAAATATGAGAGGACCAGAGAATTAATGAAGGAGGGACCATTACAGGATGGTCTAGAGAAATCTAGACTTGGATGGTACGGACACGTAAAACAAATGGAGGAGAAGAGGATACCCAGGAGGATACACGAGACGAAGTGGGAAGGAAAAAGACCGAGAGGAAGACCGAGAGACAGGTGGCTGAAGGGGATGGAAGAAAGCGTGAAGAAGAGAGGAGAAGACTGGACAAGGGTGGAGGCTGAGAAATGGTGGGAAGCCAGAAGGCGTTGGAGAGGCTTGTGTTCCAAACAGACCCGGCCCATGGCTGGAAACTGTGCAAGATGATGATGACCTATTTCTACGGCTTTAATTAAGTTGACACTGATTTAGTAGTTATTTAGTACGGCAAAAAATCGACCCACACCAAATATATGAACACTGCATGTTGGTTGGTTCCTCAGTTTTAGGGGCAGCGACAACGTGGTCATGTAGCCCCGTGTACTTTGGGTGTGTGTAGAATCTGTCTGGTAACCGGTGTTAATTGTGATGGCTGTATTAGTGTGTGTTATGTGTAATTCAGGTAAGGACTGCAGACGATCAATTTCAAGTAGTTCCTACTTTTGCTACCAAATGCTACCGTCAGCAACACCTAGCTGCAAACTTGGCTACTAGATGCCACCGCGACCAGAACCTGGTAGCGAACGTTGGACCTTAATATCGTTAATCAAATATAACCTACAACTTTTAGCTTCACACAAGTGTAGTTAGTGGAAGGTTCTTTTACATGCCATAAATGTATGACATGGACCCGCCGGCTTTACTTCCCCTCTGAAGAAAGGCACACTGAGGGATTTTTAACGCTCATTAAAAATCCTACGACTTCAGCCGGATTTGAACCCGCGGTCTTGGGCATAGAAGCTCAGCATGCTACCGACTACGCCCCCGAAGCCGCCAGATTATACAGGAGGAGAATGAGGATGGGAACAGAATTAGGTTACAGAAGTAGAGAGGATGGAAATAAAGTACAGTGTCGCAAAGCAGTAAGCTCATGAAGTTTGGTCAGAAATGGTATAGTGTGAAGGCAGGGATGAAATGTTGCATAGGAGAATTGAATTGGCATGGGATTTAAGAGAAGTACCCTCTGACTGGCCAAAAGCAGTAATTGCCCCAATTTGTGTATAAACCACCCGCCTGGCTTTACTGTTATGCAGACTTTGTGTATAAACCACCCGCCTGGCTTTACTGTTATGCGGGCTTCTATAAATATGTTTATTTGTTTAACTGCACTTTTTAAACAAATTGTTGATAATTATGAAGTCTGAAAGCAATTCATCACTGCTGCTGGTAGCACAATGGGTTGTGTGCGCCCCATGTGTACAGACTACCCGCCTGGCTTTAGTGCTATGCGGATGTACGCGACACAGTTCTGGCAGGGGCTATCGTCTTGTTTATTTGTTTAAAAGCACTTGATAAACAAATAAATACATTTCCGTTGACTTTTCAAGAAAGGCAAGATTTTTCCTGGACTATTGAGACGGTTGTGTCCTGATTGCGGTCATTCCAGATTGCGTTCACCTCATTAGCAGTCCAGATTGCGGTCACTTTCATTTTAGGGAAGAACTATAAACATTCCAGCGTCCAGATTGCGGTCACTTTTCTTGGGAGACCGGTCCTTGGTTCTTCGTTCTTCCCGACTGACTCATACCTTCCGTAAGTCTTGTGGATAACAAGGGGAAACTGATATTTCACTACCTAACCAAAGAATACAGTTCAGTGTTCAGCTGAGCACACCCCATAAAACTTCGCTTTAAAAATCTGACAGTACCTCGTAAAGCAATGATTATACCATTTTTAGTCTTAAGAATAGAAACGTTTCAGGATCGGAATCAACGACCTTCACTTTAAACAAAATTGTTTTAACGGGAAAGTTTATACTTACAGGGTATAATTTTTAATTTCTACCACTCCCCTCCCATTTGAGACGCGAGATATCTATTTTCATAATAGGTAGCCTACTGTATATAGTGAAAAACTTTCTTTTTATTACCTCAAAAAATTCGTCTCGTAAAAGCAATTAATTTTTCGGCGTTTGATTCTAAATCTCCTTTGTAATCAATTTTTGTCCCCGCCCCCTCCTACACACAAAATCAAACATTTGAAGTTTTAGGTTTATTAACATTCTAAAGAGAACTGGCATATGGCATGTACCTCAACATTTACAAGAGGGGTGGAAGTGAAAGGTGAGGAAATCTCCAGGGGATTTACAACTCCCAAGAAAAGTGACCGCAATCTGGACGCTGGAATGTTTATAGTTCTTCCCTAAAATGAAAGTGACCGCAATCTGCACTGCTAATGAGATGAACGCAATCCGGAATGGTCGTAATCAGGAAGACACTATTGAGACAATTTGGAAGATTATGGTACAAACCACACCTTCTAACTCCCTCTGGTTTAGGAGCTTGAGTTTTGCGAAACATACACCTTAGCGTATTGTATACAGTATAGATAATTCCCTCCACCGCAATGTGCAGCAGAAACATACAAGAGAACATTTGTGTTCACCCCACTCAACACTCAATGTGTAACAAACGATGTAACCTCTTAATGAGTGGTGCTCCTTCAGAGTGAATGGTTGGTTCTCATGGACGGTATCTCATCATAATGTCTGTTCTTTCTCCCCGCCACCTCAACAACTGCTAGTGATTTGCCAACAGTAACTGAGTTGGTAGTGTTGTTATTTCAGCTTGGACATCGTGGTCATTTAGCCCCATGTACTTTGGTGTGTGCAGAATTGAAGGGTTCGGTGCAAAAACGGGGTTGATCCATTTTTTTAAACGTGTGGAAAACTTCGAAAAACTTAACAGAAAATTCAAATAAAAACTAAACATGTTTTTATTTTTCACAGCACATACTACTGAAGTAAAGTTTTCATTGCATCGTGTACTCATTGATCACAATCACACATTTATATGGTTAAAATGGAAATATACGTTGGAACCACCCCCGTTTCGAGCTGAAATACGCTATAATTTAACTGATTTCCACTGAATATCCCATTTATTCGATATACTCTATATTCAAACTTGCTAATCGTGCATCAAACCACCGCTCTTCATTAGTAATTTTCATTAGTCATGTTTTGGAAAGAACTAATGACATTGAAGAATAGAAGTTTAGTCTATGACAAATATGCATTTGCCAACTTAATGTATCTCTCAGTTTTGCAGAGCCTGAGGTCCTTGGTATAGTATTATGCAGGAAGTTAAAGGACAGAAGTATAATATTCTGTATACAATCAGTATGGCCTCTATACTTGAATTCTATGAACTCAAAGAAATCGATAAACCAGAATATAATCGATCAATCAATAACCGTGAAACTTGGTGAAAGAGGAGTATTGTATGAGAAATTCCAGTTCCACAAATGAATGAATGATCGTGTGGCCTCCGGAGAGGCCGAGTGCAGGTCTTTCTAGTTGACGCCCGTGGGCGACCTGCGCGTCGTAATGAGGATGAAGTGATGATAAAGATGTCACATACACCCAGTCCCCGAGGCACAGGAATTATCCCCAGGAGATTAAAATCCCTGATAGCTCGGCCGGGACACTTGGGGCCAAAGGCTAGCGCACTAACCATTTAGCCACGGAGCCGGACAGTTCCCCAAATAACAAAGGTATTACAGTCAAACAAAATCCTGACCCAACATTTTAAATATATACAGAAAAACATTGAAATCAGTAACACAATGATGAAGAGCTATAATTAAAAGGAATGTACCGGATTAGAAACTTAAACTATGCTATGTTCAGAAAGTTAGAAGATTGAACATTATGGACAGTCGCCATCTTGAATATACCGGTAGAGAATATTAAAATAAATAACTCATCATCTGATAAACTTAGAGTTCCGGAACTCAGTAAGAGGCACGTGTTGTATTAAACGTTTACTACGTACAAGGATCTGAAACCCTGATTTAATAGATAGAAGATTCCGTTCAAGCGTACTATTAAACAGTTAGTTATTGGAGTTTTAAGGGGCGGAACAGAAAGGTCATCTGCCCCTACTATTAAATATTAAAACTGATAACTCAAACTGAAAAAGAGAAATTTCTATGAAAGTTGCCGGGGGACAAGTCAAAAATAAAGAAAATCACTTGCCTAAGACTCAGTACTGTTACATTGAACATTACACACAGCTGACATCTCAAATATTTAACATACTAAACTCGAATACTCAGCTTCTAATAAAGGTGCAAGTACGAAATTTGGCAGAATATTAGGTTCGTATAAGAGACTTGGTACCAGTTTGATATTTTGTTTCCCGTTGTGGTTTGGCACAGAAATTTGATCACCCTAGTTGAGCTGAGTCTCATTGCACAATATGAACATGAGAGAGAAATGAGATCATGAACTTAAGAAAGTAGACTAAGTATCCTTTAGGGAACATCTTGTTTTTAGCCTCTTGACATGGCTGCTCTAGACCTTACACACACGACTCTATTATCGACATCACAGTATCAATACCTAAGGATCCCATCCGCAGCCCCTGCGCACAGATTCTAGCTAGGCACTCCGACCCTACTACAGGGTATTTCCATTATAATGATACAGACTTTCAGGGATTGTGAGGAAAAACTACCAAGGGAACACCCTGCGAGAGTACTGAACACTGGTTATTAGTTTCAGGTGGCGCTAAGGAAGTGGTGACGGCGACAGTGGAGAACGATAGTCAGCAACAAGTGGCGTGCCTGTATACTGGAATCACCAACCTGTATCGCTGTTATAATAGGTGGGTTTACCCCCTCATTACCCACGACAATTAGCCCAGTCAAATTAGAATTTTTCGAGGAATTAATATCCAGAAAGCTGGAAATCGTTTTAATACCTTCGTTTGGTCTTAAATGCGTGTAATCCGAGTTTGCACCATCCCAGGAGGTGTGCATAACTTTTGGGAGCCACATAACCTCAAAACTTTCCTCTTATTTTTCTGTTTTTTTGCTTGTAGTTCGAGAACGGTTCGTCGGACGGAAAATATCAATCAGTTCAATATTAAAGAAAGTTAAATTCTGCGTCGAATGAATGTCTAAAACTTGAAATTTGGTTCATTGGTACAGTCATAATCAAAAGTTCAAAACTGGGAAAATTTCTCATTTAGGTGCAAACTTACATTTTGTGACTTTCCAAGACCACGTATCTTTGAAACAGATTCTTCTGTTGAAAACCCCATATAATAAATGTTGTAGAGTTTTAGAGAATAACATTTCACGTTATATAGACAATTTTGATAAGTCCTTTTAATTTCAAATGACCAGTTAACTAATTTAATCACTACTACAATAATATTTAATTCAATTCCAAAAATAGCGACTCTTTCCAAAAAAAAGGCATGTTCATGTTGTAACATAATGATGTAAGTACGAAAAATCAATCTACCTACTCTGATCACTGCTAAGAACATTTCAATTCAAATTTCTAAGATATACGCAAATCAGAAAACTAGTTCTGTGATGGCGCAGTGCGAGTGACACGTGAGTGAGTTCTCTCCAGGAATAACTGTATAATCGGAGGTGTTAAATACAGGTGATTGTGGCAATCTATTTTTAAAAGTTTTTATTAGTGGCTGGGAACTGTTTGCAAAAAGAAACATTATCTAAAGTGCGACAGTTTCTCCTAAAAGTTGAATTTTCGCTATGGGCGGTTCGAGCAAGAAAAAGCAGCAAGGCGCGGAGCAGCCCAGCAGTCCCAGTAGTGCCAACTCAATCGAGGAGACTGTAAGGAAGGTACTTATGGAATCACTTCAGTCGAAGGAATTCATAAACCTAATTGCCAGCAATATTGTGGACAAAATCACGGAGTGTGTGATAAAAGAGCTGGAGCAGTCCGTGAAGTTCAATAACGAACTATGCCACGATCTAGAGAGGAAATTAGAATTAAGAAAGCGTGAACTTGACGAACTGAACCAGACTATGAATGACAGACTGGACGAAATAGAACAGTACGGACGTAGGCTCAATTTCAGACTATTTGGCATTAATGAGAATGATGATGAGGACACGGACGACCTTGTGCTCCAAGTTGCAAGGAACATTAATGCAGATGTCAACAAGAATGACATCGATAGGAGCCACCGAGTGGGAATGAAGTCATCAAACATGCCGCGACCAATTATAGTGAGGTTTGCCTCATATAGAGCTAGGAGTGAGTTCTTCAAGAAGAAAAGGCATCTCAAGGGAACGAGGACAACTATAAGGGAAGACCTCACCGCGAATCGACTTGCTGTTCTGAAGACTGCTGTGTCACGATTTCAATTGAAGAACGTTTGAAGTCAAGATGGTGTCATTTTTGTAAGAAACACCGACGGAAGAAAGGTCCGAGTGACGAAAATGAAGGAGTTGCCAGCCCAGTAGGAAACCAGATGAGTAATTGACACTTTTTAATTCCTGGAATCCATCTCATATTATAATAAAAACATTACATTTTTAATTTCGTTTTTCAATTTAATTTTTAATTTATTTAAACTCACTAATTTAATACGCATTATATTTTATTAATTTCACTTCATTGATTAATTTATTGCATGATTCATTCTAATCCTTCAACTTAGTTTCAAGTACAGTATAGGTTAACATCAGCTGCTAAATACTTTAAGTCGTATAAGTTGGTACGCACTTCAGCTTCCTTTGTCATTATGGAAACTCAAGCTCACGCGAAGGTCACTAACCCCTCCCCTCCCACAGCGATCAACCCTGCCTGCTACCTCGCCCTTTCACTTCTGACGAAACCTACAGTAATTAGTATACCGTAGCCCTACCTACAGATCTCAACAGCTGACTGTAAATATCCTCTTCCTGTCAAATATTTCTGTGTATGAATTTATACAGAAGTAGGTAGAGGTATTGATCAATGTGTGTCTCAAATACTTAAATTTAAGAAGGTAAATAACTTAAGTATATTTCACACAAATATTAAAAGTCTATCTAAATATAAAATAAATTTAGATGCCGAGTTAGAAGCATATAACCATATATTTGATGTCGTTATACTTACAGAAACTTGGAAATTAGGTAACTTTAATATATGCAAGCATTCCAACTATAAAATATACTATAACGAAGGATGCTTTAATAAATGTGATGGAGTTGTTTTTATGGTGAAGAATTCTATTGACCATGAGGTAGAAACTGTGACTTACAATGATTTCAAATTCCTTAGGCTCAAAATAAATTATGGGAACAATAGAATTGCATTGACAGGCATATACCGTTCGTCAAAATACAATAAACAACTATTTATTAATAATCTCCATGATTATATCCAGCAAAAATGTATACTAGAAACCGAGTTATTCTAGGCGACACTAACATAGATCTATTTGATGAGTATGACTCTAATGAATATTTAAACTTACTGCATGCGCATAATTTTAGATCGTTGATATATGGCACCACTAGAGAAACTTCAACGAGCAAAACCTGTATTGATCATGCACTTATTCGTAGCGGTATTTCTAATGATAACATCTTACCCATTATATCACAGAGCAGAATTACAGATCACTATCCTATATTAGTTAGTATAAATCTTGAAAATGGCCGTGACTTAGAAGCAGCTCAGCGCTTAACATACGTGAACATAGATTTAAGTTAGATAGTGAGATGCTTAAAAATAAATTGAGCAATATTAATTGGGACACAGTATTAGGGAACAACAACTTGGATTCTAAAGTAGATAAATTTATACAAACTATCCAAAATTGCATAAAAAATTATTTAATACAATTAAATTCAAAGCAACGAAAGAGAAAGGAGTGGATCACGCACGAGCTAATTAAGTCCATTCACACCAGAGATAGGTTGTATCAGGAATATAAAGCAAATAAAGAGAACAGTGCCATGAAGGAGAAATATAAGCGGTATAGAAATAAATTAAACGAATTGCTTAATAAAGCTAAAACTGACCACTATAAACAGTTAATAAATTCCAATTCTAATAATCCAAGAAAAGTATGGGGCATTGTCAATGAAATAACACAAAGAATAAGTCATAAAGAAAAAAATAACAGAAACAAGATCTCAAAATCATGTTTACGATGATGATTTCACTATAGCTAATACTTTCAATTATTATTTTATTAACAAAACTACTGACATGTCTAAAAATATTAAGAACAATCCAGATTTTTCCTTGAAAATCAACAGAAACCCATATTCCTGTTTTTTATTCCGATTACCGAAGCGGATTTACATAAGTACTTCCAGGAAATAAGCGACACTAAAGCAATGGGAATAGATAACATCTCAGCTCAAATTATTAAGCAGAATTTTAATTCTTTAAAGAGTCCTTTACTAACAATAATAAACGAGTCACTTTCAATTGGATACTTCCCAAAGCAATTAAAAATTACAATTGTAAAACCGCTACATAAAGCAGGCAGGCCTTCAGAACTAAAGAACTATCGACCGATATCGTTAACGACAATCATATCAAAATTATTTGAAAAATGTATAAAAAATCATATTTATCCGTTTTTGAAGAAACACAATCTACTATCAACTAGACAATTTGGCTTTATAAAAAATGTCAGCTCCACTGATGATATTGGGGAATTAACTAGACGAATTTATGAAAATATGAACAGTATGAAACCGACCTTGGGCATATTTCTCGACTTAAAGAAGGCTTTTGACACCATACCAACTTTCCGGCAGCTGCTACTACATCCGCAGGTCACTGTGTTGAGGATTTCCTTGAGCTGGATCCTTGGTGTTCATGATAGGGAGCAGGCCATGGTCCATACCCTTCCAACCCCAGCTGAGAGGATCCTTTGGTCTATCATACCAGCCCTGGATTTGGTGGTCGACACGCAGAATATGTTGGGTGGTGGCTGCGTTTGTAGGTGGTAGAGAGGCCAGATTGAAAGTTGGCTTTATGAGGGATTTTGAGAATATATCGTGGTGGATTTGGTCCAAGGAGGTCTCATTGGCCTTAGGTGAATATCGGAATAGTTGACCTGCTGAAATGAGGTCCTCAGAATCAGCATCTGCATGGTGGAAAACCTTGACAGCTTCCTGTAAAGCCGTATTATTTTCAAGGAGTTTGACAAACTTCCTTCCGTTGGCGATAGAATGTAGAGGTTGTATCACACCCACTGATTGCATGTAGAAACAGAAGTTTCTGCTTGACAACAGACGAGAAGTTGAAGTACCTCGGAGAGTAGGACGTGTTCTGAGAGGTCCCCTTTCCAGGTTTCATGACGTAAATGTTTGAATTTGGTGCTTTGGCGGTTTATAGGATCAATAGATCGGTGTCCTCTCCGTTTATTATGACCGTCGCAAAGTTCTCTGCCGCTTGAATGGCGGTATTGATGATGAGAGTGTCAGCATCCTCAAGAGCTTGCCTCAGTTCAAACCCCTGCTGTACTAATTTCTCACGCAGCATGGAGATAACCCATTCTTTGTTGCTGTCGTTGGACAAAAATTGTTCTTTCGGCATGGTTGCAGTCATCGTTTTAGGGAACACTCCGTTAGAAGAAGAGTGATTGCTTTTACGGCGAAGACGCTCAGTTAATTTTGTACTCTTTACTGATGCATCATCAGGGTAACCATCGAAAACGATAAATGTACTGGCAGGGTTGTAGTATTGCTTAACGTTGTCAACATATTAGGAGAGAATTGTTGAAAATTTTTCCTTGGATTCCCAAACCACTCGATGTTGAAGGAATCCCCATCAATTACAATGGCACTACCTGCAAGAGCTGGTATATCAGCAACTGGTGAAAATAAATTGTAGAACACAGATTTCTTTGTTTTCCGCATTCCTGTTTCATTAAAGATAGGAAGGGGATAAGGAGCTAACTCAAACAAATAATAATGTTTGAACTGTTCCTCAGATTTTTAAGAAGTGTTATGCGTCGAAAAAGTGTATCTGGATTTACTAGAATATCTTCGCCGTGAATCCTGACTTTCGTGCTGAAAGCTTTAAGAGGAACCACTTTGTTTTTTCGTTGAAACTTGACATTACTGAATTCGTTGCCAATAATCTTAGCAATACAATGAATCCCTTTATCAAACGCGTCATGGCAGTCAATTTTCACATCGCCAGTTACTCCTGTGCTAATGGACATCACAAATTGTCCAGTTGGGATGGGATAGTGAGATGAAAACCAGTCAAGAAGGATCGCAACGTCTGCATTGTCCCTCTGTACCCTTGAAAACCAAGCGTCGACGTGCTGCTCTGAAGTACCATACGTCATGCCACAAAAGTCTTCCACTTGTACCGCAATTTCCATGATGATGGTACAGTAGGTATTGTGGCAACCAAAGTCACCAGAGTACTGTCCGTTATGCCTCGTCCATGAGTTAGCCCACCTTGGGCTTTCAGAGACCTCATTACCACTTACGCAATCGTCTGATCAGTGAATACACCAGACCAAAACTTGTCAGACCTTCTGATGAAAAATCATTTGTTTCGTACGTTTTGGTCGAGTAGGTATAACAACATTCTATGAAACAGCTGATTTTATTTTCACGATTTCAGAGTTCAATAGGAGAACCTATTCCGAAGATATGTGGTCTTGGAAAGTCGCAAAATGTAAGTTTGCACCTAAATGAGAAATTTTCCCAGTTTTGAACTTTTGATTATGACTGTACCAATGAACCAAATTTCAAGTTTTAGATGTTCATTTGACTCAGAATTTAATCTTCTTTAATATTGAACTGATTGATATTTTCCGTCCGACGTTTCGTTCTCCAACCACGAGAAAAACTAAAAAAAGAGGAATTTTGAGGTTAAGTGGGTCCCAAAAGTTATGCATACCTCCTGGGATGGTGCAAACTCGGATTACAAGCATTTAGGACCAAACGAATGTACTAAAACAATTTCCAGCTTTCTGGAAATTAATTCCTCAAAACACTTTTTTTTTGGATCTAATTTGGTTGGCCTGAATGGCAGAAATAGAAGAATGTATTCTTGTAAGGAAGTGGCGGTCGTGAAAGGGTACTGTGTGGGAAATGTTACTCTGCACCTTTTCTCAGAATTCCTAATCAACTGGTCACTTGTTGCGAAATAAGACAGCAAAAGTACGTTTTTTTTTTAGTCTTGAATGATCTTGGGAGCTTCCTGTCTATGATAGGTTCATGAAGGCCTATGTGAGGATATAAATATTTGTTACATAATATGACACATAAATATTTTAATCAGAGCCGGCGTCTCCCTTTATCACTCACTGCGTCCCCTCCAGGGGGTGAGCCCCACACATTGAATACCTATAATCTACGGGATGCTTCCGATCTCTTCCCGCCTTTCTACATTTTCAGAGAGTTAGGTAAAGCCCAATTAAAAGCCAGTAACGTAGGAAGGCAGAGGACACGCTGGGCTGACACATTCAAGAAATTTGCCGGACCACAATGGACAAGAAGAGCAAGAGACAGACAAGAGTGGAAGACCCTAGAGATGATCCTTTTCAAAACATAGTATATGCGAGGAAAGGAAAGGAGCAACTCAGTGCAACATAGTGAGCCCTTAAATACAATAGCGATAATGTTTTGAGGACATTTAAAACTGTACAAAAATAAAGTGAACGTGCTAGAAACATTAACAATTTTGCTAATATTAGATATAAGAACAAGAATACAGAACATAGACAATACTGTAACTAGGTTAGGAATAGGTATATCAATAGCTATAAGAACATTCAAGAACAGAGACTAACATGCTAGAAAAGTGCACCACTAGGTGCCTCACTACTCTTTAGGACTGCTCACCTAATGAGTGTAATGGAGCAAAATCCCTGCCTAGACAGGAGGCCATTGCCCTTAGGGGATTAAAGGGCTGTATTTATTATTATTATTTATTATTTATTATTTCAAAGGTCCAGCACACACCCACCCTATTTTCTACTACAATTATTCTTATTAAAATTGGCACTCAATTGTGAAGCTATCTCGACTGGAGAATCATTACAATTACAACACAATATCTCACTAACTGTGAATGAGTTTCAACAAATATTTAAAGAATTAAAAAAAATCAGTGACAACAATCAACAGAACCACCTGTAACATCCCATGTAACAATCAGTTGAAACAGTTTAGTCACTATCTTATTATTAGATGGTTCGCCGCTGGCCATGGTAAGTGATTTTTGAAGGCGACAAAAATCACGACACTCATGTCATACGTTGTTGGCATGTTAAAGAACCCATTTGAATTCAGTAGGCCGTGTTCAATGGCAAAATTAATCTCGGGATTTTCCGCCAACACAAAGTTCCTCCATTCTCTACTTGAAAGCGCTGAAGTGTCAAGGAGTTTAGATATCTCACCTCCTTGACTTTCATAGCGTTCAAAGGAACGACGAAATTCGACATGCAAGCTACCCTCTGGGTGTCAATTAACAAAGCTTGCACCAGGCACCCGAGGCCATACGATATTATTATTATTATTATTATTATTATTAGATACCACAGATTTTCGCAGTCGCGATAAAAGCGATAAATGGTTTATTGAAAAGAAAATGCTATTTCTTTTCCAATTGGTTAGTAACAGTATCTATACTTGCAATATTTTTATCGCGGATTTTCGCGATAAATCTCTTTAATAGCGAAATGCAGTAAACTATTTTGGCGAAAAGAAGTAAAATCTATTGGCATTTTTATTCATTGCCCTTTTTAATATTCCATTCACCTCCTAAACATTTGAACTTGTGAACATGACAGCAACAAGTGGCGTGCCTGAATACTGGAATCACCAACCTGTACCGCTGTTATAATAGGTGGGTTTACCCCCTCATTACCCTTACCACTCTCGTGTTGGGCCCCGAGGAGCAGCCGAGCTCGTTAAATCATGCACCACGACCGCGCGGGCAACTGAATCAAGTCAAAACAAAATTGGGATGCTTTTCAGTCGGTCAACATGATTGTACCCAAATGAGATGGGTTATTCCCTAATCCTGAAAATAAAATACATGATATTAATAAATACACAAGACCGCGCAAGACTCAACCAGATAAGTATCCTGTACAACACAATCTGAATTGCCCATTTACAACACCCACATATTCACTCCAAACAAGCAAATACCGGTGGTCAATCACCACTTCCAGTATCTCAAAGAAACATCACATATACGACAACTAACAAATATTGACAAGTTGCATTGTCTCCACTAATACTGCAACTAAATAAGTGTATTCATAACTTAGTAAAAATGTTCACCCACACTTTCGTACATAAATTTCATAGCCCACTGTCGACCAAAGTATTATGTGCACTCGAGTTTGAAGGTTATTTGTGAAATAATAAATAGACCTACATAACATCCAATAACATCATCATTTTCGTCGTTCTATTTTACGTTAGTTCATGTACGTTTGAAATTTTTAATTTATATTTTAATATTTTTTATCGCAGTTGTAACACAAAAAGTGCACGTTTTTAAGCGTGTTTCAACCATGCGTCACATTTAAGAATTATTATCTCAAAAACCTGTCTTAAGATCAAATCCAAATTTTAGCACAATATACATTGGAATGTTGTACTGTATAACTGGTTTATTAATTTCAAAATTTTGTGTGTCCAAGAAACAAAGTTGTTATCATTTTTGTAAGGTAGCTTTTTCTCGGCTCGGGGTGGTTGGAAAATGTAGTTCTTGGTCGCGTTGTAATCCTTATACATCAAAACGTTATGCTGTATGACTGTGAAATACGTAAATTAATTCACTTATTTTATATCGGTTTGTATTTGTATGGGGAAATAACACACGGTTCACCAGCTAGCCGCCCCGGGAAAAGCTGTACAGCGTTGCTGAGATGGAGCCCATCACTTCCGAGCGAGGCGCGCCATGATGCGTGATGGGCTCCATTTCGGCAACGCTGTACAGCTTTCCCCGGAGCCGCTAGCTGGTGAACCATGTCTTATTCCCCCCTACAAGTGCAAACTGATATAAAATAAGTGAATTAATTTACGTATTTCACAGTCATACAGCACACCTTTTTGGTGTATAGGGATTACAAAGTGACCAAGAACTACATTTTCCAACCACCCCGAGCCGAGAAAAAGTTACCTTACAAAAATGATAACAACTTTGTTTCTTGGACACACAAAATTTGAAATTAATAAACCAGTTATACAACATTCCAATGTATATTTTGTTAACATTTGGATTCGATCTGATGATGGGTTTTTGAGATAATAATTCTTAAATGTGACGCATGGTTGAAACACGCATAAAAACGTGCCCTTTTTGTGTTCCAACTGCGATAAAAAATATTAAAATATAAATTTAAAATTCCAAACCAACATGAACTAACGTAAAATAGAACGACGAAAATGATGATGTTATTTGATGTTATGTAGGTCTATTTGTTATTTCACAAATAACCTTCAAACTCGAGTGCACATAATACTTTGGTCGACAGTAAGTGTAATGGATCTGATGATGATCGCTTGACGATCGAAACTGGTCATGCAAGTGTATTTATTAATCTCATGTAATTTTTTCCGGGTTAGGGAATAACCCATCACATTTGGGTACAATCGTGTTGACCGACTGAAAAGCATCCCAATTTTGTTTACTAAGTCAACACTGAAACATGGCTTCAAATACCATAATGAAGCAAGTCGGTTCGAATCTCGGCACTGGCAGTGGCTATCCTTAGTCTGGTTTATCCCCAGGTTTATCCACACTCCCTCCAGACAAATGCCGAGATGGTACCATACTTCAAGTCCGAAGACACCGACCTCATCCCTAACCCTAATACAGTTATACACACCACTACAGTCATCACATGAATACAGGTTATCAGGCAAGTTCAACACACACCCAACTACACGGGGCTGATGACCAAGATGTCCCAATACCCTAAATTAACAACATAGACCGATCTTGCTGTATGGGAATGAGAGGTGGGTAAATTTAGGATATCTCCTACATAAGGAGATCGTTCATATCCCTTTTCAACCTGAGAATTTTTCTTTGGCATTTCAAGTTATGTTTATTTCTTTTGCTCATAGATATCCTCCTAGTTTATAGCAAAAATAGACAAAAATCATGCCTACTACTTTCGTTAAAATTCACCCGCACGATTGGTCTGTGGTTATGGTTTCTTTGTTGCTGTTCATGCATTTAGGGGTTTTACGACATTGTACTCTTGTAATCTTGATGACTTGAGTGTGTATGGAATATGTCGGATAACCTGTGTCATTGTAATGCCTGTACCTGTGTGTGTATTTGTAACTGAGGCTGGGATTTGGGCAGGAGGAGGTTATTCCGGTATTTGCTTCGAATGGAAGTGGGAAATAATAGAAAGCCATTTTTAGGATGGCTGAGGTAGGAATCAAACCCATCTATTCTCCTTCGCAAGAATGAGTGAATCCAGTTCCAGTCATCGGACTAAAAAGACAATCTTGGCATAGCTGGACCTCAAGGGTGACAGCCAAGAGTGGTTATCACTACGCGACAAGATGGGCGCGGTTTATTTGATCACTAGCAGTAGTGCCCGGCTTCGCCCGGTGGATTTATTTGTTTTATGGATGATAATGAATACTACGAGGCTCGTTTTTTTAAGTAATACCCGTTGTGATATTACTCCATTGCAGCACTGCGGTTGGCATTCCGTACTGGTGCGCTGTGTACCTGCATCTATTCGATAGGCTGAGATGCCATTACGGCATCAGTCGACCTTGTGTGCGTGTTTTGACAAGCTTTTGAAATGGCATCGCCGATCGCGAATGCCGCCGACTCGTAGACAAGAGAGAAAACTCCCCTGTAAGATATGCTGCCGTTTGGCCACCACTGTAAGGCAAATTGGGTGCTTACTCAGGAGAACTCCGAATGTTTAGGATTTCTCCTGAGCACATTTTACAGGGGAGTTTTCTCTCTTGTCTACGAGTCGGCGGGATTCGCGATCAGCGATGCCATTTCAAAAGCTTGTCAACACACCCACACAAGGGCGACTGATGCCGTAATGGTGTCTCAGCCTTTCCAATAGATGCACCTGCATGGAATGCGAACCGCAGCGCTGCAATGGCGTAATATCACAACGGGTATTACTTAAAAAACGAGCCTCGTACTACAGAACTGGAGCGCTCAAGGATGAGGATCGGAAATCACCAACGCTTATTGCAGCTGATAACCTCAGAATACTGCACCAACACCATCGCCCTTATACAGAGGCATACTATTGTCTTGATGATAACCGTTTTAAGGGGACTAAGAAATCTTTTGCACTAATTACTCCCCGTGACTGCAATTTGTAAGCAGCTAGCAATTCTGCACCAGAACACTGGTAGGGGAGACGTGATGCAGCCCGCATTGCCAGGTAACAATAGACTTAGGTATTATTGAAGCTGCTTGGGAGCGCTTGTTCTTCCGACTTACTGAACAAAAATCAAACTTTAAGGTTACCTGTGAGGTGTAGCCTAATGCTACGTAGCCTAAACTATTCCTCTTGAATCTGGCTGTCATAAACAAAAATAATTTTTCAAATTCGACTGGTAGTTCCCGAGATTAGCACGTTTAAACACAAAAACAAACAAACAAACAAACTCTTCAGCTTTATTATATTAGTATAGATTATTGAAGAGGCGTTCATGAAGGGTTGTGCAGTCTACGATCATCTCATCGTAATGACACAGGTCTGCCCGAAAAAAAACTCAAAATACACGATTGTGTGGGGTAGGGTGGAAGGGGATATAAAGGTAGCACAAATGATTGTTGGGACAAATAGATGGGAGCATTGGCAGGCGGTTACTCGTAATGAAGAGATAAAGGGTAAGCTAGGAACGTTAGATGATGTCCATATGATCCGACTCAGATGGTGGGGTCGTGTGATGAGAAAGAGAGCAGAGAGAGTACCTATGAGTTAACTCGGCTATAGATGTTAAGAGAAGCAGAGGTAGACCTAGGTGGCGATGGTTTGTTTCGGTGTTTAACGATTTAAAGGTGAAAGGTGTAGAAACAGAGGAAGCCACAGTGCCAACTGCTAATAGGGGATCATGGAGGAGAGTCGCTAACAAACTGAGGATTGCAGATTAAGCTGGCCTCTGAAAGCCAACACAGTTTCTAATGAAAATAAATGAATGAAGGAATTCTTTCCCATCTTTAATATCTCAAAGAGTACTCGTCGGATTTGCAAAATAAGCACATCACTGAACTTTTATTTATGTATTTAGCGTATGGCTTTTTTTTAGTGCCGGGAGTGTCCGAGGACATGTTCGGCTCGCCAGAGTTTTGTAGCTGCTTCTATACGGACACCCATGGGGTGAGCTACAAGTACCGTCGCGTGTGGAGTGTTGTCTGGCGAGGAAAGTGTGGATGTAAGGACGAGGAATTGGAAGGTAGCGGCTGTGGCCTATATTTAGGGACCAACACTGGCATTTGCCTGGAAGGAAGATGGGAAACCACAGAAGTCCATCTTCAAGGTTGCCGGCGGGGGGATTCGAACCTCCTCGCCTCCCGGATGTGAGCGACTGCCTATAGCACGCCGCGCTGTAACGACCACGGCTAACTCACCCGGTATCACTGAACTGAACTGAACTGAACTTTGGATTCTTTTGATTCTTAGGTGTTGTATTGGGTGAAATTAGTATAGTCCCATCTAAAAAAGAGACGTCAGTCTGAAAGTCTGGACTTTATATCATTTTAAATGCTACAAATGCTGAAAAATGCTAGAAAGGCTGGAAGCTTCTCGCTTCACTTGAAGCCAAAGACTCTTGACATGTTAGATGATCAAGAAATAATCAGAACGCTAGAAAATTACTAGTCATGAGGGAGCTGGAGCGTGCGGAGAAAGGAGGGAGCTGGCTGGATGACGTCCCGCTTGCCGTGTCGTTGCCGTCTCGTAACTCCAGAGCTCACCAGTAAACTCAGTACTCATGCACCAAGCGGTAGTATGACGTCACACACCTCAGTGCATTCTCTATACATTTCGTGACGTCGCCGTAACGTAACAACGAAGTCAACTAGATCATTTAAAATGATAAAAGTTCCTACCGGTTTCTCGGTAAGTACGTAAGTGACGGAGACCAAAGGGGCAGTGTTTTATGAGCCCCTTAATGCAATTTGGGAATTTGGAAACAGAATGGCTATATCTTCGACGGATCAATAAATATTTGAGATGGACAACTTAGCTGAATATCCCTGTATAACATTTTACGAAGCCAATCATTTCAGAGCCGTAAAATATTTTTTTAACGTGAGGAACGTATTTACTAGAGGCCCTGGCCTGCCGTCATTCTCCCCGACCTTGTCTATTGTACTGTGTTTCATTCCCTTTGTGCAACATAGAGCATTTACAAAACCTGTGGAATCTCATCCTGAAGTACTAGCAATTAGACAATTTTATTGAATAGAAAAATAACTATTAAGTACACCACACCACACACCTTGAAGCATGTGAATTATTGAACTCCATGTAAAAGAGACTAACAAGCTATATGAATATTGTCCTTGTTTGCAGTATCTCACTTTTCTTTCATTTGAAATTTTAAACCAGATGTAGTAACTACCATGTCTGTGTTTGGTTCCAGGAAAGACAACTCAAGTGAAGACACAAGCAGTGCACTGAACTGAGGCAACCTGACTCCTAAGAGGAGCCTCCTGTTACAACCTGTTCAACTCTACAACTCCCAGAGCCTTCTATAAGATCATTTTTCCAGCGTGTTCTGCAACCTCCAGAGCCCCTTGTATGATCCTTTCTATAACGTGTTCAACAACCCCCATAGCCCCCTGTAAAATCCTTCCTCCAGCGTGTTTGACTCCAGAATCTCCAGAGCCCCCTGTAAGACCCTTGCTCTAGCGTGTTCAACGTTATAACCTCCAGAGACCCCTGCAAGATCCCTCTTCTAGCGTATTCAACACTACAACCTCATGGGATTCTGTTCTGATTCTAGTCATACCAGCCAACAGTTTACCTTCACATCTTTCTCTGTATTATATGAACTGTACCTAAAAATAATGTCCACAAAGTCGATAATATTGATTTATTATAAGGGTGTGGAAACCATGTGTAAAGTGGAAGTTTAAAAAATGCATATTTCAGTTGCCAAAATATAATGCAATGATAGAATGTACAAAGCTTTTCTTTAGTTAACCCTCCCTATTTCAAATAGTATGTTTGACTCGAATGAAGTAGCCAACCCGTACAAAATGTGTTCTCTGATGCCTCGCAGATATCTAACAGCAAAACGAACAAAAAACTCCAATGATTTCCCCGAACATGGTAACAAGCCATCCTGTATCCAAGAGACAAACTTACTGTTAACAATTCATGTTATATCTCACGTAATTCAGTTTTATGAATTAATGAAGCGATATACATTTACTAGATTTAACGCGCTGCAAAGTTATGATTTCGTCATTGTATGTAAACTGGTGAACGATTTGAGTGTTCAACGTATCGGATGGAAGTGCTAACCTTACCTATTACAAATATGATCAGTCAGCAGCGTAGTCCAGCTTGTTAAGTCTCGCTGCACGCCTGTAATGGAGAGCTGCTGCAAGTTTGGAGATCTGATGTTCAAATCCCACCATTGACCGCGGCCATACTGAGGAGTTTACCACGGTTCCTCCTGGCAATGTCGGTATGATACTGTATTTTCAAAACCCAGCCCTCCATCCTTGTAATTGTAGTTACACACTTGATAACACAGGTTGTCAACACACATCAACATGACAAACTTTGTGGTGTAGTGACTAGCACCTATTATGTCCAGATTCAATTCCCGGCTCTGTCAAGAAATTTAATTCTGGTTTGAGGCATGGAAAAGGGTACATTTATCCTCGGGAGGCAGAACTGAGAAGGGATGGGTTCTGTTCCCTCTTCCGCCATTTTAGCGGGTTTCCCACGTCTACTACACGTAAATACCGAGATGCTTCCTGAATTAAGGCAATGGTCACCTCGTTCCAAATCCTCATCTCAGGTTGTAGCTTGCCATGGTGAGTGAGTGGTTATAGTGTCGGACTACCAACCCCAAGATTGCAGGTTCGCTCCTGGCCATGGTAAAGTGATATTTTTTTTTGAAAGGCGACAAAAATCACGACACACATGTCATACGTTGTTGGCATGTTAAAGAACCCATTTGAATTCAGTAGGCCGTGTTCAATGGCAAAATTAATCTCGGGATTTTCTGGCAACACAAAGTTCCTCCATTCTCTAACTTACTTGAAAGCGCTGTAGTGTCAAGGAGTTTAGATATCTAACCTCCTTGACTTTCATAGCGTTCAAAAGAATGACGAAATTCGACATGCAAGCTACCTCTGGGTGTCAATTAACAAAGCTTGCACCAGGCACCCGAGGCCATACGATATTATTATTATCTCAGGTTGTGCTTCCTAGCCAGCAGTTTTCTCAGTAACTTGCTTCAAAGGGCTACTGTGAGTCAGATCACCGCCCAGTTGAAATGTTATCCGCAGCGGCTACTTGCTGCGAGAGGTAGCGTCAGCAGTTGAGTTGGCAGCACGGTGTCCTGGACTGGGTAGCGGTACAGTGAAGGCCACACGCGTGGGCTGTAGGCTGTCGAAATCATCAGTGTGTATTGCAATGTGCTGGAAGAGTGCAACAGTATACAGGCGGTAATGTTTACTACTGAAGAGACAGACAGCTTCTTTAGTGGAATACGTTTTTCGCGAAAATGTTTACAGAAAATGTAAAAGTAAAATTTCAGGCGCGGTATCCTAATTCAAAGTGTCCAAACTGGGATACCGTTCGGGATTTGATAAGTAAATTTCGAGTGACAGGCTCACAAACGAATCCAAAAACGATTGATGAGTATCATAAATTGTGTGCGATCCATTACGCAAGAAACATCAGTGAAAGTCTTCGACAATGTGTGCAGACGTGTTGAAGTCTGTTTTAGAACACAACTAGCAGAAGTACCCATTCTTCGAACGGTCTTCAGTATTAATAACCAGATGTTATCAATTGAGCTACTGATTGCAATGTTTAGGGGCTTGGAACCTGTTTGTTGGCAAAGAAAAATGATTAGTAAAAATGCGCTCTCAAACTAAATTTACCTAACGTGTTCTTACTGGCGTGAAAATAAAATTGAAAACCTCGTAGAAGAATCGCAATACACGTCACATACCAACTGACCCTAACCGTTGTGTCAAGTGCCCAACTATAGGAAGACGCCTTTTATAAATATAAAGGCTTGTGGTGCATGAAAATTCAGTTCTTTTTAGCCTCCAATGGCCCAAATTCCTAAAATCAGCAAAAAACAGTCAGCTATTTCAAATCAGGAATTTTTGAAAATAATGCTGCTGTTTGGAGATATAATAGACCTTCTGTACGACATATCGCACGTGTAAGTCGTGTGAAAAAAATCTAGGGTACTCCTTGAACCCCTTAAGCGCATTGATGAATTTTACAGTTTTAGTTGGTTCCGTGATAACCTTATAGCCATTTGCAACCTTTCACAGAAATGTAATAAATGGAGTGGCATTACTTATTCCATAAATAGATGGAAAGTTGGATGCCACCTCTTGAGATACTGTTGTCATGGTTAGTGGCTTGCATTCCTTCTTTAGTTTATTAAATGAAATTTGTTTCTGACACCAAGGGTTTGAAAATGAGCTTTGTCTCGTCGTTGTAAGCCATAATAATGATAATAATTAAAAGAATAGTAATAATAATAATATAATAATATAGGGATAGGGATATAATAGACCTTCCGTACCATTCCCGCACGTGTAAATCGCGTTAAAAATTCTAGAGTACCCCTTGACCCCTTAAGCGCATTATATGTATTGATGAATATTTCAGCTTAATTTGGATCCGTTATAACCTTATAGCCGTTTGCAAACCTTCACAGTAATGTAGTAAATGGAATTGCATTGCGTCTTACAGAAATAGATGGACCTCTGAGATTCTGTTGCCATTGTTACCGGCATGCATTCCTTCTTTAATGTATTAAGTGCAATTGGTTTTTTGGGAATATCTCAAAAACTGTTGGTTTTAGGGCCTTAAAATGTGGTTTTCGGGGTACTTTCAGGGCCCCCGAGTTTCGTTTCTCACATTTAGGGGCTGAAAATGAGCTTTGTCTCACCCTTCTACGCTTATTTCAGCATGTATTTTAAGGGGGTAGGCCCCCTGTTATGAGAGGTACGGAGAAGAGTTACATCAATGATTAGTGTCGTGCCTCTGATGGATATCTGTATCAAATTTTACGTTAATCCACTCAGCCGTTCTCGAGTTATAAGGACACAAAAAATTGTCCACAGACAAACAGACAGACAAAAAAAATAGAGTGCATCCGTCACAAAACAGTCTGAAATTTCCGTGGAAATGCAGAAAAAACAGACAAACATTCATTTTATATAATAGAGAAGAGATATAATAGACCTTCCGTACCACACCCGCACGTGTAAATCGCGTGAAAAATTCTAGAGTGGGCTACCCCTGACCCCTTAAGCACATTGCATGTATTGATGAATATTTCAGCTGAATTTGGATCCGTTATAACCTTATAGCCGTTTGCAAACCTTCACAGTAATGTAATGTATGGAATAGCATTGCGTCTTACAGAAATGGATGGACCTCTGAGATTCTGTTGCCATTGTTACCGGCATGCATTCCTTCATTAATTTATTGAGTGAAATTAGTTTTCTGGGAATATCTCGAAAACTGTTGGTTTTAGGGCCTTAAAATGTGGTTTTCGGGGTCCTTTTAGGGCCCCCGAGTTTCGTTTCTCACATTGAGGGGCTGAAAATGAGCTTTGTCTCACCCTTCTACGCTTATTTCAGCATGTATTTTAAGGGGGTAGGTCCCCTGTTATGAGAGGTACGGAGAAGAGTTACATTAATGATTAGTGCCATGCCTCTGATGTATATCTGTATCAAATTTTACGTTAATCCACCCTGCCGTTCTCGAGTTATAAGAACTCAAAAAATTGTCCACAGACAAACAGACAGATAGACAAAAAAAATGTTTGCCTGCATCCGTCACAAAACAGTCTGCAACGGGCAAATATGTCAAATTTCCGTGGAAATGCAGAAAAAACAGACAAACATTCATTTTTATATAATAGAGAAGGGATATAATAGACCTTCCGTACCACACTCGCACGTGTAAATCACGTGAAAAAATTCAAGAGTACCCCTTGACCCCTTAAGCGCATTGTATGTATTGATGAATATTTCAGCTTAATTTGGATCCGTTACAACCTTATAGCCGTTTGCAAACCTTCACAGTAATGTAATAAATGGAATAATTGCATTGCGTCTTACAGAAATAGATGGACCTCTGGAATTCAGTTGCCGTGGTTACCGGCATGCATTCTTTCATTAATTTATTAAGTGAAATTAGTTTTTTGGGAATATCTCAAAAACTGTTGGTTTTAGGGCCTTAAAATGTGGAGGGCCCCCGAGTTTCGTTTCTCACATTGAGGGGCTGGCAATGAGCTTTGTTTCACCCTTCTACGCCTATTTCAGCATGTATTTTAAGGGGGTAGGGCCCCTTTTATGAGAGGTACGGAGAAGAGTTACATCAATGATTAGTGACGTGCCTCTGAAGGATATCTGTATCAAATTTTACGTTGATCCACTCAGCCGTTCTCGAGTTATAAGGACACAAAAAATTGTCCACAGACAGACAAACAGACAGACAGACAGACAGACAAAAAAAAATATTTTTGCGCTCATCCATCATAAAACAGTCTGAAACGCACAAATATCGCAAATTTCCGTGGAAATTCAGGGAAAAAAAACAGACAAACTTTCATTTTTATATATATATAGAGATGACAACACTTCTAGCATCGGTTATGAATGACCGTGGTGAGAATAAAGTTTACCGGGCTGCCACGTAACTGCTGACGCTACCTCTCGTATCGGCCTGTAGCCGCTGCGGAGAACATTCCCTGGCACCCTGTATTATCTGGTGCCGTTTATGATCCCACAACACCATTTGTGTTATAGTTTTATTTTAATTTTGTTAATTTAATTAACTTTGGAAGGTTTGATAACTTTGATTATTTAATTTGGAGTCGGTTTATTCATGTGAGTCATTAATATGACTTCTACATCTCGTACTGGTGTGTCAGTGTGTGATCCTAGGATCGGAGACTTTGTAAACAGTGCTTTAGAGGAAGAACTCGAAGGAAGTAGAAAATCAATAATGCATATTTTTTATCGTTTACAATATTGCATAATCGTTGTTTGTACTATAAAAGGTGCAAATTATCAGAATATAGGACTATTAATATATTGTTTAAAAAGTTGAAATATTAGGTAACCTAATTTGTGATTAGTTCTTTGTGTGGTATATTTTACGACCCCACAAGACCGTTTAAGATTCCAAGTCTTCTCGACACTGGCTGAAAATGGACGATGAGTGTGCAACGGCAGTAAATAATCCAAGCACACAGTCTGAAGCTCAAATGTCCATAATTATTGACATAAGTCATCAATTTCTATAATACTTCAGTAATGCGCAGCCATGAATATTGTTGATAAACAATGACAATTTGAAGTGACTAGGTGCCATGGTTACCTACAAATGAAGCGTTTAATGATATGTTGCATTATTGGCTAATCTACACTACCAGGTATCCTTAAGTGATCAGAATCTGATTTATTTATTTATTTATCGTATGGCTTTTAGTGCCGGGAGTGTCCGAGGACATGTTCGGCTCGCCTGAGTCTGTAGCTGCTTCCAGCGGATACCCTAAAGGGTGAGCTACAAGTTCCGTTCAATTTCAAGTAGTTCCAACTTTCGCCACCAGATATCAATGATACCTAGTGGTGAACGTTGGAACTTTGATAGAGCGTTCTGACGAAATCTAACCTAACAAATTTTGCTTTACACAAGTTTAGTCTGTGAAAGGATTTTTTACATGCCATAAATCTATGACATGGGACCGCCGGCTTTACTTCCCCTCCGAAGGAAGGCATACTGAAGGATTTTTAACGCTCTTAAAAAATCCGACGACTTCGGCCGGGTTTGAACCCGCTATCTTGGGCATAGCAGTTCAGCATGCTACCGACTACGCCACCGAAGCCTGATGATGATGATGTTCGCCTACAAGCGAAACACGTCAAAAAATATGCAATCAATCCCTCTTGGAGAAGCACGTGATTTACCCAAGTAATATGTTTAAAGTGTTATTCCTCGCCAAGTTTAGTTGGGCACATTAACATGCTGACCAATTATTGTACTAGATTATGAATGCAACACTGAAAATTGGCATATACAATTGCTACATAAAGCGTCCACCAGTCAGCGCTACAGTAGCCTATGTTATAATGTGTGTGTGTCAATCAACCAACAACATATTATCCGCAGTGGTTTTAGCTTCCCAACTGTTTGGTCCTCGGCAGTGGCAGGGATGTAAGACTTCCCTGTTGTTGAATCACCATTTGTCCGGAGATATTTTGTTATGTGTAAGGTTTTTATTTTTCGTGCAGGAATTCAAGTAATATGTATCTTCACCCTCGGAATTCCTCATTGCTCAACAGGCCAGAAGGAAGGTACCTCACCGTTTACTTCATGTACGATACTCGTTGGACACATTTGCTGACTTCCTGTATATCTTTTTCAACACTTCAATAGTAAAACTAAACAACACATTATCGTACATATGAATGACTTGTGAGAATGGCTTCTCCTAAAATAGCAATCATCATGTTATAATATCATGAGTTTCATTCCCCTTTTGCAGAAACTTTATGTCATTCCTTGCGAGGAGTGTTGACGGTAAGCATTTGGCTGAGAGAATACTATCTGTCACCTTCAACACTAACATTCTGTATAAATTCATTATTCCAAGGTGCTGTAAAGACCAACTTTAAATGAATTTCTGTATAACGTTATTCTTTCAAGGTGTACTTGTAAAGTTCAATGTTCCAACTTCAAATGGCATTCTGTATTCTCATTGTTCGACTGATATCATTCAATACGTAACATAGGATGTAGGCTATACTATTGTGAATGTTAGCAACCCATCTGTATGTTACAACGCACTATTTCTAATGTACTGAATATTAAAAGGTTAATAAAGGAGTTATTTATTGTATGTAACATAATTATTTCCAGTCGGATGTGCATCAATAGCCTAATATATATATATAGTATATACAGGGAGTAATTGATATAGCCTACATGTACTCCGTTACACTGGTGATAGAAGAGACCATTCTATGCATACTAGGTGAAATAATGATCATCTATCTTTATATTAAACATTTAACACTAAAAAGTCATTGTTTGTAGGTTTTACAGTAACTCTTCGGGCAGAAGGTGCAAACTAAGTCTGCTTTAGCCAGTGTGGCATTTCAACAACAACAACAACAACAACAAATACAATTTCCTTACGTACAGGTTTCACAAGACAACACCGCCATCCGCATATAACAGCTGACGCCTTCCCTTCCTCAACAGGTAACGTCATACCGTACTTCAATTACGCAACAACTTCGTAATTTTCTTTGCTCCACCCTGAACCCCACTGGCTAAAGCAGACTTCGATTGCACCTACTTCCTGAAGAGTTACTGGAAAACCTACAAACATTGACTCTTTAATGTTTAATTTTCAATTTAAAGTTAGATGAAAATTCTTTCACCTAGCATGCTTAGAATACTCTCTTCTATCACCAGTGTAACGGAGTACACGTATATTAATTACATCCTGTATATACACACACCTCATAAATGACCAAAACAAGTTAGGAGACATAACGTGTCCAATTCGGCAAAAGGTCCACGCCAAAGGGTCCATGCAAAAAGGTCCATGGGCCTTGAATATTCATATTTTAAAAATGAACGTGTTTAAAAGTTTCTTCGTGCATGCATGATTATGAATATACGGTCTTCCACTAATGAATAATATTAAGGACATATGGGCTTATTGCAAACAATATTCCCATTGGGATTTAGACAGTTGAAAAGATATAGGGTTCGGCAAGAAAGGAATGAGGAAAGAAGTTAAGTGAGTGACCAATTTCGTTCTCACATTAGTAACATTATATTTTAATGTAACAGGAGTAAAACATTTTAAGTGATAACAAGCAACAAGCATAAAATAGTGTTTGATTAATAAAGATGGGCACAGATTGAGTGAATGATGAAAAAAAGCTTCAATTTAATTTAAAATATAAACTAGAAAGCTTATAATAGAAATTATCTCTTTAAATGATTGTGAGGCCGAAGAATGTTCTGATCTTAAGTTCTTAAATTTAAGTAACAGTCCAAGTTTTACCTTGTTACGGAGATGTGATTTTGAAGTCACCCGGGCGAATAAAAATACAGATGATAAAATATTCCAATAAAACTGTTGACTTAGCAAGGCGAATTGCAGAGATGAACTTGAAAGTTAATTTTAGATGATCTTGGCGAAGCTCTCAGGCAGAGAGACTGGTTGTAGCATGCAGTCGGCGTTTGTCATGAAGACGAGAGCCTACAGTAGTTGTAGTCAATGCTCGGTCGTAGAATGCCGAAGTTGATGAGTGCCTGGTTGCAGATTGTAGGCTAGTGCCTGGTGTCGGCGAATGCATCTGTCGACGAATGCAATTTAACACGATCCAGGGCGAGGTTATAGCCCAAATGACGTCATCGAAGGTTGGAGAACATTTTTGACGCGGTGACAGCACAGCGCGTATCCAGGTGACAGGAACGACCAATCAGCGCACAGATGAAAATGGGAACCAGCCAAGCCCAGGACTCCATTAGCAATGCAGGTAGACCTACTTGGACCGAGTAAACACGTTCATTGCTAGAACTGATTATGCAGAATGGTAAGTGAAAAATGCCCATTTACGTGAATAATTTAAACCTATATAAGCAATTTGAATTGTAGTGATCTTGTCGCAGGGATAAAATTCAAAGAGATAGCCTACTGTACATATGGATTGCATTTAACTAGATTTATAATTCAAACCGGAAGGGAATTAATCTCAATCAAAAAGTTATTCGCAAATCAAACAAGACACATAAATATAAATAGTTCAGTGTTACAGTGAAACTTCTCTATAACGGACACCCTTGGGAACGTCAACGTTGTCCGCTAAACAGGGGTGTCCACTATAAAAAGTGTTAGAGAAAATAGATTGCAATTTGTGTACTTACATTAATACGTTGCAGGCGACAGCTGCATAGTAACTACTATCAAATATTCTAATAACATACGGGAACCTTCATAGGTAAATCAAACTTGGCTAAACCACGTGTACAACCATTTGTATTAAATCATGGAATTAAATTAATGCCTGCAATAATTGAAATATAGCGGATTTAGTTCTAACTTATTTCAGTGGAAAAAGTTCCTAAATCAAGAAAATGTCCAACTCAAATGTTACTCTAGACCTTCCACCTAGGTATCTAAATAAGTGACTTGTTTCGACATACATTTAAACGTATTGTGGCGGGTGCAGTCAGATCCGTCGGCGCCTTACCACGAACTCTCAAACCACTCGTTGCTGGAAGCCCTTTCTAGATCTCTTTGGCTCATGCCCTTATTGAGAGAACAGTTCTGACTGGACTTTTACTGTCTCGAAAAAGATCGATGCTCATTTGTTGAAGAAAGGAGCAGAGAGGTTATGAGGATAGTGAGTGGGAAACACATGGATGATAAGAAGCGGACTCTTCATGAATGTGTTAATTGAACAAATCAAGGATCATGTAGACATTGATTGTCACCTTATTACTTCAAATCCCACGAACGATACAGCATATAAAACTCTTACTGCCAAATCTATCCAAATTTAATTTAATTTTGAAAAATATCCTAGTATCAAAAATCCCTATCTGAAAACTAGGCCTTAAGTAATTCTTCTTCTAAACGTCGGTTTGCCTTTTAAACAATGTTATACCTCTAAACGTTAGCTCATATTTGCCCAAAAATCGGCAGTTCCATTTTATTTATCCATTAACTCTACCTTCCATAAACGGACTATATTGGGTCATTACCACTCCTTGGCTTCTTCAATCATGATTCCAAATTCCCTGATTAGAGAAGTTAAATCTTGATATCAGCCCTTGTATCTTAAAATACCACTAACACTCATTGCCCTATAAAAATCAAAACGAACCCTGTGCTATCAATTCTACTTTCCTATAAGTTACCCCATTACCTGCAAGATCACATTCTTGTTCAAAATATCCTCAAATTGTTGTTAACGACTCTCAATGTTCGTGGTCAAAAAGTATATGCATAACCTCACTCCTCATTGACAAATGGGACAACGCAATAACGAACATGTTGAATTCAGGTGCTGGTGACCATTTATAAGTTGGTGCTATTCCAAACAACGTTACCCAGCACATTCATGTCCTTGACGTTTGCATTCAGAATAGCTACCACTCGTTGGTTCGATTCCTCGGCCGGTAGAGCACGAAACTCTTAATCTCGATGTCGTGGATTCGTACCCCACGTTGGGCGCCATTTTTCCTTGTCCCCGTTTAATGACATTGAATAAGATGACCCTGCAATTAAACATCGCAATCCATGTCGAAAGCACGTCGATTGAGCAGACTTGTGAATAAGATTCAGTTTGGAAACATGTAACCGACCGGGTGAGAGTCAGCATAATATCAGGGGGTTTAAACTGGAAGAGGGTTGGATAAGGGTTTCCTCAAACTAAATCTTCAAAAATCCAGACAAGTAAAATGAACAAATACTCGTAATGCCTACAATACAACAAAGTCATTCATTAAAATTTTCCATGCAATTTATTTTAATTATTTTTGGTGGGAATAAGAAGAATAAATTAACCTGTCCTACTTCCGAGTTTTATATAAATTAAATCTTGAAGCGGGTAAAATTCAAAAAATCACTGGCTTTCCTGTAATTGGGACCTAAACCTCTTCAGTTCTATCCTGAAATATAATAACAGTACTGGAGAATTTTATTCAAGTCTAAATAAAATTTCCTTCACAATGCTTTCACCAAAAATCAAATAAACACCATAGAATGCCCTGTATGTATCACGTAAATGTATTAATTCACTATACCCTAAATTAATGAAATCTCCTCCTTAGCTAATTATTGCATATATAATGTGCTAATATACAGGATGTTCCATCTATACAACATTTACAGTACATGAATTCAAATAGTCACACCTCATTATGACCCCATTTTATCCTTGAGATGATGTCCATATACGACCTTCATTAGCCATTGCTCTTTCAAATCAGTGATATTCTTCTTTTCCGGTACTTACATCAATTCTTTCATTAGGAAATTTATTATTCAGGTCTTGGTTCAATTATAGTACTAGAATGAACTCCCTCTACAGTGTAACATAAATTTAGTTTTCTTTGAGGCTTTAGAGAATTGTGAGGGGCAATCTCACTTAATAACACCTGTGAACTTATCCTGCTGAAATCAGTATAATCCTGTGCCTTTGCTTTTCCTTTAATAGGCTCACAAATAGTACCACGCTGCTCCAATTATTATTATTATTATTATTATTATTATTATTATTACTATCAATCCACAGCATATATGGATTAACTAATTATGTTTCCCATATCGTGACATCAATCATCGCCATAAAAATCTTCACCGTTAATCATCATCATGATTCAGTAATACTGAATCTTCATAAATTTAAATAATCCACAAATTCTATCTTGTTATAGGTGTCACTAATGTTTAATCTTAAACCATCAATATGCACAACTAGTACCTTGGATCACTTGATAATATGTTTCATTTGATCACATGTTGCATTATAATCCCACCTGATATCGTTACTGCATGTACTTACATGTCCTTTCCTGTATGAAAATAGCAGCAACAATTTCCTACTGAACGTTATTTCACAATAATCTCATAGCAAAATGAATTGAATTTTGATAACCTCCAATGCTTTAATATTTCACATAGCCTACTTAATTGTTATCAAATCACATGGATTCTTCACAGTACAAATACAATTGTCTGCGATTATATTATTTGTATTCTTGGTTGTCACTTTAATGGGTGTTAATTAGATGAGTATAGGTCATCGTTAGATACAAGCACAGAGAGAAACCCCGATTAATATGCTAACAACAAATCTATTAAAACGCACGATATCACAGTTCTGTACGGTTAAACAAAATCAAATAAAGCACATAAACAGACATTAATTAATCTAAATTGTACACAACCGAATCCTGGATTTGTTTTTATGACACAAGAACCCTACTTAAAATAACAATCTACAAAGAAATGTATTACCCAATCAACATAAATAAAATCACACAAATACCGTACACTGCCTGTTCCCTTCTTGAAAGAAGCTTCAGGACTACTTTCAAATTCTGTGATCTTTCCAAATAAAATATATTATCAAACAGCTAAATAGGGGTCCAAACCTCCTAACAATCAATGACGGGTATGATATTAACAACCAGAATATAAAAATCTTATTCAACATGGCTCTCTCAAAATCACAATTACCATGTATTCAAATTCAAAATATCCACAAAAATCTTCTAAATAATTAAGTCATTGTAATTACTGATATATAATTATTAACATCATTGGCATCATTATAATTGTGTCCAGGCAATGGGAAACCATAACCTCGTAGCATAATGATCAATCAAAACAATTGCCACCGGGTGAGTTAGCCGTGGTTGTTACGGCGTGGCTGCAGGCAGTCGCTCACATCCGGGAGACGAGGAGGTTCGAATCCCCCCGCAGGCAACCTTGAAGATGGTCTTCAGTGGTTTCCCATCTTCCTTCCAGGCAAATGCCGGGGTTGATCCCTAACTATAGGCCACAGCCGCTACCTTCTAATTCCTCGTCCTTACAATCACACTTTCCTCCTCAGACAACACTCCACACGCGACGGTACTTGTAGCTCACCCCCATGGGTGTCCGCATAGAAGCAGCTACAAAACTCTGGCCAGACGAGCATGTCCTCAGACACTACCGGCACTAAAAGCCATACGCTAAAAAAAAAAAAGGCCTACAGTACCTCACCAAACTGTGCGTACTATCAAAACAGGGGCTGTCATCTACGAACAGATGTAGCATCTGAAGCGCACGTGACTTCGAACCTACCTTAAATCTTGGACCAATCTTTTCTTTGTACCACGTTGAGGGTGTTGACAAATTAATGACATAAAGTGTGCATATAACCACATTTCTGCCCTCAGGGTATCCATTCCCTGGCATAAATAACCTCCAAGCATACCTGTCATTGGTACGAAGACATTGCACACTGCACTTTGACACGTATCGACAATTTGACACACATAATGCATACATTGCATAGCCTTCCTTCGAGTACCTGCTACATTGGTCCAGTTTGCTCCTCAAATAAGTAACATAATGTGCTTTTCGTCTCCTCAATTACAGCGAAAACAAGATCCTCCTAATATATTTCTAATATAGGCTTTGATGATCACTATCCTTCCAAATAAACATTTTTTTCTATCATACAATCTCTCACTACAATAAATGTGGATCAATTACTTCAACATTTATTATTTTTACTATCACAATAGTATTATTGATATTATTATTCTGTTGCTTCATTTATTCTCATATTAGGGGCAGATGACCTCGTAGTTCCACCCCTTAAAACAGCAATAACTAACTATTATCATATTACTAGCAGGTACCCGCGGCTTCGCCCGCGATCAAGACAATGGGGACGATGCATTATTGCTGATAATTGGTCTATTCTATTACAGCAATCGCGGCTATAGGTGTGTCCATTCTAATTCTGAATATTCTGATACATACAGTATATTGAAATGATCAGCAAAGTGGGAATTTTATCGAGTTGTGAACGTCTGCAGGGTTCGATGTTACATTATGTTAACACATTTTAAAATTACGTTTATGGTTTTGCCATCTTCTGCTGAGACATAACGATTTTGATGTCCGGATACTCGCGAGCACGCCACATACAGTTGGCCATGGGAAAAAATGGTTTTGTCTAAATGTACACGTGCTACTGTTAAGTGTGTGTCTGCGCTTTGTTAAAGAAATTGCAAATATTGTTTGAAGAGGGAACTGCACTCTTGCACACTGGATTGGCAAATCTATCGGAATATGGGGAATTAAAAGTATTCTTACTTAAGCTATTCTGGATGTAATTTGGCCATACTAATTGATGATTTGAACGTAAACATATCCCTATTAATAGACCTATAGTTAAATATCGCTCACCTTGGCCGCTGATGTACATTATGCAGTCTCTTCCAGTGTTACATCCCTGGGATTGAAATTCTCCAACGACCCTTTTGCCCCACATGCCTCTCTAAGTAATTAAAATTCCTGATTGTTGTTGTTGTTTGAGTCTTCAGTTTTTTAACTGGTTTGATGCAGCCCTCCATGTATCCCTCTCCTGAGCTAATCGTTTCATTTCTATATAGCTACCACACCCTACATCCGAGGCAATCTGTTTAACCCTGGTTTACCCCTACAGTTCTAGTCCGCGACCCTCCCATCCATAACTACTGTCGACCAAACTATTATGTGTACTCGAGTTTGAAGTTTGTTTGTGAAGTAACCGATAGACCTATATAAAATCCAATAACATCATCATTTTTGTCGTTCTATTTTACGTTAGATCATTTAGGTTTGGAATTTTTAATTTATATTTTAATATTTTTTATCACAGTTGGAACACAAGAAGTGCCCGTTTTTAAGCGTTTTTCAACCATGCGTCACATTTAAGAATTATTATCTCACAAACCCGTCATCAGATCGAATCCAAATTTTAACACAATATACACTGGAATGTTGTATAACAGGTTTATTAATTTTAAAATTTTGTGTGTCCAAGAAACAAAGTTGTTATTATTTTTGTAAGGTAACTTTTCCTCGGCTCGGGATGGTTTGAAAATGTAGTTCTTGGTCGCGTTGTAATCCTTATACATCAAAACGGTATGCTGTATGATTGTGAAATACGTAAATTAATTCACTTATTGTATATCGGTTTGTATTTGTACGGAGAATTAAGGCATGGTTCACCAGTTAGCCGCTCCGGTGAAAGCAGTACATCATTGCCAAGATGGGCTACATCACGCGTCATGGCGCGTCTCGCTCGGAAGTGATGGGCTCCATATCAGCAACGCTGTATAGCATTTTCCGGAGCGGCTAGCTGGTGAACCATGTCTTAATTCTCCGTACAAATACAAACCGATATAAAATAAGTGAATTAATTTACCTATTTCACAGTCATACAGCATAACGTTTTGATGTATAAGGATTACAACGCAACCAAGAACTACATTTTCCAACGACCCCGAACCGAGAAAGAGTTACCTTACAAAAATGATAACAACATTCGTTCTTGAACACACAAAATTTTGAAATTAATAAAGCAGTTATACAACATTCCAATGTATATTGTGTTAAGATTTGGATTCGATCTGATGACGGGTTTGTGAGATAATAATTCTTAAATGTGACGCATGGTTGAAACACGCTTAAAAAGGGGCACTTTTTGTGTTTCAACTGCGATAAAAAATATTAAAATATAAATTAAAAATTCCAAACCTACATAAATTAACGTAAAATCGAACGATAAAAATGTTGATGTCATTGGATTTTATGAAGGCCTATTGGTTACTTCACAAACAACCTTCAAACTCGAGTGCACATAATATTTTGGTCGACAGTAAGCTTGCTATTCCTGGGTGTCATAATATGTGTCCTACCCTCCTATCTCTTCTCTTCGTTAGCAGTCGCCAGAAACATCTCTCCTCTCCCACTCGTCTTAATACCCCTTCATTTGTTACCCTATCTACCCATCTGATCATCATTCTCCTGTATCACCACATTTCAAAAGCTTCAATTCTCCTCTTTTCTGCTGCACCATTAGTCCATTAGTACAACTCAGCAACTTTTCTAGGTTTGAGCCGTGCCATGTGCGGGGATTCAATGGCCGTGAAAGACAAAATAACAACTTTATTGAAATAAGTTTGCCCAATTCCTCAGTAAGAGTAATTAAGGAACAATAATAATTAACGTGACAGCCGGTAAAATACGACACATTTGACTGTGAATATACGTTGCAGATCATGGTTAAAAACGAAAAAGAGCAGATCAAAATTGGCAAACAAAAATATTCAGTTAAGAAGAACCAAATTTATAAAGAAAATGAAAGCATACCGTGCAAAATAGAAAGTATCTTAACATTGTAAATTCGAGTAAACTTCTGAAAGCTCGCTTACACCAACCAGCTGCAAGAGTATAAAATTAGACTCAAAATCACGATCGCATCCGAGCCCCAAAAGACACCTCTATATATAAAATATATCTCATTTTACGCGTATCAATGCGAGGAGCAACGTTCGTGGTTAGACGTGGGAACCGAACCCAGCGTTTTAAGGCCCTAAAACGAACGGTTTTCGAGATATTGCCAGAAAACTATCCCCGGTCTGCGAAATTTCAGCGGTTGCCATAGTAACGTTGATCTGTTTCTCAGAGGGAACACAGTTATTTGGGAATATCTCCGAAACCGTTCATTTTAGGAACTTAAAAAGTGTGTTTCGGGGTCCCTACAGGACCTCCGAGTATTGTTTCTCGTATCTGGCGGCTTAAAATGAGCTAAATCCGAACATTTTACCGACTGTCCTTGCTCAGTGCCAAAGGGCCGTTAAAAGTCACTTACAAATTGAATTTTCAAAAACCGTTTCTTATTGGGCCTCTACATACTCAGATCAACCAACATGCAAAATTTCAGCTTTCTAGGTCTAGTGGTTTGAGCCCTGCGTCGATGAGTCAATTTTGGATTGTCAATGCCAAAGGGCCGAAAAAAGTCACTTACAAATTGAATTTTCAAAAACCGTTTCTTATTGGGCCTCTACATACTCGGATCAACCAACATGCAAACTTTCAGCTTTCTAGGTCTAGTGGTTTGAGCCCTGCGTCGATGAGTCAATTTTGGATTGTCAATGCCAAGGGGCCGAAAAAGTCACTTACAAATTGAATTTTCAAAAACCGTTTCTTAGTGAGGCTCTACATACTCGGATCAACCAACATGCAAAATGTCAGCTTTCTAGGTCTAGTGGTTTGAGCCCTGCGGTGATGAGTCAATTTTGGATTATATATAAGAGATGAGACTTTCCAAGTCGATTTGATCGTAGAAATATGGATTGTAGCTCTTTTTGCGCGTATCAATGTGAGGAGCAATGTTCGTGGTTTCCACTTCAAAGAAGTGGGAACCGAACCCAGCGTTTTAAGGCCCTAAAACGAACGGTTTTCGAGATATTGCCAGAAAACTATCCCCGGTCTGCGAAATTTCAGCGGTTGCCATAGTAACGTTGATCTGTTTCTCAGAGGGAACACAGTTATTTGGGAATATCTCCGAAGCCGTTCATTTTAGGAACTTAAAAGTGTGTTTCGTGGTCCCTACAGGACCTCCGAGTATTGTTTCTCGTATCAGGCGGCTTAAAATGAGCTAAATCCGAACATTTTACCGACTGTCCTTGCTCAGTGCCAAAGGGCCGAAAAAAGTCACTTACAAATTGAATTTTCAAAAACCGTTTCTTATTGGGCCTCTACATACTCGGATCAACCAACATGCAAAATTTCAGCTTTCTAGGTCTAGTGGTTTGAGCCCTGCGTCGATGAGTCAATTTTGGATTGTCAATGCCAAAGGGCCGAAAAAAGTCACTTACAAATTGAATTTTCAAAAACCGTTTCTTAGTGAGCCTCTACATACTCGGATCAACCAACATGCAAAATTTCAGCTTTCTAGGTCTAGTGGTTTGAGCCCTGCGGTGATGAGTCAATTTTGGATTATATATAAGAGATTATTATAACTAGTGGTCGCACTGTAGAAGGATCAATATAGGCTCTTTTTAACCCTTAATTGAGCTCGTGGGAAAAACTCACACTAATAAACTCGTGTGGTCCCAGGGACCACGGAATTTAAGACAATATATTTTGGATGATTCTTAACTTAGAGCAACGACCACCTCCTTAAAATCCTACTTTCAATTACAAATGCCCATACTACTCTAGCCACCACACTGACAAGGATTATGAGACAGATTCCACACACGCCCAAGTACACGGTGCTACTTGGCCACGATGTCAGAATTCCCCTTAAAGAATCACAAACACAAACAACCACTTTCCCAATTTCAGCCCTAACTACAGGTTTTTGTTTTTGATGCTGTTTCATTTAAGGGACTTGGACCACCGTGGTCTTTAATCCCCGTTTGTGTAGATTTTTTTAAAACCTCCCGGAATATCATTGTGATGATTGAAGTGTTGTGTGTATTTGTAACTCAGGTGAGAATCAGGAAGCAGCTAACCGTGGCCTTAAGTTAGGATCCAGTCCAGCATTTGCCTGAAGTAGACGTGGGAAATCACGGGAAACCCCTATCAGGGTGACTTAGTTAGTTATTTAGTTATTGTTGTTTTAAGGGGCAGAACTACGAGGAATCAAACCCATATCTTCTCAGATTTTCCTCACGAGGCTGAGTGTACCTCATTCCAGCCCTCAGACCAGACTAGAATTTCTTGGAAAATCTGGGAAACGAACCCGGACCTCCAGTGAGATGGCCAAGAATGTCAGCAACTACACCAGAAGTTGGATAACTACATGTTCACACTGTAGTAGGGGACTCACCTAAATCCTCAATATTAAGGGATTGATGGTAAAAATTATAGAATAGGGGAAAGAGTTTCAAAAAATTAACATAGTAATTAACTTACTAGCTTAAATAGTTGTGACATATATTCATATCTTGAGATTTCATCTGGCATAGTTGTCTAAATAATCTAATACTCAAAATCACAATTCCGAAGATTTTTTAAGGGATTCTTGAATAATAATATTGGTACTAGTGCTCAATCCGCGATACCTTGTCCTAAACAGGATATGATAAGTCTAATACAGTCATATGCTTCATTACTACCACTACAGCATCACCGAAATACATGAAATTTTTAATTTCGTCTATGAGCCAAAGGGACTAAATCTAGGAAATACAGAGAGATTTACAAATTTCATGTAGACAGTGTTACCCGCAGGGTTCCAAAAGGTAAGTAATTACGTAAAATTTGGTTCAGTTCGGTAAAACGATGCAGATTTGTGCAAAGGGCTCAAATATGGGGAACGGAGAAGGCTGTCCAAAACTTCAAGTATGCAGTGTTACCCGCATGGTTCCAAAAGGCAAGTACCCAAAATTTGGTTCAGTTTGGTGAAACGGTGCAGATTTGTATAAATAACAGACAGAAAAAAAATAACATCCAGCTATGGATTAATTTTTCTGATTCTAATAATGTCCGTTATTAATGTCTATGTGCTCTGTAACTTGTGATCGTAAAAGATGCGCATATGTATCCCTCGAAACGACGTTCTTGCTGTCTTCAGACAAGGGGAAAGTTAACCCAAAGTCTGCGTTTGGGAATCCCCGATTTCACTTGCGGCCACATCTGGTTGTCATCCCCGGCCTCTTATCACTGGCTCGCGCTCCAAGCAGTCACCTCGTAATTTACATAAGACTTCGATTGCTCCATTATGTCTAGCCTCCTTCATGCAGTGTAAATTAGTATTATTATTATTTCTGAATTTATTCAAATTCAATGTAGCCAATCAATTTTTTTTAAAATGCACAGTGGTAGAGAAGTTAAAAATAAAATTAATACTGGCTGATTCATGATTGTGATGATTTAAATTAAATTCGGATTATCACTTTCTTAATTGTATATTGAACTTTATATAAATTAATTCATTTTATCTGCTGTCAAGTAGAAAGAATTAGCAGATCTAAGTTTGAAATGTATGATTCTCACATAAGTTAAAAGTAATGAATATTCATTTGTTTGAAGTGTATTATAATAGTTACCGGTATGCTTGTTGATGTTCATGAGCTGAATATGTCAACCAGTAACGATGACCAATGTACGACAATGTAATTGAAATGAAAATCCACAGCCTGCTTCCAGTCTCCGACCGGGTCAGGAATGGAATGAATGGAGCCCCCATCTAGCGGCGAGGATATGAACTGTGCCGGCTGCCGAGGCCTGACGCACTCCTCTGGGGCAATGATTAAATGAATGACAGATGCAATGAAATGATAGTGGAGAGTGTTGCTGGAATGAAATTTTGACAGGGAAAACCGGAGTACCCGGAGAAAAACCTGTCTGCCTCCGTTTCGTCCAGCACAGATCTCACTTGGAGTGACCGGGATTTGAACCACGGACCCAGCGGTGAGAGGCCGGCGTGCTGCCGCCTAAGCCACGGAGGCTTCACGACAATGTAATTATTAAATGAAATTAAACGAAGTTTTTATTATTACTATTATTATTATTATTATTATTATTATTATTATTATTACTTATTTATTTATTTATTTATTTATTTATTCATTTATTTATTTAAGAAAAGAGCACAATGTGCATAATGGTACATAGATTATTCTTGACCTAGTCCTATTATTGAGATTGTCCTGTTTGGGCAGTTTTGTGCATCATATCGCTCACAATGTTTATTGCACAATTTGCACATGCAGGATTCTTCCGGTTGATGGAATCTTAGGTTCTGACATAGCTTGTGATGAAAGCCGTGCGTTGCAAATCTTGTCAGTATGTGTCGAAGTTCATAATTTGGCTGCTTCCATTCCGATGTTGTCGTAGCGTCTGTTGTGTAAAATTCGAGCCATATGGCATTAGTTTTCTCTTTTAACAGGGGTAGTGTCTTTTCATAAGCCTTAGTACTTGGTAGTCAGAATTGTGCTCGTATGTCCTCAAAGAAGAAGGTTTCTTTTGTTAACACATATGATAGCCTCGATGGTGCTGACTTCCCTACTCCTAGAATCCGTTTTAGGTAACGGGCTTTGACCTTCTCAATTGTTGATAGATTCGTGATTGTTAGTTTATCCCAGATGTTGTTGATCCCATAGGTTGCTATTGGTGCTATATCAGTCTTGAACAGTGTTAATGCAGTGGCTATTGAGATTCGCTGTGGTTGTTGGATATGATACATGGCTTTTATTGCAGCAGTAGCTCTCTCTGTAACATGGAAGTTGAAGGATGATAATGTTGTTTGTAAAGTAACTCCAAGGTATTTAAATTTTGAGACTACTTCTAAAGGTTTATTGTGTAGTGTCATTGTGTTTCTTGAAGCATGTTTCCCTCCTCTCCTAAAGGTCATTTGTTTGGTTTTACTTTGGTTGATTTGTAGTTCATTTCTGACTGCCCATGCGATGAGTCTGTTTAGGACATCTTGAAGCTCTTCTTTATCACTTGAGCCAATTGCCATGTCGTCCGCATATAGTATAAGTGACGCTGAAGTGTCTCTGATTATCTCCGTGACGTCTGCAGTCATGATATTGAACATTATTGGGCTTACTGGGTCGCCTTATAGGACTCCATCTGTCTGTATAATGCTTTTGGATATAGTAGTGCCATCTGATATTTGGATGTGACTGTACATTAGGATGTTGGAGAGAATAATTGTGAGTGGATGATTTTCTCCTATCATGTGTGTAAATTTCCGAATGATATCTCTGTTGATAAGATCAAAGGCCTTACTATAATCTATAAATACTACAAAGTATTTCTTCCCCATGTGTCTAAGCGAATCTTGAGCTTGGTCTATTATGCTATTGACGGCCTGGAATGTGCTTCTCCCTTTTCTCAAACCATATTGATTTTCTGGTATTTGGGAGTCTGTTAATGAGGTAAGCCTGTTCGTTATGATTTTCATGAAGATCTTGAAAGTGGTGTTTTCTAGTGCTATGCCCAGGTATGAATCGGGATTGTCATTGTCACCTTTGCCTTTGTACATAACTTTTATAGTCGAAGTCCGCCACTGTTCTGGAATTTGCCCTGTTCTTATGCATTTATTGAAGAGTTCTGTCCAGTAATCTTGTAGGATATGCACGGAGTCTTTAAGATGCTCTGTGAAGATGTTGTCTGGACCTGACGCCTTGCTGTTTCTTGCTTCTAGTATTGCATTGTTTATTTCGTCTTTTGTTATGAGTGGTTTTCTGTTGTTCTTGTTGGGGGAAGTGGGAACAATACTCTCTGATTTTGATGGTTGAGGATGCTGTTAAAGTGAATTTCCCATGTTTTTATTGGGATACAGCTCGTTGCTTGAGGTTTTGATTTCCTGAGAGCTATGAAAGGGTCTTTCCGTGCGATTTCAGCACGTTTTCTGGCTTCATCTTCAAGATAATTCGCCTTCTTTACCTTAAGTATAGCTTTGTGTGCCTTCCATTGCATATTGCAATAGGTCATCTTTCTGCGATGAGGTTTTCAAACGGTGTAGTGCAAGTAAAGTTTTCCTTCGCTCGTTGTAACAGACCTTGTCAAACCATGGTCGTGAGTTTCTTTCTTTTGGTTGTATTTGACAAGATTGAAGGGTTTTCGCGTGTATTTCCGTTGCACCTGTTAGTTCTTGTTGTTGTATTAAATGTATTGCTTCATCTATTTTGTCCTATGCTATGGGTCAGTTTTACTATGTCTAGTTTCCTTGAGATTTTTATTGCTGGCGGTGCGAGTGCTTGTAGTCGCTGACCTATATTGAATGTTGTTGCGATCGGTATATGTTTCCTAACTGGTACTATGTCCGACGTCCATAGAGCAGTTTGGCTGATTATCCGTATGTGTTCTCCCTTATGGAGTACAAGATCAATTGCACTAGTTCCGTTCGGCGCTATATAAGTTTTCATGTTGGGATTGTTAATGAGGGTGTAACCAGCTTCTTCTAGCGTTTCTATGATCAGCTCTGTTTTTGTGGTGGGTTTATCAATTCTTGCGTTGAAGTCGCCTGCAATTATTGTTTTTAGATCTGTTGCTGTTCGCGATATTGTCTCTGCTATCCTATCGATTGTGTCATCTGTCGTACTGTAGGGTGATGCATACATGCCCACAATTGTGATCTGATTAGTTTTTACAATTACTGTGTTTTCCTCTTTTATTATCTGTTGTATAGTTCCTTGGGTGAATTTGAGGAAGATGGATACTCCACCTGCTGGCCTTCCCGCAGTCTGACGGGCGAATGAATGAATTCCATGGTACCCTTTTCGTTTTAACTCATTTGTTAGGAAAGATTCTGTTAGGATGATTGCGTCAAATTCTTGTAGAGTCTCTAGTGGTATGAATGGAATGGCGTTCTTCATGCTTTCAATATTCCAAAGAAGTATCCTTATGTGTTTATTATTAAATAAATTCTTCTCTTTCGGCGTGTCGTGTTTTCCGAAAGCGAAATCTTCTTACTACAACTCTTTGTGGCCAGAAATCTGCTCGTTCTGTTATTTCCAGAAATTTGAAGGGGAAACCTATCTTATATGCTTTATTGTCTCCTGTAGTATGTAGTTCCTCGCATTCGAGCTTAGTTTGAATTCCGTTGGTCACCAGGTGGTTTTGAATCTTTTCTGGTGTTGTGTTTTCCTTTAGGTTGCCTAGGTAGAGCCAGGCCATTTTCTCTGCAGCTTCGAGTTCGTTACTATTTTCCTGTCTTGTTCCTCTGATGGAGGCTGATTGATTATAATTATGTTTGGTTGTTTCTTCTATCTATTTTCGGTGTCCAAACGGATTCTGTTGGCTGGCCTTCTGAGTTATTTTCACTGCGTATTGTGTTGCAATACTCACTGCTTTCCTTGTTTGTTGCATTTTCTTTTTGTTTTAGGGTCTCGACAACTTTTTCTTCTATTGTTGTATTAAGCTTGTTAGATAAGAAGTCCATAATACAGTGTAGCCTTTTATTCATGTCTGCTAAACTACCGCTTTCGTGAGTGATGTCAGTGTGCTGTTGAGCTGGTGATGCCGGTGCTGATGCGCTTAGGTTCTGAGGCATGTCGCTAGATGTCTGTAATGGTTGGATTTCACCTGGAGAATCAGGAGTACTGCCAGCAGATGTCACCACTGGTCTTTCGTTGCGGTTGTCATCTCTCTCTGGTGTGATATCCCTTTGGCGTTCTCTAACCTCATTACCAGAAAACGTATTCTCAATGTTATCTTCTACTGATGTGGTAGTTATTATATCAAAACAACATCTCAAAACACTTACTGCTGGTAAGATTTCTTCTTTCTTTTCGTTCCTGAGATATCCCGTATAAAAAGCGCTAAGGTGTACGTTTCATAAAACTCAAGCTCTTAAACCAGAGGAAGTTAGAAAGTACGGTATGTACCATAATCTTCCAAATTGTCTCATAGTACAGGAAAAATCCTGCATTTCTTGAAAAGTCAACGGAAATACAGTGTACTGTATGTAGGGTATTTGTTTAAAACAAACACAATAACCCCTTGCCAGAACTGTATCGCGTCGAAACCGCATAACAGTAAAGCCAGGAGGGTTGTCTATATACAAGGGGCACTCACAAGTAACACGATTGCGCGTTCAAAAGAATATTACCGGCAACAGTGACAAATTGAACTCTGATTTAATAAATATGGACAATTTGTTTAAAAAGCGCGTTTAAACAAATATACAAGAAGCCCGCATAACAGTAAAGCCGGGCGGCTGGTTTGTACAAATGCAAGATTTCTCGCACGTGTCCCCTATTTATTAGTATTATTATTTATTGTTTGACGTCATTATAACAGAAAATACCGGCTGCATTTTATTATTATTATTATTATTATTATTATTATTGAGGCGTGCAGGTGTAGAGAACGCGGACCTGAGACCTAAGTCGAGACCTTTAACACATGGTGAACTAGATGGAGCACCGACCATCCAATGACTACACTTTTCGAGTAGAGGTTGTAAAATAAAATGTAATATCAAAAGACAAGACATTGCAAAAGGGGACGTGAGGGGTGCATGAAATGGTAAGATGAGGGATGATGGGCCTGAAATAAAATATGTACATGGTATTATAAAACAGTAAAACAATAAAACGTAAAACACACAATAAAGATCTATAAAAGGAGAATGTCGACGACGAGGAGAATGCCTAAGTCGCTGGAGATCGTTCAGTAGAGGGGCAGAAATTAACAATAGTGTTAATAGTGCGTTTCGTTCCACCACAGGCTGACTACTAGAAAGTAGTCAGAAGCATCATTCTTAGAAGTACATGAAATCGTGTCTCCCACGAACTGTCTATCCGACCACCCTTACATTAAACTGTATGTCACGCCAAGCTACCCAAAGAAACAACAAATAACGGCAACGACCCTTAAACGACACGTCAATAAACACAGAATAATTACACAACTTCACAAGGCACTACACTTCACATGACATGCCGTGACATACAAACTCAGCAAATAAACATAGATCAGTTCAGTTAAAATTAAAGCGAACAAATCCCAAATGAAGATAAAACCAAACGATTTCATGAACTGGTAGAATAAAACTTCTTTCGAACGAAAGCACAAGGTTCAGTTACCTTGCGGGATGCCAAATAAGCGTCAATTGCAGTCCCGGGCACGTACAACGAACACACATTCCATCATCTCGGAAGAGTAACCAATACACCTGATTTAATAACGTAATGGGATCACGCATTGCTTGCTGACTGAAGGTCACAACAAAACAGAACAACACTAAACATGACCCTCGACCTTCAGTCAAATTCCCACTTAAACAAACGACATAAACCCAACCCTTAATATCAAGACTAGAACCATGATTGTAAATGAAACATATTTCTGAAACATACATAGATAATGCTTGCCCAGTCTCCAAGGATAAAAATAAAACCTAATCGGCCATCCTTGGAGTGCACAAATGACAAGCATGATAAAAACAAACCCTTGAAACATAAAATAAACTGGTGTGTGTTCCAACAAAAAGATATTACATCCAAAGCAATGAACAACACACCCTCCTACGTCTAGGCACAATTAAAATCGCGAACTAACCTAAAGAATACCAGTCCCTAAAGGTCCCTGAAAGATCCCATACTCTTGCAAGGGGTTAGGAACTGGTAAGAAACATCTCTCATAAATACAATCGCGTTTCACAACATAAAACAAACGCAAGTAACACGCACTAAAATAAAACTCGACTAGATACGGAAAAGAAACAACAACAACAACAAGCACCCATTTAAATTAATAAACCCCAAAACAAGCAATTTGATTCTCCACTACGTGCATATATAAACAAACTGGGGACAAAATAAACACCAAATGACTTCATAGAAAAACACGAACGGTCTCCAGTTTAACCCTACATTAGCAGGTTGAATTAAGGAACTTTTAACACTGAAACTTGGGGAAAATGCATTGGATAATGATCTTCTTCAAAACACGATTATACAGAGCTACAAAGGCAACATTTCACTTAGCTGAGACTCCGAGACGTTCTGGAAGATCTCTGATAATATTTCATTTAATAATTATCTCATATGACAAGAAATCTCCACTGCTAGGCAGAGGCCTGAATCCCGCCATGTTTCCTCAGCGTTTATAACCTCGAAGATCAATAGGAATAATTAGCACGTAACATTTTCAATAGAAATGTCGGTAGTAGGCATTATGTCGGCACAACATCTTATCTGTCCCCTCGTCGTAACAATTTCGTCGCGATAACAATCGCCGAAGGCGTGTTTCTTAGACAAGAATTAGTTCTCCAACGCGGGCGCATTCCTTTTTCAGACGTGCGGAAATTACGATCTCTTAGATGTATTACTAGAGACCGCTAGATGGAAACAAAGTCGAACAGATCTTAAAATTGTACCGGCTCAATTATTATTATTATTATCTTTATTTACTCAACTTACAGTTGGTAACATGACTCATATCAGTACATTATGTACAAGAAAATTAGTAAAGTCACACTTTGAAAAGCCTATAGCATACATTTACAAACTACAGTATATAACATAGACTAGTGTGTATTCAAAAATCCTCTAACGATGCTGCAGGTCTTCAGAATTGCAGCCTTTTTTGCAATAGTGTGGGTGTATATGGGGAGATTCAGTGTGGCTAGATTTACAGAAAAGGATTTCGGTGTCAAGCCAGTGGGAGAAAGGAGGAAAGGAAGGATCCTCACATTTTTTTGTCTCCAGATTCTAGCCACCTCCATGGCTAGAGGAGTATATTTAACAATCTTCTCCTTGTATTTATGGAGGATATTGTGGTCATTCGGAACAGATATATCAATCAAGTACGTGTGATGGTTCTTCTTATCAGTTAAAGTTATGTCTGGTCTATTATGAGGAGTTGGTTTGCCAGTTTGAATAGTGCGATTCCAATACAGCTTGTAATCTTCGTTTTCCAGCACACTTTCTGGAGAGTATTTGTAATAAGGCGTCCTGTCATGTATGAGAGATGGGGTTAGGGCGAGTTCTTGATTAATGACTTTGGAAACATCGTTATGCCTCTCAGTGTAAGATGTTGGCGCTAGAATTCTGCAGCTGCTGGTAATATTCTCTATGGTTTCTGGGCCGGTATTGCACTTTCTTGATTCATCATCTATACCAGTCTGATCTTTCAAGATGTGTTTCCGATAACTTCTTGTAGTGATAACTTTGTCTTGTATCACCTGATTAAATCCCTCAGTTTCTGGAAACAGCTCTCCCCTTGACAGCCTTGTGTTCGAAAGCTGTTTGTCAATATTCTTGTCATTGCATTGGTTAAAGAATCTGCCATGAAGTTATTTTCCGGCCCATCTCTCCACCTTCTCTCTGTTCAGAGTGTTCTTGTCTTTCATGACGAAATTTCCTGCACGGAGGTTCAAAGGAGTGTGGTTGAAGTCAGCTTTTGCTACCGCTCGATGTAAAACACTGATATATTTCCGAGAATGAAAGTAATTCCTTAGATGTATAACTTGTTGATTGCACAGAGCTATAGCTTCAAGAATACCTCTGCCTCCTACATGTATGGGTGTTGGTACTCTCTCTCTCTATACACGCATTGGGATGTAACATTCTGTGTTTCGTAAGCATAGTTCTTATTGTGCGAATAATATTCTCTAGGTCTGTTTGAGACCATTTTCAAACACCAAATGAATACATCAGCACAGATATAGCATATGAATTGATAGCTTTTGTTAGGTTATGAGCACTATGCTTGGTTTTCAGCAGAAGTCGAAGTCTATGATTAAATTTCTGGTAGAGGTTCTCCTTCTCAGATTTACTGTCGATTCCAACTACTTGCTCAAATCCTGGGTATTTATATGTTTCATCTTTCCCCATGCTGTCTATTCGCTCATCAGCTGTTATGCTGACTCCCTCTGCTCTACACCACTGTCCTTTATTGCTGCTGTTGATTTTGCATTTGCCAGTGCCAAACTCCATGCAAATGTCCTTCGAAATGTTATCTGTTATATTGATGAGTGATGTCAATTAGTTCATATTTGCTGCATACAATTTTATTTCATCCATATAAAAGAGGTGATTTACTTTGAGAAGATTTTGTTTATTTTCTCATATTTGGTATCCGTAGTTGTTCATCTTTAGAATCTCTGATAAAGGGTTGAGACATAAACAGAACCACAGTGCACTTATAGCATCTCCTTGAAAGATACCACGTTTGATGGGTATGACCTCTGTTTCAGTGGTAGTGATGTTAGATTTCAAGATGATTTTGGTACGCCAAAATTGCATAGTTATAGCAAGGAAGTTGATGAGTGTCTTGTTTACTCGGCATATCTCAAGGTTATGGATGAGCCAGCTGTGGGGCACCATATCGAATACTTTTCTATAGTCGATATAAGCCAAGAAGAGTTTACGTTCTTGCTTCTGTGCTTCGTGTATAATCACATTGTCAATGGTGAGCTGTTCCTTGCAGCCTTGGCCGCCTCTCTTACAACCTTTTTGCCCCTCTGTCAAGATGCTATGCTGGTACATGTGACCATAATGACATTAGTGATGACGGATGTGATGATCTTGTAGAGCGTCGGCAAACAGGTTATTGGTCTGTAGTTTGCCGGATTAGCTGTATCATCACTCTTAGGCAATATGTAGGTTCGTCCCTCGTTGAGAAAGTGCGGGAACTCTTTGGGATAATACAGTAGATTACTTGAGTTACAAGATCAGATAATTTTCTGTGTGTGCTGGAAAAGATTTTGTATCTATAGTTATGAATTTTGTCTGGTTCCAGAGTTTTCCGGCTGGGTGTTTTGCTGATTGCCATTTGGATGTCCTGTTCAGTAATGACTAACTCTTGCGCTTGATTAATATGTGAGTGCTTCTCGTTGATTTTATGAATCCATTCTGCAACTTCATTATGCTGCACATTACGACAAAAGTTGCTTATTTCCTCCTCATTCGGTGTTTTAGAGATTGTTGGTTCACGGCTGCCATCAAGATTCGCGTAGAAAGTTTTCTCATAAGCTCTGAAGAGATAATTTTGTGTTCTTCTCTGATAGCTTTCCTTGCATCTCTTGAGTGTTGCTGCTTGTACTGCCAGTTTTTGCTTGTAGTCGTCCATGATATTCAGGAGCTCTTGCTTCCCTTTTTTATGTTCGGAATTATCCTCATGATTTTTGAAGTGATCTTTCGAGTTCTATTATCTGAAGCATACTGTGTGAGCAGACCTATTACATTACGCAACGACATTATTTTATTATTTAATCGTCGTTCCCACGGAGGTATTCTTTCTGTACGAGGACTGAAATTTTGGTTGCTGGGCACCTGGTTATGGAGTGATAACACAGTAACAGCTGCGCAGTTTATGAGCAAATGGAAGTCCGTAAGATTATCTACTGTTCCTAAGAATGCTGCCCTGCCAAGCAATTGTATACATCCTCCATTCTATACCTGCTATTATTTTTAGCCTATTTTCATTTATGAAAAAATAGGCTTATGAGATCACCTTTTTCCCGTGTGTCTGGCTGTGTGAGCGTGTGTGTGTGATTCGTGTGTGTGTGTGTGTGTGTGTCCCCTAATAACTTCTAAACAGCTGGAGTGATTTCGATGAAACTCGGTAAATTCATAGCACTATTCCGGACGACCCCGACTGCCCTTCAAATTTTGTTACGTCTCACCAATCCAACATGGCAGCCGTGTGAAATATGTCACCTGCAGTCAATATCTCCGAAACAATTACTGACATCACCCTGGAATTTTCAACCGTGATAAAGGAAACTACTAGAAGTTCACTTATGTAACTTTTGAAAAACTGGTAACTACAAAACCAACATGGCGGCCAAGCGAAGTCGCGACTTTTAAATAGACGTTTCTCGCGATTTAACTAACCAAACGCAATGAAACTTGGTACAGTATATTGAACCCTTTATCCACATGCTGTATAAAGGATTCTAATAAATTATTCATCATCATTTGATACATTTCTACAGACTGCAGATATGAGAGCCAGACGGTGTTGGGAAATATTGAGAAATCAGTGGCCGAGAGGGCACAATGGTTTAAGCTCCTGTGGTATTTTAGGAGGTAGCATAGGACAGGTGCAACTTTTAGCGCGGAGACGGCTTGGGTACGCACAATATGGTCTGTTGCTATGAGTGTTGGCGCCAAGAAGAAAATCAAATGCTACGACGTAATTGGTCAACCTCCATGTTAACCACTCCCTGTCGCAGAAATACAAGTAAAAGCGCGCAAAGACATACAAGAGTCTGATCCAATAATAACAAGACGCCTTGTTTTAGCGGCAACTCGGCTTCGTAACGCACCCTGGTAAATTAACGCGGGAGTTATCTACAGATTAATTCCACGATCGATTCGAGCCAGCTACAGCATAATCGAAACCTCCACATCGCTACGAACTCAATGATACCGATCGCATGCTAGTCTGATAATTATTATGGAATATTTTTTCATAAATCCCCTTCCACACCAACCCTAGCCTGTTTTATTTATAAGGATCCAGAAAGCTTCGAGAGAATATACTTTATTTTGTGCGTCTGAGGACGTAACACACACTTTTATTCGTGCGTCTAAGGACGTAACGTGGACACTTATTTCGTGCGTCTGAGGACGTAACGTTGATTTTTATTTGAGCATTTGAGAACGTAAGGTGTCCGAGGACACGAGGCATACTCTGCAATATTTTTCATGTATTTGAACATGGAACAGTTTCGTCAAGTTATAAGTGTAACTTCAGTGATTTATTTGTAGTCCCACCACTACTAGTAGGACCAGTTCATCGAAATAATTCACCAAATAGACTGTCAAGGAATTTAGTACTTGATAGGTGAATTTAATAGGAAATATATCGTGTGTGTATCTGACAAAACTTTATTTAATTCAGCACGAGATGACGTCTAGGAACGAGATCGGATCTTGGAACCAGCAGGACATTTGCCAGAAGATGTCGATGACGAGATAAACATCTTAAAGGAGATGGCTGCAGGTGTTTCCTTGACGCTGTTTTAAAGGATTGAGTACAAATGAATTTATTTATTTATTAAGTCAGCTATGATATTATGGGACATATTTTGTAGATATTTGTTTGCTTGTTTGGTAATGTAGATTCTTAGTTCTTGTTTACTGACACATTAAATATGGGACAAGCCGAGCGCTTTGTAATTTGTAAATATTGTGATTTGTGTTTGGTTCAACTTTACGGGGCGACGCGCAGTTCGTGCTCGCATTCGCTTGCGTAAATCGCGGTCAAGCATTATTATTCGGAGGTATGCCTTATAACAAAAATGGAACTGAATTAATTTTGAGATTAAAAGTAGAATTTGGAGAGTAAAGAGTATTTGTTAGCAGAATTTTATGACGGATCAGGATTATTTTTATAGTTGCTTTTCGGCAGATCTGAACGGGATGGCACTTTGCACCCGAATTTTTGTTGTGTATTTTTTTATGTGTCAATGGACGCAATATTGTTGATCTGTTTTGAGCCGACCCAGTGGTATGTGTATGAGAGTCAGTCCAAGCTTTTGGTGCGCAGTGTGATTTTTATGATGTGCTAGCGAGAATATATCATTGTGATTATTCTGACTTGCGCCACATCAGCCCAGTTCATAACCTCACGAGGGTGGACTTGTGGTATATATTTGTGTTTTCTTGCCATCCAGGTGGATGGGTGAGATATGTTGGCGTTTCCAGATGGAAGTTGCACCTAGCTCGAGGGACTGAGAGAGATAATTGAGGCAGCGATGACTCATACAAGAGGGGCGCGCTCAAATCAGATAACGCGACTTGTCATTAGTAACAGGCCAGGATCCTGTACTTCAATTTAAGACGTTGTTTAAAATTCACAAAACCTGATCGGTTATAATGAGTATTTGTTTGATTAAATGGGTGCTGTCCATAGTTGTAAGGTAGCTTCCGAAACTCCTGTTTGTCTGGCGTTTTATATAAATGTAAACATAAGTTTCAGCCGTTAGGCTTGTATTTTGTTGCTTTTGCTTTAATTCTTGTGTGTTTATTTTACGCGTTCAATGACCCGTGTGGCATTAGGGTGCGCGAGGCTATGTTCCCAATTTGTGATGCGAGCGTTTTGGCCTATTTCTGGCATGCTCTTTGTGTTTCGTGTGCTCTGGCACCAGCTTGAATCTCAGGGAGATTCTTCATCTTTTGTATTATTAGATCTTGCATGTGTCAGTAGTAATTGTAGTGTATTAATTAAGGGTGGGTCCCATAGCCGTAGTGTGATTTAAAAGATGCAACTCCGTGAGCAATATGACTGTTTCAGTTGTAAACGGACTCGCATCAGTACTCATTTTCTTATTAACGAGCAGTACACCATGCATTATATAACTTCTTGACCAGAAAAAATGGACTTGTATCCATATGTTGTGACGAGTGAGTTCTTACCGCTCAAAGTTTATGTTATGATTTATTATTTTGTGTGAAGCTGTATTCACATTGTTTTGTTGGTGGAGCGAGTATTTCCGCACAGTTATATTTATTTTATTAAGGGGGGTGAAAGTCAGGGAGGATTTCTTTTTATTTATTATTATTATTATTATTATGCACATAATTTTCAGTCATTAAAATTCTTTTATTCTAAAAAAGGAAGGAAGCTTGTAGTTTAACGTGACCGTTAATCTCGCGATCATAAGCCACGGGACCTCCGTTTTACGTGGAATCCGAACCACAGGACATGGCATTTCACATCGAAAATCTCACATGCAGTAACCGGGAATCGAACCCGGTCCGCCTTGGTGAGAGGCATACAGCTTGACCGCTGCGCCACCACGCCCCTCTTTTATTCTACTTGTTATTCATTTTATTTCTAGTATAGCCTCTGTCATGGACCTTTCTATTCATTAGAGCATGTTGTTTTTAAGAGAACTTTGCTGTATAACGCAGTCAGGACTGAACACGACCCCGTAGATGACTCTTGAGAAAACCATGCTTTATTGAAGGGTGCATAGACAAGCTGGCTTAGCCAACGTGGGGCGTTTCGCTGTTTTGGGCTTTTCTAGCGGATCATAGACAAGCTGTAACCCTACATGTGGTATTTCACTGATTTTGGGACTGTTTGAAATCACCGGAAGTGATATTTTGTTAACGTAATTACGGCGAAGAGAAATACCGCCAAGAAATTGGAATATACAGTAGAATCACGAGTTTGCAAGTTAAATACGATTCACGTTTTGTTTATTGATGTAATTAGTAAAGTAATGTACGTGAAATCGGGCGCCCATTGATTAAATGTAAAATTAGATTTGTTTAGAAAGTCAAATTCATGAATATGTTAGAAGGCTGATAGCCTTAAATGACAATTAATACTTTGTTAATTAGTCAGGTTAACATCAGATCTGGATAGTAATTTTATGACTGAATATGTGCGGGGTTAAAAATTTATTAAGTAAAATTAGAACCATTCAGTGATGCAGATTGATTTGCGGGAGTAAAGGGAATAAGATTAAATGAACTGAAAGTGGTCAAATGAAGTAAATGTATGTCAAGAATTATATATGTGTGTGTCAGGGAGACATTTGCATGCCATCCTCCTGTTTTCTCAGTGATATATATTTTTGTGTATGATAATGGCAACAGTAGCGGAGATCCAGGCGATCATTGAAAGTGCCATGGCACGAACCCAGAAACTATTAAAGGAACAGAGTGAAAATTTAGATATTAAATTAGCGGAACAAAATGAGTCATTCCAGACTGAAATGAATGACACTACAAAAACACAATTAGCTGAACAGAGCGAAAATTTAGACACTAAGATATCTGAACAGAATGCACAATTATCTGAACAGAATGAGTCATTCCAGACTCAAATGAATGACACTATAAAAACACAATTAGCTGAACAGAGCGAAAAATTAGACACTAAGATATCTGAACAGAATGCACAATTAGCTGAACAGAATGAGTCATTAGAAATTAAATTAATTGAACAGGGTAACTCATTACAAGCGCAAGTAAATGAAAATATAAACAAACAATTAGAAGCGCAAGAAAGTAGAAATACGAGTCAGTTAGCCACATTATCTGCAGAGATGAAAGAATACACTACACAGCAGATGGTTCAATTCGCGCTTGATATAAGTAAGAATAACGACAAACAGCTAGGTCAGATACAAAAGTTAGAGGACACCTTCAACCGTAAATTAAATGATTTGGACGAAACTGTATTAGCAAAACTAGCTCAGATAGAATTAGCATGCACAGTAAATAACAGTGAGGTTAAAACGGCACAGGATGGTCTTGAAAAGCGGTTTGATAAAATGGAGGAGGATTCGACGTTTATCCACGGACAATTGTCAGCAGTAAATGAAAGTATTACGGGCCTGATAAAGGACATGGATAAATTAGAAATACAATCAGCAGAGCGATGGCGAAACATAGAATCGGACCAGTATAATTTGAAGAGTGCAATAGATGAGAATAATCTACGTCTAGAAGACAGGCTTGAGAAGATAGAATCGAATCTGGAGGACACGAAACAGCAGATGGAAGAAAAACTGGGAGCGATTAAAGATAGCATCAGAAAGGATTGGCGTAAGATGAGCAGCGATTCTAAAGAAGAAAGATTAACGATCATAAAGACCGTAGGTGATAACCATACACGCATTAAAGCACTTGAGGAAGAAATCAAGAGTAAAATGAAAGAACAGTCGGACAGAATCATAAATGCAGAGTTACGTTCACTAGGACAGAACACGTTATTTCAGACAGAGCACGCTAAAGATTAGGACGTTGACTCAACAAGCCAGGGGGCAATTAGCGCGGCGAGTAGCCACGGACTGACAGGCAGCCCATTAACGACTAACACAGAGGGATTTCACAAAAACGTTGGTGGAACCTCTACTCCTCAACATGGCTATCAGCACCCTCAAGTCGTACAAGTACTTCGATCAAATGAATTCAAACCAAATAAATTCACAGAAAATTCTGGTGTCACACCGAAGGCGTATCTTAAAGAGATGGATGACTATTTTAATGACAATAATATACCGCCCGCGCGTCGTTTAAGACTGATGGAACGATTTCTTTCGGGAAATGTATTTACGTGGTTCTTGAGCTTCAAGTATACTTTCGAAGGGATGGACGAGTTCAAGGACGTGTTCCTTAGAAAGTATTGGTCGGCTTCTCTACAACAAAGCCTTAGAATGGAACTTTATTTGAGAAAATATCAGTCAACTCAGCAGACGAAATACTCAGATTTCTTTTCGCTACAATTGTTGAAATTCCGGGATCTGGATCTCCCTTTAGAAGAATCGGACCTGGTTATGACGATTGCACGGCAGTTGCCAGTCAATGTTCAGCAGGTGTTAGTAGCAACAAACGTGGACACAGCGGTTCGAGCTGAACAGATCTTACGTCAGATTGACGAGACAACATCTCACTTGCAGCAAAGAGGGGGGCGACAGCTCGAACTTGTAAACACAACGGAGGTGGTTAAACCCACTCAAGTACACACCAGGTCGCAGGCCACAAATACAAGTGTGTCAACAACACCGAGACGAGGTCAGGAGGGCGACGAAAATAGGTCATACCAGGGACATGAAAATAATAATGATAGGCAGACCCATGGCAACAATAAGTATCAGCAGCGAGGATACCAACAATGGAGAAATAATAGGAGAAATGAGGGACCCTACAGACGTTACGAAAATAACAATAATGAGAATCGACAGTGGCGTGAAAGAAGATATCAGAACCAGGGGGACTATAAAAATTATGGGAATGAATGGAACGACAGGCACGCCGAATCGCAGCGTTACCTGGAAGAATTACACGCTAATGGAGGGGACGAACAAAAACATTGGGAACATGCAATTAATAGGAGGTCAAATCCAGACACTCAGATTGAGGGGGCCGAGAGTTTATTGAAGCAGGAAGAACGTCAGGGAAATACGCGACAGAAGGATGAGATGATGGTAGTCGCGGGGGTTGTAAAAAATCCCAATAATTGCAAAAGGACTCACCCTGAGAGAGCAACAGCCAAATTGTGAAGAAGGATGGGTCGTGGCACACATACAAGAGTGGATAGCTTTGCCGGAAGATTGCCTGGAGGAGATTGTAAAACCACGGAACGATGATATCAAACAACTACCTATTATTTATGCCAAGATTGGTGAAATTAACGTGAGATGATTAGTTGACACGGCGTCACAAATCAGTCTTGTATCGGAGGCTTTGGTTCGAGAGTTGGGACGGAGTCAGAATATTCCTGTGATTCCAGTACCGCAACTCAAGGTGAGGGGCGTTATTCCCGAACGCACCGTCACTTGCAAACGTCAGGCATTTATAGAGTTGGATATATTGAACCATATATTTGGACAGACTTTTATCATAATGGCCAAAATGAATTTTAACATTATTTTGGGTGCAAATTTCATTTGTGACTACCAGGCAGTCATAGATTTGCACAATAATACAGTCAGTTTTAAGGAGTTTGATAAACTGAAGGATGTGGGCTTACACATGGATGAAATCACTACAGGGAAAGACGTGAGTTCATGGGCATTGGAGGCAATAGCAGAGGAGACAGAAGAGGAGATACGAAAGGCGGAAGATGACCTTATAGATGTGGCTGTTGTAAAATTAAATGAAGAGAGTGACTCTCAGGAGATATGGGCTTTACTAGCAGAAGGAGACGACAGCGATACTCAGATTGAAGAACTATTACAAGAGCGGCTCAGTGACATCCAACTAGGGGTTGAACATAGGAAGAAACTTGAGGAGATCTTAAGAAGACACAAGGCAGTGTTTGACACAGTTCCAGGGAAGATAATAAACTTTCAGTATTCTATGCAGGTTGAGGATTGGTCCCCATTTCGAAGTAAATTGTACCCTATACCAGAAACAACACAGAAGTGACAAAGAGGAAATCTGACATTCTACGGATCGGAGCGTGAAATGTTAGAAGTCTGCTAGGAAGTGGAAGGTTAGAAAACTTAGAAAGGGAAATGGATAGGTTGAGGTTGGATTTGGTTGGGATTAGTGAAATGCGCTGGCAGGAACAACAGGACTTTTGGTCAGGAGACTATAGGGTCATTAGCACTAAATCAAACAATGGCCTCATATTGAGTAGGAAACTTGGACAGCGGGTGGAATATTATGAGCAATATAGTGAACGGATTATTGTAGCAAAAATCAATACTAAACCTACCTGCACCACAGTGGTACAAGTCTATATGCCTACCAGTCAAGCTGATGATGAGGATGTTGAAAAGGTCTACGAAGAAATAGACGAAATTCTGAGGTATATCAAGGGTGATGAAAATGTTATAGTAATGGGAGATTGGAATGCTGTGGTAGGAAAAGGGAGAGAAGGGAAGATAGTAGGAGATTTCGGATTAGGTGAAAGGAATGACCGAGGAAGCAGGCTGGTAGAATTCTGCACCGAGCATGAATTGGTCATAGCTAACACCTTATTCAATAACCACAATAGAAGAATATACACATGGATGAGACCAGGAGATACAGGGCGTTACCAAATCGACTTCATAATGGTCAAGCAGAGGTTTCGAAACCTGATTTTGGATTGTAAAACATATCCTGGTGCTGACAAAAACTCTGACCACAATCTGGTTGTAATGAAATGCAGATTAAAGTTGAAGAAACTGAAGAAAAGTCAAAAGCCAAAGAGGTGGGCAATAGACAGACTGAAAGAGAAGGCTGTAAACGAAAGATTCAAGAAGAGTATAAAGGAAGGACTAATGAAAAACCCTAAACAAACTTCAATTGCAGACGAATGGGCACTTTTGAAGAATGAAATAACAAAATCCGCAGAAGAAAACATTGGTAGGAAAGAAAGAATAGGTAGAAAACCGTGGATTACTCAGGATATACTAGAATTGATGGATGAAAGGCGGAAACACAAGAATGTAAGAGATGAAAAGGGGAAAGCAGAATACAGACGTCTGAGAAATGAGGTTAACAAGAAGTGCAAGGAAGCAAAAGAAGAATGGTAGAAAGAGAAATGTGCAGCTATAGAAAATTGTCTGAAATTAGGAAAAGTAGACACGGCTTATCGAAGGATTAAGAATACTTTTGGGGAAAAGAAGACTAAGTGCTGTAATATTAAGGACACAAATGGAAAGCCTCTAACAGATAGGGAAGAAAAGGTTGAGAGATGGAAAGCTTACATAGAGAGTTTGTATAAGGGAAAGGAGATTGAGAAACATGTAATGGAAAGGGAGGAGGAAATTGATGAGGATGCGAAAGGAGATTTAATATTGCGATCAGAATTTGATAGAGCTTTGGAAGACTTAAGCAGGAACAAAGCACCAGGCATAGATGATATACCAATGAGTTGCTACGCTGCATAGGAGATGAAGGTCTGATCAGGTTATTTCACTTGGTGTGTAGGATTTATGAGACAGGTGAGGTACCCCCTGATTTCATGAAGAATGTAATCATCCCTATATCAAAGAAAGTGGGATCTGACTGATGTGAAGATTACCGTACAATCAGCTTGATTACTCATGCTTCAAAGATCCTGTCTAGAATAATTTACAAGAGGATTGAAAGCCAGATAAAAACGGAGTTGGGTGAAGACCAGTTTGGTTTCAGGAGAAATGCAGGAACAAGGGAAGCTGTACTAAGTCTTAGGCTGATTTTGGAAGGTAGAATAAGGAAAGAGAATATTCATGGCTTTTGTAGACTTAGAAAAGGCTTTTGATAATGTTGATTGGACTAAATTGTTTGACATTTTGAAATCGATTGGAATAAAGTACAGAGATAAGAGGGTGATATACAATCTGTACAGAAACCAGACAGCAGTCATTCGAATTGAAGGACATGAGAGAGAAGCTGGTATTCAGAAAGGTGTAAGGCAAGGCTGCAACTTATCACCCATACTTTTCAATCTTTACATTGAACAAGCAATGAAGGAAATTAGAGAAAAATCTAAAGTGGGAGTGAAGATTCAAGGAGAAATAATTTCAACTCTGAGTTTTGCTGATGACATCGTCATCTTGGCCGACACGCCTGAGGATTTGAATGAGTTTTTGAATGGTATGGACTCCGTCTTACGGAAAGAATTCATGATGAAAATTAATAAATGTAAAACAAAAATACTGGAATGCAGCCGAAATAAATCAGAAACCTCTATGGACATCAAATTGGCAGGTGAAAAGCTGAAGGAAGTAGGAGACTTCTGTTACTTAGGAAGCAGAATAACCAGTGATGGACGAAGCAAAGAGGATATAAAAAGTAGGTTGGCTCAGGCAAAGAAAGCATTTCTACAAAAAAGGAATCTGCTGACATCGAATATAGATTTCGGTAATAGGAAGTCATTTTTGAAAGCCTTTGTCAGGAGCGTGGTGCTCTATGGAAGTGAAACTTGGACTATTGGTGCAGCAGAAAAGAGGAGAATTGAAGCATTTGAAATGTGGTGTTACAGGAGAATGATGAAGATCAGATGGGTAGATAGGGTTACAAACAAAGAGGTATTAAGACGAGTGGGAGAGGAGAGATGTTTCTGGCAACTGCTAATGAAGAGAAGAGATAGGTTGGTAGGACACATACTAAGACACCCAGGAATAGCAAGCTTAGTTATGGAAGGGTTGAGGACAAGAACTGTAGGGGTAGACCAAGGTTAGAATATGTTAAACAGATTGCCTCGGATGTAGGGTGTGGTAGCTATGTAGAGATGAAACGGTTAGCTCAGGACAGGGAGGTATGGAGAGCTGCATCAAACCAGTCAGAAGACTGAAGACTCAAACAACAACATACCAGAAAAACACCGGGAGCCGGTAAAAATGATTATTGATGATATGTTGCAAGCTGGAGTGATTAAGAAGTCTCCTACACCTTATTTAAATGCGATTTTGGCAGTCACAAAACCAAATGGATCCATTAGACTTTGTCTAGACGCCAGAAATCTAAACATGCGCCTTATTTTTCCCAAGTATGACCGAGCGCCAATCAGCAGAGACGTCTTAAAAGGATTTAAGAACAAGAGCATCTATTCATCCGTAGATCTGACGAGTTCGTTTCACCATATCGAACTGGATGAGAAGTCACAGCTTCTTACTGGCTTCTTGTTCGATAATCAGACATATTGCTTCGTCCGTATGCCCTTCGTCGTTAAAACAGCTGGATGCGCATTAATTCGAGCCTTGGATCGGAACCTGACTGAAGAAGTGAAGGAAATGACGGTACGATATATTGACGATATAATCTTGGCTTCAGATAACATCGAGACACATATTGAAAATTTGGATAAGCTCTTGGACAACCTTAGAACTGCAAACTTTAAAGTCAACTTCAAGAAATCCCATTTCTTCAAGAAGGAGATTTTATACTTGGGGCACATCATTGACCAGGAGGGAGTGAGACCAAACCCTGCGAATATAGAGGCAATAAAGAATTTCCCTACACCAACGAGAGTGAAATATATCAGAGCTTTCCTTGGCGTGACGGGCTTCTTTAAGGAAAACTGCCCGGGATATACTGAAACCGTAGCACCTATGCAGGAGATGCTGAAGAAGAAAAACAAATGGCTTTGGAACGCTGAGTGTGAGAAATCATTTCAAGAGACTAAATTATTACTGGAAAATTGTATCAAATTAGGTTATCCAGACTATCAACGGAAATTTATTATCCAAGCGGATGCTTCTATGGTTGGTATAGGAGCGATGTTATACCAAGAAGATCCAGCTAACCTTCAACATCGTGATTATTTAGCATTTGTGAGCCGCAGATTGCGTAAACACGAGCGCAACTATACGGTCACGGAACTCGAATTGTTGGCAATACTTCATGCTTTGCAACAATGGAAATGAATTGTATATGGTTACCCCATTGTTATTAGAACAGACCACAAGGCACTAACGTTCTTGTGCAAGACATATATGGCTAGCAAGCATGTGACACGTTGGTCCATCTACATACAACAATTTAACATCGAAATTGAACACTGTCCAGGAAAAATGAATGTAATTCCGGATGTATTGAGCAGGAACCCCGAGCCTGATACCGAAGAAACAGCGATAGTACAGCATATTGAATTAACAGCAAAGGACCATGCATTCTTGGAGGAATTACGGGAGATACGACGAGAGCAGAAAGCAGAACCGTGGATTTACCAAATGATCCAGTAGAAGGAATTACCAGAAAAAAAAACAGCCTACAGAGAAGCAAAAGCCAGAGAAGGAAGATATGTCTACCTCAACAATTTACTGCATAAATGGATAGATGAAGAACACACCAAATTACGTATCATGGTACCTGCATCATTACAAAGAGGACTTACTTGGCACATACATGAAAGCTTCGGTCACGTGGGAATAGACAAGGCACAGCCGACCATAGGAGAAACGTTTACATGGCCGCGAATGAGGACGACCATCTGTGACGTAATAAAGACTTGCGATCCTTGTCAGAGGACGAAGCCGAATAATTACTTAATGAGGCAGTATCCTAGACCATTGCTACCTCAGAAACCCTGCGAGCTTGTGGCCCTGGATTGTTTCGGTCCAATCCCGAAAGGTAGGCGAGGTTGCCGTCACTTACTAGTGTGTATTGATGTGTTTTCTAAGTTTGTTGTATTGTGCCCCATACAGAAAACTACATCGAAACAAGTACTCAGTCGTATTCGAAATAGAGTTATTCCAATCCTTGGAAAACCAGAGTTTATATTGTCGGACCATGGAAGCTATTTTACGAGCGCCGAATTCAAGAAAGGTATGGAGAACTTGGATGTAAAACACATGTTTAGTAGCGTTCGCCACCCTCAAGCTAATCCTAGCGAACGCGCAATAAAATGCGTTACTAAATACTTAAGGATCTTTATTCCCAATGAACATCACAAGTGGGTAGACAGGATCAAAGACGTAGAGACCTGTATGAATACAACTAGACAAGAGTCGACAGGCCAGATTCCCATGGTCTTGCACATGAACGAATATCCAGTAAGATCGTGGAGCAACATCATCAATTGCCCACAAGATCCCATGGTTGGTCATGAGTTGAGAATTGAGAGAACGAGAGTCCATATGAGAAACCAGGCGGATCGCAGATTACGTCGTGTCAGAAATAAGAGGTATCACAGAGAACTATTAGTCAACGAGCTTGTGTTAGTACGGAAGCAAGCGACATCTGATCCAGAGAAGAAGGTATTTAACAAGTTCAGTCCAAAATTTATCGGACCCTTCTGTATTGTACGTAATCTTGGTAACAACGCATACAAAGTAAAAGAATTGAGTACAAGTACAATGTCTGTCTACAATGCAGCGAATTTAAAGGTGTATTTTACTAGCGAACCTTGGGAACGCAGAAATAATGCTGCTAATTGAATATATGGAAGTACTTTTGCACATCCAACTATACGTGGGTCAGTGAGTACGTCATTTGAACGAGGAAGTTGGGAGCAGCCTGTTGTGATCAAACGCTAATGAGCTCTGACGATCATGACACAGCGAGCGATCGAGCGAGAGAGATAAGGATACTGGAAAGGAGAGGTACTAGCCTTAGGCGATCAGACAAGCAAGCAGGCTTGGAATGTCTGAATGAATGAGGGAGCTGGAAGTAAACACGAGTGCGTGTCGACACTCCAACGACAGTGGCGGCTAGACTAGACTTATGAGAGGGAGATTTCTCTAGGATTGGCAGAAATGGATTACAGATGTTATGTGTTTTAAAAAAAATCGACTATATGCTATGTTCGATTTTTTCCATGCAGGAGGAATGTGAACCCTTTATCCACCGGCTGTATAAAGGATTCTAATAAATTATTCATCATCTTTTGATACATTTCTACAGACAGCAAATATGAGAGCCAGGCGGTGTTGGGAAATATTGAGAAATCAGTGGCCGAGAGGACACAATGGTTTAAGCTCCTGTGGTATTTTAGGAGGTAGCATAAATATTCATGATACATAGGACAGGTGCAACTTTTAGCGCGGAGACGGCTTGGGTACGCACAATATGGTCTGTTGCTATGAGTGTTGGCGCCAAGAAGAAAATCAAATGCTACGACGTAATTGGTCAACCTCCGTGTTAACCACTCCCTGTCGCAGAAATACAAGTAAAAGCGCGCAAAGACATACAAGAGTCTGAACCAATAATATCAAGGCACCTTGTTTTAGCGGCAACTCGGCTTGGTAACGCACCCTGGTAAATTAACGCGGGAGTTATCTACGGATTAATTCCACGATCCATTCGAGCCAGCTACGGCATAATCGTAACCTCCACATCGCTACGAACTCAATGATACCGATCGCATGCTAGTCTGATAGTTATTATGGAATATTTTTTTCATAAATCCCCTTCCACACCAACCCTAGCCTGTTTCATTTATAAGGATCCAGAAAGCTTCGAGGGAATATACTTTATTTTGTGCGTCTGAGGACGTAACACACACTTTTATTCGTGCGTCTAAGGACGTATCGTGGACACTTATTTCGTGCGTCTGAGGACGTAACGTTGATTTTTATTTGAGCATTTGAGAACGTAAGGTGTCCGAGGACACGAGGCATACTCTGCAATATTTTTCATGTATTTGAACATGGAACAGTTTCGTCAAGTTATAAGTGTAACTTCAGTGATTTATTTGTAGTCCCAGCACTACTAGTAGGACCAGTTCATCGAAATAATTCACCAAATAGACTGTCAAGGAATTTAGTACTTGATAGGTGAATTTAATAGGAAATATATCGTGTGTGTATCTGACAAAACTTTATTTAATTCAGCACGAGATGACGTCTAGGAACGAGACCGGATCTTGGAACCAGCAGGACATTTGCCAGAAGATGTCGATGACGAGATAAACATCTTAAAGGAGACGGCTGCAGATGTTTCCTTGACGCTGTTTTAAAGGATTGAGTACAAATGAATTTATTTATTTATTTATTTATTAAGTCAGCTATGGTATTATGGGACATATTTTTTGTAGATATTTGTTTGCTTGTTTGGTAATGTAGATTCTTAGTTCTTGTTTACTGACACATTAAATATTGGACAAGCCGAGCGCTTTGTAATTTGTAAATATTGTGATTTGTGTTTGGTTCAACTTAACGGGGCGACGTGCAGCTCGTGCTCGCATTCGCTTGCGTAAATCGCGGTCAAGCATTATTATTCGGAGGTATGCCTTATAACAAAAATAAAACTGAATTAATTTTGAGATTAAAAGTAGAATTTGGAGGGTAAAGAGTATTTGTTAGCAGAATTTTATGACGGATCAGGATTATTTTTATAGTTGCTTTTCGGCAGATCTGAACGGGTTGCCGTAGTGTGATTTAAAAGATGCAACTCCGTGAGCAATATGACTGTTTCAGTTGTAAACGGACTCGCATCAGTACTCATTTTCTTATTAACGAGCAGTACACCATGCATTATATCACTTCTTGACCAGAAAAAAATGGACTTGTATCCATATGTTGTGACGAGTGAGTTCTTAACGCTCAAAGTTTATGTTATGATTTATTATTTTGTGTGAAGCTGTATTCACATTGTTTTGTTGGTGGAGCGAGTCTTTCCGCTCAGTAATATTTATTTTATTAAGGGGGTGAAGGTCAGGGAGGATTTCTTTTTATTTATTATTATTATTATGCACATAATTTTTAGTCATTAAAATTATTTTATTCTACTTGTTATTCATTTTATTTCTAGTATAGCCTCTGTCATGGACCTTTCTATTCATTAGAGCATGTTGTTTTTAAGCGAACTTTGCTGTATAACGCAGTCAGGACTGAACACGACCCCGTAGATGACTCTTGAGAAAACCATGCTTTATTGAAGGGTGCAATATGTTTATACACATTGTAATGCACCAACTTCTAACTTCGTTCAATTGTTCACATAACCTCAAGATGGCGGCTGTGGAAGTATTTCACCGCCAATCTATATCTCTGAAACTATAACCGGTATCACCCTGAAATTTTTTATGGAGATAAAGGGTACTGCTGGACGTTCATCTATGAGATTTCAAAAACCGGTTAACTACAAAACGAACATGGCGGCCAAGCGAAGTTGAAAGTTTTAAATAGACCTTTCTCGCGATTTAATAATCCAAACGCAATGAAACTTGGTACAGCAAATGTTTATACACATTGTAATGCTCTGGTATTTAATTTAGTTCAATTGTTTACATAACCTCAAGATGGCGGCTGTGCGAATTTTGAAATGAAGTTTTTATTTCTTGTGTCGTAATCATGCGATCGAAGTGAAAGTTTGAATAAATAACCTACGCAAAAATTTTCCTTTAATGGTACATGACTCTATGGCCTATACGTATAACAATCCAACATGGCGACCATCCGAAATATTTAGACAGATCTCAATATCTACGAATCTATTACAGCAATTAAACTGAATTTTTTATATTCATAGGAACTATGAACATAAGTTCACCTATAGGACTTTCAATAACCTGGTGATCACAAATCCAACATGGCGGCGACGCGAAGTATAAATATTCACATAGACGTTTCTCGCAATTTAACCATCCGAGTGCAGTGACACTTGGTACACTAAATCCTTATACAAATGTTAATCCACTAGCATCTAATTTATTTCAATTGTTTCCATAACCACAAGATAGCAGCGGTGCGAAATTTTAAAATCTCGTTTTTACTTCTTGTATCCTAATCATGCGATTGAAGTTTGAATACTACACGTACACAATAATCTTCATGTAACAGTACATAATTCTAAGACCTACATGTATACAAATCCAACATGGCGTATATCCGCAATATTTAGTCGGTTCTCAATATCTACGAATCTATTACAGCAATCTAACTGAAATGTTGTATGATGATAATGGCAATTAACATAAGTAGGTTATAAGAAAATAGGTTTTAGTTCTTCACGGAACTACTTGTTTAATCTTAGCTTGGGAATAATACTCCTTGAATTTGGATCACTATCTTCCCATTCAATAATGCTGTCTGTAAAATGTTCATCACATTTCTGCGATCCTCCAGTGCATCCCTATTGCCTTCAATTTCGACTAAGGAAGGTTGATTACTTTCTTCAATACCTTGACGTGGTGTGGTGTCTAGGTTAACGGCAGGATGATCTTCATTGTTGGTCTCCTGCATGGGTTGTAGTTCTGGGAGAACCCTATCTTTAATCTGTTGAATTTCAAATTCGCTTAGGAGACTGTTCCTTATTATGGTTCTACGCTGATCACTTACTCGCTATTCTGTGATATTCAAATGGGAGTATTTACTTATAAACTTAGAATGCAGAGAAGGTCTATATCCAGTCAGATTTCTTTCCATGTATGTCGCTAGGAAATAGAAACGCATGACGTCTGTATTCATTTCACGTATCCATTGCATGCATTGTCTACTGCGGCCAGCCTTGGTGGTTGCAAATGAATTCTGCAAAGCACTTTCGGCGGTGCTGATTTGTTGATGTTGTGTATCAGCGGGGGTTCTTCAGATGAAATGGCAGTTGTCCGCAGCATCCACAACCTGCCACTACTGGTGGCTTGTAAACTGTCACATTCTGCGCCAAAACTAGACGTGCCCGGACGATCCGCCGGTAGTGGGCGTTTAATTAATTCGGAATTTACCATTGTCGTAAGACACTGGGTATTGCCTTTTATACCTATGGCAAGGTTTACAACATTCCTGTGAATGGCAGTGTGTTATTTTGACTGATCGATGGAGGTTCTTTGTAAATATGTGAACCAACTGATATCAGTTCACTCGATCCTAACCTCCATTTCAAATGAAATAAACGACATTACACTATGCATATCTGTTATAGGGGCCCAAACGGACTACTTGAGTAAACGGAGTAATAAACACACAATACAGGGTATAGATTAACCTATTTCAAACGAAGTATTTGTGGTAATGTTAACCTAACATGTACCAGCAATTCTTAGGCAACCACGTGAACAAGTTTTATGCTCAGACATAATGATATCCAAATATCACTATAAAGACCTCTCACAGTCACTATTATTATTATTATTATTATTATTATTATTATTATTATATTATTATTATTATTATTATTCACTTGAACATTTTATGAGGGCTGACATATTCACTGTCAGCGATTTCCTGCAGGTTTAGCTTTTGAATCCACTCACAGTGAGGGACAATAGCGTATGTTTGTCGGTTATCTGCCAACTTTCCACAAATGAATAGATAATGATAAATGAAAGTCATTTACATGCTGAGCTTCTATGCCCAAGATCGCGGGTTCAAACCCGACCAAAGTCGTCGGATTTTTAAGAGCGTTAAAAATCTCTCAGAATGCCTTCCTTCGGAGGGGAAGTAAAGCCGGCGGTCCCATGTCATAGATTTATGGTATGTTAAAGAACTTTCCGTTACCAATCCTATCAGCCGCCAACTTTAAGTATTCATAAATCGTTGTCTGCGTCGAATTCTGGGTATACGATGGCCAGATATAATCCCAAACGAAGAGCTGTGGCAAAGGGCTAACCAACAACCTATAGAAGTCCAAATTAAACGGAGGAAATGGGGTTGGATTGGGCATACTCTGCGGAAACCGAATGATGCAATAGAACGGAGAGCTCTGGACTGGAATCCTCAAGGGGTCCGGAGACGGGGAAGACCAAGGAACACCTGGAAACGCACCATTGAAGAGGAGGCCAGAAAAGCGGGTAAGACTTGGAGGGAAGTGAAGAACTTGGCAACAAACAGAGCCTGATGGAAATCATTCTTGGATGCCCTATGCTCCGCACGGAGCGAAAGGAAATAAGTCATAAGTCAAAGAACATTCCACTAATTACACCTGTGTGAAGCTAAATTATATATAGGTTAAACATTCGACAAACGCTCTTAGGTTCCGACGTTCGTGGCCAGAAGCCGACTGTGGTGGCATCTGGTAATCAAGTTCTGAACTAGCAGTCGTTGAAGGTGGCGTTTGGCGGCAAATGTAGGAACTACTTGCAAAAATTCAATGTCTGCAGTCCTCACTTGAATTGAACAGATAACACATACTAATACAGTCATCACAATTAACACCGGTTATCAGACAGATTCTACACACACCCAAAGTACACGGGGCTACATGACCGCGTTGTCGCAGCCCCTAAACTAAGGAACCAACCGAAGTCATTTACTGAGAACGCTGTGCATAGAAGTTAGTTCTATAAATGATTTTCATTTCAAAGGGAATACAAGTATGAAAATTCTTTATATAATTTTCCTTTGATTTTTATTTTGCTCGCCTCAGGAGAGCAGGTTTTAAATGTTGTTGATATTGATATATTTAGGGGCTTTGCGGTATCGTCGTCATGTTTATTCAATATTTATGTAACGGTATCAAGTCGGTCCCATGTTTTAACAACATAAACGCAATACTGTATTGACAAGAGTATGCCTACTATACAGTAATATTAAGAGGGACTGCGTAGGTCAGTTCATAGATGCGCTGAGCTACTAACTGAAAGGTCCACCGCCTTGTGTAGCGGCTAATGTTCTTGGCTGTAACCCCGGAGGTTCAGGTTCGATTTCCAGTTTTACCAAGAAATTGAACTCTGATCTGGGAGTTGGATGGGGATACACTGAACGTAACACAAAGATACTAGAGTTCAAAGAAAGAATTTGATATTTCGAATTAATTTAAATTGTAACAAAGAGCGAGGTCATTTGCCTTTCGCCCAAGAAAGAAAACAATGTCTTTATAATACTGTCATGTGGCCATTTCCTGTGTAAACTGGCTTCAAAGCTATCTATAATGGTCATACACCACCGTGTAACATGAGAGGTGAATTGGTAACATTGCTTATCTTGAACAGTAGAAACTAAAAACCATCTGCCTTTTAAGGCCCATTATCCTCATAAAACCGCTCCCCTGCTGGGCGAGAAACACTTGTAAGGAACAATTGCAAGCCGATTCATTTAACGTCGGTTGACGACGCGTTGACTGTCGCACTATACACGTGCTCCCTGTGAAGCCCAGGCCCAGGTGTATTTTCAGGGATAAATTAAATCTTATACTGTATATAAGAATGGATATGTATATCTGTCCGACGTTAATAGACTCCGACACCGATTTCATTGAAATTTTGTAGGGTTGTAGTGCACACCCCAAGGAACGTTTTTGGTAACAATTTTAGATAGCCCTCTCCATTCCCTTCTTTTAGGCCCTTTGCTACAAATCTACACAGTTTCACCGGGTTCAAATCTTCACCGTTTCACCGATCTGAACCGAATTTTACATACTTACACTTTGGAACCCAACGAGTAACGCTGTCTACTTGAAATTTCGGATAGCCCTCTCCATTCCTTGCATTTAGACCCTTTGGCACAAATCTACACTGTTTCACCGGGTTCAAATCTACTCCGTTTGACCGATCTGAACCGAATTTTACGTACTTACCCTTTGGAACACGACGAGTAACACTATCAACTTGAAATTTGGTACAGCCCACTCCATTCCTTGCATTTAGGCCCATTGGCACAAATCTACACCGTTTCACCGATCTGAACCAAATTTAACGTACTTACCCTTTGGAACACGACGAGTAACACTATCTACTTGAAATTTCGGACAGCCCTCTCCATTCTCTTCATTTAGGCCCTTGGCATATCAACACCGTTTCACCGATCTGAACCAAATTTTACGTACTTACCCTTTGGAACAAGAAGAGTAACACTGTCTACTTGAAATTTCAGACAGCCCTCTCCATTCCTTGCATTTAGGCCCTTTGGCACAAATTTACACCGTTTCACCGATCTGTACCAAATCTTACGTTCTTCCTTCTTACCCTTTGGAACACGAAGAGTAACACTATCTACTTGAAATTTCGGACAGCCTTGTCCATTCCCTTAATTTAGGTCCTTTGGCATAAATCAACACAGTTTCACCGATCTGAACCAAATTTTACGTACTTACCCTTTGGAACCCAACGAGTAACACTGTCTACTTGAAATTTCGGACAGCTCTCTACATTCCGTTCAAGTCCTTTGGCACAAATCTACACCGTTTCACCAATCTGAACCAAATTTTACGTACTTACCATTCGAAACCCTGCAGGTAACACTGTCTACTTGAATTGGACAGCCCTCTCCATTCCCAAGATTTAGGCTGTTTGGCACGTAGACTAAATATCGAATTTGTCATAGAAGGACCAATGTAGGCTCATTTTAAGCCTCGCAAAACAAGAAACAAAACTCGGGATGTAAACTTAGGTTCAGTTTGGTGAAACATAGTAGCTTTGTGCAAATAATACACAAACGGACCCAAAAACCTCGGAGTAGATTTGTATAAATAATAGACAAAGGGACCCAAAAACCGCGATTTTAAGGCCATAGAACCAATCGTGTCGAAAGATTTTCGGAGTTGTACTAGGGATCGAGATGCTGGGAAGTAAGGTGTAAGTCTAAGAATCTACAAAAAAAACTGGTCTTTGAAATATGAGCTTTATGGTTTCACTGTGGATGGAAAAACAACACTATTTTCATCGAAGGTGAAGACAACAAAGGTTGTGAAGATAATTTCGTCAAGGCACGATTGTAAAAATAACAACGAAGATGGGAAAGTAGAAATTAATTAATGCTTATTATAATGAAACGAAGGGTGGTGTGGATGCCCTACTAAAAAAAAAAAGTAGATCAGGGTCATCCAGCCATTGCGCTCTGAGAGCGCGGCGGCGCTCGGGGAGCACTGGGCAGTCAGGCTAGCGCTCCTTCCCATACCACCACTACACTGTGGCAGCGAGGAGACGGACGATGTTCGGACCGCGCTGAATAGATACGTACGTACAGTCGTGCGGTCGACGGCTTTTGTGGGTTTGTTGACATCATATTGATAGGGCTGGTTTGCCATTTAAAAAAATATATACCGCATATACAAATCGAATGGCACTCCAATGTATGGAATGTGCAGGAATCGAACGCAGGTGTTAAGTAAAGAATATTGTGATTTATTTCAAACTGAAATTCAACAACACTCATTTGAACAGATAGTACAGACCTCGAGAGACCTTTGCTCCGTCGTTTTTACGAGCTTTTAGTTTTTGAGGAAAAAATCTTCTCTAAATTGGATACGCTATTTCTGGACACAGCTATTCGTAAACAATTGCGCAAGTTTCCATCGCTCATCGTTGCACGATGTTTACTTTTGGTAAGCTTAAGAACCGAAAAGAAACGCTCACAAATGTTCGTTGAGCCAAACATTGCTCACTTCGGCGCGGCGGGCAGACCGCGCGCTCAACCAGCCAAGTTCCTCCCACCCAGATGGCCTCGTAGCTCCGCCCCTTAAAACAACAATAAGTAACTAACCACTACCGAAAATACACTACCTTCCACCAAGGAGCTCGGAGCACTGGCTTAGAGCGCGGCCGAAGCGCTAGCGCTCGGGGAGCGCTGTGTGGATATGGCCCTGCTCTAGATTATAAGTGTGCGTTATACAGTACACAGAGAAAAGATCGTGCGTGTTTAATGGCACGCTGAATATAGCGATGGTCAACGCATCCATTGTCCACAAGTGCTTTATATCAAGTACGATGGATACCACATTCAAGTTCATCGAAAAATTGGGTTTGCAATTGACTGAACCTCATTTGAGAGATAGGCTTGTAACGTATAAGAGTGGAGATTAAATGCCAGTATACTTATAGCATAATTCTTCTCATCCACATAGCCTATTGTGGCAGACAAACACAAAGTGACGGTATTCGTGCTGTGAAATGCAAGGCATGTTGTAGCGCAATGAATTACTTTTGTTCTGTTTTAATGCCAACATTCTCGTTGAAGTTTACGATAGCTAACAACAATGTTGTGCGTTTTCACACGCTGCGAATATTCAAATTAAATAGAGTAGAAGAAGATTCAAAGAGAAATAATTTCAACTCTGAGATTTGCCGATGACATAGTCATCTTGGCCGACACGCCTGAGGATTTGAATGAGTATTTGAATGGTATGGACTCCATCTTGAGGAAAGAATTCATGATGAAAATTAATAAATGTAAAACAAAAATATTGCAATGCAGCCGAAATAAATCAGAAACCTCTATGGACATCAAATTGGCAGGTGAAAAACTAAAGGAAGTAGGAGACTTCTGTTACTTAGGAAGTAAAATAACCAGTGATGGACGAAGCAAAAAGGATATAAAAAGTAGGTTAGCTCAGGCAAGGAAAGCATTTCTACAGAAAAGGAATCTGGATCTTGGCACTCGATGGAAGTCAAACTTGGACTATTGGTGCAGCAGAAAAGAGGAGAATTGAAGCGTTTGAAATGTGGTGTTACAGGAGAATGGTGAAGATCAGATGGGTAGATAGGGTGACAAACGAAGAGGCATTAAGACTAGTGGGAGAGGAGAGATGTTTCTGGCGACTGCTAATGAAGAGAAGAGATAGGTTAGTAGGATACATACTAATAAGACACCCAGGAATAGCAAGCTTAGTTATGGAAGGAAGGGTCGAGGGCAAGAACTGTAGGGGTAGACCAATGTTAGAATATGTTAAACAGATTTCCACGGATGTAGGGTGCGATAGCTATGTAGAGATGAAACGATTAGCTCAGGACAGGGAGGCATGAAAAGCTGCATCAAACCTGTCAAAAGACTGAAGACTCAAACAATAACAACAGTAGACCTGAAAATACTGATCACCCCCATGCCTCAAACTCGCGCTAATCACTACGCTATTGAGGACCGCTCAACACTCGTATCTCAAGATGAGATTGCTGAACATCCACCTCGTTGCGCAGTGGCTAGCATTCTTGGCTGTCGTCCCGGAGGTATGGGTTCGATTCCAGGCTCTACCAAGAAATCTTAATTCTGGTGTGAACGCTGGAACGAAGTACACTCAGCCTCGTGAAGCAAAACTGAGAAGAGGAGGGTTTGATTCTCAACTCAGCCATGCTGGAAGTAGTTTTCCGTGGTTTCTCCACTTCTACTCGAGGCAAATGCCGGGATGGTTTCTAACTTCAGGCCACGGCCACCTCCTTCCCAATTTATCCCCAATTTACAAATACACAAACTAGTACACCCATCATAATAACACAGGTTATCACAACGCTACTTGTAACACTAGGTTATCCACCCACACCCATGTTCACGGGGCTATATGACCACGATGTCACAAATATGCAAATATGCCTCTAAATATGCAACAAAAAAACTGCGAGCCCTTAGGTATGGTCATGGCTACATTTGCTGTAGTTGGAGGTGTCTACTTTTGGCGCATCGAACAAGCACTTTACTGTCTGAATACCCCGTGTCTAATATCACACACGGCTGTAGAGGTAGATTAAACTAATGAAAGCGAAAATTCAAATAGAAAGAGAAAGAGCGTCATGCTTCAAATACGTTGGGGAATTGAGATCCTCTCCGATTACAGTCCGAAGTATAGTGGCTACCATGTTGTAATTCAATTACTCGACAATGGCCAATAAAGTTGAAAATCATGAACGTTCGTGAAGTAATTTCCTGTGAGTACTGCGCATAATAACCTAATGGTTTTCCGTATTCAATAACCATTATATAGCGGTTTTATCATTATCGTTTTCATCCGTGTAGGATAATCGCCAAATAGTCGTAATTCCACTGAATACCTGCAAAAATGGATTATAGTCTACTAGTTACATTGATAAGTCATGTACTCTCCAGTCAGCATAGGCAGTCTTTAACGAAGATCGTAGGCTAGTTAAATGAAGTTATGGTATTCAGCCTTGTCCTTCTTAACATAGTCGCTCAGATAAGTCATTTTAACATTATTCCACGATTAACAATTCTGAAAATTACTTACAGTGCATTTTCATTTGAGGCTGATTTGCCTTTCAGCGTCTAGTCTAGTCTAGTATCGTAACTTGTTTTTTCATCACTCAGAGGCACTAGTGAGGGATAGCTTGATTGGCAGGGTATATTTCCCACTTCCGTTCTACATTCAGTTTCCCTGAATTATCATGAATATTGCTCATTTCCCTTTTGTCCTCCATTTCTAAGATTTTTCGTAACACTCCAGAAAGACTTTCCTGCCGCTTGACCTAACGTTTCTAAATCATCTCCAAATTCTTCCCATTATTTCCTTTTGGACTCTACTATTGTTTGTTTGGTTTTGTTCCTTTCCACTACTGTCTGCCGGATTCCTTGTTTAGAGCCATTTTTTGTAAGCCTTCTGGGGAGTAGCAGCCTTACATGTGATGATGGACCCCTCTCTTGTAAAATTCCAATCCAGAGGTAAACTAGTCCCCAATTCGTATCTCCGGGTGGTGACTACTCGAGAGGGGGTGACATGACAGAAGTGAGAAAGAGGAAATCTGACATTCTAAGGATCGGAGCGTGGAATGTTAGAAGCTTGATAGGCAGTGGAATGTTAGAAAATTTAGAAAGGAAAATGGTTAGGTTGAGGTTTGATTGGGTAGGATTAGGGAAGTGCGCTGGCAAGAAGAACATGATATTTGGTCAGGAGACAAAAGGATCATTAGCACTAAATCAAACAACGACCAAGAGGGGGTAGGTCTCATATTGACAAGAAAACTTGGACAGTGGTGGAATATTATGAGCAATATAGTGAACGGATTATTGTAGCTAAAAGCCATACAAAACCCACCTGCACCACAGTAATACAAGTCTACATGCCTACCCTCAAGCTGATGATGAAGATGTTGAAAAGATCAATGAATAAATACATGAAATTCTGAGGTATGTCAAGGGTGACGAAAATGTTATTGTAATGGGAGATTGGAATGCTGTGGTAGGAAAAGGAAGAGAAGATAGTAGGAGATTTCGGATTAGGTGAAAAGAATGATCGAGGAAGCAGGCAGAAGGAAATCGGCACCGAGCACGAGTTGGTCATAGCTAACACCTTATTCAATAACCACAAGACATACTACACATTGATGAGATGATGGTGATGATGATAATTGTCGTTTTAAGGGGCCTAACACATTGATGAGACCGGGTGATACAAGACGTTACCAAATCGACTTCATTGTGGTCAAGCAGAGATTCTGAAAGCAGATTTTGGATTGCAAAACATATTCCGGAGGTGACATAAACTCTGACCACAATCTGGTTGTTATGAAATGCAAATTCAAGTTGAAGAAACTGAAGAAAAGGCAAAAGACAAAAAGGCGGGCAATAGACAGACTGAAAGAGAAGAAAGTGAGGGAAATATTCAAGACGAATATAAAGGAAGGATTAATGGGCACTTTTGAAGAATGAAATAGCAAAATCTGCAGAAGAAAGCGTTGGTAGAAAAGAGAGAATAGGTAGGCTATAAAATCGTGGATTACACAGGATATAGAGAAATTAATGGACGAAAGGTGGAAGCACAAGAATGCCAGAGACGATAGGGGAAACATAGAATTCAGACTCTGAGAAATGAGGTAGACAAGAAGTGCAAAGGAGCTATAGAAGAATGGTTGAAAGAGAAATGTACACGTATAGAAAATTATCTGAAAGTAAGAAAAGTAGATACAGCTTATCGAAGTGTAACCGCTCCGGTTACAAAAGAGACTGAACCCGTGTTCTGGGGAGTTACGGATTTTATTAATGTGATGTGTATATTTTTATTTGATGATTTTCATGTCGTATTATTATTTATTTGAGTGTATATTATGACGTGCTTGATTTACAAGTAATTTGTTTAGCGTTTAAATATTGTAAAGTGAGCAGGATCCAAATCTAGAGAAGTTTAATATTTTAACATTGGGCTGATGTTAAAATAATGAAACAGGTAAGTGTACGCGAACGAGGAAATTGTCTTCTTGGTGAAGCCAGGTTTTTCCCGTGGGCGGAGTGAGTGGCCGCGCTGAGGAGATATGACAACCCTGTACTGATGTTGATTCCAGAATTTGTCAAGGAGAGGGATGTTCGCTATTGTGAGATTTTGTATCAGGCGCTGGGGTTGGTTGGAGTCCGTGGATCAACCCAGGTAAACCAGTGAGTGTAGAGGGGGATGATGACGGGTACTTAGGATTTTGTGGAAACTAGTGAGGACACTCAATTTTCAGATTCCGTGTGGGACGGAACTCAAGTTAGAACTCCGGGCGGGAGTAGACTTATTCTTCGGGACTCCATGGGAGTAGGACTTGTCTTTTTGGTTTTGTGTGTTGAGGGAGAGACATTACAGTATTACACCAATCGTGTTGATACAATAACGAAGTTGCTGGCTATAAGTTCTTTATTCAATGATGAGCCTAGTCTTAAGGTTATCGCCAAGATCGCTTAATTCGAACAGCACGAATTATTGTAGTCTGATATCTGTACATTTGTATATCAACTATAGCGGCAAATTATTCGTACAGGAATGCTGGTCAAATATGCTATGCATTATTAAATTCACGAGCGGAGTTAATGCGACGATCCAAAACGGGTTCCAAGCATTGGTCTGATACTAGATCCACGACGCAAATTAAATCGTTGGATGCTGGTTAACATCACAGAAGTGACAAAGAGGAAATCTGACATTCTACGGATCGGAGCGTGGAATGTTAGAAGTCTGCTAGGAAGTGGAAGGTTAGAAAACTTAGAAAGGGAAATGGATAGGTTGAGGTTGGATTTGGTTGGGATTAGTGAAATGCGCTGGCAGGAAGAACAGGACTTTTGGTCAGGAGACTATAGGGTCATTAGCACTAAATCAAACAATGGCCAAGCAGGGGTTGGCCTCATATTGAGTAGGAAACTTGGACAGCGGGTGGAATATTATGAGCAATATAGTGAACGGATTATTGTAGCAAAAATCAATACTAAACCTACCTGCACCACGGTGGTACAAGTCTATATGCCTACCAGTCAAGCTGATGATGAGGATGTTGAAAAGGTCTACGATGAAATAGACGAAATTCTGAGGTATATCAAGGGTGATGAAAATGTTATAGTAATGGGAGATTGGAATGCTGTGGTAGGAAAAGGGAGAGAAGGGAAGGTAGTAGGAGATTTCGGATTAGGTGAAAGGAATGATCGAGGAAGCAGGCTGGTAGAATTCTGCACCGAGCATGAATTGGTCATAGCTAACACATTATTCAATAACCACAATAGAAGAATATACACATGGATGAGACCAGGAGATACAGGGCGTTACCAAATCGACTTCATTATGGTCAAGCAGAGGTTTCGAAACCAGATTTTGGATTGTAAAACATATCCTGGTGCTGACATAAACTCTGACCACAATCTGGTTGTAATGAATTGCAGATTAAAGTTGAAGAAACTGAAGAAAAGTCAAAAGCCAAAAAGGTGGGCAATAGACAGACTGAAAGAGAAGGATGTAAACGAAAGATTCAAGAAGAGTATAAAGGAAGGACTAATGAAAAACCCTAAACAAACTTCAATTGCAGACGAATGGGCACTTTTGAAGAATGAAATAACAAAATCCGCAGAAGAAAACATTGGTAGGAAAGAAAGAATAGGGAGAAAACCGTGGATCACTCAGGATATACTAGAATTGATGGATGAAAGGCGGAAACACAAGAATGTAAGAGATGAAAAGGGGAAAGCAGAATACAGATGTCTGAGAAATGAGGTTAACAAGAAGTGCAAGGAAGCGAAAGAAGAATGGTTGAAAGAGAAATGTGCAGGTATAGAAAATTGTCTGCAATTAGGAAAAGTAGACACAGCTTATCGAAGGATTAAGAATACTTTTGGGGAAAAGAAGACTAAGTGCTGTAATATTAAGGACACAAATGGAAAGCCTCTAACAGATAGGGAAGAAAAGGTTGAGAAATGGAAAGATTACATCGAGAGTTTGTATAAGGGAATGGAGATTGAGAATCATGTAATGGAAAGGGAGGAGGAAATTGATGAGGATGCGAAAGGAGATTTAATATTGAGATCAGAATTTGATAGAGCTTTGGAAGACTTAAGCAGGAACAAAGCACCAGGCATAGATGATATACCGATTGAGTTGCTACGCTGCATAGGAGATGAAGGTCTGATCAGGTTATTTCACTTGGTGTGTAGGATTTATGAGACATGTGAGGTACCCCCTGATTTCAAGAAGAATGTAATCATCCCTATACCAAAGAAAGTGGGAGCTGACAGATGTGAAGATTACCGTACAATCAGCTTGATTACTCATGCTTCAAAGATCCTGTCTAGAATAATTTACAAGAGGATTGAAAGCCAGATAGAAACGGAGTTGGGTGAAGACCAGTTTGGTTTCAGGAGAAATGTAGGAACAAGGGAAGCTGTACTAATTCTTAGGCTGATTTTGGAAGGTAGAATAAGGAAAGATAAGAGAACGTTCATGGCTTTTGTAGACTTAGAAAGGGCTTTTGATAATGTTGATTGGACTAAATTGTTTGACATTTTGAAATCGATTGGAATAAAGTACAGGGATAGGAGAGTGATATACAATCTGTACAAAAACCAGACAGCAGTCATTCGAGTTGAAGGACATGAGAGAGAAGCTTGGTATTCATAAAGGTGTAAGGCAAGGCTGCAACTTATCACCCATACTTTTCAATCTTTACATTGAACAAGCAATGAAGGAAATTAGAGAAAAATTTAAAGTGGGAGTGAAGATTCAAGGAGAAATAATTTCAACTCTGAGATTTGCTGATGACATAGTCATCTTGGCCGACAAGCCTGAGGATTTGAATGAGTTTTTGAATGGTATGGACTCCGTCTTACGGAAAGAATTCATGATGAAAATTAATAAATGTAAAACAAAAATACTGGAATGCAGCCGAATTAAATCAGAAACCTCTATGGAGATCAAATTGGCAGGTGAAAAGCGGAAGGAAGTAGGAGACTTCTGTTACTTAGGAAGCAGAATAACCAGTGATGGACGAAGCAAAGAGGATATAAAAAGTAGGTTGGCTCATGCAAAGAAAACATTTCTACAAAAAGGGAATCTGCTGACATCGAATATAGATTTAGGTATTAGGAAGTCATTTTTGAAAGCCTTTGTCTGGTGCGTGGCGCTCTATGGAAGTGAAACTTGGACTATTGGTGCAGCAGAAAAGAGGAGAATTGAAGCATTTGAAATGTGGTGTTACAGGAGAATGATGAAGATCAGATGGGTAGATAGGGTTACAAACAAAGAGGTATTAAGACGAGTGGGAGAGGAGAGATGTTTCTGGCGACTGTTAATGAAGAGAAGAGATAGGTTGGTAGGACACATTCTAAGACACCCAGGAATAGCAAGCTTAGTTGTGGAAGGAAGGGTCGAGGACAAAAACTGTAGGGGTAGACCAAGGTTAGAATATGTTAAACAGATTGCCTCGGATGTAGGGTGTCGGAGCTATGTAGAGATGAAACGATTAGCTCAGGACAGGGAGGCATGGACAGCTGCATCAAACCAGTCAAAAGACTGAAGACTCAAACAACAACAATGCTGGTTATGAAAGTAACAAACATAATAGTAATTATAAAAGTAGAAATGGCGTGTGAATCAAATTAATTGTGCTGCGAGTATTAGGACTAATTCTTCTGGGAGTAATAACCCCAGAATTCGTAGACATAGGTCACCACTGCTGAAGCCAACATCTGTAAGTACCGGTCAACTTTATTTCCTGAGGGTCATATATATCATGTCATATGTGTATCTGTGTAAATACGATAGGGAGTGTTATTATTCTGTACGAGGAGGATCCTGCGAAATGTGTGTTTTATGTCTGGTATAACAATATATTATCGATTTTACCAGAAGCTGAAGGGTTTATTTATTAGGTCACTTAGGAGTAGTTAGGTGTGAATGTCTATTGCTGTTGGTATTATCGTACAGGTGTTTAACCCCCACGCACCCCGTACATATAGAAGTATTGAGAGGCGGGGTCATTAAAATTGGCGCCCAACGTGGGCCTGAACTATTACAGAAGGATTAAGAGTACTTTAGGGAAAGGAAGACTAAATGCTGTAATATTAGAGACTCAGATGGAAAACTTCTAACACATAGAGAAGAAAAGGTTAAGAGATGGAAACCTTACATAGAGCGTTTGTTTCGGGGTAAGGAGAATGAGAATCATTTAATGGAAAGGGAAGAGAAAATTGATATGGATGAGGAAGGAGATTTAATATTGAGATCAGAATTTGATAGAGTACTAGAAGACTTACGCAGGAACAAAGCACCAGGTATACATGATATACCGATCGAGTTGCTACGTTGCATAGGTGATGAAGGTCTGATCAGGTTATTTCTCTTAGTATGTAGGATTTATGACACAGGTGTGGTATCCTATGATTTCAAGAAGAACGTTATCATCCCTATACCGAAGAAAACAGGAAATGACAGATGTGAAGATTACCGTACAATCAGGTTGATTATTTATGCCTCACAGATCCAAGAGGGTGGAAAGCCAGATAGAAACGGAGTTGGGTGAAGACCAGTTTTGTTTCAGGAGAAATGTAGGAACAAGGGAAGCTGTACTAAGTCTTAGACTGCTTTTGGAAGGTAGAATAAGGAAAGATAAGAGAACGTTCATGGCATTTGTAGACTTAGAAAAGGCTATTGATAACGTTGATTGGAGTAAGTTGTTTGACATTATGAAAAGGATAGGAATAAAGTACAGGGATAGTAGGGTGTTCTACAAACTGTACAAATACCAGACGGCAGTTACTAGAACTGAAGGACAAGAGAGAGAAGCTGGTATTCAGAAAGGTGTAAGACAAGGCTGCAACTTATCACCTGGGGAGCCAATCTGCATATCCTGAGGACTTCTGGACTTGCACTGTGTGTGTCAGCCGCTGAGTATGCCGCTCCTGTGTGGAACGCTTCAGCACCTGCTAAGCAGGTTGATACTGCCGTCAACGACACTGCGCGGATAATCTCGGGATGCCTGAAACCAACACCAGGGCACAAACTATACCCTATTGTTGGAATAGCCCCACCCAACATCTGGAGGGCCACTGCTGCGGACGCCGAGAGAAGAAAGCAGGAGAATGACCATCGACATCCATTATATGGGCACCAGGCAGCAAGGTCTCGCCTCAGATCCCGCAAGAGTTTCCTTGCTAGGACTCTGCCGCTGGAGAGGACACCAGAGACAACTCGTCTCAATAGATGGAGGAACTCACTGCCCACAGACATGTCACCAAAGGATGAACTGGCTCCTGGCGCCGACCTACCTTATCCTGAGTGGAGGTCCCTCAATCGCTTAAGAGTGGGTGTCTCTCGATGCAAGACCAACCTGCAAAAATGGGGGATCCTTCTAGCAGACGCAGACACCTCTTGTGAATGTGGAGCTGAACAAGACCCAAGCCACCTACTTTATCTGCCCCCTCCTGGACAACCCATGCACAATGGAAGATGTTCTTAGAGGCCATCGCAGCTGTAGTTTTTTGTAAATGTTGACCGGACACGGAAATGATGAATGATGAACTTACCACCCATACTTTTCAATCTGTACATTGAACAAGAAATGAAGAAAATTAGAGAAAATTTAAAATTAGGAGTAAAGATTCAAGGAAAAATAATTTTAACTCTGAGATTTGCTATTGTCATCTTAGTCGATTCGCCAGAGGATTTGAATGAATTTTTAAATGGTATGGACTTCGTCTTGAGGAAAGAATTCATGATGAAAAACAAATGAAAAACAAGAATAATGGAATACAGTCGAAAGAATTCAGAAACGCCTATTGACATCAAATTGGCAGATAAAAAGCAAAAGGAAGTAGGATGCTTCTACTACTTATGAAGTAAAATAACTATTGATCGACGAAGCAAAGAGGATATTGCTTAACAAGTAGGTTAGCACAGGCAAGAAAAGCATGTCTACAGAAAAGAAATCTGTTGACCTCAAATATAGATTTTGGAACAACTCCTCCCATGGTAACCCTCGCTGAAAACTGCTTCCGGGTCATCGCCTCCTTGACGTGCACTACCAGGTATAGATGGGCAGCAGTCGACTTAAAACAGTCGAATGAATTCAACGACTACTCACCGTATCATAAACAAGTCGTTTGCAAACGACTGATCCCAAAGCTATCGTTGGAAATCATTCGAATGAAACAAGTCGATGGCAAACGACTACTTCCAAGCGAATGGAATCATTCGAATAAAAGTAGTCGTTGTAAACGACTGATCCCAAAGCAATCGTTGGAAATCATTCGAATGAAACAAGTCGTTGGCAAACGACTAATTCCAAGCGAATGGAATCATTCGAATTTAAGTAGTCGTTCTAATCATAATAATAATAATAATAATGTTATTGGTTTTACGTCCCTTTTAACTGCCCTGGCTTTTAGAGACGCCGGGGTGCCGGAATTTTACCCCGAAGGGGATCTTTAACGTGCCAGTAAATGTACTGACACGGCTCCCTCGCATTTGCGCACCCTCAAATGCCAGCTCACTGCGCCAGGTTTCGAACCTGCAACCTTGGGCTCAGCAAGCGAGAACGTTATCCCTGAGCCACGCAGCCAGGCCGTTCTAATCAAACGACTTCTTCAGGATAACTTCACGCTACAATTCATTGTGTTGTATGTTTATTGTAGAGCTTTAATTAATAAGTTAAGTATACCTGTAGGTGCCTATAGTTTTATACAGTTCGTTGATTCTTTCAATGAAATAGCCTAAATCCAATTGTCCAAGTCATTGGACAATTCAATATTGTCATTCAATATTTAGGTTATGTTTGAACTCCAGATACCGGTTTTGTGGCACATCATCCCAGGCAAGCCGGTAAATACCTTTGCCTCCCAGTCAGATGGATCATTTAGCCGTAATTTTGAATTAGAGTAAGGTTGTAGTATGCGTGGTCAGATTTAGACAATAGCCTACTCCATGAAGGGGTCATGGCTACGCCTTCTATGTTTGTTTAATGAATAGAGTAACTGAAATGAGGGATGTATACTGATTTTAAGATTTGTGGAATGAGTTTATGATTTTTAAATAGAATTTAATGAAGTCTTCAGTAAAGTTGAAGGAGACATGATCGTGTTTAGACAATAGCCTACTCCATGAAGGGGTCATGACTATATGCCTTCTATGTCTGTTTAAGGAGTAGTGTGGCTGAAATGAGGGAGGTTTACTGATTTTGGTGTTTGTGGAGTAGTCTTTTCGTTTATAATTTAGGTTTTTGTGAAGCTTGATGCGGAGTTGTTTTATGGATTTTATTGCTCTGCAAATGAAGTGTATTAGGGGGTTCTGGGTTTGGTTTAGCTGTAGTTTACAGGGTTATGGCTGAGAGTTGTTGTAGCAGGCCTAACAACTGTGTCAGAGCAGTGGCGTGCTGTGTGGAGGGGGGAAGGGGTTAGTGGCAAAGACATGAGGGCAGGGATGGAAGAGTTGTAGCGTTGTCTGTGGTTAAACTGCCGTTGCCTTATGGCTGATTTTATGTACTGACATCCATCATAAGAGGCGGCATGTGTTCCCTCACAGTTGGCGCACTTAGGCTTATCTCGAGGTACCGTACAGATAGAGTGGTGATGTGAATCTCCACATCTATTGCAGCGGGTACTGTGAGGACAGCTTGACCGTACGCACAAATTGATTCTGGTCGTCAATTGTTTGGAGATGGGCAGCACCGCAGCAGTCGACTGAAAAATGTTAAATCCATCGACTTGTTTGACTGCTTTTAAAAAACAGTCGAATGAATTCAACGACTACTCACCGTAACATAAACAAGTCGTTTGCAAACGACATATCCCAATTGTGTTTTAACTTTTAACATGTAGAACGCGCTCGGATAGTTTTACGTTCTGGTCGTCAATTGTTTCAGCACATGGATAGCGCGCGCATTAAAAAAAACTTAGTATTTACATTGTTGCCAACATCTCCACTGAAAGTTCGCCCTCGTTGCTGTTCTAAAGTGTTCTATTTTCGTGTGTATTTACTGTAGGCCGTAATTTTCTTGTTCAAGTCGTATTTCAGCTCTACGTTCTTAGTACTTCAGAGAGGATTAAATTAGTGAACACATAGCCTAACTTGTTTATGACTCTATGGACATATTTTACATTTACTATTTTTTTGGCATTAAAATATGAAGTGTGATTATTTCAATGTTGGCTATGGAATTGTTCCCGGTACTTAAGAACTCCCTCTCAGTAATAGCGATTTAATTTACTCTTAGGTTAATTAAGTATTGGTCTATTACTTCACTTAACCACAGTACATACAGGTAATGTGCCCTGTATCAATACCGGTATCGGGGAACATTTACTCACACATTTTGCCTTAAATGAAATGTGCAACATTGCAAATAATGGCTGCACTACGTAAACCACCATTTCGAAGCACAATAAAAATAAATAAATAAATAAATAACTTTGACCAATTGCATGTTGCCGAGCGTCGAGTAGTCCAAACTAACGTCTGCAAAAATAGGTGGGTTAAGGAGAAGTTTGATTTTCATCTGTTGGTACGACTCAACTCAGCCGGTAGCGGCTTGCAGTGCTTTGTACGCTGCCTAGAAGCGACTACTTTCAGTCGAATACATGAAACAACACGGTTAGGAGCTATGCGAATTCAGGTAACCATTCGACTGAAAGTAGTCGACTATCTAGTCGATAGTTTCTTCCAATGAATGACTAGTCAGTCGATGATTAAAAGTAGTCGATAGTCCCATCTCTACTACCAGGCGTAACTAGTCGCATCAAAAACCGTCATACTATTGAACTCTAGGTTGCAAGTCAGCTGATATGTCGTGATTCTCATGAAAGGAGTTGAGCTTACAAACTCTATGATGATAGCCATGCACGGCCATGGAGTTGACGAAGTACCTCTTTTAGCTCTTTTACTTGTATCTCGCCGTACGTATACGTCACACTCGCCTCCTTGACGTGCACTGCCAGGCGAGACTAGTAGCACCAAACACCGCACTTTTCTCCCATACAGTCGGCATTCCCAGGGGGACGACAGTTCATAGGGAGCGCGTGGGTCGGGGTAAGGCCCTGTACTGTTTGTTCTGCCAACCAATGAAGAATTAATTTCAGCACTAAGGTTCCGTAGTTGGCACTCATGAACGTTCACATCAAACCGAATGGCGAAAGCGGGAATATTCTGTTTTGATTGATTTTCCTCGTGGTGTTGTTGGTTGTTTTGATTTATTCAGTATTTACGTTTATTTGAATTGAATTGAGAGTCAATCATGCCACTGCAAGGGAGGAAAAATTGCCAAGCACCGGGATGTAAGAATTATAATGATAGTAAGAACAATACGGCAATTTTCATCTTCCTGGTGAAAAACTAGTGGGCAATATGGACTACTCGCGAATAAAAATATATAGAGAATAAATGGGTGCATTTCATCTCTTGTTTGTTTTCTTACCCATTCTCCTTTGCATTGCAATAAAATTTGTGGTTTAGGGCTACGGGGTGGGGTGGGTGGTTGCGGGCATGCTAGGCAAAAAGTGAGGTTATGGCAATGTAGTGTGTGCATTTGGACGATTTTCTTTATATTCATCGAATATCCCAACTATTCTGTAGAGTATGAGAGCATTTTTAAATAGCCTAGAGGTGAATTAAGCTCTAGAACGGCATAACTGTGTCTTTCGTGACAAATCCATTGCCAACATTGATATATATCAAAATGTATTCTTTTCCTATCTGGACGTATATTTCAGCACCTAGCGAAAGGCGCAGTTATGTTTGAGTTATATTCATCAATAATCAATAACTCGTCGCAGAACATACTGTTCATTTACGTGTAATAAAGGCTACATTCATATGGCTTTTTACTTTTTATGTTGCCAGACTTGGCAGTACAATCCATAGCCTCAGGCGGTGTTCTCTCTCGGAAATTCTATAACCAAAAGTGACGAATCTCTTATACTTACATGATCCTTGGGCATTCCAGTAGTATCTATAGTTCAATGGTTAGAGTCTCTCTCCTGTCTGGACACTTCAGCACATGATATCGTTCACAGAAATTGTTGCATCGCTTACACACGCATTCTGAGCACGGTGTGTGATACGATTTTTAGTCAAGCATATGCGGTGATGGAAACCGTGTACTGCTAATCGGGTCACCAGGTGACGCAGCTCATAGTTTGCTTGTGTCCAATCCTGTGTCATCATCAGCATCTGTAGCGTAGAACTCGCTCCATATACAGTATCTTCTTTCTTTCTTTCTTTCTTTCTTCCGGTGCAGCTCAGCAAGCGCTTGCGTGTAGCTGGCACTAGATGGCAGGAGGATCTTCATTCGAAGTTCTTCAATTAGGAACGGCTCTCTAGACAGCTCGTATACTGTGCGAGATCTGGTTGTTTTAGATACCCCCAATACTCTTTTTAAAAATATGCTTTAACTTTCTCCAGTGTATATAGATGTTTTCTTGTAAGATCAGGCCAGATAATTTCTATACCGTAAGTTAGTACTGGTAGTATTTTCACTTTGAATAGTTTCATTGCCGTTTCGAGGCTTAGTGTTTGTAAGTTTCTTATATCTTTAAATGCAATTATTGCTTTGGCAGCTCTTTCTGTTATATGTTTGGTGAAACACTTGCCACTAGGTTGTAATGTAACACCTAAATATTTAAAGCCATTTATTATATTAAGTGTAGAGTTATTTATAGTAATTTGTACTCCGGACGGTATTTTGCCCCCATTTCTAAACACCATCATGTCTATTTTTGATTTATTTATGTAGAAACTGTTTTCTTGACACCATTTAACCATAACATCGATCGCCTCTTGCAATATGTGCGGGTTACTAGAGCTAACTGCTATGTCGTCAGCGTAAGCTTAAATGTAAATACCCTTTCTGTCTTGGTAGATTCTTATTAATTCTTCAGATGTAAGAATGAATAATAAAGGGCTCATAGGGTCTCCCTAGAGTACACCATTAGTCTGTAGAATTCTATCTGATGTGGAAAGGCCATCCGATATTCGTAAGGTGTTGTAGGCGAGTATAGATCTAATAATTTCAATCCAGATATTATCAATTCCTAAGGTATTCTCCAGCTTCGATATTATTAGTCCTCTGTCCAGTAGGTCGAAAGCCTTCGTGAAGTCTAAGAATACAGTATAGAATTTTTCTTTCTTTTTAAGTGCATCTTTGATGTTATGTAATAGTAATTCAACAGCCATTAGCGTAGATCTGTTGTTTCTAAATCCGAATTGAGCATCGGGGAGTGATTTGTCGATAGGTTCCTTCAGTCTTTGTGTTATTATATTAGTGAATATCTTGAAAAGATTACTTTCCAATGCGATACCCCTGTATTTGTTGGGATCCTCAGGATCTCTATTTCCTTTGAATAACACTTTTATTGTGGAGTTTCTCCATTGCTCGGGATTTTTCCTGTTTCTAAACACATGTTGAATAATTTGGTCCAAGTTGGGAGCAGTATTGCAGTAGATGCTTTCATATGTTCATTAAAAATATTGTCAAGTCCAGCAGCCTTTTTGTTCTTAGCTTTATTTATTGTTTTCCGAGCCTCTTCTGTTGTTATTTCTGACCATTTATATTTGTTTATAGATTTTGTTTCTTTCATTTCCATACTTGGTAGTTTAGTTTCGCTTTTGTTATTTAATATGGTATTGAAGTGGTTTTCCCACGTTTGTAAACTGATGTAGAGTGTCGTTGGGCGCATTCTAGGTCGAAGGGCAATACAGGGGTCCTTTTCAGCTTCATCAGCTAGCTGTTTCGCTTCCTTTTCGTTGTGGAGTTTCTTTTTCAATTTGATAATTTCTTTATATTGTCTTCTTACGTAGGCATACATGTTTAACATCGTTGTGTCTTGGGGGTTTCCTCTTACTTGATGTAGTACGGTATATCTAGAACTTGTTTCCTTTTGATATAACAGTCTTTCTCTAACCACTTTTTCGCAATTCTAGTATTTGCAGTGATTTTTACCGTGTTATTTATAATCAGCTCTTGCATGAGATTTGCAGCCTGTGATAGTTCAACTTTATCTATTAATTCTTCTATAATTTTTATTTCATAAGATCTTTCTTTTAATGCTTTTAATACTTTTATTGCAGCCGAATGGCCATATAGTGTAATAAAGAAGACAGTATTAACATAATTGTGTTATTAGTTCGTATAATTTGCATACGGTACTCGTTATTGATTTTGTCATTTAAACACATAATTCCAGATGATATCTTTGTCAGCCCTTTCCACTCAGTTGACACTCACAATTCATGTTCGGTTCGTGATTATGATGTATTTTCACAGATGAGATGGTGGAAACCATGCACTGCCATCTTCGTAAATACATGTCTCATTTCAAATTTGATCGCAGTCCAGGTCCGATCTACCAATAGCACCGGTGTCATAAAACTCTATTTACCACGAGGAATTTCACGGGTGTTGAAATGGTAAATACGAACTGATTTTAAATGCTGTCTTATCAAAATAAACGATATTTATTAACAAAAGTTAGCATGTTATCTTATCTTGTTTACACACCCCAGTGTTGCCAATTCTAAAAACAGCACGGCTTGAGAATGAGAATTAAAAATTTAATTTATAATAGACGGCTATGAGAGAAGGCGATGAACTGTGCTCAACTGTTTCTGTCCTTGTCACACTGTTGCATCCTTTAGCATATAAAAGCGCCTCTTGCGACAAAATTCTGCAACAAGAAACATCGTTGAAACAACGAGCAAAGTTTCAAGGATTTTGACATTGCTCCAGCCCGAATATCTTATAAAAATAAATAAGATCTTTGCCTCAGTGTAAGCCAGGCAGCTGATATTGACAAAATTCTCGTGTACTGATCCATTACTGAAAGATAAATAGACCAGATGTATAACCGTTTCCATAATGGGGGAGCAGACATGTTCCAATATCCTAAAATACGAACTGTTCGTGGTAAATGCAGTACTATTTCTTGGTGGGATTGTGGTGCTGGCGATAATTTGTTATTCAACCCTAGTAACAATGACGTTTGAATCCGCTGAAGAAAAACGTTTTTATATGGTCAACCTGTATGTAGCTTGTACAATCGTCGGCTTGATCATCCTTATCTCATGTATGGGCTGCTCGGGAGCAATTCAGGAAATTCCATGCGTACTGTCATACTATTTTCTGATAGTGGCAATTCTCTTCACACTGATGTTCTTCACATGCATTCTGCTCTATTTCTTCTACGGGAATCTCAACAATTATGTTGAAAAGCGAATGAAGACATCGTTAAAGACATATGGTCAAGACGAGTCACCATACACAAGAACTTTCTGGGATGTGACTCAAAGAAATCTTGAATGTTGTGGTGTAAATAGTAGTGAGGATTGGATTACCGCCCAGAACAGTTATCCTGAAAGTTGCTGTAAAAACACGACCAACTGCAACAAGAAAAATGAAAGTGCCTTGTACGATACAGGGTGCCTCACAATTGTAAATAACTATTTAACCAATCATTACAAGGAGATTTATTGGTTTGGCGCAGTGCTGATATCCGTAACATGCATATCTGTTTTCTTTTCAAAATGTCTCATACTGAAAATAAGAAAAAAGCGGCTACGCGCTACGCGAGGGTACGTGAATGTGCCTCCAGGTTCTGCTTGATAGCCCACACACCTCAGCCAGTATCATCTAAAGGACTTGTTAAAATTATAGCATAGATTTCTATAATGAGGTCAGTTAGAGAAAAATGTTCGTATAGGTATCATATAACTGTTATCATCCTCCATATTCTTAATTTGATATGCTACAGAAATAAGGAAGAACAGTCAGAAGACTAGTGGTTATTGAATTGAACCTGCCCAAGGAATAATGTTAATATTCATGGTTCCAAGTTAACAAGTAGACTATTCGGATACCGCATTGTTATCTGTGCTACAGTTTCATGTGAACTTGTTTGTATGAGTAGTTATGCATTTGCTTGCAATATACTATATTCCAAGTCATATACCTTACAGTATACGTAATTACTGTATAGGCTCTACACTTCAAAAATTATTTTCTATATTCCAGAAAATGGTGTGTATTCCATATAGTAAGTCAGTCAAGTGTGCAATTTATTAAATGTTTAATTCAGGTATTTATGTAGAAGGTATGTTGTTTGGGTTTTCAGTCTTTTGAAAGGAAATTGGGCTTCCCTATTTGAGTGTTGACCAACTGACGAGCATTTTACATAGATACAAAAAGGCAACAGTAAAGAAATGACTTGTCAGTTTTCTATTTAATATAATAATGAATGTATGATGATGATGATGATAATTGTTGTTTTAAGGGGCCTAACATCTAGGTTATCGGCCCCTAATGGTCTGGGTGATAGCGAAAATGACAATGAAATGGAAACCATAACGAAAATTAAGGTAGACTGAAAATACTTACAAAATGGAACTCAGATTGAAAAGACTCACAAAATGGAGAGTGGTATTACTTACAAAATGTAATTTAGAAGGAAAATACTCACAAAAAGAATAGATTGTAAAATACGCACAAAATGTAGTTTAGATTCAAAATACTTACAAAATGCAATGTACTTATAGATTCGAAATATTCACAAAATGCAATTGAAATTCAAAATACTTACAAAATGCAATTGAAATTGAAAATACGTACAAAATGCAATTGAGATCCAAAATACTTACAAAATGCAATTGAAATTGAAAATACACATTGCAATTTAGATTGAACATGCTACATCAGATTCAAAATACTCACAAAATGCAATTTAAATTCAAGATACTTACAGAATGCAATTGAAATTGAAAATACAAAATCTTGATGATGATGATGATGATAATTGTTGTTTTAAGGGGCCTAACATCTAGGTTATCGGCCCCTGAAATATAAAATGTAATTTAGATTCAAAATACTCATTTGAATTGACAACACCTATAAAATGCAATTTAGACTGAAAATACTTACAAAATGGAATTTAGATTCAAAATACTCACAAAATGCAATTGAGAATCAAAATACTTATAAAATGCCCATCCTACAAAATGCAATTCAGATTGAACATACTTGCAAAATGCAATTAAGATTGAAAATACCTACAAAATGTAATGTAGATTCAAAAATTCCACAAAATGTAATTCAGATACTGTATGTTAGATAGTCAGCCTGGAGGCTGGTTGGATCCTCGAAAAGCACCACCATACAGTAGGTAATGTGGTAGAAACCCACAAAACCGAGGCAGCATTATAATGAGGCGTACTAGGCAGAGTGAGGTAGTTTGCCATTCCTTTCCTCACTGAGTCAGTACAGCTGTACTAACCCTATGAGCAGAACCTTTCACAACATCCACAATTTAGATACACGGGGAGTCAATTCACAAAAACAGGGCGGGAATCTTAAAGAGAAAAGGAACTATAATAAAAATAAAAAGAAGGCTGATCCCTCGAAGAATGAGGGATCAGGAAAGACGAGAGAAGGGCCAATTAAGGCGGGAAAGGAAGAGACTCACTAGGCCTCGGATAGCCTAATACCGTCGGGATCGGAAAAGAGCAAGAGTTGGCCAAGAGAGGTCGACAGGAGGAGACGGAGAGGAGCCCGGCACAAGTAAGTGGAAGCAATGCCGGACTCAGCTGGGGTCCCGTGGTCGCCAACCCACGTGCCACTAGATGTGAGCCCCTGGGGGTATAATGAATTATTGCGCACAATGTGCAAAGAGGAAACATTACAGTAATCATTTGTACAATTGATTCCATACGCTGGCTGCAGCTTGACGCATGGTTGGCTGGTTGGTTGGTTGGTTCCTTAATTTAGGGGCTGCGACAACGCGGTCATGTAGCCCCGTGTACTTTGGGTGTGTGTACAATCTGTCTGATAACCAGTGTTAAATGTGATGACTATATTAGTGTGTATCTGTTTTTAATTGAAGTAAGGACTGCAGACGATAATTTCAATAGTCCCTACGTTCGCTACCAAATGCTACCGTCCGTGGCACCTAGCTGTGAACTTGGCTACTAATAGATGCTATCTCAACCAGTGCCTGGTGACGAACGTTGGAACCTACAAATTTTGCTTCACACAAGTTTAGTTACTGGAACGCTCTTTTACATGCCATTAAGTAGGAGCGCCCCTTAAAACAATAATAACTAACTACATGCCATAAATTTATGACATGGGCCCACCGGCTTTACTTCCCCTACGAAGGAAGGCATACTGCGGGATTTTAAACGCTCTTAAAAAAATCGACGACTTCGGCCGGGTTTAAACCCGCGACATTGGCCATAGAAGCTCAGCATGCTAGCAACTACGCCACCAAAGCCGCCTTGAAGCATGGTACTGTCCCCGTTATCCGGATAGTAGGCTGTCAGATATCCGCCCCCTCAATCGGATTGCCAATAATCAAACGCACCGGCACAGCTACATCAATGAAAATGGCACTGACAGATACTATCGAGATTAGAGCACAATAGTTAACAAGAAATTATTGTGGAACACACCAAAATATACGGGGGTTCATACTTACCTTTACTTACCTCTTAAATATATCTCGGGGACTGGGTTGTCAACTGGATCACTTAAAGTATGCCCTCACAATAACCTCCACCATGATATTTAAAATGAACCATAACGAAGACGAGAAACTTTAAACTGCACAATAATTTATTTCACAAAAAGAATGAATTTAACAAAAATAAAACAACAAAATCCACGTGGCAATCAGAAGCCATCGACCACATAACCATGTCCTCCTGTAGGACTGGTATACTCTACATACAATTTTTCAGCTTTCTCAAGCTCAAAATAACGTAATTATAATAATGCACTTGGAATGGAAACGGGATTTGGGACGAGACACATATAGCAATTGTTTTGCGTGTTTATACACATCACATTTTATTTATAGCCACAAGGCTATTATGTAAACGTCCTTGGCCTCTATCATACAGTTGTCCGGGCCAGCTGCAATGCACCTGCATCGTCAAGTGGACTCACCCCTCCGTTCAACCCTAGCATAAGCGAGTTACATCAGAGCTTAGCTCTCCTTTCAAAACACGTTAAATGTCCACATCTCAACTGAAATATTATCACGCAAATCCTTTAAATGCTCCATTCAAACACCAGTGGATTACTCCAATAATCCTAAATCATGTTTAATTGTTCAATCCACTTGTTTAATTAGCGTTGTTTAGAGTATAATAACAAAACTCTTAATGTTAATAACAAAAGTTCATTAATTATTTATAACAATAATAAATTGTTTATAACAATGTCAAACGACAATTGGAAATTTTATACACGCCTCTATTAATCCCTTTCATTACAAATTGTTATCAAAGATATTTACAAAATTATTTACAATATTAATATTGTTTATATTATTTATACAAGAAATACATTAAACCACACGTTTATCCGGTTGATAATTACTCAAATCGTGGTGATATAATCGACCAATGAAGGTTAGTTATATTTAAATGTCAAATTCAGGTTTAATAAGGTTTAATAATAATTATAATTATTTGTGACGGTAACCTCCATTCAAAATCTTCATCTCAAATTATTTAACACTCTTGTTAACTTTAACAGTATCTTCATATGAATAACTTTCAAAGAACCAGGACAATACATTCAGCGGAAAAATACTTCGCTCAAAACGCACAAAATTGCTCAACAATAGGCCCAGAATTCATCATATATCTTCATATATATGGCATCAAAATCTTCCAAATTACATACAAAAACCTCCACTCATAAATTCAACAACTTCATTTATTACTGTGGGAACCTCCTTCATTATTCAAGGGCATTACTCATCAGCGACTTTTACACATCCACTGAACTAACGATTATACATCCATTGTTCCTCTTCAAAAATTCTTATATTCATCAATTGTATTAATGTCTGTTATTATTTAACCTTCGTGGGTTTCATTCATGAATCGATATGAAGTAAAAATTTGCCAATCACAAATAAATTTAATAGCAAATACGATTAGACACTCCTCACTGGTCTATCAAAATTGAGATTAATATCATCAAAGTAACGCAGTATAAAAATACTATCTTCAATCAAAGTTCATCTAAACTGCATAAATAGTCGAATAGAATACAATTAGACTGTGGAATGCAAACATTATTGTTCCAATCTATAATTGAGAAAAACTCCTATCAAATGTTCATTACTATAGTGTATTCAATAAATCGTAATCAAAGTTCATATTTCATAAAATTGTCTATAATGCAATGATAAATGTCTATGTTGCAATCATGTTCATAAGACGACTAGTATTTCAAAGATCGTCGATAACGTATTAGATTTTGACGCTCTAAAATCTTTTAATTATTCTTCTTTCTTGAGGATGACAGAAAATTGGTCAAAGTAATTTACTGAATATAATTACTTTAATAAAATGACACGCTGTCTGAATTCAAATCTGCCATAGCAAATCGTTAACTTTACAGTCAAATCGTGACTACAAAAATATGCAAATTACTGAAAGAATCTAAATTATCAGTCTCAACTGATCCAAAATTATTTAGGTATGCCAATGACATAACAATGTCTCAACAAATCGAAGAAAAAGGCATAAATCATCGAAGTGTACTGAGTACAGAAATATTAATCAAGAAAATGGGGCAAAAGATAGAACAGAAAATATAGGAAAAATAGTTGCTCAGATATCGCTACATGACTCAAATAATACAAGAAACGTTCACGACTACCTTATCTGTTGATTGAAGTTTAGAGGAAAGTTTTCAAAGAAAACTGCTGTTGGTTCCATTTCACCAGCGTGAAGATGTGCTCCGACCTCAAACCTGGAATCAGCGTCCTCGGAGAATCGAACTGCTTCCTCCTCCGGAAATTGCACTGCTCCGCGTATACGAAAGACATCCCTCTGGCAAAATTCTTCTTTATGAGCCGGGTCCACCCTGGCCTCTCTTGAAAGTTCCCTGAAGTTCCAGTCGTAATTCGCCATGAAGTTTATTGTAGTTATTTCCGCAGAAATATTCATAATCGTGGAGTATGATGATATTTCCACTGTCATCTGATATAATTCAGCGATGGATTCACGAAGCATGAGTGTAGTTGGATGTTCACTACATGCTCGCTTTTGTAGAATGACGATTAACTTAGTTCCATGCTGTTACTTCACTCCATCGATATATGTCCCAATTGCATTAAAGCCTTAGCCTTCCATCTCAACTTCTGTTATAATCATTGAAAGCACTGCCAGACTATAATGTTCCATAGTAGAATGTATCGTTGTAACACCAAACGTATTCTCCAATATCACGGTTGTAACACGTGTCAGCCGTAGTGTATACTGTGGAAATTTAAAAGTGCCTCTCAGGTGGCGAGAAAATCACTTTTGTCTGCAGCCTTAAAATGCCAATATCTTTCAAAGTATAACTGTGAAATTGTTCAAATCTTCTACACACCTCAATGTTGTACTGCCCAATTGAATTATAATGAAGGCAGAAGTTAACTCTTTATATCTTATCTGGTAGAAACGTTAATGTGAGCGTTACAACTTCACCTAGTTTCGAACAGCGTAAAATGGAACTGCTCCGTGTTCGTTCGATGCGCCGGGCTTTAACCACACGCTAAAGATGACTTGCTTCACTTATTCACTCGAAAATGACTCTCTGACATCAGAAATATATATGCGGTATAAGCGGTATAAGAGATATGAGAGATATGAGAGCTCCTCTCTCCTGTGCACGACCTTTTATCAACTTCTTAAGGGGCGTATCCATCCCTTCCATAGTCTGTTGCTCCGTCATTGCTAGAAGTTTTAACTTTGGCTATACTTGACGGATTTTCAAATTTCAAAAACTCAAAATTAATTTCTTTAAAATTCCAAATCAATGCCATAACTGAAAATAGATTTCCACAAATCTGCATGCCAAAAGCAATCAAATATCGTAGTTTCAGCAATCTCCGTCTTCCTTCCAAACTATCGTTCATTGGTTCGAGTCTCTCCTCCAATAGCGTAACTTCTTCCTTAGCACAATACCTTGTTTCCTGCGACTGCGTCGTAAATCTCAGATCTTTCTCGAACAAAATCATGACGTCACCAAGAATCTCAGCTCAATCAGCCTACTTGCATGAAGTATACGTCATCCGTGCCTACGTCATGAATATACACGTCACAACTATGACATTCATAACTTTATTCATATTTGCCAATACAGCCATCGTGGTCTCAATATAATTCAATTTACGGGGGCAGTACCTGTCAGTCGAGCCCTGCGCGGGTAAACAAAACATTATCCGCACCCGGCCCGCCTTCGCACGACTGCTATCCGCATCCGCCCCGCATCCGCAAGTTTCTCATTCGAATCCACTGACATTACAATGAATGAAAATCCACAGCCTGCTTCCAGTCTCCGACCGGGTCAGGAATGGAACGAATGAAGCCCCCCATCTAGCGGCGAGGATATGAAATGTGCCGGCTGCCGAGGCCTGACGCACTCCTCTGGGGCAATGATTAAATGAATGACAGATGAAATGAAATGATAGTGGAGAGTGTTGCTGGAATGAAATTTTGACAGGGAAAACCGGAGTACCCGGAGAAAAACCTGTCTGCCTCCGTTTTGTCCAGCACAGATCTCACATGGAGTGACCGGGATTTGAACCACGGATCCAGCGGTGAGAGGCCGGCGTGCTGCCGCCTAAGCCACGGAGGCTTCACTGACATTACAATAATATTTATAATTTACAAGCTGTACCCGGCATGCGTTGCAATGCCAATCAAAGAAAGTGTTGGCGTTGAAATTCTGTTCCTTGAAGTGCTTTTGGATACACAACATGTTTTTCAATTTCCGTTAACTGCCTCTAAGCTATCGTAAAATGGATTTTCTAATTTAGAACCATTCGTGGGAGCGTGCACAACAACTTTCAAAAGTTTCATCGCAATCGGATGAATGGCATATGAACGTATAAGGATTTTGTTTGAACGATTCGTGCGCTGTCACTCATTTGTTGAATCTACTCGTACGCTACCTATTGAGAAATGGATTTACTCAGTCGAAACCCTACCCTGGCGTGTACACAATAACTCATCAAGGTTTCATCACAATCGAAGAAGGTTATTTGAACGCATAGGGGATTTTGTTTAATCGCTTCGCGCGTCGTCACCCATTTGTTGCATATACTCGTGCGCTACCTATTGTGAAATGGATTTACTAAGTCGAAACCCTTCCCTGGCGTGTACACAATAACTCATCAATGATTCATCGCAATCGGATGAATGGTATATGCACGTATACGAGGTTTTGTTTAAACGATTCGTGCGCTGTCACTCATTTGTTGAATCTACTCGTGCGCTACCTATTGAGAAATGTATTACTAAGTCGAAGCCCTTCCCTGGCGTGTACACAATAACTCATCAAGGTTTCATTGCAATCGAAGAATGTTATATGAACGCAATAGGGGATTTTGTTGAAACGCTTCGCGCGTCGTAACCCATTTGTTGCATCTACTCTTGCGCTACTTATTGTGAAATGGATTTACTAAGTCCCCTTCCCTGGCGGGTACACAATAACTGATCAATGTTTCATCGCAATCGGATGAATAGTATATGAACGCATGCCTGATTTTGTTTAAACGATTCGCGCTCCGTCACACATTTGTTGAATCTACTCGTGCGCTACCTACTGTAAAATGTATTTACTAAGTTAGAAACCGTCACGTAAGTGTCCACAACATCTCACCCAAGTTTCATCGCTATCGGACTAATGGGATATGAAGACATAGGGGACTGTATTGAAACGCTCCGCGTGTCGTCGTTCATTTGTCGAATCTACTCGTGTGCTACCTACTGTAAAATGTATTTACTAAGCCAGAAACCTTCCTTGGAGTGTCCACCATATTTCACCCAAGTTTCACCGCTAACGGCAGAATGGTATATGACCTTATACGGCACTTTGTTGAAACGCTTCGCGCTTCGTCCCTCATTTGTTGAATCAACTTGTGCGCTGCACATTGTATAGTGGATTTACTAAGCCAGAAATTTTCCATGACGTGTACACAACATCTCACCCATGTTTCATAGCTACGGACGAATGGTACATGAATGCATACGGGACTTGGTTGAACGCTTCGCGTGTCGTCGCTCTTTTGTTGATTCTACTCTTGCGCTACATATTGTAATATGGATGTACTCAGCCAGAAACCTTCCCTGGAGTGTACACAACATCTCACCCAAGTTTCATCGCAATCAGATGAATGGTATGTGAACGTATACGGGACGTTGTCGAAACACTTCGCGCGTAGTCACTCATTTGTTGAATATAAACGTGCGCTTCGTATTGTAAAATGGATTTACTTAGCCAGAAACCTTTCCTGGAGTGTACACAACAATTCACCAAACATTTATCACTATCAGACGAATGGTATATGACTTTATACGGGAGTTTGTTGAAACGCTTCGCGTGTCATCGCTCATTTGTTGAATCTACTGGTGCACTACCTATTGTAAAATGTATCTACTAAGCCAGAAACCTTCCCTGGAATGTACACAACATCTCACCCAAGTTTTATCGCTATCGGATGAATGGTATATGAAATTATATGGGACTTTGTTGAAACGCTTCGCGCGTCGTCGCTCATTTGTTGATTCTACTCGTGCTCTACTTATTTTTAAAGGGATTTACTAAGCTAGAAACCTTCCCTGGAGTGCACACAAAATCTCAGCCTAGTTTCATCTCTATCGGACGAATGCTATATGAACGCAAACGTGACTTTGTTGAAATGCTTCGCGCGTCGTAGCTCATTTGTTGAATCTACTCGTGCGCTGCCTATTGTAAAGTGGATGTACTAAGACAGAAAATTTCCCTGCAGTGTACACAACATTTTACGCAAGTTTCATAGCTATCGGACGAATGGTATATGAATGCATACGGGACTTTGTTGAAACGCTGTGCGTGTCGTCGCTCATTTGTTGAATCTACTCGTGCGCTATCTACTGTGAAATGTATTCACTAATTTTGAAACCTTCACGTAAGTGTACACAACATCTCACCCAAGTTTCATCGCTATCGGACGAATGGTCTATGAACACATACGGGACTTTGTTGAAATGCTTCGCGCATCGTCGCTCATTTGTTGAATCTACGCGTGCGCTACCTATTGTAAAATGGATTTACTGTCAGAAACCTTCCTTGGAGTGTACTCAACATCTCACCCAAGTTTCATCGCAATCGGACGAATGGTATATGAACGCATAGGAGACATACATACCCACAGACAAACTATCACGTTACATTGATTTTTATATATATAGATTAGATAAAGCATTTGAGGATAAATTCATTCCCCTAGGCAATGTAGGCCTATGTCACAAGCTATGTTTAAAATGAATGTTAAATAGCCAGAATTGCAACTCTTTTTCAGTTTGGAGTGTTAATTATGCTTAATGACATAATACAAATGAGATTAGCTTAAATCATCATCTTACATTTGTCATGAAAAAAACAAACGGAAAAATATATGTTATAAACAACCGGGTCCTATGAATTATATTCAACAAGTTCGGATGCTTGAACTGCCTTTCATTTACACACTAGCAAAAGTACCCGTCCTTCAAACGGTCCTCGGCATTAATACCCAGATGTTATCAATTGAGCTACTGCTGCAAAGGTTAAGTGCTTGTCATTCCTTCATCAGTTTACCACAGCGGATTTAGTTTCCTGGGAATGTCACAGACTGTTAAATTTAGAGCATTAAAATGTGGAGGCGAGAAGTGTAGGGCCTGTCAACAGCCCGCCGTGTTATCTGGAATTCCTGTCTATTCCAATACTGCTAACATTGGGCCGTTGCCTAAACCAGCGTGGTGTAAGGTGTTGCGAATGAGTGAGTGGGTGACACCGACCAATGTATTTGGTTCTGTTAGCACGCACTGGGAACACCCTCCCAGTGGCGCAGCCAGGGGAGGGGGGGGGGGGGTACTGGGAGGATTAGGAACCCCCCCATTGGAAAATCGGCATGGTTGTGATTTGTGCCTGTTCCACGGCTAATTGGTGATGTACAGTTGTCGCCTTTCAGCCCGGCTGCACATTTGAGGCTAGACACGTCTTCATGACAACGTATAACCACAGTCTACCTACGCAGTAGGGACAGATGGCCTCCTAGTTCCGCCCCTTAAAACCTCAATAATACCTACACAGTCGCGAAACTTGGCTCATATTTTTCTACCACCGTGCGCCGCGTGACTACAATGCTCTCACGCAGCCAGCAAGCATGTGCCGACTGCGCTGGGCTGGTGTATGTTATTGTTGCTGGATTTGCTGTATGTGAGCATTGTGTAACCGTTATATCTTTAATTTAACATGTGTTTTACAAGAGGAGATGTGCAGTGCAATAAACAGAAAGTTGGTGGAAGACTTATCCAGAATACTAAATTTGCTGATGATCTGGCATTACTTGCAGTAAATCCGCATACATTAACAAACATGTTGCAATTAATAATACAGCTACAGAATACGGAATGAAAATCAAATTTTAGAAGACCAAGATTCTGGTGATAAGTAAGCATCAACACCAACTAAATATAACCATAAATAACCAGAACAACAGGTCAGTCGATTTAAATACCTTGGTCAGATCTTCACAGAAGACCTACGATGTGAAGTTGAAATCAGGAGTCGTATAGCCATGGCCAAGCAGGCATTCCGTGTAAAGCATTCTCTAATTTGTCAACGCTCGATATCCCTTATCCGTAGAAAACAACTGGTTAAGACCTACACATGGTCAGTTGCAATGTACTGCAGTGAGACCTGAACAATGAATAGAGGTGACATTAAACGACTAGAAGCGTTTGAAATGTGGTGTTGGCACCGAATGGAAAAGATCAGCTGGGTAGAGAAAATGACCAACATAACGGTGCTGGATCGAATAAAGGAATAACGGCAAATGATCCGCCAGATATATAGAAGGAGATCCACTTGGCTTGGCCACAGGTTACGACATGGTGGCCTGATGATCGACATACTAGAAGGCAAAATACCTGGAAAACGCCCCCGCGGGAGGCCACGGAACACTTTCATGAGATCTTTCCTAGATAGCTCTGGCCTACGAAGTTATGAGGTGGTCAAAAGGACGGCACAAGACCGAACAACGTGGAAAAGACTCATTTTAGGGGCAGACCAGTCGCTTGACTGAAAAACATGATGATTTCAGTGTTGCTAAGTAACCTATATGATCATTTTTCAGTCGGTCAACACGAGTGTACGATACCCAAATTAGATTGTGCGGCGAGTGGCAATTTATCTCCTAGTGTCTGAAATAAAAATACATGAATTATTATACACTTAATAAAACACTTCTCGCATAACGGGAGGGGGGTTGTGTGAAAAACGTTTTATTAAGTGTATAAATAATTATTGTATTATGAATTACACAGGGAGATTAATAGTTACTCCTCGCTCAATCTAAATGGGTGTATTCGTGTTGACCAACTGGGAAGTCAATCTAATAATATAGACTGTTTAAATAACAAGAAGACACCCGAGTTTCCAAAGGACCCTGAACGGTAAGACTTGAGCTATGTATTTTAGGCTAGTATTATAAAGCTTTTCAAACCAACAACGGAACTAGGTCTTTAACTGGTTATAAATCAATAATAAGGCCCGTATCATACAACACTTGCTGGCAAGGAAGCAGTTGTGATCGCTGGTACAAAATCTTGTACGATTCTGTTCATCCTCGTCAGTACAACTGTTTTTATGACCGAAGTGTATCTATCACACGCTAGCATATTGTGCGCCAAGTTGTAAGAAATAAAACATGGTGGAGGATTGTCGTTTGGGAGTAAAAATTACAGTTGATTCGCATCATTAACGCAAAGTGGTCGTGAAACTTGTTTTAAGTACATTTGAAAGCATGCCAGGTACTGAATGAATGCATTCCAATCAATATTTAAGATCTAACTGTAATAATTGGATATTTAACTATACGCGTCAATAAGAAGCTCAACAAAAAGCTACGGAGTTGGTTGGAGAAATGTGCGTGTGGTATCGCGCCCACTCGCTGTTTTGAAGATCCCGGGTTCAAGGCTAACCAACGGCGAAAATGTTTACTTCTTTTCAATTATTTTATTATATCCTCCCTACATCGTACAGCAAGATTTGAACTTAGTTTTGTGTACATGACCTACGAGATGATAGTGAAGTTGTTTTCTCTCATTTAAAATAGTATTTTCCCTAAATAATGTTCAAAACCATGGACGGATACCATTCGTGATAACTATTAGAATTTTAATAGTTCAATATTTATCCCAGAATAATAATAATATGACATGTTCTGTATTTACTGGATATAGAAAGCACTTTTCACACAGGCGCCGTTTAAAGAATATATAATTTCATTCTGATGTATTTATTCGTGGGCCTACCCACATAACAAATCTATTTGTTTATGTTGCCCCTAGGATCTCTACCAGAACTAGAAAAGCAATCCGTTGGTTGTTATACTCAAACTTCCATGAAAACTGCCAGGAAAAATGGCACCTGTTCAATTTCGTGAGTTGTATGGAAGCTATTATGGAAGGCAGAACCTAGCATTGAAGGTACAAATCACACGGTGCTAGACGTGTTGTCACCGATATGACGTAGGCAGAGGCTCGCGTAGGTTCCAGAATGTGCATGAGGAAGGAATGACGACACAGGACCGGAACTGATGAATGAGTATAATAGTCCGACTGAGAGGTTATAGAGAGCTCTGATCATATCTCCAAGACAACGAGGGAGGGTCGCGGACCTGAAGTCAGTCACTTTACCAGACTCACTTTCGTGAAGCAGTCGGGTCTCCATACCAGTATAGAATACAACTTAGTGCGGGATTATCGAATTCGAAGACCGAGTTCAGTGCGTTATTCGAGTATTATCCGGCATGGACTACGTGCGAGGAAAAATGTGACAAAAATATAACAGTAGAATTATAGTACGGAGTTGTACAGGACTCGAACGGAGACTACACGTGATAACTTGCAATGTCATGCTAACGTTGTAAATTCTGTAAAATGTTACGAGAACTTTAGATATCGGAAATCTGTGGATAATTTGAAGCAAGGCCACATGTGTTATGAATTGTCACACGCAGGAGTAAATGCTACACGGAGAGCAGGCAACTGTCTATTTCTGGACTTGCTCTTATGTAACGACTCAAGGTGGACCGGAGGTGAATTAACTCTGACCAATAGCCGGCCGCATATACAGGCGATATGTAGAGCTTAATGATGGTATTTAGCTACGGAGAATTACCACCACGAGTGTGCCAATCAAAGTGTCAAGAAACGGATAATACCATTAACCTGTGGACATATGAGACAGTACTTTGATGCAAGAATAAAAATCATGATAAAAAATGGACATCACGGTCATCGGGAACCCACTCTGTGGAAAATCTAACATAAATGATGGAAGCCGCTATGGCAGGCTAAATGAAGACCATGGGGATTTCCTGGGATGGATGACGGTGATGGAGGGCTAGATGGACTCGTTCGGTGACCGTGGGGCCACGTGACGTGCTTGGTCCGGGGAGAAGTTAGACTCAGGAAGACGAGGACCGACGCCTGGAGATGGACATCGCCGGTACAATGAAACGCAGGACGAAGGTACAGAAACTCCACCATAAAATGTAGCTTAGCATAGCAGTAGTCTTTGGCAGTTGGAAACCATACCAAAATTATATTAACTATTTATGGATGTCACACCTTAATAAGAATAGATTTTTGTAATATTTAATTTTACAGATAAAATAACGTGAAAAAGATGTTTAGGAAGGAATTTCAGAAGGATATTTAACACGAAGTTCTAACACAGTAGCACAAAACCATCTCATGATATCAGATCACACTTTATAGATTTACAGATATGAGTTGTGTAATATATAAACGTAATTAACACCGCAGCTAGTACAAGGTAAAATGAATGTGGATGATGTATGATTAAGAATGTCGTATAACAATGATAATAATAGTTGAAGTATGGAAAATGATGAATATTGAAATTAATGAAGAGTTGAGTTATAACGGTTCGATCTATGCGGTCCTACAAATGATAAGGTTTGATCCAATGTTGAAATTGGAATATAGTAATAAATGTTGAATGGATTAAAAAGGTTTAATGATCCACAAAGTAAAATCATGTAATGTTAATTTTGTACTGAAGATAATCACAAAAGTGATAGTTATTGAAATGAAACTATAATTCGAGGAAATATCTGTGTGAAAAACGTAATGTGTTACGAAATAATCCTACTCAAGTGTCATGAAAATATAATGTTATCTGGAGGAGGAGTTAAATATTGTGCTTAAACAACGCGCATGAAGGACATGCTAAGAGTAAATCAGACTTGAACAAATTCAATAATGTAAAATACGTCACAAGTAACTGAAGGTGGGAAGTTTGAATTTATTGTGAAAATAGTTATCGGAGACAAAACAGTGTTAAGATTTTGTATATAAAATGCTAATATAGTTATAACAGGAGTGAACATCCATAGTGTTAATATAATATAGGCAATTATTTTAGAAGGAAATCCAGTGCGAGGAATAATTATTTTATTTTTTTGTCATTTTTAAAGCATCTCATGAATGGGCAGTAAAATAGAGATGGCTGAGATATGAATGTGGTTAAATGTAAAATCCAATTTAGGGAACAGTTGTGTTGAAAGTTGGGACACGTACAGGTTTTGACCCCATGTTATTTGATTTTTCACATGATTTAAATTTTTCTTTAACTTCCTTGCACTTCAAGCATTTATTTTCGAGAATATCTACGAGTAGGATAGTAATTGTTGTTTTATTTTTATTTTTGTATTTTGTGCATTGAAAATAAATGCAGTATGTTTCTTTTAAGGCAACTTTCATTTTTATTTTCATACTGAGGCCTGAACGATTGCTAAAATAACTTCGAGTTGGTGATACCCCATGAACCCCATCCTAATTCACGCCCTGGGATTGTTAGAATCTCGTCCGCCCGGAGCATTTTCCATTTGAAACCGAATTTGTTTATATCGTTCAGGATTTTTATTAATTTATTTTATCGTTGTACCGGATTCTTGTTACGGGTTGAGGTGATGAGCCGGGCCGCCCAATTCGAGGCTGGGGTATCGATCACAGTGTCTATACCAGCGTGTATACTAGTACCGGTAGAAGCTTCCATGCTAACGAGTGTCATGTAATACGGACCTAATGTTTTACCAGTGCTTTTTTTAGGGGGAACGCGGGGGTACGCGTACCCCTTAAACATTTGAAAACTGTTGAAGAAAAAATATTGGTACATTTGCATCTCGTCCGGCAAATATAACTTCCGACTTGAAAGTTCATCGAACAACTGGCGTCAACGCCCTGTTCACAACAGCTGGAGGAGTAATCCTCGATTTAAATCGATCTATCGATTCAGTTCCTCTTGGTCGGCAACCCGGCACTCCATTCTTATAAACACGCAGGTTTTTTTAAGGCGGGGTAGGTTGTTATTTTGTGCGTGTGGTTAGTTTTGAAGGATGAAGAAAATAAAGAACTATTTTAACATCCACCCAGGCATCGAAAGTTAATGATTCGAACACAAACAATGACCAAACTTTGCAAATTGCCGAAAATTGCAAGATCGTGAAGTTTTGTCGACTACAACTGAGAGTACCCCTTACATTCATTTTAGAAACAAAGCACTGGGTTTTACGTCCCTTTTAACTACTGTGGCTTGTAGAGACGCCGGGGTGACGGAATTTTTTCCCGAAGGGGATCTTTAACGTGCCAGTAAATCTACAGACACGGCTCCCTTGCATTTACGCACCCTCAAATGCCAGCTGACTGCACCAGAAGAAGATCCTGCGACCTTGGGAACAGCAGGCGAGAACGTTACCGCTGAGCCACGCAGCCATTCGGTTATAAATCAGAAGCATGTCTCGGTAGGATATCTATGCATGGCTTCGTAGTCGGTAGCATGCTGAACTGCAATGCCCAAGATCGCGGGTTCAAACCCGGCCAAAGTCGTTGGATTTTTAAGAGCGTTAAAATCCTTCAGTATGTCTTCCTTTGGAGGGGAAGTGAAGCCGGCAGGCCCATGTCATAGATTTATGGCATGTAAAAGAACCTACCATACCACTACAATGGTAGTGTGTAGCCACATTTGTACACTATTTGGTTAGAAACGCTCTATCAAGTTCCAACATTCGCCGCTGGGTGTCAGTGACAGTGACAGTGACGTATGGTAGCCAAAGTTGGAACTAATTGAAATTGGGGAGCCTACGAGCGTTCAATTGAAATGCCCTGCTATGGCCATCGGTTGCAATTCAAATATAAATAATAGCAATGCATTTTGAAAATTAAGACATAAGTAACTTAAAAGTAAGTGATGTCATCTCAAACTTGTGCCGATATTTTAATTTTCAGGCTTAGAAAATGGCTTTCAAATAGTCAGCGAGCTGATTTAATGAATAAAAATGTAGATTATTTTGTACATAAACTTATTCTTGAATTATTTTGAAGTAAGCCCACATATGTCGTCAGGATAATGCTCACAAACTTAATGTGGTACACTATTTGCTAATTTTCTTATGAAATACCTGGTCTCCCACATGACTGCTGTGAAGGTACGGAACACATTGTGATTGCTGAAATTATTTGTAGAATTGAAATTGTATTATATTGTCAAATTCAGGAATTAAAGGTTTCAAAATCAGGGAAAAAATACGAAGTAGGCTACTTACAATTGAGCCATTTGAGACCTTAAGATCTTTCTATACTTTTCGTTGCACAAATCACACCGGTATTTTTAATTAATTATAATGTTATTCAATTTTACGGAAGAAATATACTAGTAACCCGCCCTGGCTTCGCCCGGTATCCTTAACGGTTTACCCTGCGTACGCTTGAAAGGTGCACGGACGGCAGGTCCCAGACACAATTCAGTAAAGCCGAGGTGAACAGCGATACTCTAAACACATATACTTTTCTCTGAAGTCTTAACGCGACACGACTCGAAAGTTGTTGCTGGCCGAGGCTGGGGTGATAGACTCGCTTGCTACCTCGTAAACTCGCTCCGAAGCTAGTAATTTATATTTCCACTGAATGGAGATTGGTGGAAGAAATGAAAACGTAAAATCACTTATAGTGGGCGATGTATTAATGATAGACATAAAGTACGCTGTCGCGGACCTTTTTGTAGAACTTTTCATGATGACCAATTCTATCACTCAGTATGATATTTTTAACGGTTTATCCAGCGAAGCTAAAATGGCACACGGATGACAGGTTTTTCTTCGACTCGATTCACTGAAATAGTTACTGCTCGGCTTCCTGCGGTCACAAATTATTTTTTTTTCTAGAGAAACCTTCCTCGAGAAATCCTTTACAGAATGGTGAAAACCGCATCAAAATCCATCCAATGGTTCTCGAGATTACTCGTTACATCCAAGAATCGAGGACTCTGTTTTATACTACAGTATGACAAGATGCCCGCGACTCTCATTGAAACAAATACATGAATTTATAACTGGTATGGGCTATTAATTCTACGTAAGACTCGTTAAATACGCCATACAACTGTACCTAGGGATACTTGTAGAGAACTGAACTAATAAAAACAGAGCATTTTATTATGTCCCTATGAATTAAAAGTGTACAGTTTATCAACATTGTGATTTAACATGACTTATGTCTACAATTGAAATAATCACTCAGGTGAGTTAAAATTCATAAACCCCTACAAAAGTGAAATCATCAGTTCCGCGAATAACGCGCTCAAAGCTGTTGCCAGCTTGCTGGCCGCCGCGAGCGCTAGTGTCGCACAGTCTGACAAGAGGATGCAATTTCGTAATGCAGCGAGCTTCGTGACTGTGTATTTTAGACTGTGGTAATAAAACTCTGTCCTGCCAGATTTGCTAATCTAACTTTTCCCCCGCGAAATATAGCTTATTTTAAATTGAGGTTAGCGCCAAATAATTTTGAATCCCACCTAGCGGGACAATATTAGCTTTTTTCTTTTCTTAGCGGGAGAGAAGTTACATGTAAACTAATCTAGTTTTAATTAAAATAACGCGTTTTAATAAGGACTTAGAAAATTCTATTGGTACATTAACACTATTTGTGGGATCGTTATTAACTTCTTGAGCATGAGATCACCGTCAGCTGAGTTGCTTCATATAACGTTAATACAGTATACTGTATGTCCAACAATAAATTCCCCGAATTACGGTTATCTCCCAGTTACGAATGAGTAATGTTTTTCGCATGTGTAGTGTAAGCAACTAAACCCTATTCCGGCTCCATGTAGCATTTGTAAGGTAAAAAGGACTTAGTAGGTGCCAAAAATCTTCGAAAATTATATTTTGGGCGTTCAGGGCTAATTGCAATATAAAGCACAGGATCGTGTTGAAAAAACTGAATAAACAAAAATGAGTAGCCTATTGTATACCGGTAACTCATAAATCAACATGATACATCGTGAGAGGACATGCCCACTTTTGTTTTCTCTTGTTGAGAGAAACGCAGTCTTCATGTTGGTAGCACAGATAGTTTCGAGTTTATTTTGTTCCTGTCAGGGGAACAGGAATCTTCTAGATTTACCATTTCAGTCAAAATTAACTTCATATTTTAAAGAACTGTTTGTTGTCGTTGTTGACTTCTGTGCATAATATATTACTCGAAAATTTCTGGAGCAAAATACATGAAACATTTCTTGTGTACAGTAATAATAGCTGATTGAGAAATGGAAATACTTGTAGAATTGTTGTTAATTCATCTGGGGGGGGGGGGGGGGCTTGAGACATCTTGGTCATCAGCCCCGTATAGTTGGGTGTGTGTTGAAGTTGTCCGGCAACCTGTATTGCTGTGACGACTTTAGTAATGTGTGTAAATGTATCAGAGACAGGGATGGGGTAGACGCTCCGGGACTTGAAGTAAGGCACTATCTCGGCAATTGCCTGTAGGGAGTGTGAAAAAAACGGGGAAAACCACACTCAGGATAACCGCTGTCAGCACCGGGATTTGAACCTACGATATCCGTACTTACAGCAGCTGCCCTCGCGGCCATGGTGCACATTTGACGAGCGCGGCTACGTCGCGGGACGAAATGCTTGTAGAATTTGGCTTCGAGTAACTAACCCCCCCCCCCCCTAATTGGTCGATCCTGGCTACGCTACTGAACCCCGCCCCCCACATACCTCCTTATCGTCCGCGATCCACATTCTCTCAGGTTCACGGAGCTTGGATTCGAGCAGTATTATACTTGGCCTAAGAGTGGAGTCTTTCACTCATCTTATCGTTCTTCCCGTTTAGGCCTATCCTTCATACACGTATTTTGTCAGCCATCAGCTTGTGCTGCTTGTAAGTATCTACTGTCTACACATTACGCAACGAATTAAGTTAGAATGAAAGGTGGTGAAATATCCTTCCTATCTCGCAGCTCCCTTGTGCGTGTGACCGTGACCACCGATAAGAAAGCCAGCTCACTCACTGACGAAATTCCAGTGACGTCACGCTGCGTGGTTACAGCTTCAGATCGCCAGCCATTAGAGTCGAGCGTACTATACACCTACCCGTAAAAATCGATATTGAGAATTTAATAAGTTATAATGAATAATAAAAAGAAAAGCGACAACACAATACTCAAATTCGCTAGATGTACCACACAAAAAGCATGGCAGAATTTTGCCAGAAGAACATCGGGCCCAGGCAACATTCGTATACAAGTCATGCTGTTAGATGATGTTAGCCTACCCCATGCTGTGTTGTTCCTTGACAACATGCTTATTCTGAGAACTTGACCACAGAATTCAACCAAACCCCTGTGTGCCTTGTTGTAAGCTGTTATGAATGAATAAAAGGGGAAGAATAAAAACCTGTAATCTTGCTTCTGTTCTGACATTCTTAAACCAGAGGAAGAATAAAACGGGTAGTTTTATTTCTGTCCTGACATAGTGGTGACCCCGACGAGATTAAAAGCCGGTATCGGTAAGTCGATATTCTTACATTATCATAGCAAAGTGAAATTCGCAAGATGATAGCAGCCGTGAAAAGACGCAAAGCAGTAAGAACAATTTTTACTAAGAATTACGACAAGTTTAAGGTCGATTCACACTATACGTTACGTAACCTTTCCGTTTCCTTTCCGTACCCGTTGCGTTAAAAGTTGTTGTATTCACACAATACAGTACCGTTCCTTGTCACGACAATATGTTTACGGAAGGTATGCGGACACTTATTGACAGAGTGCGCTAGCAACAATTTCCATTCCGTGTTTAGAAGGCGTGTTTTTGCGCTCCCTTTGGGTTTAACCTGGGTTAGGGTTGGTTACAGTTTGCGGTAACCGCAAAATTGCCAAAACGAAACAGGTTATAAGAAAAGTTAGCAATTTCAGGACTTAGTGACAGAATGTGGTCCAGAAAAAATTTAGTTCTATGTGCTATTATTTTAGACGAGGAGGAGCGTAGTACAAGAAAGAGGAAACGAAGAAAATGGGTTCATGATATGTTAAAAGAGCGAAATACAGAAGGAGAGTATGTTACTTTATTCCAAGAGCTAACAGATGATGATACAAAATGTTTCCAGTACTTTCGAATGTCAAAGTATCAATTTCATGATTTACTTTCCAATATAGAAGAACGGCTCCAGCTGCAGAACACAACATTCAGAGAAAGCATCAGTGCAAAACAAAAACTTTGTGTGAGATGTGAGCCCCTGGGAGGAAATACTGTTCTATGGAAACGGTCAGAGCCATCGCGATATTTTTAAAAATAGTTTCGCCCTCTATATATTGTAGGAAACACATCTAGTCGACATCATCATCATTATTTATTCACAATATCAATTCCAATACCGTACCATTATTTATTCACCATATCAATTCCAATACATCTTTCGTCGCCATATTGCTAACTTATCTTATAACCTATTTCGTTATGGCGAGTGTAACTGCAAACTGTAACCAAACCTAACCCAGGTTAATGCCAGTGAATAAACACACAGTGCCACAACACGCCTTCTAGACACGGAATGGAAATGGTTGCTAGTGCACACTGTCAATAAGTGACCGCATACGTTCCGTAAACATTGCTGCCAAACAATCCTGTCGGGAAACGGAAGGGTCACGGAAGGTATATGTAACGTGCAGTGTGCATGTACTCATTTAAAATACAGTAAACTTTCATGTACGGTGATGTGATGGAAAGGAAACGGATAGGTTACGTAACGTATAGTGTGAATCGACCTTGAAGAAATTGACTGTGAAAATCCCGATAGAGAAGTTGTGAAAACGAAGTTTACGACTGTGGAGAGGTTAGCGGCTGACCTACACAACCTAGATGATGCCGTCATTTCGTTCATGCTGGAGGGTGAAAAGGCTAACTTTGAGGTCGAGAGTTCAACTTCTGAAGAATATAAAGAAAAGATGGATCGTGCAAGAGTAAAGATGGAGAATTTTACTGAGGCTAATCAGGTACAATTCGTAAGTGTGGCGCAATCAAATGCTTCATCACCGAATGCAAATAAGAGAAAATTAAGGCTTCCGAAAATAGAATTAAAGACGTTTAGCGGCGAGATTAAAAATTTTCTAAGCTTTCGGAGTCAGTTTAAGAGAATACATGAGGACGAAGAGGTGGAAAATGAAGACAAGTTCCAGTATCTGATCCAAGCAACTGTCGAGGGCTCAAGAGCGCGAGAGATTGTGGATAGTTTCCCTGCCATCGCGGAAAACTATGAGAATGCTATTGAAATCGATTTGGTAGAGAGGAACTTTTAACGGAATATTATGTGCGGGAACTGCTGTCATTAGTGATTAAGAAAGCTGTCGATGCAGAAAGCAAGAACGTTCGCGACCTCTCTCGGTTGTATGACAACTTAGAAGCTCACCTGCGAGCGCTGCAATCTATCGGCATTACATCGGACAAGTATGCAGCCATGCTGTTTCCACTTGTAGAATCTTCCATCCCAGAAGATATTCTGAAGATCTGGTTACGAAATCAGCCAACAGATCGTGAGGAAATTAACGATGATTGAAGTCGAGTCTATGGAGATCGCTTAAAACATTTGATGTTATTTCAGAGGAAGGAAGTAGAAAATGGAGAAAGAATCTCGCTGGTAAGGACTGGATTTAAATTAAGTGAAGACAAAGTCCAAAGAAACAGGAAAAAGGACATGCCCCTGGACGAAGCCCCTGCAACTGCAATGGATCTACTCTCCTGTGAATACAAGAACACTAGAGTTGTCTGTATATTTTGCGACAAGTCTCATGAAAGTAAAGAATGCTTCCAGGCACAAAGATTATCGCTGGAGAAAAAGCAAGATATCTTGAGAAAGAAGAACGGATGCTTCGTCTGCTTGAAGTCAGGGCATCGAGCAAGGGATTGTAAACACAAAGTAAGTTGCATTGTTTGTTACAGGACGCATCATACGATTGTATGTCCCCAATTGGAAGACAAGCAGAAGCAAGCATCAGAAGAAATAGCGGCGAAAATGCAGAACGTTTCACTGTCAAGTCAGTCGAGTTCATAGGTAGTTCTTCAGACTCTTTTAGTGAATCTTGAGAACGAGGGAAAATTGCGTACTGTAAGGGCACTTATTGACACTGGCTCCCAAAGATCGTATATATTGAAGAGAACTGCGGAGGCACTGGGATATAGAGCGGTTGAGTCTGAAACCGTGGTGCATGCACTGTTTGGGGGAGGTTCAACGAAAAAAGCGGAACACAAGCGTTACAACATTAGATTGAAGAGTTTGACAGGAAACTTTTCATGTGAGGTCCAGATGTTGGATCAGCCCCTAATATGCGGTGGTATTGCCCGCCCTAAAGGTGGTTCCTGGCTTGAAGTACTGAAAGCGAAGGGGGTTCATCTTACTGACCTAGGAGTTGGACAGCCACCTGTTGAAATACTGTTAGGAGCGGATGCGTTAGGAAAATTGTACACTGGTACCATAAAGGAACTGCAGTGTGGCCTTACTGCTGTGGAAACGAGACTGGGATGGGTTGTGATGGGCAAGTTTATTACGGAAACCGAGTCTATAGCCCATGCCACTATGCAAATTACGCTCCTCACCCATACCTATCGATTACCAGATCTTTGGAATTTGGATGTCTTGGGTATCACAGACCCCTGTGAAGGGCGAACAAAGGAAGAGGTAGCGACTGCAGTACAAAACCATTTCAAAGAAACTGTGAAAAGAGATCCTGAGGAAAGATATGAAGTGAAGTTCCCTTGGATAAATAGTGTCGAAGAATTACCTGATAATCGAGGGGTGGCAGAGAAGACACTGATCTTGACGACATCAAAACTCTATGCTATTGGGAAACTTGAGAGCTATGATGAAGTGTTACAAACTTGGCTAATGGAAGGAGTAACACAAATCGTTCCAGAAGATGAAGTGCACAGACCTGGACATTATCTACCTCATCGTGGGGTGTTCAAAGAGAACTCGACAACAAGTATAAGACCAGTGTTTGATGCTTCTTGTAAGGTGAAGGAAAGGCCTTCATTAAATGACTGCCTAGCTGAAGGGCCAAATCTGTTAGACTTAATCCCCTCAATCCTTCTAAAGTTCCATCGAGGGAGGATCGGTGTGATTTCGGATATCAAGAAGGCTTTTCTTCAAATCTCTGTTGACGATCGGGACAGAGATAATCTGAGGTTTCTTTGGTGGGAGAATCTCGAGGAGAAGAAGATAAGAGTCATGCGACACTGCAGAGTAGTTTTTGGAGTGAACTGCGGCCCATTTCTTCTGGGAGCTGTCATACAACACCATTTGGATCAACGTAAATCATCTCAGAAGGAGGTGGCGGAGAAACTGAGTGAATCATTTTATGTCGACAAATGCGTCACATCATTTGATTCAGAAGAGGAACTTAAGACATATGTGGGACAATCTACCAGGATCATGGCTGAAGGTGAATTTGAGCTGAGGGGTTGGGAGAACACTTCCTTACTACCAAGCAAAGAAGACTCAAGATCGGCACAAGTCCTTGGACTCTTGTGGGACAAAAATGAAGATAAACTGTTCTGCAGTAATGATGCATTGAGCAAGCCTAAAGGAGTAATAACTAGGAGGACTATTTTGTCGATGGTGCATAGAATATTCGATCCCATCGGATTCAGTTCTCCAATCACTCTCTTCCCTAAATTACTCCTGAAAGAAAGCTGGAAGGCCAAGTTGAGTTGGGACTCCGAGTTAGCAGAAGAATTAAAGTCAGAATTTCTGAAATGGGTTGAAGAACTACCTATTTTGAAGGATATACGAATCCCTAGATGGACCTCACTGGAAAATGTTGACTCCTGTTCCTTACACATCTTTTGCGATGCTTCAAAATTATCCTATGCAACGGTTGTATTCCTGAGATGTGAAAATACACAGCAAGTAACTGTAAGTTTTCTACAAGCAAAGTCGAGAGTTGCTCCACTCAAAAGTATAACCATTCCTAGTTTGAAATTGTTGGCGTGCCTAATAGGAGTACGTCTAGCCATGCAAGTGAAGAAGGGGTTGAATGTTACAGAGATGAGGATGTATTATTGGACAAATTCAACTACTGTTTTGCATTGGATCTAGAGAAGGGCAATGGGGAACATTTGTTATGAACAGGGTGAAAGAAATCTGCACCAACTCCAACCCTAGTGACTGGGGCCATATCCCTGGACAAGAAAACCCTGCTGATCTGCCTTCCAGAGGCTGTAACACCAAAAAAAACTATTAGAGTCGCGATGGTGGGAGGGGGGAGTAACTTAGATGTGTTGTGTTGTTTTGATTCTTTTAAAACCAATAAGTTATCGATAGAATCAAAAGGTGGGAGGATGTTAGATGATGTTACCCCATGTTGTGTTGTTCCTTGACAACATGCTTATTCTGAGAACTTGACCACAGAATTCAACCAAACCCCTGTGTGCCTTGTTGTAAGCTGTTATGAATGAATAAAAGAGGAAGAATAAAAACCTGTAATCTTGCTTCTGTCCTGATATTCTTAAACCAAGAGGAAGAATAAAACGGGTAGTTTTATTTCTGTCCTGACACATGCTATGTTTTCACAATAAATACATTCGTCGATAAGGTTGACCTTCACCAAAAATCAGACGGCCAGTAGCTGCACTATAGACAGACATGTCCTAATCTTCTTTTCACTTCCAGACAGCATCAGCACGAGAAAGCACGAGTTTCACTACCAGACATCACCAGTTGCACTGCCAGGAGGTACGAGCCCAGACAGGAGATAACACCTTTCATGTTTTCAGACCAGGAGGACACCGAAATTGGCAGATTACACTCTCTTTTTTTAGACTATCGTACACCAAAAAGAAGACATTCAACATGGGCAATATCCAGTGGCTGTGGAACACTGGATAAGCGCCAATCATGCGGCAACACAAATAACAGTGAGAGATGTCATAATTTTGTGAATGGCTTGCCTCACTGCTACACACCAAATTGCTAACCACAGAAGGCAATTCTACACATAAACCTAAGATACACGCGATCGCATAGCTCATTGGTATAAGTCTTAAGTTAGGCTTGGTACGGCCGATTAGACTATAAACTAAACATAAGACAGTACTATAATTCTAAGTAGCGCAGCGCATAGGTGTATATATAAAACGGTACTGTAGGGAACAAATTAGATATAGGACCTCACCTTAAATATAAGCCATTCTCTTCCTTTTACATCGCCAACTGTAACAACATAAGGTAATATGACATGTCCACCTCATTCAATAAAGACACATCAAATTTCACGCCATTTCACGACCATCCAATAGCCTTGTACTCAACTGTATCATACTGTATTTCATTGTATTTGTATTGTATTTTTCTACATTTGTACTGACGCGTATTTTTGACCATTGTAATGTATTCTTTTTTTTTTTGCCATGGTACTACATTGTATCTGACTTGTAACATGACACCACACACATCACTGTAAATACCACTTATTATTGTAAACACCATGTAAAAATGTAAACATCCTCATCTCATAATCATCAAATTCAATATACAAAACTTGTGCCTTCCTTAAAAACCTACCCCAACCCAAGTACACACAACGACAAAGTATCTACATCCACGACTACACCTACCACTACATCTACGACTACACAACTACACGGAAAAGAAGAGGACATGCAAGAAGATGGAGAAGACCCCCCGACTTTTCCAATGGTTGAGGACAACCATTAAACCCAAAAGGGTGTTGTTATATACTGGGGTTCGTACAGGGTATAACCACCACCCCCACCCCATCAGCCCCCTTTCACCACCCTTCAGCCCCTATTTTATAAAGGAATCAGCAACTACAACTATCTAGCCTCATAAATTACACTCAAAGCTGGGCCAGCTAGTTCAGTACACATGTTGCAAACTTTTCAACACTTACTTAACACAAGTGGCACAAGGAATGTGACAACCTTTTCGGAACCTTCCAAAGTAGCACAAGAATGTGCTGATTTTCTGACACAGCATTGACGCTTCCAATAAAATCCCGCCTACAATAAGGACCGGGGTCTCTCTCCGACACTCGACGCTGAACGACGACGAAGTGCCGCCCATTTGACAGCAGATCCAGTGAGTGTGTACTTAAGTTTTTTTTAAATCCTGAATCATCCTTTCTAAAACCAGACCTCTAAAAATTGTAATCATCACATCCATCATTGTACTTTTTACTTCGCTAGAATTCAACTAGCGAATCTGCACACATTTCACGCTAAAAAGCAATTAAACCATTTACATGCTTTTAGTTCACTCTGTTGTATTACTTAAATCCAGCGAACCCCAGTCCATTACGCCACAGTGCCTGACCAGGTCGAGGCCATTGTCTTGTTGTCAACTTGGTAAAACAGCCGTCAACATTAAGCTCAAATTAACATTTCCTGGCAGCAGCCATCTGCCTGCTCTCTCTCTCTTTCACTCAAGCTCCCTCTCACTTTTGTACAACACAACACACTCGAGTTTAGCCCTGTAAACAATTACACGCGCCTTCAGAAGAAATCACCCCCCCCCCCCCAACTGAGCTAACAACCCCAGGAAAAAACAATTTGCCAGGGGCACCAGGTAAAACAATTTGCCGGGGGCACAGGGTAAAACAATTTGTTGGACGCGCCGGGTAAAACAATTTAGTGAACCTCAGGGCAAAATAATATATACAGATGATGCTACAGTTTCCGGGCGAAGCCGGGCGGGTTGCTAGTTATCACTAAAAAGAAATTAAAACATGAATTGAATATCGCAACCCACTTAATTTAAAGAATGAATACAAAGGGAAAAGAAAAAACGTATACTACCTGACTATTTCGAAGATTGCTATTTAGAAATATGATGTAATCAACTGGCCATACAATCCAAGTGAAAGCAAACAGGGAAACAGCAATTAACTCAAAGGACGTAGATCTTAGCAAAAACTAACATTATTTAAAAAAAATCCAGTTCAACATTGTATTCTAAAAATTAACCGCAAATCTTCTGCAAACATTATCCGCAGCTTATCCGCTATCCACACAGCCATGGCGAAAAATTTTGCGGATATTATATCCGCATCCACGCAGGACTTTACCTGTCACCTGCTCAGGCACACAGAACGCGATTTGTTCCGCCGATCAGCGATCTCTGCCCACTGCTAGCTGGCGCTAGTTTGTATTCCCATGTCACACAGCGTGATAGTAGTAGGTAATCTGTGGCGTGATCTATCGCAGCGAGTCAGTACTGATCGAGGTGGGCAGCGATCCGTTTGTACAAAATTACAGAATTATAGTGCAGTTGGTGCAATGGGAAGAAAAGGAGGCACTCATAGAACAAGTCAGAAAATACATGTATTTGTGCGATACTTCCAAACTGTACAAAAATGTGTTTCTCTCTTTCTATTGATTTCATCTACGGTACCCAACATCGTGTTTTCTTTCTGTCTCGTTCTATTGTTATAAGGAGGAGGATTTGATTCTCGTCAGATCTACAAATTTTTTCTCAATATCTAAAAATAAATATGAACAAAAAGTAGTGCAACTGCTAACCGGAAAGCGATCACGATATCGGATCATGCACAAAGATATCGCAATGTGTGTGACGGTGCCATATCACTGCGACAGATCGCGTTCTGTGTGCCTGAGCCTTTACCACGTCTGTTACGAATACACTGCGGTCCTGGATCATGGTAAGACTTGACTTTTCAATCGGTCAACACGATTGTGCCCAATTAGATTAGGCGAGGAGTATCACGATTTGCCCGACTGGCGGTGAGTATTGAGGTAGGCTATTAGAAGCCATTTTTGCCACCAACCATTTCTTCAGTGTAGCCGTTTAGTATATATGTTAAATTTGGCATATCGTTGTACCCCCCCCCCCCCAATATAAGTGGGTACAATCGTGTTGACCGATTGGAAAGTATTCTATGATAGATTACTAGGCAATACTGAAAACTGGCCTCTGATATGTCAAAGGTAAGACTTTATAGCCCAGGGCAAAACAATTCGGTGGACGCGCCAGGTAGTTGCAATCTAGGGCTCACACATTGAGTCTCGCAACAACGACCCCGTACCCATTTTAATTAGCCAAGCGAGTGAGAAAATGTAAATACCCACCCTCCCTACCCCTAACGCGTACACAAGCGCAGGATCCCGGCCCTGACCACAAAAACAATTTGGGAGAGGTACCAGGTAGTCGCAATTAAAAAGGACCCATACAACGGGCCCAGCAACTAAGTTAAGCCAATACATCGAACAGGCTTAACGCGACCCTGCAGCACCTCCTTAACCGAGCGAGAATTTTTTTCAATTAACCTCCCAACAGCCAAGCAAGTCAAACCACCCCTAGTAAAGAAATTAACTCCCCACCCTCGCGTAAAATCTAGAAAGGAGACCACCAAAATATAATTTGGTAAAGGCCATACGCCGTCTCAGTTTTTAATAACACAAATACAACTTGATTTGACACGGAACCGAACCATTTTAAGGGTTCAATCGATTCCTAACGAGCATCCCTCCTGCAGCTAAGCCAAGCAAGGGAAACTAAGCTCACGCCCAGACTTTAGAACATATAGCACAGGGCATTCCTACATCTCAAACACGGACACACATTTTCATTAGAAACAGTTGACACGCACGCAAACACATAAAAACAGCATTTACATTCATACAGAGACCGTAGGACCACGTGCAGAGCCGACAGGATTAGCCGCCAATAATGTAACGATACACACTTACACTGCAGAAAGCAGGCAACCAAACTTATTGTACACACATTTAAATGCATAACATACGAGTGCGAAAGGCACAGGTACGACTGCATACAGTGCACACGCGATTAGGCGCGACACATGCAAGATTGAATGCCACAAACATACGATCAGAAGCAACAAATATACGACTAAGGGCAGCACACAAACAATTAAATACGATACATGCAATACTGCATACGGAACATATGCAGGCTAACATGATACACGAACGATTGAACACGATACACGCGCAATTGCAAACAGACACAACCCTTGCACAATTGAATACAGAACACGAGAAACTGCATTCAGAATACAGACAATAAGGGAACATGCGCAATTAAATGCACGAACACTATTAATACAACCGACCCAGGCGGCCACATTAGGCTAAAAAGCAGGGAATCGAACCAAGCACGGAAAAAGGTTCAACTCGGTCCTAAGCACATAACCAACCCTTAAACAAAGATCCCAGACAACACAATCGACACAACACCTAACGTATAGTGATATCCATATGAAAATGAAAATCCACAGCCTGCTTCCAGTCTCCGACCGGGTCAGGAATGGAATGAGTGAAGCCCCCATCTAGCGGCGGAGATATGAACTGTGCCGGCTGCCGAGGCCTGACGCACTCCTCTGGGGCAATGATTAAATGAATGACAGATGAAATGATAGTGGAGAGTGTTGCTGGAATGAAATTTTGACAGGGAAAACCAGAGTACCCGGAGAAAAACCTGTCTGCCTCCATTTTGTCCAGCACAGATCTCACATGGAGTGACCGGGATTTGAACCACGGACCCTGCGGGGAGAGGCCGGCGTGCTGCCGCCGAAGCCACGGAGGCTTTAGTGATATCCATATATATAAATATTTAAAATTACCGCACAACAATAGCCCTTTTCATCGGAGTGAAGAGAGGACGTTGCAAGGCATTAATTTATAGTGCTATATTATGTATGTATATTGAATATGTTGTATTCTTTGTACTTTCTGTATCGTACACAATAAGGGGAAAATCATTATAACTGTGCCAAAAAACAACGCTAGTCACCATTTGCACACCCAAGCACACGGGGTAGAATTCCATACATACATACATACATACATACATAGGGAAACACTTAGACATGACAATAGGGAAACCAGGGAATACGTTACCGGTACTGCATAAGTAGACATTGTACAAGGCAGGTACATGTATGTGCCAACAGACGAGACAGAACACACGCTAACACTACTTACATAACCGTGGGCGGAAATGACATACAATGCTTTACTTGAGCCAGCGGTACTGCCGTCCAGGCACGTGCCGATCGAGTACACGCATACATACGTTGTACTACTGCAGAGACACAACATCAGGGACAGCAAAATAGCAGGCCACATGAGGCCGACACACGGAAAGGATAGGCTCCCTCGACACTAAAGACAAACTACCGCCGAAATACATTATACATTTACATATAAACAATAACACAGACATTTCAACACGCCGCTATGCGCTCAGAAGCGTTTCCAGCCATTCACAAGATGGCAACAGGCCTCCAAAGGTATGCAAACATCACAGACATTGTACACGAATCTATATAAACAGAGTCGTGTTTGTGGCATCCACAAAAGTGCCGACACGATCACAACATATAGAGGCTATGTATAACAGTCAAAACCTACTTCAGTTACTGCAACACTTCAGGGATAATACAACAGGTATTCGCTTAGATTTTTTCTCTTCTTCAAATGGATCATTTTATTTCGCAAATTAAGTCGCTTTGGCACATATATCATTGATATCCGACTGAACAATTATCGTTAGTTCCATTCCAACGCATTCTACTTTAGTCAACGCGTGGGGCCTATTACCTAGAGTAGTGGAGTGGTGTTAATCAACTTGACCCATACCAGTGACTTCATATGAGCCTACGAGGCAGGGCCTACTTGCCACCGTGCAGTAGGGTGGTGTCAACCACCTTACCTGCAATTTAGGGATCATTTCATCATAGTCTACGTAGTAGGTCCTATTGCCTTGAGCAGTAGTGTGGTGTTAAACGCCTTACCTACCCTAGTTTCCATATTTTTCATCATAATGCTGAATGGATCGTAAGCGGAACAAACTATAAGTGTGTGTCACGTATCTGTAGATTATTATTAAATCCAGTAACAATAAATGTCAATGGGATCATATTTTTTGATTTTTGCCCATGATCCATTAGTCTCTTATGTCAACGTTCCATTTTGAGAACAGTAAATTATATATATTTTTGTTGGTTGATTTAAAACAGAACCAAGGATTTTTGGAATAAATAGTTCTTACACCTGACTTGTTCTGAATCAGAAATAAAACTCACATAATCAGGAAAATAATTTCACACATCACAGGGACATAGTTCAAGGACACTTCGCGAGTGATCCTTACACATAACATTGAAGGCAACAGTAGAGCACAACAATAAGCCCGACACCACACAATACGAAAGCTCACATTACAATAAGCCACAAATAACTGCGCACGCACACGCAAAGGGTACGAAACACATAATAAGGGACCTATACACACAACCAAGCACACAGAGGATGCCATTAGTCCAGGGACTGTAAAACACAGGTAAAGACACTTTCCTGTAGTACACATGGGGAAACACAGAAATTCACAATATACTACATGCACGCAGGTGCAATCCACCCATTCCAAGGGGGTAACACTTAAAACACAACCCCAATTAACAATATACAGAGAGCAACAGGATTTAAAAACTGCAGAGCAATAGCGAAAAGGCATTAATCCAAGAAAATAAATTTATAAAGACAGCACGAGAAGAAACCCATAATTCGAACAGAAATATTTAAATTTTCCCTTCCAGAAAGCAAGTAAATAAAAACCTGCTAATTTCCTAAGTAAGCATTGTCACTATCGAGGAAAAATTGGAAGCATTACCCCTCACATAATCATCCCCAGTATCACTACTTTGTACTTATTATTATTATTATTATTGCTACATATTGTTAATATCATTAGCAGGAATATCATTATTTGGATCAGTGTTATTATTTTAAGGAAATAAGATTGCAGTATTAATATCTACAGAGAAAGTACACTTTAGAAGTAAGAAGGAAAGAACGCAGTTAGTTAAGTAAATCGGTATTTTAAGGAAGGAACCTGAAGTTACCTGTACCCATAGGAAGAATTAGTAGGCACAGGCATAAGATGCCAAAAAGAGTTAGAATTATAAGTTTATTATTAATGTTTAAGAAGTACAAACAACATAAATCAACATGATTATTATTATTATTTAGCAAACAACATACTCCACACCACAGAAATTAAGAGGAACGGAGCTCGAACACAACGACACTGTAAATTAACCTTGATCCAATAATCTTAGAAGTAGCATTATTCGCATTGTTTCCAGCATTATAATTATTATCATTATTACCTATTCTAATCATCATTCACATAGCCGGCAGTAGCAATTTCATTACAACGCCTACCAGCTAAAGGCAGGGAACATTTTCACTACCGTCAGCAGAAAAACAAGGAAGAATTAGCGAGACCATTCAACTGGCCGCATGAACGCTTTAATGCAAGCAAGAAAATAAGCAGCTCACTACCGCGAGTAGATATGCCCACAGGACGGCAGTCAGCGCCATTTTGAACCACGCTTACCTCAGTACGTCATACCCCACCCACAGCGATAGCACAGGAGTCACGTAAACGCGTGACGTCATACCACCAGTAATCACGTGAGACTGCGCGCATCATTTGATTGCATGGCCTCGTAGTAATAAGCGGAGTTACAGTTCAGAAGTACTTTCACATGCATAGTCATTTAACCTACTAACAAAATAACAAATCCAAAGGACCCCGAATGCAAGTCCAAGCAGGGGCGGATCCAGGGGGGGGGGGCGATGGGGGGCGATCGCCCCCCCCCCCCCCTAAGACAAAAGAAAAGAGGGAAAAAGAGAAAGGAAAAGGGGGAAAGCGAAGGAGAGGAGAGAAGAGGGAGGAGAGGAGCGAAGGAGGAGACGCACCAAACAAACTATAAACAACGATTTTAACCTAACTAGTATTCAGTTAATAATCGAGCAATATACAGTATATTAAATTACCTAGCCGCGACGCTCTCTTCTCGCTACCCCGCTCGCTTATTTTCCAGCACTGTTGCTATTGGTGTGACGAGCCGAGCTGACTGAGCACAGCGCAGCCGACGCGCCGCCTGTCCGAACGGAGCCGAGTACAAACGAATAATCCCCTTCGGCCCGCTTCACCCGCGCCTGAGATATGTCTATCGAGGGAAATTGTATGAAGACTTCACAAGCTTTATAAATCTCCGAGAAACAGTGCACAACCGTTTAAAGGGAAAAGACGTAATTAAATGGAAAGTAAAAGGAAGAAAAAAGACGAAATCCCAGTATCCGAACAGGAAAATATCGCCCGAAACGAAGGGAAAGTCGATAGAGAAATAAAATTAATACTGAAGGGCTAGCGCAAGAATCGCCAAATCCGAAAACTGGAGAAGAGATGCTAAATGATGACAATATTGAAAAAGAAAACAGCGTGGCGGTAACAGAAACCGAGCGAGAGCTACAGGAAGGAAAAGAACCAAAGAAAGCAGAAACCGAAGAAGAAATCCACAAGCAAGAGATAAAGATGGAGAAAAAACTAAGGAGGATTCGAAGAGAAAATGTAAAGCCAAAAATAAAGCCAAGAAACAAGTTGCAGAGCCTACTATCAAGAAAAAGAAGAAAAATGTAGCAGAACCAGAGGATGAAGATGAATACGACCAACAAACAAGAGATAAAGATGCAGATGCAAGAACTATAGAGGAGAAAAAGAAAACGCAAACCAAAGAGAGAACCAGCAAGAAACAAGAAACCAAAGGAGTCCCAGAGCCTACCGTAACCGACAGAGACGTGGGTAAAACTGTGTTGAGTATTCTCAAGCATCACAGTCTTGTCCTATGTTGGTGTGTTGGCGTTGGTACTGACGGGTGCGCTATCATGGCGTCGGTAGCTTGTGGTGCTGTCGCCGAGGTGCAAACCGAAGCAGAGCATGCCGTTAGGTGCCCTTGTTATAATCACGCTCTGAATTTGTCTATTTCGAAGTCCTTGAAAGTCGTCGCCGTGCGAAATGCAATAGGAGTTATGAAGGCCACTATTACGTCCATTGATTCGTCCTCAAAACGCTCCTATGTATTTAAAGCAACTCTAGGTGAACTTTTATGTGGACTTTGTGAGAAGCGGTGGATCGAACGGCACGACGGTTTTGTACAATTTCGCTCTTTACTCCCGAACATAGTCGAGAGTTTAGACTCGATTACTTTATGGAAAGACTCAGAAAGTGCTTCTAAGGCAAAAACGCTCATAGCTGCTCTTTGTGAGAGTGATTTTATAGTTATCGTCATTTGCTTGTCAGAAATCCTTGGAGACACTAAATCACTCAGCATTTTGTTTCAAAAAAGGGCAAATAGACTTGAAGGAAGCCCAGGATGCGCTAGACGACACTACTACTGTGTTGAGCAAGAGGCGCGAAGAGTGCGAAACACAATTTTCTGAGCTCTTCCACGAATCAGAAGCTCTGGCAAAACAACTTGGAACCGAACGTCTGCTCCCACGCATCGCACAACGGCAAAAGCACCGCGAAAATCATCCAGCGTCAACCGTAGAAGACTACTATCGCCGGGCCACTTTCATACTCATTTTAGACTACGCCTAGAAGACCTAAACACTCGCTTCCCTAAAGCAACGCAAGAGTTACACAGCTTATCAGCAATGATACCAATATCATCATGGACGTCAGCGGATGTGGACACAATCGCTGCAAAGTACTTCAAACTTCTCAATCAACATTCTGCCGCGTCGGCGGCAAGGCTTCTACAGGCTGAACTTCGTATGTGGAAGGTAAAGTGGTCCCGGGAGCTTGAATCGGGATCAACCATCCCAAAGAAAGCTATGGAAGCTTTAATTGCCTGCGATAAAGAGTTGTACCCCAGTATTCATCGATGTCTCAAGATTTATGCTACTTTACCCGTCAGCGCCGCTTCATCGGAAAGGTCATATTCTTCTTTGAGAAGGCTGAAGACGTGGTTGCGTTCAACTATGTCCGATGAACGATTAAATGGACTTGCTTTGTTGCACATCCACTACGATGTTTATGTTGACCCATCTCGCGTGATTGATCGGTACGCGAAAATAACAAACCGGCGACTAGAGTTTGTTGTTTAGCTTAAAATTGTTTTTATGAACAAAATTGCTGTATTTGTAATATTTACGTACAATTAGCAATACACATGTACCTGTCATAATTTCGGTTAGCCTTGTTCTTATTTCGCTCAACCTATACCCCTAAAATAAAGGTTAAATACAGTTTTAAACTCCCGTAAATCTGATTAAATCGTGTCTTTAACGATCTTTTTCTCGTTGATTGATTAAAATTCCTCGGGCCTCGAGCCGGGTTTTTATATAATCTGAAGCTATTGTCTAAGCTATATAATTATTTTTTTACGGTTGTCAGTCAGCAAACTATATAACTCTGATTTTACTCTCCTACCCTTTAATTACATTAATGCAGTAACTATAAACTATGAAGCCGGTATGATAGCGTTTTGGATAAAATTAAAAGTCTATCTTTACGAAAGCGCTCCAGCGATATTATTGGCATGGCAAATGATAATATAGAGAGCAGTGTCGGACAGGCCATTTGGGAAGAACGGGAGTTCCCATCGAGGCATCGGGCCAGGAGACTATGAGTGCCGAGGCCCGCCCTTAGGCCCTTGTGCAAATAGGCCTGTGACCCCAGTTAATAGCTAGCTAAGATATTCTGCGTCTTTGTTTACAACTTAAGAGAGGGAGGGCTACTCGCAAAGGGGATAAGTCAATCATTACCTATGAGCAGGTCCGGGGGACTTTTGACCCCCCTCGGACCATTCAAGGCATCTGAGGCATCAAGGGGCCTCGGGGTCTTAAAATTAATGGCCTCGGCCCTTGTGCGAGTAGGCCTCTAACATCAGCTTATTATATTGTATCTAAAAATGGGGAAAAGCGGGGGGGGGGGGGTAAGTTCCGAAGGGGGCTCATTACGATCACAGTATTTCAATGCGCGCGATCCCCGTATCAGTAAACTCCGCATAAAAATATTTTTCAGCGTAAAAATTGGAGCAAGTCACTAGGGAGAGGGTGGGTGAGGGGGGGGGGGGTAAGGCCCCTACTCTCCCGCTCCCGTCGAGGGCTCTTAGGGCCAGTCCGATACTGATAGAGTGTACGTAAGTATAGGTAAGTATGAGCAAACAAAATATTGTTTAGTGACCACACAGAAAGTAGGAAAGTAACGAAAAATTTCACATTTCAAAAAAAATGACATTTTGGTAAAAGTATGCGCAAATAATTCGATGTTTATTGTTAACTTTTAAATTTGCATTATGGTATATTACCCCCCCCCCCCTCCTCCATTTTGAGGACAGATATCATGACCGCCCCCTCCAAGTTCAGTGTCTGGATCCGCCCCTGAGTCCAAGTAGGCTACCTAAGTAACTCACTAACAAACCTAAATACCCAAACGAACAAAAATAACCTGCTAACTACCCATCGAAATAACTAACTCACTAACAAACCCAAACACCCAAACTAACAAAAATTAACCTGCTAACTACCCATCCATATAACTAACTAACAAGCTAACAAACTAGCTATCTACCTAATTAACCATACTAACAATCCAAAATGATATGCACATGTGTAAGTACATCATCCGCTAAAATCCAGCAGAAAGGACAAGTCCAGTTTTATTTCCTACCGCCCCACACCACCCCATCCTTATAACCTATGAGTACACGCAACCTAGCTGCAAATGTCGAAGGACGAGACGCACAACGATCATATCACATACAGATTAAACTAATTTCATGATATACACACTGTACGCACAATTATCTAAACACATGCTACACGAAAATCACAAAGCAAATAACTCACATCATCACATACAAATTTTTACACTAAACAATACAATGGCGCGAGAGGCCAAGGGTACAACCAGCCGAGTTCAAGGAATTAGCCAGCCAGCGAGCTCGGACAGGTTAGCCCAGAACTTCAGGCGAGAGAGACCAAGGGTAAGACTAACCGAGTTCAAGGACTTTGCCAGCCAGCGAACTCGGACTGACCAACCCAAACATTATTAGGGTGAAACCAACCACGTTCAGGGAATTAGCCAGCCAGTGAACTGATCCGGTACAATTTTAAGATCCGTTCGACTTTATTTCCATCTAGTGGTCACTAGTAAAACATCTAAGTGATCGTAATTTCCGCGCGTCTGGAAAAGGAAAGCGCCCGCGATGGAGAACCCATCTTAGTCTAAGAAACACGCCTTCGGCGATTGTTATCGCGACTGAATTGTTATTACGAGAGAGAGAGCCTTGGAGGCTGGGTTTAGACAGCTCCTTAACCCGGTCCATGAGGCAATTATAATTGGCTACATGGATAATTCTTGCCAGGCGCGTCCACGTCGCGGGGGTGGGCAACGGTACTGTAATATACCATGGAACTAAAGTACCGGCTAAGTTCTGGTGAGGACCCAGTCCTATGGGGAATAACATAGGCCCCGTGCACAGGGTTACGTGCGAAGACCGCAACGGAATCTGCAGCGGAGAAGATGGACTTCGGAACGGTGGAGATTGCGGAAGAGGCAACCCAGTACTCAGGGAATAGTATGAGTACAGCATCAATCGGCAGCGTCTGTTTCCCAGGTTAGGGGCGGCTGCAAGGGCGTCTGTTTCCCATGTTAGGAGCGGCCTGTATAATAGCTGGCAGTAGCTTCATAAAATGCCTTTGGGAGTGGCGACCCCATCGTAATAATAGCCTAAAATGGAAATGGCACTTCAAATGATTCGGAGAAGGTTAGGGCGTACCCTGCAGGCGACGCAGGTACTGGGGAAATGGGCGACCAGTAACCGAAATGAAAGTGGGAATCATGAATGTCATGACCCTGACAGGCAAGGTGGAGGAGGTGGTAGACTTCATGGAGAGGGAGAATGTTGGATTGATGGGGCTGAGTGAAGTGAAATGGAAAGGTAAAGGAAGGAATAAATTGAGGAAAGGATATACATTTTACTGGAGTGGTGGCCAAGAGGCAAAAAATGGCGTGGGCCTGATAACCTCGAAACAACTGGAGGAGTATGTTGAAGTGGTCGAGTGTGTGAGTGACAGAATAATGAAAATTAGAATGAAGATGAAAAATGACGTGATGGACTTCATACAAGTGTATGCACCACAGAGTGGAAACAGAGAAGAAGATATTGAAGTATTCCTGGAGGATGTAGAAAGAATAATTTCAGATGTAGAAGTGGTGATCATGGGAGATATGAATGCACAAGTCGGAAACGAGAGACAAGGAAAGGAAGAAGTCATTGGACCATATGGATATGGGAAAAAGAACCGGGAAGGAGAGGAACTTGTAAACTTTTGTGAAAGGAATGGACTAATAGTGGGTAATTCATGGTTTCGGAAGAAAAACAGCAGGAAAATTACGAGATATGGTTGGGGCGATAAGAACAAAATCAGTAATTGACTACTTTCTGGTGGAAAGGACTAATCGCAGAAAGCTGATAGATGTGGCAGCTTTACCAGGAGAAGCATTTGATGGGGACCATAGAGCTGTGGTGGCAAAATTTAGATGGGAAAATTGTAAAACCTAAAGGAGATCAGAGAAAGTAAAATAAAAGTTTGGAAATTGAAAGATAAAACTGTACAGGAAGATTTTCAGGAGAGATTGAAGCAACAAATCCCAGTTACTGAAGTGGAAAACATAGAAGAGGAATGGTCCCACTTTAAAAAGGCATTTGTTGGTGCAGCAGAGAGTGCTTGTGGTAGGACGTCAACAAGAGTGAAAGAGAAGGAGACACCGTGGTGGAATGAAGAAGTGAGGAAAGCAGTGAAAGAAAAGAAGTCTGCATGGAAAGAATGGAACCGAGATCAAACAGAAGAAAGCAAAATGAAGTATCACGACAGCAAACGGAGGTGTAAGGAAGTGGTAGGAGAAGAAAAGAAGAAAAGTTGGGAAGAATTTACACGAAGAATGGCAACAGATGTAAATGGCAGTAAAAGGATGCTGTATGGGCTTCTAAGAAGTAAGAGGAAAGAAAGAGTTACCACAAAGCTGGTGAAAAAGGAAGATGGAGAGTTGTTAACACACCCAGAAGAGATAAAGGGACGATGGAAGGAGTATTTCGATAAGCTATTGAATGTGAGCAATTGTACTGGTGAGATGGAAGTGACACAACCTGACGACTCTATAACAGAAGATGATATAACAATGCTGGAGGTGGAATTAGCAGTACAGAAAATGAAGATGGGAAAAGCAACAGGGGTGGATGAAATCAGTGTAGAAATGATAAAGGCTGCTGGACCTGTTGGTATGCAATGGTTGTATCGACCGCTAAAGTGTGTGTGGAAACGGAAATGTGTACCAGAAGACTGGGAGAAAGGGCTAATAATACCAGTGTTTAAGTAGGGGGACAAGAAGGTGTGTGATAACTATAGAGGGATCACCCTCTTATCACAGATAGTAAAAATACTGGAAAGGATATTAGAAAGAAGAATGAGAAGAAAGGTGGAAGGAGAGTTGCAGGAGGAACATTATGGCTTCAGGAGTGGAAGATCCACAGTGGACCCAATCTTTAGCTTGAGGCAGGTGATGGAAAAGAACTGGGAATATGGAGAGGATTTGATCATGACTTTCATAGATCTAGAAAAGGCATATGATAGTGTCCCCAGAGAGAAGGTATGGGAAACCATGATTAAGAAGAGAAATGTTGGAAATGGTGCAAGCAATGTACAACAACTGTGTTAGCAGGGTACTGACCCCAGTTGGAAAGACAGATTGGTTTAGGAACAAGACTGGACTAAGACAGGGGAGTGTGCTGTCACCTCTCTTGTTCATAATGGAGATGGATGAAATTGTAAAGGAAACAAAGGAAGCATATGGACATGAAGAAATGAAGTTACTCTTATTTGCAGATGATATTGTGGTCTGGGGAAGGAACACCGAAGAAGTGCAAAAACAACTAGATGCACTGGACGAAAATATTCAGAAGTACGGCCTGAAAATCAGTATAGAGAAAAGCAAGACCATGGTGATGACAAGAGGGGAAAGACAAGGAAAGGGCACTGTGAAAATTGGAAGTCAGAGTTTGGAAATTGTGGACACGTTCAAATACCTAGGAAGTGAATTGATGCAAACTGGTAGGTTGGACATGGAGATTGGCAGGAGGGTACAGCAGAGCAATGCATTCTATCAAAGTGTAAGAGAACTTGTTTGGGATAAGGAAGTACCAAGGAAAAGCAAGGAGGTAATGTATAAAGTGTACTATGTTCCCATATTAACTTATGCAGCTGAGACTTGGACCCTGACAAGCAGGCAAGAGAGTAGAATCCAAGCCAGCGAAAGGAAATTCCTAAGAAGTATGATAGGAAAGACAAGGAAAGACAGAGTGAGGAATGAAGATGTTAGGAAGGAAGTCGGGATGGAAAAACTAAATGAGAGAATTGAGAAGAATAAACTAAGGTGGTTTGGACATGTAAAGAGGATGGAGGAAAATAGAATACCAAGACAGATGCTGGAGGCGAAGTGCAAGGGTAAGAGAGCAAGAGGAAGACCTAGAACAAGGTGGATTGATTCAGTGAAGAACAGCGTAAGGAAAAGAAATCTGGACTGAGACAAGATCGTGGAAGAAGAATGGTGGAAGGAAAGAGGAAAGTGGAGAAGTGCCATAAATACCCCGACCCGGCAGGAGCTGGATAAGGGGAAATGATGATGATGATAGAGATATAAGATGTTGAGCCGACATAATGCCCACTACCGACAGTTCTATTGAAAACGTTACGTGTTATTATTATCTGTTGATCTTCGAGGTTATAAACGTTGAGGGAACACGGCAGGATTCCGGCCTCTGTCTAGCAGTTGAGGTTTTTCGTTATATGAGATAATTATTAAAATGGAATGCCGGCCCCGTGGTGTTGGGGTAGTGCGCCTGTCTCTCACTCGGAGGCCCCGGGTTCGATCCCCGGCTCCGTCAGGGATTTTAAAACTGACGTGAGGGTTGGAACGGGGTGCACTCAGCCTCGTGAGGACAATTGAGTAGCTGTCTGACAGTGAGACAGCGCCTCGATCACGAAAACCAAGATTAACGGCCGAGGGGACTCGACGCGGTGATCACGCGTCACCCCAATATCTGCATGCCGAATTGCTGGGCAACGGTTGCTTGGTCAGCCTTAGCCCGTCATGGGCTGTATAGTACCAGTTTTTTTTTTAAATTAAAATGGAATATCATCAGAGACCTTCCAGAACGTCTCGGAGAAAAAGCTAAGTGGAAATGGTCCTTGTTGTTATTCTCTATAAAAGTGTCATGCTTCGAAGAAAACTTATCATCGATATGTATACACTCCCCAAATTTCAGTGTTAAAAGTTCCTTAATTTAACCTGCTAAGGTAGGGTTAAACTGGAGATCTTTCATGTTTTTCTTTGAGGTTATTTGGTGTTTTTTTTTCGTCCCTAGTTATTCGTTATAAATACGTACGTAGTGGAGAATCGACTTGCTTGTTTTGGGGTTTATTCATTTTAAGGGATTCTTCTTGTTGTTGTTTCATTTCCATATCTTGTAATGTTTTATTTTTGTGCGTGTTCTTGCGATTGTTTTGGTCACGAAACATGATTGTATTTCTGAGAGATGTTTCGATCCCCGGCTCCGTCAGGGATTTTAAAACTAACGTGAGGGTTGGCCCCGTGGTGTTGGGGTAGCGCGCCTGTATGGGATTTTTCGAGGACCTTTATGGACTGGTATCTTTAGCTTAGTTTTGCGGTTTGTATCCTGACGAGGGTGGGTGTGTTCGTTCAATTGCCTTGGATTTTCTTCTGTATGGACCGAACACACACCAAGTTTTATTTAATTGTGTTTTGGGTTTTGTTTATGTGTCTTGTCATTTGTGCTACTCTAAGGATGACCGATTAGGGTTTCTTTTATCCTTAGAGACTGGGCAGACACTAATTATGTATGTGTTTGAAATATGTCTCATTTATAATCACGGTTATGGACTTATGTTTAAGGGTGGGTTTATATTATTTGTTTAAGTGGGAATTTGACTGAAGGCCGAGGGTCATGTTTAGTGTTGTTCTGTTTTGTCGTGGCTTTCAGTCAGCAAGCAATGTGTGATGCCATTACGTTTATTAAATGAGATATATCAGTTATTCTTTCGGACGGAGATATGCGTGCTTCTTGCATGTGTCCGGGACAGAAATTGGCACTCATGTCCTCTCAAGTAAGATATCTGAATCTCGTGCTTTCGTTCGAGAGAAGTTTTATTCTACCAGTTCATGAAATCGTTTTATTTTATCTTCATTTGGGAGTTTGTCTTTGTTTATTTTATTGAACCGAATGTTTCTTTGCGGGGTTTGTATGTCACGTCACGTCATGTTTTGTGAAGTGTTGTCGTTTTGGTGTCGTGTGTTTTATCTTGTGTTTCTTGACGTGCCATTTAAGGGTCGTTCTTTTTGTAAGGGTTTGTTTCTTTGGGTAGTTTGATGTGACATGCATTTTAATATAAGGGTGACGGTTCGTGGGATACACATTTTCATGTACTTCTCAGAATGATTCTTCTGACTCCTTTCCGGTAGTGAGCCTGTGGTGGAACGAAACGTACTATTCACACTATTGTTAATCTTTCCAGCCCCTCTACTGAACGATCTCCAGTGACTTAGGCACCTCCTCGTCGTCAACATTCTCTCTTTTATAATTCTATTTTCAGAGTTTTATATGTTCTTGTTTACTGTTTTATAAACACATGTACATATTTTTTACAGGCCCATCATCCCTCATCTTACCATTTCATGCACCCTTCGTTTCCCCTTTTACTATGCCTTGTTTTTGATATTAAATTTTATTCTACAACCTTTACACGAAAAGTGTAGTCATTGTATGGTCGGTGCTCCATCTAGTTCAGCATGTGTTAAAGGTCTCGACTTAGGTCTCAATGGTCCGCGTCCTTCTGCACGCCTCACATGAACGTGGGAAAGTGCACTCTAATACAATTGGGAAATTCAACCAGGCTGTGTGATGACGTCCCTCCCGACCAACCAGTATAAACAGGAAGAATAAGCCCACCTATACTAACATACCTGTGAGGGTATATTAATATGGGAACACGGAGCTCTTTCTCCAACATCTTTGGAGAACGGAGAAAAAGTCCAAAATATGTGCCCACACACCAGACAGAGGCATAAACGCACACTCACACACAAACACTAATCGCGTACCTAGAAAGTAAGAAAGGCCTATTAATATTGACGAAAATTCGTACGAGATCGACTCACTCCACACATTACACAAGTCATTTATATGCCTGCGTCGCAAACAATTATACTGCGTTTTAAGAGCCTGAATAATGAATGAATATTTCTAGCGGATCCGGCTCAATAGCGGGACAACCCCTAGCAAATGAATTATTGTACACTAGGATGTCTCAAATGAGAATATTTGGTACACCACTACAGTACAAAACATAGCCTGCGCCCGTTAGACAAATTACATATCGCCCCTGTCCGAAAAATGGATGACCCGATGCGCGAATATTAATTTACAATGAAAAGCGAACACAAAACATCAGCGTACTATACACCTACCCGTAAAAATCGATATTGAGAATTTAAGAAGTTATAATGAATAATAAAAAAGAAAAGCGACAACACAATACTCAAATTCGCTAGATGTACCACACAAAAAGCATGGCAGAATTTTGCCAGAAGAACATCGGGCCCAACATTCGTATACAAGTCATGCTATGATTCCACAATAAATACATTCGTCGATAAGGTTGACCTTCACCAAAAACCAGACGGCTAGCAGCTGCACTATAGACAGATATGTCCTAATTTTCTTTTCACTCCAGACGGCATCAGCACGAGAAAGCACGAGTTTCACTACCAGACAGCACCAGTTGCACTGCAAGGAGGTAAGAGCCCAGACCGGAGATAACACCTTTCATGTTTTCAGACCAGGAGGACACCGAAATTGGCAGACTACACTCACTTTTTTTTTTGCACACTACCAAAATACACCAAGAAGAAGACATTCAACAAGGGCAATATCCAGTGACTGTGGAACACTGGATAAGCGCCAATCATGCGGTAACACAAATAACAGTGAGAGATGTCATAATTTTGTGAATGGCATGCCTCACTGCTACACACCAAATTGCCTAACCACAGAAGGCAATTCTATATATAAACCTAAGAAACACGCGATCGCTTAGCTCATTAGTATAATTCATAAGTTAGGCTTAGTACGGCATAGGTGTAAATATAAAACGGTACCGTAGGGAACAAATTAGATATAGGACGTCACCTTAAATATAAGCAATTATTTTTCTTTTACATCGCCAACTGTAACAACTGTAACAAAAAAAGACGACATGTCCATCTCATTCAATAAAGACATATTAAATTTCACGCCAATCCAATAGCCTTGTACACAACTATATCATACTGAATTTCATTGTATTTTATTGTATTTTTCCACATTTGTATTGGCACGTATTTTTGACCATTCTATTTTTATTTTTTGGCCTTGGTAATACAGTATATCTGACTTGTAACATGACACCATACACATCACTGTAAGTCACCATCATCACCTTGCAGTTTCCAGCCACTGGCCGGGTCTGTTTGGAACACAAGCCTCTCCAGCGTCTTCTGTCTTCCCACCATCGCTCGGCCTCCACCCTTGTCCAGTCTTCTCCTCTCTTCTTCACGCTTTCTTTCACCCCCTTCAGCCACCTGTCTCTCGGTCTTCCTCTCGGTCTCTTTCCTTCCCACTTCGTCTCGTGTACCCTCCTGGGTATCCTCTTCTCCTCCGTCCGTTTTACATGTCCATACCACCTAAGTCTAGATTTCTCTATATCATCCTGCAATGGTTCCTCCTTCATTAATTCTCTGGTCCTCTCATTTCTTATTCTGTCCATCTTTGTAGCTCCAATACTGCTTCTCAAGAACCTCATCTCACTGGCCTGTATTTTGCTCTTCTCCCTTCCTTTCATAACCCAGGTCTCCGAGGCATACGTCAGGATAGGGACATAGTACGTCCGATATATGATCTTTTTGCTGTCCTGAGGGACATCCTTGCTCCATAACATGCTTCTCACACTCCTCCGGAATGCTTCTGACTGTCTCCCCCGCTCATTTATTTCTCTATCGTTTTTTTCCATTATCTTGTATCAGGCTTCCCAGATACTTGAAACTCTCCACTTTCTTCAGCTGTTCCCCACCAATTGTTATTCCCGTACACATCACTGTAAGTACCACTTATTAATTGTAAACACCATGTAAAAATGTAAACATCCTCATCTCATAATCATCAAATACAATATACAAAAATTGTGCCTTCCTTAAAAACCTAGGAGAAGACCCCGACCCCCCCCCCCCCCGACTTTTCCAATGGTTGAGGACAACCATTAAACCCAAAAGGGTGTTGTTATACACTGGGGTTCCTACAGGGTATAACCACCACCCCCACCCCCATCATCCCCCTTTCACCACCCTTCAGCCCCTATTTTATAAAGGAATCAGCAACTACAACTATCTAGCCTCAAAAATTACAAAATTGGGAAAATTTTCCATTTTTGGTCCGTATTGACAATTGTAATTTGTTTATTCATAGGCGGAACCGCTAATTTGAATAAACAAATCAAAAATTACACTCAAAGCTTGGCCAGCTAGTTCATCACACATGTGGCAATCTTTTCAACACTTCCTTAACACAAGTGGCACAAGGAATGTGACAACCTCTTCGGAACCTTCCAAAGTAGCACAAGAATGTGCTGATTTTCTGACACAGCATTGACGCTTCCAATAAAAACCCGCCTACAATAAGGACCGGGGTCTCTCTCCGACCCTCGACGCTGAACGACGACGAAGTGCCGCCTATTTGACAGCAGATTCGGTGAGTGTGTACTTAAGTTGTTTTTTTAATCCTGAAACATCCTTTCTAAAACCAGACCTCTAAAAATTGTAATCATCACATCCATCATTGTACTTTTTACTTCGCTAGAATTCAACTAGCGAATCTGCACACATTTCATGCTAAAAAGCAATTAAACCATTTACATGCTTTTAGTTCACTCTGTTGTATTACTTAAATCCAGCGAACCCCAGTCCATTACGCCACAGTGCCTGACCAGGTCGAGGCCATTGTCTTGTTGTCAACTTGGTAAAACAGCCGTCAACATTAAGCTCAAATTAACATTTCCTGGCAGCAGCCATCTGCCAGCTCTCTCTCTTTCACTCAAGCTCCCTCTCACTTTTGTACAACACAACACACTCGAGTTTAGCCCTGTAAACAATTACACGCGCCTTCAGACGAAATCCCCCCCCGCAACTGAGCTAACAATCCCAGGACAAAACAAGTTGCCGGAGGCCCAGGGCAAAACCATTTGCCAGGGGCACCAGGTGAAACAATTTGCCGGGGACACATAGTAAAACAATTTGTTGGACGTGCCGGGTAAAACAATTTAGTGAACCCCAGGGCAAAATAATATATACAGATGATGCTTCAGTTTCCAGGCAAAGCCAGGCGGGTTGCTAGTTATCACTACAAGGAAATTAAAACATGAATTGAATATCTCAACTAATTTAAAGAACGAATACAAAGGGAAAAGGAACAAGAAGTTCCGTAACGAATGCCAGGTACTATACGTGTGCAAAGTTTAGAGCTATTCGCTTGTACACTTCCTGATATATTGATTTTAGGGTAACTAAAATAGAGACAGTATTTATTAACAGTTGGCAGCCCTGGTTACTCTTAAGAATCGGCACAGTCATATCTGTTATGGTACACATAGCACACACGAAATTTGGTTGAAATCCAAATGATAGTATAGAAGTTACATGTATTTAAAGTTGGACCTCTCAGCAGGCTTAGAATCATGTTGGTAGCACTGACGTATATAAGTTACTCCAAATTAATATAGAATGTCAGTCATATCGGTTTATGTACACATAGCACATATGAAATTTGGTTGAAATCCAATTGATAGTGTAGAAGTTATATGCATTTAAAATTTGGACCTATCAGCAGGCTTATAATCATTTTGGCAACACTGCCATGTATGGCCTCCTGGAAATTAAAGTGCAATATTATTACCTATACGTGTGCCAATTTTGAAATATCTCCCATTCATACCGTCCAAGATATCCAACATGGAGCTCAAATTTCAATTGCGGTTTTTCAGCAGTTGGTAGCACTGACATCGTTTTCAAATATGGCCGTGAGATATTCAGGTATAGATCGTTACTCCTACCAAATTTTGTTTTGATTGCTGCAGCCGTTGAGGAGTTGATAGGGGGGAAACACACACACACAGCCAGACAGACAGAAGGACAGACAGACAGACACACATTTGCCCGATCTCATAAGTCTACTTTTTCCTCATTTTTGCAAAATGTGAAAAGTAGGCTAAAAACGTGTACTACTAGACTATTTCGAAGATTGCTATTTAGAAATATGATGTCATCAACTGGTCATACAATCCAAGTGAAAGCAAATAGGGAAACAGCAAGAAACGCAAAAGACGCAGATCTTAGCAAAAACTAAAATTATTAAAATAAAATAAAAACAGTTCAACATTGTATTCTAAAAATTAGCCGCAAATCTTCTGCAAACATTATCAGCAGCTTATCCGCTATCCACACAGCCATGGCGAAAATTTTTACGGATATATCTGCATCCATGCAGGTCTTAACCTGTCACAGTGGTTTAGGCTCAGGCACATAGAACGCGATCTCTGTCCGCTGCGAGCTGGCGCTAGTTTGTATTACCCCATGTCACACAGCGAGCCAGTACTGATCGAGGCGGGCAGCGATCCATTTGTACAAAATTACAGAATTATAGTGCAGTTGGTGCAATGGGAAGAAAAGGAGGCACTCATAGAACAAGTCAGAAAATACATATATTTGTGCGATACTTCCAAACTGTACAAAAATGTGTTTCTCTCTTTCTATTGATTTCATCTACGGTACCCAACATCGTGTTTTCTTTCTGTCTCGTTCTATTGTTATAAGGAGGAGGATTTGATTCTCGTCAGATCTACTAATTTTTTCTCAAAATCTATAAAGAAATATGAACAAAAAGTAGTGCAACTGCTAACCGGAAAGCGATCACGATATCGGATCATTCACAAAGATATCTCACTGTGAGTGACGGTGCCATATCCCTGCGACAGATTGCATTCTGTGTGCCTGAGCCTTTGCCACGTCTTTTACAAATACACTGAGGTCCTGGATCATGGTAAGACTTGACTTTTCAGTCGGTCAACACGATTGTGCCCAATTAGATTAGGCGAGGAGTATCACGATTTGCCCGACTGGCGGTGAGTATTGAGGTAGGCTATTAGAAGCCATTTTTGCCACCAACCATTTCTTCAGTGTAGCCTTTTGGTATCTATGTTAAATTGGGCAAATCGTGGTACTCCCCCCACCCCTCTAATCTATGTGGGTACAATCACGTTGACCGACTGGAAAGTATTCTATGATAGATTACTAGGGGTCGACGGTGCACCGATTTTTCGGTTTCGGTACGGTACAAAGGAAATTACCGACCTCGGTTCGAGACGATAAAAAACTCGGTAAAAAGTTCGGTTCGGTACAAGAGACACAAATACTGTAATTTAAAGGAAACCTTTTTTTAGACATCCAAAGTATTGTCCTTTATCAACAATGTTTTACTTCAACAGTTAGTTAAATACAGTAAAACTTCTTGTATACGGTTCATATTTATACGTTTTCTATACGATTTTTCCTGGTCCCAGCAAAATGCCTATACTTTCCATGTTAATTTATCTCCGATATACGTTTTACATTTATTCGTTTTTCACGCTTATACGATCATATTTTAAGTCCCTTGCAATATAAAGCGTCATTTATACGTTGCGTGTTCTGAGGAAGTACGTATGTTCGAATGCAAACTTTTGTTACCGCCTGTACTTCCCTTCGGAAGGATGCACCGCGAGCTATATTATGTTACGATGGCCTTGAGCGACACCGGTGGTCAAGGCGACACTCGCTTGCCAGTGTGTCGTAACAAGGAAGAACAGCTTGCGTAATAAGCAAGCGCTATTATTGTGTTAGCCTTTCAAAATAACAGGAAGCAGCCATAAAACACAGTTAGACAGCATCTGAAGCTTATGTTAAGATGAGCGGAAGTGTTTTACGATCGCCGATATATTTAAAAAAATATTATTTCCGCTTTTATAATTTTCATTCGTGTTTTTTTTAGGACTTCTCGTCAAACCATTAAAAATACGCGATTGATTCTGTGTTATAATAATCTTGCGTCTTCAGACAAATGAAAATCCATTAATTTAGGCCTACACTACGGTATTTTATTAATGACGATGAAGAGCCGCAGAATAATACAGTGGATTTTAATGATGCTCTATGGACTATCAAACATTTTGTGACGCACCATAACGTTTCTGAGGAAATAATGGCCGAATTATATCGGTTTGAAAATACTGTTCACGCCGTGGCCGCGGCCAACAATAAACAAGCCAAGATAACAAACTACTTCGTAAAGTGACTCAATTTTCTTTGTTTTGTTATATCTGAGTGCATTTCTCTTGTAGTTGTTTTGTTAAATATTGCCGATTATAGTTAAACAATCGTATTATTATTTCTTGTTTTTCACTTCTTAACGGGAACCCTCGTTCGCCCGCCGCCCGCGTTGCTAGCCTGTCTCCCGCCAGGCACTTTGCCGTAATGCGTAGCTCGCGCGGCACAGTCACTGAGTAGACTATAGCCTATAGTTCTCAGCTGGTGCTGAATATGTTCGCCATTCATTGCTACACATCGCTGGCACCTCTTCATGAAGTTGTCATTTACGTTCTGAAGTTCCTCAGCACCGATTGACTCTATTTCAGCTGTAATATACCTTAGTCCAAAGAATATGGACTGTTAAAGCCGTGGCGTCAAGAAGCGCATTACGGCATAAGTGCTTGGCGAGAACCGGCTCGCGGCGCGAGCGAGGGTCCCCGTCGCTTTTAAAACAAAGTCCCTGTATAACCCATATTGTCACATACATTTTGCAGTTTTTATTTACCGACTTTCATTTACGCGTTTTTCACATTTATGCGTGTTTTTTTTTCTTTGGTCCCCTGGATATCGTATAAGTGAAGTTTTACTACTAGAGCACAATAAAAAAGAAGCTTGTAGTTTAACGTGACCGTTAATCTCGAGATCATGAGCTACGGGACCTCCTCTTTACGTGGAATCCGAACCACAGGACATGGCATTTCACTTCGAAAATCTCACATGCATTGACCGGAAATCGAACCCGGACCGCCTTGGTGAGAGGCATACAGCTAGACCGCTGAGCCACCACGCCCCTAGAGCACAATAACTCTTCTGATTAATAAAATTAAATTATGGACTTAAGTGTTCCAGTGTGAGCCTAATGTATATTTAATGTATGCATCAATTGGCTTACTCCACACTAAAAGGGCAAGTTTGAAAGTTAATGGAACATTGTATGAGATTATTAGCTGTACATTTTTTCTGTATTTTAAATAAAAATTGTGCTATTTGGCAAGTATTTGGTTTACTGTATAATCATTAGAACTCATGTGTTACTTTTTTCTTAATGGTTTACTCTAATTTAGCATGTTAAAATCAGCCGAGCTGTACCGAACCGATTTTGTACCGAGAACCGAAGTACATTTTTTTTTACCGAACCGAACCGTACCGAACCCAAATTTTCAGTACCGAAGACCCCTATAGATTACTAGGCAACACTGTAAACTGGCATCTGATACGTCAATGGTAAGACTTGATTACCATATAACTAGAGCCCTGTGCGGATAAACAAAACGTTATCCGCATCCGCACGACTGTTATCCGCATCCGCCCCACATCCGCACGACTGTTATCCGCATCCGCATAACTTTTATACGCATCCGCCCCGCATCCACATGACTGTTATCCGCATCCGCATGACTCTTTTCCGCATTCGCAAGTTTGTTATCCGAATCTACTGGCATTACAATGATATTTTTAATTAGATAAAGCATAAATTACTAAAGCAACATATTTAGACATTTGAGGAAAAAGTCATTCCCTTAGGCTTTGTATGGCATGTGCTTTGTTTAAAATGAATGCTACACAGCCAGAATTGCAACCCTTTCCTGTTCGGAGTGTTAATTATGCTTAATGACATAATTTGAATGAGATTAGCTTAAATCATCATCTTACATTTGTCAAGGGGAAAAAACATAACGGAAAAATATGATACTGTATGTCATAAATAATATGTCATAAATTTGTGCATATTTTAGTTATTTTGGCACAATGCATTATATTTTTCTCCTTTGCCTGTTTATGTGCATATTTCTGCTTCAGAAGGCCGTATATTCTAATTTCTTGTTGTTTTAAGCACGTTTTGTTACTTCATGTTCTTAAAGTCATATATTTCAATTTGAAACCCGAGAGTCTATCACAGAATAATACTCGAATTATTTTAATACCTACTACGTTTCAGTCCGTTTTGCCAGTTAATAATTATTTTTATTCACCATATACTAGGTAAATATTGTAAAATTATTTTCATTTAAAAGAATTCAGTGGCTATTCCAATTGGATATCAGTTAAAAATTAACATAATAAAATGATTATTGATCGTCAAGACCGCTTGAGGTTCCATATAATAACATTTCCTACTATTTAGAACTGTTTCTTAGTTGAGATATTTAAAAAAAAAGTGTTTTTAAATGTCCGTCTGTTCATATTTTCTTTATATTCAAAATAGAAACGCAAAATAATACCGAGTGATCGTAATTGCCGTAGTTATTTCATAAGTCATCTGCCCCTCTTAACACAGATTAAAGAATACAAATTTGGAATTTAAAATTTCGAAGTGGACACCTAAATTTGTAAAGACCGAAAATTAATAGAACAAAAAATTAAATAAAACTAATAATTATAAAAATAAACAAAAATTAAGGAAAAACAAAAATTCATCATTCAATAACGAACAAGTCGTTGAGTCATTGCACACTGGAAAATTTAGATTGCTGGCCCTAACCCCCACACTTATAAAGCGGATGACGAGATCAGCAGCCACCGCGAATATGTCGTGGTACGATATTTACGGCAGTGGAGGAAATCGTCACCAGGTTTGATGTCGAAAGGAAGTGCTAACGACATTTGAACGCATTTTGACAACAAAGCGCTTGGCAAATAAGCCAAGAATTGTTAGGAACAATCAATACATGCATCCCACTAGTCATGATTTGCCCACCAAAAGTAAGGTTGATTATGGCGGGATTTATAAAATACGGTAAAATGAAGTCTTGTCACAAAGTTACCCGGCAGGTACAAAGTTACCCCCAGCTTACGATGGTAAATGTATTGAAATAGATGTTCTAATCTTTCAACTTATTGAGGTCCTATCTCTTTAAATCTTACTGCTTGATATGCAAGTTGTTGCTTAGTTTGTATGACTAACTAACCCCGTGGCACTACAGCCCTTGAAGAGCCTAGGCCTACCAAGCGACCGCTGCCCAGCCAAGTGGCCTGCTGATTTTGGGTTACGCGTTGTTAGCGCGTCGGGTCCCCTCGGCCGATAATCTTGGTTTTCGTGACCGGGGCACTGTCTCACTGTCAGACAGCGACTCAATTGTCCTCACGAGGCCGAGTGCACCCCGTTCCAACCCTCACATCAGTTTTAAAATCCCTGACGGAGCCGGGGATCGAACCCGGGGCCTCCGGGTGAGAGGCAGGCGCGCTACCCGAACATCACGGGGCCGGCTTAGTTTGTATGACACACACTGTAAATACACAGAACAAGATCGTATCATCCATTGCCCTTAAAAGAAAAGAATAACATCATGTGCCCATTCCAAAGAACGAACACTGAATATGAGAGTAAACATTAACTTACCACTATGAGATGGTTGGATGGTTCCTTAGTTTAGGGGTTGCGATAACGCGGTCATGTAGCTCCGTGTGCTTTGGGTGTGCATAGAATATGTCGGATAACAGGTGTTAATTGTGATGGCTGTATTAGTGTGTGTTATCTGTAATTCAGGTAAGGACTGGAGACGATCAATTTTCAAGTAGTTCCTACTTTTGCTACCAAATGCTACTGTCCACGATACCTAGCTGCGAACTTGGCCACTAGATGCCATCACAACCAGCACCTGGCAGCAAACGTTGGAACTAATATAGCGTTATCAAATCTAACCTACAAATTTTAGCTTCACACAAGTGCAGTTAGTGGAAGGTTCTTTTACATGCCATAAATCAACGACATGGGCCTGCTGGCTTTACTTCCTCTCGGAAGGAAGGCACACTGAGGGACTTTTAACGCTCTTAAAAAATCTGAGACTTCGGCCGGGTTTGACCCACGATCTTGGGCATAGAAGCTCAGCATGCTACCGACTACCACCATGACAGCTGTTACAGACACTTTCTACTCGGCACCAGTCCGGTCATATATTTAACACCAAGGAAACATGATTTTCAATGAATGATACAACACACACAATTGAATTGGTCGGAGCTGAAAAGCACCAAGTCAAAGATGGTCATTTTTTAAAGAATTAATATTCTGAAGTATTGACCCAAGGGCTTTGGAATGGCATAGGAAAGAATTAAGTCAGCCTTCTGTTTAAGCTACACACAAAACATTTTCATCTTACCAATAGGAGAAAAAACACGGACGCTCACTGGCAAGGCAAAATCCATCACAAAGCAATTTGTTTTGTGGGTTTAAACCAGAAGCCACTGCTACATGTAGTGCGATCAGAGGAGAAAAGCATTAAGTCAATGACTTGCTGTTTTTCAGCGCCGTAACTAACTAACCCCGTGGCACTACAGCCCACGATGGGCCTAGGCCTACCAAGCGACCGCTGCCCAGCCATTTGGCCTGCAGATATTGGGGTGACACGTGGTCAGCACATCGGATCCCCTCGGCCATTAATCTTGGTTTTCGTGACCGGGGCGCTGCCTCACTGTCAGACAGCTACTCAATTGTCCTCACGAGGCTGAGTGCACCCCGTACGTCAGTTTCTAAAATCCCTGACAGAGCCGGGAATCGAACCCGGGGCCTCCGGGTGAGAGGCAGGCGAGCTACCCCAACACCACGGGGTCGGCTTTTCAGCACCGTATTCCGTACTTAATGTTGGCCAAACTGCAAGATTCCCGCGTGTTACAGTGCTATTGTAAATTACATTTGTACAGGGTTTAGATGGATTTTATGTTATAAATCCATATTAAAATAAAATAGCATGTGAAATATTCATTCTGGATGGCTTTATGCCGCACTAAACTGACCACGGAGCTGAAAGGCATTAAGTCACGTTGCAAAATTGTTTAGAAAAATATGTTTATTCAATTATAATTAATATTCCGCTAACACAAATATAACCTGAATAGTTGCTTCACAACATAGATGACTAATATAGTGTGTTTGTTAAGTTCTGTTCTGTCAATGACGTTTTATCTGTCTCCTGAAAAGTAGTGAAAACGGACTTAATGCTTTTCCAACCGATTCAATTATTGAAGTTATTAATCAAATACAGTGAAACCTCTCTTAACGGACACTCCTCTAAGACAGGCACCCCTTCATAACGGATGATTTTCTAGGTCCCTGACCAAACCCCTATTAAGTATATTAGTAATTAGCGGGTACTCGCTATTACGGACACGGACACTTTGGTCACATTCAAGAGTCAACCAACCTCTCTTAGCGGACACTTGTTTTGAAAAGAAATCGCATCTCTGTAGGTCTATTAGTCTTGTATGAACACTCTGTTGTGTTAATGTACTTTCGACACATCCTGTGCTTCCTGGAGGCCAGTTAGCGCTGACCTTTCCATCCTCTATCTTCTGCATTGCTCAAAAAATTTACCTAGACCTCATGGTATTGCTTTCATTGTTCTCTTGAACTTGAAATGGTTGGGATAAGGGAATTCATACTTTCACTATCTGGTCAGTTTTACCATGAAACTTTTTAAACCTATTGTAGGACCTGTGCGTTACAGTAGCAAGTGTGTGCATTTGAAATGGCTCCTCGTAAAAGTTTAACTTTAAAAGAGAAAGTAGACATCGTAGATTATCACAAATGTGAGAAATGTGGTGTATTAAAACCATGTGAGGTGTTTAAGATTGGAAAGACACAGGCAGCAGAAATTGTGAAAAAACAAGAAGAGATAATTAAGGTATGGTGTCTTAATGGCAATGAGTTGCCAATTAAGACAGTTTCAAAGTGGTAATGGTGCTGTTATTGATAAGTCAGTGATAGGGTGTTTCAGCAAAATAAGAAGTCAGAATGTCCCTGTGTCCAGACCAACGATACAAGCCAAAGCATTGGATTTGCGACAGAATTAGGCTGGCTAGAGAATTTCAGAAAGCGTTACGATATAAAATTTAGAGCAATTTGCGGAGAATCCTCCACTGTTGATATGGATAATGTTTCAAGCTGGGAAGAAAAATTGCCTTCCATCACTGACGGCTATTCGCCGGAAAACATTTTAAATGCAGATGAAACTGGACTGTTTTACCATGCGTAACCCTACGTTTTCATGTAAGTACACATACTGCACATGTACATGTGCCAAATTGCAATCATTTTCTCTAACCCCCTCTATAGTGGACACCCCTCCTTAGCGGACAGTATTTACGGTTCCAAGGGTGTCCATTATAGAGAGGTTTTACTGTGCAAGTGAACTAAAATACGAATGAATGCTGTACTCCTCACTTTTGGGAGCAACACAGTACGTAGGGATTCTAAATCTTTCTTGAAAGGAAAAGTGAGTACCAGGGACAAATTATTATTGTGTATGCTGTTGTTATTATTATTGTTATTATTATTAGAGTCTTCAGTCTGATGACTGGTTTGATGCAGCTCCCCATGCCTCCCTGTCCTGAGCTATTTTTTTCATCTCTACATAGCTACCACACCTTACATCCAAGGCAATCAGATTAACATATTCTACCCTTGGTCAACCCCTACAGTTCTTGTCATCTATCCTTCCCATTATCAAATTACTGTAGCTTGCCATGGTGGGTGAGTGGATATCATGTCGGTCTACTAACCCCAAGATTGCAGGTTCGCTCCTGGCCGTGGTAAGTGATTTTTTTTTTTTAAAAGGCGGAAAAAATACGATACGCATGTCATACAATGTTGGCATGTCAAAGAACCCATTTGAATTCAGTAGGCCGAGTTCATAATGGCAAAATTAATCTCTGGAGTTTCCACCAACACAAAGTTCCTCATTTCTCTACTAGAAAGAGCTATAGTGTTCAAGGAGCTTATATATCTAACATCTAAAGTCAAGGAACAACAAAATTCGACATGCAAGCTACCCTCTGGGTGTCAAATAACAAAGCTTGCACCCGGCACCCGAGGCCATACGATATTATTATTATTATTATTATTATTATATTATCAAATTTCAAAGAAATTCTAAAAATTAATCTGGTTAGCTCAATTCATTTGCTAGTGTTTCACCCCGGTGTACCATTTGGGATCGTCAGTTGGTATGGTACACCTCACCAAGACACTTGGCTAGTAGATTCTGTATCCTTCTGGAAACAGTAATCCACTATCTATCCTTCCTTCCATAACTAAGTTCGCTCTCTATGGGATCTTAGTATGTGTCCTTCCAACGTATCCCTGCTGGTCACTCCCTCACTCGAGTTGAACTGCTCCCGAGCTACCACCCGACGCTCCTTATATACCAAAGGTGAGAGTGCGTGTACAGGGTGGCAGCACGGACGCAGCCACGTCGAGTGAAGGAGCGTACCAAGCCCAAGGGATTTATTCTCCAAAATTTTACAAGTACATCTCCAACATAACCAAGGGACAAACATACGAACAATCGTCCTCTCTCAATGGCGGACAATCGTCCTCTCACAAACACAAACAAAGTAAGCAAAAGAATCACACTGGCACTAATTATATCATAGTTCAGTTTCTCAAAAGAGAATTGTATTTTCACTCAAGAGTCCTCAAGGATCACCTAACATCAGTCTCCCATGCTCAAGTGGGTCGAAGATCTTCTCAACTTGAAGCCCTGTAGATGTGATGGCGTGACGTCCCTGCTCACACCACCAGACCTGTCCTCGTTTTGTCTTGGTTTCTTCTTTGCTGCTTGTTGCTGCTGCCCCATCCTGCGACGTCTGCGTCCTCTTCCTCGTTGTCTCCGCGGTAGACCACTGCCAAACGGGGAGTCGGTTGTAGCTGGAATCCTTCGGAGAGAGTGACCAACTCGTCCCTGGTGGCTTGATCTAGCTGTATTGCCTGATCCCATCCTCTTGCGAGCACGTGATAAAGTATAATGGCTCAATTGAAGGCATACTTCTGCTGCACATTGTCGAGGCGAGGCTGGGCCGATTATAGACACAACACTGTAGTCTCGTCGTGGTGGTCCCTGCCCATGGGAATCATCACTAGAAGTTGCTTGATGCCAGTTGCCAGGATGAAGACTCGTTGTGTGGACGGTACTTCCAACCCCCTGGTGTGGGAGGTCGAGTGAAGCTCCCTCCATGCTCATCATTCTCCTGTGACACTACATTTCAGATGCTTCTATTATCCTCTTTTCTGCGGCACCAACAGTCCAAATTTCACTTCCAAATACTAATACTTCACTAATACCTAAATCTATATTTGATGTCAACGGATTTCTTTTCAGTAGAAATGCTTTCCATGCCTGAGCCAACCTACTTTTTATAACCTCCTTGCTTCGTCCATCACTGGTTATTTTACTTCCTAAGTAGCAAAAGTCTGCTACTTCCTTTACCTTTTCACCTGCCAATCTGACGTCAATAGGGGTTTCTGATTTCTTTCGGTTAACCATTATTTTAGTTTTACATTTATTGATTTTCATCATGAATTCTTTCCATACCATTTAAAAACTCATACCCTGAAAATATTTTTGGAAGAAGGGATGTTAGATGTAATTGTAGAATGTCTTATTCGGCAACTGGCCCTATGGCTGCCCAAAGGGGAAAGATGGTGACAATCAGACACTTCAGGAGGGGTATGGGAGAGTATGGGGGATGGGGAACACATTAGACGTTTCTGCGGGCCAAATATTGGGTAAAAATGTTGCACACATGAGGGTGTGCATTGACATGGTGCAGGCGCCAACCAAAAGGATGCAGTTCTGGTCGTTTTCTTTGGATGTATTTATCAAGGACACCCAAAACAGTCTTGTAATACTTGCCATTAACCGTCGGATGAGGAGGGACCTGGTGTTGGTACACCATTCGACGGCAGTCGAAGAACGAAATGACCATCACTTTTCCTGCTAACGGACAAACTTTCGCTTTCTTGGGTGTCGGAAAACCCGGTGATTTCAATACTGAGGAGGCCCGTTTGCCTTCCGGGTCGTAATGGTGAAGCCAAGTTTCATCACCTGTAATGATGGAATTCAAGCATGCATCCCCATGCGTCTCAACCTAACGTTGCAATTCCGTACACACTTCCACTGAGTCAATCTTGGCACCCACCTTGCACATACATGTCTCATGTTCAAGTGACTACGCATAATTAAAAGCGCACTGTCATGTGAAATCTATAACATGTCTGCAAGTCTGTCAATTGATATTCGTCGGTCTTCATGAACATTGAGCCAGCTGTGTTAAACGTGGTTCCTTTATTGCTGATGCTGGAACACCTGGCCCACCTTGCTTTGTTTATGAAACACGCCCCTCCTTAAATTCCTTGAACCATCGAAGTGCTGTGGACTGTGGCAGAACAACATCAGCATATACCTCCAGCAACAGTTTGTAAGCTTCCATGCCGGATTTTTGCAAACGAAAGCAAAACTTCAGCGGAGTGTATCGTCACGTAACACGTCCATTTCCTCTGTAGGTGGCTGGCGAACTGACTTACTTCGCTCGTCCCCTGTGTACAGACGTATGTGCAAGCGAGCGTGTGCTTTATCCTCCAAGCAGGGCTGATCCATTGGCATCATCATCATCATAATCTTGCACAGTTTCCGGCCACTGGCCGGGTCTGTTTGGAACACAAGCCTCTCCAACGTCTTCTGTCTTCCCACCATCTCTCAGCCTCCACCCTTGTCCAGTCTTCTCCTCTCTTCTTCACGCTTTCTTCCACCCCCTTCAGCCACCTGTCTCTCGGTCTTCCTCTCGGTCTCTTTCCTTCCCACTTCATCTCGTGTACTCTCCTGGGTATCCTCTTCTCCTCCATTCGCTTTACATGTCCATACTATCTAAGTCTAGATTTCTCTATATCATCCTGTAATGGTTCCTCCTTCATTAATTCTCTGGTCCTCTCATTTCTTATTCTGTCAATCTTTGTAGCTCCAATACTGCTTCTCAAGAACCTCATCTCACTGGCCTGTATTTTGCTCTTCTCATTTCCTTTCATAACCCAGGTCTCCGAGGCATACGGCAGGATAGGGACATAGTACGTCCGATATATGATCTTATTGCTGTTCTGAGGGACATCCTTGCTCCATAACATGCTTCTCACACTCCTCCGGAATGCTTCTGCCTGTCTCCCCCTCTCATTTATTTCTCTATCGTTTCTTCCATTATCTTGTATCAGGCTTCCCAGATACTTGAAACTCTCCACTTTCTTCAGCTGTTCCCCACCAATTGTTATTCCCGTTGTGGTTCTTTCCTTCTTCCTTGTTGTGATCACCATCTCACTCTTATTTATGTTAAATTTAATTCCATATCCTTGTATTATTCCTTCCCACACGTCCAACTGTTCCCGTACCTCCTCCTCCTTGTTTCCCCAAATCATCAAATCATCTGCAAACACCATTGCTTTCATCTTTCCTTCCCCAATTACTTGTGCCACTCGGGTCATTATGTCATCCATCACCACAATGAAAAGAAACGGTGACAGTGCACTTCCTTGTTTCAGGCCGTTTCTCTGTTCCAACCAGTCCGATCTCCCTCCTCCCACTTTCACACAGCTCACACTTCCCTTGTACATCTCCTTTATCCTCTTTATAGTCCGTTTCTCTACTCCTCTATCCTCCAGGAACTTCCATACTTTGTTTCTGCATACACTGTCATATGCTTTCTCAATGTCCAGGAAGGCCATCAGTAGATCTGTTCCATACTCATAGTGCTGTTCTTGTAACTGCCTTACAGCAAAAATCAAATCCACTGTGGACCTTCCTGCTCTGAAGCCATGTTGCTCTTCCCTCATCCCTCCTTCTATCCTTGTCCTAATCCTCCTTTCCAAAACTTTCTCAAAGATCTTTGCACAATGACTCATCAGTGTTATTCCCCGGTAGTTTCTGCATTCTGTTCTACTACCTTTCTTGAAGATCGGGACAATTATTCCTTTTTTCCAGTCCTCTGGGGTCTTCCTTTCCTTCCATGCTGTCCTCATCACTCGGTACAACCACTGTATCCCCACCTCTCCTGCTGCTCTCACCATCTCCACACTCAACTCATCCACACCCGGTGCCTTCCCTCCTTTCATCTTCCTCACTGCATCTTCCACTTCTTTCCATGGTAAGTCCTTTTCTGTTTGCAGTTCATCTTCCTCTTCCCCAATTTCTTCCTCCTCGCCGTGGTTCCCATTTGGGTTCAGAAGGTCTTCAAAATATTCTTTCCACATTTTCTTCAGTTCTTCCCTACTTTCTATCTCTTGTCCCCTTTTGTTCACCATTCTAACATAATCCGCAGGATCCTTCCGCCTCTTATTTTTTACCATCCCATACAGGACCTTTTTTGTACCTTCACCATCCTCCTTCATCATCTTTGTCCACTCTTCCATCCACTTTCTTCTCTCCTCAGCCACTACTCTCTTTGCCTCCTTCTTTCTCTCTTGGTACTCTTCCCTTGTCTCTACCGTCCTATTTTGATACCACCTCCTAAAGGCTCTATTCTTTTCCCTTACTATATCTTTTGTCTTCTCATTCCACCATGGTGTTTCCTTCCACCTCTTCTTACTAATTGTCCTCCCAAATACTGCTTCTGCTGCACCTACTAGTGTCTTCTTAAATCTAGCCCATTCCTCTTCCACCCCTCTTTCTTCATCTGCTGGAATTCCTTCCTTTACCATTTTGAGGTCTCGACCCTTCTATCTCCTTCTTTGTTTCCATATCCTTATACGTCTTTCCTGGTTCTCAGTCCCTTTCTTCTCCTTACTCCCTCTCAGGTTCATTACCAGCAATCGATGGTCGCTATCCAGGTTCTCCGATGGTATAACCTTAATGTCCGTGATGTTCTTATTTAGTTCTTTCTCATACAGTATATAGTCGACCACCGACTTCCTGGTCAAGTCATCACTGTATCATGTGATTGTGTGGCTCTCTCTTTTCTTGAACCAGGAGTTCCCAACTAGCAGGCTGTTCCTCTGGCAGAAGTCCAACAGTCTCTTTCCTTCCTCATTTCTTCCGCCCCAACCCTCTGGTCCTAGAACACTCTCATAACCTTGTCTTTCTCTTCCTACATGGGCATTCAGATCCCCCATAACAATCATATTTGTTCCTACCAGCTGCTTCTGCAATTCCTCTTCAAACTCCTCCTTCTCTTCAGAGGCGCAGCCTACTTGTGGAGCATCCACTTGCACTATTTCTACAGCCTCTCCCCTCAGTGCTACTTTCACTTTCATCATCCTATCACTTATTCTCCTCACTTCCTCTTTTAAACCATCTCGTACTACTACTCCCACTCCATTCCTCTTTCCCTCTTTATTCCCACTCCAGTACAGTCTATTGGCATCATGCTAAATTGTTTCAACAATGTATCTTCGTTGTGCGTGGCAAAGAAATACTAACTCAGTCTTTATTGACTTACCCTCGTATATATTTAAAAACTAGTACAGTAAAGCCTTGAGACTGCACAATTAACACATACCTCGAACATTTCGTTGTCGCTCAATCGAGACCAATACAATTGCTCTTCTTTCGGTGCGCCTGTGTTCAATTTGTTTACAATGTTCGCATGCATGTCGATCAATCAGCTGTTCGAATCCTAGTTCACATGCTACAGTGTCAGCCAAGTTCTTTTATCACTTCTGACTGTGGATTACCCTAATTTATCTGATGATGATTTCAATACACAATGTTGATATTCCTTTATCTTGTGGAACAGTCAGATTTATTTAAATCTTTGACCACCTCATGTTGTAGCAGATAGCATTCTTGGCCGTCTCCCTGGAGGTCCTGGTTCGATTCCCAGCTATACCAAGAAATTTTAATTCTGGTGTGAGGCCTGGAACGGGGCACACTCAGCCTCGTGAGACAAAAGCTGAGAAGAGAAGGGCTCGATTCCCATCTCAGCCAACCTGGAAGTGGTTTTCCGTGGTTTCCCCACTTCTACTCCAGACAAATGCTGGGATGGTTTCTAACTTTTGGCCATGGCTGCCTCTTTCACAATCCTATCCCCAATTAACAAATACACACACTAGTACAGCCATCACAATAACACAGATTATCATACAAATTCCACACACATCCAAAAATACATGGGGCTATATGACCACAATGTCGCCACCCCTACAACAAGCAACTACATCAACTACTTAAATCTTTAAGGTAAGAAACACCCGTCTAGGGGCGAAAAAAATGAAAATTTTTTTTTTGGCGTTTTTAGTTATTTACAATGCAGAGAACAGGAATTTGTCAAAAAGGTTGAAAAAATATGAAAAGTGGTCATTTTATAAGTTATAAATGACTATGCTGCACCATGAATGACAACATCCACTTTTACAGAGATTTATGTGTGTGTGTTTAACTTCTTAACTATTATAGATAGATTTCTGAACTCACTTGTTGTCTGCTCTGTTGAGTGCAGACTGTGTGTTGGTAACAATGACTACTTCCTGCATTGTTTATGTCACTAGTGGATACTGAACATCGTCATAATATTATAATCACTGTGATTTTGCACTCGCCTATTGAAGAAATATTGTTTAAGGGGCGGAACAGCGAGGTCATCTGCCCCAATTATTAATAATTGAATCGTTGATTTGAAGAGGGAAACATGTCCACTTATTTGCAAAACAGATCAGTCGAAATACGCATTTATTTGTTTATATTGTTTTTAGACCTATTTACGTATTTATTTGTTTACTTATTTGTTTATTTATTTACTTATTTATTTATTTATTTAAAAGCTAAAGGAAGTAAGAGAAGCAAAATAACCAGTGATGGACGAAATTATGCAAGTTATGGGGCAGGAATGTTCTAAGAATTGTCAGAGGTAACAAAATGTAATGAAAAACTTCAACCTCATTTTTCTCAACATAACATTTTTTACCACTTTGGTACCATTTGTAAGAAAACTAATAAAGATAGGTCCATGATTTTTTTTATATATGTTTCAACATCATCCTAATGAACAGTAATAAGAAGGGATATCCCTTTTAATAATATTTAAAAAAATGAAATATAAATATTTTTCAACATAATTTTGGATTAAAAGATCGTAACCAGATTTTGAGTAATGTGTACCAAAAATTTGAAGATTTAACATGGGCAAGATAGGCAGGTCTTTCTTACCTTAATATAGCCCATTATCGCAGTACTATACGCAAATTTCTATTCAATTTCCTCAAAATTCAGTAAATTTTGTCTTACAATTTCAAAGTTCCTTAAAATGACCAATTTTTAAGCTAGAGACTTCTGGTTTTCATGATATTGCTCAAAAAATGACCTATATCAAATTACCTTGCTGGCAGTCACTTTACTTACAATAAGCAGTGTGATACTGAAGAGGGTTTGCAATTCCAGAGACCAGAGCTTTGAATCCCAGTGCTGACAGCGGCTAGCCTGAGTGTGGTTACTCCCCAGATTTTTCCACATTTCCTCCAGGCAAATACTGGAATAGTACCTTAATTCAAATCCCAGGGCACCTACCTCATTCCTGCCCCTAAACATGACAGCTACACACTTAACTACATGGGGTTTATGGTCAAGATGTTCCAAGCCCCTAAAATGAATTAAGAATGAGTACCGAGACAATAGGCAGACTGCCTGATCAATAATGTATATTATTAGCAATGCTAAACTGTAGGCTTTAGCAGGCATAATAACTTTTCAAAAAATTAGCACAAAATGGAAGGGTTTTATTTTTGTTTATTTTTTTCCTGAACTATGCACGGACAATCAAGAGTTAACTGCACATGTTTCGGACAAATATTTGTTCTTCCTCAGTCTCCAATAGAATATCAAAATTAAAATTCACCAATACACTCATCAAAAACAGCTGCTTAGATGCTCTGGAAATAAGCAACTGTGTTTGATGCCACAAGTCTATATGAATGTTTTAGAGAATTATTAAGTAGTTCCTTTTAATTTTCATATTCTGTTGGAGAGTAAGGACCAACAAGGGTTTGTCCAAGACATGTTGTAGTTTTTTAATAAATATAGTGTTCACAGGTGGGAGATTTGTGTTATATTGGATTCACACTTCAACAGGCGATTTTCTGGCAACTAAGGCATGACATCGTGCAGAAATATTATCATCCATGACTTTGATTACATCGTATGAGAGGAGAGTTTCATTATTTTCCTGCAAGTACACCATCTTGTCGATCAAGACGAAGCTCTCAGCAACGGCTTGCAGCATCATCTGCAGACCAGTCAATGCCTCTGCCAGTCCACACAGGCTAGAGTACTTATTCCAGAGCTCAGTCATTTCCCGGCGGATATCGGTAACATCTTCTGTGATGAAATCATATCTGTTACAAGAAATCAAGTGAATGAAAGGTTACATTCACAGTTACAGCAACTCCAACATATGACAATAAAAAGTGAGCATGGAAAGAGACTATAACCCAGACAGAACGTTTAGTGAAAGAGTGATTTGATATTCCATAGGATTTTTTGGTTTTCCAAAACAAAATTCCCATTTTTCCATTGAAGAAAATGTGGGTTTATATACCATCGCATCGATGGGACGAGACTTATATACTGCCTCTTCTCCTATAATTACCCACCCAATCTAATTGGGCAATCGTGTTGAACGGCTGAAAAGCTCTTAATTTAAAACGATTCATTTTGGTCAGTGTTGACTGCATATACATACCGTAATTTAAGATATGCAATCCGCATAGTAAACACTGGTTTCTTTGAATATCCTCCCAGTATTCAATGTTTGCGTTCCAATGCGTGAAGCTTCTTCTACTATCAATTAGGTTTGCTTAGATAATTCTCATGACGTCTGGTTAGAGTAGGTCCCAAGGTGTATAAAGCACCTCGGTATTTAGGAGTATCTGGTTTTAACGTTTAATGTGGAGATCGCCATTTAGTGAACTTTCTCCAATTTATTCTTTTAATTTTAAGGAATTTTAAATCAAGATATTTTAATTAAAATGTTGCATTATGTCAAGACTTACATATGGTGCAAAAAAGTTCTCCAACACAAATCTAATTAGATATGAGAGATTGCTGCATTTTGGCTGTGGAAGGTCAAATACGGACCGAAACATGTACCAATAACATTGTAAAAGTGTGTAAAACTTTGTATTGAAAAGTAGATAAAAAAATTATACGGACAAAAATGATGCATGTCATAGATATACAGTACATGTATAGATCTAGTGGTCTGATACTTCAACAGTCTGAAGAGTCTGATGTAGCATTCTTTAGAGCTTTTTCCTCCACTGAAAACCATTGTCTTTAACTTGCTTACTTACTTTCTGTCACTCTAGAATTCATTGTGAACAATTACCCTAAATTTCAAGCTATTGTAAAATATTTTTACAAGATCTATAATTTTACATCTGCTGCCCCTGTAAGGGCTAAAATGTTTTTAATAGTGAATACTGAATTTCATCAAAATAACACTCTCCAGTGCATATAGTTCTCCTGTCTGCCCTAGCTCCACATGGTACACAAATCCAGACATCAAATTTCTGCTCCAAGAACACTTACCTTGATAAAATATCATCAAGGATAGAACTAAACGTGTGAAGTCGAGTCTTTCTGACTCCTCTGCGATGCTTCTTCTTTAATGTAATTCCTCCTAGAAACATAACCAAACGTTAGTCCTGTCACATAGCTGACAAAAACACAGTTTTATGTTCAATGAACCAAATGAAAAGAATATGTGGTGAAAATTAAGTGAAGTATGGGTATGTTTAAAACAGGACAGTCACAACACACTAAGCTTTTGATTATTCGTGCATAGTTTGATTAAAAAAAATACTCTTGGTCTGTGCTAATTTTTAAAAGATTCCACCCAGTGAAAGCATACAGTTAAATAGTGAAGATAGGAATACATGTTGATCGTATTTACTACACTTAAGGGTGTCTGCCAATTGTGTGGTTAGTCCTTATTGTAAACGATCTTCAGTATCACACTGCTTATTATGACGAGAGTTTACTAGCAAGACATGGCAGAGAAGCAGGAATGAGTGCAACTGTATTATACCTACACGCCTCAAAATCATTTACGGTGCTCCGAGTCACGCAACATGCATTTCATAGGTGATGCATAACTTTTTTTTGATGTGTGTACATAGGACAGTCAGGCCGCAACATAACCACCAGGTACAAAAAAAATGCATTGAAAATGAAAGTCCACAGCCTGCTTCCAGTCGAACGACTGGGTCAGGGTATGGAATGAATGAAGCCCCCATCTAGCGGCGAGGATATGAACTGTGCCGGCTGCAGAAGCCTGTCGCAATGATTAGATGAATGACAAATAAAATGACAGTGGAGAGTGTTGCTGGAATGAAATTTGTGACAGGGAAAACCAGAGTACCCGGAGAAAAATTTGTCTGCCACCGCTTTGGTCCAGCACAAATCTCACATGAAGCGACCGGGATTTGAGCCACGGACCCAGCGTGCTGCCGCCTAAGTCATGGAGGCTGATACAAAGAAGACATTAATGCCAATAAATACAAAAGACATTCTGCAATGACCATATAATCAAATAGGAAATCCACAACTTCACTGAAATAGAAAAAATGTGAAAATCCTACATATTTCCCAAAAAGGTCCACTTATGAATATATTGGAAAAAATCATAATCCATATATCACAGAAAATTCAATCCACCATGAAAATAAAATAAATAAATTACAAGGACAACATTTTGTTTAATATCATGGGCTTAAAAAAAAAAAAGACCCCCCTAACACAACCAGAAAGAAGCCATACTACAACTCCCCTCACTCCTCCTTACCTCCCCTCCTAGTACCTCCTTTCTCACACAGCTACCTTAGCCAACGCAGATGGCTCGTTCAGTTCAGTACTACACAAAGGGGCAGATGATCTCGTAGTTCTGTCCCTAAAAACAACAATAACTAACTTAGCACTACACGGCTGGCTGTTCGCCTAACTTACTGTTAACTCAGCAAGGATGTAGGTTTTCTTTCTCACAAATCATTTTTGATATGTAACATCTTTCCACTCGGTTGCTGGATATTTTTGTGGGAGTGATTTTGAAAAATGGGGCGGTAGTGGATCGGAACGATCGAGGTGGTACCAGCTGGCACACTTCCGTTTGATCGAACGGGAGTGTGCTCGAACGGAAGTGTGCTAGCTGGCAGTGGTGGATCGAACGGAAGTGTAAGACGCACTGCCAACTCGATCAATCGATCCAGCTGGCAGTGGCAAGAGAAACAATGAGCGCGCAGTGTCGGAAATTGATACCATGACGTACTCTCGGCCATGTGGAATGTATATGACATACTGAACGGTAAACGCTCGTGCGAACTCTGGTGTCAAGTGATTGAAACAAAGCACATATGTTCGAAGTCTTCGTATCAGTATTTAAATGGTAAAATACCTTAATATCAAACATTGTAAGTAGTCGGCATTGCCTGTATTATGTTTCTGCACAATGGCTATTCAAATATTAACCCACATAACGGTAATGCAGTCTTCAATATAATATAATCGTTGTGTTTGTACGAGAATTGAGCAAGCCCTCATAAACTATTGCTGAATACATTCTCTTTACTCACAAGAGGGCCTATTCATAAGGCATTTTAAAGTTTAAAATTTAAACTCAATTTCACGCAGGAACATTATCAAAACAAGCAAAATATCAATGAAACTTAATTCCGTAATGCAGTATTATTGGAACGTGGAAATAAGTCACCATCTTGTGCACAATATTTGCATAGACGAAATAGCCGTGGGGTTAGCGCCTATGACTGTGAATCTAGAGATCTCGGGTTCGAATCCCGGACGGGGTAGATATTTTTGCTACCAGATTATCATTTTAAACGATATTTATCATATCAATATGACTCATTTTAACAGAATCCATATGAAATTACGTGTTGGTATGTGAATCAAGAGGACCTGTTTATAAGGAATTTAAGGTTAAGAGCGGTGTCGCATCTATTAATCTAGTTGATCCATATCGTATTCTTTATTTAGGCTAGTGCTGGTGGAAGCTACAAATCATCTAATAAAACGATTTCCGTATTATAAACTACAATATCAGTAAAACACTCCCTTTTACAATATATTAATATTTGTGACAATAATATTATAAAATACCGGTGTATCAACAATTTCACGTGAGGTTTCTTCTATGTCAGATGTTACACATCATAATTATGCGACTACTGTAAGGCTCGTAATTTTTTACTAATAGATCACAACTTCTCCTTTGTATATATTTGAACAACTTGGAACCTGTATTGACATCATACAACATCTGATGTAAAAGTAATAATAATGTTATTGGTTTTACGTTCCTCTTAACTATTGTCGATTTTAGAGACGCTGGGGTGCCGGAGTTTTTCCTCGAAGGGGATCTTTAACGTGCAAGTAAAGCTACTGACACAGCTCCCTCACATTTGTGCACCCTCAAATACCAGCTGACTGTGCCAGGATTTGATCCTGCCACTTTGGGAACAGCAAGCGAGAACATTACCACTGAGCCACGCAGCCAGTCTCTGTTGTAAATAGTTCCGCACACATTTTTAACAACTTAAACATCAATGTTATACTTTTAAATCAAAATATTAAGATTTTAATGTCAATTAACAAAATCAAATAGACTTAACACTATAATGATTCAAACACAGCGGTTATCAGTGCTAAAGGAGGACAATATTCTAAGTTTATCCTGTTTCTTCTTCAAAATGTTTTTTAATACCTGTAGTCTTCATTTGTGTGATGAAGGGGTATTATAACCATGAAACATGTAACAGTTCTATATAAGTATCATACTGTATTTTCAAAGCAGACGGCCAGTTACTTTATAATTAATGTTGTAAGGTTTGTTCATAATTTTTCATTCGTCAATACTGACCATGAGGAACTACTAATCATTGTGTCCAAAAATGGTATTGGAAATTGAACAGAACAAATTAAGAATGACATCGGTCAATTGTAGCATAGTTATAGATTAACAAATTGCAAATGTGATCTGTTACTGAAGAAGGGCCATGAGGCTTGAAACATGTATGATAATTAAATAAAAACAGAGTTGAGTATTGTTAGGGCAGATTATTTTTAATAAAACAATTGGTGTAAGTCATTACACGTCAAATAACCATGTTCAGTTCATATCAATAATTACTATCTCTCTATAGCGAAAAAAATTGAAATTGAAGTTAGAAAAGGGTGACTGAGCATCAAAAGTGATAAAAGTGATAAAAACATTTGTGAGTGGCTGGACAGTGATGCGGGTGAACTAGTCAAACATTTGATTGATGAGCATGCAGACATTGCAAACAGAGTGAGGGCCAGTATACCACAGAAGCGAGATTCAAGAGAAGATGAGACAATCGACTCACACCAAGCATCAAAATATATCAATTATTATTATTGTAATAGAGGATGCACCAAAAATCATTTGACTACATCAATCTTTTAACGCTCCGGAAAATGAGGACTGTTATAATAAAGAACGTAAATGAAACATTGAGAGAGAAAAAAATGGAGGACTATTTCCCAAAGGCAAACTGAGAGAAATTCTTATTGAAATAGGTTTTACATTTCGAGTAATGAAAGTGATATGGAGGGAGAAGAAAATACCAGAGGACTGGAAAAGAGGGATAATAATACCCATATTTAAAAAGGGAAGTAGGAAGAAATGCAAGAACTACAGGGGAATTACACTCATGTGCCACTGCGCCAAAATATTTGAGAAGGTACTGGAGAGAAGAATTCGGACAGAAGTTGAAGATGGGCTGAGGGAAGAACAGTATGGATTCAGGCCAGGAAGGTCAACAGTTGACCTCATCTTTGCAGTAAGACAGCTACAAGAACACCATTATGAATATGGGAAAGATCTGGTGATGACCTTCTTGGATATTGAGAAAGCATATGATAGTATTAATAGAAACAAGGTATGGGAAGCAATGAGAGCAAAAGCAGTGAACAAGGAGACAGTGGCAAGAGTGAAAGCAATGTACGAGGGAAGCAAAAGCTGTGTAAAGGTGGGAAGAGAGAGAACGGAATGGTTTCAACTGGAGAGTGGTCTGAAACAGGGAAGTGCCCTCTCACCCCTGTTATTTATAGTGGTGATGGATGAAATCATACGAAAAGTGGTAAATAGCATTGGGGAAAGGAAAATGAAGGCAATGTTGTTTGCTGATGACCTTCTGGTATGGGGAGAGGATGAGGAAGAAGTACAAGAGCGATTAGATGAGTGGGAGAAGGTAGTGTTATCATATGGGATGAAGTTTTCAGCACAAAAGAGTGAAGTGGTCATCACAACGAGGAAGAAGAACAGACTGGATATGGGCATAACACTTGGAGGACAGCAGTTGCAGAAAGTAGAATGCTTCAAGTACTTGGGAAGCATAATTGAAGAAAAGGGAGGCAATAGGATGGAAATAAATGAGCGGGGAAGGTGCGCAGATGGATTTTTTAAGAGTGTTAGGGGGATGATATGGAATAAAGATGTACCACAAAAATGTAAAGGAATCATCTACAAGACCTACTTTGTGCCAATTTTGACATATGGTTCAGAAACATGGGTGATGAAGGAAAGGGACAAGAATAAAATACGAGCAGTGGAGATGAAGTTCCAGAGGAGTAGGGTAGGAGTGACAAGAATGGACAGAGTAAGGAATGAGAGAGTCAGGGAGATGGTAATAGAGGAACCATTGCAAAATAGAATAGAGCGATCTAGGCTACAATGGTATGGACATGTGAGGAGGATGCAAGAGGAGAGGATACCGAAGAAGATGTTTGGAATGGAAATGACGGGAAGGAGGCCAAGGGGAAGACCAAGGGACAGATGGACAAAAGGAGTTAAGAAGAGTGTGGAGGAAAGAGGAGTGTGCTGGGACACAGTAAATGACGAGAAATGGTGGATGGACAGGAAACGATGGAGAGGCTTATGTTCCAAGCAGACCCGACCAGCGGTTGGAAACTGCTCAAGATGATGATGATGATGTTGCATACTTAGTAAATAAAAGTTTATTTTTCAGGTAGGGTTATGTTTGCATTTTCCTTGCTATCGCAAGTTCACACTAACACAAATATCAAGAGCTTACTGTATTAGCAAGATACCAGCTATGTTCATAAAATCTACATCAGTGTAAGCATACCATTTTTAGCGTACAGGTACAAGACAGCTCGAGCCATCAGGGTTACACTGTGTTCCTGGTGCTCTTCTTCTGTTCGCTCTTTCCACTTTGAATGAGTTTCCTGTGAAGCCAGCCTAAGGAACGGGCGGCATAGGAAAGTTCTAGCATCTGTGCACATGAGGTCCACTTGTCTTTTAAGGCTTTGACTCTGTGGGAAGTAGTTGAATTCCTCCTGCCCATCACTACACTCAGTAAGAGACATCTTGTGGTAACAACACGGTAGCACAATGAAGAGCTGAAGAGCGGGTTGGTTCAAGAAAAGGTTGGCTGCACTGGCAGTCAGGTCACCACAACAGTGGAGACCTACAAGGCACACAGCACTGCTCTCTTCACATCCTAGGACACATAAACACATACCAGTAGGTATAAATAACATACGGTTGTTATATCCCTCAAATCATTTCATTTTTTATTTTCCTCATTTAAACTTCTTATTACAGATATACAGTTACATATTTTTCAAGTTGAATCACAAAAATCTCTACTTAGTATAAAACAAAGTCCCCGATTCTTGGATGTCACGGGTGATCTCGAGAACCACTGGAAGGATTTGGATGTGGATTTCACCATTCTGTAAAGGATATCTGGATGAAGGTTTCTGTAGAAAATAATTTATTTATGATCAAAGGAAGCCAAGCAGTAACGATTTCAGTGAAAAAGTCGAAAAAAGAACCTGGTTTCCGTGCGCTTTTTAAGCTTATGCTGGGCAAATCGTTAAAAATATCAATATACTATGAGTGTAAGAATTGTTCAGCACGAAAAGTTCTACAAAAAAGTCTGCGAGAGCATATCACTATCTTCAATACATCGCCCACTATAAGTCATTTTACGTTTTCATTTCTTCCAACAATCTCCATTCAATTACTGAGGCGATTGTTTACGAGCTAGCACGTAATACATTCATAACTGTTCCTGGGCGAAGCCAGGGCGGGTTGCTAGTTATGAATAAGTGAGAGATATATACAAGTAACTAATTTTAATTGATGTCCTATTGTACACTTCCTACACTAGTTGGAAGAAATGATTTTTTTTTTCCTGTTCAACCCCACCCCAATCATCTTTAACTGTCTTAGTGCCAGGCCCTAGCCACATGCTCTTTCTAAGATTGCCAGTAGAAAATAGCCTACTATGCAGAGGTGGAGAGAAACAAGCACAGTTTCCTGAATTTATATGACATTTTGTTGAGAATTTCACCGCATTGTCATTGTAGAGAAATCCTAAAGATTGACTGATGTTAAACAAATATTACATTTTGGATTGAAATTTTAAAAGAAGAAATTTCTACTTCTGAGTCTAAGTGGTATAGTACACATAATATTACATTACAAATTACTATTATTTACAATATTATATGTTGATCCCAGAAACTCTCTTCAGCTCTTAAATAGAGAATTTGTGTAATATTGAAATAAGTAGAAAATCATCTACAGTACAGCAAACACTCGATTATCCGTGTTAATGCGGACTAGTGATCTCACGTATAATTAACAAAACACGGATCAAGTCAACCCCTAGCACTATCCAGCCCATGACGGGCTAAAGCCGACCAAGCGACCGCTGCCTAGACAAAACACGGATAATATAAAGAAATATAACCTTGGTATATTGGCTTTCACAGCCAGTGAATAAAAATTCAGCAATTTTTGTAGGTTTATGCCGTGTCCGGGCACGGACACCAAGAGCCCGCTGATGTGCCAGCTTGGTGTTCCTAGGCGAAACCCCACACAAGACACGGCATGCTAAGTAATAACATTCAGGGCACAGCTATTGCCCCAGTGAATGCTGTGAAAGGTGCTACTCATCTTCTTCTTCTTTATGTGCCATCTCCTCTGAGGAGGTTGGCAACCATCATAGAGACTCTTGCTTTAGATGATGCAGCACGAAACAGCTCAATAGTGGAACAATTGAACCAAGTTTTCAGATTATCGATCCAAGAAATGCGTCTTCTTCCTGGTCTTATTCTGCCTTGTAACTTCCCTTGAATGACCAGCTGCAGCAGATGATATTTCTCTCCTCTCATCACATGACCCAGATACTGCAGTTTTCTAATTTTGACAGTATTTAATATTTCCTTTCTCTTTCCCATCCGCCTCATCACCTCATCGTTGGTGACCTTTTCTTTCCAACTCAGCCTCAGTATCCTTCTGTACGTCCATAGCTCAAATGCCTCCAATCTGTCCATTTCTCGTTTCTTTATGGTCCAGGTCTCAACTCCATAGAACAAGGTGGAGAAGATATAACATCTCAGAAGTCTAATTTTTAGGTGTAAATTAAGGTCTCTGCTAGAGAATACTCCCCTCATTTTATTGAATGCATTTCTGGCTTGACCGATCCTGGACTTGATCTCCTCAGTACAGTCAATGTAACAGTTCACATTTGTTCCTAACTACTTGTACTTTGTCACTTGCTGTACTGTCTCCCCATTGATTATCAAGCTCTCTTCATGTCGTGTTCGTGATACTACCATAAAACGTGTCTTACTGACATTAAGTGTTAATCCCCATTGTTCACTTGCCTCCACGACTTTGTTAGTCAGTCGCTGTAAATCTTGTAGACCTTCCGCGAATAACAACATGTCACCCAGGAATAGCAAGCTTAGTTATGGAAGGAAGGGTCGAGGACAAGAACTGTAGGGGTAGACCAAGGTTAGAATATGTTAAACAGATTGCCTCAGAAGTAGGGTGTGGTAGCTATGTAGAGATGAAACGATTAGCTCAGGACAGGGAGGCATGGAGGGCTGCATCAAACCAGTCAAAGACTGAAGACTCAAACAACAACATCTGCAAATCTTAAGTTGTTTATTCATCATCATTATCATCATTTCCCCTTATCCAGCTCCTGCCGGGTCGGGGTATTTATGGCACTTCTCCACTTTCCTCCTTCCTTCCACCATTCTTCTTCCACAATCTTGTCCCAGTCCAGATTTCTTTTTCTTACGCTGTTCTTCACTGAATCAATCCACCTTGTTCTAGGTCTTCCTCTTGCTCTCTTACCCTTGCACTTCGCATCCAGCATCTGTCTTGGTATTCTGTTTTCCTCCATCCTCTTTACATGTCCAAACCACCTTAGTTTATTCTTCTCAATTCTCTCATTTAGTTTTTCCATCCCAACTTCCTTCCTAACATCTTCATTCCTCACTCTGTCTTTCCTTGTCTTTTCTATCATACTTCTTAGGAATTTCATTTCACTGGCTTGGATTCTACTCTCTTGCCTGCTTGTCAGGGTCCAAGTCTCAGCTGCGTAAGTTAATATGGGAACATAGTACACTTTATACATTACCTCCTTGCTTTTCCTTGGTACTTCCTTATCCCAAACAAGTTTTCTTACACTTTGATAGAATGCATTGCTCTGCTGTACCCTCCTGCCAATCTCCATGTCCAACCTACCAGTTTGCATCAATTCACTTCCTAGGTATTTGAACGTGTCCACACTTTCCAAAATCTGACTTCCAATTTTCAAAGTGCCCTTTCCTTGTCTTTCCCCTCTTGTCATCACCATGGTCTTGCTTTTCTCTATACTGATTTTCAGGCCGTACTTCTGAATATTTTCGTTCAGTGCATCTAGTTGTTTTTGCACTTCTTCGGTGTTCCTTCCCCAGACCACAATATCATCTGCAAATAACAGTAACTTCATTTCTTTATGTCCATATGCTTCCTTTGTTTCCTTTACAATTTCATCCATCACCATTATGAACAAGAGAGGAGACAGCACACTCCCCTGTCTTAGTCCAGTCTTGTTCCTAAACCAATCTGTCTTTCCAACTGGGGTCAGTACCCTGCTAACACAGTTGTTGTACATTGCTTGCACCATTTCTCTTCCCAGTCTCTTCTTAACCATGGTTTCCCATACCTTCTCTTGTTTATTATTTTTCCATTAACTTTAATTCCTGCTGTTTTTCCTCTAAAGCTGCTTGTAATATTTCTTCTGAGTATTGATTAAACAGCATAGGAGACAAGACACAACCTTGTCTAACACCACGTTTTATTTCCACCTCTTCAGATAGCTCCCTACCTTCCTTTATGACAGCAGTCTGTTTGTAATAAATATTGCTGATGATTCTAATGTCCTTCACATAGCCATAGCAAACTCTCATGGCTCACCTTACCAATGCCTTGTGGTGTATTCTTTGAATACACGGTACCTGAGATATAATTTTTATTGCTCTTTGCATGTTCATTTCTTCGTTCCTCTTTGTCAAACACCAACAGTGATCATCTGTTTTCTCCTTGTTGGGCATATCTCTTATGTCTTTATAAGTCTGTTCTAGATATATAACTTCTGTGACCCACCTAGCGTCACCTCGCAGCGAATCTCTGAAGCTCCTCAACTCTTCCTGGTGCTAGAGGACTTACTTATCCATTTGGCCACCAGATCCTGTCACCATCGCCAGCTATTTTCTCCTTGAGCAAGAGGACTACGCCTACTTCTTTACTCACCATGCTGCGCTAGTATCATCTGTTATCAACTCTTAGAAGATCAGCTCAGCAAGAGATTAATTTTTTGTTTTAAAGTTGGCAATGTTTATATGTTCTCCTTTTGTCTCCTACCCCCCACTCTTTCCCCTTTTCTTGGTCCCTCCGTGCTCCGTTGAGCAGCTCTCACTTCTCAGTCTGCAGTTGACTCGGTCAGTCAAAGCTCCGCTCGAGCTTGCCTCCTCAAACCAAGAGGCTCACCCTCTTCTACGCCATGTTGGCTAGGTAGTCATCAACGGAAACTTCGACTTCAACATGAAATCAAGATAAGTACCATTTTAAAAGTTTTAACCTCATCTTCATGGTTTTAACTTCCACGTGCTTTTAATTATAATTTATAGACAGTGTGAAATTATTTACTTTGGGGCAAAAATCATTCTTCGTGGGATTTGCCATGTTGAGCTTTTGCTTGTATAAGCCAACCTTACTAAAAAAGAGCTTTTCTTAAGCTATTCAAATGAGAAATCCTCTCGCTACGTGGGATATTATCTAATACCCGCTGTCTATAATTATAAAGCTAGTTCCTCCGTTGGATTTTCTCAACCCCATTTTTCTGCTAAGGTCGTTCTGGAACCTTCGAGATCTTGTACTCTATCTGCGAGTCTTGCCGTCAAGTGTTTTTCGCTCACTTGGGACAATGATATTTAAAATGAGGAATCTTCCTTACAAATTTTTGCAATAGCTAACTTTCTTCCACCGCTGGAACCTCTGGAACATTCTATGGCGCATTTAATTGTAAATCACAACTTTTTCAAGAAATAGACTCTCACCTATATAGTGCAATCAGTTATTTCCATAATTGCAATAACTTTCCTTTTCATAAACTTTAGTGTTTCTACAGTGAACTTTGCATCCATCTTCATAGACTACAGTGATAAACAGTGCTTGCTCCACGTTTCTACCGCGTCACGATCGTCCGGTTATATTAAATACGGCCATGAACATTGATCCTATATCCCAATGATCTTTCCTCAACCTTCTACTAACCACCATTATTAATAAAATTGAAACTTTTCTATAAGGTGTCACTCACGAAGTGCCCTTCCAACTTTGCTAGTTTAACATTAATTAAATTCTGCATAATTGCTTGTGTGATACAAGTTTTAAATTCACGTTGTTCCTTTCCCATAATCAGGGAAAACAATTCTTTAAACTCTTGAGCGAGTCATGTTCAGGTTTCACGAAATGGAAACTGTCCCATTTGGCTAGTGATTCCTGCTCAAACTTTGGAAGTCTAGAACCTTCCTTTTCATTTTCTCCAGGTTTCACAGTAAGTGACCTGCCCTCTTTTGTATAATTCTCATATAGTAATTCTGTATAAATATACTGCTCAAAAAAATTAAAGCACCACTTTTTTCAAAGGCCACCAAATTGTGAAAAATTGACCTACAAGCTCGAAATCTCAGTACGACGTTTATCCTGACGCCTACCAAGCATATGCTTCAGCACAACTCCCCAACTTGAGTAGTTTCGGGGTAGCACCCCGAAAACCAGCCCATTTTCGAAAACCGCAAATTGAAGTTTGCGAAAAACGCTGCAGGACTTGTCGCAGGTTGTCCAAGCAGTCAAAAATGAATGAGTCTTACTCTTAAAGGTTCCACAAACACGTAGAAATCGTTACATTTGACGTTTGGGCATTTTCAACCCCCTTCATCATCCCCTAAACATGGACTACCATTGGGGGCGTCTGAGAAGGTACCGGGTGTGTTTAACCATCTGAAAACCTACACACCGTCCTCAGTTGCTGATTGCAGTAAGTTCTTAAGGCCTCCGGCAATGTCCACACCCCCTAACACCCTCAACTGGCATGGGACCAAACCACCCCCTCTCGATTCACCCCTAAGGAAGGTTTTAATCGAGATGTTTATCAGTGCTGTGAATGCGGGAGTCTTCCCCTACCGTTTCAAAAAAGGAGCTGTGCCTTTGTCACCACCCCTTCCCCTGCAACCCCCGTTTGTATGATTTTTCGAATCAGGCCCATTTTAAGGGCTGAAACGAGATCTTAATCGCTGAAAGGGCTGCAAAGGTCCTTATAAGTAGTGGTGACACGAAATCAACCCCTTCCGATCGATGATTGACATTCCGTCCCCCAAATTCGAAATTTTTGCACCCCCAACCCTCCCTGTCTGGACGCGTAACGCGTCATGGCAGAGTTTTCAGAGTTGGATGGAAATGAAGCTTATGGCCTGCAATGGAGCCCAAAGCAGCAGGATGGATAGAAATTCATCGGTAGGTTGGGAAACGGGACCTAAATTTTTCAAAAAAGTGTACAGCCTACAGTAAGTACGCCCTGCATAGGCAACCCACATCACGTCCGTGCGTGTGGGTTGCCTATAATCGGCAATAGGTTACAAAGTTTGGCAATGAGAGAAAAATGACGTGATGTGGGTTGCCTATGCATTGGTGTATTTACTAGAGGCTGTTAACTTTTTTGAAACATTTTGGTCCCGTTTCCCTACCTACCGATGAATTTCGATCCAACCTGCTGTTTTGGGCTCCATGTCAGGCCATAAGCTTCATTTCCATCCAACTCTGAAAACTCTGCCATGACGCGTTACGCGTCCAGACAGGGAGGGTTGGGGGTGCAACAATTTCGAATTTCGGGGATGGAATGTCAATCATCGATCGGAAGGGGTTGATTTCGTGTCACCACTACTTCTAAGGACCTTTACAGCCCTTTCAGCGATTAAGACCTCGTTTCAGCCCTTAAAAAGGGCTTGATTCGAAAAATCATACAAACGGGGGTTGCAGGGGAAGGGGTGGTGACAAAGGCACAGCTCCTTTTTTGAAACGGTAGGGGAAGACCTCCGCATTCACAGCACTGATAAACATCTCGATTAAAACCTTCCTTAGGGGTGAATCGAGAGGGGGTGGTTTGGTCCCATGCCAGTTGAGGGTGTTAGGGGGTGTGGACATTGCCGGAGGCCTTAAGAACTTACTGCAATCAGCAACTGAGGACGGTGTGCAGGTTTTCAGATGGTTAAACACACCCGGTACCTTCTCAGACGCCCCCAATGGTAGTCCATGTTCAGGGGATGATGAAGGGGGTTGAAAATGCCCAAACGTCAAATGTAACGATTTCTACGTGTTTGTGGAACCTTTAAGAGCAAGACTCATTCATTTTCGACTGCTTTGGCAACCTGCGACAAGTCCTGCAGCGTTTTTCGCAAACTTCAATTTGCGGTTTTCGAAAATGGGCTGGTTATCGGGGTGCTACCCCGAAACTACTCAAGTTGGGGAGTTGTGCTGAAGCATATGCTTGGTAGGCGTCAGGACAAACGTCATACTGAGATTTCGAGCTTGTAGGTCAACATTTCAAAATTTGGTGGCCTTTGAAAAAAGTGGTGCTTTAATTTTTTTGAGCAGTATATAAGAAGTTGTAGGAACTTCTATCTTATTTTTCATGTTGTTATTATTGTTATTTTCAAAGTTGTCACTTTCTCTAGAACATTCTCTCCAGAATTTCTTAAGGTGCACTCTTTGTACTCCAATTCACGTTCAAGCTTTAATTATTTCATTGTTCATTTGTTTAAATCTTATAGAGATTTTAGAAACATGTAAGGTTTGAAACCTTGTAAATTGTCAATTGCCTGGAGCAACCGTTTAATGTTGAGAGGTCTGCGACCCTATTTGTTAAAAAGTTCAAATGAACTATGTTTGTCAAAATTATATTGCATAATTGTTAATTTCCTCAAACTTCTTCTAATTGTAAAATAAATGAATCGTTTCCCTTCGCTTTTTCATTTACGAATATAAAGTTTAGGCAAAATCCTGTCTTCCTTGACTCTCCTCACTCAATGACATTAAAATCATTAATAGGGCTTTCACCATTTGTTGCATTTGAGCAAGAACTCTTAATTTTCACCTCACTAAAGTTCTTTTTAGCGTTAATAGCTAATTCTAATTGGCCAGTAAGGCAAGTAAAGCTCGCTAAGCCAGCTACCTGCTTGTGGAGACCCTCTCCGAAAACTTATGGTCAGTTTTCTAAAAGATAAGTGTTTCTTTTTGTCTAAACTTTTAGCCGGCTCCTCGCTGAGTAAAAGCTTAGCCATTTTCCAATGCAACCATTGGTTCATTTACCAAGATTACCCAATAAGGCATAATCTTTTATCATTTTCCTTTTTAGAGACACTTGGTCGCCCTTACAGGAACTCCATAATTTTGGAAATTGAAAATACCAAACCTGAGTTAAATCATTGGCATTCTTCGAATTACTTTGTAAAACCTAATTTCTTTGAGAAGACATACAGTAAATTTGTTCCTCCCAGTCTTGCCAGACCAGCACTCTTCCCCATAGTAGTTTTATATATGCTTGAGAGGGATTATACGAAAGCCACTCTCTTGCAAACAGCCCAAGTTCTATCTGTGTTTCTCGCCAGCTTAGACCAAGTCCTTACTCATTTTAGGTATCCGAAAGCGGATTTTCGGTGGCAACCACCTTTAAGTGTGTTTAAAACTAAACTTATTAATTTTGTGGGACTCTCCTCCTATTTTCTATCCTTTTTTTTCAATCCAAAACCTACTTCCCTTTTTTTAATCATCTTCCCTTGGTGGGTGGGTTATTCCTCAGCCAATAAACTACCCACCTTGGGGTTTTGGGGTTTCTACCCACTCAATATAATGGTGGTGTTTTTGAAGATCCAGTCAGTCTCAAGCATGATAACCTAATAGGCAATAGTTAATTAATAAACAATACAGCCCAAAATATGTATTTGTATGTAAAATACTACTCGACGTCGCCTCCGTTGCGTAGGGGTCAGCGTGATTAGCTGCCACCCCGGAAGTCCACGGTTCGATTCCCGGCTCTGCCACGAAATTTGAAAAGTGGTATGAGGACTGAAACGGGGTCTACTCAGACTCGGGTGGTCCAAATGAGTAGAGGAGGTTCGATTCCCACCTCAGCCATCCTCGAAGTGGTTTTCCGTGGTTTCCCACTTCATCTTTGGGCAAATGCCGAGATTGTACTGAGCCCAGATTTGAATTATTTCTGGTGAATTTTATGAATATTTTGAACCCAATGCTAAGTGAAATGCATGTTAAATAAGATACTGCAAATTGACACAGGACCGGGTTTTACGACAAGCTGGAAGTCAGGCACGTGAATCTGTGAGGGATTCTGGGAGTTCTGCTAAGGTCATTTCGCTTAGTAACAAGAGTTTGCCGCGGATCTGAGAGCTGGATTGATATAAATTATTATATTGGTTATTGTCACCTGACCAATGAGAAGAGGTTTTATGGAAGGATTGATCATCTCAGGCAAATTAATATAATAAAGATTATGATAATTAGAGCCCATGTATGCCATTATTTAATATGAGAAGATGCTAAAAATAAGAAGAAAATTATATCAAGACATTGGAAGTGTCTATAGCTTCGTAATACGCTGTATTATGTTAATACAGGTAGCCACGTAATTTTACTGCTGATTTCTGAATGGCGGCAATTATAGCCGAGGAGCGGGATTGCAGACTCGAAAGAGCGTCTTATTCCACTGGAAACTTGCCGGGGACAGACATGCTGCAGGAGCTCGATTCCCAGCCAACCCGAAGCGAAGTGCGGCGATAGTTGACCGTCAAGTGTTGAGCCAACACGGGCGCGATTAATGTACAGACCGACTCTGTAGCCAGTCAAATATAGTATCACAATTCAGTGCTGATACGAGTTCGCATCTTATAAACTATTCTACAAGCATAATTGTATTGAAATACGAACTGCATATAATAGTGAGCAGCTACAGACATATCTTTTGAACATTTAAGAAGCTGATAGTAATTTTATACGAGTGAGGAACATTTATTCGAATCCAGACGTGGGACATTAACATCGTATTCCTCAGTGAAGCGATTGGAAACTTGTTAGCAGCGAATGAACATTTTAAAGTTGAGCTGAGGTCTGTGATTCTACAAAAGAAACGTGAGTTGACGAACATTAAGGTGATCTACATGAACATTGATATCTTTGGTCATTCGATTTCAACAATGAATGCTAACATTAAATTCGTAGAATGCTGTATTATGCAATTATAGAAGGTGTCGTTATGGAGTAATTTAACCATGCAACTGGGACACATCTGAACAGGGAATTTGGTGGACAACAGAGAGCGACTAAGACAATAGTTTCGACTTCAAATTCCTGTACAACTTCATCATGTACATCCACAAATAACAATGTACATCTACGTAATAACTACGAGCAATTACGATGTTCCACTTAAAATCTATGTGAACATTTTGATATACAACTTCATCGTATTCTACAAAAATCGTAAATATCTGCCATTATGGATAATCGACAACGATATTGCTCAGTAGTGATTTTGAACTTCAAACGGAGGCCTCGAAAAGAAGAATTATCATCTCTGGAAGCAAGAACAAGATAGGGTTATCCCATCTATCGCAAGAAGCTTGGTTGATGTCGAGGAACTACAGGGGAGCAGAGCCATTCGTATCCCGAAGGAGTCTGAGAAGAATGCTGTTCCATATACCTTATTGATCTTCTTGAGTCGACGCAAGGTAGTCCTGCAAGATTCATTTCTGTAGTTTTGAGTAGCTGACAACATATTTGAGCACCTATTTCTCCATGTTTCATGTGATTGTATTTTCCACTTTGAAATTCATCGACATTTATTCTTCGAATTAATGTTGGAGGGTTGTTTCTTTCTCTTCTACATAAATTGGGATTCTAACTTTTCTACTTTGATATTTTAAATTTTCTGGAACTTCATTTTCCAATATTTAAGGATTTTCTTTAAATTTTATTTTCATCGATTTATGGATTCTTATTTTTATTCTGAAATTCTTTCAGAATATTTTCATCGATGTCAAATATCAAATTCTATTGAGATAAATGAATTGGGCATCTTGAATGTGAGAAGTTATTTAGATAGAAGATTACAGCGTTTGATAGTATTTCAAACATAATTAAGTTATTATAATGACTTTACGGCGATCTAGCAAGAAATTTTCATCGTATTATGCTACGCATATATTGTAATGAAAACAGGAATGGAACTATATTCACGTTATGTTGAGACTATAATATATTTTGAGAGTGAAAGCTATGATCTTTCATTAATGTCATTTTAACTTTGAAATTTATCTTCTTGAAAGATAATATTTTTGACTACTGAGAATTAGAGAAATGCTAAGTCCAATCGTAAACGAGATTAACTGGACACATGATAAATACTTGAAGTATTTAAAACAATTTGCAACGTGATGTATAATTAATTGTAATCGTGATTTTGCAATATTGTAATTCTGAAGATAGATCAGTGTGGTGAAACGAACAATTGTATTTTTATTAAATAATTAATAGCAATGTTGAACGACATAGTAGTTTTCGAATTAAACCAATGGGAGGTCTATCAACATAAACTTCAATAATCGTTAACATAAGGAAAAGCTGGTATAAATAACAAGTTATGTGGTAATAATCAACAGCTGTTTTGACTAGTAAGTTCAATGGTAATAAAGAGATAATACCAACATTACGTAAATATGTAAAGGAAAGTCTGCGAGGATATACAATGGTTATAATGAATTTAAGGTGAGGTATACGAGGTGATGTAATGCCGTATATAAGTATTTACGTTCAAATGGAATTCTACGATGATATAAGTAATGAAAATGTGAGGGAACTTCCGTATTTTCGAGTATAAAGGTATTATTACGCTGGTATAAGAAAGTTAAAGCTTGTTGAAGCATGTTTATCGGAAAGTGAATTGTTGAAACTCCAATATATTTGTTTGTGAACGGTATTGAGGGATAGATAAGAGGAGATTTTGGCGGAAAAGTTAGCGAGGCGGAGTTTAACCTTGTTTATTGATTCCTATTAAAGTATTAAACCGGATTGTGAATAATAATCATATGAGCTAACTTAAATGCTTAGTCATATTAGCCGAGAATTGACAATAAACCCTATATAAACCAGATGCTAAAGTGATCTTAATAAAGTCAATAATAATAACATTAACAAGTTTAATATTAATAATAAAGATAGTTAACAGCCAGTTAAACTACTAAACTTGAGTAAGTCAAGCGATGTAAATATTATAAATAATTATTTAAACAATTTTAAAGTTCAGTGTAATTATTATTATTATTATTATTAATCTTGATTGGTCACATTGGACCACTTGAGTCGTTCCACAATCACTTCTTCTTTGAAGGTAGTACTGCTTGGTTCTTGCGCTCTTTCCAGTACTTTTTCATTCTTTCAGATCGGGATTTTCTCAACTCATCTGAAATCTCCATAGGCTTTCTGTGTGTCATTTCTGCAGAAAATTTGTGAGTTTTAAGAATGGTGTTAATTTTATTTTTCTCCTCGGCATCTGTTATCTTGAGTCCAACTGCTTTGAGATCTTGTTGGATTTCTTGGATCCATTTTCCTCCAGTTTTCTTTCCTAGATTTCTCATCACCAGTTGGCGTACAATTCTGTTTTCTGGAAGCCGTAAGATGTGAAAAAAATATGAAATTCTTTTCTTCTTCATTGTGCTGGTGATTGGATCAATCTCACGATAGACAGTTTCATTTGGGAGAATCCTCCAGACTCCCTCAACCTGATACTTTTATTTATGCACGTTCTAATGATTCTTCTTTCCGTTTTGAGGAGCTGATCAGTTCTTTGTTCATTTTTAATTTGGAACAGTGTTTCACAAGCATAAGTGGCTTCAGGGAGAGTTACAGTTTTATAATGTTGGATCTTAGTAGCTATTGATAGGCATTTTTTATTATATGTTGACCAGGTTAGAGATTGTGCTTTTTTCATTTTATTTGTTCTATTTATCCAAGTTACTTTTTCGTTTAAGTTATGTGTTATAATTTCTCCAAGATACTTAAATTGAGGAACTAGGTTAATTTTATGATCATTTATATAGACTTCATTTATATCTAAGGGTTTCATAGGCATGATCTCAGTTTTTTCAAAGGATATCTGTAATCCTATCCCTTGAGCAATTTCTTGGAGACTAGTGATCTGAGTACAAACCTCTTCCTTGTCTAGTGCTAAAAGAGCCAAGTCATCTGCAAATCCTAAGCAGTTTATTTTTATTGATGGTTTTGTTCCAATTTTGATCTTAGGAGGGTTTTCCTTTTGCCAAACCTTCATGATATAATCAAGAGCCACATTGAAAAGCAGAGGGGATAATCCATCACCTTGTCTGAGACCAGTTTTTACTGTGAAAGCTGTTGATATTTCTCCCCTAAATTTAACTTTCGAATTTGTGTTTGTTAATGTTAATTGAATGATTTTTATCAATTTAGGATGGAGACCGTATGATCTGAGGATTTTGAGCAGTGTCAGTCTATGAATACTATCATAGGCTTTCTTGAAATCTATAAAAGAGATAAAGAGTTGCTTATTTCTGTTTTTGTAATATTCCATTATTAATTTCAGGCTAAGGATTTGGTCTGGACAACTTCTGTAAGGGCGAAATCCTCCTTGATATTCTCCAAGTTGTGGTTCCAGAATGTTTTTGATCCTGTTGTAAATTATACGAGAGAAAATTTTATATGTGCAGTCCAGAAGGGTAATTCCTCTGTAGTTATCTGGGTTCGTTTTGTCTCCTTTCTTAAATAATGGATGGATTATTCCTGTGGTCCAGTGTGCAGGAATTTCTTCAGTAATCCACATTTTAACTAGATGTTGATGAAGATTTATAATCGCAGGTTTACCAGCATTTTTCCAGATTTCAGCAAAGACTAAGTCTTCGCCACAAGTTTTGTAATTTTTTTGTTCTTTAATTGCGAGTTCTACTTCATTAATGTTTGGAGGATTTATTAAATCAGGTGAAGTTAAAATAGGTGTATCAGTGTTTACTTGCAGGGTTTCCAGTGGATCATCACAATTTAACAGTTTCTCGAATGCTTCTGCAAGGATCTCTGTATTTTCTTGGTTAGAATGTGCTAACTTTCCTGTTTGATTTTTCAACATTAATGTTGGAGCTTCAAATTTTTTTAGATATTTACCAAATGTTTTGTAATAATCTCGAGATTGCTTTTTCTTGAAATCGTCTTCTATCTTTTCCAGTGTATTTTTAAGATGATTACGTTTCGTTTGTCTGATGATTTTATGGGTTAATTTTCTTTGTATAGTTAGTTCTAAATTTGATTCTTCTGACTTTAGAGCTTGATGTTTTATCCATGCTTGGTGTCTTTTCTCTATTGCTTGATCACAATCTACATTCCACCATTCATGTTTTTTCCTTGGATTTATTGGTGCTAACTCCTCTGCTATTGATTTTAATTTAGTGATTAATTTGTCCAATGTTTTAGTGTTGAGAGATTCTTCTCCTGTTCTTTCACAGTACTCTATATTTTTTATTAAGGTAGATGGATCAAATTTCCTCCTATTGTTATTATTAGGTTTTTCCTTGGCCATTGGAGTTAATTTTATTTTCATCTTTACCACATAGTGGTCTGATCCTGAGTCAACTCCCCTTAGAACCTTGACATTGTGAATTTCGCGATGGTGAAATTTATCCATGCAGACATGATCCAACTGCCATTCACCCCTTCTGAAGTCAGGATGTTTCCAAGTTTTCAATTTATGGGGCTGTCTTTTAAAACATGTTGATTTAGAGATTAATTTGTGGTTTCTACAAATTTCGACTAATCTTTGACCATTATTATTATTATTTTAATAATAATTTATTTTGCGTGTATATAATGTTTGGGAAATGTTTGAACGTGTGGTATTATTGTGAAAATGATTATATATGTGAAACAGTGTGAGTATATAGAAGCTACGTGTTGTATAGTAACAATGTTCAGTTGCATTTATGTGAAGATTTGGTTAAATCAGTGAAGATTTCACGTTGGTAATGTTAAACATTACATTATAGAGAAGTTATAACTAGAGAGTGAAGACAGTCAAGGCTCATTTCTGTTGAGAAATAACCTTGCATTTTGTGTATGGTGGAAAGTTACGCATAAGCCAGCTGTGCGCAGTTGTAGAATCCAGTTACAGTATATGAATGGAAGGGAGAATTATATAACAGGTTGACGAAGTGAAGTCTAACTTGTAGGAGCAAAAGGAATGCTGTTCTGTATTATGTAAATACCAGTCCCGTTCTTTTCTCCAAGACTGCGCGATGTTTTTAAACAATCTCGAGTTTGTTTTATAGCAAATTATATGTTGAAGGGTGTGAACCAGATCACAGCTGATCTTGCTACTCAGCTGATGTGCACATAGTGAGGTCATCTCTGACTTTAATTTAATTATTTTTAAGGGACAATTGACTCTGAGTTTATTGTTAATTGTTGTTTTATTTTTCTTATTTAATTGTTTATTTAATAAATTTTCACTTTGTTATTTTTCTTTGTGGCGTTTCGTGTGGATTTATTTTAATTATAAGGAGATTGTGTTGTGGAATTGGATCATATTTTAGGCACCCTTAACCCATCCGACCCGAGAAGTGGTAAGATTCTCACTCTCCACATGTAGTCACCATCCCAGATGAGTGTAATTGATCCATAACACAATCGGAGAGACTGTTGTAGTGTCATGATGTCTTTGTCGGTAGGATTTTCAGGATTTACTAGCCAGAACCTCAAGATTCTACGATCCACTTCATCCTAGGATTTCCGACAGGTGAGCATCATGATTTATACGGGTACAGTACCTACTGTAAGGCCACGCCACCTCCTTCCCACTTCCTTGCCTAACCCTCCTACTCTTCCCATCCCTTCATCAGGCCCCTGTTCGCTTTGCAGGTGAGGCCGCCTGGGCGTACTGCTGGTCACACACCCCAGTTGTATCCCCGACTCAGAGTCTCTAGCTCCAGGACACTGCCCTCAGTGGCGGTAGAGGTGGGATCCCTCGCTTAGTCCGTGGGAAAAGCCAACCTTGGAGGGTAAAACGATAGCGAAAAAAAAAAGCGAAAACACTACTTGATACTCAACTGTGTAAGAGATAACAGTCTATGTTCACACCACATTGCGTGGTATCTCTCACACTTCTCACCGTACCACGAGCACACACATTCGGGGGATGGTTGGTGGTATTTCCTATTCATGCACAATTTGTAGTGAAACCCATGAGTCGCGAATCTCGTCACGACGTGCCATAGTTCACGTAGGCTTAGCATCCAGTCTCTGTCTATCATCAATTCCGTGCTGTAGAAGTCACTCCAATATCGTTCGGTTTCGTCTTTAAGTCTTGTATTAATCTTTCGTAGCTGGGAGTCAATGGCAGGAACAGTCAGAGTCTCAAGTCTTCAATAAGCGGCGGTTTGTACACCAGCCGGGATGGTGTGAATTTTAAGAGGCATAGGGTTCTCTTCAGAAAGTTATTCTAGATCCATTCTAGTTCTGCAAGGTTCTTGTATTTTAGATGGAGCCATATGTTCTCTAGCTCGTATGTTGCCACCAATACAATCTTTGTCAGAAATAATATTTAAACAATATTTAAACTAAGCAAGTCTGTCATTTATTACTAAGGTATATTTTCATTTAAATTCAAGTTTGAAAACTAATTTATAAGTCGAGATGGGACGAATGTCATTTTTTCTTCACAACAACATGATTTTTGAAAAGTATATACAATAATAAGAACAAACTGCCTAGGGTTTGTAGATGATTTAGCTCTCTTAGCCCTTGACATGGAAGAAATTAGTGCTCAGATCACCAGTCTCCAGAATATTGCATTAAAAATAGGATTGCAAATATCTTCTGAGAAAACTGAGATCATGTCAATGAAACCTCTTGACATAAAGGAAGTCATCATAAATGATCAAAAATTTAACATAGCTCTACAATTTAAATACCTTGGAGAAATCATTATGCATAACTTAAGTGAAAAAAACAACATGGATAAATAGAACCAACAAAATGAAAATAGCACAATTTCTAACCAGGTCAACTTATAACAAACAAGATGTTCAGTAAAGAACATATAGCCTACTTTCTCCTAAATGCATGGGTATTGTTATAACTCTTTGTCCTTTTCAAGGAATATAATTGAATGTTGGTTGTAGTAGCTTGTTGAAATACAACGTGCTATAGGGATATTAAACATGAATATGAGGTGCCCTTTGCTAGTGCTACCTCTGTAAAAAAATTCATTCAATTCGGTTTCACCGTGTTTGAATTGATCTGGGGAATGGATTTGCACACATACATGGCCGCTATTTGCAAACTATTGGGCTGATGACCTTGTAGTCAGTCATAAGATGCTTTCCACAAAAAGGCATGTTGTTGCAAAATCCGGTAGAGATCAAATTATTAGAAAATGAAAATCCACAGCCTGCTTCCAGTCTCCGACCGGGTCAGGAATGGAATGAATGAAGCCCCTATCTAGCGGCGAGGATATGAACTGTGCCGGCTGCCGAGGCCTGACGCACTCCTCCGGGGCAATGATTAAATGAATGATAGATGAAATGAAATGATAGTGGAGAGTGTTGCTGGAATGAAATTTTGACAGGGAAAACCGGAGTACCCGGAGAAAAACCTGTCTGCCTCCGTTCTGTCCAGCACAGATCTCACATGGAGTGACCGGGATTTGAACCACGGACTCAGCGGTGAGAGGCCGGCGTGCTGCTGCATAAGCCACGGAGGCTCAGATCAAATTATTAGGATGGTCGAAATTTGATTTAAGCTTTTAACATTTGGTTGGCCGTCATTCCGTTTCCGTCAAGATGGCGGCGATATAAAACACGACACTGAGGTGCCTTTTGCTAGTGCTACCTCTGTACCAAATTTCGTTCAATTCGGTTTCACCGTATTTGAATTGATAGGGGGAATCAATTTGCGCACATACTTGGCCACCATCTGCAAACTATTGGGCTGATAATCTAGCAGTTTGGTCAGAATATGCTTCCCACATAAAGATTTGTTGTTGCAAAATTTGGTAGAGACTAGATTATTAGGTTGGTCATAATTACATTTTAGCCTTTAACATTTGGGTGGCCGCGATTACGTTTCCGTCAAGATGGCGGTGATATAAAACATGACACTGAGGTGGCCTTTTCTAGTGCTACCTCTGTACCAAATTTCATTCCATTCGGTTTCACCGTGTTTGAATTAATAGGGGTAATCGATTTTGACACAAAGATGGCCGCCATCCGCAAACTATTAGGCTAATGACCTATTAGATTTGTCAAAGGATGCTCCCTTCATAAAGGTATGTTGTTGCAAAATTTGGTAGAGATCGGATGATTAGGTTAATCGTAATTTGATTTAAGCTTTGAACATTTGTGTGGCCGCCATTACGTTTCCGTCAAGATGGCGGTGATATAAAACATGACACTGAGGTGCCCTTTGCTAGTGCTACCTCTGTACCAAATTTCATTCCATACGGTTTCACCGTGTTCGAATTAATAGGGGTAATCGATTTTGACACAAAGATGGCCGCCATCCACAAACTATTAGGCTAATAACCTATTAGATTTGTCAAAGGATGCTCCCTTCATAAAGGTATGTTGTTGCAAAATTTGGTAGAGATCGGATGATTAGGTAGTCTTAATTTGATTTAAGCTTTGAACATTTAGGTGGCCGCCATTACGTTTCCGTCAAGATGGCGGCGATACAAAACATGACACTGGGGTGCCCTTTTCTAGTGCTACCTCTGTACCAAATTTCGTTCCATTCGGTTTCACCGTGATCGAATTAATAGGGGGAATCGATTTTCACACAAAGATGACCGCCATCCGCAAAATATTAGGCTAATGACCCATTAGTTTGGTCAAAGGATGCTCCCTCCATAATGGTATGTTGATGCAAAATTTGGTAGAGATCGGATGATTAGGTTAATCGTAATTTGATTTAAGCTTTGAATATTTGTGTGGCCGCCATTACGTTTCCGTCAAGATGGCGGCGATATAAAACATGACACTGAGGTGCCCTTTGCTAGTGCTACCTCTGTACCAAATTTCATTCCATTCGGTTTCACCGTGTTCGAATTAATAGGGGTAATCGATTTTGACACAAAGATGGCCGCCATCCGCAAACTATTAGGCTAATGACCTATTGGATTTGTCAAAGGATGCTTCCTCCATAAAGGTATGTTGTTGCAAAATTTGGTAGAGATCGGATGATTAGGTTAGTCGTAATTTGATTTAAGCTTTGAACATTTGTGTGGCCGCCATTACGTTTCCGTCAAGATGGCGGTGATATAAAACATGACACTGCGGTGCCCTTTGCTAGTGCTACCTCTGTACCAAATTTCATTCCATTCGGTTTCACCGTGTTCGAATTAATAGGGGTAATCGATTTTGACACAAAGATGGCCACCATCCGCAAACTATTAGGCTAATGACCTATTAGATTTGTCAAAGGATGCTCCCTCCATAAAGGTATGTTGTTGCAAAATTTGGTAGAGATCGGATGATTAGGTTAGTCGTTATTTGATTTAAGCTTTGAACATTTGTGTGGCCGCCATTACGTTTCCGTCAAGATGGCGGCGATATAAAACATGACACTGGGGTGCCCTTTGCTAGTACTACCTCTGTACCAAATTTCGTTCCATTCGGTTTCACCATGTTCGAATTAATAGGGGCAATCGATTTTCACACAAAGATGGCCGCCATCCGCAAACTATTAGGCTGATGACCTATTAGTTTGGTCAAAGGATGCTGCCCCCATAAAGGTATGTTGTTGCAAAATTTGGTAGAGATCGGATGATTAGGTTAGTCGTAATTTGATTTAAGCGTTGAACATTTGTGTGGCCGCCATTACGTTTCCGTCAAGATGGCGGCGATATAAAACATGACACTGAGGTGTCCTTTGCTAGTGCTACCTTTGTACCAAATTTCGTTCAATTTGCGCTCACCGTGTTCGAATTGATAGGGGGGGACAGACATTCAGAGTACACACACTCACACACACACACACACACATACACAGACACACTTTTTTTCGCCCTGTAGTGATCTCATAAGTCTACTTTCATTTTTTGCAAAAATCGAAAGTAGGCTAAAAATGCTTGTCAATAGGCACTAAGATCCAACACTACAAAACTGTAACTTTGCCCCAAGCCACTTATGCTTGCAAAACCTTGTTCCAAATTAAAAATGAAAGAAGAACTGATCAGCTCCTCAAAACTGAAAGAAGAATTATCAGAACCTGCATAAATAAAACGTACCAGGTTGAAGGAGTCTGGAGAATCCTCCCCAATGAAACAGTCTATCGAGAGATTGACCCTGTTACCAGCATGATGAAGAAGAAAAGAATCTCTTATTTCTTTCACACCCTACGATTACCAGAAAACAGGATTTTACGACAACTAGTGATGAGAAATCTGGGAAAGAAGACTGGACGGCATTGGATCAAAGAAATTCAAGAGGATCTCAAAACAGTTGGACTCGAAATTTCAGATGCAGAGAACAAGAATAAAATTACCACCCTTCTTAAGAATCACAAATTTTCAGCAGAAATGATGCACAGATGGCCTTCAGAGATTTCAGACGAATTAAGAACACTGCGATCAGAACGAATGAAGAAGTACTGGGCAGATAAGAGAATCAAACAATACAACCTTCAAAGAAAAAGTGTACATGGAAGACTCAAGTGGTCCAATGTGGCCAATAAAGTTAATAATAATAATTAAATGTTTCATCTGGCACATGATGATTGATTATCGGCCATGCACATAAGAAGACAAAACTCCTCTTAACTATCTGTTGAGTAAGACTTGAAAATGTGAACGCAGTTGGGATTCAAACCCGAATCGCCTGCTGTCCAGGCAGGTGCGTTTAATCACTCACACCAATGCAGCCACGCTCCAACCTCAGCAAATGTTCGAGTCTTTGGTGAAGAGGCACTGTTTTGGTGTTTCTAGGAATAATGAGGAAATATCTTTGTTCTCCTATATCAAAATCATGAGTCAAATCACATCTAATGATTGCTGTCTCAAAGTTTTAATATCTTTCAGTCTGTCAATGCAATTGTACGCAATTGTAATGGGTGGTTCCCTAATCCTGAAGAAAATTCACATGTGATTAATAAATACACTTGGATGACCAGTTTCGACCGTCAAGCGGTCATCATCAGATCCTTTACACTTAGGCTATTAAATCTATGTTATCATTTTAAATGATCTTGTCGACTTCGTCGTTACGCTGGGGTCTGGCGTTACATTACGGTGACGGGACAAATGTACCCAGATGCACTGAGGTGTGTGACGTCATAGTACTGCTTGGTGCATGTGTTCCCCGACAATCTCTACTTCGTTAGTATAAGACAAAAATCCCCGATTCTTGGATGTCACGGGTAATCTCGGGAACCACTGGATGAATTTTGATGCGGTTTTCACCCTTCTGTAAAGGATATCTCGAGGAAAGATTCTGTAGAAAATAATTTATGTATGATCAAAGGAAGCCAAGCAGTAACGATTTCAGTGAAAAAGTCGAAAACAAACTTGGCGTCCGTGCGCTTCTTAAGCTTAAGCTGGGCAAACCGTTAAAAATATCAATATACTATGAAAGTAAGAATTGGTCAGCATGAAAAGTTCTACAAAAACGTCTGCGAGAACATATCTCTATCTTCAAAACATCGCCCACTATAAGTGTTTTTAGACTGAATGGAAGGGGCACGTCCCCACGCGCTCTGGTGAGCGTGACGGCATCCCGCACGCTTGACTTTGCTTTGCCCTTGGTTTGCACTTGCCGTTCGCGAGTAATTTGAAACAAGATTTTTTTTTTTGTCGTGTAGCCTCCTGAGAGGCCGAGTGCAGGTCTTTCTAGTCGACGCCCGTGGGCGACCTGCGCGTCGGGATGAGAGATGGAATGGTTGAAGATGAATGAAACTGGGCAAGGATGTGGAAGGAAGCGGCCGTGGCCTGACAGAAGGTACTGTCCCAGCATTTGCCTGGTGTTGAAAATGGGGAAACCACGGAAAACCATTTCAAGGACAGCCGACGGTGGGGCTCGAACCCACGCGTCTACCGAGTCAGCAGAGAGCTTGGCCCCTTGACTTAACGCAGCGCTTTAGCCCACGTAGCCACTACTGTCGGTTGAAACAAGATAAGCAAGACAAGTATTATGCAGATAATTTTCTAACATATCAAGAGTCTTTGGTTTCGAGCGAAGCAAGAAGCCTCCAGCCTTTCTAGCATTTTTCAGCATTTGTAGCATTTAAAATGATACAAAGTCTAGTCTTTCAGACTGACTGTCACTTTTTTTATAAGTATAGATTACGGCATTTACAATATATACACTTATTTAGTTGCAGTAGTGATTAAACTAGCACAACTAGTCAATGGGTATGTGATTTTGTGTTGAGATACTGATAGTGGTGATTGACCTTCAAGTTTGTTTGTTTGTTTAGTGTGATTATGTGATTGATATTAAATGGTCAGGTTATTATGGATTGTGCACTTAGCTGTTTGAGTGATATGTGGTGCGTTCTCATGCAACTGTCTTCTCTCGCTCCCTGCACTGAACTGGAAGGTATTTCCTGTCTAGTCTTGCTATGTTATATCTTAACCTCCTTGGCCTTTCCCCCACCACATTCCTAACTGCCTGTGTTTGTCGAGCAAATTTTTTTCAGGATTAAGGAACCAACGATTACAATTGGGTACAATTGTGTTGACCGACTGAAAAACATTAAATTACGATTACTACGGCAACGCTGCAAAATGGCTTCTAACACAATAAGGTTGCTGTCTCATTTTAAGGCTGGAACATCGTGGTCATCATCGTATGGTATGGTACACACATCATATTACAGCTTATTGAAATGAAAAATGAAAATAAAATAATAAAAAAGAACAGATAGTCTCATAATTTAACATCTAAATTCAAAATATAGTCCACTGATGCAGGAATCACTGAGGTAAAATCCATTATGTTACCACCATAGGCTCTTCGAGGACAGTCCTGAATGATGTGCTTCACCGTTTGTCTATCGGCTCCACAGTCACACTTTGGAGAGGGTAACCTGTTCCACTTGAACAAAGAGTCCGCACAAACACCAGAATTGGTCCTGATCCGGTTTAATTTTTACCATATCCGATGAGGAAGATCAAAGCCAGGTACTTAAGATGTGACAGATGGCATGTCACGGCACTCCTGTGGAGCAAAAATCTTCCAATCATGAGACCACTGCTGGACTATGTCAAAGTTCTCATTGATAAGTCACGTAGCTGTCTTTGGGTATGTAATGACCGACTGAAGTATATGGCAGGAATTTTATGTCACGGATGCGATGACATCGCGGGATTGGATGAGGGGTTTCTATGGCATGAGACACTTCAGGGTGTGTGCAAACAAATTGTACCATCATCAACCAGATTGCAGGTCCGTGTGTGCCCTCTGCGGCAAAGCGTGTGACAGATATCATGTAATGCAGTGTGATCATAAGAGGTTATCTCTGTCACAGTTTTGTACTAGTGATAAGTAATTAATTTCAGTCATTCTGTGCAGAACCTAGTTAAAGGAATTGTCCTTCCTGCACAACTCAGTGTGTGATGACGGTCACAATGCTTCAGCATAGGGGGCACACGCATTCCTCATTCGGCGAGTGGTATGTCTTCGTGGGTGAAATTCGTACTCAGCTAATCTGGTCGTTATATGTCTTAATTCGTGGTTGGCTTCTTTCCACTTGTCGATGGTCGTCGCATCTGTGCTGTATAAGTCCAGTCAAATTTCTGTTTTCTTTCTGTGATGTTCGAGAAAAAGATAAGTAATGTTTAATTCAATTGCATATTTTGTGCTCTAATAAATTTATTATATGCTAAATGAGGAAAAAACTAAAACTAAGGTAAACTAAAAGGGGGTTTTGCTATACATTTAAACTAATATGACAAAATATCAATGACGCTTGAGAGGACGAGGAAGACCTTTAGTACGGTGGATGGATTTGGTGAAGGACATTGTGAGAGAACAAAACCTGGAGTGGAGTTCAGTGGTTGAGGAAGGATGGTGGACAGACAGAGGAGTGTCATATTTGCTCCGACCCGGCTTAGGCTGGAAAATGGAAATTGATGATGATAATGACTTGACCTAGGAGAAGTGTTATACGATACCTTGCAACCTTTCCTGTATGGCCAATTGGACTTCCTTCTTAAAAGCAGCTGAGACCTCACACTGCAAATAGGAGACTTGATCACCAGAAGAGCACAGATCGAGTTGTCGGACATTAGCCCTCTCCACATGATGAAGATTCGACTCCAGTCCAAGTACCTGGTACCCATATTGAGAGTGCAGAGCCTGGTCCAAGTAACCCTGGGAACAAGCCAAGCATCACTCTAATATCATGTCATATGGAGGATCTGCTTGGAATGATATGTTGTAGACTGGTTACTAAAGATTGATAGAACAGACCATGAAGATGGCAAAGAATATAACAGGAAAAGTGAGAATAGAAGTTGATTTAGAATGGAGGGCAAACTTAATAACATGTTGCAATTTGCCAAATAGCCAAAATTTCCAGTCGCTATGGCCGTCTGACCCAACCACACGCTATAGGCACGTCCAGAGAGTAGGTTCTGTTTTCATACATTGCCTTGGCATAGCTGCAATCGCAGTTAGGTGCGTGTACGGTAGTTGCTCCGAGTCAAGGAAATGATGCCATTTAGAGATCGCTGTCTGGTGTTTATGCTTTATAATACTTGGTTAAAGTGGCAAAGTTGATTGAAAACCCTGCTGTTTGTGAGATTAGATCTGACATTCGTTTTTTGAACGCAAAGAACACTAAAACATCAAACTTTGCTAACCTACAAATTTTGATTCACACAATTGAAGTTAGCGGAAGGTTCTTTACATGCCATAATTCTATGACATGGGTTCGCCGGCTTTACTTCCCATCCGAAGGAAGGCATACTGAGGGATATTTAACGGTCTTAAAAATCCGACGACTTGGGCTGGATTGGACTTAGAAGGTATAGGACACTATGTCCATTTTTCTCCAAAATGGGTTTATTAGCACAATTTAATGGGTATTTTCTCCCCTACACAGAGGTATACAACACCATGTCCTACATCACGAATTGGGCAAGTTACATGCTTTGAACGGAACACGAAATCCATTTTCACTTAGAGGTATACAACGCCATCTGGTCATAGTGTTGATACTTCTGCACAATCTGGTGGATTTTCCGTGAACTAAAGAAACACAGTTTAAAGTTTTGTTATGAAAATGCTACTAACAGGCGAGAAAATTAAGGGAGAACTGAGTATAACATCTTCAAGCTGCTCTCCTGTAAAATTTAGTAAATGTGACATAGTGTCCTATACCTCCGAGGTACAGATACATAACTTTGTGTTGGAAGTGGTATTTTGAAAGTTTACAGGAGTATGTGTATTTTCTCAAATAACTGACCAGCCCAGAGCCAACATCCAGAATCCTTGTGATGTCTCTTAATGAACACTCCTTGTGGACGAGAGCTGCCAGTCGAGCCACCTCATGTTGTTTCTTTAAAGTAAGACCACGACACAGATGAGTGGGGAGATCACAACTGGAGCTTTTGGCAGGCAGCGAGCTGACTGGGAGTCTTAGAGTTTGGCACAGTTTACAGAACTCTTGCAGAGATTCAGGCCACGTTTCCTGGATTGAAACAAGCAAATTCAACATAATACTAGTACTATTATTACTACAGATAGAGCCCTCCCTATTGAACGGAGCCTTAGATGCGCCGCGTGATGACCGGGGCAATCTGGCTAGCCACCTGTCAAGCAAGGCACTGGCAATAGCAGCAGCGTAGCACTAACTAGTTCAACACAAATTACACTTTTTAACGTATTTAATAATCATCATTACTTACATGAATTTTAGAGTAGTTGCTGTCTTTCATTCTATAAACGGACATTGCACTAATGTAGGACATTTTGGTACACTTGCTGTAATTCATCCTCAATTTGTCAAGAGCCTCCAGAGTGTGCAGATTGTATCAGTCATCATCATCATCATCATCATCGTTTCTTCGCTCCAGCAAGCTGGGTGCAGTTATAAATGAGCCATCAACAATTCGTCCTGTCCATCCATAACTGTCGTTCTTGTATTTGATGCCAGTTCTTATCTCTAGCTTCAAGGTCCTTATAAATTTGCTTCTCCCACACATCGCGATGTCTTCCTCTTGGTCTCTTCCCATGGACACTCTGGCCAAAGTACACTCGAGGTATCCTGTGGGAAGCCATCCTCTTCATGTGACCATACCATCTCAATCTCTTGAGTTCAAGTGTCTCCAGCAGGCTCCTTTCCAATCCCAGTTGTTGCCGGATATCCTCACTCCTTATATTGTCCATTTTCGTCTTTTGAAGGCAAGAACGGAGGAACTTCATTTCTACTGCCTGGAGACGACTGTTTGTTGGTCCAGTAAGGGTTGCTGCTTCCAGTCCATATAGGTATAGGTATCTGTATACATTTTATTTGAGATTCTCCCACAAGTAAAAATCATACGGTGCTGAAACTTGCTAACACATTTACTGGAAGACTTCTTCTTGAGAAGATAAGTTTCCACTAGGAAAATTTGATGTTTAGTTCCATGCCTAACCATGTTTATGGGATATGAGATAGCCTACAGTACTTCACCACAAATCGTAACTATCTCAACTAAGGTATCTTGCCAGCTCCGTATGTAATAAATGCAATGCCAGCATTCGGGGTTTCCCAATTCGCTGTTGTGTAACGGTTGATGCTAGTCAATTGTTTGGGGAAGATGACCTCGTTGTTCCGCCCCTTAAAACAACAATAACTATATAACTAGTCAACTGCCTCTGACTCAACCCGCTTCGCCCATCCCACGGCACAGGCGAGGCTACGTTCTATAGGAGTAAGAATAAGAATAAGGTTGATGCAATGCTTGGGTCATATAACGAGAGGAGACAGGTATCGTCTTCTACAAGAAATTATTCAAGGGAAGGTTGAGGGCAGAAGGAGTCAAGGAAGAAGAAGGATCTCTTGGTTGGAAAATTCAAAAAAATGGTTCAAGTGTTGTTCCAGTGAACTTTTCAGTGCTGCTAGATACAAAAACCGGATTGCTGTGATGATCGCCAACCTTCTTAGAGGAGACAGCACATGAAGAAGAAGAAGAATGCTTAATGAAGATCTAATTACAAACAATTACAGCATTCAGGGTTTCCCAGTGCGTTGTAGTGTAACGGTTGATGCTAGTCAACTGCCTCTGACTCAACGCGCTTCGATCATCCCACGGCACAGGCAAAGCTTTGTTCTATAGGGAAGGCTGTCACTGTAGTAGTAGTAGTCATCAAGGCAAGAACACAAAAATGTTTTATCTTCTTTTTAAGAAACTCAATTACTAGCTGTCATTAACATTCTAAGAATAAGGTCGATGCAATGCTTAATGAAGATCTAATTACAAACAAAGCTTTCATATTAACACAAAGGCCAGTCCAAGGGCATTCCCAATTAGAAACACATTTTACTCAGGTTTTCAAAAAATTCAGATGCACAAAATTGGTACTGATAGAAAGAATTTCAAATTTTATGTTGGTATACTCCAAGGCCACATTGTCACTGTTCAATATCAATGATAACTGGAGAAAATATAGCTATCAACAAAGACAACGGAACCTTTGAGTCCTCGAGTTCCATATTCAAAAGCCCATCATGTGCAACTTGGGCATTTTTGGAACTAGTTGAAGCAGATCCATCCAGAAGTATAAGTGGTATTTTAAGAAGCAGTTCATGTGGCAGAGAAACCGACAGATGTGGAAGACTATAATTATTAGACGGATGAGATGTCACCATGCTTTGTGAAGGAGGATTTTGAACTTAACGGAAAGAGAAACCCAACTGCCTCTTGTCAGCAAGTGAGGAAACAGGGAATCAGTTCGTAGCCATTCCCAATTACATGCAGTACAAAGCTTTGTAACTTGCAGATGATGGTGTTAAAGGTTCTGCACAAGTGATAGCAACTTATCATTCAAAGATAAATTACAAGATCAGTAGCAGCCATTTTTTACCATACTGCTCCTGGCTGCAAACTGTGTTACTACATGGCCAAGACATATACGATAAACTTTAACAGTTTATCTTTTACTCCTACTAATATTGAACATGTGAATTAAATGAAATGTAAGTAACATGACTGTGTTTCAAATATTGCTAACTAAGAAGCCATATTTTTTTCAAAGCTGCCTAGTTACTACTTTGTTTAAATCTCTATAGGAGATCACAAGGTGGGCATACAATGGACAGGAAGAGGAGGATAGAAACATGGGAAGAAGATAAACACCATGACAGGATGGTACGGACGGAGAGAAAACACAGAAAACGGACCAGGACAATCTCCAAAGTCAGACACTCCGACATCTTCATGTCCTCAATCCAATCTCAATAGCTCTTCAACACTCTAGCCCTCCACGAGCTCCTTTCGACCTCCCAGTTGTCATTTTTAGCCTACTGTCGATTTCTGCAAAAAAAATATGAAAGTAGACTTATGAGATCAACACAGGGCCAAAACTTTGCTTGTCTGTCTGTGTGTGTGTATGTGTGTGTACTCTGCATGTCTGCATCAATTCAAACACGACGAAACAGAATTGACCGAAATTTGGTACAGAGGTAGCACTAGAGAAGGACACCTCAGTGTCATGTTTTAAATTGCCACCATCATTACCAAAACTTAAAGGCGGCCACTCAAATGGTTAAAACATAAAATTATATTACGTCCAAATTAATCAACAGATCTTGACGATACTTGGTAAAAACATATCATCATATGGGACGCGTCTTGTGCCCAAAAGGTCATCAGCTGTGCCATTTCAGGATGGCAGCCGTGAGAATTATACAAACTTTATAATCCATAACATGTGACCCACCAGTTCCGATTTTTGAACCGAGAATCGTGTAAACTGTTCTAATGGACCTGGCCCGTTCAAAATTAAAAGTTTATATTGTAATATTATAGTGCAAAAGTGACTTTAAAAAGTTGAGTCGTCTGGGTTACCAGACAAAATGGCAGCTGATCTCTTGTTCTGACCTATATTTCACTAATTTTAGTATGTTGCATGCAATGTAGCCTACAGATAGAAATAATATAAACTTTGTATGAAATGGATTATGATGAATATATACTCCAGTGAAGAAATCGTTTAGTCCATGTCATTATTTGCTAAGACGTTGTATGTAAATCGATTCATAAAGTTTGACTTCCGTGGGCAAGTATGGTTCTGTGGTTAGAGCTTTGGTCTTTCACCCATCACAGTTGCATATTTTTGCTCGATTTTTTGATATATTTATTTTTCCTTTTCTTGAGTACTGAGACGTTATAAAATTGAGCGTTATATTGTACATTTTGCAATGGAAAATATATATTTCATTAAAACAACATGCCCCACTGGATGTGCTAGAGTGACATCTACTAGCAGCCAGATGAACTAACCACGGGCTACTAGATGTGAGATGCGCTCTATACCGGCCATTTAGTGAACCCATGCCTAGGGTGTAATTGAAAGTTTTCTCTTGTTTGCTCGTAAATCAATGTACTGAACAAAATAATACATATTTAGTATCAAATGGTTTATAAAATCGGCAGAAAACACTAATGAAATTGTTCATTGCAAGATAAAATATTCTAGATAGTTATACTAAACCTGTTATTAACGCAAAGTTTGCATTGAGCGAATGTAGCTCAATGGTAGCATCTCTGACTCGTAACCTGGAGGTCCCTAGTTCAAATCCCGACAGGTTCAAATTTTTTTCTCTCTATTTTTTTAAAACTACTCAGACGTTATAATGTTAAGCATATATAGTGTGTATTTGCGATCGAAAATATTATATATATACTTAATTAACACCACATATTTCAACACTCTACTACATCGATTAAAATTTGTTGTCCTTGATCTGCAGTAGAGTCTATTGCTGTCTATTTTTTTTTATTGATTCTTTAGGGGTTTTGCGGCATCATGGTCTTGTAGCCCCGTGTACTTGGGTTGGGTGTGTGTAGAAGTTGTCAGATAACCTGTGTCACTGTGATGTCTGTAGGCTTATTATTGTGTGTACTTTTATACGAGAAAGGATTTGGATAGGAAGCTGTAGCCGTTTCATTTGAGATGCATGGACAACAGGGTCATTTAGCCCCATGTAATGGAAGAGTGTTGAATTTTGGCTGATAACCTGTGTTATTGCGATGGCTGTATTTGTGTATATGTAAGTTAATTGAGGTGAGGATTCAATCAATCAACGTATAAAATCCGTATAGCATGTGGTATTTCAACAAGGTACAACAACCAACATTCAATTATACTCCTTGAAAAGGACAAAGAGTTATAACTATACCTACGCATTTAGGAGAAAGTAGGCTATATGTTCTTTACTGAACATCTTGTTTAATTTATTTTCCTGTTCCTCCTAATGAGCCTGGGAGGTCAAAACGAGCTCTTTGGGGGCCATGACATTAACGCGCTAGTGATTGTATTCATGGCGCTGAATGCCCATCTTTAAAATGGTGGCGTGTTTAACTGTGGAGATTTTTCTGGTCTGTCATGTGTGTTTCTCCTTTTTTTATCTCTCCCTAAACCTGCACATGCTGTTGTTGTGTTTGTTCTTTATCCATGTTTCTGTCCTCCTATCCAGTTTGACTTCTCTGTTTAGAATTGCTGAACAGGTTGGCCAACTAAAGAGCACACTTAAACTGTTTTAATTAGGAATCGCCATTTAAAATATTGTCATCATCATCATCATGAACCGGTTCCAGTTTCCCGGGTGCGGTGAAAGAGCGCTCTCCATTTAGTTCTTTCTAAGAACGTTTCCTCCTCCACGACCCGCTGCACATCCAGTCCTCTCCCTGCAAGATCATTTCTAACCTGGTCGATCCATCTTTTCCTCGGTCGACCTCTTGGTCTCTTGCCTTTCAGTTCTTTCTTAAACCACACTCGGGCTGTTCTTTGAGTGTCCATTTTTTTGAGATGACCGAACCATTTCAACCTGGCTTCAACACAGATCTCATTAAGAGATTGTTCTACTTGAACAAGATGGCATACCTTTTCATTTTTTATTTTGTCCCACCTTGTCTTCTGAATCTCAGTTTCTAAAAACTTCATCTCCACCGCCTGTAGTTTGCTGGTATTTCTCTTGGATTGGGTACAGGTTTCTAAGCTATAAAAATATTGTACTCTTGTATAATAGGACATAGTTAACCTGTATGTGCAGCTTCACATGAAAATGAATGAAAATCCACAGCCTGCATCCAGTCTCCGACCGGGTCAGGAATGGAATGAATGAAGCCCCTATCTAGCGGCGAGGATATGAACTGTGCCGGCTGCCGAGGCCTGACGCACTCCTCTGGGGCAATGCTGAAATGAATGACAGATGAAATGAAATGATAGTGGAGAGTGTTGCTGGAATGAAATATTGACAGGGAAAACCGGAGTACTCGGAGAAAAACCTGTCTGCCTCCGTTTTGTCCAGCACAGATCTCACATCGAGTGACCGGGATTTGAACCACGGACCCAGCGGTGAGAGGCCGGCGTGCTGCCGCCTAAGCCACGGAGGCTTCTAGCTTCACATGCATTCTGCTAAACTTTAATTTTGATGGTATATTGGCTTTCCCGGCCAAGGAATTAAAACTCAGCATTTTTTCTAGGTTCATGCTGTGTCTCGTGCAGGGTTTTGTCCAGTAACACCAAGATAGGCTCATCAGCATGCTCTAGGTGTCCATACTCCGGACCCCCACAGGAGTAGTGAACTGTGCACTACCTCCCTTATTATGAAGCACACCTGCACTTCTTTACTGCAAGAACTAAAAAGCTCAAGCAGCCTTCCACCTCCCTATAAAGGCTTCCTTGGTCGTGAAATCCAATATACCATCTTTTTGGAAGCCTTTATAGGCAGCTGAAAGGCTGCTTAAGCTTTTACCTCCCACAGTAAAGAAGCTCAGGTGTGCTTCATAATAAGGGAGGTAGTGCACAGTTTGCTACTCCTGTGGGGGTCCTGGGATGGACACTAAGAGCCCGCTGATGAGCCTATCTTGGTGTTCCTAGGCAAAACCCCGCACAATACACTTCATAAACCTAGAAAAATTGCTGAGTTTTAATTTTGATGTTTACCAATCATTCAAAATTTTGAGAGTTGGCCTGAGTCAATTTGCAATCATCATTGTTGTTGTTGTCTGACCAACATGTATATGAAATTTCAGCCAGATCAGGGAGTTTATGTTTGTCAGTTCCTTTGCAAATGAAGCAAACTACCAAAAGTAAAAACAGTGTAATTTGCAATAAATAAACCCCAATGAGGAGTTCTTACCCTAACAAGTCCCTCAGGTAAGTCATTCAATTCCTGGTTGCTCAGAGAGAGAAGCGTGTCCTTCCACTCGACTGGAACAGCATCGAGTACTTTACAGACCAGCAAGTTGGTCACGGCAAAGTTGTATAGCCAGCGATACTTGCTCAAGAAAGTCAATGCATCACGGAAATACGAGTTGCTATCCAGGTATCCACTGGGTAGATACATGGAACTGTAAACAAGGCAGTGATCAACAGTAAAAATATCAATCAAGACTGGATTCTTGGGATTTAAACTACAGTACAATTGATTCCAAGGAAGTGGAAGTTATTTCTGTTAAAGAAAGCTTTCAAATCAGTCAACACAATTTGTGCCCAGTTACATTAGGTGGGGAAATAAGTATTTATATATCCTAACCAGAAAGAAATGTTACATAAGATATTTTATATTTAGCTTTTTATGTACAAAAATGGGGGGGTGTTTGTACTTAATTGGATGACATGTTTCGATCGTCAAGCGATCATCATCAGATCTCGCTCACTTAGGCTTAGTTAATGTACGATGTTTATGAATTATACTTGTGCACAAACATATATATCGGAAAAAAAATCCTCTGTTGGCTAACACCATTTTCTGTACACTTATCAGCATTTGTAGCGGTCGTGGTCATGACCAGATTGGTCTTCATCTTCCACATTCTGTCTTCCTTCACTAAACATTGAGCACCAGCGCTCAACAATTTGACCAGACATGACGTCGTCTCTATAGACCCTCTGTAGGTGGTGTTGAACATCTGAAACACTCGTTCCATGTGCCCATTCATAGCGCAAGACAGCACACACTTGTGTCTATGACCATGTTTCCAGCTCACGTCTTTCTGTCATACTGACCTGCACTCAAATGAACTCGGGCACACCGATCTGCTGCTCCTTTCTCTGCTTTGCACTCAGCATATGTGCCAGTGCTCTGGTTCTGCCCTTGGAGAATTCAAGGAAGATTGTCCTTTGTCAGGGCAGTTGATGGGTGAAACATGTCATCTTTTTAACCCCCCCCCTCTCGTAATCTGTGCAATAACTTTTAAACACATGTCATTTTTATCACAAAAAGATATGGGTCTATCGATCAACACAAAAAAAAAAAAAATGGTTTTCGGTCAGAGGGTTGAAGTAATTTTGATGCAGAAAAGACAACAAATCCAACAAGTTGACAAGTTTAAGTACCTTGGTTGTGGGTTTTCAGAGGATTTGAATCCAGATCTTGAAATTAAGACCCGTGTAGAAATAGCAAGGTCAACATTCAAAAAAATTGAGAGCCATATTGTGTGATGCCTTAAATTTAAAACTAAGACAGCGTATTGTGAAATGTTATGTTTGGTCCATCTTGCTTTATGGAGTAGAAGCTTGGACATTAAAATCGGCCTTCATTAAAAGGCTTGAAGCTCTGAAAATGTGGTTCCATAGAAGGATGTTGAAAATCCCTTGGATACTGCGGAGAGCAACCTCGAAGCGGGAGCTGATGATTATCATCAAATGCAGGAAAATTGCATACCTGGGTCATATGTACCATGGTGCAAAATATGCAATATTACACCTCATTTTAAAGGGCAAAATTGACGGGCAACGAAGAGCAGGCAGGAAAGAACGTCTTGTCTGCGGAATCTTCAAGACAGGTCTGGCACAAAAACGATTGAACAACTGTACCATGTTGCTGAGGATAGACGAACGATATCCATATTGATCGTCAATGTCCGGGAGACTGGGCAAGGCATATAGGGCACATTTCCTAATAATTGGGATTTTATTCATGTTGACCAACTGAAAAGTTGCATGTAGAGAGCTTTCAAGCAATTTTTGGCCTATTTTCATTAATGAAAAAATAGAGATCACCTATTGTCCGCGTGTGTGTGGTTCCCCCCCTTATAAAATCTAAACAGCTGGAGCAATTTCAATAAAACTCGGTAAAGCCATAGCACTATTTAGGCCGAGCCCGACCGTGCACTTCAAATTTTATTACGTCTCACCAATCCAACATGGCAGCTGTGCAAAATATTTCACCAGCATTCTATACCTCCGAAACTATTACTGATATCACCCTGAAATTTTGTACACTAATAAAGGGCACTACTAAGATTTCACTTATGTGACTTTCAAAAACCTGCAAAGTACAAAATGAAAATTGCGGCCAAGCGAAGTTGAAACATTTAAATAGACGATTCTTGTGATTTAACCATCTGAACGCAGTGAAACGTGGTAGAGCAAACATTTATATACATTGTAATGCACTGACAACTAATTTAGTTCAATTGTTTACATATCCTCAAAATGGCTGCTGTGCAAAATTTTAAAATTGTTTTTTATTTCTTGTGTCCTAAACATGCGATCAAAGTCAAAGGTTAAATAATGAACCTACGTAATAATCTTCCTCTAATAGTACATAACTCAATGGTCTATCAAAATCCAACATGGCGAACATCCGAAATTTTAGACGGTTCTCAATATCTACTAATCTATGACAGCAATCAAACTGAAATTTTGTATGTTGATAAAGGTTATGATCATAAGTTCACCTATGGGACTCTCAATAACCTGGTGAGCACAAATCCAACATGGCGATGATGCAAAACTAAAATATTTAAATGGCCGTTTCTGTCGATTTAACAATCCGAGCGAGGTGAAACTTGGCAAGGTAAATGCTTATACAAATTTTAATCCACTGACATCTAATTTATTTCAATTATTTTTATAACCACAAGATGGCGGCTGTGCAACATTTTAAAATCTTGTTTCTATTTCTTGTGTCGTAATCATGCGATTGAAGTTTGAATACTACACCAACACAACAATCATCATGTAATAGTACAAACTCTATAGCCTAAATATATAAAAATCCAAAATGGTGACCATTCAAAATATTTAGACGGTTCTCAATATCTACGAATCTATTACAGCAATCAAACTGAAATTTTGTATGTTGATAGAGACAATTAACATAAGTAGGATGTATGAAAATAGGCTGTATAGTTCTTCACGGAACTACTTGTTTAGTGTTACCTTATTTCCAATTGACACTGCAACTTTTCAGTTGGTCAGCACAATGTAATCCCAATTAGTGGGATTTACAAAACAATAACCAGAAAAGAAAATTACAAGTGATATATCTATTTGTTATGGACTACAGAAGAGAGAAAACTATAGGATGACATGTTCTGCTTGTCAGGCAAGCATAATCAGATCAAAATATACGAGATAGTCGATAACAAAGCCTTGGAGGCTGGATTTAGACAGCTCCTTAACCCGGTCCACGAGTCAATCCTAATTGGCTACATGGATAATTCTTGCCAGGCGCGTCCACGTCGCGGGGGTGGGCAACGGTACTGTAATATACCATGGAACTACAGTACCGGCTAAGTTCTGGTGAGGACCCAGTCCTATGGGGTATAACATAGGCCCCGTGCACAGGGTTACGTGCGAAGACCTCAACGGAATCTGCAGCGGAGAAGATGGACTTCAGAACGGTGGAGATAGCGGAAGAGGCAACCCAGTACTCTGGGAATAGTATGAGTACAGCATCAATCGGCAGCGTCTGTTTCCCATGTTAGGGGCGGCTGCAAGGGCGTCTGTTCTCCATGTTAGGGGCGGCCTGAATAATAGCTGGCAGTAGCTTCATAAAATGCCTTTGGGAGTGGCGACCCCATCGTAATAATAGCCTAAAATGGAAATGGCACTTCCAATGATTCGGAAAAGGTTAGGGCGTACCCTGCAGGCGACGCGCAGTTCCTTTGGTACTGGGGGAACTGTGAGAAATGGGCGACCAGTAACCGAAATGAAAGTGGGAATCATGAATGTCATGACCCTGACAGGCAAGGTGGAGGAGGTGGTGGACTTCATGGAGAGGGAAAAGGTTGGAATGATGGGGCTGAGTGAAGTGAAATGGAAAGGTAAAGGAAGGAAGAAATTGAGGAAAGGATATACATTATACTGGAGTGGTGGCCAAGAGGCAAAAAATGGCGTGGGACTGATAACCTCGAAACAACTGGAGGAGTATGTTGAAGTGGTAGAGTGTGTGAGTGACAGAATAATGAAAATTAGAATGAAGATGAAGAATGACGTGATGGACTTCATACAAGTGTATGCACCACAGACTGGAAACAGAGAAGAAGATATTGAAGTATTCCTGGAGGATGTAGAAAGAGTAATCTCAGATGTAGAAGTGGTGATCATGGGAGACATGAATGCACAAGTCGGAAATGAGAGACAAGGAAAGGAGGAAGTCGTTGGACCATATGGATATGGGAAAAAGAACCGGGAAGGAGATGAACTTGTAAACTTTTGAGAAAGGAATGGACTGATAGTGGGTAATTCATGGTTTCGGAAGAAAAACAGCAGGAAAATTACGAGATATGGGTGGGGTGATAGAAGAACAAAATCAGTAATTGACTACTTCCTGGTGGAAAGGACAAATCACAGAAAGCTGATGGATGTGACAGCTTTACCAGGAGAAGCCTTTGATGGGGACCATAGAGCTGTGGTGGCAAAATTTAGATGGGGAAAATTGGAAAACCTAAAAGAGATCAGAGAAAGTAAAATAAAAGTATGGAAATTGAAAGACAAAGCTGTACAGGAAGATTTTCAGGAGAGATTGAAGCAACAAACCACAGTTACTGAAGTGGAAAATGTAGAAGAGGAATGGTCCCACTTTAAAAAGGCATTTGCTGGTGCAGCAGAGTGTGCTTGTGGTAGGACGTCAACAAGAGTGAAAGAGAAGGAGACACCGTGGTGGAATGAGGAAGTGAGGAAAGCAGTGAAAGAAAAGAAGTCTGCATGGAAAGAATGGAACCGAGATCAAACAGAAGAAAGCAAAAGGAAGTATCACGACAGCAAACTGAGGTGTAAGAAAGTGGTAGGAGAAGAAAAGAAGAAAAGTTGGGAAGAATTTACATGAAGAATGGAAACAGATGTAAGTGGCAGTAAAAGGATGCTGTATGGGCTTCTAAGAAGTAAGAGGAAAGAAAGAGCTACTACAAAGCTGGTGAAAAAGGAAGATGGAGAGTTGTTAACACACCCAGAGGAGATAAAGGGACGATGGAAGGAGTATTTCGATAAGCTATTTAATGCGAGCAATTGTACTGGTGAGATCGAAGTGACACAGCCTGACGACTCTATAACAGAAGATGATATAACAATGCTGGAGGTGGAATTAGCAGTACAGAAAATGAAGACGGGAAAAGCAACAGGGGTGGATGAAATCAGTGTAGAAATGATAAAGGCTGCTGGACCTGTTGGTATGCAATGGCTGTATCGACTGCTAAAGTGTGTGTGGAAACGGAAATGTGTACCAGAAGACTGGGAGAAAGGGCTAATAATACCAGCGTTTAAGAAAGGGGACAAGAAAGTGTGTGATAACTATAGAGGGATCACCCCCATATCACAGATAGTAAAAATACTGGAAAGGATATTAGAAAGAAGAATGAGAAGAAAGGTGGAAGGAGAGTTGCAAGAGGAACAGTATGGCTTCAGGAGTGGAAGATCCACAGTGGACCCAATCTTTAGCTTGAGGCAGGTGATGGAAAAGAACTGGGAATATGGAGAGGATTTGATCATGACTTTCATATATCTAGAAAAGGCATATGATAGTGTCCCCAGAGAGAAGGTATGGGAAACCATGGTTAAGAAGAGACTGGGAAGAGAAATGTTGGAAATGGTGCAAGCAATGTACAACAACTGTGTTAGCAGGGTACTGACCCCAGTTGGAAAGACAGATTGGTTTAGGAACAAGACTGGACTAAGACAGGGGAGTGTGCTGTCACCTCTTTTATTCATAATGGTAATGGATGAAATTGTAAAGGAAACAAAGGAAGCATATGGACATAAAGAAATGAAGCTACTATTATTTGCAGACGATATTGTGGTCTGGGGAAGGAACACCGAAGAAGTGCAAAAACAACTAGATGCACTGAACGAAAATATTCAGAAGTATGGCCTGAAAATCAGTATAGAGAAAAGCAAGACCATGGTGATGACAAGAGGGGAAAGACAAGGAAAGGGCACTGTGAAAATTGGAAGTCAGAGTTTGGAAATTGTGGACACGTTCAAATACCTAGGAAGTGAATTGATGCAAACTGGTAGGTTGGACATGGAGATTGGCAGGAGGGTACAGCAGAGCAATGCATTCTATCAAAGTGTAAGAAAACTTGTTTGGGATAAGGAAGTACCAAGGAAAAGCAAGGAGGTAATGTATAAAGTGTACTATGTACCCATATTAACTTATGCAGCTGAGACTTGGACCCTGACGAGCAGGCAAGAGAGTAGAATCCAAGCCAGTGAAATGAAATTCCTAAGAAGTATGATAGGTAAGACAAGGAAAGACAGAGTGAGGAATGAAGATGTTAGGAAGGAAGTTGGGATGAGAAAACTAAATGAGAGAATTGAGAAGAATAAACTAAGGTGGTTTGGACATGTAAAGAGGATGGAGGAAAATAGAATACCAAGACAGATGCTGGAGGCCAAGTGCAAGGGTAAGAGAGCAAGGGGAAGACCTAGAACAAGGTGGATCGATTCAGTGAAGAACAGCATGAGAAAAAGAAATCTGGACTGGGACAAGATTGTGGAAGGAAAGAGGAAAGTGGAGAAGTGCCATAAATACCCCGACCCGGCAGGAGCTGGATAAGGGGAAATGATGATGATGATGAGTCGATAACAAATATAAATATTGTATAATTACATGTAATTATTTTAATGTTATTTTTTGTATTAATAAGTTAATTCACAGAATGTGCATTGATTTTCTAATTTTCATCGAACTTCCTTAGAAAGGAATCACATCGGTTCAACCACAGTACGTGATAACTGCCACATGGCTGACCATACCACTACTTCTTCACAATACACACTTTTTGGTGTAATCCGAGAACCGCAAAACAACATGTTGCAGATCATAGCTCAAGTTCATCCAGTCATGGCGCCGGTCATATAGAAAATGATAGGAACTTAATCATATTTGGTTGGTTCCTCAGTTTAGGGGCTGCAACAACACTGTTATGTAGCCCCGTGTACTTTGGTTGGGTGTAGAATTTGTCTGATAACCGATGTTAATTGTGATGGCTGTATTAGTGTGTGTTATCTGTTTTTAATTCAAGTAAGGACTGCAGACATTCAATTTTAAAGTAGTTCCTATTTTTGCTACCAAACACCACCATCAACGACAACTAGTTCTAAACTTGGTTACTAGATGCCACCACAGTCGGCTCCTGGCGACGAACATTGGAACCTAAGAGTGTCAGTCAAATCTAAACTATAATATAGCTTCACACAAGTGTAATTAGTGGAAGGTTCTTTTACATGCCATAAATCTATGACATGGGACTGCCGGCTTTACTTCCCCTCCGAAGGCATACCGAGTGATTTTTAACGCTCTTAAAAAATCCGACTACTTCGTCCGGGTTTGAACCCGCGACCTTGGGCATAGAAGCTCAGCATGCTACCAACTATGCCACCGAAGCCGCTCTTAATCATATTTATTATTGAAAATCTATCTAAAATGAAATATCCACAGGTATTTAATAAATCTAATTTTTATTGACTAAGGTGTATTAAATTTATTAAATACCTGTGGGTATTTCCTTTTAGGTCATATAGAAGTCATCCCATATTTCCTTACGTCTCATGTCATAATTGCTGACGGGTAGAGACGAGGGAAGAGTACCAGGAAAGAAAGAAGGAGGCAAAGAGAGTAGTGGCTGAGGAGAGAAGAAAGTGGATGGAAGAGTGGACAAAGATGATGAAGGAGGATAGTGAAAGTACAAAAGAGGTCCTGTATGGGATGGTAAAAAATAAGAGGCGGAAGGATCTGACGGATTATGTTAGAAGGGTGAACAAAAGGGGACAAGAGATAGAAAATAGGGAAGAACTGAAGAAAGTGTGGAAAGAATATTTTGAAGAACTTCTGAACCCAAATGGAAACTATGGCGAGGAGGATGAAATCGGGCCTCAGTAGATGGCAGGAGCAACTGGAGGCGGAATTTTCAATATAGCATTCCTCTCGGGCCAAGACATATAGCAGGTATGAAGGGGTTGTATTTAGGGCTAAAATTGCCCACCAATATCACAGGGATATTGTCGGGCAGTAACGATTCCATGTAAGGCGGGATAAATGATGAGCCTGATGGCAAGTAGCAGGAGATCAGGTGGTATGGTCCATTGGATACCTCAATCTGTATGATCATGACCTTAACAAATTGCAGGTTATTCGGGGTGGAGATACACTTTATTTATTTAGCGTATGGCCCATAAAATAAAGTTTTAAAATAGATATAATTTACATAACAAGAAAACAAACTTTTCATCAATAAACACTCTGTAAATATTGTGAAATGTCGCCTCACTCTTCTCTGGGCAGACGAGGACTGGCAGGCGGAGCCGATGGGAACGACTTCAGTAACATCGGCGAAGCAAATGAAATTGAGTGAATGTTCGGGATCCTTCGGCCATTTAGAAAATAATCTAGTCCAATCCCCGTCCAGTTATTGCGGGAAGGCTTGTCTATTGTTCCTCGTCATATAAGCGAGGCAAGGTACAGTAGTTCTAGTGATTCTGGAGTATTTTCAGTATTCGTCTCCTACTTTGGATTCATCTAGAGTTCAGTCCAAAAACTTGCCACCTGTCATGGCTACAACAGTATAAACTGATACCTGTAGTAAATTGAATTTAATTTCAAACTACCTGTGTCCGAGTGTTTGACAGCCCCGGCACACATTGCCACCCCCACCTCAGCATTTGATTAGGGAGACCTGCCTGCTTTTACAGATTACCTAGGGTCTCCCATTCTTCCCTCCCCCCTTATGGCCACATATCCCCCTAAGCATGCCATCCAAGATTGTAAGACCACCCACAAAAATGGAAAGTACCAAGTCGGATCGCAAGATGCCCCTGATTGATGCCAGTACTGCACAACCTGGCCCATCCAGGGTGGTTGACCACCACCTCAGTTGCCCCCATTAGCTGCGATGACGAATCCCCCCCAACCCGCGCTTACAGAAAGTGGCTGCAAACATGGAATCTGGCAAACACAGATTTATGTAGTGGAATGGAACAGAACCAAACAAATAATAGTAGAATCCAAAAGGAAAGCATGGGGGAATTTTGGACACAAATTAGAAATATTAGGTCAAGCAGCAGGAACCCCTTTTTTCAATTAGATGGAAACCAAGTGACTCTAGACCACAACAGGGTTTATGTTGATAATTAATCAGGCTGCAGTGAGAATTGATGTAGGATGAGTTTTTGGTTTAAGGTTGTTACAGGAGAGAGGCAAGGCTGTAATCTTTCACCACTGCTGTTTATTTTTATATGGACTAGTTGAAGGGCATAAACTGGCTGGGAATAAATTAGGTGGAAACCAGATAAGCAGTCTGGCCTATGTTGATGACCTGGTTGTAATGGCAGACTCCTTCGAAAACTTGAACTTTAACAGAAATGTAGGGAATATGGTATGAAAATCAGCATTTCAAAAACGAAAGTTATATAAGTAGGGAAGAAACAAGAAAAAAGGATGCTTTGCCACTATACTTATTTTCTGGCTGAATTTCATCTAGCCCTGCCGCTTTGTGACATTGTATTATTTACCACCCTCCTTACCAGTGATGAATGAAGCAAAGAGGATATAAAAAGTAGGTTAGCTCAGGCAAGGAAAGCATTTCTACAGAAAAGGAATCTGTTGACATCGAATATAGATTTAGGTGTTAGGAAGTCATTTTTGAAGGCCTTTGTGTGGAGCGTGGCACTCTATGGAAGTGAAACTTGGACTATCGATGCAGCAGAAAAGAGGAGAATTGGAGAATTGAAGCGTTTGAAATGTGGCGTTACAGGAGAATGATGAAGATCAGATGGTAGATAGGGTTACAAACGAAGAGGTACGGTATTAAGATGAGTGGGAGAGGAGAGATGTTTCTGGCAACTGCTAATGACGAGAAGAGATAGGTTGGTAGGACACATACTAAGACACCCAGGAATAGCAAGCTTAATTATGGAAGGAAGGGTCGAGGACAAGAACGGTAGGGGTAGACCAAGGTTAGAATATGTTAAACAGATTACCCCAGACGAAGGGTGTGGTAGCTATGTAGAGATGAAACGATTAGCTCAGGACAGGGAGGCATGGAGAGTTGCATCAAACCAGTCAAAAGACTGAAGACTCAAACAACAACTTTACTTCCTCAACCGTGATCCTGTTCCCCTCCTCATTCTCCTCCTGCCAGATAGGAGGAACTAAATTGGAACAGTTGGAACATTTTAAGTTCTTGGGCTGTGTATTCTCTCAGAGTGGTAGTATGGGGAAGGGAGTCGAGGAGTAGAAAAGCCAATACACCGATTTCTCAGTTACGATCTACAGTATTCTGTAAGAAAGAAGTTAGTGTAGAGATGAAACTCTCTCTACATCGCTCAGTATTTAGACCGAACCCTGCTGTATGGAAGTGAGAGCTGGGTAGATTCTGATAGAGGTAACTGATATGAGGGTAGCACGAATGATTGCTGGGACAAATAAATGGGAGCAGTGTATGGAGGGTACTCGTAATGAAAAGATAAAAACGAAGTTGGAAATGAACACACTAGATGAAGCTGTTCGTATGAGCCAAATCAGATGGTAAGGTCATGTGAAGAGAATGGGGGAGGAGTGATTACCTAAGAGGTCAATGAGTTTGGCTGTAGAGGGTAAGAGAAGCAGAGGTAGACCTAGAAGGTGATGGTTAGATTCAGTGTTGAACAGTTTCAAAGTGAGAGGTGTAGAAGCAGAGGAAGCCACACAGCTAACTGCTGATAGGGGATCATGGAGGCGACTTGTTCGCAAACAGAGGCTTGCAGACTAGACTGGACGTTGAAAGGCAAAACAGTCTCAAATGGATGAAGAATTTGTGTACAGCAGTGGGTGGATTGACAGATTCAAATGTCACAACATTACTTTCGTTCAAGTGTGCAGCGAAACTTGGTGAGTACTCCACAAACTACTTCAATTGCAGTGCATGTTCATGTAGGCTTAAAAGTGAGTATTTAAAATAGAATAAGGTTAATTAAATTTTCTCTCCTTCATTTGCCACCTCACTGTTGTTGTTGTTGTTTGAGTCTTCAGTCTTTTGACTGGTTTGATGCAGCTCTCCATGCCTCCCTGTCCTGAGCTAATCGTTTCATCTCTACATAGCTCCGACACCCTACATCCGAGGCAATCTGTTTAACATATTCTAACCTTGGTCTACCCCTACAGTTTTTGTCCTCGACCCTTCCTTCCATAACTAAGCTTGCTATTCCTGGGTGTCTTAGTATGTGTCCTACCAACCTATCTCTTCTCTTCATTAGCAGTCGCCAGAAGCATCTCTCCTCTCCCACTCGTCTTAATACCTCTTTGTTTGTAACCCTATCTACCCATCTGATCTTCATCATTCTCCTGTAACACCACATTTCAAATGCTTCAATTCTCCTCTTTTCTGCTGCACCCAAGTTTCACTTCCATAGAGAGCCACGCTCCAGACGAAGGCTTTCAAAAATGACTTCCTAATACCTAAATCTATATTCGATGTCAGCAGATTCCTTTTTTGTAGAAATGCTTTCTTTCCCTGAGCCAACCTACTTTTAATATCCTCTTTGCTTAGTCCATCACTGGTTATTCTGCTTCCTAAGTAACAGAAGTCTCCTACTTCCTTCAGCTTTTCACCTGCCAATTTGATCTCCATAGAGGTTTCTGATTTATTTCGGCTGCATTCCAGTATTTTTGTTTTACATTTATTTATTTTCATCATGAATTCTTTCCGTAAGACGGAGTCCATACCATTCAAAAACTCATTCAAATCCTCAGGCTTGTCGGCCAAGATGACGATGTCATCAGCAAATCTCAGAGTTGAAATTATTTCTCCTTGAATCTTCACTCCCACTTTAAATTTTTCTCTAATTTCCTTCATTGCTTGTTCAATGTAAAGATTGAAAAGTATGGGTGATAAGTTGCAGCCTTGCCTTACACCTTTCTGAATACCAGCTTCTCTCTCATGTCCTTCAACTCGAATGACTGCTGTCTGGTTTCTGTACAGATTGTATATCACCCTCCTATCCCTGTACTTTATTCCAATCGATTTCAAAATGTCAAACAATTTAGTCCAATCAACGTTATCAAAAGCCTTTTCTAAGTCTACAAAAGCCATGAACGTTCTCTTATCTTTCCTTATTCTACCTTCTAAAATCAGCCTAAAACTTAGTACAGCTTCCCTTGTTCCTACATTTCTCCTGAAACCAAACTGGTCTTCACCCAACTCCGTTTCTATCTGGCTTTCAATCCTCTTGTAAATTATTCTAGACAGGATCTTTGAAGCATGAGTAATCAAGCTGATTGTACGGTAATCTTCACATCTGTCAGCTCCCACTTTCTTTGGTATAAGGATGATTACATTCTTCTTGAAATCAGGGGGTACCTCACCTGTCTCATAAATCCTACACACCAAGTGAAATAACCTGATCAGACCTTCATCTCCTATGCAGCGTAGCAACTCAATCGGTATATCATCTATGCCTGGTGCTTTGTTCCTGCTTAAGTCTTCCAAAGCTCTATCAAATTCTGATCTCAATATTAAATCTCCTTTCGCATCCTCATCAATTTCCTCCTCCCTTTCCATTACATGATTCTCAATCTCCTTTCCCTTATACAAACTCTCTATGTAAGCTTTCCATCTCTCAACCTTTTCTTCCCTATCTGTTAGAGGCTTTCCATTTGTGTCCTTAATATTACAGCACTTAGTCTTCTTTTCCACAAAAGTATTCTTAATCCTTCGATAAGCTGTGTCTACTTTTCCTAATTTCAGACAATTTTCTATACCTGCACATTTCTCTTTCAACCATTCTTCTTTTGCTTCCTTGCACTTCTTGTTAACCTCATTTCTCAGACGTCTGTATTCTGCTTTCCCCTTTTCATCTCTTAGATTCTTGTGTTTCCGCCTTTCATCCATCAATTCTAGTATATCCTGAGTGATCCACGGTTTTCTACCTATTCTTTCTTTCCTACCAATGTTTTCTTCTGCGGATTTTGTTATTTCATTCTTCATAAGTGCCCATTCGTCTGCAATTGAAGTTTGTTTAGGGTTTTTCATTAGTCTTTCCTTTATACTCTTCTTGAATCTTTCGTTTACATCCTTCTCTTTCAGTCTGTCTATTGCCCACCTTTTTGGCTTTTGACTTTTCTTCAGTTTCTTCAACTTTAATCTGCATTTCATTACAACCAGATTGTGATCAGAGTTTATGTCAGCACCAGGATATGTTTTGCAATCCAAAATCTGGTTTCGAAACCTCTGCTTGACCATAATGAAGTCGATTTGGTAACGCCCTGTATCTCCTGGTCTCATCCATGTGTATATTCTTCTATTGTGGTTATTGAATAAGGTGTTAGCTATGACCAACTCATGTTCGGTGCAGAATTCTACCAGCCTGCTTCCTCGATCATTCCTTTCACCTAATCCGAAATCTCCTACTATCTTCCCTTCTCTCCCTTTTCCTACCACAGCATTCCAATCTCCCATTACTATAACATTTTCATCACCCTTGATATACCTCAGAATTTCGTCTATTTCTTCGTAGACCTTTTCAACATCCTCATCATCAGCTTGACTGGTAGGCATATAGACTTGTACCACTGTGGTGCACGTAGGTTTAGTATTGATTTTTGCTACAATAATCCGTTCACTATATTGCTCATAATATTCCACCCGCTGTCCAAGTTTCCTACTCAATATGAGGCCAACCCCTGCTTGGCCATTGTTTGATTTAGTGCTAATGACCCTATAGTCTCCTGACCAAAAGTCCTGTTCTTCCTGCCAGCGCATTTCACTAATCCCAACCAAATCCAACCTCAACCTATCCATTTCCCTTTCTAAGTTTTCTAACCTTCCACTTCCTAGCAGACTTCTAACATTCCACGCTCCGATCCGTAGAATGTCAGATTTCCTCTTTGTCACTTCTGTGATGTTAACCCCCTCTCGAGTAGTCCCCACCCGGAGATCCGAACGGGGGACTAGTTTACCTCCGGATTGAAATTTTACAAGGGAGGAGGCCATCATCACATGTAATTATGCATAGAGAGGTGCATATCCTCGGGAATAGCATACGGCTGTAGTTTCCCGTTGCTTTCAGCCGTGCAGCAGGACGCAGTGTAGCCATTATTTGGCTTATATTATCAATATCTTAACCGTCTATAAGACTAGTAAAGAATTGATTTATTCTGAAAGGCTGCTACTCCCTTTCAGAATAAGTAAAGAGCAATTCTACTAACAAAAATACTAACCTTCTACCGTACTAACAATTAAATACCAAATTTCTACTAACAAAAAACTTAAGTTCCACCAACAACAAATACTACCACTAAAACAGTCTGTCACCAGGCACACTCACATGCACCCTCACACATCACAGTCTACTGAAACAATGAACTATAACTAATAAACAATGCAACTGCTACCAGACACACTACACACCACAGTCTAATAGAACAATGACATATATCTAATAGACAAACTAGCTACCTACTTACAACTAAAACTAACTACATACTTACTGTACTGTTATTTGAATTGACAATATTTACATAATATGTATCCCTATAAAATCTCGGTCAAGTTCGTTAATGGGCACAATCGGTCAAAGGGGGTGGAAACGGGGGCTTTTATATTTTCGAAAAATTGAAATATCGCTTAAACTCTCTTAATATTTGAAATATTGAATCCATTCAAAGTTCATCGATAGAATAACGGTATGATCAAACCCCATTTGGCGAAGAAACCTCTCAGTTAGCTAGATCCGTCGTCTCCTCAATCTCTGAGGCAAATACGTTTCAGTGGGAAAAATTGATGGCAGACTGTGATATGGGCAGGAGCAGCCAAGAGGCTTGGAGACTTTTTGAACACTTGAATAATGACCCTTCAGAGGCAAATATGCATGCGAATGTTCGAGGTGATCAAATTGCGCATCAGCTCCTAGAAAATGGGAAACCACCTTATCCAACCAAGTCTGATAGGAAGACATTGAGAGACAACCTGACACAGAAACTACTACTTTGCTACGACCTTTTACTCAGGCCGAGTTAGATCTTGTTCTGAGTAAATGTAAAATTGGGAAGGCTGCAGGCCTCGACGATATAAGAGTTCAGCAAATTAAGAACTTTGGGCCGATAACAAAGTGTTGGTTTAAAGAACTGATGAACAACTGTGTCCAGTCTTGTAAGATTCCTAAACTTTGGAGGAAAGCCAAAGTTACAGCCATTCGTAAGCCAGGCAAGGATCAGGATGACCCTAAAAGTTACCGTCCTATATCTCGCCTATGCCATTTGTATATAGTTCTTGGAAGACTCGTCTTAGATAGAATAACGGAGAAACTAGAGGCAGTCTACATTCCACAGCAGGCTGGATTCAGAACAGGGAAGAGTTGCACATCTCAAGAGTTGAAACTAACACAGTGCATTGGAAATGGATTTGAAAGGAAAGAGATTACAGGAGCTGTATTTATAGATCAAACAGCGGCTTATGACACAGTTAATCACAGACGACATATTGTGAAACTGTATAATGCTATCAAAGATTACCAACTGACTTGCTTAATAAGGAATCTCCTTGAAAACAGAAGATTCTTTGTTGAATTCCAAGGACAAAGAAGCAGATGACGATCGCAGAGGAACAGTTTACCACCTCACTAGATTAATAATATGAATCTTGGTTATGACACTCGTTTATAACGACAAAATTTTAGGTCCCTTGGATGTCGTTAAAGTTCAACTGTATTTAAAGAAAATTCTGAGCCTTTCTAAGTACACATTATGCTGTCTCACCTACAAACTAACAAGAGAGTCATTCCTTATATAGCTCTGATGAAAATTTTACTGACAAACACACCAAGCTACAGCAGAAGATAGCAGACATCTGGGAAGACTTTTACATCACTGACGCAATGATAATGAATGACCAAACTAGGAACTGGAACACATGGTGGTGTGATTAGCAGTACAGGGGGTTCCATTTTAAACTGTGTAGAACCAATATTTAACCCTAGCCAGCACTGAATTATATGCGAGAACATCCTTGATGTCCTTAAATGTGCAAACAGACAAGAATCTTTATCAAAATTTTGCACTGAAAAGCAACACCTTGAATGCAGTGTATATCTCTTCTTTTCCATTTTGTGTATTTTTTTCATTAATAATTTTATTATTGCGCCAGAAGCCACTTTCCAGCGTTGCATTAGTAATCAAAATTCAGTGTTTTTAAGTCGGTCAACAAGATTGTACCCAATTGTAATGCGTGGATCCACTCATTACAATTAGAGTGCAATCATGTTGACCGACTGAAAAACATTAATTTTTTTTAAAATTATTATTGTAATTACCTCAAGTTGTATAAGAAGACAGTCTTCCAGAAAACATTTCTGGCTTGCAACTGCAAAACAGTTGAGCTCTACTCGCTTATAAATTTATAAACTGCCAATCGTCTTTTTAATTAACTTAATGCTTATGGATGGACCTAGCTTTTAAGCCCCTTACTCTCTCACAAACTTCTGTTATAGTTTTCCTCTGTCAGTCACACTTACCCTGATAAGTCACTGCAGCCCGTCTGCGTGTCTCTTGTTCGAGAATTAATACCTTCTTCCATGGTTTTATCAGCCATTCTCATTCCCTGTAAAAGAGAAAGTCATTTTCTTACCTTCTTTTAGATCTAGCTGCATGAACCTTGCAATTTCTTCATGAAACAGAGCTCAAGAATGGCCTATTTCTCCAGACATGTTATTATTGAAGGATCATTTTTAAGATCTTTTGGGTGTAACACTGCAACCTCAGGGATTTACATTTATGCTGCTCATCAAGGACAGCCCGCCTTGTTGCGTTGGCTCTGCCAGGAAATTTAATTCTGGTCCAAGGGCTGGAACAGTGTACACTCAGCCTCGTGAGGCAAAATTGAGAAGAGGTGGGTTCGATTTCCACCTCCGCCAGCCTGGAAGTTGTTTTCCGTGGTTTCCCACTTCTACTCAAGGCTAACGTCGGGGCGGTTCCTAACTGAAGGCCATGGCCACCTCCTTCCCAAACCTCATGTCAATTACAAATACGAACACTAATACAACCATCACAATAACAAAGGTTATCAGGCAAATTACACACACCCAAGTACATGGGGCTACATGAGCATATTGTTGCAAAGCCCCTCAATTAAGTAACATCATCAAGGTCAGCGTTTCAGCAACAGTTGTCCATCAACAAAATTTAACAGCTGAGTGATCTGTCACTGTCAAGTCAAGAAACTCTTCCAAATAAAAGTATCTCTGGATCATCAACAATGGCCTAGAACTAATCTAGATCCAACGTGCAACATGAAAAGCATAAATCTCACTCCAAACCATTACAAGCCTTGTGACCAATTTGTACAATTCAAGAGGTCTTCTATGATGGAGTACTTCTCACAGTATAGTGGTTAGCATAGTTAACTGCACCTTGGAGACCTGGGTCGATTCCCAACTCTGCTAAAAGTATTGGAGTAGTATTGTTGACATGCAAAGTCGTGCAAGTGGTGTCGTATCAAAGACTATTAACCAGAAACTTCATAAGGAGATGCCGATTATGTTTGGAAGTGGATGTGGAACATTTACAGCATCTATTGTAAGCATGGTGAGTAAAAATGCATGATACCGATTTTAAGCACCGTACTCTGCGGTACATATGCGTGCGTGGCAGCTGGCGCTGGCGGAGTGCATGAGCAAGAATGTCCTTGCCAAGCAAATATGAAGACCCTGTATAACTACGTAAAGTACAGTGCACGTTGTATTTTTTTAAATGACTCGCCAGCTTTTTATTGCAGCCCTGTAATTGACAACATTTACATTGCATTGTACACAATTTACACAGACCTAATTTTGCAGTCTTAAAAAATTCAGCAAGCTCTGTTTGACGGACTAATGAACTAGAGTAAGTTTTTTCTCCGTATATTGTTTGATTGTAGCAAGATGGAGGAGATGAATGCTTTTCGATTCATGTTGCCTCTCCATCCACAAAATCACCTCGTTTATAAGAGTAATTACTTCACAAACATCCGGAATATCCTCCATTTTCATTTTCCCCATCTTGCTCTTCATTGTCATTTTTGTGGACACCATTGAGTATATCTTGAACAGATATGCATTCTGAAATTGGCTCACTATTGTCTATATCTATCCAGTCATTCAAATCATCGATCGTGATTTCACAATCCAGAACTACCTGCAGACTGGATGTCACTGCTCGTGAATTTCACAACTGCACAATTTCTGCTGGTGACAGTTTCTCATCAATTTTCATTAGAGCACTAGGCAGTTGATTGCAGTAATACACTTTAAATACCTTGGTTCAATGCTGTAGTGTTTTTAGGCAAGAGCATAATTCGGACGTTTCCATCTCGTGACTGTAGCATATCAGCAGGTGGATGCGCTGGACAGTAATCAAGAACTCGTGAAGTTTAAGTGACCCCACTGCTGACACAAATTCTTCATGGAACCACTTTCAAAAATTTCACCAGTCATCAATGCATTTTTCATATGCATGTACAAGAATGGTAGTGAAGTCAAGTAAACATGCTTAAAACACCTAAGACTACAACTTTTCCTTATGCAGACAGGTTTAAGTTTATGGCATCTTGATTTATTTACTGTGAAAAGGCGATTCACTCTGTTCTTGTCCATTTTTATTACTAATTTATTAACAGTGTTTTTCACATCCAGAGATTTTTAAGGAAGCAATCAATAGTGAAATGCAGTTTCCTAGTTTTACACTTGGTCATTTAAATTGTTATCAATCATAAAATTGTTAAATTCCTGACAACAGCGTTCTGCATATTTTCCATCACATGGCCGAGCTTCTAATTCAAAGCTGGTTTGAATTATACCATGACAAGATTTCCACCGTGAAAACCAGCCATTAGATGCATTAAAATCATCAGCCAAATGAAAATCTTTATAAAACTTCACACCTTGAGCTATGATAATGGCAGCCTACACCGTCACTTCGTTTTATTAAGAACCGCCTGTATAAGCAATTGTACACTAGTCTTGCCTTAGTCTGTTGTTGTTGTTGTTTTTTTTGGTTTTTTTTTTTGCATTCCAATTTCACTTTCAACTATGTCCACGAAATTTAGAAGTTTATCTTCCTCTTTCATCCACCACCTATATCCTCCGAAGACGCCACACATCCGCGAAAAATTTGCTTCAGTCTCCCCGTTTCTTTACTACATGACATCGAGAATTTTCAGATTATCTCCTACTAAATATATATAAAAATGAAAGTTTGTCTGTTTTTTCTGAATTTCCACGGAAATTTGCGATATTTGCGCGTTTCAGGCTGTTTTATGATGGATGCGCGCAAAAATAACATTTTTGTCTGTCTGTTTGCGGACAACTTCTACGAGTCCTTATAACTTGAGAACGGCTGGGTGGATCAACGTAAAATTTGATACAGATATCCTAATAATGTTATTGGTTTTACGTCCCTTTTAACTACACTGGCTTTTAGAGACGCCGGGGTGCCGGAATTTTGCCCCGAAGGGGATCTTTAACGTGCCAGTAAATCTACGGACACGGCTCCCTCGCATTTGCGCACCCTCAAATGCCAGCTGACTGCGCCAGGATACGAACCTGCAACCTTGGGCTCAGCAAGCGAGAACGTTACCCCTGATACAGATATCCATCAGAGGCACCACACTAATCATTGATGTAACTCTTCTCCGTACCTCTCATAAAAGTGGCCCTATCCCCTTAAAATACATGCTGAAATAGGCGTAGAAGGTTGAAACAAAGCTCATTTTCAGCCCCTCAATGTGAGAAACGAAACTCGGGGGCCCTAAAAAAAACCGAAAACCACATTTTAAGGCCCTAAAACCAACAGTTTTTGAGATATTCCCAAAAAACTAATTTCACTTAATAAATTAATGAAGGAATGCATGCCGGTAACAATGGCAACAGAATCTCAGAGGTCCATCTATTTCTGTAAGACGCAATACAATTCCATTTATTACATTACTGGTACTGTGAAGGTTTGCAAACGGCAATAAGGTTATAACGGATCCAAATTAAGCTGAAATATTCATCAATACATATAATGCGCTTAAGGGGTCAAGGGGTAATCTAGAATTTTTTAACGCGATTTACACGTGCGGGTATGGTCCGGAAGGTCTATTATATCCCTATCCCTGTTTTGTTATATTATTATTCTTTTAATTATTATCATTATTATGGCGTACAACGAAGAGACAAAGCTCATTTTCAAACCCTTGGGGTCAGAAACAAAACTCGGGGCCCCTCAAGAGCCGTAAAGGGTCCCCGAAAACTATATTTTAAGGCTCTAAACCCAACAGTTTCTTAGATATTCCCAGAAAACTAATTTCATTTAATAAACTAAAGAAGGAATGCAAGCCACTAACCATGACAACAGTATCTCAAGAGGTGGCATCCAACTATCCATCTATTTCTGGAATAAGTAATGCCACTCCATTTATTACATTTCTGTGAAAGGTTGCAAATGGAGTACCCTAGATTTTCTTCACACGACTTACACGTGCGATATGTCGTACAGAAGGTCTATTATATCTCCAAACATCAACATTATTTTCAAAAATTCCTGAATAGAAATAGTAGACTGTTTTTGCTGATTTTAGGAATTTGGGCCATTGGAGGCTAAAAACACTGAATTTTCATGCACCACAAGCCTTTATAATTTATAAAAGGGGTCTTCCTGTAGTTGGGCACTTGGCACAACGGTTAGGGTCAGTTCGTATGTGACGTGTATTGCGATTCTTCTACGAAGTTTTCAATTTTATTTTCACGCCAGGAAGAACACGTTAGGTAAATTTAGTTTGAGAGCACATTTTAACTAATAATTTTTCTTTGCCAACAAACAGGTTCCAAGCCCCTAAACATTGCAACAGTAGCTCAATTGATAACATCTGGTTATTAATACCGAAGACCGTTCGAAGAATGGGTACTACTGCTAGTCTCCTACTAAATATCACTTCCACTTTTGCGACATCATGGGAAGCAACTGTATTGGAACTTGTGATTCGACACCAAGAATGCCTTTCCTTGTCCCACTACTTAAGCGAAACACTTTGGAATGCAGTGGTCAAGGTCAAGTTCAGGTCTGTGATGAGGTTAAGTCTAACATTAAAACAGTACTTCAGAACCACTCTTTGCAGAACTTTTTATGAACTTTTTCTAAGAGTAAATATACTGTACTGAATTATTTATTGGGGGACATACTTTCACGTGGGTTATATCTGAATCCACGGTAGTATTTCGAGCTACTACTGTATCGAATTTCCCCTTTATACAAAACTAGAGGGCCTGTGCGAGAAATCTCGCAAGTATTAAATCACATGTTGAACACACTTTTTAAACAAAAGTAGATATTTAAAAATCAGAGTGCAAATCGTCTCAGCTGCAGGTAATTCCCTTTCTTTGGAATGGTCATTTGTTAAGAACGGTTGTTGTGTATAGACCACCCGTCCAGCTTTACTGTTATGTGGGTTCGAAACGACACAGCTCTGACAGGGGCTATAGTCTTTTTAGCCTATTTTCATTTTATGAAATAAAAAACAGGCTTATGAGATCACCTTTTGTCTGTGTGTCCCCCCCTAATAACTTCTTAACGGCTGAAGCGATTTCAATGAAACTCAGTAAGGTCATAGCACCATTTTGGCCGACCCTGATCATGCCTTTCAAAGTTTATTACGTCTCACCAATCTAGCATGGCGGCAGTGCAAAATATTTCACCGGCATTCGATATCTCCGAAACTATTACTGATATCACCCTGAAATTTTGTACGGTGATAAAGGGCACTAATAGAAGTTCACCTATGAGACTTTCAAAGAACCTGGTAACTACAAAACCAACATGGTAGCCAAGCGAATTTGAAACTTTTAAATAGACTTTTCTCGCGATTTGACCATTCAAACGCAATGAAACTTGGTATAGCAAATGTTTGTACATATTGCAATGCACTGGCTTCTAATTTAGTTCAATTGCTTACATAACCTCAAGATGGTGGCTGTGCGAAATATTTCACCGGCATTCGATATCTCCGAAACTATTACAGATATCTCCCTGAACTTTTGTACGGTGATAAAGGGCACTACTATAAGTTCATCTACGTAACTTTCAAAAACCTGTTAAGTACAAAACGAACATGGCGGCCAAGCGAAGTTGAAACATTTTAACAGACTTTTCTTGCGATTTAACCATCTGAGCGCAGTGAAATATGGTACAGTAAATATTTATACACATTCTAATGCATTGGCATCTAATTTAGTTCAATTGTTCACATAACTTCATGATGGCAGCAAAATTTTAAAATTAAGTTTCTATTTCTTGTGTCCTAATCATACTATCGAAGTGAAAGTTTGAATAATGAAGCTACGCAATAATTTTCCTTTAATGGTACATAACTCTATGGCCTATACATATAACAATCCAAAAAGACGACCATCCGAAATATTTAGACGGTTCTCAGTATCTACGAATCTTTAACAGCAATCAAACTGATTTTTTTTTATGTTCATAGAGGCTATGAACATAAGTTCACCTATAAGACTTTCAGTAACCTGGTGAGCACAAATCCAACATGGCGGCGACGCGAAGTATAAATATTTAGATGGACGTTTCCCGCGATTTAACCATCCGAGTGCATGAAACTTTCCACGTTAAATGCTTATACAAATGTTAATCCACTGGTATCTAATTTATTTCAATTGTTTTCATAACCACAAGATGGCAGCTGTGCGAAATTTAAAAATCACGTTTTTACTTCTTGTGTCCTAATCATGCGATTGAAGTTTGAATACCATACGTACACAATAATCTTCATTTAATAGTACATAAATAAAAATCCAACCTGGCGACCATCTAAAATATTTAGACTGTTGTCAATATCTACGAATCTATCTCAACAATCAAACGGATTTTTTTATGTTGATAGAGGCAATTAACATGAGTAGGATATATGAAAATAGGCTGTATTGTTCTTCACGGAACTACTTGTTTTTATTTGTTTAAACACATTTTATAAACAAATAAATATATTTCTATTGACTTTTCTAGAAATGCACATTTTTCTCTGTACCATTGAGACAATTTGGAAGATGTTGGCACAAACTGCACCTTTAACCCCCTCTGGTTTAAGAATTTGATTTTTGTGAAACAAACCCCTTAGCATTTTATATACACTGTATATAAATAGAGGGCCTGTGCGAGAAACCTCTCATGGGTTAAACCATCGGTTACTTGTAAATGCCCCACGTGTTTAGACTAACCGCCCGGCTTTACTGTTGTGTAGGCTGGACGTGAGACAGTTCAGTGTTTGTTTGTTTTAGGGGCCCATAACCTAGATGTTAAGCCCCTTAAAACAACAATCATCATCTGTTTATTTGTTTAAACACTTCTTTATACATTTTAAAAAATGCGGTTGACGTCATAAATGCAAGATTTCTTTCTGTACTATTGAGACAATTTGGAAGATTTTGGCACAAACTGCACCTTGTAACTCCCTCTGATTGAAGAGCTTGAGTTTTGTGGAACATATACACTATGATTCTCACATTCCCTTAGAGTATTCTTTTCAGTCAATTTCTTTTCATCAATCGAGAACAAAATGGGCTATGTTGTTTCTTAATGGCAAAAATAAATAAATTGGACTTTAATCCATTAATCTTCAGGCACGGGGCAGATGACCTCACAGTTCCGCCCCTTAAAACAACAATAACTAACTAATCTTCAGGCATCAGATTCTGGGAGAGATGGTGATCTTGTTGCATTTTCTGGTGATGGTGCTAATGATGACTGTTGTTCTAAGGCTAGGTTTATGGTCCTGAATACAATAGCTCAATGCTGAAAATTGTAAGTTCTTTATGAAAATGTTAGTAATCATTAGTATTTTGAAATAAGAAATGTTGCCAATTTGCCATATTTTTTTTGGAAACCTCTATAGGGCAGACAAAAGCTGAAAAAAGCTCTCGCAGTAAAGAAGCACATATAAGGGAATGTAGTGCAAGATCCACTGCTCCGGTGGTGGCAAAAAACTAGATTTGCCAAGTTTTAAGAAACTGAATATTCTGAGTTTTACCTTGAACAACATTTAAACATATAGGCCCACATGTCCCCGACTTGAGACATGTAAGTTGAAATTTTCCGAGGTCCTTTTTTATTCTTTCTTTTTCAGTCCAACCTCCACATATAAAACTGAAAGTTTATCTACGTGTTATTTATTCAAATCTACACAGTTTCTCTGTATTAAATTTTATGTACTTACCTTTTGGAACCCTGTCTACTTAATTTGGACAGCCCTTTCCATTCCCTAGAAATAAGCCCTATATACATGGGCGAAATATCAAATGTGTCGTAGAAGGACCAAACCAGGCAAGAAACAAAACTCTGTATGTCCCAAAAGGATCCGAAAACCATGTTTTAAGGCCCTAGAACCAACAGTTTGAGATATATTTGCAAAAGAGCATTCCCAATCAGAAAACATTAAGATTTAAAAAGAGTATATTGATGGCTGGCAATGCGGCCTGCATCACGTTGCCCATAACGTGCACTGTTAAGTTGGATCATACGAGTATTCTACGAGTGGATGTTCGTTACAGAATGCAATCCTTCTGAGCACTGTAAGTTTAAGACATTGTGACATTACAGTATTACATTCTTAAGTGGCAAGTTCCATGTGCCAGTAGTTAAAAGTAGTTTCCATTTTCATTATCATCATTAGGGGGGTATATAACCTTGTTACATTCGTAACCCTTTTATTTTTTCCTGTCTTCTTGAAAACAGTAATTATAACATCAAGAACAGCTTTTGTCATAGCACAGTATGTTAATCACATCGTGAAGTTGATGCTTAATCCTTAGGATATGCACCTGATGAGAGTTTGATTACCTAAAGCGTCAACTTCATGTTACAATTTCTCGGGTTGTAATTTACCTATTGCAATGAAACCACAGCCTTTCTTATTGTGGGTTTCCATGTTATCAATTGCACCATGGATAATACAGGCTGTCCATTTAAAAACACACAAGATTTTGTTGAACATCACATTTGCTTACGTTTTTGAATGGCCCATAATATTTACATTAATGCACCCCTTCCCTGCCGTCATGCCTGTGAAAGTAGTTTTTCAATATCTATTGTTGTTTCAGACATATTTGTGGTGAAAGTTTTAAGTGGACCATCCTGTATTAGAAAAAATTAACTTATGAAATAATTTTAGAATAGAAACAGAACATGTCAAGTATTATGTATATAATCAACCATCACTCTAGAATATAAGTATTTCTGTCGCACACATCTATGCACTTTCCCTGAATCATTATATAATGAAACAAAAAGAAATTTTATATAGGGCCGAATGCCTGCTGTAATGAAAAATATGAAAGAAACAATTGAATTTCCAAAACATACTTTTGAAACCACAATAAAAAGGAGTATTGAATATTCTTTTAGAATATTTCCATTCTGATTCAATATGGAACCAAAATATGAATATAAAACCAAAGATTAGTTGGTTATTGTTGTTTTAAGGGGCGGAACTACGAGGTCATCTGCCCCTAAAACCAAAGATTACCAGCCTGAATGATGATAAGTATAAATTCAACTATAGGAACTCTTAAACAAGGTGTAGGCTACTTGGGGGAAAACATACTCATGGCATTGGAAAAAAAAAATATATATATATTGACCTCGGACGTTTTTAGAAAGATTTTATTACATTGAAGTCATTTACACAGGCTATTGATGGACAGGACAAAAATACTCTCACAGTACAACTAGCATCATAAAAATGGATACTATATTACATCAGTCGTGTATTAACAAACAAAATGTCTTCTAGCATTAATGTTGTTTTTATTAACAGTTTATACAGCTTAAGGTATGTTAGTACCTCATTTAAAAATGTATTTTGAGGAATATTTATATGTGGCTGCAACGTCAAAATCATTATTGTACTATGACTTGCCAGTTATCATTAGTCCTTGAGGATACCAATTCCTTATTTTCAGGCCCAATAAGAGCTCGCCCACACTTGACTTTCTCATTCAAATACTGGTGTGCAACTCGCAGAATATCATCCCTAGTTACAGCCATGAGCGCTTCTCTCTGTTTTTGGAGCAGCACATCATCAATGCCATACAAGAACCTCGTTAATCCCTTGGAGCCTGGGGGTACTGGTGCATCTACATGTTGAAACACACCCAACTTTGCTTCTTCAATGTCCTGATTAGTAAAGGAGTTCCGAGTCACCCATGCCTCGGAGCCATCAAATACATTAAATGTAAGGATTGATCCTGGATCGCGGTACGAGTAAAAATTCATAACACCTGACGCAGATACGTTTGCACCAGCCCCATACGCACCACCCTTCTCTCGTACCAAGGGATGAAGATATTTGGATGATAATAAACGTGCCAGAATTCGAAGAGGGGCGAAGTCAGGATGGCGGTACGATACTGCAGCTACCGATTTGGCTGTGAAATTTACTGGAATAGGAAGAACATGATGGACAGCAGAAGGCACAGAATCATTGCCAACTACTTTGGTTTGAATGAAGGATTTTTCAACGGAACCTGGTAAAGAATCGAAGAACATTTCTGTCTTCTTAAGAATATCTGCCTCATTATCATGAGACAAATTTATGGCACATCTCATGTGTTTCTTGTTGAGCACCAAGGAAGCAATTTCCTGCATCTGATTCAATACAGGCGAAAGATCAGACATCTGAGCGATCTCTCTCATCTTGCTGACATGACTCAGCCCACCTGCCATTTCCTTCTGGCGGAGAGAACTGCTAACCAAACCAGCAGCACATGACACAGCATAGTGATGACCACTGTCAGTAATACCATTTACAAGCTGTGCAGCAGACATGCGAACTAAAGTCTCAAACCTCTTTAGATCCTTCAAAGTGACATCATTGAATAGTTCAGTAAACACTCCATACATATCTTGTACATTCCTATCTAAACAGTGGGATGTAAATGCAACACCTTCTTCCAGAAGAGAGGAATCTTCGGTATCTTCAGTATAGTGTATACTAAAGCCAATACCACCAGTCTTAAGTTGAATCAATTGATCCATTGCACGATAGTCACGTTTCTTAGTGCCCATCCTAGCAACAACACGATTAAATAAAGGAATTAACAATTTCAGATCTTCATTTACTGCACTGGTATTTATAATGCCTCTAAAATATGTAATACCATTCGTAGGTTGCATGCAAACCTGAACAGGAATCTCCCCATAGACGGAATCAATCAAAGGTGTTCGATCAATTTCTTTCTTCAAATCATCAACATGAAGAGTAGGAAGACATGAAGTATCTTGTACTTTTTGTTGCTCATCTAATAATTCCTTTCCCTGTACAAATATCTTTCTACGATCAACATCTGTTAGGTCAGAAAGCTTTGATTGTAAAAGTAACTTCTGTGCCTCAGCCAGCTTCTCATCATACTGTTCTTCAGGTGACATAGTAAGTGTTAATTTATGTACATTATCTGTAAAGTATTTCTGAACTAGTTCTTGTAAGTACTTCGGGTTTTCCTTCATGTTTCTTCGGAGCTGCGACACTTGATTATTAGCTTGGAGTGCCTGAACTATGTCCCCATCATGATTCCAAAGTGGTGTGATTCCAAATAAAAGACCAAGACCGAAGTCTGCAGACTGGTGTCTAACAGATAGTTCAATACCATGTAGAATCGCTTCAATATGCTGTGCATCAAACCCTTTCTCAATCACGGAGTCTATTGTAGAATTATAGATCTCAATTACACGACCAAAATCAGCTGGATTAAGACCTTGTAGCCCAACAGTAAAGAATGTGTCCCTTGTCTGAGATTCGTACCCTGTTATGGGTGCAAATCCTGCACCAATGTTGGGCTCTACGAGAGTCTTGTAGAAAGCAGAATTTGGTCCCCGGACAAGTAGCTCACTTAAGACCTGAAGTTCGAATGTGCCTTGAATATCTGTAATACCTGTGCACAACTGGCTTATTGCAATGGTCGACTGTTTTTGAGGATTAGCTGCAAGTGGGTCCACTCGACAAGCAATATGTTTACGACGCTCTGAGGTCCATGGCACTTCTGGAGGAACTGCAGTGTCTTTCCCAGATTCAAGTAACTCAGAGTTATAATTACTTAGGTAGTTCTGATTTATGTAAATTAAATGATCTGCCAATGGAAAATTACCATAAGAATAAAATCTACAATTACTAGGATTATAATATTTTGCATGGAAGGCTTTCAAGTCCTCATATGTCAACCTAGGCATCACAGCAGGATCTCCACCAGAAACATGTCCATATGTGTGACCAGGAAGTAAGCTGTTTAGTAACTGCTGACCAAACAATGACTGATTATCAGAAAATACACCTTTCATTTCATTATAAACTACACCTTTAAAAATTATAGGAGAGTTGGGATCATTCACATCTTCATGTTCAAGACGCCAACCTTCCTGACGAAAGTCAGATTCTCTCAGCTGAGGTTTGAATACTGCATCAAGATACACAGACATTAAATTGTTATAGTCATGAGAATTTTGAGTTGAGAAGGGATATATAGTATAATCAGGCCCTGTCATGGCATTCATAAACGTTGCCATTGAGCGATTCAACATCTTGAAAAATGGATCACGACAAGGATAACGCAAGCTACCACACAATGTTGTATGTTCCAGTATGTGCGGTAAACCAGTGGAGTCTTGTGGAGTAGTTCTGAAGCCAACAGAAAATGCATTGTTAGAATCATCACGATAAATATGCAAGTACTGAGCCCCAGTAGTGATGTGCTTCAATCTTGCTGCTGTCAGATGAAATTCTGGGACATCAGAAATTTGCTCGACAACAAAACCTTCCAATTCATTGCCCACTTTCAGTTTCTCGGTATTCTGAGATTCGGAAATACAAACTTCAGCGAGCTCTTTGGGTTTGGCCAACGGAGTTAATTTCGTGGTTGACGAACTTCTAAGGATCTGGTGGAAGTGTTTACTAACGGAGATGTCCCTCCTGAACCTCATTACAGGAGAACGAGATAGTTTCAACATTTTGATGCGATTAACTGTTGCTGGTTGAGCAGTAATTCTAGCACAAATCTGAAAGAGATAAGGAGAAAATTTCTCCTAAATATCAGAGTTCTACTGGTTTGACACAACTTGAGGTCTAACGGCAACCCTAGTTGCGAATGATTCTATGATAATTATCAAGAATTCCATCATTAAGTACTCACCTATAAGTGAAAACTAGACAGCAACACAAATAATGCACTCAGACAGTGGCTTTACATTTCAGAAACGTACAGGAACAAGAAAAGTTCAAACTAACCTAACAATGCAAGTTTATCATATTACTTTCAACTCCCTCCATGCTCCTTCGTGCAATCAAGGAGTAATTATTGGAACACTGACAGCAAATTCCAAAAACAAAGAAAACAAATTCAGTACAGCGAAAGTGGGTGGAGTGCTAAAAACATACAACATTGAATTCATTATTTGTCTTAATTTCCTCAATAAATTACGAAGTTTATGAATTTCAACACTTTATCAATAATTTATGACATGGGTTTATAATATAAATTTAATCGCCTATAATTCTTCTCGCTCTCTGCGATAGTGAAGCTTCCTTGGGTTGTTCCTTGTTGCCCACTCACTCGCACTCTTCTTCTTCTTCTTGGTACGGTAGTGGGCATAGTAAACTCTTTACCCAATTGCTACTGTGCAGTGGTATGTATCATTGGATAACCGTTGACTACCGATTGAAAGCGTAAGACCAGTGAGTAGCAGGGAATCGTAAACAAGACTATGACGCAACGCGGAGGGATACGTATGAGGAAAACATAGGAATTAGAGACGAGGACACAAATGGTATTACCTCTTCACACCGAAGCGACCCACCTTGGTGACTCGCTACACATACACACACATGACCGGGCCACAAATATGGATATGGAAAAGGATTACACTTTCAAATCTTGAAATTAATATTGTCGAAAAATGCCACTATGCTACTGACCAGTGGAATTGTAGGCTTATGTACCAATGTAGCCACATTTAAAGGAAGTGCATACCCTAAATCGTATAAAGCTCTCAACATTAAAGCTCGTTGATGGTCGTATAGTGGACATTGAAATAGAATATGATTTAAGGAACCCTCCATTTGTAAACACGAACATAGAGGATTATCACGTCGTTTTATGCGGAATAAATACACCGGCGTTAATGCATGGTTGAAACGTAGACGAATGATTGTAATGATATGTCGTCGTGTGTATTTCCCTCCATGAAACCATGGTTTGTTTAAAATAGTCGGTTGTAACCCAAAATAATGTTTGGCCTTAATTTTGGCGTAGCTAGTCCACGTGCCTTGCCATTCCTCCCGTATTGTCGAACTAATTATAGAACGCAGATCTGACATTGGTATGGCGATGTTGTAAATTTTCCCGTGTCCTTTAGCTGCATCTTTGGCAAGGTTATCCGCTATTTCGTTTCCTTCAATGTGACAATGGCCGGGTACCCACATGATACTGACGTCGAAGCCCTCCGCGTGTAAAGTGTACAATTGTTGCACTAATTGACATAAAAACCAGTTGTCAGCCTCTCTAACATTTTGAAGTGCTTGCACTACACTCATTGAATCGGTACATATTAAAGCACGACGAACGGCATGTTTTTTTTATATAAAAACACGTCTGACGTATGGCAAAGATTTCGGCTGTAAATATCGAGACGTCAGGGGGTAAAGTATACTGAAAGGAGATTTGTAAGTCCGGAGCACAGAAGGCTGCTCCCACACGCGCAGGGTTAACCATTTTAGAACCATCTGTGTAAAAAAGGATACAGGAGATCAAAGGACTCGTTATTTCCCGAAAAATACGGGGAATAATTACAGGATGATGTTGAAACGTCTGGTAGACGTGGGGTAGGGAGTTCGGAAGAATAGGAGGTTGAAAGTACGTTGCAGCATACGGAATAGTATATATCGGTAACCGCATGACTTTTAATATATTATGGCGGTGCGGTTGAAGCATGGAATATGCGGTTAGTAACGCAGGACGAGAAACGGTGGGCAATAATCGACGCGTATAATATTCCTCTAATAGTTGTAATTTAGGGACGATAGGTGATGTTGTTATCATCATTTTTCGTAGCAGGTACATACATGCAAGATATCTACGCCGATGCTGAAGTGACATTTCTCCGGTTTCAACTAGCAGGGCTCCTGTGGGGGTTGATTGAAGCGCACCTATGATTATACGCAAAGCAGAAAACTGAATTCTATCTAACCGAAGGAGCCTAATGCTGGGCATGGAATCAAAAAAAAGGAATTGTAATCCAATACAGAACGGATTATGTTACGGTAAACCGTTAATAATGATTCTGGATCCGCCCCCCAATTACGTCTAGTGAGAGATTTTAGAACATTAATTTTACTGGCGAGATGACTCTGTAGGTATTGCGTATGTCTCTCCCATTGCAATTTCCTGTCAATATGAATCCCTAAATATTTGACACATGTCACCACCGGAATGTGACCTTGACGGTATAAAATAGGAGAACTGTCGTAAATTCGTTTGTGTGTAAAAATCATCGCAGCGTTTTTCACTACGGATGTTTCAAATCCGTATTGATGTAACCAATCATGAGCATGAGATAAGGCGTGGTATATATCTCTTCGACATGAGGAAAACTCTTCTCGAGTGCAATATATTAGAATGTCATCCGCATATTGTAGAATGCGAGCGTGCGGTAATATGACTGTTTCTAAAGTACGGGTGTAAAGTAAGTATAAAAGCCCGCTTAGAACGTCGCCCTGGGGAACACCATAAGAAGTTTGTCGAGAATCAAAGACACCGACGGGGGAGTTTAACGTAATATGACGATAGCATAGCATATTGTGTATTAAGCACCTGAAGGGCAGGGGAAATTTTAGGTCCCTTAGAAGTTGAATAAGAAGATATGGATCAACAGAATCATATGCATTTTTGAGGTCAAGGAACACAGCTACTGTGTGCATTTTCTTTCCTTTTGCTAGGAGTAAATCAGTCAGGAATATATTTAAGGGGTCGGATGTACCAAGATTTTTCCTGAATGCAAATTGGGTTTTTGGAAACAGGTTATAATATTCTAGGCACCATTGAAGCCGTCGGAGAAGTATATGTTGGAAAATTTTTCGGAAACAAGATCCAAGTTGAATACCACGATAACTACTCGGTAATCGAGCATCTTTCATGGGTTTAAGAATCGGTACAGTATGAAACACATTCCAATCCTCCGGGAAGGTCCCTGTGCATAAGATTGAATTATATAATTGAATAAGGATACTTTGAGCGTTTACTGGAAATCGAGCGATCATTTGATAAGTCACTCCATCAATCCCTGGGCTGGATGATTTTTTGTGCCGAAATGCGTGTCTGAATTCGTTACTTGTAATAGGCTGCATTAAACTGGAAAAACGTTCCATGGAACCAGCTGTACACGATGTAGGCAAGCGAACAACTATTTCTGGTGTCCAAGTATGATACAGGTCATGGTATCCCTGCACCGAAAGTTGAGAGGGAGATGAGATAGTACGATTATTAGAGAAATGTTTAATCGCCGTCCAAATACTGTTGAGGGACGTAGAACTGCATAATTGGGTAGTATATATTTTCCACGCTTCCCGTCTTTTATCATTAAATACACGTTGTATTTGCGCGGTGAGACTTTTGTATCGTAAATAAGATGTTGGAGAGCCATACTGTCGAAAAGCTTTTAAACTCGCCTTGCGCCGTCTAACCAGCTTTCCGCATCCTTGATCCCACCATGAGGGTAAGGCGCCCCGATTATTTGGAGGACCTGTCGTTGGAATTAAAGGGTGATATATATTAAGATAGGCGCGGATATTCTCTAATAAAAAGGCATAACTGTTACTAAGCCCCTGTGTATTCTGTGAAAGTCTATCCTCTAAAAATCGGGAGAACAACTCATAATCAAAAATTCGTAAATTTCGCTTAACCTTGAAGACGTTTTTTGGGATATGTCGGGTACGCGAGACATCATAGTCGATTATAATTGGATAATGATCGCTTTGATGCGTATCCTGCACGGTCTTCCATGTCATCTTATGAGATAAGTCTAGGGTAGTGACACTTAAATCCACCGCACTTTTGGGACTATTTGGTGGGGTAATGCGCGTGGGTGATCCATCATTTAAGAGATGTAGGTGTAAATCCTGAATAACTGCAGCGATGTGACGTCCTTTTGGATTAATGCGACCACTGCCCCACAAGGCGTGATGTGCATTAAAATCCCCCACGGTAATATGTTTAGGAAATTGTTTTATGAACCGGAAATATGCCTGCCATTGCCGACGGGAACCTTGTATACCCGGGGGACAATAAATATGACTTACATGTAGATCTTGTACAAGGAATGTGTGATGATGAGTATGAGGAATATAGAACTGAGTAGGGAGAGAAGTGTATCGTAAGGTCTTTTTGAATAGCGTCAGTATGCCACGATATCCTGGACCATCCTGACGTTCGACCAGGTAGTTGGGAATCGAGAATCTATACGAGGCACGAAGCCATGTTTCCTGTAGGAATATGATATCTGGGTCATACTCCTGTATTAACAGTAATAATTCATGCTTCTTATTTAAAATACTCCGGCAATTCCACTGGAGTAGTAACATGTAGCACTTATCGAAATTAGGCCACTGTAGGGCTACTACTTACTAGGGTAATATTTTTTGTGGTAGGAGGATTGGGAAGTAACGGAACTATTTTGTCTAATAATTGTTTCACATAAAAGCTCCATTGAGCATTGTGTCCTAATAATTCTTGTAATTTCAGGAAATCTTCAATGATGTCATGGGATGGGTCTCGTGAAGTGCCGGGTGTTTGAGAACACGGTTTCTTCGAAATTTCCTCACCCATAGTGGCGGGTTGCATAGCCACCCCTACACCACTTCCAGATGGTTGCTTCAGAATCTCGAGATAGGCCCGACGGTCGTAACCTATGGGATTCACCACTTTCGGCTTTGGGGACACTAGTTCTGTATATTTTCGTTTTCTCGGCGGATCCTCTCGACGCGTATTATGAGACTGTTCTAAGGTTGGAAATTGCTGTGGGAGGGTAAGAGGATTAAACGGTACATTGTGGTTAGCCGTAATAACTTCGTGGTACGATTTATTTTCGGTACACATTTGACGTTTTATGGACTTTTGTTTCTCCAATTCGGGGCAGCGTGCGGCGCCTGCCGGATGATTATCACCACAATTAGCACATTTAAACAGGGTCTCCTTACATGTTTCCGTAGAGTGTCCTTGCGCACAGTTACCGCAAATTGGGGCGCGAGCCCGGCAGTGTAGTTTTACATGCCCGAATCGTTGACAGTTCAAACATCTAATGGGGGAAAATATGAATAATGTGACCTCTAAGAGCACATTAAAAATAGATACATAATCAGGTAGTCTTTGTGTTTTAAAGAAAATTTTCACTGTTCCTGTAGGAAGGGATTCTAACTTGTCGTTGATCATCTTTTTCCGGAAAAAACGCTGGACTCTCACAATTGGTACAGGCGAATCAATATATTTTAGGATTTCGTCGTGCGTTAAGGATGTGTCCACGCCCCTAATTAGCCCAACACGTTGGACGTTAGCGGACGGGACAAATGCAACCAGGTGCTTTGCTGGCAATAAGGGATTTTGTAAGAAGGAGTTAGCTTCTACGGCCTTGTTAAATTGTACCTGAACACGATTGCGGCCTTTGCGTTGAATATTCTTTATACCTACGATCTTATTTTCGAAAAAAAAGCTTTCCTAATGCCATCGGATGTAAATTGCCAATATGTTGATCACCTTCACCTTGCACAAACACCGTGTACGGTCCTGTGTGATGATCATAATATCGATTGTCATTTGACACTGGCTGTCGCTTAGCAAGAATTGGAGATGTTTCGGCATTGGAAGTTGATGGAGTTGATGCTACCTCAACCTCCGACACTACAAGCATACTTTCAACAGACGCTACGCCCTCGTATTCCACGTGTTCAAATTCGTCCGGTGGTCGCCCCATCTGACTACCATCACTTTCGGACGACATGTCGAATAGTTATCCCCTATTATAAGGCGGGGGTACTAACCTGATTAAACACTAACGGGACCTAACACACTAAACAAATAACAGGTCACAAACCCGAAGTCCACACGACACTCAAAGCACGTACCCTACACCCGATACCACTCACTGCACAGATGCACACCGTATGGAGGTTGGGATACGAATGCACTCGCACTCACTGTTGGTCCAGGGTAAGTAGCAAGGAGCATATAATAACAGAGTACAGACTCTCTGGTATTTCTGCGTTCCGTTAAATTCAGTGATTGCGTCATTGTTTGGGCTCCAACTCAAAAGCACATGGTGCGCAAAGCTACTATTTTTTTTTTTTTTTTGTAGGTTAGGTAATGGGCATAGCAGGGATGCTCTGGACCCAGTCGCAGCACTAAATAATACTGTTACACGTGAAAAGTATCCAATATTTGAACTATAAACTACTGGAAAATTGTGACACAGATATACAAAGGACACAAATAGGTACTAATCTTCACACCAAGCGACGTATCTTAGTGACTTACTACTTGAACACAAACATGACATCGTCACACGTAAGGGTATGGAAATTAAAAAGTAAGGGAGCATGCGTGTAGGAATCTAAGGAAGGCATGAATAACAGAAGGAATAGGAGTATGAAGGAGCACAGAAATGTGGAGAGGGAGGGGGAAATCTAAAGAACGCAAAGTATGTAGAAATGGGACTCGTTGAGTGTCAAATATAGGGCATTGAAAAATTAAATGATTAATAGTACCGATTGCCTGAGAACAGTCGCAGAGAGCCGAAGGACGAAGCTTACAGCGGGCCATATATACCGGAGTCAAAGCATGATGAAAACGTAAACGGATAATCGTAATAATATGCCGTCGAGTGTAGGATCCATTATAAAACCAAGGGTGTCTAGGGATAGTAGGTTGAATTCTATAATATAACCTGGCTTTTGTGCGTGTATAATCCTGCCATTGGTGTAACCAAACATTAAGTAATTGAGATTTGAGAATGGGGAGATAATCTGAGGCGGGGGTAGCCACATTCATCAATACAGCATGACCCAAAGCCGCATCCTTGGCCGCTTTATCCACTAATTCATTCCCAGAGAGGTTGGCATGGCCGGGTATCCAAGAAAACACTATCTGAAAGCCCGAATGATATAGGTCATACGTTAATTGTACAATATTAAATATATACCAATTATTCGTAGTTTGGACATGTTGTAAAGCCTGGAGGACACTTTGAGAATCAGATAGAATTAATGCTTTAGTGATGTTATTCCGTTTAATATATAGAAGGGCTTGTCGAATAGCAAAGGCTTCAGCCGAAAAAATAGAGAGGGTATGAGGTAATTTAAAGGAGGCAAGATAAGATAGAGAAGGGATATAAAAAGCAGCACCCGTATTCGAAGGAGAGGGGAATTTTGATCCATCTGTATAAATTGTCGTATATTGTTGATGATTCAATGCAAGATTATATACATATTTGCGGGCAATCGTAGGGGTAAGCATAGAAGACATACAAGATACATGCGAGGAATGTCTCACTACATCAGGTTGAAACATTAATACCGAGAGCGGTGCATTATAACAAATGGGTTTTCGTGTTTGAAGAATTTGTGGGCGAAAACCCGAAAGCTCTAGATAAGCCAGGAGAATAGAGGGAGGTGCATAGCGTTTGAATAAACTTTTTTGATGATATTCTGAGAGAAGTTGTAGTTTGGGAAGAATGGGTGTTGTTAATAGTGCCATTTGTCGTAGTAGATATCGTGAAGACAAATAACGTCTCCGAAGGTGAAGCGGTTGCTCTGCCGCCTCAACGAGAAGAGCTTGTGTAGGGGTGGAAGTAAGGGCCCCGAGAACAATTCTGAGGGCGGAAAATTGTAGTTTATCCAATTCATTGAGGCGAGTTTTCGGCATGACATCATAGTAGTGACTACTGTAATCAAGGACAGATCGAATAAGATTTCTGTAAAATAACAATAATATCTGAGGATCAGCTCCCCACTTACGACGAGTTAATGACCGTAAGATATTTAATTTCTGGAACACATGAGCTTTTAAGTGAGATATTTGAGGTGTCCAGGTCAGCTTATCATCTATAATGAGTCCTAAATATTTTGTATGGTGTACAATAGGAATGGTACCTTGATTATAACGGATAGGCAACCGGTCACACACCCGTTTATGAGTGAAGAGCAAAGCCGCATTTTTGAGCGGAACAGTATCAAGGCCATGTGAAAACAGCCATGAATGTAATATCGTGAGAGCACGTGACATAATCTGTCGACACATATTTATATCAGAATGGGAACAATATAGGAGTATATCATCAGCATATTGTATTAGGCGGACATGAGGAAGTAAAAGCCTCTCAATCTCACTAGTATAAATAAGGTATAAGATTCCACTCAAAATATCACCCTGCGGCAAGCCAGAAGACGAATACCTGTAATTTAACCCAGTAGGAAAGTTGGAAAGTGTGATATGCCTTCTTCGGAGAAATGCCGAGATGATTTTAATAAAGCTGATCGGAAATTGTTGTTGGTGTAGTGTTTGCAGTAAAAGGACGGTATTCACATTATCATAAGCCCCTTTAATATCTAAAAAGACTGCTAATGTTGAGTGTTTACGGCAAAATGACAACATGACATCAAGAAGAAAAATATTCAAGGCGTCAGTAGTAGATTTCCGTTTAGCAAATGCGTATTGAGTTTTCGGAAACAGATCATAATATTCTAAAGTCCATACTAAGCGTGTCAACAGAATACGTTGGAATGTCTTCCGAATACAGGACCCAAGATGTATACCACGATAACTTCCTGCTAAATCCGGATTTTTCCCCGGTTTTAAAATAGGAACTACTAAAAACTCATTCCAATCCTCGGGAACATTGCCGGAGGCTAAGACGGCATTAAAAACATCTATTATAACTTGTTGTGCATTATTGGGGAGACTCTTAATGACGTGGTATGAGATATAGTCTGGTCCAGGTGTAGTAGATTTTTTTTGTGATAAGGCTGATTGAAATTCGGAAACAGTAACCGGATGCAAAAGACAAGAAAACATATGGTTGTGTTCCAGGGATGGAAAGATAATTTCTTGTTCTACAAATTCAGGAGTCATCGTGTGATAAAATTCTACTGACTGATCATAATTCAAACGATGTAGACTTGGACCTAAGTGGCGGCGCGATAAGGTTTTTAACACAGTCCATATTTGAGTAATGGGAGTCTGGTGATGTATATGAGAGACGTATTCTCTCCAAGCCGATCTTCTTTTATCATTAAAAGACTGCTGGCATTTTGCAACAAACTGTTTATAATGGCGATAAGTATACGGAGTATTGTACTTTCTAAAAAGTCGTAATAAATGTTTGCGTCTCTTCACCATTCTCGTACATTCCTCGTCCCACCAGGGTAGTAAGGACCTGCTCTTTCCAGAGGTGCGTGCATTGGGAATTAACGGATGATAGGTGTCAAAATAGCGAACAATGTAAGTAAGTAGCAAATTATAGGAGGAACGAATCGGGGGAGCCGTATTACAATAGTGCTGTTGGATATAAGTGAAAAATTGAGCTGAATCAAAACTTTTGAAACTCCTAGTAAAAACCGGAGTATGCAAGGTATTACTAGGACGAGGAGCCGAATCAAAGGTCATCAAGATCGGATAGTGGTCACTTTGATGTAAATCCGGGGTTGTGTGCCATATAATTCGGTGGGCCAGAGAAAGGGAAACAAACGTTAGGTCAACCGCACTGGGGGCCTGAGCAGGAGGAGAAATACGAGTGGGTGAAACCATCATTTAAAATCTGGAGATGAAACTGCTGAGCAGTAGTCATGATATTCCTACCCTTGGGTGTTGTGCGGACACAACCCCAGTCAGTATGATGGCCATTAAAATCCCCACCAATAATGTGGGAGGTGAAGGAATTACAGTAGGAAAAAAAGGAATACCATTGTCGGAAATTACCTTTGACAGCCGGAGGAATATACAAATTAGTGATATGTAGGGAGGCAACAGTTATAGTTATCACATAGGTTCTGGGGAGAGGAAAAAGAAATGGGGTAACTTGGTACGAAAGTCTTTCATGGATTAATGTTAGGACACCACCACATTGCGGTCCATCTTGGCGCTCAATATTATATCGTGGAACGTGAAAAGATAAATTTGGGGATAGCCATGTTTCCTGGATGAGAATGATATCAGGGGTGTACTCTTGGATTATAAGTAATAATTCATGTCTCTTGTTTTGAATGCTACGTGCATTCCATTGAATAATTTTCATGTTGAGGTAACAGAAGTACCAACAGATTGTAATATTTTACTAGAAGACGGTCGGGTTTCAGCAGGAAAGGATAAGAGTGAAATCTTCTCATAAATATTTTTAAGTAAATGGGCCCATTGGACATTGGAACCCAATAGGTCCATCAAATGCATAACATCCTCTGTAATATCTTGAGGCACACCCTTGGCGGGAGGCATTGTAAGTGAGGGAGTGGGGGTTGGCCCCACCTGGGACGGTTGCAATGAAGCAGAAGGGGGCACGTTGCCTGAGGCTTTGTCGCCATGGATAATGGACAAATATGCAGGTCGGTCATACCCCAAAGGGGAAATGACCTTAGGGGGGCTCGTGACGATCGTGGTAAACTTGCGTTTCTTCTGTACAGAATTCGGTGTAAGAGATGCTTGCTGTGTAAGGGGGGGGGAAATTGCTGCGGGACTGAAAGGGGTTGAAACGGATGTCCTGATAGGGAATGGAGAATTTCTTGATACGTTTTATTTTCAGTGCACATCCTAGTTTTAATGTCAATTTGTTTTGCATGGTACTCACACCTCGGTGAGCCACTCATATGATTTTCATCGCAATGTACACAGCGCACCAAAACCTGAGTACATTGAGCCGTTTCATGTCCTTGGGCGCAACGCCCACATCTTGGTGCCCGAGCTCTACAGTTTTGTCCAGTGTGCCCATATCTTTGGCATCTATTGCAAATAATAGGGCGAAAGATGAAAACCTGCACTTCTAACATCACATGAAATATAGAAACATGGGTAGGCAAAGTTTGAGTTTCAAAGACAATCTTCACCGTACCTGTAGGTAATAAGTCGACCTTCCCATCCGTGACTTTTCTTCTGTTCATGCGTTGAATTTTTACAATGGGGCAAGGCGCCTTCAAATATTGTAATATTTCATCAGTCGAGAAAGAAGTGTCAACCCCGCGGATCAGACCCACTCTGTGTATATTAACTGAGGGAATGAACGCCTTTAAGCTTTTTTCCGTGAGCAATGGGTGCTGAAGAAAGTTATTGGCATCCCGGGAGGTTCGAAAGGTGATCTGAATTCTATTCCTACCTTTGCGGTGGATTTCTTGTATCCCAACAATCTTACGTTCGTAAAAAAGTTTACCTAGACCCATCGGATGTAAATTACCTATCCTGTTGGTGGGATCAGAAGATTCCACCATGACATAATATGGTCCAGTATGGTGCTCATAATACATGCGGGGTGACTCATTCACAGTAGGTGGTATGACAGGAGCTATAGAGAGTGGTTGTTTAGATCGTGTATCAGTCGAGGGAATCAGAGGTGTTACATTAAGGACCGGTGCCGTGAGATCAAGGACTTCTGTAGTAAAAAATTCCATCCCTTCCTCGGGAGGACGCGTATCTTCACCCCCTCCACTATTATCCCCCATGTTGTCGTCAGAAGAATGGTATGTGACTGACCCCACAGGAAGGAAACACACACACTAAGAAACAAAATGGTAGGACACACAAAAACTATTGGATACTCTCACCAACAAGTATTGCTACGGAGCAGGTACACGTCAACCGTCACACTCGGAAGGTCACACGATACTGATCCACCGTGTTGTGTACCTAAATATTTCGCGGGAATGAAAGCTACTAAAAAGCGTTGCATGGTGCGCACCACGTGGCGAATTCCAACGCCACTGAGATGCAATAACTGGCCGTATAGGCCTCGTGCGAATGAAGCCGTTTGGTACTTGTGGCGCCCCTAGCGGCGAGGAAAGGCGAAGCTAGTAGGGAGAGAAGCGAACGCACGTAGTAGGCAATCGTTAGTCTGAGCAGCATTTCCATTAATACGAGTAAGCGGATATGTGTTCAACAGGCAAAATAACTACAGTTATCTGCGTGGGGTTTGAGGTTGTGAAATGGGACCCGGCTTATTTCAGGGATTCTACCGTAAGGAAAGGACAGCAGTTGAATGACAGTCACCATATTTTTCACGTAGAAGAAAGATCGGGAGAAATATCTGGCCTGTGTTTACCGGAGACAAACATTAATAAATCACCGTATGTGGTGAAGATAAAAGTAAGTTTTGTTGCATACTTCCATTTATTAACACATTGTAACTGCGTTGTAAGTTTATAAGTAATAATATGAAATATGATCACCATGTAGGCCTAATTCTCATGAAATTAGACCTTAATCTCCTTTCAAAACACAATAGCCTACTCTATAAAGGATATTAACTATTAACACATTTTCTGTTTATAATTTATGTTCAATTAGACTCGGACAGATGTCTGGTATCTGGGAACTGTCAATGTAAGGCAGGCTTGTCAGAAAGGTGCAAACACATTGCTGCCTTGTGTTTATTTGTAAATAGTGAGAGAGAAACTTCCAAAACTACGCGCTTGCAAGAATGGGAAAAACCAATGCGTGCTCGAGAACAGTTATATGCGAAAGGTGAAAAGATAGGGAACTTATTCGAGAATGAAGCACGCCGTAGCATCACTGAACTAGCTGCAAGGGAGATTCAAAGCAGAAGCGAAATGTATGACTTAGTAAGACATGTAGATTGTGCCTTCTCCAAGATTTTAAAAGTTGAATGTGAAAGTGAAAACTACGTAATCTGCAAATCCATTACATACAGTTTAGTAGATAAGGCAGCTGATCTTAGTGAAAATGAAGCTTCATTTCAATTTCTTTCTGAGCTAGAGAGCCAAAACATTCGTGATGTATACAGGTGTTACGTAGTTCGGAGTTTATTAAATAACAAGTTAACTCTAATTCCGGTAAACTACCTCAACATGTTGCCTGAAAATGTACGAATATTCTACAACAATCATGTGAAAGTAACAACAATACAGAGACACGAGATCGCTGTTGAGACAATACTTCAGTCAAAATGCCCCACATGGTTCCAGGAAAGAAAGTTGCGCATTTCTGCAAGTCAGCAGGCACACAGGATTATGACATGGAAATCAGCTGATTATGACCAACTTGCAAGATCTCTTCTCGTTGATAGAGTACTGAACACCTCAGCTGTGAGGTATGGAAGAGAGAATGAACATGTGGCTATTCGGCAATATTCCATGTTTAATAATAATTCGTCTGTGTGCCACCTAGGACTGTGTATTAAAAAGGAACAACCGTGGTTATGCTGCAGTCCAGACGGGATTGTACCTTCTTCATGTGGATACACATTAATGGAAGTCAAATGTCCTTTCTCGTGCAGAGACAGAGCAATTACACAAGACGGCGAATGTGGTGTGCCTTATATGTACGTAGCTGATCAAGGAGGAGTCGGGATTAAGGAAACGCATGTATATTACACGCAGGTACAGGTCTCCATGTACATATTAAATATAACTTCCTGTGATTTATTTATTTACTCACCAAAGGGAAGTGTCAACGTAAACATTCGTAGAAATGAAAAGTTCCTTTCTGCTATCATTCCCGCCTTAGAAAAGTTTTATTTCCTAAATTATCTGCCATTGGTGTGTGGGACTGCACATTAGCATGGGTATCTTACAGAATTCAGCCTTAAATTTGCAACAGGGATACTGAATATTGGAGGATTCTTAATTTTTACCAGTCATGTAACATGCCTGGCCCTTACTAAAACACCAAAATTGTAATTAAAATTAGTTTAAAAAATAGTAAAAAACTAATAAAAAACTAGTTCTTAACAATGTAATATATTATTAATTCTAATAATAATTTCAGTACAATGTGAATGTCATTAAAATTAATCATTCATCTTAATTAGTGGAGGACTAAAATTTGCTAGAACTCCGGCAATGTGTACAATTTTATCAATATGTGGTAATAAATCAACTGTAACTTTGCTACTCAATATTTTGTATAGTTTCATTCTTTGTATAGCCCTATCTACATGAATGCGAACAGATGCTATGTTGTAAGTAGTATCCACTTCTTCCACTGTTAATTGCGGGTCAAATGCAAAAGGAGGCATCACCATTATAGCATCTTTGTTTTCAATACACTTCCTTATTTGTGGAAATCCTTTGTCACACATTACAGTATCGCCTGCCTGAATATAATCAAGTACACCAGAATTAACTGTAATGTAACTATCTGTTGCTCTCCCACCATAACACTTTGATAGGAAACAGATAAATCCTGACGGCGTTATTGCAACAAGAAATGTCACTGTGAACGAATTTTTATAATGTGAAAACATCATAATTTTTTCCTAACACTTCCTGGTCTTTCAAACGGTATTTCACTACAGTCTAGTATGCAGGTGCATTTTTCAAAATGCTTTTTAAACGCAGGAGGCATTGTACTTTCAATACTAGACATATGGGGCCAGAATATCCAGTCCTTTATTTTTACGTACAAATGGTGAAGTATAAACTTGAACGTTGCGGAAACTGTTGTTCTATGACACCTGAACAGGACGCCAATGGCAGCAAAACTTATTGCAAGCTTCATCTTCATTAAAAACAGAAGTAACATATTTTCTTTGCGTAATTTGCAGTTGTGATGCAAAGTCGGTAGCAGGGATAAAAGGATATGAAACACTGCAAATTTTACGCCAGCTATTTCAAGGAGATGTTGTTCATTTTCCTTCACTGTTTCATATCCAGAAAATGATTGTCCCCATTCACTGAAATCTGTTCCGGTATTTGCGTCTATTTTCAATAAATTGTCTGTCATTGTCTGATTGTTAACTGGTATTGGGAGGTTAGTTTGGATACCTACATCATTATTTTCTAATGAGCAAAACATAATATTCAAACTGTTTATCTTATTGGTCTGGGATGCAAAATTTGCCTGTGTACTTGCGTCAGTAACTGAACAGACATTCATGCCTGTGTAAGTTTCCGCTGTGTTGCCAATGTTCTTCTTTTGTAACGCTCAGCAATTATGTTCTCTTGTAATTCACCTTTACTGTTTGAATTTGGTGTCAGAAATAATCTAGGTACATACCCAGGGCTGTCAGGATCTCTTGAGGGCATTCCGTTTACAAAATGACGGCTGCAAATACGAGAATTGTTTGTAGGTGTCCATGGTTTTCCATTCTTCGTGTCTCGTTTCAAAGCTGCTATCCATGCTTTCCTTCTGATCACATGTTGTTTGTCATTGGGAAACTTAAAAAACTTAGTTCCAGAAGGAGAGTTCCTGTACTTAAAATTACACCCTACTACGGAACAATTGTTGTTACTTTTAGAACTAGTTGAACCACAATCAGTTTCGTACATTATATTACAGAAGATAGAAGCTAACGACAACGCAAACTGCATGCAACAACACAGCAAGCAAGCACAGATCTCCCGATGAGGAATGCCATGCTTGCCGACAGAGCGCAGCACAGTTCATTCGCACGAGGCCTATATTGTGCTAGAAAAATAAGCGACCGAAGGATCTAGGTTGCTTTCGCCGAGTACATTTGCCAACTTACGAAATGAGAGGAAATCGAATCGAGTTTGATTTAATCTGGATACACCACGTTATTGTTGCTTTAAAGCAACTACGTTTTATTTATGAACGCCAATATATTACTTAGATTGAATATTAAGAGGCAACGGACATCGTAAACTTGAATTTCATACGTCCGTTGTGGTCTATGACGTTGGTACGATGAGAAGAAAAAAAGGACGGTCGTTGTTTTATTTCCTACTTTTTTCAGTTGCTTCGCCCTTTTAAGACGTTGAAGTACAAGCGAATGGTCTTTTTGAAGTTTCAACGATAAAAATAAATAAATCATGAAGTTTCATGCAAGTTTGCAATATTACGATACCATAACCTCAAAATTACGGTACCCCTATTCCGACCCAGTCCGCCACTATGGCCGATTTCTTGTCTGCTATACCTCCTTCTCTAAATAAATTGTATATGCCCAATAATGTCATTTCATTACAATTAACTTGGCCTCAATGATTAAATGATTTTCAACTGTATCTACAGAAAAAATATAGGCAGGGTTGAGGATTGTCTTCAAGGAAATGAGAAAGCTGATTTTCCAGACAGTTTCAATTGATTTATTAATTTATGTTCAATCACGGTACACATTGTACATTCTTTCACATGCGAGTCATAACTTCTGAAGTGTGAACGCCAATGGCTTAGTCGACTGGAGACAGGATTGAAGAAGACCATGCCGGGTTGCACTCAGATGATCGGCTATGCTGCAGGACGGTAGAAAACAACTGATCACCCATAGCCAAGTACACTCCAACGCAGGAAAACCTCTTGGCTAGCTTCGATCAATCCTCAGGCTGAAGAAGCTGTAAACTCAAAGAGGATTATTTTTGGTGAACATGAATTTTCAGCCTGTAAAGCAACACAATTCCAGTTAATGCAGCATTTCTTGCAAGAAATAAGAGGGAGGAGAAATTTGGAAGATGTGGTTAAATGTAATGGTGCAACACATTACCAATTACATTTAATACCCCCTCCTCAGTTTAATGGCAATTAAAACCTCCTGTTTCGGGCATGTTAAAAGGACCCCTGCAGGCCAAATGTACGAAGCCACATCATATTACTGTTAAATACGCAGAAAAAATCTGCATCACAGGATTATTGTGCCCATTGTATTAAAAGAGAGAGGGGAAAGAGTGTTGGTTGGTTCCTCAGTTTAGGGGCTGCGGCAACGCGGTCATGTAGCCCCGTGTACTTTGGGTGTGTGTAGAATCTGTCTGATAACCGGTGTTGATTGTGATGACTGTATTAGTGTGTGTATCTATTTTTTAAATTAAGTACAGACTGCAAATTAGAATTTTTCAAATAGTTCTTACTTCTGCCGCCAAACACCACGGTCAACGACTACTAGGCCTAGTTCAGAACTTAGCTACTAGACGCCACCACAGTCGGCTCTTGGCAACAAACGTAGAAACCTAAGAGCATTGTTTACATTCTTAACCTATCCAATTCAGCTTCATACAGGTGTAATTAGTGGAAGGTTCTTTAACATGCCATAAATCTATGACATGGGACCGCCGGCTTTACTTCCCCTCCGAAGGAAGGCATACTGAGGGTTTTTTAACGCTCTTAAAAATCCAATGGCTTCGGCCAGGTTTGAACCCGCTATCTTGGGCTCAGCATGCTACCAACTACGCCACCGAAGCCGCCGGGAAAGAGTGTGTCCTACAGACAAGTTGTCAATATTCTTGCAAATACTCTATGCCCTTTAAATATAAATTTACATTGGACTTAAACTTCACCCATTATCTCACAACATGTGTGTTTTGAAATGTGCACATTAAATGCTAAAATCTACTGTTTTAAAGTTAGGCAATGACGATGTTGATTTGTTGAAGAGGACTGGTGAAGTTCAAAACATGTGCACGTATATCTACCCCCTGTCATCTTTTTTGTCGTGTGGCCTCCTGAGAGGCCGAGTACAGGTCTTTCTAGTCAACGCCAATGGGCGACCTGCGCACCGGAATGAGAGATGATTTAATGAAACTGGGCACGGATGTGGAAGGAAGCGGCCGTGACCTGTCAGAGGTACCGTCCCAGCATTTGCCTAGAGTTGGAAATGGGAAACCACGGAAAACCATTTCAAGGATGGTGACGGTGGGGTTTGAACCCACGTCCACCGAGTCAGCAGAGAGCTTGGGCCCATGGCCGAACGCTGCGCTTTAGCTGATGGCATACCTACACCTAATTATTATTCTTTCAGAGGGATCGGAGATGAGATACAATGAATTGCTATAAAAATTGAAACAAGATTTCAGTGAACCGCCATCCAATACAATACCACCATTAAAATATTGCATTAATTTAAGTCGATGCGGTTCCACCTAGCCAATGTGTACAGCCGGATGTCGTAATAGATGGCAACATCACAAGGAGCTGATGAAATGAAAATCCACAGCCTGCTTCCAGTCTCCGACCGGGTCAGGAATGGAATGAATGAAGCCCCCATCTAGCGGCGAGGATATGGACTGTGCCGGCTGCCGAGGCCTGACGCACTCCTCTGGGGCAATGATTAAATGAATGACAGATGAAATGAAATGATAGTGGAGAGTGTTGCTGGAATGAAATTTTGACAGGGAAAACCGGAGTACCCGGAGAAAAACCTGTCTGCCTCCGTTTTGTCCAGCACAGATCTCACATGGAGTGACCGGGATTTGAACCACGGACCCAGTGGTGAGAGGCCGGCGTGCTGCCGCCTAAGCCACGGAGGCTCCCACAAGGAGCTGATAAAAGGATGAAATAAATGAATATGACCAAACAGTTGGAATGAAGCGAGGTACCGTCCAGGCCATTGGGGGATGTTGAAAATGGTAAACCTGACCAGAAAAAATCCAACACCAGTCACCAGATAGATAGACCCCATGGCCTAGCACTGCACTTACATGATTACAGCTACCAAATATGTAAAAACTTTACATTAAACTATATACAGTACACACACATGTACTAACAAAGTGCAATGTTTAGAAATTACTACAACATTAACATATTGTTACACCAGATTATATATATTTCCAGAATACTTTCACAGCACGTGTGCCAACCATCCAACTCTGCCTGTGGGTGTATTCCATCCCTCCCACCCTTGAGGGGGGCAATTCATAAGACAAGTAGGAAGCCTCAAAGAATAGCCAAGGTTGCTCCTTTTAGTCGCCTTGTACGATAGCCAGAGGATACCATGGGTGTAGTCTAAACCCCCACCCACAGGGGGCTGCAGTGTTGAAGCCACCTAAAGAAATTATATTGTGTTGTTGGTTCATTTCGGGGCTTTGCGACATTGTGGTCATGTGGCCCCGTGTACTTAGGTGTGTGTGGAATTTGTCTGATAACCGGTGTTAATGTGAAGGCTGTATTAGTGTGTGCAGTTGTAACTCAGATGAAGATTAAGAAGGAGGCGGCTGTGGTCTTAATTAAGCATACGCCTGGAATAGAAGTGGGGAAACCACAGAAAGCCACTTCCAGGATGGCTGAGGTGTGATTGGAACTTGCCTCTTCTCAGTTTTTGCACAACCCTCAGGCCAGAATTAAACTTCTTGGCAGAGCTGGCGATCGAACCCGGACCTCCGCAGTGACAGCCAAGAGTACTAGCCACTACACAATGAGGCACAAAAGAAGTTATGTATATGGTCACTGTGCATAGTTGATGTGCGACAAGTGGCAGTACAGTATAGGCTACCTGATCAGGCAATTGGTATCCGGTTTACAATAGCATCCACATTCACAGTTGTTGCAATTAAGACTTTTCTACCTCTGAAGGTACAAAGCTCCAGATGCATTTCGTAATAATAGCAAGTCTATGAATTCATCGCTACACGTCCAGATATTACAACCCACCAAACAGCAAGGCATTTGGGAGGAGGGAGTTAAGTACAAGATTATCCGGGCCCTGCTGATAACTTATCACACTCCAAACAGTCACAAGCCTAATATTTGGCTCTATGTTAACCGTGGAAACTTGCAATTACATGTATAATTCTGTCAAGGTATCAACATCGACATAATGATCACGATTTGTCAAACCAGAAACAAAACTTCCTCATGGAGAACATCTGGGTGAAGCTTATGCTATCAACTGATAGGGGCAGATGACCTCGTAGTTCTGCCCCTTAAAACCTCAACTACCTGACTGATAATAGCCTAACTACAGGGATGAACAGACACAAATCTACATCACAGATAAAGGTGACTAAAATGGACAATACTGTACCTGGTTTATACAAGGTTTTGTATAAAACTACTACCATACGGTCATCCACGCAGGTGTCTGTGCTGGTTAGATGTCGCCATCGCAATTCAGAGTAGTACACGACCTTCTTCCCAGCATGGTAATTCTGCAATAAAGTGACAAGACTATTCATCATGAACAAGTGAAACAAAAGTTTGAGAATGTAGGCTACATGTAGAGAATAAAGAGGATGTTCATCCTTCCCCTAAATATAATGTACACCATTAATCCCAATAGAAAAAGTCTACTTGTACTGTACGTGTTAACACATTTTCAATATATAGCCTATAATAATTTCTCATTCATACGCGGGCAGATTTTCTAAACTTCTAGCCCATGGCTGGATTACGAGCAACACACATCACATCCATCATTACTTCTCAAATATTGAAGAGCTTAAGATCAGTTAACCTATACAGGATCTCATTATGTCTCTATTATTATAAACTTAATAATAATAATCATTTATTGCAGCAAATAGCCATGCAGAGATACAAAACTAATACTAATAACTTAAATCTTACTCATCAAAGTGTCTATATACAAAGTGTCTGACAGGTTCTTTGCTATATATATAGTTATTCGCAGCAGAAGCGTGTTAGCGATACTTTCCTCTGGGCGCAGGAAATGGCGTGATATCTATCACAAGCACTACCACACAGAGAGCAGGTGCATTGGGGGCCTGGGTCATGAAATCCTCTTGCTGTGCATATCTTAAAATGAAAACCGTGGACTGCAAAACGGGTGATCGTATGCCGCAGTTCAAAGTTGGCATTCATCCAGTCCGTCGACATAAGAGCTTCTGTGGAATAGAAATCAGGCCATATGTCATTACGCTTGAGGTTTAGTTCTTCGATCAGTCTCTGGTATTGCACTGTTGATGGTAGGGAGTTCTCCAAACGCAGGTCTTCTATGAAGAAAGTCTCCCTTGCTAGTACGTACGTTAGACGAGATGGCGTGTATTTTGATAAGTGCAGAATTTTCTTTAGAAAAGTAGACTTAACTCTTTCTATCTCTCGAAGGTTACTTTGTGTCAAATGATCCCAAGTTATTTGAATGCCGTATGTCACTATTGGAGTTATTTTCGTTCTGAATAAATTCATTGCGGTTTGTAAAGATAGATTTCCCAGTTGCATTATGTCTTGCATTGCTTTTATGGCGGATGTTGTTCTATCCCTGACATGTCGCGTGAATACGTTCCCTTGCATTTGCATTACTACTCCTAGGTATTTGAAATGATTTACATTGACTAGGGGTTCTCCATTTAGTAGTATATGCTCATCTGCGGATAGTTTCCCGCCTTTACGGAATGCCAGCATTACTGTCTTGGTGCAGTTTATCGTCATATCATTTTCTTGAGCCCATGTGGTAAGTTTATCAATGGACGATTGCAAGGTTTCCTTTGATGTCGATGCCACAACCATATCATCCGCGTAGATGTAAATTTTCGCTCCCTCAAGGTAAATAGCCTCAATGACATCAGCTGTAGCGATGTTAAATAGTAACGGACTCAAAGGGTCACCCTGAAGTACACCATTTGTTTGTTCTATTCGTTCTGATTGAACTATACTGTCATCTATTTGTAGGCTGTTTTTGTGGAGAATGTCCCTTATTATCCCAAAAAGGTAATGTTCTTTTCCGATCATATTTTCAAGTTTCCTGAGCAAAGTGTTTCTACTCCTGCCCATAGCCCTTTTAACAGCGGAGCTGTCATCTTCAGGTGCTCGTAGTGAATAGTATCTGGACCACATGCTTTCTTTTCTGCGCAGTTGTTTATCTCAATTAGGACATCTTGTGCCGTGATCGGCACTGGTAGTTGAGAAGGGTTGCTAACCTGAATAGGTCTGGTGTCCCGCGCTTGTAGGGTTGCTGTAAGATGCTGAATCCACGTTGTCATAGGAATGTCCTTTGGGAATTTGGGTCGTCTGGGATTTAGGGCTGAGAAAGGGTTTGTTTCAGCCTCCTGTATTAGTTGAGCTTCCTTCAATTGTTGATAGCTTTCCTTTGCTCTTTTAACTACCTCCTTATAATATCTTCTTTTCTCGACATACTCTTGTAGTGCTGTATGTGTACTTGCCCTTTTTATCTTGTGTAATGCTGCTAGCGTCTCCTTCCTCCGTTGGTAACATTCGGTAGTGAACCATGGTTTTGCTCTTCTTGTATTTTGACCTATCTTAGGAGTTGCGTCCTTGATATGATTCTCGATCAGTGTTAGCGCGGCGTCTATGTTTCCAGATTTGATTATGTTCGTGATTCCTTCCATGTCTATAGTGCTCAATTTGTTCATGTCTATTTTCCGCGAAATAGGGGTTCTGGAGCTTTTTTGAATGTTTATATTGATGTTAACTGAGAGGGTGGTTGCTAATGGGAGGTGTTTTCTTGCTACAACATTGGATAGTACTTCTTGATGCAATATTTCTATGTCGTTGCTTATGAATAAGAGATCTATCGTGCTTGTGCCATTGAAAGCTATGTATGTCTTCTCATCACTTTTGTTCGTTAAGGAAAAGCCCTCTTCTTCTAAGTATTCAAGTAACGCGTTTGTTTTCCTGCATGGGACATCAATGCGGCAGTTGAAGTCTCCGGCTATCATTATCGGATTTGTGGTAGGTACTATCGACATTACTGTGCCTAATTCGTCTATAATGTCTACTTCTGTTAGGTCTGGTTGGAAGTATGCACACAATATTGATAGCCTGTTCGTTAGCACCAGCATCACATTGTCAGTTTCAAACGGTTTTGTGAATGGTGATAGAGACGGTTTGAGTAGGCAAGAAATGCCGCCTTTAGGCCTGCCTTTGTCTTAGCACGACCTAAAACAGAACTTAATTCACACACAATCAACCAACAATATACTGCCATTTTATCGACTGAAACTACCATTACCTTTCTGTAAATCACCAAATGTCGAGACGTAATAATTATCTTGATTTGCGAACTCCTCATCACATGCATCCATTCACCGTCCATGTTCACGTTGCCATGGAAATATAATTTTTCCAAGGACCAACAAAATGAACGGAAAGTCCCTGAAATCTAGTGACAAACAAGCAAACAAGGTTGGCTACAAAACTGTTACCGAGTTCGGGCCCAAACAAAAGAATAATTATTTAACGGACGGAGAAAGTAGTATGGACTTTTTTAGGCCTGGTAAGTAGACTATAAGGTAGGACACTCCGGTGCCTCTCGCTCCCATTGGCTGATAAATTGTGACGCAGCTCGGATGAAGCAGGCGCATGCCAGCTGATATTTACAATGCATTCTTACGGGAAACACAGTCATATTTCGCTTCTCTTTTCCGCTCGTGGTATTCAATCACAATAATGGCAATATGCGCATTATAAAGAGAAAGGTATAAACAATATATTGCAGTGGTTTATAATGCGAAATATACTTCATAAACACACACAAAAAATATTTTAGATTAACTACGCTACCGCAACTTAGTATCAGCTGAGCTTAAAAGAAGCCTCACAAAACACAATAAAAGACGTGCAAAGGATGGAAATACGAAATTTAGCAATAGCGATAGGCTACATAATCATGCTTTAGCGAACCTGCGGTGTAGCCAAGCGCGTTATATTGCTCACTACGACCGCGATGGGAAGCTGTAGTAAGTCGGGAGTTCAGAGGTTCAAATCCCGGCGCTGACAGCGGCTTTCCACACTCTCTCCAGGCAAATGCCGAGATAGTAGCCTACCTTGTTTCAAGTTCCGGAGCACTTACCCCATTTCCGTCCCTAATAATTACGGTCACACACACATTACAACAGTCACCTTAAAATCACGGATTACAAATTGAAGACAAGTACACGGAGCTGATGATCAAGATGTCCCAGTCCCAAAAACATACATTATTAATGTAACATTGGTATGAAAGTGATCAGTTTATAAACACTTACCTTTTATGCGACCTGAGTTTTAGATGACGAAACGACCCAGAGTTTGTTCTTTATTGCTGCATATTTCTCCAGTAATTTGATCTTGATATGCCTATTCAGGTGACGGATTCTGATAAAATTCCTTATCCTCACGTATAAACGAATTATCTTCTCATACACTTCCGGGAATTTTGATTTTATTAAGATGGTCAGGTAGGTCATTACATTTTTCTTTTTGATATAGTTCGTCCATGAAAAGAAACGAACAAAACTTCAAATTCAATCATTTTATGGAGCCACTCAGGTGTTGGACGAGTAAGTCCCCTTTGAAATGATGGGTATCCAATCATCCCTGCTCTCGTCTGTCACACACAAATTTTCCCCCTTCACACTTAAACTCTCATCAATGAACCTAAAAAGGAAGCTTGTAGTTTAACGTGACCGTTAATCGCGAGATCATGAGCCACGGGACCTCCTTTTTACGTGGAATCCGAACCACAGGACATGGCATTTCACTTCGAAAATCTCACATGCATTGACCGGGAATCGAACCCGGACCGCCTTGGTGAGAGGCATACAGCTAGACCTACTCTTGAATGCCACATAACCGGCAAAGTACTTACGTGCATCTAGCGAAACGTCATCTTCACTGGAGAAGTATTACCGATGCACTGGTAGCAAGTTTTAATTTTCAGCTTCTGCCGAGCACGTTAGATGACTCAATACCAAGATAAGTAGACTATAACTCAGATGCTCACAATATTACAAAGACATTTTTATCGGTCTAGCAATAAAGCGGGGACCGGCAAAATGCGCACGTAGCCGGGTGACTAACAGCCGAGAGATTACATTAATGCAGCTGCTATATTGCTAGATAATATAATTAATGTTATTGGTTGAACGTCCCTTTTAACTGCTGCTTTTAGAGACGCCAGGATGCCAGAATTTTGCCTCTAAGGGGATCATTATCGTGCCAGTAAATCTGTTAACACGGCTCCCTCGCATTTGCTTACCCTCAAATGCCAGCCGACTGCACCAGGATTCGATCCAGCAACCTTGGGCATAGCAGGCGAGAAAGTTACCGCTGAGCCACGCAGCCAGCCTATATATTACTACACCGATAAGAAAGACCCTATAGTTTCGTAAGCGTGAGAGTACTTTTGTAACTGTACCACAACTTCCTGCGAGGGTGTGCTTGATCCAAGAAAATGTTAAGAACTGAGAACTACGATATTTAACCTATTTAAAAGATGTGCATTTTATGATATATGCATATTATGAGAGTCCAGAATACTCTCACGTTTCAAGTTATTTGCACGATACAATGCCAAAGAATTTAAGTGTCCAATGCAATTAGCTTATTGATTATTTAGCATTTTATTATATTCCTTATTTAAAACTACAGTACTTTTCATGAAGTAGTAAATCAGTTGGTTGCAGCCCAAAATATTCATTTGAGGAGTTTGGACATCGTGGCCATTTAGCCCCGTGCACTTGGGTGTGTGTGTGTTACATTTGTCTGGTAACCTGTGTTATTGTGGTGTCTTTGTGTAGTTGTAAATCAGATGAGGATTGAGAAGAAAGCAGCCGTGGCCTAAGTTAGGAACCAACCCGGCAGTGACAACCCATGGAAAACCACGTCCAGGCCGGCTGAGGTGGGAATCGAACCCACATCTTCTCAGATTTGCCTCACGAGGCTGAGTGTACCCGGACAGCCACGAATACTAACCGCTACACTACGTGGTGGTCACACAGTAGTCTGACTTGGGACTCCGATAACCGTTTAGCACTTGGTTCAATGTTGTTTACCTCACTGATTAATTTTCAACATTACCATTTTGGAGTTCTGTTTATTAGTTTCACGTAAACGTGAATCTTGGGATTATGAGCCACAGGACCTCCTTTTTACGTGGAATCCGAACCACTGGACACGGCATTGCACTTCGAAACTCTCACATGCATTGACCGGGTTATTTTATCAGTCTCCTGACAGGAGGGTAGCAAGTTTAATGGTACAGACTGTTGTGATACGCCCTTTATAGGGTATTAGTTGACTGCAGAAGGGCATGCGAGGACTACCACTTGCATATTTCTCTTCAAAAGCGTCCCTTTTTGTTGCTAGAGACAGCTGAGAACTGTTTGTTATACATGGTCGCCACGACAGTACCCAACCGATGACGTCACACAGTAGCCTATGCTCTGGCCAGCCGAAGCGCGGAGCCCGGAGTGGCTCCCCCTGCAGTTGGTCCACTCACGGCTCGCATTCTGTCGCCGTGGTCAACTTTATTCTTTGCCCCCCTCCCCGCCCCCCCCCTACATTGCACATTTCAAGCCAGCGCCATAATCGTAACTTTGTTGTGGTTAAGAAGTTGCTTGTCATGGCTGGGAATTGTGGTGACTTAGGATTTTCCTCTCAATTTTGGAGCAATGGGCCTTCTCCGCAGGCATTTTACAATTTCCCAGGAAAAGCTGTTATCCCAGATAACTATGGTGCTAAAAGAACACAGTAAGATAACCTGGTATATGAATTTTAGGGTTATTCATATTGCTGTAATTTTCCAGTTGAGAATTTTGGATCCATATTATTAACACATATTTCTGTGGATACCTTTCTCTTACTTCGTATACTGTAATTGAAATTATAACTTTCTCTTCCAGAACTCCAGTGACTACCGGAACATCAGTTTTAGGCGTGAAGTTTGATGGTGGAGTTGTGATTGCAGCTGATGTACTGGGATCCTATGGCTCTCTAGCCCGATTCCGAGATATATCTCGGGTAATGAAAGTGAATGACAATATAATTCTTGGTGCTGGGGGAGATTATGCTGATTACCAGTATCTCAAAGATATCATTGAACAGAAGATGTAAGTATTTTTCGAAGTTATGTTTCTGTACTCTTACCGATGTTCGGCCCCGTGGTTATCTTTGGCCCAAACTGTCCCAATTACGATATCCAGCGAAACCTGAGGATTTTAGTGTTCTAGGGTTAGTTCCCCTGGCTCAGAAACTGGGATAAATCTTCATTATTATTTTTTCATCATGATCTGCATAAAATACCAAGACCAGCACCAGTCCTCCCAGGAAGCTAGGCCTACATGACTTTTCATTTCAGCTACCAATATACAGCCCTTCAAGGAGACTCATTAGCTCACTATTATTTAACATAGGAACTCGAAATGTAGTTGGAAGTCTGGGTAGGACTTCAGAAGAGGTACTTTTCGCTCCAAAAATAAGTACTGAAATTGGCTCTCTTGTATTCTCCGGTGTCAGTTTTCAAAGTGCGTTATTTTTGTTAGTAGCGCTCTGAAAATGGTTTCTACTTACTGTGCCAAGTTATTGAAGCCAACTGCTATTAACAAACACCACGTTCACACTTTAAAAATAAGGAAATTGTCAACATTAACTTTCAAGTAATAGGCTAAACTTACCAAAAATACATCGCCATGTTTGATTAGGTAATGCTGGCGACTCTCTGGACGAAATTATTGGTGAAAATTACAGATTGTACTACTAGGCAAATCCATTGGTCTGGATAAAGATTATTGATGCGCGATTACCCCCACTGTGCGTGACAAAAACCAGGGGCGTTTATATCAGATCCACGCTACCTAACCATTATTGGTCTAGACAAAAAACATTGGTCTGGAAACAATAATGTTGGCACTCTGAAAAAAATGCACTAACACCCTCTAGTGATAAAATATTTAACTCCTGTATCTTACTAATTAGCCTTTTCTATAGAAAATTTCGGAGATTTTCATGGTGGCGGACACCGGACAATGCACGAGTTCCCTTATCTAGGCAAAATTCCAGCTGATTCAGCCATTTTAGCATGATGTACTGTCATGCACCGTATTGCCAACCCCACGCATCCGGCAGACCATTGGTTTTCGCCTAGACCAATAATGGTTAGGCAACGCGGCCCTGTGGGCCGCCGCATTAGCCAATATAAACACCCCTGCATTTTGTTACGCACAGTGGGGGTAGTCATCATCATCATCTTCCTTCCAAGTATTGGGCCCAATGTCCCGTTACAGTCTTGCACTTTCACGCATCAATAATCTTTATATAGGCCAATGGTTTTGCCTTTTCTTTCATTATTCACGTGTCGTGTGGTGAATTTGGTATCGGACATGTTGGCTACGGGTATGAAGTAGTGTACGACGTGAATGTGTACTGACGGCGATCGTCAAATCAACAACAAGGAAGATGATGTATTTACGTAATAAAAGAAATATTTCCGGTACAATTCGAATTGAAATGAACTTCTGTTAACTCCCAGAAAGGTATGTAAATCATAAATAATACATTTTCAATAATCTGCCTTGTAAAAGTTGTAAAAAAGGGAAAAGTACCTCTTCTGAAGGATTAATGAAGTGAGTGCCTAGTACCCAGTTAAGATATTTCTCAATGCAGATGACATGATCTTGTCACAGAATCAAGGAAAATTACAATAATTCCTGTCCAAATTAACACAATAATTAATTTAATATCGCATACAAATTGTGCAGGGATTAGTATAGAGGGCGAGTCCCGGCAGCACCAAATTCCCCTAAAACAAAATGGCGGCGTCCGTGACGTCATAAAAAAAACGGGAAAAGCCTGGGGAATAGGAGGGTTTTGGGTGGGGAACAACAAAAAACGGGATGGGTATCGCGATCCTTACTTGAGCCGATCTTTACTTGAGCTCCCTTGCTCAAGTAGAGATCGCGATACCCATCACAAATACGCCATTTAAGCTCTTTTTCAACCAATCTCGCTACGCAGTGAAAAATAAACATCGCGATACCCATCACAAATTCGCCATTTCAGCTCTTTTTCAACCAATCGCGCTACGCAGTGAAACATAAACATCTCGATACCCATCACAAATTCGCCATTTCAGCTCTTTTTCAACCAATCGCGCTACGCAGTGATTAATAATCATCGCGATACCCATCACAAATTCGCCATTTCAGCTCTTTTTCAACCAATCGCGCTACGCAGTGAAAAATAAACATCGCGATACCCATCACAAATTCGCCATTTCAGCTCTTTTTCAACCAATCGCGCTACGCAGTGAAAAATAAACATCGCGATACCCATCACAAATTCGCCATTTCAGCTCTTTTTCAACCAATCGCGCTACGCAGTGAAAAATAAACATTGCGATACCATCACAAATTCGCCATTTCAGCTCTTTTACAACCAATCGTGCTATGCAGTGAACAATAAACATCGCGATACCCATCACAAATTCGCCATTTCAGCTCTTTTTCAACCAATCGCGCTACGCAGTGAAAGATAAACATTGCAATACCCATCACAAATTCGCCATTTCAGCTCTTTTTCAACCAATCCCGCTACGCAGTGAAAAATAAACATCGCGATACCATCACAAATTCGCCATTTCAGCTCTTTTTCAACCTATCGCGCTACGCAGTGAAAAATAAACATCGCGATACCCATCACAAATTCGCCATTTCAGCTCTTTTTCAACCCATCACGCTACGCAGTGAAAAATAAACATCGCGATACCCATCACAAATTCGCCATTTCAGCTCTTTTTCAAGCAATCGCGCTATGCAGTTAAAAATAAAGATCGCGATACCCATCACAAATTCGCCATTTCAGCTCTTTTTCAACCAATCGCGCTACACAGTGAAAAATAAAGATCACGATACCCATCACAAATTCGCCATTTCAGCTCTTTTTCAACCAATCGCGCTACACAGTGAAAGATAAAGATCGCGATACCCATCACAAATTCGCCATTTCAGCTCTTTTTCAAGCAATCACGCTACGCAGAGAAAAATAAAGATCGCGATACCCATCACAGATTTGCTATTTCTCCTCATTTTCAAGCAATCGAGCTAAGCAGAAAGAAAGTAAGATCGTGATACCCATCACAAATTTGCCATTTCGGCACATTTTCAAGCAATAACGCTACGCAGAGAAAAATAAAGATCGCGATACCCATCACAAATTTCCCATTTCTGCACATTTTCAAGCAATCGCGCTACGCAGATAAAAATTAAGATCGCGATACCCATCACAAATTTGAAAAAAAAAACCAGAGAGAGAGAGATGTCAACTTCGTTGCGTCCTATCCAATGGTTTTGACAATGGTTACAGCCTAACCGCCCAGACCATGGTTTAGTGTGAACAGTGTCCCACTAGCTGCCGCACACCTACCCACAGACTTCTAACCTTCGTTCCGTCCTATCCAATGGTTTTGACAATGGTTACAGCCTAACCGCCCAGACCATGGTTTAGTGTGAACAGTGCCCCACTAGCTGCCGCACACCTACCCACAGACTTCTAACCTTCGTTCCGTCCTATCCAATGGTTTTGACAATGGTTACAGCCTAACCGCCCAGACCATGGTTTAGTGTGAACAGTGCCCCACTAGCTGCCGCACACCTACCCACAGACTTCTAACCTTCGTTCCGTCCTATCCAATGGTTTTGACAATGGTTACAGCCTAACCGCCCAGACCATGGTTTAGTGTGAACAGTGCCCCACTAGCTGCCGCACACCTACCCACTGACTTCTAACCTTCGTTGCGTCCTATCCAATGGTTTTGACAATGTTTACAGCCTAACCGCCCAGACCAATGGTTTAGTGTGAACAGTGCCGCACACCTACCCACAGACTTCTAACCTTCGTTGCGTCCTATCCAATGGTTTTGACAATGTTTACAGCCTAACCGCCCAGACCAATGGTTTAGTGTGACCAGTGCCCCACTAGCTGCCGCACACCTACCCACGGACTTCTAACCTTCGTTGCGTCCTATCCAATGGTTTTGACAGTGGTTACAGCCTAACCGCCCAGACCGATGGTTTGGTGTGAACAGTGCCCCACTAGCTTCTTTACTTTTTTTCTGCGTTGCGCTATTGCTTGAAAAAGAGCTGAAATGGCAAATTTGTGATGGGTATCGCGATCTTTTTTTTTTCTGCGTTAGGCGATTGCTTGAAAATTAGCAGAATTGGCAAAGTTGTCATGGGTATCGCGATCTTTACTTTTCTGCGTAGGCGAAAATTTTCATTGGTGTAATTTACATGCACAGACACTGCCTTCTTACATACACACTACCAACCATCAAAAATACCACAATCACTATAAATATATCATCCACATCATACCATAACTAAATCTTATTTTAATTTATTTTCGCAACGCATAAGTATCGCAACCGAGCATTTCAAAATCTCCCCGACGACTAAAATCCAAAATGGCGCTGACCAATCACAGCGCACATCAGCTGGCCAATCACAATTCAAGGCAATGAATGTCTCCTGACCAATCAGGTCAAGTATCATCGGCAACAAATGAGCGTCAACACAAATACGTCATAGGTGACGTCATGGAGGTCACTAACATCCCACTAAACCCCGGGACTCGCGATATATACTACAACCATTGTGCGTCGAGTAGAGGGGGTCACTCGACGCTCTTACAAAACTCTATATTAACTTGAGTAGTTTTTTGCATTTCACAACGTGATAGCGTTATCACACGATTCACACACGCACTTGACACTTGGGACATGAAAGGATTTTGGTAACACTTCAGGAGTGATGAACCAACTACGGTAAAAAAACACTTAAATTTCTGAAATACCTTGTGTAATGATGAATAATAGATGTCCTAATACAGGTATTCTCCTCCGCTGACTATAACCCACCACCATCCCAAATTATATCAAGACTTACACTGGCGGAAAAGAACATCCCAACACCAAGAAGGGGTTGTGCTAGATTGGTAGGCTTGTTTATAGGCCTACATCTAAAAGATGATGTTGATTCAAATTTCCACGAAATCGCTTTAACGCGGCGCTAGTAGTGGGCCCATGATGTTGCACATCAGGTTTGCATTAAATACTGGCTGTACTGTGGGAGAGCATTAGTTACCTGTGAGATTGGACTGTGTGACTGTGAGTGGGTCAAGAATGCCTTTACGATGACGAAGAGGCCAGTATCAACAGTTCACTGTGTTTCAACAAGTCCGTGTAAAAGGGCTTTGAGAAGGTGGATTTTCCTTCTGCGTTATTGCAGAACGACTTGGCAGGAATGTCTCCACTGTGCATACGTGCTGACAGCAGTGGTACGGTCGCAAGAAGACCGGGCTCCAGATGTCCCCATGTCATCACCAAAAGGGAGGACCGCCATATTCGGCGTATGGCTTTGGCGTATCAGACGGTGTCTGCAGCGGCAGTTGGCACCACAGTGAAGCAACAAACTGTTCGAAATCGGTTACGTGAAGGACAGCTCCGAGCCAGACGCCCTACGGCGTGCATTCCTCTTACCCCAAACCACCGCGTCTGAGACTTCAGTGGTGTCGAGCGAGAGCTCATTGGAGGATGGAGTGGAGGTCCGCTCTGTTTTCCGATGAAAGCCGGTTCTGCCTTGGTGCCAGTGATGGGCATGTTTTGGTTAGGAGGAGGCCAGGTGAGCGCCTGCATTCCACCTGTCTGGTGTTGACACACTGGACCTACACCGGGCGTTCTGGTCTGGGGAGCAATTTCCTATGATAGCAGGAGCACTAATCTCAAATTATAAAACCCACCTTGTCAAGCACTAAGAAGTTCATAATTAAATTAAAACGTACATGGTATATTGGCTTTCACGGCCAGTGTATTAAAAATCAGCAATTTTTGTAGGTTTATGCCGTGTCTTGTGTGGGGGTTTGCTCAGGAACGCCAAGCTGGCTCATCAGTGGGCTCCTGTTCTGCACCCGGACCCCCACAGGAGTAGAGAACTGTGCACTACTGCTAGAGTCTAAGCTGCGTGGACCTGAGAGGAATGTGCATCGCAGACTTTAAGTAGTGGTGGTGATGAGGTTTCTCGGTCCTTGTGTAGTAACAGAAGCAAATACATTAGTCGGTGACTGTCACTCATTCTCAACGCCACACTGGTTTCAGAAAAGACCCATGTTAGCAATATTGGAATAGAAGAGAATGTCAGGTAACACGACGGGCTGTCGACAGGCTTCTCAATTCACGCCTTCTCCTACCCTGCCTCTGCCCTTCATCCCTCAAGTTCACAGAGCTTGGAACCAAGCAGTACCTTCCTTCTTATGAAGCGCACCTGCGCCTCTAACTGCGAGAGCTAACCGCTCTAGTAGCCTTTCACCTCCCTATAGAGGCTTCCAAAAAGATGGTATATTGGCTTTCACGGCCAGTGAATTAAAACTCAGCAATATTTCTAGGTTTATGGCGTGTCTTGTGTGGGGTTTTGCCCAGGAACCCCAAGCTGGCTCATCAGCGGGCTCTTGAACAGGGCGCGTAACACCAAGAGCCCACTGTTGAGCCAGCTTGGTGTTCCTAGGCAAAACCCCACACAAGACACGCCATAAACCTAGAAATATTGCTGAGTTTTAAAACGTACATGTTTTGGTATACAATGATGCCCTCGTCAGCGCAGATTAAATAATAAAAAGAATCTTAAAAACTATGTTAACATATACCAAAGAGCAAATAGATATCCTTGCAAAAACATTAGAATTTAAATAAATGAAAGGTCACAAAAAATTCATAATCATCATTTCCCCTTTTCCAGTTGACACTGGGTGGGGGCAAATGTGGTTCCTCGCCACTTTGTTCTGTCGTTCCACCATTCCTCTTCCGACACAGTGTTCCAATGCAGGTTCCGTTTTCTAATACTATTCTCCACCGAGTCCATCCAACGCATTCTTGGTCTTCCTTGTCCTCTCTTCCCTGTCATCCGTCGTTCCAGTGCTCGTCTTGGTAGCCTTACTTCATTCATCTGTTTGACATGTCCAAACCATCTCAATCTGTTCTGCTCCAGTTTGTCATTTAGTTTCTCTACTCCCAGTTCTTTCCATATATCTTCATTTCTCACTCTGTCCCTCCTCGTTTTCTGGACCATACTCCTCAGGAATCTCATCTAAGCTGCTCGTACTCTGCTCTCATCCCTCTTAGTCATTGTCCAAGTTTCTGCTGCATATGTCATTATAGGAACATAATATGCTTTGTACATAACTTCTTTAGCCTTAATTGGTATATCCTTGTTCCATACTAGTCCCCGTACCTGTTGGTAGAAAGCACTCCCGAGTTGTATTCTTCTGCTAATTTCCAAATCTAGTCTTCCATCTTCAGTCAGTTCACTTCCCAAATATTTGAAGTGTTTCACTACTTCCAATTCCTTATCTCCTACTTTGATTACTCCCTTTCCTTCTTTCTTATCTCGACTCATCACCACTGTTTTACTCTTCTCCACATTTATCTTCATTCCCCTTTGCTCAATCTTTTCATTTATTACGTCTTAACTGTTCTTGTACCTCCATCTCATCCTCGCGCCAGAACCTCCATCTCATCCTCGCGCCAGATCACAACGTCATCTGCAAACAACATTACCTTCATCTTTGTCCTACTATATATTCTTTCATTGCTGCCTTCATGATGTCATCTATCACCATTACGAACAATAATGGAGTGATAACACACTTCCTTGCTTTAGTCCAGTGTCGATTTTAAACCATTCCGATGTCCCGACTCTAGTATTCACACTACTGTAGCACTCCGTGCACATTCCTTTTATCATGTCTTTCAGTTCCTTGCCTATTTAAATTCAAAAGTAAGGATATCCATTTTCTCTTGGGTATTTGTTAACATAGTTTTTTAAGATTCTTTCTATTATTTAATCTACGAGAGTATCATTATATACCGAAACATGTACGTTTTACTTTATTTATTAAACTTCTTAGTGTTTGAAAAGGCGGTTTTTATAATTTGAGATTAATATCAGTCAACACGGATAATATTTAATACCATATTCATAATGGTTAATGTATATGCATTTTAGCAGGAGCACTTTCGTGGTTATCCCACGCACCCTGACTGCAGATGTGTACGTCCACCTGGTGATTTGACCTGTTGTGCTGCCATTCATGAGCAGCATTCCCGGGGGCATTTTCCAACAGGATAACGCATGCCCCCATGCCACTGTTGTAACCCAATGTGCTCTACTGAGTGTAGAAAATGCTGCCTTGGCCTGCTCGATCCCCCGATCTATCCCCAATCGAGCACGTATGGGACATCATTGGACAGGGGCAGATGACCTCGTGGTTCCGCCCCTTAAAACAACTATAACTAACATCATTGGACAGCAACTCCAGCATCATTCACAACTGGCAGTAACCGTCTCTGTATTGACCGACCAAGTCCAATAGGCATTGAACTCCATCCCACAAGCTGACATCCGGCACCTGTACGACACAATGCATGCATGTTGGCATGCCTGCATTCAGCAGTCTGGCAAGTACACTGGCTTTCAATGGACCAGCATGGCACATTTGCGATGGATTTTCTCGCGCGAACATTAACCTGTTGTCTTGGTCCTTTAAGCAATTGAATATGTTACCTCTCCAAATATATTGCCGAAATATCCGTATTCTACATTCCTTAAGCTATTTCATGGTGTTGGATATTTTTTTTCCACCAGTGTATATAGTAAAATTTCCAGCTGTGTTGGCCATTATCCGCATTTAAATATAGACTAAGTATTGTCAACGTCACTCATACGGTGCCAATTGAATAGGCGGTCTAGGTAGGGTTCTGTGAGGGGTTCAAATGAAAGGAACAGTGGTTTTGACAATGGTTAATGCCTAACACGTCCAATCCAATAGTTTATGACAATGGTTACAGCCTAACTCATCCAGACCAATGGTTACAGCTTAATACATCCAATCCAATGGTTACAACCTAGCTCGTCCAGATCAATGGATTTTGACAATGTTTACAGCCTAACGTGTCATCATCAGTGCCTCTCTGGCTTCCCGCGGCCAAGGTCGTACCTCAACCCGACCATTCTAATCTTCGTTTTGTCCCATGGTTAGAGCCTAACTCGTCCACATCAATGGTTACAGCCTAACGTGTCGTCAACAGTGCCCACTTGCTTCCAACGGCCAAGGCCGCACCTTGACCCAACCATTTTAACCATCGTTTTGTCCAATCGAATGGGTTTTGACAATGGTTTTAGCCTGCAGGCCGCGTTAGCCATCAAGACTACGCAAGATCTTATGCGGTGTATTTATTAATAATTCTTCCCTTGCCCAGAACCTGGCTTTTACACCTGTGCCTGGCTGATTTTTGAAAATATATCATGCTTTCTGGGATTCCCCCAGGGGCTCACATCTAGTGGGACGTGGGTTGGCAACCACGGGACCCCAGCTGAGGCCAGCATTACTTCCACTTACTTGCGCCGGGCTCCTCTCCGTCTTCTTTCCTTGGTCAACTCTTGTTCTTTTCTGACCCCGATGGTATTAGGGTATCCGAGGCCTAGGGAGTCTTTCACTTTCCCGCCTTAATTGGCCCTTGTCTCAACTTTCCTCATCCCTCCTTCTTCGAGGGGTCAGACCTCTTGTTTTCTTTTCATTATATTTCCTTTTTTCTTTAAGATTCCCGCACTGTTTTTGTTAATTGGCTTCCCGTGTATCTAAATTCCATTTAGCTCTTTTTTTTTTTTTTGCTTCTGCACTACATTTTGTAGGTATTTTTAAGCTACGTTGCATTTTGTAAGTTTTTTCGATCTAAATTGCATTTTGCGAGGGTTTCCAACCTCAATTGCTTTTTAGTAAGTCTTACAATGTAGGAGCAGGACATTTTAGTGAGTATTTTGAATTTCAATTGCATTCTGTAAGTATTTTCAACCTAAACCCCATTTCGCAAGTATTTTCAATCTAAATTGCATTTTGTATGGTGGGCATTTTACAAGTATTTTGATTCTCAGTTGCATTTTGTGGATATTTTGAATCTAAATTACATTTTGTAAGTATTGCCAATCCAAATGAGTAGTTTGAATCTACCGTACATTTTGTAAGCAATTTCAATTGCATTTTGTGAGTATTTTGAATCTGAACTGGCCTTTTTAATCTAAATTGCATTGTGTATTTTCAATTTCAATTGCATTTTGTAAGTATTTTGAACCTCAATTGCATTTTGTACGTATTTTCGATCTCATTTGCATTTTGTAAGTATTTTGAATTTCAATTGCATTTTGTAAGAATTTCGACTCTACATTGCATTTTGTACGTATTTTGAACCTAGCCTACATTTTGTGCGTATTTTGCAATCTATTCCTTTTGTGTATTTTCGTTCTAAATTCCCTTCTGTAAGTATTACCGCTCTCCATTTTGCGAGTAGTTTCAATCTGATTTCCTTTTTGTAAGTATTTTCCGTCTCACTTAATTTTCGTTCTGGTTTCCATTTCATTGTCATTTTCGCTATCACCCAGACTATTAGGTTCTGATAACCTAGATGTTAGGCCCCTTAAAACAATAATCATCATCATTAACCTTTCTGGGAGTCATTAGGGATTGAAAATACTGTCAATTATCACTACTGCATTGGAAATATTTGTTGTAGTACAGTATGTAATTAAGTAAATGTGTTTTTCTTTCATGTTCAATTGAATTACGGTCTCACTTGGAAGGCATTCGTCAATATTGTTACCTGGGCGAGACATTTGTCATAGCAGTGTTCTCAACATGAAGAATTAAAATACACCACCACTAGGCAAAACCCATTCGTCTACATGGCTACGCTGTAACCATTGTCAAAAACCATTGGATTGGACAGAACGAAGGTTAGAATGGTCAGGTTAGGGTGCGGCCTTGGCAGCGGGAGGCTAGCGGGGCACTGTTAACAGAAGACCAATGATCTCGACGTAACCATTGTCCAAAAACCATTCGATTGGACAAAATGAATGGGCAATTCTGCACGCCGTGAGAACATGCCTTTTCGTAACTTTTAACGAGGTATATTATTGAAAATATAGGATTTATGATTTACATACCTTTCTCGGAGTTGTTGGGAGTCGTTTCACAATCTCAACTACAAGCCGCACCTCAATGTTTTTTTTACGAAAATAAAGAATTTTTATCGTGTTCGTTTCACTACGGACGCCATCTTGGACACTCGACAGACAGACATATGACTACGTTACCAACATGTCGCACACAAAATTCACCATTCACCATTTCACACGCAAAGACATAAAGTACTGCCTGGCCGAAAATTACTGCTAGTACCACAAGCAAGGGGGTCTGGGGCATAAGCCCCAGGTTCGATTTGTTTTTGTATGTAAAACATTAATAAGATAGAATTTATGAAGTAATTTCACATGTCACACAATCCATGGTTAAAGTACGACTGACGAGTTGGATTTGGCGCAATAGTATATTACATTATCGACGCTCTTTTGTTTCTTTGTATATCCGGTGCGAGATAGTACCAAATGTGTGGGGTTGGCATTCCTGACTTAGTGAGAAAGATGTCTCCTAGAGACTTCACTTCATTTCAACTATATAAGTAGTGTTGCTATTTGGGATGGCTGGGTGGGTCTATGACAGCGGACGAGTCAACATCTATTAATTTATCATCTTCAGATACCATTACTACAGATACTTTGGCTAATTTCATTACTCAATTTATTTTATACACATGTTCTCACGGTGTGCAGCGCTACCAATGAATGTTAGTACAGTATGCATGGGGTTGGCAATACTGTACTCGTGCGTAATTAGTCTAACAACGAAAATAGCCGGAATTTTTACTATGTCGTGATATAATTTAGAAAGGCGGGTGAGTTATAGACTTATTCGGGATACGTATACATTGCGATCCGTCCGCGTATGAAATTCCCCTAAAACAAAATTGTGGCTTCCGTAATGTTATCAACGACTTCACGAAATACTCCTCTGGCAAGCTTACGGGAAAAGCCTGGGTAATAGGGGTTTTTGGGTGGGGAAACACAAAAAGCCTCGACATGACCTATGTATCGAAATCTATAATTGACTATTTAGCTCAATTAAAGATTCCGATACATAAAAATATTCGCAAATTCACGTCATTTAAAATTTCCGTATCGAAATATTAAATTGTCCTAGAAAGGTTGATTAAATATTCCGATTCACATCGTAATTATTTTCATTTCGTGAATAAATAAAATTGCATCGAAAACTATAATTTACCTATATAGCTCAATTAAAGATTCCGATACATAAAAAATGTTCGCGAATTCACGTCATATATTTAAAATTACCGTATCGAATATATAATTGGCCTATGTTGATCAATTACAGATTCAGATACACATCGTAATTATTTTTATTTCGTAAATAAAAAGCATTGCATTGAAATCTATAATTTACCTATGTAGCTCAATTAACAATTCCGATGCGGAATAAAATTTCGCAATTTAACGTTATACTTTACAATTTCCGCATCAAATTCTGTAATTGGCCTATATAGGTCAATTACAGATTCCGATACACATCGTAATTTCAGTCGATATTTTTAATTTTACGCATCGAAATCTATAATTGGCCTATGTAGATCAATTACAGATGACGATACACATCGTAATTATTATAATTTCTTATTAATAAAACATTGCATCGAAATCTTTAATTGAGCTATATAGGTCAATTACGGCTTTCGATACAATGTCTTATAAATATAAAATTAAATTAATTACGACGCGTAACGTCATCTGTAATTCAACTATATAGGCGAATTATAGATCCCGAAACGGAATTTTAAAAATATGTCGTAAATGTAACCCTAAATTAAAATATTTTCATATGTACGGCGTGCCAAATTGAGGTAGGCCAATAAATAAATTACATCTGACGAAACACAATGCGTTTCGAAGGTTCTTTAATGCTCATTTCTGTTATTGAGTTGTCACCACTCAAAATAACCTATAACCAAGGCTTTTCCCATAATCTTTCGTCAAGTGGTTGATAACATCACAAAAGCAGCCAATTTGTTTTTATAAAATAGTCGTGCACAAACGATCGCGGTCTGTAATAATCGCCGGTTGGCATCAATACATTAACCTAGCTGCTGGCACATTGTAATATTCTTATAAAACATTGTGGTCAATAATGTTATTGACCCCACCACATAGCAAGAAATGGTTTTGTGTAGTTTCGTTTTTTTTTTTTTTTTTTTTTTTTTCAAAGTTGGCTGCGAATACGCAAACACAAACACAGTGCCACTATAAAACATTGTGGTCAATAATGTTGTTTTTGCTGGGGGGGCTGGGCCCCCCCACCCCCTCCGCTAGGTTAATATTTTTGTTTTCCAATATTGGCTGCAAATACTTGTATCTCAATTACAAATCACAATCCTTAACATACTGTTTAATAACGCCTCACAGACATACTATATGAAACGTCAAAAACAAGACCTATAGGCCGATAGGTCAAATACAAAACACTGTCATATCTATTTTGCAAGTGTTCATGTAAATGCCAATTTGTCTAAATTTTACCCATCCATTACTATTTTAACAGGCGTATTCTCCAACACCGTTTCTGATGTAATATTATCGTTTAGACAAATAGCATTGTCTGTGGCTTTAGTAGAAGAGTACAGTGCAACTTTCCTATTAAATGCAACAACCAAAATAAATATATGAACATCGTAAAAAACTCACAGATAGATCCCAAATGCTGTATTATTCCACATGTACAAGAAGAAGCACTAATTTTCAACCACACGTTCCCTCACATCGCAAGTAACGGAATTTATTTGAATGCAACAACTTCAGGAATTCAACAATTTTATCACAAATTGCCAGCATATCGGGCACACGACACTGCTAATATCAAAATCTTGCTCTATAGGTTATTCAGGGAATAATAATTGTTCAAATTACAGTTACAATACTCAAATCGGTTGGAAAAAAACTGGACATCTTTCTCGGATAAAACCGCCCGCAAAACTGACGTATGAATCACCTGACTCCCAGCAATCAAAGCGGGTCAATATCGATACGTGCCGTGACTCCCGGCAACCAAAGCGAGTCAATATTGATACGTGCCGTGACATCACGGTGACGTCACTGAGATCCCTAAAAATTCCCTAGACTCTGCTGTATCGCAAGGTACAGTTTAACCGACTTATTCTTATATATTTTTGATGTCGTGTCAACAAATATAAGTAGATACTACAAGACAACTTGATATTGGAGTACTACATCAAACAATCCTCCACGGTTATATACACAACCAAGATAAATTGAACTGATCCAGTGTATAAGTTTTTACTAGAACATTTAAGTGGTTTCTTCCGAATCTGATGCTCGTTATTTACTTTTTATGTTTATACTGTATCTTTAGTTTCTTGGTATCATTCATTTTGTTTTCATTTTCATCCCCATTTCATTCATTATTCTTAAGAAAGGAGTTTTTCTTGTGCTACCCAAAATTTCACGTAAGCTGAGGAAGATACCAATTAAGTTAGGTATCGAAACATGTACCATATGTTAACAAGTTTATAACTTGTTTTAAATAAATGTATTGACTAGGCGGAACAGTTTCTCTTTTGTTATATAGTGGGTTATAGACAGCGGAGGAGTAAACATCTATTACTACATCATCTCCTTATTTTTTCCCGACCATTACTACAGGTATTTTGTCTAATTACTGTAGTTTCAAGAATTTTATTCCCTAGGTTCTGGTCATAGAAAGTTCTACTGTGTATTTTATCTTGCTTGTTGGTAAAACTGCCCTGACGTAATGTGTAATCGTGTCTCGTCTATGTGTCCGCCCAGACAACAGCTCACGAATTCTCAACATGGCTGCCGTCGTTCAATATACAAGAAACAAACTCACATATTTACATAATTTAGCACATATTTCCAGTCCACTAGTGATAATAGACGGCAATTTCATTCGGTATTGTCCCCCACAAAAGTATGAAAATCATGTCTTATCAGGGGTAGGTCCACATCTCCTCAACTAGGTATGTGCAAGTGTAGGATCCTGGTTCATCACTCCCAAAGGATTATCAGGATCTTTACTTGCATTGAAGTCACGAAGTGCAGCAGCTCCTGGTCGGTGTCAAATGAAATTCAGTCCAGATCTTGGCTTTCTTCACTTCACTTTCCTGCGGTAGTCTTTACCATCTATCCATATAGGGTGAAGGGCCTAAGTCTGTGTTTCGATTAGGAAAGGTTCTCCGGTGAATTTGTATACTAGTCATGATTTTGTATATCTGGATACTCGACGGCTGTCTTTAGGAAGCGTGCCTTGACCTTCTCTAAAGTCTTTTAGAAAAAAGCTTTTCATGACTCGGCATCCCAATCCAAGTTGTAATGCTCTGCAATTTTGGTTTGATAACTTTTCGAAGTATGTCAGTTATAACAAGCCTTAAAATAAACCTTGTTTTGTCTTACAAATCTAATTACAACATTTTTAACTTTTAAATACACCAAGTATTGACTACGCGGACACTTGTAAAAAAAATCTTTTTTATTATATTAGGATGTCTCATAAGTAATGTCTTTTTTTAAGTTTGGCGTTTTATAAGATAGAATTGGTTTTCTTTGGTTCGTCAATGCTATTTACAGGTGGCCATGACTAGATTGCGTACATTGCGAGAATGTATCTGTCACCAGTTATTGATACCCAATCACAAATGGAGCTTCCAAAGTTGGAGGTTTGGGTCCTTCTAAAGAACTAATGGAAACAAGATTACAAAGCTGCTGCCGTGGCTCGAAGAATATGTGAAGTGGAAGGAGAAGGTGCTGTTAGTGAGTGAGTGTGTGGCACAAGGATGGTTCCAACGTTTTAGCACTGGAGAAGAAAACGCTACAGATTTACCACGTTCTGGAAGACCTAAACTTTGGGATATTAAGAATACACGCAGAGTTTTGTAAGAAAATCCGCAAAGAAGTACTCGTAGGCTGTCGGAAGAACTTAGTGCTTTAAAGGATACCATACATCGCCAGATTAAGAATCTTGGAAAATCAAACAGAAGCTGTACTGTAGATCTGTACCTCATGAATTGCCATTGAACAGGCTCAATGTAGAGTGAATATCTTTAATCAGCTGACCGTTGCTCACGTCCGCAGGAGTTACCTATAATTTGCCCTGCACGTGTCCCCTGGGTGGTGCTAAGCGAGCAACAACGACATACGGTGAAACTGAACAGATTACAATGTCTCAAACTCTTCGTTATAACGGTTCTTTTCAGAACCACCAAGCCATAGACATTGGACCTTCCGTCCGCATTCTCCAACTAAATATTGAAGGCATAAGTTCTGCCAAGTGTGACTACCTCCACAAACAGCTTAATAGCCTCAACATTGATATAGTCAACATTCAGGAGACACACACAAAAGATGAACAGGACCTTGCTAGAAGAGGACAAATACCGGGCTATACATTAGTTGAAGCCATCCATCACCAACAGTATGGAATTGCCACTTACGCCAAATCTGGCTTGACTGGAGTACAAGTTGTTGAATCGAGTGACAAAGATCTTATCTTCTCTATAGTAGTAAAAATTAATGACCTAATCGTCGTTAATGTGTACAAGCCTCCTTGCATCAGATGGACTTCGAAAGTTTTGCCCACCTTCAACCATCCCTGCATTTATACTGGGGATTTTAATAGCCACCACACAAACTGGCAGTATGACACAGTAGATGATGACGGCGAGGTACTAACTCAATGGGCAGAAATATCCAATCTGCATCTAGTTTTTGACGCGAAAGACAAAGGCTCCTTCCATTCTGCTCGTTGGGGAAGAGCCTACGATCCCGACCTAACATTTGTGTCCAAGGATTGTCTTGATCAGCCTCTTAACACTGCACGTGAAATACTGTCTAACTTCCCAAACAGCCAACACCGACCAGTTCTTCTGGAAACTGGCACGAAGATACCCCTGGTGAACTCAGTACCTCTACCCAGGTGGAATTTCAACCGTGCAAATTGGGACAAATTCTCTGAAGATCTTGATCGGAAGCTATTTGATTCAAAACTAGAGCCAATTGCCAATAACTATGATGACTTCGTTAACCTAGTAATTTCAGCTGCTAAATTAAACATCCCGAGAGGTTTCAGAAAAGACTATGTGCCAGGCTGGAATCCTGAAAGCGAGGCGCTATACGAAGAATATCTAACAACAGGCAATCATGAAGTTGGTTCGAAGCTTCTACAATCACTAGAGAAGAATAGGAAACAAAAGTGGGAAGAAACAGTGAAAAACATGGACTTCGCGAAATCGAGCAGAAAGGCTTGGAGAGTCTTAAATCGTCTTACTGGAAAACATGTCTCCAAAAAGCAGTATACTAACTTGAGCCCAGATGCCATTGCAAATAGAATGGTGGACATTACACGATCCAAAAGAGATAAATGTCACACGAAAACAGTGAAACAAAAGCTCACCGAACTCAAACGTAGAACTCAGAAGAATGAGAAACTGTCTAGGCCATTTTCTGTTCAGGAAGTTGAAACCCCTATCAAGATGTTGAAAACTGGTAAAGCTGCTGGTCCAGATGGCATCTATAATGAATTCCTGAGAAACATCAGCTGGCTTACTTCACTTTTTACTTTCACCCTTCAGACTAACAACTTACCAAAGCAGTTTAAACGGTCAAAGGTGATCGCCCTTCTTAAACCTGGCAAGTCGGAGCAGAGACCTGAAAACTACCGTCCAATAGCACTTCTTAGCTGCATTTATAAACTTTTAGAACGAGTCCTTCTTGCCAGGATAGCACCACTCATTGAAGCTGTAACCCCACCAGAACAAGCTGGATTCAGGAAAAACCGAACCTGTACTGATCAAGTCTTGGCCCTCACCACTCACATTGAAGCAGGGTTTCAAAAGAAGCTAAAATCAACAGCTGTCTTTATCGACCTGACTAGCGCATATGATACTGTCTGGCGACATGGACTGATCCTCAAAGTGCTGGAAGCTATCCCCTGTTTGGAAATTGCAAATCTTATCTCCAACATGCTTTGTGAAAGCGAGTTCGTAGTATTTCTAGATGATGCTAAAAGTCGCAAAAGGAAACTAAATAATGGTCTACCCCAAGGATCAGTTTTGGCCCCAGTTCTATTCAATCTGTACATTCATGACTTGCCACCAACAACAGCTACTAAGTTCATTTACGCAGATGACATTGCACTGGTAACTCAAAGCAGAACTTTTGAAGATGCAGAAGGCACTCTTACAACCGATCTGGAGAAAATGTCAACGTTCTTCAAGTCCTGGCGACTGATCCCAAGTATGTCTAAGACAGAGGTTTCATGCTTCCATCTTGCCAACCGACTAGCAAACTACAAGCCGAATGTTGTATTCCGTGGTGAAAAACTGAAGTACAACCCATTCCCGAAATACCTAGGTGTCACCCTGGACCGAACTTTGAGCTACAAAGAACACCTCACCAAGCTCTCTCACAAAATTTCCACCAGAAATAACATCCTGCACAAGCTTTGCGGTAGTTCATGGGGAGCCACGGCGGACTGCTTAAGATTAACGGGTATCAGTCTAGTCTATTCTGCAGCGGAATACTGTGCTCCAGTATGGTTGGAAAGTGCACATGTGCATAAAGTGGATACCAAGCTGAATGATACTATGCGTTGCATAACCGGCACCATAAAGTCAACCCCTCGCCACTGGCTACCAGTACTCAGCCACATTCCACCACCTCTCCTGAGGAGGAAGGAAGCTCTGGTCAGAGAAGCAAAGAAGATCTATGCTTCTCCCTCATTACCAATACACCAGGAGTTCTGCCACCCACCACCGAAGCGACTTCATTCGAGGAGACCAACCAATTTATTGGCCGACCAACTTCTGGCAAATTGATTCAACCTAAACCAATGCTGGCAGGACGAGTGGTCAAACTCAACGTCTGGGACTAGTGCCCAGGAGATCAACCCAACGGTAAAAATACAAGGATTTGACCTTCCTAGAAAATTATGGTGTCTCCTCAATAGACTGAGAACCAGGCACGGCCGTTGCAATTACCTATGCCATAAGTGGGGTTGGATAGATTCCCCATTGTGTCAATGCAATGAGGAGGAACAGACCATGGACCATATCATCCAGCGCTGCCCTCTACACGCCTACTCCGGGAGCCCTAGTGATCTGTTTCATCTTCGAGAATGTACTGTGGAATGGCTCCAAAACTTGAACTTGGATTTGTGATTTGTTTTTATGTAATTCACCATACGATTAAATAAATAAAATCAGCTTATCAGTAACACCACGGATGATGGATTTATCAGGAAAATCCTGATGACAAATGGGTGTATTACCACAAAGCTGACCTCAAAATAGTGGTTTAGTCCCCGTCAACCTGCCAAAATCGTCATTAAAAACATGGTGGCCACTACTCCTGGGAAATCCTGGAAAACTCCTGGATTTTTATTAGGTCTGGAAAACTCCTGGAAAATGATGAAAAATTTGAAAACTCCTGGAAAATAGCCACTGTTAATTAATTACAAAAATCTTTCCATCTTAAATCATACTCCCGCTGCGGTTTTGGGTGAGCACTCTATCGTTAACGAAAGACATTTCCTCAGGCTACCTGTTTCTGTGTGGGAGAACACGCGATAGTATTTTTGTAAAACATATTGAGTATACACAACTTCACCGCAATAAAATTGCAGGCGGCAATCTTTCTTTTTTTAAGCGGATATTTGTCACAAAGGCTTTTTTAAAACTATTCAATCATTTGTGTGTAGGCTTGCGTATCAATAACACAATCACCACTAATTTTTCTCAACATCCGTATAAGTAAACCAAACACAACTGCTTTATTTTGGTCTTGAAGTAGGCAACCGATAAAGCCCCCCCAGGGACTCGTGCTTATTTTTAAGTCTGGAAAAATGAGCATTACTCCTGGAAAATTCCTGGAAAATCGTTGACCGATTTGAGTAGCCACCATGTAAAAAGGATCAGTTCGGCCCCAAAGTGATGTGTGTCTGGTGGAATTTTGAAGGAGTGATCACTGGGAGTTTGTTCCAAACGGGCGTGCAGTCAATGCGGATGTTTATTTTCAACAGCTAGAACAAATTCATGAAACTTTGAGACAGTTAACCGAAATTGAGTTCTCTAGCAGCAGGACAATGCGAGACCTCATACTGCATGAATAACCATGGCAAAATTTCAGGAATTGGGAGGAGTTTAACTGCTGCCACATACAGCCCTGATCTTGAGCCTTCAGATTAGTCTTTCGATTCATAGCCCATTTCTTGCGTGGAAGAAATTTCGAAGACATTGAAGCTGTGGATGTGGGTCTCCCCAAATTCTTCGCATCAAAAACCAGAGACTGGTACCATTATGGGATGAGAACCCTCGCTGAAAGATGGCTCAATACCTTAGAATCCGATGGTCTCTACTTTGAAGAATAGTTTAATTTCTTGTCAGAAAACTTTACAAATAAAATTTTCTTAAAAAAAACTGCAAGGGCCTAATTTTTTGGTGAAATAAAACTGTTGATTTTGGTGTCAAAACTGACACTATTTCGGTGGGTATTTTGTGAAATAAATTGTCAAAATGATCGAAGTTTCTTCTGAAATCTTCCTTGTAGTATGGGGTAAATCTAACAAATTATGTGATTGCAGCGTCAAATAAATGGAACCCCCACTGTTGTGCTCCTCGGTCCTCAAGAAAACTGTTGTGACTTTAGTTTTCGGCATTTTTATACTTAAATGCTGGATGTTATATAAGTCGCTAACTCGCACTGCTGTATCTACGACCGCAACGCCATTTGATGTAATCGATAGCCTTAGAGATCGCGGAACTGAATACACATACTTCCGGCTTTGTGGGCATTTGTGTAGAGAATATGCAGTAGCCTATCAATCAAATGAGAAGGAAACCATGACGGTCAATTCCTCAGAAACATTTAAACGTGTGTTTTTTTTGGAGCTTCGATAATATTCAGCATTTTTCGTACCAAGTGGAGTATATTTCGTGATTATTTGTGCAATTCGCACGATAAGTCAGATTTCGTGATATTTTGAGAGTTCATTTTGCTAAAATACGTTACTTTAAGTACCTAGGAGGTCATATATAAGCAAGAGAAGATATGAAAAAAGTTTGCGCGTATCACTATTCATAATGTCGCTTATTGTGGTCCGTATTGACGTAAATATATTTTGAATGAATATTAAAATCCGCCTTTCAATACAATTTATTAATTAGTACTCACAGGTACCTGTTTCGGGGGCTTTCACACTCCCCCTTCATTAGCCTGCTTGACAAACCCCTTTAAGAAACCTTTCCTTGTTCACAAGCACATATTAACCTCTTTGCTTGGTTTGCCATTTGATTCATAATGTCGCTTATTGGTGGTCCGTATTGACGTAAATATATTTTGAATGAATATTAAAATATCTGCCTTTCAATTCAATTTATTAATTCGTACTCACAGGTACATGTTTCGGAGGCATTCACACTCCCCCTTCATCGGCCTGCTTGACAAAACCTTTTAAGAATTCCTTGTTCATGCCCGAGAACAGTACAATCAACACCACACGACGCAACTACCAATGATTTCTCAGTTCTCCGCCCAGATGTTTACCAGGAATAACATATTGTTACGTGCCACCCCTAGTGGCACTTTTGTTAACTGGACTACGGTGGGTAGGAAGCACAACACCAATTACTGCTTAAAGAAATAATTAACTTTATTGTGGCCAGAAATATACACTACTCAACAGCAAATAGCAATTATTTGGTTACTCCAGTTTCCTCAAGTCGAGAATACTTCCCCTTTCACTTGTCAACAGACCACAGTTAATCCCTCGTAATGAGGTGGCCCCGTACGCTAGCTCGAAATAGCTGCACTAGCTCTGTCACTCACTGTTTCACAAGCACCACAATCACTTCCTCGGTGTCAAGAGAATCAGCTTCACTCGCTCAAAACACAGTTCCTCTGTAGGAGTCTCACTTCCCCGCTCCACTAGGGGTTTCGCAAGTCACCACACTTCTTCGCTCACGATAATCGCTCACACTAGCTCGTAAAACACAACAACAACAACCACTGCTTGACGGGTCACTCTTATATAGCCGGCCGGTGACTCAATAAATGCTTCTAGATCGATCCAGAGTCCACGGCTTCTCGAGGTTTCCAGCGCTGGTCCAGTCACGAATGTTCTGGACTATCCCTTTGTCCTAGTAGCCCTGTTGCATAAGGCGCGCGCAATACAGGAGGCAGGGCACAGCCCAGCCCTGGGGCAGTTGTGACTCACGCGGCGACTGATGACACAAACTCACAGCCGTAACAACACCCCCTTCCTAAAAAGGCTGATCGTCCGGATCAATCATTGGTCCGTCTGTGTTCCTCCGTAGGCTGCCAGGCGATCTCGATGCACGATCTTCATCTTCGCCCTCGGGCTCCGCTGGATCCTGTAGACGACATCGTTGATTCGTTTCAAGACTCGGTACGGGCCCTCCCAGGACTTCTGCAGTTTGGGTGACAGGCCTTTCTTCCGTAATGGGTTGAAGAGCCAGACCAGGTCGTTCTCGTGGAATCCTCCGGCATCCGTCTGCTGGTCGCATCTGGTCGTCATTCGGTCGGTCTCGATCCCCAGTTTCCTCCTCGCGAACGCGTGCACGTCCTCCAGTTGGTCGACCAGTTCTTGACAATACTGGCTTACCGGGATCGGATCATTCCCAGGTCGGCCGAAGGCAAGATCGACGGGTAGACGGAGCTCCCTCCCAAACATGGCCCGGGCTGGTGTGCACCCGGTGGCTTCATGCACGGCGGCGCGGTAGGCCAGGAGAAATAGTGGAAGATGCTTGTCCCAATCCCTCTGGTGCTCGCTGACAACTATTCGGAGATGGTTCTCGATGGTGCGATTGAATCGCTCTACCATCCCGTCGGACTGAGGGTGTAGCGGCGTTGTCCTTGTCTTCCGGATTCCCAGCAGCTGGCATAGGTTCTGGAACACCTGCGACTCGAAGTTCCTCCCTTGGTCGGAGTGCAGCTCCAGGGGTACTCCGTACCGGCTGACGAATTCCTTCACCAGGGTCGCTGCGATCGTCGCGGCTTCTTGGTTAGGGAGCGCATACGCCTCCGGCCATTTGGTAAAGTAGTCGCTGACGACTAATATGTAGCGGTTCCCTGCCTCGCTTAACGGGAATGGCCCAGCAACATCGATGGCCACTCTCTCCATGGGGCCGCCCACGTTGTAGGTCTTCAGTGGACCCCGTCGTCTTCGTCCTGGGCCCTTGCTGGCTGCGCAATCGTGGCACCTCGCGCAGTGGTTCTCCACGTCTGTTCGGCATCCGATCCAGTAGAACCGCTCTCTCAGCTTCTCCAGGGTCTTCTTTATCCCTAGGTGTCCTCCAGATGATCCTCCATGAACTTCCTTCAGGACTTCCTCCGTCATAGCCTTTGGAACGACGACTTGTTCCCGATATGTCTTCCCGTCGGTGCTCTCCCAGGCGCGGCAGATAAGGCCATCCCTTACAATCAGCGAGTCCCACTGCGCCCAGTAGGACTTAAACTTTGGGCTGCAGTCACTCACAATGTTCCACCCGGGTCTGGGGACACAGGCCCCCTTCCATTCGGCTATCAGTCCCAGGTCATCATCTTCTGCTTGTGCCCGCGTGAAAGATTCGCGGCTCCAGCTCCCTTGAAGTTCCACAGTAGTCCTTCGGCACTGTATCCCAGTGTTCTCCTCCCTCCTAGTACAGAAGGTGCAGTCTTCGGGGCACGGTCTTCGTGACAGAGCGTCGGCGTTAGAATGCAGTTGGCCTTTCCTGTGCTGAATCTCAAAGTTGTACTGTTGAAGCCTCTCTAACCACCGCGCGAGTTGACCCTCGGGCTGCTTGAAGTTCAGGAGCCACCGCAGGGATGCATGGTCGGTCCTGATGAGAAATTCTTGCCCGTACAGGTACTTGTGGAAGTGTTCAATGGTCTTCACGATGGCGAGCAGCTCCTTCCTGGTGACGCAGTAGTTCCTTTCTGGCTTTGACAAGGCCTTGCTGAAGTAGGCCACTACTCTTTCCTCGCCGTCCACTACTTGCGACAGGATTCCCCCTATGCCAAAGTCGCTGGCATCGGTATCGATGATGAACCTTGTTCCAGGTCTGGGGTAGGCCAAAATAGGCGCGGTGCACAGAGCCTGCTTGAGTTGTTCGAAGCCACTGTGGCATTCTGCTGTCCACGTGAAGAGTTGGTCCTTCTCAGTCAGTCGATGTAAAGGTTTGGCGATGTCGGCGAATCCCCTCACGAAGCGACGGTAATAAGTGCAGAGTCCCAGGAAGCTTCGTAGTTGGGACTTGTCCTTCGGAACTGGCCACTCCCTCACAGCTGCGGTCTTCTCTGGGTCGGTGCGCACCCCTTCCTCGGAGACGATATGCCCAAGGTACTGGACCCGCTTCTGGAAGAGCTGACACTTCTTGGGGCTCAACTTTAGCTGGGCAGCCCGTAGCTTCAACAAGATCTCCTTCAGGTTGCTGTAGTGCTCCTCGAAGCTTCTCCCCAGAACGATGACGTCGTCTAGGTAGACCAGGCAGGTCTTCCAGTGTAGTCCCCTCAGAATGGACTCCATTAGCCTTTCGAAGGTCGCAGGGGCGTTGCACAGACCGAATGGCATGACGGTGAACTGCCAGAGCCCGCTGCCCACAGAGAACGCCGTTTTCTCGCGGTCCTTAGGGTGGACCTCCACCTGCCAGTAGCCACTCTTCAAATCCAAGGTGGAGAACCATCTCGACCCTGATATGGTGTCCAGGGTATCGTCGATCCGGGGTAGAGGGTAGCTGTCCTTCTTCGTGACGTCATTCACCCGCCTGTAATCCACGCAGAACCTGGTGGAACCGTCCTTCTTCTTCACTAGCACGGCCGGAGAGCTCCAAGGACTATGTGATGGCTCGATCACCCCTTGCTCCTTCATCTCTTCTACCATCCGGTCGACTTCGGCTTGCTTGGCGAGCGGGACTCGTCGGAATGGGGCCCTAATCGGTGCGCTGTCCCCAACGTCGATTCTGTGCTGGACCAAGCTTGCCCTGCCGAAGTCTTTGCTCCCCACGGAGAAGACGTCCTGAAGTTGGCGTGATTGTTCCTCGTCTAAATGGTCCTGGGATCCTTGGTACAGCTTCTGTAGTTCTTCTGGCAGGGCGCGTCTTCTTCGGTTGTCCGTCTGCAGGTGTCCGTCCGTCGTTTCTGTGATGCGGGCAATCCAGGTAACGGGCTCGCAGACTCCTAGGTTGGTGTCCCGGTGAACCGTAATATCGTAATCGTTCAGGTTGGACAGGCGGACGTACGGCCGAGGCGTCGTGTTGATGAGGGTCTTGGCAACTAGCAATCCTTTTGTCTGGATGTCCTCATATTTTGGTTCGATGACAGCCGCCACTCCCTCAGCAGTTCCGTCGACAATTACGGCGGCGCTGACCTCCGTCCTGGCAGGAACGATGACGTCCTCTCTCAGCCTTACTCGTCGTGCGGTGACGGCCTCGTGTGCTGGTTGCAAAGCAAGTTCCTCACCTCCGAAGTGCAGAGTGTTGGTACTCAAGTCCAAGATGATGTTGTTCTGGTCCAGGAAGTCCAGTCCGATGATCACTTCGTTTGATACGTCAGCCACAAGCACTGGATGCTTCACCACCCGTCGACCAATGACGAGCTCCAGTGATGCTTTGCCATGTACCGGTGCGGTCTCTCCGGTCGCGGTTATTAGCTGCAGGTTCCTTTGTGTGGGTTGCACTCTCCACTTCGGGATCACGGTGGGATTGACGATGGTCCTCGACGCTCCCGTGTCGATCAGCATGGGCCAGCTCACTCCGTTGACGACTCTGTCGACCATCAGGCTGCTATTGTCCCTCCGTAACTTCGTCACACGCACTTGGACTGCTGGGGCTTGACGACTGTCACAAGCCAACCTTTGCCCCCCAAGGCTGGCTGATACTTGCTTTCCTGGGCCGCGCGGTTTCCCTACGACTGACTGTCCCGACAGAAACCCTTGGCGGCGGCGATCACCGCAGTCCTTGCTCAGGTGGCCTCTCTTACGGCAGGTCCAGCAGGTCGGCAGTCCTCTTCCGGGCCGCCTCTCCAGATGTCTTCCGGCTGTGTCGTTGCTGGTGGTACCGCGACTATCGAAGAAACGGCTTAGAGCCTCCATTAATTCGTCGGCCAGGGGCTTGGTCACGTTGGTTTTTACTGGTTCGTCGACGTCCACTTGACGCACCCTCGCGTGCGTTCTGGATGCCTGTTTTGCCGTCTCGAATTCAAGTGCGTGGCTCAGCTCATCTGCCAGGGTCTTATTGCGCGCGAGTCGCAGCGCCTGTTGAGTGTCCGAGTCCCGTAGCCCGTCGGTGAAAGTCTGCGTCGCTATCTGCTCCAGAAAGTCGGCCGGCGCTGTTGGGTAGGCGAGCCTTACGAGGCGTGCGATGTCCATCTCGAACTCCTGCAGGGTTTCCGCGTTCTTCTGTACCCGGGTCCGGAGCTGCATCTGGTAGGCCTGCTGAAGATGGCTATCTCCATATCGGGACTCCATATGGGCGATCAGTGCAGCGTAGTCCTGGGATCCAGTCGGGATGGCCTGAAGGACGTTAAGGGCGTCGCCTCTCAGCGCTACAATGAGAGCTGTAGCCTTTTCTGTGTTGTTCCATTTATTTATGGAACAGGCTGCCTCGAACTGACGTAAGTAGGTGCTCCACGGGACCTTTCCGTCGAAGGTTGGGGGCGTCACTCTGCTATGTCCCGTTCCTGATATTCCCGGTGTAACGGTGGGCGGGCGTTGGCGCAGCTCGGCAACTTCCTCTCGTAGAGCGTTGAATTCCTCTCTCAACCCCGTCGGTGGGCGTTGGCGCAGCTCGGCAACTTCCTTTTGTAAGGCGTTGAATTTCTCCTCCACCCCCATCAGCGGGCGTTGGCACAGCTCGGCAACTTCCACTTGTAAGGCGTTGAATTTCTCCTCCACCCCCATCAGCGGGCGTTGGCGCAGCTCGGCGACTTCCACTTGTAAGGCGTCGAATTTCTTTTCCACTGCTGCGACTTCCTCACGTAGGCCCTGTTCTAATTTCCTTTGGCTCTCCTCTAATTTCGTCAGCAGACACTCTTCCAGATTTTTCTGGCCATCCAGAAATTTGGCGGTTAGGTCCTCTGCTAACTTATTTTGGCTGTCCTTCAGGTCCTCTGCTAACTTCTTCTGGCCATCCTCCATCTTCTTCTGGCCGTCTTCCATTTTGGCAGTTAGGTCCTTGGTTAAATTCTTCTGGCCGTCCTCCATCTTGGTTTCCATGCCATTTAACTTTTCTAGCAGTGCTGCCAATTTCTCCTCCATTTTAGTTGTTTGTCTTGTAAAGGGCATGCACTCACAGGAAAATTAGAGAAAATGACCTGCTCGGGTTTTGAAACCAGGACCGTCAGGTGTTGTGCTTGAGTTCGTAATCCGGCTTCTGACACCAGTTGTTACGTGCCACCCCTAGTGGCACTTTTTTTAACTGGACTACGGTGGGTAGGAAGCACAACACCAATTACTGCTTAAAGAAATAATTAACTTTATTGTGGCCAGAAATATACACTACTCAACAGCAAATAGCAATTATTTGGTTACTCCAGTTTCCTCAAGTCGAGAATACTTCCCCTTTCACTTGTCAACAGACCACAGTTAATCCCTCGTAATGAGGTGGCCCCGTACGCTAGCTCGAAATAGCTGCACTAGCTCTGTCACTCACTGTTTCACAAGCACCACAATCACTTCCTCGGTGTCAAGAGGATCAGCTTCACTCGCTCAAAACACAGTTCCTCTGTAGGAGTCTCACTTCCCCGCTCCACTAGGGGTTTCGCAAGTCACCACACTTCTGTCGCTCACGATAATCGCTCACACTAGCTCGTAAAACACAACAACAACAACCACTGCTTGACGGGTCACTCTTATATAGCCGGCCGGTGACTCAATAAATGCTTCTAGATCCATCCAGAGTCCACGGCTTCTCGAGGTTTCCAGCGCTGGTCCAGTCACGAATGTTCTGGACTATCCCTTTGTCATAGTAGCCCTGTTGCATAAGGCGCGCGCAATACAGGAGGCAGGGCACAGCCCAGCCCTGGGGCAGTTGTGACTCACGCGGCGACTGATGACACAAACTCACAGCCGTAACAATATGGACTGGAGGTGGTCCCATGTTGAAGCAATCAGGCAATGGCCCCACTACACCGGCCCAATTCAATGTAATTGGTGCACACAGGCCTAAAAATCCATCAAGAAGAACATCTTTGGAACATTAAACAAGAGCTGAAAACAATGAAAAAAGACAATCTTAATATTCTGTGGAAACTTTCTTATAGGAACTATGCACTTTGATTTTCATCCAATTTTATATCAACATGTGAATGATAGCCAAGCTATATTGGTCTCCTTAGCAATTAGCAGTGTTATATGTGTGTTTTTATTATCCAAGTTTTTATCTTCATGGTGATTTATATGTGCTTGTGAACAAGGAAAGTTTTCTTAAAAGGGTTTGTCAAGCAGGCTGATGAAGGGGGAGTGTGAAAGCCACCGAAACATGTACCTGTGAGTACTAATTAATAAATTGTATTGAAAGGCGGATATTATAATATTCATTAAAAAAAACTTATCAGTATTGCTAAAAAGTACGGACCCTACTTATGAGAAAGTCCCTGTAAATCTGTCAGTTATACCTTAGACAGAGCCATATTTTTAGATTTGTTTTTTTTCCCACATGTTTTACAATTTTTTTATTTTCTGCACTGTTACAGCCTCGAAACTTGGCTGTCTGATCCAAATTGTAGAGCTCTAAACTTCTGGTCCCATGACTTTTTGTCGTATCTCCATTGATAATGTAGGTTTTTTCATTAAATGTCATTCCGAAATGTGTTCTTATGTCGATAAAATTCATAAATGACTGGCTGCGTGGCTCAGCGGTAACTTTCTCGCCTGCTGTGCCCCAAAGTTGCAGGATCGAATCCTGGCACAGCCTGTTGGCATTTGAGAGTGCCCAAATGCGAGGGAGCCATGTCAGTAGGTTTACTGGCACATTAAAAATCCCCTTCGAGACAAAATTCTGGCACCCCAGCGTCTCTAAAAACGGCAGTAGTTAAAAGGGATGTAAAACTAATAAAGTTATTATTATTAATTAGGTTATTGTCATGTTGATGGTTGTTTTATGAGGTATAACATAAATATCACATGCCTTAAATTAGGTGATAATTTAACAAACCAGAGTATATTTAATGATTCTCCAAATTAGAAGTATCTTTGAAAAGAGCTCTCTCTTTCGCTGTTGAATTTCCCATTTTGCAGAGCAAGAGTTGTTTTAGGAGGTGTAACATCGATATCACATGCCCTAAATTAGGTGATAATTTAACAAACCAGAGTATATTTAATGATTCTTCAATTCAGAAGTATCTTTGTAAACAGCGCTCTCTATCGCTGTTGAATCTCCCATTTTTCAGAGCAAGAGGGAACTTTCGAAGGGCGTACTATATTGTTTTACACTTAAATTTTTTTCTACGCAAATGAGGTACATTACACATCAGTTGTTACGTCCGCCTTATGCACTTTTGCCATCGATGTGTCAGTCTCTCCAGACCTTCCTGAAACCATTCTTTCGGAGTGCTGCATACCCATGCCTTGACAGCTGTGTCCAGTTCTGCAAAATCCGCAAAACGGCGACCATGCAATGGAAACATAGGGGCAGTCCACCGCCAAAGAAATGTCGAACAGTGCCATCAGTTGGCAGGCGAATGGCGACAGTGTTCTGGGACACAAAGTGCATCATCCTCATTGACTGGCTGGAATTGGGGGCCACGATTACCAGTGCAGCATATGGGGAAACCCTTAGGCGCTTACGTCATGCCATTCAAACTAAGGGGCCTGGAAAATGGGCTAAAGGTGTGCTTCTGCAACATGACAATGCCCTCCCCTCATTAGCTTAGAGATCTCCTCTGCCATTGTTCAAATGTGATTGCCGGTGCTGCCTTACCCACCATACTCTCCGACTTGGCATCAAGTGGTTATCACCTACATGGTCGCCGTTTTGCAGAACTGGAGTCAGCTGCCAAGGAATAGGTACGCAGCACTCCGAATGAATGGTTTTAGGAAGGTCTGGAGAGACTGACACATCGATGGCAAAAGTGCATAACGTTACAAAGAGATTATGTTGAGAATTTGGACGTATCAACTGATGTGTAATGTACTTCATTTGGGTAGTAAAAAATAAAGTTTAAAACAATATAGTGTGCCCCTCGTACTTTTCATAGCAATATTGTCGAGTGATTCACCTTTTCAATTACATTTAAAAAAAAATGAAATGTCATGTCCCTTCCAATCATGTGAGTAATTACTGTTAAATAATAATTATTTTATTCAAAATTCAGATTTATTGTAGTCGTTCTTACGGTTTATTTAACAGGTATTTTAGATTGTTTGTTGCATTGTCATTGATGTTATTGTTTTCCTCAAAGCAGGCTTTGCCTCCTTGATTAAAAGCAATGAAATTCTTAGGTTTTTTTAAATGAACTTCGTTCACTCTCTTCTATTTCAGTGACACAAAACACTATCAAATCATTACTGTTGAGCTATCTTATTTTAGTAATGGTAATTAATTTATGAAATTGATAAACAGGCAATAAAACCAGTACATTAATTCTTTTGGGCTGGTAAGTACCAAAGACCGTTCAAAGAACGGGTACTTCTGCTAGCAAATAAATAAATAGACTGGCAAAGTTTTCTATCATAAGTTGATTATGACTACAGAAGACTAGCTAACAAGTAGCACTAGGTTTTAATCAGCATGACTAAGGTGAGCGCTGATCCACTTTTAACACTGACTGAAGTTCAAAACAGCACTGAATGAGAACCTCAGAAATTTTTACATGTTGTGTAAGTTTCATGTTTACCTATTCAGTAAATTACTGTTATGGTTTGCTTCAGAATCGATGAACAGTGCCTGGATGATGGATTCTCCTTGAAACCAAAATCCCTACTGTGTTGGCTGACCAGAGTTTTATACAATAGGCGTTCAAAAATGGACCCTTTGTGGAACAATTTCATAGTTGGTGGTGTGCAGGATGGTCAACCGTAAGTATACATTCTATTTAATTTCATTCTTGGTGAACGTTTTGTTGATTTTTTAAAATATAGGTGCCAAGCTATGTTAAGGTAAACACAGTTCTTGTCCTCTTCCTATGCTGGTCTTTTACAGGTTAGGCTCCATTTTATCTATCAGTTCCTGTAAGGGAATAATCGACTGGGATAGCTACACACATTAAGGGACTGTGAGCTCAAATTATATACAATGGTAATGGATAGATCGTAGAATGCAAATGACTGCTGAAAATCAGTGTGGTACTTGATGTCTAGTTTTTGAGAAATCTTCGATATTGTGCAGGTTGTCACAGTTGCCGATGCCAACTCATTACTGCACTACTGTGTTGATCCACTGCTGCAAAGTACAGTTGAAATGATGCCATCTCGAAATGGTGGATACCTGTTATAACAGTTTTGATGTACAGTAAATAAAGAAGAAATTCTTCACCTTTCTCGAATGTAGACAGGTCCCCCAGCAGAAATAAAGCTTGATTGAGTAAAATTAATTGCAGTGCATTTACTTTGGGAAATACTGTCAAAGCGTGTTCACAACATTTACCGATGATAACTTTGACATTTTGTTAGAACTTATAAACTAATGAAGAGTGCAGTTCATACAATAAAGCAGAAAAAAGAGTCATCTGAGAAGAAAGCAATCTCCACAAACCAGAATAAAGCCCATGACAAGTGCATGTTCAAGTTCATTTGGTGTTAGTGATTTGGTAGTCTCAAGCAGTGAGTTTGGGATTGAATATTTTTATAAAATTATTAATAGTAAACCTTAATTAATGAGCTAAAATTGGGTTACCGAGTCAATATTATTAGTTTTACTTTTTTACAAGCGCAGAATAAAAACTACCTTGTATTGACTAAGACGACCCAATCTGAGCCCCTTTAATTAAACCTTACAGACCATCTTGTGGTGTAACGGCTGGCATTCTTGGCTGTTGCCCTGGAGGTCTGGGTTCAATTCCTGGCTATGCAAAAATAATCTGGTCTGAGGGATAGTCTTAGCCTCGTGAGGCAAAACTGAGAAGAGGTGGGCTTGAATCTCACCTCCGCCATCTTGGAAGTGGTTTTCTATGGTGTGTTATTTCTACTCCAGACAAATACCAGAATGGTTAACTTAAGGCCACAGCCGCGTCCTTCCCAATCCTCACCTAAATTACAAATTCCGACCAATACAGCCATCACAATAACACAGGTTATCAGACAAGATTCCTCACATATTTAAGTACACGGGGCTGAATGACCAAGATGTCCAAGCCCCTACAATGAAATAACAACTTAAAGCCTACATTTATTGCAATTCAGTACAAGGGAAGTATTTTGCTGGGAAGACATGTGATGAGGCGATATGACTCTCATCTATACAGCCATCCTGATGAATCACGGACCGGAGGAGAGGCAGAGGCTAAATGACATGGAAAAGATCTATAGGCTGCGTGCGTATACTGAAGTGCTGCTTTAAGTAGATGTTCCGAGAAGTTGCTACATGCCGCGATCAGCTGAATATTGATGTACATCGAAAACGTGCGAGCATTTATTCTATTATTTTATACAGTAACGATGTCAAAACGTTGTGTAGTATAGTTGGTTGCAATAATATATATTTTAACTTAGTTTCCCTACACGAACTTACAAAATTGATTTGAAAACACGGTGGCTGTTGACGGTGAATCGCAAACAGTAAGTTTAAATTGTGCATTTGGGATTAAATTGGCCAATCTCTAACGAGGTTTGTTGATGTTAAAAGTTAGTTTGCACTTTCAGTAAACGTTTGAGCTCACTAAAATTATAGGTCATCGCTTTGGAAAACAAGTTAACCTACGGGTGAAAATACGCTTGAGTATGCCTACTTAGGACAAACAGCTTCTGAAACCCAATTTAAAAGCTCAACAGCTTTTAGATATTTAGTTGTTTTTTTTTTTCCCCTAGGAATCTTAGAGACATCGGCTTCTCGGGTACCTACTGTCAAGGAAAACCGTGTTTAACTGGCCGCTCACTTAGAAAGATTATTACATTTAAGGTATTAATCAGATCATAATGAAACTTAAATACACTACAACTTGAAGGAACTTATTGTTAATGTAAAGTTTTAATGTGATCTGTTCTGAAAATAGTTGTTGTTAATTTTGTAAACCAACTTTTTCTGGGTGCTGGGTGGTCATTGCAGTATAAAATATGGCTTGTTATGAGGCTCATAGCAATGCAAGGCTAAACAAAAAACTAAGTTTTATCTACACGTGATTAGTGATTTTATATGGATTGATATTTAATCGGATCATTGTGTGCAGCGAGGGTACCATAGCGGGTTAGGCAATGTTGCCAGTTGACTAACTCGAACTCGCACATTCGCTCATTCAGTTATTATGCGAGAAACGTATGGAAATCTCAAAAGGCTGTTGTGTAAAGTGAAGTACCAGGAACACAAGTGGGAAGTGTGTGGTGATTTCAAAGAGATAGGTATCCTGTTAGGTTTGCAAGGAGGTTACACAAGGCACCCCTGCTTTCTGTGTGAGTGGGACAGTCGAGCAAGGTTACATCACTGGTCTCAAAAAAGAATGGCCACGTAGACAATGGATTGTCGGGTCGAAAAACATAAAACAAGAAACTCTTGTTGACAAGAGCAAAATACTGTTACCTCCGCTTCATATCAAACTAGGGCTTATGAAGCAATTCGTTGAAGGTGAATGCTTTCAGTACCTGTGTCATCGATTCCCAGGCATCAGTAATGCCAAAATCAACGAGGGTATTTTCACAGGTCTAGATATCAGAAAACTTCTTTCTGATGCTAATTTTGAAGACGTTATGTGCGCTGCAGAGCGATCGGCATGGACAGCATTCCGGAATGTGGTCAAAAACATGCTTGGAAACACAAAGGATTCAAACTCCAAACAAATGGTGGATCGATTGCTTGTTTCTTTCCAAGATTTAGGCTGCAACATGAGCTTGAAAGTGCACATGTTACATTCACATCTGGACTATTTCCCTGAGAACCTAGGAATTCTGAGCGAAGAACAAGGAGAAAGATTCCATCAGGATCTACAGGAAATGGAACGCAGGTATCAAGGGAAATTAAACAAAAACATGCTGGCAGATTACTGCTGGTTACTAAAAGAGAGAAGGTCCTACTACACCTCACACACGAAAAGCAAGGCGGAGACGTTTCTTAAACTAAGGACATTATAGAATTAAACCGTAAACTTACCATTCTCAGTACGTTATGAGGCTTAATGCATGGTAAATTTTGGTCCATTTGGCTGTGCTTTTCTACAGATCTGTTAACACAATACTCTACCTATCTTTATATTATGTTCATAAGTATACTAGTGTAAGATAGGAGTGCTCATATGGGTGAAAATAATAAAGAAGCGTTCTTTACATGTGATAATAGTAATCTTGCATGTGTGCGTGCTGCATATTTATCAAATTGAATTTGCACAAAAAGCTGATGTGATAGGGGAAAACTGACTTCAGTTCCGGAATCAGCATGCCCAAAATATAGAAGATCATTATATAAACTACATGCAATGATTGGAAAGTTCGATTTCCCAGGTCCATATAAAGTCACTAATCACGTGTGGATAAAACATATTTTTACATTTAGCCTTGCATTGATATGAGCCTCATAACAAGCCATATATCATATACTGCTGCGACCGCCCAGGCCTAAGAAAAAGTTGATTTTCTATTTTCAGAACAGTCAGATCACATTAAAACTCCGTATAGGCTACACATTAACTATAAGTTCCTTCAAGACGTATTCGAGTTTCATTACAATCTGATAATACTTTCAATGTAATGATTAGAGCCCAGAAGTTAGGCAAAATGCCTATTCTATCTGGCCAGATATACTAAAGAATCTGAGATAAATATGTTTCCGTGCATTTGGAGACAGTATAGCCAGTTTTTATTTTGCCTATTTTGGCTTCTGTTGCCTGTTTTAAGTTTTAAAGCTTCTTTTCCTTCATTATTCATTTTTCTGCGATTTACACATTTCAAAAAGCACATAATGAATTTCCATATACATGGGTTGGTTTTTTAGTTTTGGCACCAATGCTTCAGTGCCAAGTTGCAACAATGTTGGGCGCTGCCACTTTTACAGACGGTTGCCGCCCTGCATCCCCTCCCTCAGAGCACATGACCTCGCCCGTCCTCACCACCGCGCATGCGCGCCTGTTAGATGAGTAGTGTGAGACCAGGGCTCGCTAAAGACAGTTACAATGTTTTCCAAGCAGGAGCAGAGAACGTGGATAAAAATTCAGTGTGCTAGGGGTCGCAGTGCTAAACAGTGTCACCGAGGATTGCAGGAAGCGTGCGGTGCAGCTGCGTTACCATTCAGAATGGTAGCAAGATGGGTTGCAGCCTTTCAAGATGGGTGCGAACGTGTGGAGCACATGCCTCGATCTGGTCACCCACCAGTAAGTGATGACAATGTACAGATGGTGTCCGCGTTAGTAGAGGTGGATCGGAACGTAACGATTCGTCAATTAGAGCAAGATACCGGACTGGCGCATTCAACTGTCCTCCACATCCTGAAGGACTTACTGAAAATGAGGAAGATTGCGTCCAAATGGGTTCCGGATGACTTAACCGACATGCACAAATGGCTGCGATATGATGCTTGTAGTATGCACTTGCAGCGTTATGAGCACGAAGGAGAGGCTTTCTAACGGCGTATCATAACCATTGACGAGACGTGGGCCAGATCTTATGAGCCACAGTTAAAACCCCAATCGAATGAGTGGCGGCAGCACGGAAACAAACAGTTCGACCAACCCCCACCAATGTGAAGGTAATGTTGATTCTTGCCTATGATTGGGATGGTGGGATCATTCGCCATACTGTTCCCCGAGGGCAAACCGTTAATGCGGCGTACTATTGTTCGTTTCTGCAAGACCATCTCCGAGGAGCTCTGAGAAGGAAACGGCGCCACCACATGGTTACACCGCCCATCGTTCTGCATGACAATGCTAGGGCACACACAGCAGGCGTTGTGTCGGCATTGTTGGATCGCTGGGGCTGGGAGGTCCTCTATCACCCCCCATATTCTCCCGACATCAGTCCCTGCGACTATGATCTCATCCCGAAGATGGAGATGACAATGCGCGGGGAGCGCTTCCGTACCATTGAAGTCGTTAAGCAGGCTGCGGAGCGCTCTCTTCGTACCATCAATAGATTTGGCAGTGTCAACGGGATCCAACGACTTCCGCATCGCTGGGAACACGTTGTACGCAATGGTGGGGACTACATCGAGGGCCTGTGAAACTTGGAACCATCTAAGTGAGTTATTAATCCAGTTATAACTAAGGTGCCAAAACTAAAAAACCAACCCATGTGTCAGAGATAAAAAAGGTTACACAAATTAAATTCCATATTGACGTCTCAAAAATATATACACTGACCGGCAAAGAAAACCGATCACTTGAAAAATTCAACATTACTTTCATTTCAATCATAAATATGAACGCTCTAGGCCTAGGACATAACTTACTGTTTATAGCTCGAACCACTACTCCCGGAGGAACAATTTGGGTTCAGAAGAGGGAGATCCACGACTACAGCGGCATAAAACCTAATTTGAAAGAATAATAGATTTTCCGCCTTCAATACTGTTTATTTCTATTACTTACAGGGACATGTTTCGGGGGCTAATACTCCCCCGGGTTGGACAGGCTGAGAAAGGGGGAGTATTAGCCCCCGAAACATGTCCCTGTAAGTAATAGAAATAAACAGTATTGAAGGCGGAAAATCTATTATTCTTTCAAAGTTATAGTTACGTCAATATGGACCTGAATAATCGACATTATGAAAAAACGTACTAGACCAAATAAAATACACACTAGAAAAGCCCAGGGGAAAGCTGTTGTTGTTGTTTGAGTCTTCAGTCTTTTGACTGGTTTGATGCAGCTCTCCATGCCTCCCTGTCCTGAGCTAATCGTTTCATCTCTACATAGCTCCGACACCCTACATCGGAGGCAATCTGTTTAACATATTCTAACCTTGGTCTACCCCTACAGTTTTTGTCCTCGACCCTTCCTTCCATAACTAAGCTTGCTATTCCTGGGTGTCTTAGTATGTGTCCTACCAACCTATCTCTTCTCTTCATTAGCAGTCGCCAGAAACATCTCTCCTCTCCCACTCGTCTTAATACCTCTTTGTTTGTAACCCTATCTACCCATCTGATCTTCATCATTCTCCTGTAACACCACATTTCAAATGCTTCAATTCTCCTCTTTTCTGCTGCACCAATAGTCCAAGTTTCACTTCCATAGAGCGCCACGCTCCAGACAAAGGCTTTCAAAAATGACTTCCTAATACCTAATTCTATATTCGATGTCAGCAGATTCCTTTTTTGTAGAAATGCTTTCTTTGCCTGAGCCAACCTACTTTTAATATCCTCTTTGCTTCGTCCATCACTGGTTATTCTGCTTCCTAAGTAACAGAAGTCTCCTACTTCCTTCAGCTTTTCACCTGCCAATTTGATCTCCATAGAGGTTTCTGATTTATTTCGGCTGCATTCCAGTATTTTTGTTTTACATTTATTTATTTTCATCATGAATTCTTTCCGTAAGACGGAGTCCATACCATTCAAAAACTCATTCAAATCCTCAGGCTTGTCGGCCAAGATGACGATGTCATCAGCAAATCTCAGAGTTAAAATTATTTCTCCTTGAATCTTCACTCCCACTTTAAAATTTTCTCTAATTTCCTTCATTGCTTGTTCAATGTAAAGATTGAAAAGTATGGGTGATAAGTTGCAGCCTTGCCTTACACCTTTCTGAATACCAGCTTCTCTCTCATGTCCTTCAACTCGAATGACTGCTGTCTGGTTTCTGTACAGATTGTATATCACCCTCCTATCCCTGTACTTTATTCCAATTGATTTCAAAATGTCAAACAATTTAGTCCAATCAACGTTATCAAAAGCCTTTTCTAAGTCTACAAAAGCCATGAACGTTCTCTTATCTTTCCTTATTCTACCTTCTAAAATCAGCCTAAAACTTAGTACAGCTTCCCTTGTTCCTACATTTCTCCTGAAACCAAACTGGTCTTCACCCAACTCCGTTTCTATCTGGCTTTCAATCCTCTTGTAAATTATTCTAGACAGGATCTTTGAAGCATGAGTAATCAAGCTGATTGTACGGTAATCTTCACATCTGTCAGCGTAGCAACTCAATCGGTATATCATCTATGCCTGGTGCTTTGTTCCTGCTTAAGTCTTCCAAAGCTCTATCAAATTCTGATCTCAATATTAAATCTCCTATACGTAGTTTTTGTCGATTATTCAAAAGCCTTAGACTTGGTCAACCGAAAGTTGCTTATGGACAAGCTAGAAGAACTAATAGGCAGAACAATTACGACTGTACTTATATCAAATATATTAGCTAAGAACTATCTTCAAATAGACGACGGAATAGGAAGATCGGAGTGGATATCCCAAACGAATGGCGTACTTTAAGGCGATCCACTAAGCCCTAGATTGTTCAATGTTCTCACATACGACGCCGCGAAAGAAATAATAGGAGCTAACACATATATCTATGCCGATGATATGGCCATCGCAACGACGAATATAGGAGCTCTACAGACAGTAGTTGACACATTAAGCAAATGGGCAGAAAGAAACGATATAAAAATAAACGAAGAGAAGACTGAAATGGTAGTATTTAGGAAAGAGGGCAGGCTCACCGAGGCAGAAAATGTGAAATGCAACGGGAAACCCCTCAAAAGATCAAGCTACTTCAAATATCTCTGTTTCACAATCCAGACAACAGGGAAGAGCTTTAGACTCCACATCAGAACAAGGCCGGTGGCTGCAGTCGGAGCCATGAACGAAATCAGGAGCATCAGACTGCTATCAATCAGCGCAGCTATGGAACTATTCAGACTGAAGATATTGCCCGTCCTTGTGTATGGAATCGAACTGGTATGGGAACATCTCACATACAAACAGTTAGAGGAGATTGAAAGAGTAAAAGCCAGGTACCTCAAGAGGGCTGTTGGAGTTTCAAAGAGTACGAGATCGAGACTGATGTATGAACTCACCAGGGAGACGTTTCTAATAGAAGATCTGCGATTAACGCTGCTGCTGCCATCAAGTCATGCCTACAACAAACTTCTCCAAGATCTAAGAGAGAAGAAAAGAGACATACGACCAGACTTCTATAGTACCTGCGCGATGCAAGACAAAGCCTGGATGCAAGCGAACTATAATATGTGACATGTCACTACAAGACTAGCGGTCCATGGATTCCACCACAAGCTATGCTCCAATAAGACGTTCCACGACGCGAACGATACCTGCATCTGTGTCCTGTGCTCAGAAAAATGTGATCAATACCACATTCTAAAGTGCAAGAAACGATATAGGTCTATCGCTGCTTATAGCAAGGACAACTAAACTTTATATGTACGGTAATCTTTGCTGCAATCATTGCACGGTTTGTGCGCATTTCTAATTATATATATAGCATGGATGTAAGGTTAATTGTTTTCCTGGATGTATTATCATTCTTCATGTCATGTTTCACTTAACAATAGCGTTTCATTGACGTGATGCTGTTTCCCGCGGAAAGATGTGCGCGCCACCATTTTCGATCAATGCCACTGCCCTGGCAACATCTTCAGGCCTCAAGCGCATATTCATTTCTGAATTGCACAAGAACAACCGAGGATATGGCTGTATTGATTTTTTCCTATGCCTACACGTGGCAAAAGAAAAAAGAATAAAACCTTGCATTGTTGACGATAGCGATGGCGCACACATCTTTCCACGGGAAACAGCATCATGTTAAATAATTGCTATTGTTAAATGAAACAATGACATGAAGAATGGTAATGCATCCAGGAAACCAATTAACCTTACTGCCATGCTGTAACTACAGTATGTACTGTACTAAGCCTATACCGTTCATATTTATGATTTGAATGAAAGTAATGTTAAATTTTTCAAGTAATCGTTTTTTTGTTTTTTTTTTGTTTTTGCCAGTCAGTGTATATTTAGAATCTTGTTCCCTGTAAATTGTTTATTTGTTTTAAAGCACTCGAAAGCTTATTTTCTCAAGCTATCCATCTAAGCACTTTAAATAGCAAAACCTTCTTTAGTGAAAGGAATGCACGGACGTAATGAATACCAGGAAAGAGAGAGGATGAGGGTCCTCATATCTCTTTTGCTGTGACAATGCGTAATTTCCTAGTATTCCCAATTTTGAAAAGATAAGATAATGCAGAGAAAAGAAGAAAATCACTTCTGTCTAACAGGTCAAACATAAAAGAAGCTGTTAGTCTGCTGTTGAACTTGTTAAAGGCAACTCGAGTGTTCAAGCTGACTTATTTATCCTGCCGAAATTTTCATCGTTGAGTGGTAAATTACATGGCTATGTTCGCAAACTTGGTTCGGACACACAAATACCTATTTTAATTATATTACTGCCTATTTTCAGTATTTTAAGTGCCTTTTTGCCTGCCTATTTTATCCAAAATAACTTCCTGAACGTCCGGGCTCTAGTTATCTTTCTAAGTGAGTGCTCTGTTAGACTTGGTAAGAAAACTGCCACATTTTTGTTTAAACAGCTATAAAATTTTAACTTGTTAATTCAAATGTTTATTCTACATAGCTAAACACAGAATACAATAAGGAAAAGTTTGGTGTAGATTGTTTTTATGCAAGACTACAGGTAACATTTTTATTGACGTCTAAACTCTCAACACCGATAGTAGTTTTAAGTTTCTGGGATACCTGGAAGTGTTGCATTAATTCATGTCTTAATTTCATTTTTGTATTTATTATACAGGGTTATGTGTGTGCGCGCCAGTAAATATGGCAAGCTAAGCCGGCTGTGACTAGCGCAGATCGCGGCCCCGCGCACCTGGTTCAGGTGGTGCAATAACCCGCTCCGCTGACTCATATCGTTAGTTCACACGTGTTTTGTCATTCATATGGGCGTGTATTTGCAAAGCTTAGATGTTAGTGTTGCACGTTTAGTGAGTATTGTGATTACTGTGATTGTTGATCACGCCTAGACACCAATTCACATTGCGCAAACGTGTGTATATCCATAATTTGTATATGAAAAGCAGAATATCTTGTTCTGAAACAAGACAAAAATTTTGTATCAAGTTTCCATGAAGACCTGTGCCTAATGCCAGTACAATTAGGAGGCTCGCTAAACGATTCAAGGAAACAGGCTCCTTAAATAATAAAAGAGTTGACAGACATTCTTTCATCAGAAGATGTCAGGTGTGTGTTACAAGAGAGGGAGGACATTTTCAGCATCGCCTATGAGCACTGTAAGTACACATTATTGAACATGTTTGGTAAAAGTATGAAAGTGTGCGCCAAACCACCGGCTGAACCCGGTGTGTGTGGCCGCGGTCTGCACTGGTCACAGCTGGCTTAGCTTGCTGTGTTTACTGGCACGCACACACATAATAACCCTGTACATCATTACACCACGACATTCGATTTCATGTTTCTAGGATGTCTGGAAATCCCTCATTGATTAATGTTTATTTTCAGAATTTACCAACATATCGCTCCACCTCGGCCATGTTAACATACTTGAGCTTATAAATTTGGCCATTCATAGCGCGGTGGTGCATTTCTCACCAACGCACGGAGCCTACCGTACAGGAAGATGGATTACCAAAAGATCTTGTACTCGACAGAAAAAACATACAGCTTCAGAACTAGACGTAATGACCTCAAGTTTACCTTGGGAGCACCTTGATGAAGTTCATTTACAACCAGGAGAGAAGAAGAATACAGATCCCAAGCATGGTTAAATTCATCATTTTATGAAATGGGGGTGCAGTTGCGATGTAGAATTTCAATGTGAACTTGAGACCAGGAATGTTTTTCCTTCAAATGGAGACAGTATGGAGGAATACAATAACAATAGTGATAACACCCACCCTTAAGTGAACAGGGCTTTGGTTTGGACGATACATTTTTTTTGACCGTGTGGTATGAAGCTGCTAAAAGACCAGCACAGAAGGGGAAGTGGTTTAGGTTTATAGTATTGTTCAATTGCCTTCTTCAGCTGTTCACACTTGGCTCACTGTGTGGAGGTATTACTTCCCTCTCAATAACTATAAATTGTACCTAGGTTATATGGTGAGGACCTTCCATTTTGCCTGTGAGATGGGCAGAGAGTGGTTAGTCACTGCCACTTGAGAAGCACTTAGCGATAACACAAGAGCAGGATGGGAAGTCCTGACTGCTAGAATTGCATTTATTACACACGCAGCTGGCAAGATACCTTAGTTGAGAGAGTTAAGACTTGTGGTGAACTACTGTAGGCTGTTGCGTATCCCACGACGGCTCTTCGCAACATCTTTGATAACAGAATAATAAGCAGAGGACTATGGCCTGCCCGGTCAGCCGATTTGTTTGTGTGCGATTTTTACTTGTGGGGGGGGGACCTCAAACAAATGGTATACCAAAGCAATCCGCATACTCGGGAGGCTCTCAAGAACGAAATAACTGCACTGATACAAAATATTAGTGAGGTTTAAATACAGAGAGTGTACCGAAACTTCGTACATCGGTGCAACGTGTGTCTAGAAATAGGAGGACAGCATTTCAGCAACTTCATGTATGTAAATATGATTATTAAATACGTTAAGAAGGGTGTGTGTTGAACTAGTTGGGCGCTATGCTGCTGCCAGCAGCAGTGTCTTGCTCAACAGGCAGCTACACACAGTGGCCCGCGTGGCGCATCCGAGGCTCCGTTCTATAGGGATGGCTCTCACTGTATTTGCCTGCTTGGCACATTAAAGATTCTTCTCAACCCTCCTTTAATTTCCCCTTGACATTAAGGTTGAGAATTGGAAGGGCTCTTGTGATCTTTGAGCTGCACAGATTAGTTTTTTGAGCTGTGCAGATTAGTTTTTGAGCTGCGCAGATTAGTATTTTGAGGTGCGCATTGACTCTTTGAGCTCCCCAAAATTAATTTATTTCATATCTTGTCAGAAAAGCTCAATATTAAACCAAAGTGGTGAAATTACCGAAAATGATTGCATATTCATTTTGTAAAAGACTAATGTTTGCTTATTCATTTTGTAAAAGACGCATGTTAGAAAGTTTTAACCTCGCATGTTTTGGTTTTTTTTTCTCTTGGGGTCCCATCAAAAACGATGAATCAAGGTTTCACCTTATACTGTACCCTTTCGAATGAAGGAGAATACTTGGTTATACGTTGCTAGCTCGTTGGATCGGGGTGTGGTGCGTCCTATCCCCAATGTACAACACACACATTCAGGATTGAGCATACAGGTCAACAATCTTCAATAATAAATACCACATCTCTGCTAAAATTAAACATTTACTTCTCTAAAACATGGCAAAACAAATTAAATTACATTTACTGTACAAATCAAGGGAATATCAAATAATAAAATAAACACTTCCTAAATTATTATTATTATTATTACAAAAATCAATCAATATTTAACAGGTTTCGACTTCATCATTTTTGTACTACATTAACATTTAACTCCTCAATGACAGAATTCATTTCTGTAAAACTTCATTTCATCATCATCATCATCATCATCTTGCACAGTTTCCAGCCACTGGCCGGGTCTGTTTGGAACACAAGCCTCTCCAACGTCTTCTGTCTTCCCACCATCTCTCAGCCTCCACCCTTGTCCAGTCTTCTCCTCTCTTCTTCACGCTTTCTTCCACCCCCTTCAGCCACCTGTCTCTCGGTCTTCCCCTCGGTCTCTTTCCTTCCCACTTCGTCTCATGTACTCTCCTGGGTATCCTCTTCTCCTCCATTCGTTTTACATGTCCATACCATCTAAGTCTAGATTTCTCTATACCATCCTGTAATGGTTCCTCCTTCATTAATTCTCTGGTCCTCTCATTTCTTATTCTGTCCATCTTTGTAGCTCCAATACTGCTTCTCAAGAACCTCATCTCACTGGCCTGTATTTTGCTCCTCTCCCTTCCTTTCATAACCCAGGTCTCCGAGGCATACGTCAGGATAGGGACATAGTACGTCCGATATATGATCTTTTTGCTGTTCTGAGGGACATCCTTGCTCCATAACATGCTTCTCACACTCCTCCGAAATGCTTCTGCCTGCCTCCCCCGCTCATTTATTTCTCTATCGTTTCTTCCATTATCTTGTATCAGGCTTCCCAGATACTTAAAACTCTCCACTTTCTTCAGCTGTTCCCCACCAATTGTTATTCCCGTTGTGGTTCTTTCCTTCTTCCTTGTTGTGATCACCATCTCACTCTTATTTATGCTAAATTTCATCCCATATCCTTGTATTACTCCTTCCCACACGTCCAACTGTTCCTGTACCTCCTCCTCCTTGTTTCCCCAAATCATCAAATCATCTGCAAACACCATTGCTTTCATCTTTCCGTCCCCAATTACTTGTGCCACTCGGGTCATTATGTCATCCATCACCACAATGAAAAGTAACGGTGACAGTGCACTTCCTTGTTTCAGGCCGTTTCTTTGTTCCAACCAGTCAGATCTCTCTCCTCCCACTTTCACACAGCTCACGCTTCCCTTGTACATCTCCTTTATCCTCTTTATAGTCCATTTCTCTACTCCTCTATCCTCCAGGGACTTCCATACTTTGTTTCTGCATACACTGTCATATGCTTTCTCAATGTCCAGGAAGGCCATCAGTAGATCTGTTCCATATTCATAGTGCTGTTCTTGTAACTGCCTTACAGCAAAAATCAAATCCACTGTGGACCTTCCTGCTCTGAAGCCATGTTGTTCTTCCCTCATCCCTCCTTCTATCCTTGTCCTAATTCTCTTTTCCAAAACTTTCTCGAAGATCTTTGCACAATGACTCATCAGTGTTATTCCCCGATAGTTTCTGCAATCTGTTCTACTACCTTTCTTGAAGATCGGGACAATGATTCCTTTTTTCCAGTCCTCTGGGGTCTTCCTTTCCTTCCATGCTGTCCTCATCACTCGGTACAGCCACTGTATCCCCACCTCTCCTGCTGCTCTCACCATCTCCACACTCAACTCATCCACACCCGGTGCCTTCCCTCCTTTCATCTTGTTCACTGCATCTTCCACTTCTTTCCATGTTAAGTCCTTTTCTGTTTGCAGTTCATCTTCCTCTTCCCCGATTTCTTCCTCCTCACCATCTTTTCCATTTGGGTTCAGAAGTTCTTCAAAATATTCTTTCCACATTTTCTTCAGTTCTTCCCTATTTTCTATCTCTTGTCCCCTTTTGTTCACCATTCTAACATAATCCGTAGGATCCTTCCGCCTCTTATCTTTCACCATCCCATACAGGACCTTTTTTGTACCTTCACTATCCTCCTCCATCATCTTTGTCCACTCTTCCATCCACTTCCTTCTCTCCTCAGCCACCACTCTCTTCGCCTCCTTCTTTCTTTCCTGGTACTCTTCCCTTGTCTCTACCGTCCTATTTTGATACCACCTCCTAAAGGCTCTATTCTTTTCCCTTACTATATCTTTTGTCTTCTCATTCCACCATGGTGTTTCCTTCCACCTCTTCTTACTACTTGTCCTCCCACATACTGCTTCTGCTGCACCCACTAGTGTCTTCTTAAATCTAGCCCATTCCTCTTCCACCCCTCTTTCTTCATCTGTTGGAATTCCTTCCTTTACCATTTTGAGGTACTCGACCCTTCTATCCCCTTCTTTCAGTTTCCATATCCTTATACGTCTTTCCTGGTTCTCAGTCCCTTTCTTCTCCTTACTCCCTCTCAGGTTCATTACCAGTAATCGATGGTCGCTATCCAGGTTCTCCGATGGTATAACCTTGATGTCCGTGATGTTCTTATTTAGTTCTTTCTCATACAGTATATAGTCGACCACCGACTTCATTTCTCATAGGTTAAATCATCTTTTAAATCATTAAAATTCATTAATATCCATCTTGCTTCTCACAATTAAAATTCATTAATATTCATTCACAATTTAATTCATTTGAACCTCTCAGAAGTAAATTCATTAATACACATCTTACTTTCCACAATTCAATACATCTCTCACAAGTCGGGGTCAGAATCACTTTTCTCTCCTCTACAAATAATAAGAATAAGTACCTTCTCGCTGCCATGCATCATTAGTTAATTTTCCCGTGGGCAAATACTTCCACTGATATCAATTACTTCCAATCCGGGCTACCCGTTCCGTACATCTAGACCGGGACTCTTACCAGCAACCTGCATGTTGTGTATTATTATTATTATTACTAGAATGGCAAAATTTAACCTTTTTCAAAATATTTTTCGTGGGATATAATCCCTAATCAACATACAATTGATTGCCATCCTCCTTAAAATTGTATCTTGAATCATACAATGTTTCATAAAGTATTAGTTTTAATTACTAGAGCTCGAGCCAGCCGGGAAGGCGGTGCGCAGAACACAACGCTACCATTACGTCATACCTCACTTCCATCCCACCAATCACAGTCTGTCTGGAGAATCTGAGCTAGTGTGCTGTCAGGTAAGCCAAGTGAAAAGCAGCGTGAAAGAGACAGGCTCGATGAGCTAAGCGACGGTGTTGCCATACTGCAGGAACTCATGGCAGCCGCCTGCGGTGTGGGGCTCGGACATGGTGGACCTATTGCAACAGTGGACATGTATGGACATGTATCTCTTTCTCTCTCTGCGCAAATCCCAGAGAGCCAGCCGCCTTCCGGGCTGGCGCGAGCTCTAGTATCTGTGAATGGGTCCAGTAAAGGGTCACTTCCTCAGTCGGCCCCTCGAACTGTCCATACACAATTTATGGCAGCTAAACCACTCCTACTTGGCAATGGCTGTCGCTATTAAATAGAAACCTTTCTTTCTCGCTCTTACAAGCCCTGTCTCCTTTCATGACTGAAATTCACCACTCTACTGTGTGACCAATTAGCGAGGACAATGATCCCTCTCATCATCATTTCCCCTTATCCAGCTCCCGCCGGGTCGGGGTATTTATGGCACTTCTCCACTTTCCTCTTTCCTTCCACAATTCTTCTTCCACGATCTTGCCCCAGTCCAGATTTCTTTTTCTTACGCTGTTCTTCACTGAATCGATCCACCTTGTTCTAGGTCTTCCTCTTGCTCTCTTACCCTTGCACTTTGCCTCCAGCATCTGTCTTGGTATTCTATTATCCTCCATCCTCTTTACATGTCCAAACCACCTTAGTTTATTCTTCTCAATTTTCTCATTTAGATTTCCCATCCCAACTTCCTTCCTAACATCTTCATTCCTCAATCTGTCTTTCCTTGTCTTTCCTATCATACTTCTTAGGAATTTAATTTCACTGGCTTGGATTCTACTCTCTTGCCTGCTTGTCAGGGTCCAAGTCTCAGCTGCATAAGTTAATATGGTTACATAGTACACTTTATACATTACCTCCTTGCTTTTCCTTGGTACTTCCTTATCCCAAACAAGTTCTCTTACACTTTGATAGAATGCATTGCTCTGCTGTACCCTCCTGCCAATCTCCATGTCCAACCTACCAGTTTGCATCAATTCACTTCCTAGGTATTTGAACGTGTCCACAATTTCCAAACTCTGACTTCCAATTTTCACAGTGCCCTTTCCTTGTCTTTCCCCTCTTGTCATCACCATGGTCTTGCTTTTCTCTGTACTGATTTTCAGGCCATACTTCTGAATATTTTCGTTCAGTGCATCTAGTTGTTTTTGCACTTCTTCGGTGTTCCTTCCCCAGACCACAATATCGTCTGCAAATAATAGTAGCTTCATTTCTTTATGTCCATATGCTTCCTTTGTTTCCTTTACAATTTCATCCATTACCATTATGAATAAAAGAGGTGACAGCACACTCCCCTGTCTTAGTCCAGTCTTGTTCCTAAACCAATCTGTCTTTCCAACTGGGGTCAGTACCCTGCTAACACAGTTGTTGTACATTGCTTGCACCATTTCCAACATTTCTCTTCCCAGTCTCTTCTTAACCATGGTTTCCCATACCTTCTCTCTGGGGACACTATCATATGCCTTTTCTAGATCTATGAAAATCATGATCAAATCCTCTCCATATTCCCAGTTCTTTTCCATCACCTGCCTCAATCTAAAGATTGGGTCCACTGTGGATCTTCCACTCCTGAAGCCATACTGTTCCTCTTGCAACTCTCCTTCCACCTTTCTTCTCATTCTTCTTTCTAATATCCTTTCCAGTATTTTTATTATCTGTGATATGGGGGTGATCCCTCTATAGTTATCACACACTTTCTTGTCCCCTTTCTTAAACACTGGTATTATTAGCCCTTTCTCCCAGTCTTCTGGTACACATTTCCGTTTCCACACACACTTTAGCAGTCGATACACAAAATAATATGACACTTTAATGCAACAATTTTACATGACACTTTTTAACACTGAAATATACACTTTTTGTACATCCTGCTTCATTTCCCTGCCTAATCCCATTTTTGAAGGTGATTTTCTTTCCCCTCGTGGCGATAGATCATGTTGTCGCTACCTATCGAAGATTCCTGATAAAACCCCATTTTCCACCAATATCTGGCAATTCCTATCCTGAATGTTAATTCTTCTTTAGCCTGCCTCATTAATATGCAGCTACCAAATAGTTCAATGAATTACTCTTACGTAACCGTACCGTTGCGATCCTGATGTGCTTATTAGCTCGCGGCTGACTCGGTTAGACATCTGCTGTCCCAGCATGAATATATCGATTCACTCTTTAACACTTGCATTTAATCGTACATGTTCACTGATTCCTGGTTACTTCAACTACAGTTATAGTATTCATAACGTATACTCGTCTCATATGATCACGATAAAGTTTGCTTTGTCTGACGCGATGCGCCTTACTCAATTACTTGGTACTGTCTACACTTTATTTACATAAGCAGCTTGACTTGTCCTTGCGGTATCTACCCTCACACAAATCAACCGACATTGGGGGCACAGCACAGATCGTTATTTTCATTCGAGGGGTAGATGACTATCTTCGGGTCACCTAGGATTTCCAAGACTTGGTAGCTCTCAAGGACACCATTACTAGTTTAGATATTTTCCAAGCGGTGGAGGGTGTTTTGAGTCAATGTGATTAAAGGAAGGAAGCTTATAGTTTAACGTGACCGTTAATCTCGAGATCATGAGCCACGGGACCTCCTTTTTACGTGGAATCCGAACCACAGGACATGGCATTTCACATCGAAAATATCACATGCATTGACCGGGAATCGAACCCGGACCGCCTTGGTGAGAGGCATTCAGCTAGACCGCTGAGCCACCACGCCCCCAATGTGATTAAAATGGGAGTGGTTGAAGAGTGTAACGACGGATGGAGCTCCTGCTTTACGGGGTCTACGCACGGGGTTCCTCAGCTATGTAAAGTTAAAAATGGCTGAGCGCGGTAGTACCCTAATGGTGGCGATCTATTGCTTCATACACCAGGAGGCAATCTGTGCAAAAGTGGCCAAGCTCAAGGACGTAATGGGAACAGTTGTGCGAATGGTAAATTTTCTTAGTTCCAATGGACTCGCGCACTGTCAATTCAAAGAGTATCCGGATATCCCGTACCATGCAGAAGTAAGATGGCTGAGCAAGGCGAAGGTGCTGTATCGTATGTTTTGCTTGCGGAACGCAACAGATGCCTTCTGTGACATGAAAGGGCAGCCCGAAGTTCTTTTGCGTGATCCTAGGTGGGTGGCAGACTTGACATTTTTAAGTAACATTACTGCCCATCTGAATACTTAGAACACTTTGCTTCAGGGCGAAGAGCACAATATCTGCGATTTGGTGGTAAAAATTCAAGCGTTCACAAGAAAATTGATTTTGTGGGAAAACCAGTTGTGTGCAAGGAACACAGGACTTTTTTCATCGCTTGAAACGGTGAAAAAAGGTGTCGACTTTGGTGAGTACTTGCAGGTAATTCGCCAATTACAAGAAGAGTTTGACAAGCGATTTTCAGAATTATCAGAACTCCAAGCGGTGTTAGATGTATTTGTTGGACTTTTTCTCTTAGTGCAGACAGTGTTCCACAGCTATTTCAATTACAGCTGTTTGAACTGCAGTGCAATGTTCGTCTTAAAAGCCGCTTTCTGATGTCATGAGGTTTAGAAGAATTTTGGAGAAGCTTTCCACAAGAAGAATACCCCTTTTGTATAAAGTAAAGATCTGTGTTCGGCTCAATGTACATTTGTGAGCGTTTCTTTTCGGTTCTTTAGCGTACTAAAAGTTAACATCGTGAAACGGTGAGCGATAGAAATTTGCGCAATTGTTTATGAATAGCTGTGTCCAGAAATCTTGTACCCAATTTGGAGAAGATTGTTTCCTCCAAATCTAAAAGCTAGTAACAACGATGGAGCAAAAGTCACTCAAGTCTATACTATCCGTTCATATTGGTAAAATGTGTTGAATTTTCCTCTCAAATATGTTCACATTTCGGTTTGGAATAAATCACAATATTTTTTACTTAACACTTGCGTTCGTTTCCTGCACATTCCATACATCGGAGTACCATTCTATTTGTATATGCGGTATATTTATTTATGGCAAAACAGCCCTATCAATGTGTCAACAATCTCACAAAAGGCATCGGCCGCACAACTGTTCGTACGTATCTAGTCAGCGTGGTCCGAACATCATCCGTTTGTCTCAGGTCTCCTCGCTGGCACAGTATAGTGGTGGTAGGGGAAGGAGCGCTAGTCTGACTGCCCAGTGCTCCCCGAGCGCAGCCACTGGATGCCCCTGTTCTACAATATATTGTAGGAACTGCACTCTTCATAAATGTTTTAAGTTCTAACAAAATTTCCAAGTTATCATTGGTAAAATGTTGTGAACACACTTGAGCAGTATTTTCCAAAGTAAATGCACTGCAATTAATTTTACTCAAATCTTGAAGCAATTATATTGAAATGTTAATGTGGCAATTAGCCATTATAGCTGAATGAACAGTACACCCTTGAAACAGGGAGGATAAAATGAGGAGGTGACACGCAAAGACAAACATGTCCACCTAATACAGTTTTTCACAATCAACAAAAAACGTATTTCAGCCATACATGATAATGAATTTAACACATTGAAATGCAAACAATTTCATGTTCATGCAAAAAGGGCAATTCATGACTGCAAATAAATCTACAATGGAAATATTTGTTTAAACAGCACATTTAATTATGGACATGTTATCTTTTGCATGAACCATTTGGACAATCAAAACTAGGCCTCCCACAAGGAGCTGTATCAAGCACAACTTTATTCAATGTGTAAATCAACAATCTTCCAAAAACAATAAAGAAAGTAGGTAATGTGAATATCAGCATGTTTGCAGGCGATGTTATCATTTGGACCACAGTACTTAACAGCCCAAATCAGCAAATACTTCTTGAACACAGAATGAACCAGGCACTTATAAAACTCAAAAACTGGACTGAAAACAATAATATGGAAATCAATACTTCCAAAACAGTATACCAGTTTTTCTCCCTGAGACACCACAATCCAACTTTTAGTCTCAAATTTAGTAATCAAGACCTTCCAAAAAGTGAAAGTACAAAGTACATAGGTATCATCATGGACAAGAAGCTGAACTGGACCAGTGGAGGATAAGGTAAGCAAACTGATGAAATTACTGAAGAGACTAGCAGGAGCTACTTGGGGGAGCACTCAAGACACACTCAACAAAACCTACAATACTTACATCAAACCAATCATAAAATATGGCAGTGAAGTACTCTCTACAGCACCCCAGTCAAACATTGATCGCCTCGAGAGGTGTCAGAATAATGCCCAGCGAATCATAACAGGTGCAATAAAAACCACACCTATAACCGCCTTGCAATTATATACCCACAACTTACCAATAGAAGAAGAGATGAAACATCAAACAGCCAATGCATATCTCAGTATACAAAGACTACCTCAAATGTCATGGATCAAAAAACCAGTTTCTAGCCCCAATCTTAAAACGCAAAAAGATCCCTTAAGTCTCGCCAAAGAATACATCAATAAGAGCAATCTGCAAATAAAACTTGAACCACTCTGTATGCCAGTCAACCCCATTGAATATATACAAGTGACTACAGATCTTACTTTGTTAGAAGAGGTCTGCAAGAAAGACTCTTCACCACAAGATCTAAAACAACTGGGCCTCTGTACAATAGAAGAAAGATATCCATCTAATCAATGGCTAAAAATATTTACAGATGGCTCACAAGACAAAGAAAATAGAACTGGAGCAGGATTACATTCATCTCTATTCTCACTCTACTTCCCAGTAGGCCAAAACAAAACAAACTTTGATGCTGAGATAAGAGCAATTTCACATGCACTCAATCAGTTATTAGGATGAAACATTGATTATCAAAAATACATTATCATTACAGATTCAAAAGCAGCCATCCAAGCCATCTCGTCATTTTATAAGCACCAAAATAAAGAACTGAAAGAAATTTTTTGTATGATAAAAACCCTTCAAAGACTCCACAAACAGATCTCATTTCAGTGGATCCCTTCTCATGTTGGAATAGCAGGAAATGAAGAGGCAGACAGATTAACAAAAAAAAGGTACCACACTACAACAACCTGTCAGTCAGACTGATTTTATGTCAGCAAAAAGGATCTTGAAAAATACTATCAAAAACAGGTATGAAGAAATGGCAAAGAAAACAGCAGAAACCAAATTATGGAAACACATTGATGCTCAATGGGATCAATATAAATTAACACCAAGAAGAGAAGCTGTAGCCTTCTTCAGACTTAACACTGGCCACGACTGCCTTGCAGCTCATCTGAAACGAATCAACCTCCTGAGATCTGAAGAATGCACACTTTGTCACAAACCTGGAAGTAAAATGGATAAGGGGCACCTGCTACATTGCAACAAACTTGATGTGACTGCTAGAACTTCAGGAAACCTCACACAACTCTATTGGAACGCAAGAAAGCAGATGGATTGGAATCCGGGCTAGCCATAGGAAACAACAACAACCATTTGGACAAGTTTGGCTTTGAATGATTTTCAAAAGGAAGGTGTTTTATTTTTTCATAATCGCTTACATTTTATTCATTAATGGTTGCCATAAGATACCAAAATAAAGTAATTGACATTAAATTTACGCGGTTTATTTTCTCCTTCAATATTTCGAGGTCGTTTTCGTTGAACATTCTTCAATTACATCATTCGTGCTACCCTCCTCTCTTGAACTGTGCAATATACCATTTCCTTTTATCCTTTTCACGTCGCGAATCATACTTCTTCCTCTTTCTCCCCCAGGGGCTCACATCTAGTAGGACGTGGGTTGGCGACCACGGGACCCCAGCTGAGTCCGGCATTGCTTCCACTTACTTACTTGTGCCGGGCTCCTCCCCGCCTTCTCTCCTGTCGACGTCCCTTGGTCAACTCTTGTTCTTTTCCGACCCCGACGGCATTAGGGTATCTGAGGCCTAGGGAGTCTTTCACTTTCCCGCCTTAATTGGCCCTTGTCTCATCTTTCCTGATACCCTCATTCTTCGAGGAGTCAGCCTTTTTTTCTTTTGTTATCTCCTGTCTTCTGCACAAGGACTTCAAGGAGGCAGGGTGTATGTAGCCCCACCACTTCTGGTACACCCTGGATATTGCTACACCCTCAAGGGCTCACGGCTGGTGAGTTTGGGAGTTGGCGACCCCGAGGTATTCCTGAGCTGGGTCCGTTTTGCCAACTTTTTCCTCTGACCTTGGGGCGGGCCCTCTCCTCTTTCCCCCTTTCCTATCTGCCTTTCATAGCTCTCCTTCCTTCCAAGTCCCTCAATCCTCATTCTTCGAGGGTTGAGGGCATTTCTTTTCTTCCTGTCCTTTATTTGCCTTATCCTTTATTTGTTTACAATTTCTTCTTCTAGTATGTAGGTTAGGTTAGTATTAGTTATAGTTTTTCATTCTCATCTTATCCTTCACTATCACCCAAACCATTAGGGGCCGATAACCTAGATGTTAGGCCCCTTAAAACAACAATTATCATAATCACCATCATATTCGTCTTTCTGCTACCCTTGTTTGCAGTCTTCACACGAACACATTCTTCATCCATTCTGCTGCAACACTGACGTAATAATTTTAATAGCAATATGTAATATTATTAAGCCGGAGCACAGAAGCACGGAACTAATACTAATATCAGCTGCTCTGCGCGGGAATGTCTGGTCCCGCGCGGAATAGAAATCACATGACACGAATCAGCGCTTTCTACTGGCCGTATGGACTAGTTCATCTTTGCAGGAAATGTGGATGTGGAAAAGTTTGTGTTTGCGCTGAATCGTGCATTTTCACAGGCCTGTATCATGGGACATATTCAAGTTTGCTTAAATGGCATGATCTATTTACATTCCGTTCATCTTGTACGTCCCGTTCCATATTGTATCTAATTTTTTTCAATTGTGGACATGTTCGTCTTTGCGTGTCACCTCCTCAAATAGATTATTTTTTAATCCACCAAGTTGGTGTAGACCAGTGGTTCTTAACCGGTGGTCCGCGGAGAAAAGGGTCCAACAGCACATAAAGAAGTGGCCAATAAATGGGGATGTCGAATACGATGTGCGTTGAACGAGAATCGTCCGAATGTATTTGCGGCGATGACTATCAGGTTTTGAATTGAAATATCTTTGAAATAAGTGTTATTGAGGAAGGGTTACAACTGATAAGGTGTATTTGGGGGGGGGGGTCTGTTCATGATTCAATTTCAGGCTGAGTGGGCTGCAGACTTCTACGGGTTCAGAACCACTGGTCTAGACTGACAGACCACACTGGTGCCTTCAGGAGGTATGCTACATTTTCTAGGTAGCACTGCCTCTCTCATTGGCTGTCTTGGCTCAAGGTTCTTATATAAGAAGGTTCCGCGCGCATGCGCTCTACTCCCCCGGCTGATGACGTATTGCTCAGACCCGGCAACAGCCAACACCACAGTCTCCAGTAAGCTGGCAGCTTCAGCTATTCTTTATGGTGTTGTGTTGATTTGTTTATCTATTCTCTTTACGTGCCATTATTTAGTGGTGTTTGATAGTGCTTCATTAAGTACTGCTCTACACGTTTCCCCTAGTAATAGGTAAGTGCTCGGTAAATGAAAGAGCCATTTGTGTATCATTAGCTTCGTGGTACGACCTGATAGTTTTGATGTTTTTTATTTCTTTCAGTTTTCTACGATGCACGGTGGCTTTGTGTACAAACAGTCTTATTAAAAAGAAGCGGGATCCCGGGAGTGCGCATATAAAGTATCATTCATTCCCTAAAAACAATTTAATTAGGCAAAAATGGGTGCTGTGTACTAGAAGAGACGGGAAGTGGAATCCGAATACTTCACAAATATGCTCTGAACATTTTACGGAGGATGACTATGAGAGGGACCTGAAAGCAGAATTATTGAATTTAATTCCTAAGAGAAAACTAAAACAGACTGCTGTGCCTTCACTTAAATTAGGAACTGATATACCCGAAGAAACCCAGGTGCAGATACGTGAACGTGAAATACGTAGTTAGAAGAGAGAAAATAAAAGAACTGTGAATCAAATTTTAGAAAGCTCGTACTCTGTTCAAGAAGTGTGTGATAACGTCCAAACTACAACGGAGGAAAATCAAATAGATGTTTTGAAGATGGAAAATGAAAAGTTGCTACAAAAGAACGCAGAGCTGGAGGAGAGAATCGTACTGAAAAGCCAAGAAATTGGCAGGCTTAAAAGAGAACTTTGTAAAATGAAGAGAAAAAGGATTGATGAAACCAGAGTGCGTAAAAAGGCCCGGGAAATACTCGTTCAGTTTTCACCGAAAATCAAATATACATCCTTTTAAGTAAGAAAAAGAAAGTTAAATGGACAGACGATGAAATATCTCTTGCATTTTCCCTGAGATATATTGGTAAGCGTTCATATCTTTTTCTGAAGAAGAAAATGAACATTCCTTTGCCTGCACTGTCTACACTGCAAAAATTGGCATCAACAGTCGATATGAACAATGGTGTTCTCCAAGATGTTTTCCGCTTTCTGTGCGTTGCTGGTTCATCTCTGAGCAAGAAAGAAAAAAATACGGTTCTTCTTTTTGATGAAATGAAAGTTAAAAGCGTCATGGAATATGACCGGAAAGGAGATGAAGTTATCGGGCCTCACTCCAATGTGCAAATAATAATGGCTCGGGGACTTTTTGCTCAATGGAAGGTGCCTCTCTTTGTTGATTTTGACGTGAAAATAACCTGCGAGATTTTAAACTCTATTATTTTAAAACTTTCCGATATAGGGTACGTTGTAAAAGCATGTGTTAGCGACATGGGGGGTGGAAATGTTGGACTTGGGAAGGAACTAGGAATTAGTACTGAAAAAACCTGGTTCACTCATCCCTCTACGGAAGAAAAAATATACATGTTTGCTGACGCACCACATCTTGCGGAACTGGTTTTTAGACACTGGGTTCCAGCTAAAGAGTGGACAGATTGTAAATAGAAATCCTATCGTAGCATTATTAAATGATCAGAAGAAAAGTGATCTCAAAATGTTGCATAATCTGAACGAAAGTCTCATCACTGTGGAAAAGACTCAGAGACAAAATGTGAGGAAAGCGTGTCAGTTATTGTCGCACAAGACAGCTACTGCTCTGCAATTTATGAAACCGGGAGCTGATCCTCAGCTGGCTGAAGAAACTGGAAAATGTATTGAAATAATTGATAGGTGGTACGATGTGATGAATACATACACTCCCAAACCTTCAGGTAGACCTTCCAAGAACCCATATGGAAAAGATCTGGAATCTCAAGACGCAATTCTCAACGACATGCTTGAATTAATTGAAACAATGAGATGCTGTGGCAAGAAAAATATACAGCTTTTTCAGAGAGGAATCATCACATCAATTAAATCTTTGAAGTATCTTCTATTAGATTTGAAGAGTGTCCATGGTATTGAGTACATACTCACCCACCGTCTCAACCAGGACGCTTTAGAAAATCTGTTTTCTCAGATTAGGACGAAAGGGGGTCTGAATGATCATCCTTCTCTAGACACATTATATCGTTTAAGAATGATTATTTTAGGGCGAAATCAAGGACTCCTTCAAAATAATTCTAATACAGGAACCGAAGATGATTCCGAATATATTCCAGCCAAAGTGCTTCGAATGTCTGGTGTATTATGCAAGAAGGATGAGGATAATCCGGAGAAAGATAGCGAAATAGATGTCACCAAAGAAATGATTGCATCTTCGATTCCTGAAAGCGAATTGAGCACCCCCCTAACTGAAATGGAAGCCAATGCATTGTTTTACCTTTCTGGGTGGGTAGCAAAAAAGCTTAGATCGACATGTCCAAACCTTGGTAGCTATACAATTACTAGCTCTGAATCGCAGACTATGAATCCACAAAATGCATGGATCAAAAGTTTGTCGTTCGGTGGACTCGTAGAGCCTTCTGAAAGCTGGAAAAAAGAGGCAACATTGCTAGAAGATGAATTTAAGAAGTACCATGGTCTCAAGAGCATAAAAAAGGGTAAATTGTGCATTACCAATTTGGTTGAATCTCTTTACAAGAAATATCCTGAAATAAATCGTGTAGTGGTAGAGACATTCGTTCGACAGAGGACCTTCATACGAATGAAGTTCATGAATGCACTGAAGACAACACAGGGGAGCTACAAGAGGAGTAATGAATGTTCAGTCTCTCATGACAAAATATCCAAGAAGATGTAAAAATACACCAGGTGAATATATTTTCAGGCTTGAACGCTCGATTGAGTTCGTGAACAGTGAGCAAATGTACCGGTAATAGTTTTCCCTACTTAATCTCAACAGTATAATTGAGCATGAATTTTAATAGAATTAAAACGGCGCTGTGTATTGTACATTATGTTGAACTTTATCAATTATGACTCAATTTTGAAGCTTCCGAATTCTCGTTCTTTGTCGATTCGAATAACTTTTATATTTAATTATTCATGATGATGATGATGATGATACTTGTTGTTTTAAGGGGCCTAACTCTAGGTTATCGGACCCTAATGGTTTGGGTGATAGTGAAAATGAAAGATGATCAAATGAAACCTACAACTAAAACTAACTACTCTCTTACAAACTAGAAGAGGAAATGGTAAACAAAAAGTGTATTTACACGCTCTGATTATTTAAAGCTCTATTATATTAAACTGCATTTATAGCTACAAGTATCACGAGTTCTTATGTTGTACATCAACCCCGTGGTTACCTTCTGCAGTAGTGCAAGGCTAGCCGTAACAGTAGTCCCATCCGCTCAGCGCGGGTCGGCTGATGACGTCACGCAGCAGGGGAGCGCTGTTACCACAGACCTTATGAGAACGAGGCAACCTGTTCTCTACAAGCCTTGGTCTTGGCTAACATTTCAGCTCTGTTCTAAACTTATGTTAAGTTGTGCACCACAATTGCAATGGAAAGCTACAGCACAGCCGCAATCCTTGTTTTCCCCGGCCTTTTCCTCTCTATGTCCAGGCAAATGCCAGTGTGGTATCTTACTTCAAGTCTTTCGACACCTCACAATCTTCAACCATAATAATACAGTTACTAGACAACAAGCACCACAGAAACACAGGTTTAACAGCTATTTCATCAGTATGCTTATTCTAATGTTATTTGATATTTTAAGGAATTAGGAAAATTGTTTTAATTATGTGTATAATGTTGGTTTCTTATTTTAGATATTTGGGTACTGTGGACAAGCTGGGTACTGCATTTGTTGATGATCACATAGCTACTGGGTATGGTGCATACATTGCTTTGCCACTGATGCGCTCAGCAGTGGAGAGACAACCAAACTTGGGCAAACGAGAAGCTCAGCAGCTGTTAATTCGATGTATGCAAGTCCTCTATTATCGTGATGCTCGCTCATTTCCCAAGGTACAGTACTATTTTATATGTGGAATAGTGCAGAGAGTGATGAAGTGTGTCCGTCACTCTTGCATGTTTCTGATTCACACCTCTTCAGACCATTATACTGTATATCACCATTACAGATATACAATGACTGGTAGAATACTCCATGTATCTGCAACCTCATAGCCATAATAACCGAGGGAATCCGCTCACCTTGCCCCAGAATATACGCTTGTAACATTTTGATACCTCCTTACGAGACTGTATTGATGCGATGTTTGGTCCACGTAAGTGGTTCCGTAATTCTGTTTCGATTCCACTCTGTAAGTTGTGATATCACCGAAGCTACAGTTTTGTTTGAGAACAAGTTTCAGGCAGACTCCTAAGGCATCGGACTCCCCATAACATTTTGATACCTAAGGTGCAGGTGTTAGTTTTAGTTGTTTAAGAGGTGAAACAGCATGGTCATTTACCCCTTGAAACAATAATTCACCCTACCATTACGCTGTCCAGGTGGTCGTTACTTGGTGAGCAGTCTTTGACTTTCTCATATTTTAATTTTTTTATATAAGTTTTGCACTTTAATATGTTTAGTTTCTGATTTGTATAGTGATTTTTAAGTGCCTTATTCGAAAACAAATGTTATCTAGTGTCTGTGGAGGTATCATTGCCATGACTGAAAATGTCATTCAAAGTGTTTGTTTATATTCATGCCATAGTTAGGTCCTTAGTTACAGTAAATTATAACCCCAATATTTGTTCTTAAATGTGACTTTTGCATTGTGTGTTGTCTCCTCCCATAATTGATGAATATTCAACATAAATTAATTCATATGCGTGTAATAGGACGTGCATCAGTTTAGATACAGAGTAAGTTTAAGTGTTCTTCCGCTTAACCTAGAAAATTACAAGGCTACAAGTTTTCTACATATTCTAATCAGCCCAATATACTCTATCCCTGGTTTACAATAAGATAACGTCCACTATTGCATTACTGTTTACAGTTCCAAATACCTTTCCAAGATAACGATACAGTACACAAACTACTAACGGAAGAGCAAACTGGATAGGCTGGTACCGGGCAGCAGTGGGCACCAGTATTGACTTGATGCACGGAGCAAATGATGCTTTAGATGGATCAAGATCGAAGACACATGGGCGAAATCAATCATAGTCTGATTCTACTGTCGTGATACTACGATGTGGAAATGGCAAGACTACCACATTATTATATTTCCTGAACGTCGGAGGACGGAGAATAAATGTCACTTCATGGAGTAAAACGTTCCAAAGGTAAACTACTCCCCCGAAAAAGGAGTTACAGTAGACTGAAGGAAGAAGCTGAAGACTGGGAACATTGGCATCAGAAATTGTCTGTACAAAGACATGGACCTGCCACTAGGCAGAATACTGTATAATAATACCATTACTGTATAGCGTGGCAACTCGAACTATTATCCCGAGTCTTGTCAGCTCTAGCGAGAGGGGTGGGGGGGAGTTGCAGTAGTTCACTGTTGTCAAACTGCCAGTTGTTGGAATAAAGCAGACTGTGTTAAGGTTACAATTCTTGCCTTGTGAAGTTTACTATGCAGTAGCTGGTAGTGAAATGATAATATTGCTACATTTGACAACGCTGAATGAACTCGCGCTAGTAAACCAGCACCCTAATGACAGTCAACAGAGAACACCTGCTCTCAAACTCAAGGACAGCATTAACTGTGAGAATCTCAATAGTAAATTTGGAAGTTGGATCGCTAAACACCTCAATGTTGTCCTATGGCATCAGCAGATATTTAAAGCATTCTTCTTCTTTGTTAGGGACAGATGACCTCGTAGTTCCACCCCTTAATACCTCAACAACTGACTTCTTCTTAGCGTTCTTTTTTTTTTTTTTTTTTTTAGCATAACATTTCATTTGATCCCTCAAATGTAGAACTTCAGTAGAACCCCTCTTGTCCACCCTCGGCAGGTCCGCTGCTCCGATTGATCCGACCGTGCTCAAGCCGAACTTGCCCCAACTTGTAACGGTGACCCACTAGCCTGCGTGCCATTGTTTTTTATAGGTACTTGTTATCGCTTGTCCGTTTTAGTGTCCGTCATCCCTCGTATCGTTTCTGTTGTCTGTTTCATACAGTACGTACTGCACTGTGAAGGTTTTAGTGCTTACTGTTCGTTGGTTTTACAACATTGTTCGTTACAGTACTGTACAGTAATTTGTTTACTGCACATTGTGTGTGTATTTTCAACACGTCAGGAGTGAAACTTAAACACGTTACTCTTTCATTTAATGAAAAATTAGCACTGCTGCAAAAAATTGCCAAGGAACTCAATGTAGGCGTTACAATAAAAGATTGGAGAAGAAATCGGAAAGACATTCAGTCATGTACAGTGAGGATAGATGGTGAAAACTCTCTTAAGAATCGCAAAACATTGATAAGCCTAAACTTGAACTGGTTGACTATGCATTGTGGATGTGGTTCTAGCAAGAAAGAAGGAAAGGAACCACGATATCTTGAGTTCCGAGATTATTTTTAATGTAAATCTATATATATATATATATTTTATTTTTTTTATATTTTCTGACCATATCCTAAATCCCAACGATGACGGATTACGGCGGTTGTACTGTATCTAGATTTTATTGTGTTACAGTTGTATAGCAAAGTAGCCTATAGGAGTTTTATGTTTGATTGCAGATTCACATTGGTGTAATACACTTCATTCTTAATAATCTTTTTTATTATTGTGTTTTTTTTCCTGTCTCTCTCTTTTGCCTTCATAAGTAATTACTAAAAATGATGGTTTGATTTTTCCACAGTACCAACTTGCTACAATTTCTGCTGATGGAGTTGAAATCGATGGTCCATTGCAATTGGAAACCAACTGGGAAATAGCTCTTATGACAAGGTTATTCTAATATCCTACTTAAATAGCTAACAAATGCTAGAAAGTGTGTTTGAGTGACCACAAAAGAAATTATATCCAAATTCTAACTTATGTTGTTCTCTCTCTTTGACTTACAGGGGCTATGAATGATCCTTCAGCCTGGTGCAGAAATTGATGATCTTTCAAAACTATTTCATAATTTGTAACGTCTGTGCTTGTAAATGTTAATAAAAGTATTAAAATTTTTAAAACAGTTCTCTCCAAATAATGTTACCACCACCTCAAGCTTAATAGAAGTGTTGAAACTTGCTGTGCTTTTGTCCATTCTTACATCATTCTCTGGCAAATTATTAAATTATCTATAATGAAGAATGTTTCAGATTTTATTAGAATATCTGGTCATTACTTCATCTTTCAACTCAATGCTTAAATCCTATTAAGCGGGGAAGTGCTGCTTAGTTACAGCACTATTGCTATGAGCAAGTACAATGATGTTATTTCACTTAGCACATAACGAATTCTGTAGAATAGTCAAGTTTGACAACTTCTGTGATAATATTTGATGGGTTTATTCTCCTGCCACCAAAAATCAGTTATACTTACCGGGACAACACCAAGGAGTAAACTAATAACCCTCTGCCTGCAAAAGTGTTTGTCTTTTTACTATATTTTTATCTAATTTTTCTTTCCATCGGTTGAATGTGAGAGCATTGCATTAGTCATATTGTAATGATTATATTGGTCATTACCAGGTAAATTCTTCCTCCCAAGTCCGCACTTATCTATTCCGGGTTGTGACTCGGGAATGGACAAAACCAGTACTGGCATCGCACTTCCTTATTGTTGGTTAGTGTCACGCACCAGCCCCTCAACTGACACGGCCACTGGAACGTTTCTGCGACCACCGGAGACAGGGCCGTCAGAGCCGACCAATCCACTTGCACGGTCGAAAACCACTGAAGGAATTCGAAAGAGGGACAAGGCGATCGGACAACGATCGTCCCCGGAAGAGACAGGCCGCCCCCACATCGCGCGGAGAACGAACAGACGACCCAGAGGTTTGAGGAAAGATTACGTGTAGAGATCTATTGGTTAAGATAATGGACTCAATAAAACTAGCCGTAGCAAATGAGGACACAATTCATTACAAGGGCCATAAAATCAAAAAAACAAGAATAAACAAGAATAGAAAAATACAGGTAAACATTAACATACAATAAACTTCAAGGGAGGAAAATGAGGGGCGGATGAAATGAAGGATGAGGATGACGTCCTAAAGGGATGGTATACTACTTGAGCAGGAAAACGATTCTAAAAATAATGACATTTTTCAAACACAATAAAAAAATTGTATCAAAATCAACATGTGGAGAGATGCCCCAAAAGATATTTCCTTAAGTATGAGATCGCCAGGCGAGAAGGTATTAAAAGGGGGTTGCTGCCCATACTAGGTAAATACCGATAAATCTATAGTCCGTTCGTCCCACCTCTGGTTACCACGAAATATCGTAGTTAGAAGAAATACTTAACGTAATTTTTGGAAGTTCAACACCATGAACTAGTCCCCAAGAAATCCACCCATAAATCAAGATATGTCACCAAGTAGATACGTTACAATACTGGTGTCGAGTACCTAGCATTGTTTTAATGGAAAATACACTGGTTTCTTCTAAGAAGAGTATTGAAAACTTATCTCCACGCCATCTGTTGGTGGAATCTTCATGTTGGATGAATGTCGTACCTATGTGAATGCATATACTGTGTGCTAACTCCACCTAGTGAAGAGAGTTCGTACTAAGGATTGTAAATACGGCCGTGAGATAGCGTGTGATATACCTTTCAAGCGAGTTGATACGAAAGTATTGATCATTGTATGGATCAGACACTTATCAACCCATATCGATATTTCGAAACGGTAACTATTGGAAACCTGTGTTGCGATCAATAATAGCTTGAAAAATCTGGACTAAGGAAGATGGATTAACTGAAGAGCTCTGACATCTGGGGTTGGAATTGCCTTACGGGGCATTCTAAATCTACCCCCCAAGACCTCGACACATTTAAAATGTAGCAAACTTTTAAAACTCCCACTGTGGGAAACTAAATTTTTATATTTTTAATATTTTTAGGTAGTTAAGACTAACTTGAAGAGTGAAATGGCCACCAGAGAATCAAGGTACAGTTGACTAGTAAAAGGTTACTGAAGATATTTATTGTATGATTTATATTCATCGAAGTAGGTTTTGTTGGTTATGTTACTGTTTGTGTGATTTCGTTACTTTATGATATTATGTTATCTTGCTGTTTCAGCAGAGTACTTGGCAAGTTTGTTTAGTATGAGAAACTTCGTGGTATAGATTATATAAAATATTCTCAGTGACCTATATGTTTTAAAATATGTACACTTTTGGGGGATTTCCTGTGCATGTAATGTTCGTTCCAAACAAGCTGTGTTGGATGCAGAACTTTCTCTGAACAAGGATTATTTTTATATTTTCTTAAAAGTAAAGCTTAATATTTCTCCCTCTAATATCCTTGCTTCATAAGGATTCTGTGAAATGTAGCTACTACAGTATTTTTGTTATCTATTTATTTCCTATATAACGCTGCATTTCCATGAATACCAAGGTTGGGTATTGTTAATGCATTTATTGTCTTTATTGTGCTCGAGGATCAAATCTCAAAACTCCAATAAAGCAAAAAAAAAGTTAATGTTAACCTGAACAAAGTAAACTGGGTATTGCCTTAGTTGTCAAATTGAAAATTGCAAAAACCAGTAGATATGTGAAAAGGAATCTAAGAGAACAATTGCCACATGTACGCATTAAAGGGCAAACAAGGAAGCATTGATAGAAAATAGTAAATGGCACAAATATGCCTTTCAACAAAAAGGAAGTTATACAGAATTATTAGGCTGAAAAGCCTAGAACGAAGTATGAACGGCCTGCGAGCTGAGCCTATAGAAAACAGTTGAAAACAAGTTTTAAGTTGATGTTGATCACTATTCACTTTACAAAATGCATAGAAAATGTTCCATAGAAGGATTGTTACTTAGCTTAACTCTTGTAGAATCTTCTTAAAGCGATGGTTACACGTAACACTTGAAAAAAAAAAACAAGCAGGTCAGCTGCTGAAGTAAAACATTGCAAGACAAAGCAGGTCAAAAAAAGTTAGCAAAGTTTGCTAATGTTCCATGCTGACTAGTTGAAGAGAAGTTTTAGCCTAAGTTAGGCATGATCAAGTTGAGTAACCAAGATTGTAGCATTCCAATAACCTAGATGTTAGGCCCCTTAAAACAACAATTATCATCAGCTTACGAGAAGCAAGGCAACATGTGCCTGTTAACCCCTCGGGCTGGCTATTTAATCCGGAGGTGTTCACTTCTCCGGCGGTATTTATATTGAAGCTCAGCAGAGGTTTACACACCAACAAGGTAAAAAATTAATAATGTTAAATCTACGAAATATAACGTAATGAAAATTTTAGGAATACTTACCGAGATCATGTCCAATGTTTCTTAGCAATATATGTGACTACTGCTTTTCAGGGTTGTCCATGATCACACACAATATTTACAAAAATATAATAATTTGATAAGATCCACTTTTGGTATTTGTTTCAGGTATGTTTAGAATGAAAGCAAGATATTTACATGATAATGCTCAATCTACATAATATACATAATATTTGGGTAAAATTTCCAGGAAAAACTGAATTTTGAAAAGCTTTTTAGGCTTTGTTATGTATCCCGTGTATAATTGTCAACAAAATGTAAATATCGCAATATTAGTTCAAACCTGTCCCTTGGCATTGTTTGAGGGAATATAGGGGTCTCTAAAAATTCATCCCTGGTGAATTAGCTCTTTAGGGTAGGTTTCTGCATTATCCCTATCAACATTACAAGTCCCAAGAACACGTAAATGTTGCCCCCTGTCACCGACTCCCACTTCCTGGCGCGCGACCTTGGTTTCAAGGGCGCGCCAACTATACATTCTGCCGCGTACATATTTGTTTCTCAAACAATTAGTTCAATCAATTTGTCGTCGAAAAACTGATAAAAAGAATCTAAAACAGATGTGAAATGCTTTCCTGTTCGCTGCATACCCATGAACCTCTCGCCACAGACACTGAAAAGCGGTCGTTGTTATTACAGCTGGAACTATTTCTTCTTCATCAGCGCTGTCTGCCACTTCACCAATAACATCATGCTGTGTGTGCCTAGTCCGTATCACCACCGAAAATATCACCTCCCTGTACATCACTTCCACTACTGTCATCTATCAAACGAATAGTCTTTGCACCCGTAAGGTAATGGGACAGCCCGGCAATTATTTATCTTCGACTGAGTAGCCTCTAGCCTACGAAGCAAAAAATTATCTACGTATTATTTGCTTTCGGTGCTTCCCCTTCGTAAGTGGCAAAAATTATCAAGTTAGACATAGTTCACAAAACAGTCTCGAGATGGCAGGAGAGACTGTGGTACCTTCTAGAGCAACTAACTTGAAACTCAATAGAGCGCGTTTCATGTAATTTCCCTGATCGATATGAGTCGTCAAAAGCAACGGATATCGACCAACTTCGTATTAGTTCTAATTATGAAACAGAGATGGCATGAAAGTACATAACTTCTCGGTTCATATCAATTTAATGGGATAGAGGATCTCCGCCCAATCCCCTATCCCATTAAATTGATTTGTACACGTCAATACAGACCTTAAAGTATGGAAAACCATCCAGATAATCTTGACTTCTCGGTTCATAACGTGAAAAAAGATCCCGCGGAGCAGCAGTGGTTCATATGTAATAGGCATTCTAACTTCGGCCTCCACCGGCCGTTCGTGGTACGTCCAAACGGCTGAACGAGTAGAGTCCAGCGGACGTACAGTGTACGGCGAACCGGCTTGAGGGGTTAATGACTTGAGTGCGCTGGACTTCCATAGTGTCGATAGTTTCGACATAGACAGCTAGTAGTGTCTATAGTGCGCGACAAACCATCGGAAGCCTGAAGGTCAAGGGGCCCTCCGCTCTCCTCCCCGCGCCTGGCGGTGTTGCCATGCTATTGCACGGTACCTTCAGTGGAGTGCTGGATGCGAGAACATACATGACAACACCGCACCGACTACGCGTGACCTTCAGGCTTCCAATGGTTTGTCCCACACTATAGTTGACAACAAGCATACCTAGATGACGACGTGTGTGTTGAATGTACCAGTTGCCAGCGCTTATACTGTATACCGTATGAGCTCAAATGAGGAACTTCTAGAAAGGTCGACGGAACAAGAGACCTGATTGGCTCGCTGAATACCAGCAACCAATGAGAAGCACAGAAAGAAAATGGGAGGACATCACCAGCAAGATGGCTGTCATTTGAATCGGAGAATTAAAGATGGTCAGGCTTGACATTTTAACTGTAATAGTCCTAAGGAAAATGTCTCAAAACTAAGCAAGCGGAAATACAGAACAGGTAAGTGAAAATCATCGTAAATACACTGACGAAAATGGAAATTGCAACACCCAGAAGGAGTGGTGCTACATTGCTGCAATTGAACATGCAGGACGAGTGTTCGGTTGTGATTCGATGATTACACTTTCAGGTCCCTCTGACCGGAAGTTTGGACAACAATCAATACAGGATGTGCCCACCACGAGCTGCAATACATTGATGAATTCGTCGAGGCATGGAGTCAATAAGGCCCTGGATCGCTTCCTGAGGAATTATGACCCATGCTTGCTGCACTGCATGGGTCTGTTGTTCCAGAGTTGTGGGTGGCTGATGACGGTTGGCCAGTCGTCGATCCATCATGTTAGAAATATCTGTTCCCAGAGGAAACAGGACCATTGAATCAAATTTCTTTGTGAATTTGTTAATGATCCATCATGTCCCGCACATGCTCGATAGGACTGAGGTCCGGGGATCTGGCGGGCCATTCTAAGGTTGTGATATCGTGGAGACTTCTCTGGAGATGCGTGCAGTGTGAACCCGGGCATTGTCCTGCTGAAACATCCCATTAGCAATGTTCGCCATCATAGGGACAACCACTGGATTGAGTACCCTATCAACGTACTGTCGAGCAGTCATAGTGCCCTCAACAAGCACTAATTGTGATTTCACTTTAAAGCCAATAGCTCCCCAGACCATAATGCTTGGTGTTGGCCCTGTGTGCCTCTCGACAATAAGGTCTGGGCGGCCCCTCTCCCCGGTACGTCGGCACACACGATTCCGGTGATCACTGCGGGCAAGACAGAAGCGCGATTCATCACTAGACGACCCTATGCCATTTGTCGACCCACGTCGATCGTTCTCGACACCAGGCCAGCCTTACACGTCGCTGTTGTGGGGTCAATGGAACACCTTCTGCAGGGACACGGGATCGTAAGCCAGCTGCACGCAGGTGATTACCAACTATGTTGTGTAACGTTGGGTGCCACAGCTGTTCGAATTTGCGCTGCTGTTGCATGGGGTACCATCCTGGCCATCGAATGATGCGGCGATCCTCTCTCACATTTGTCTGTCGCGCTGGCCTTGTGCCATGTGTATGAGTGTGGATACCTTCATTTGACCACTGCTGCCATACAAGTTGTACCGTAGATGCCTGTCGGCCGACATGTGCAGCGACAGTCCTTAGCGATAATCCAGCCTCACACAGCCCAATTATCCGAGCCCTCTCAAACGGCAACAGTTGTTGATAGCGTGCTCTTCTCTGTCGTCGAGGCATGTTTGACGGGGAACACTTCACTGCACAGACTGCAAGTCAACTATGCTACACCAGAGTCCGTATACTGGAGTTGATTCCTCCGCGACCAATCACGTGGGAAGACCTGTAGCAACAATCCTATGGGTCTGAAACTTTGATCGTTTACATACCTACATGGCATTGTTTCATATCTTGAAAATCAACACAAACGACCAATGCCCTCATGGTGTTGCAATTTCCATTTTCTTCAGTGTATTTAACAAAATGGTCAATCTAGACCCAATTGTTCTCGGTCCAAGGATTTTTCTCATTATTTTACGTTCTTTCACTTCTATTTGGTGTTTTAGTGTTTTGTGTTGGAGATTGAGTGTCTCTGAAGCATAGAGAGCTTCAGGTTTGATTACAGTTGTATAGTGCCGAATTTTGCAGTTCCAGGAGAGACTCTTTTTGTTTAAAAATATTGTTGTTGATTGAAAAGCATTTTCCATTTTCTGAAGCCTCGATTCAATTGATTTCCTTTCATTACAGTTTGCTAAAATCCATTCACCTAAATATTTAAATTCGTTTACTCTAAAGATTTTGTTGTTGCCAATGTTAAGTTCATTTGATGCGGTTTTGATGTCAGTCATAAATTTTGTTTTTTCAAACGAGATTTGTAATCCAATTTTCTCCGCTTGTTCTTGTAGTAGTTCAATTTGCTTTTGCGCGTCAGAGATATCTTGGGCAATTAGTGCCATGTCATCAGCAAATGCTAAGCAGTCTAATTCTATGCCTTTCAGTTTTGGCCCCAGTCGGTGTGTTGGTGCACCAGCTTTTCTCCATTCCCGTACAACTTTCTCAAGAGCAACGGGGACAGTCGTACTCCTGTTTCTATTTGAAAGTCTATGCTCAGTTCTCCCATAAATTTCACCTCGGATTTGGTCTCCGTGAGTGTTTCTTTGATAATGTTTGTCGTCTTCTGATCAAGTCCAAATTCTGCTAATACTTTGAAAAGTGATCCTCTGTCTATACTATCATACGCTTTCTTGAAGTCGACGAATGTGATGACATAATTCTTGTTTGATGAGCTGTGGAAATATTTCATACAGTTCTTTAGATTTATAATTTGCTCTGCGCATGACCGTCCTTTTCTGAATCCTCCTTGGTATTCGCTGATTTCTGGATCCAGTTGGGATTCTGCACGGTTCAGGAGAGTTTGGACAGAATTTTATAAGCTATTGAACGTATTCCACGATAATTGTTGGGGTCTGTCGTGCTTCCTTTTTTGTGCAGTGGATGTATGATCGCTATTTTCCATTCTGCAGGGATTTTTTCAGTTCGCCAGATTTCATCCATAATTTCCTTCAGTTTTGAGATGAGCTTTTCCCCTGCATTTTTCCATAGTTCTGCAGTGATTTGATCGTCTCCTGATGCTTTGTCATTTTTCAAAGAGTGAATTATATCTTTAATTTCCTGTATACTCGGTGGTTCCTTTCATAATATAATTCCCGATATTTTCCGATACCTCATCCATACACACTTTCGCTCCCCTACAGAATTATAATTTGATTTTTGACCTGCCTATATTGTTCCTGGCTTTCTAGCATGATCCCTTTCCTGAAATGTTTCCTTTTTACTATCAAATCAAAAATTTCCTAGTTATTCATTCTTATTTCTCCCAGTGTTTCATGAGCTACTCTTAGCAAGCCTTACCTTTATAGGCTAGTATCCCATGTAGAATTCTCATTTCGGTTGGCTAACTCATTTGTTTTGTTTACCTAAACCTCCTTGTTTTTAGGATCTAAATAATATCATCCCCATTTAAATGTTTAAAATTACTCGTTTTCATTTTTGTTTATTAGTATATTTTAGTGATGCTGGTAGTTATTGTTGTTTTAAGGGGTTATAACATCAAAGTAATTTTTTGTTTGGAAACCTGTGTGGCAGATTTTGAGATTATACAGGAGGAGAATGAGGATGGGAACAGAATTAGGTTACAGAAGTAGAGAGGATGGAAATAAAGTACAGTGTCGCAAAGCAGTAAGCTCATGAAGTTTGGTCAGAAATGGTATAGTGTGAAGGCAGTGTAGCAGTTTTTGCTTAGGCTGGGATGACAAGTGAAACGGTATTTACTTTGCTCCACGTTGAGCGTACAAATGTAGCAGTTTCGCTAGCCCACCCTTTGCCTAAGCTATGTTGTTTTAATGGGCGCCAAGACCTCAATGCAATGTTGAAATCTAAATTTGTATTTAACAACGTCTAGCTCTGGCAGAACACCTTCAAGACTCTATTCACTCAGATCGTGGTATGATTTGATCATTAACCCAACAAACAATTGTATCAGGAGAAGGAATTGGTCTATATCTAATGCTACCTACTGAAAGCAAAGATTGCATTGTAAAAGAAATGAATTTATTATATAAAACAAGAATAGCAAAATTAATAATAATAATAAGTTTAAAATTTAAATAGGAGCGTTGTGATTTTAATATTACCGATAGAAAATTACGTGAAAACGGAGTCTGATAAATTATTGATTTTACTCTTATTCCCAAGCTATGAAGTTACTGAAATATGAAATATAAAACAGAGAAATGAGAGATTGCGTATTTCTGCGTCATTCGCGCTTACCACTGGAAATTGCCGAAGCCTTTCCCTCGTACTGGATGATGCTGTGAGCTTCCCACAGTCTCCTGGACGTCGACATCTCCGTCGATATTTGATGAGATTCTCGTAGATTAGATAATTCTATGGTCCGTACATCGGACCCAAACACTCGTACAACCGCACTGGTTAAGTTTTACAAAAGTTAGTCCTCCAATCCACGGAACATCGGAGCGATTCCCGCGTACAACCGTACTCGTTAAATTCTATACAGATAGTCTTCGTTCCACGGAACATCGGAGCGACTCCCGCGTATAACCACACTCGGCAAGAACTACACAGATTGTCCTCGTTCCACGGCGCGTCGAACGATATATGCACCTGTCGGCTCCCCCACACTTCAGCCGACTTCTAGCTTACGTGGTCTCCACTGATTGGCTGCACCCCGCTACTTCCCCTCCTCTAGTTCATTACACTCGGCGCGGCGATGATGAAGTCGATTTCCGTTCCAACTATTCGCCTTTCCTGGACGCTGCGACCCAGGATTGCGTCATGCTTTCCGACAAGATTAAGCGTGTACTTGAATTCCCTGTGAGTCACGTCTCTCGATATACCCTAACTGACGAAAACTCCGTAAAATTCCGCAATCACATAATTTTCTATGATATTGTCGTTCGTAATAATTTGCTTGATAGCGTTTTCTAAGACATAGAAAACCTATCTGAATGCTAATAATTTGTATAAAATGCTCCGAAAATACCTTAATAATAATTATAATAAATTAATAATAATAATAAATTCTCTTGGCTGAACAATTTGCCGCGTAAATAAATATAGAATGGCTTCCTACTGACTTATGCCAGTTGCATAAAAACCCCTCGAAAAACAAGTTACAGCAGGGATGAAATGTTGCATAGGAGAATTGAATTGGCATGGGATTTAAGAGAAGTATCCTCTGACTGGCCAAAAGCAGTAATTGCCCCTATTTATAAGAACAGGAAAGAGTGCAATAATTATACTGTAGAGATATTTCTTCGGTACATGTCTCTGGGAAAGTATACTCGAACTTTGTAAGCTGAGAGTAAGATTGAGGTACAAACATGCCAACTGCTATGAATTAATCGTAATGATTGCAGAGTTTTCCTTATGAATGGTAAGGTAAAATTATGATTTTTTGGTTGAATTCTTGGAAAGAAAAAAGGTGCCATGCACTGTGATCATTTTCGGACCCACTTGTCTTTGTTCACATGATCATGCTCCCATACTGTTATTTCTTGTTATCCAGGATATCTCAGAAAGTGTGTTCCATGCTTTGAAAGGAAATTGAAAGGCTGCAGTATGAAGGAGATTTTTGTGTCAAAAAGCATTGTGGCAGTGTTGTTGAGACTAGTGCGTGTGATAGCAAAACTACGAAGAAGCAGGAAATTCTTAAAAATTTTAGGCAGGAATAAACAAAATTCTGGCAGTGTGTATTACACTCTTCCAAATCTTCATCGCACGTTTTGTTCTGTGTTTGCGTGATTTTTTGGTTGGACATAGTGCAGGAGATGACTGCCAGATACATATTAATAGTAAAAATCAATCTGATTTTGTGAAACTGAGTGGGTCCAACAAGAGATTAACTTGTAATGCTGCTATCACAAACGCAGCAGTTTTATTACGGCTTGCTTTGTTGAACACAATCTGCCCGGCCCTACAGTGACCATGCTGGATATTTATTCAGAAAACTGTTTCCCGATTCGAAGAGATAAAGGCTAAGTTAGACATGAACACGTTTGAGGGAGAATTTTTTTTATACGAGCCGACTCGGATGGTGGGGTCATGTGATTACCAAGTGGAAGAGCAGAGATTACCTAGGAGGTTAATGAACTCAATTAGGTAGGGTAAGAGAAGCAGAGGTAGATGTAGGATTTGATGGTTAGAATCAGTGTTTAACAATTTCAAGGTGTGAGGTATCAAAGCAGAGAAGACTGCTGTGCTAATTGTTAATAGGGGATCATCAAGGCGACACATTTGCTGTCTCAATTATTGAATGCATGTATTAAATAATGATATTTCTTAAAGCTTAGCAATTATTCTAGATTTATGCCATGTCTTGCGTGGTGTTTCACCTAGGAACACCAAGCTGGCTCATCAGTGGGCTCTAGATGTCCGTGCCCGGACCCCCACAGGAGTAGCGAACTGCACGCTAACTTACTTTTTATGAAGCGCACCTGCGCCTCATTACTGCGAGAGCTAAAAGCTCAAGCAGCCTTAACCTCCCTATGAAGGCTTCCAAAAAGATGGTATATTGTCTTCCATGGCCAGTGAATTAAAACTCGGCAATTTTTCTAGGTTTATGCCGTGTCTTGTGTGGGGTTTTACCTATGAACACCTAGCTGGCTCATCAGCCTGGACCCAACACAAGACACGGCATAAACCTAGAAAAATTGCTGAGTTTTAATTCACTGGCCGTTTTTGAAGCCAATATACCAATGATATTTCTTATTTAAAATCATGTTGACTTTGTAAAGATTAAACTATTATTTTATTTTGAGAGTCAAACCACTTTTAAAAGAATATTACCCTTGACAATATCAAAAACAAGGGTTCCTATTACCAACCTCCTAGGGAAACTTCAGTGGTATGGTCATCTAATGAGAATGGATAATGCAAGAACAGCTAAGGAATATTTAGAGCTGGACATATGAGGAAAAAGGACAAGGAGACGGTGAATAGATACAGTACGATCAGAGGTGAAGAAGAACGACTCTTAACTAGGACGATGTCCAAGAACAAAACCACGGTCGGAAGAAATGCATAGAAGACTGCAGTACCAATTGTTAATAGGGGATTCATCAAGGCGGCACATTTCCTGTCTCAATTGAATGCATTTTTAAATAATGATATTTCTTAAAACTCAGCAATTTTTCTAGGTTTATGCTTCCCGGGAAACTGGAGATGAAAAACGATTATGAATATTACTACCCTGCCAGTGGCGGAAATCGGAACTAATGCACTCCTCCGAGCCACACGCCTGCGATAGACATGCAGTCGTCGCCAGCGAAACCTCATTGCATGTCGTGTGTGTGTATGTGCATAGTTCGTGTGGTGCGTTCTCATTGTATAACTGTACATGTTGCCCCGCGGCAGCCATAACGTGGTGAGCTGACATAATGTATACACAACAGCCCTGCTCCACGTTTAGCGGTAACAATTCCTTGGTAGGGTAGTACCCTTGTTTGAAAGTAAACTACTTAAGATTTTAATTTGTGTTTATCATAAGATGGACAGTACGATACAGTATCCATAAGATAATGTCCACTTACAATACAAATTCCCTTTATTTGTATAGTAAAGTGGACATTATCTTATAGATCTTTAACTCGATACGGAAAAAAAGGAGAACAAGGTCATGGACATATACAACACAGTATTTTTTTATATTTTTCCGAAATCTGCACCAGCCTTACACCCAAGGTGGCCATGGAGGTCCTGGATTATATAACAAGCATAAAAGTTACGTCGATACAGAACCTAGATATACAACATTTCTGAGAAAATTCACATGTTGAAACTGCTCGTACCACTGCTGTGCTACACGACATCTTTATTGCAGCTATCCATTTGGAAGGGGACATGTCTTGTCTATTACTAATCCAGGAATCGACACAAATACCATTCCAATTACAGGAATATGTTAAAAATAACCTGAAATAGATTATATGTATATTGTCACGGACTAGTGAAGAAAAAACTAATGATATGTTAATAAGGCAACACTGAAAAATGGCTTCAAAGCTATCTTTATTCTAGGAATTGCTTCAATGATCGTCGTGTACACTTACTCGTTGACCTTTATTGGGAAGTAGTAGGCTCCACGAGTCAAAAGCTTGTTGCTGAAAATGTTTTCTCGGCTAACATCCAGATTGCAACAGTGTAGTCTACAAACTTGTAACAAAATGAATCATATTGCCAACAAATGTAACATCATATTCTCTTAAGTTAAAACTCATCTCAGATCTATAGTAGGTAGAGAAATTACAGTAATTTCCATTACTTGTATTTCAAAGGGAACAGGATATATCTATTGTTTGTGATCCACATAAATCTCATCCCAAGTACTACTCATACTCAAAGACATTATAAGGAAAACTGCGAAAGAGAGGACTAAACCCTCAAAAGTCATTTGAAACACTGGGATTATTAGGTAGAAAAAATCTGTTTAAAATGAATATTCAATCATCAGTAAAATATGATTTAATTTCGGATATTTTGTTGCATCAAAGAACAATACAATATATAAATATTCAATGGTGAAACGCACATGTTCAACATAAAATTAGCAGTATTTTGTAACAAATAAATTAAGAAACAAAGGGATACCATCAAGGGTAAGAGCAACAACAACAATCGTGACATATGCACCATATACACAGACCATATATTTTGTGAAACCACAAACCCATTTGTGCAACATATGCCAATCAAGAAAAACAAAATAGTTCACAACATAAACTACAGCAAGACATGTGCTTTCAACTAACAATTTTGTGTGACCCTTCTTTTACCAACTTACTAAATGAACAAACTACAAAGATGCCATGAAATATTATCACGGCTAGAGTGCTGATAACCCTACAAAATAAGTTATATGAATAAAAATACACTCGAGGCCAATGAGTAGATGGAATAAGGTATACAAACTTGTAACAAAATGAATCATATTGCCAACAAATGTAACATCATATTCTCTTAAGTTAAAACTCATCTCAGATCTATAGTAGGTAGAGAAATTACAGTAATTTCCATTACTTGTATTTCAAAGGGAACAGAATTATAATGGATACCATGAATCTCAATGCACAAACAAGAGTCATGGAACTGGAAAGGCAAGAAAACTGCATGTATTAGAGAACTACAGTATGAGAGAGATTACTTTGTGAAAGGCACAGTGAGGGTTGCGTCTACTGACCTTGACCGTGAGGTGAATGGTGGTCACTGATCCTTCACACAGGGCAGCTAATGCTCATGACGAAGGCAAGCCCCTCAGCTAGTCGATGCATGACTCGCTCCAACTGTAGTTTAAATTCACAAACAATCTTTCTGTTGTCACTACTTAAAATCCTGGGTCAAAGTGATAATTGAGGATCATGTGAAAGGGAATTATGCTTAACTAAAATATGATAGACTTTCTTTTTTTAGTTTGCTTTTATGCTTAATGAAGTTTTTCTCCTGTATCATCTTCCCATCTCCTACCTAGTAATTTCTGATAGACTGGACCCCTTTGAATGAAATTTTATAGCCCTGTACCAGAAGACTAAAAATAGTCCTTTTTTTTAAATTTATTTTCAAAATTGTAACCAATCCAACATCAAGACATGCAATTTTATTTTTTAATGGAAATAAAAAAGGAAGCTTGTAGTTTAGCGTGACGTTAATCTCGCGATTATGAGTCACTGGTCCATTGTACATGGAATCCGAACCACAGAAGATGGCATTTAACTTCGAAAATCTTGCATGCATTGACCGGGAATCGAACCAGGTCCGCCTGGGTGAGAAGCCAAGAGCTTGACCGCTGCGCCAACACACACCCCCTCCCCGAAATAAAGAGACTTAAGCTTCTTATAAGTTTGTAATTTTGCAAAATGTTAGTCAATTTACTTACAGACTACTGTATTTACTGCCAGGAAACCGTACATAGCTGTTCAAAATATTAGGTACAATGTTATTAAAATAGTTGGCAAGTTTAATATGCTGGATTTACTAATTAATGAATACGAATTGGACTACAGCATTTAAAAAAAACAGCACGAGATGTTTATTAAAATATTGAAAAAACACATGCAAGGAACCTCGAGCACTCGAGAAATGACAACACGATTCAGCCTACTGTACCGTACATGCTCCTTGCGAGTATAACACTGGTAAAGTGTAATTGAAGACAAAATGTCATGGTGGATCCTTGTAGGTTAACATGGCTTTAAATCTCTCAATTATAAGCTGCAAGCCCTTTTTGTATGAAATCCAAACAACTGGACATGGCACCATTTCAAATACCTCAAATGCAATGACCCAAAATCCATACTCGGTCCCAACTTGGTTAGAATCGAGTAGCTAAGTCGCTACACTTCCCCTTCTGTGAAATGGACTGTTGCCATTTTATTCATCATTGAGCCATTAAATTATCAAGTCAATAGGCTGAGTAGTTTACAATAGAAGTACTAAGTGTACATTGTCTGAATACAGAAAACCGGTGTTGGCTTTTCAAGCAGTCATGAGTCCACTGTGCTGCAGGAAAAGTCTTCAGGAATTTTGAAAAAGAAACTTTTCTTCTTTCAACAAAATTTTAGCTTTTTGTTTAGTAGAGTATGTTAAAATAGCTTATATTTGTTGATTATTTTTTTTACTTCACTGTTTTGTTTTTTTGGTTGATTGCATTCTTTCTGTGTTTTAGTTCTATATCCTTGTGGTCAAAAGTCAGACAATTTGTTTTGAATAAATCTTACTCTTTTGAGGCTCAAGATTCTATAACTCAAGGGAGAATCTTGGTGCAGAAAATAGTAATTCATCAATTTAGGACAAGGGATTTGCTACCTAGAAGATCCTGCCAGGTCATTGACCATTTCCGAACGAATGGATATGTAGCATATTTTGTTCAGAAGACATGGACTACCTACAGTGGTGGAAATATTTATTGCATCACCTTCTAAAATTGACATTTTTTAAAATAATAATTGAATAGCTGAGCTAAATTGGCCTGAAATCCCTCTACTTCTATCAGAAATGAATATACGCAGTAATGTTTGTCAATTTTATTTTATTCTCTATTTTTGTTTCTATAAAAAGTTTTTTTTAAATAATTTAACACTTTCTTGAAAAAATGGGTGTAGGAGGATATGTCAGCTATTCTGTTTGTCCTTCTGAAATATGAATACTAATGTTGAAAGAAACCCTGCGTATTAATGTTGTAACATGACACTGATCAATTTTAGTGTTTGTTTATACACAATTGCCTTATATGAATGCACTGTTGCCATTTAATACTTTGTTGCTCCACCGTGCACCTTAATCACCCCTTGGCATCGTGAAGGCATTGATAGAATTAGCTTTTTACAGTACTTCTCACTCAGTTCATGAAACCACGCACGAACAAGGCCCTCCAACAGTTCCCGTTTATTCCGTGGCATCTTTTTGGTGATAACATTGCCCATAACCTTCCAACAGTTCTCGATAGGATTGAGATCTGGGCTGTTCCAGGCCACTCTAACACTTGAACCCCATTTTGTCGAAGGAAGGATTTTACCTGCATTGTAAAAATATGTGATAATTAACCAAGAACGGCATTAGCTTCGTGCTTGGTATAATTATTAATCATAGGAATCACCTTCAAAGCTCTATAGCAAGGAGCGGAGTCATCCTGAAAAATGCATCTGGAAACACCTCCAAACTGGTCTCTTATTGTGGGCATAAGCTTCCTTTCAAGAATGCTTATGTAGACATCCACGTTGACAGTGCCATTCATGAAGTTCAGACGAACTACTCTGTGATTAGAAATGCCCCCCTCCCAGACCATCTGTCTTTGTGGGTGTTTGACAGTATGTGTTATACATGATGGTAAAAATTCTTCACCTTTTCTTCGATGCACAAACACTTTTCCATCTGAGTCATGCAGATTAAATTTGGACTGGTCTGAAAAGATTACTCTGTTCCACGTATCTGGTGTCCATGTCACATGTGCTATTGCTAGGGATAGGAAAAATTCGCGATCGCGAATTTCGCGAATTATTAAATGAAGTAATACACAGATGGTAATGTGTTTTTATAAGCCTAAAAATGGCAAACAAAATGGTTTTTGAAGTCGCGAAATTTCGCGAATTTCGCATGAAGACGCGAATTATGCATGAATTTCGCATGAAACCGCGAATTTTAGCTTTTTTTACAGTGCACTTCCGATAATTCGCGGCAATTAATGCACGAATTTCCGCGAAATATTGAAAACTGCGAATTATCTACAGTAATGTTTTTAAGCCTAGCAAAGAGAAAACTATTGGTTAAAAAGATTGAAATGTATTTTATAAACACGCAAAAAAACCAACTTTATAACATAGTATTGTAAGACACACTATGTGGATTTTACCAATATTAAAAACTAAGAAAAATTACTCATCACTTTTTGTTTCTTAGATGGTTTATTTTTTCTAATTTTAGATTGTACAATTCTGAAGAAAACAATATATGAGAACGAAAAATTATCTTGATTTTCTATATAAGAGATAAGTGTGACTATAGACACACTAGCTTGACTGTGGGAACTTTAGGGATTTCCTTTGCATCACTCCTGCATTCTATATGTACTGGATCCCAGTTTACCTCACCGACAGTCAAATTCCATACAATATCCTCATGTCTGAAACCATGATTGTCTTTATCGAAGTCTAACTACTGGATGTCACTTTCTTCTGCATCTTGACATTCATCCAGGTTTTGCCCTAATGTCATCGTAGTGAGACCACCTTGCCCGTTTAAAATATCGTCGTCACAGAAGCTGACAAACTCTTGTTTTTGTGCGAGTGTAGTAGCGGTAATTTTCTCCCATGACATGACTGCATGGAGAGCATCCAACAAACACGGAAAGATTGGAAACTTAACGGTAGATAGCGGGCCTCACTTTCTGCATACAGCGATCTCTAACAATCTGGGAAGTCATCCTAGTTAGTCAACAGTACTTAGTTATTGAGGTTTTAAGGACCGGAACAGCAAGATCATCTGCCCCTTCATCCTAGTACCTACGCGACGCATGGCGTCATATAGTCCGCCTTTCAGACATGAATATCTAGATGGCAAGTATCCAGATCAAAATGTGCCACTGTTTCCTGAACCAGTATTAACCAGGTGGTCTTCTTGGTTTAATTCTGTAGTGTGCAATTTATGAGTGAAGTAGTAGGGACTGATAACTCTGGTGTTGATTTTCTCAACAATGTTTCACCCGACGAATTACTTGAGATTCAAAGAATTTGGCACAGACATCACTGAACTCATCCCCTTATTAGAAGGCCACATCCAACTGTTCACCTTCTTGATGGACATCTACGGAGAATTCAGCTGTTTCTGGAATGTACGGTACCAACATTAAGGAGCAGTTGGGAGGGTTGTGGAAATGTGTTAAAAAGAGGGAAAATACATTCAGTTTTAGTAAATGCTGGGTCCCATGCTCTTGGAAAATTAATCAGCTTGAGATCCGTTGACCCTGGGAACAGGATTTACAAATGTGTGCGTTTGATCCAGCAGAAATAGTGCCAATGAACATCAATGAGGACACTGCAAGGAAAATTAAGTTGCCGTTCTGTGGAACACTGGAAGAAAGTGAGGTGTTAAGAGGATACAAAGAACTGCAAACTTTAATCAAGAAGCAGATGCATGACAGGCCCAAGACAGACACTGTTGGAGTTTTGAAAGGAATGACATTTGTATTTCCAAAGTTCTCATAATCTTTGTTGAAAACCATTTGGATCCCCTGTTCAAACGCTGTGAACTTTTGTTTTTCAGCTTACACTAGCACGTTAAGTGATATGCGTCATCGTTTGTCACAAGAGAATTTGGATCTCTTCACTCAAGTATACTTTGAAGGATGACTGAAATGTGTTATGTTATGCATGTTATCCATGATATTTAAAAAATTCCGCCTAAAATTTATGATTTTGAAAGTACCGAAAAGTGCACTTGAAACCACCAAATTTGCCACTTTAAAATACCGCTTTCTTCACTCTGAAATCACCGAAAAATTCCAATCTCTAGCTATTGCCCATTTTAGCCCCTGTTGCCGCATTTTCTTGGGCAATAAAGGCTTCTTTTTAGGTCGACGGGCTGAGAGTCCAGCTTTCAGTAGTCTATTTCTTACAGTTCTACTGATTACTGAGATGACGCACATTTCTTCCCAGTCTCGCTTTAGTTCAGTTGATGACTTGTGTCGATCTTTGAGCGAAAGCCTTTTCAATATCCTGTCCTGTTTGGCAGTAGACGCCCTTCTTCGACCTCTTCCTTTCTCTCGATCAATATTTCCTTCCTCCCTGTATTTTTTCAGTAACCTTGAAATTAAAACCTGTCTTAGAGGCTATCTCTCTGGTGCTGAGACCAACAGACGAATAAGCAACTATAGCAGCTTTCTTTTCTGGCGTTAATTCAACTGACCTGCCCATCTTCTCACTGCAAAATCTCAACTCTAAATGACTGTATAAACACTGGCATCATTGTAAAAACAAACGACAACAACAAGGAATTGTGTATTGTTGGAAGAAATGTGAGAATAAGTCAAACTATCAAGGCAACAATGTGTCTAGAATGTTTGACAACGATTAGACTGGTATAACCTGAAGCAAACAGCTGTAAAAGACAAATTTACGAAGTAATTAATGGTGATGCAATAAATATTTCCACCACTGTATATACAAATGGAAAATGTATATACCATACCATCAAATGTAAGGATTTGTTGCCTTTCATGTTTCCTGTTTTATTCAGTTCTATTTATACCAGTGGAACAAAGTTAAAAAAGTATAAGTTTACCAAATGTAAGTAGAAAGTATTAAAATCAATGGTATTTAGTCAGACTTAATCTACAATTATTTCTCTTACAAATTGTTGAGAATAAAGAATAATGTTATCACTGTTTCAAGATTAAGCTTAAATTTAAAAAAAGATTTTGCACGAGTTTTTTTAAAATTCCCTAAGTACTTACAAATTGCTACAGAAAGTACATAAAACAGTACACTGATTGATTAACCTTAGTACAAAGGAACATTTCATATATCGGTTGTATTGCTCCCTCTCATCTGATGCCACAACATAAGTGACAAAAACTCAAATTCCAATAATGAGATTTTGTATAGCATTTATCACTGTTACAAAACAACATGTGTGCTATGCAAATATTGTACCCTCGTCGAACTTCTCAGAGAATTTCCAATTTATTAACTACCATGTACAGAATCCATGATGGACACTTCCATTTGTAGCAACTTGATCAATTGGCAATTATATGCAGAGGTTTCTTTATGATTTAAACATGTCCAAAGTAAACAAAATGAGAGATCAATCATTCGACTTAAACAATTTCGAGTTCCTCAAATAACACCTACAGTAATAATTATTATTTTTGTTTGAGTAGGTTATATAATAAAACCATAGTGAATGACTATTTTATCAGTGCTTAAATTCCCACATCGTATCATTTTCTAATTCAGCTCCTACATTCCGAAAAGTATGATAAAATTTCTGACTAATAATGATTTCAACTAATTCAAAACAGGAATTCAATCCACATATTCCCTTTCCTTTCAACAGTACATTAAATACCTGGTTTCTCCATCATAAAATTAACACAAACAATAGTGGTTTCAAACAATTCCATCTCTGGAACATTCAAAGCTGCAGACTAATATACACAACATAACACAACTCATTATAAACATCGGAAAATGAGAGATTGGAAATTTATTTTGTATTCCTATGCATGGTGGGAAATATGATTTTAAAAAATAGAATGGTGCGTTGACAAAAATATAACCCAACTATTATTTACAGCAAAAGTTACAAGGATCAGCTTTATGTACCACTTCAAGAGGTAGGCCTACATCTGCATGAACCATAGCAATAAGCTCAAACTGTTTCAATTACTAGATAAAGAAAGAACTTACGTCCCCAAAGAGAACAAGCTGACTGCTTTGCAATTTACCGATCAAATACCAAAGGTGTCAGTCATTTAAGAACTACCTTATAGCTGAAGTGGGCCAGATCACTGCTTTATTACAGCCACATATGGCCAGTAGCATCTCTTCCTTTTCCAGAAGTGTTTAGCAGGAATTCTAAAAGGAAACTCAAATACAAAATTAACTCATCCCCCGGTAGTTTATCTAAAAACCTTTGTTCATCCTTCTACAGTATATGTTTTTGTACAGCCAGATTAAGACATCTGCACACTAGCTATAGTCATAATACATTTATACCCAAGAAGCTTGTCGAGAAAAGATAAATTATGAACCTATATCAAAATAAACAATGAGTGCCTCATGATGTAGTGGGTAGCATTGTTAGCTTCTACCCCAGACGCCTTGGTTTGATTCCCAGCTCTGCCAAGAAATGTAATTCTCGTTTGAGGCACTGGAAGAGTATTATTGGCATACAAGTTACCCAAGTGGTGTCAATATCAAAGAACTGCACTAGGCCAGTAGGCTACAAGAGTTTATTTTACACTTTAGGACAAACAATTGGGTGAAGCCCTATCTTTCATTTTCAAATTTCTATGCTATGAAAAGGCACTAGTCAATAAGTTGGTAAACCTGGAATTTGTAAGTTCAAAAATATGTTGAAGGTAAAGAGAAAACTATGTTTTATCATCATTACTTTCAAGGTAAGTGTTAGAGAGAGCAAATGTGTGAAGAAACGAATTATATATATGAATGCAAACTAGGGATCTGATTCAGTTTATATAATTCAAGGTACATACAGTATTTAGCTGTCCAAGATTATCAGTGGCAATGAAAGACTTCTCTTAAGCATCACCTGAATTACTTTCCCAAAAGGCTTTACAAAATTCAAGAAGCTTATATGGCATAAAAATAACATATCCTAGGTCATTAAATAAAAGCAAAATTGAATTATGAATATTTGAAAACTGGTATCAATGCAGTACTAAATCAAATTAATGAATTATCTTCTTGTTTTCCTCTCATATTTGTATTTGGCATTATTTTTATTATTAAATTGGACTGAATCATGAGCTACGTAATGCGACAAAATGTTCAAAACTGTACTAATGAATGAGTGACTCAAACATTTTAGATATGCTGAAAGCATTTAATGAAGCAGGACTTGAGATTTATTATAGCAAATAACCCAATGGAAATGGACAACTAGGTTACAAATATTTTCATCTATGCATTTGTGTGAAGAACTTGGTTACACATAACTTGAATGAGTCAGTCATTCGTAACAGCAGCTGTGCTCATCTACGTCTACAAATTTTGCCTGTAGAATATGAGCCACTGAACAGTCTTATTAGATTTATTACCATAAGTACATATTATACTTAAAACCAATATGGAAGAGAGATAACTCACTGCACTGGAGAGTTGTGTATAAAGGATTATTTTAAACTCACTAAATCCTACATTAAACCAGCCCTGCTGCAGTCAGTGCAGGCATTGAGTAGTGCAAAGCTTCTATCTCTATTTCCTGTGTAATATAGGTAAAAGAATCTGTTCTTTTTAGAGAATAAGGTAAAAGATGAAGATGCAAACTTTAACAAATTACCTTAACTTTTACAATATTGAGGAGCCGTAACATTCACAATCTTTCTCACATAATATGGCGTTAAGGAAGAAATTTACTTTTGAACTAAACTCCTCTTGATTTTACTGAATTTCCTGACTTTAGCTTTCCAGAACAAATATCCTAAAATAAAAAAGTTTTAAATTTGCACTATTACCAGGTTAAATATATCACCCATGGAATTCAGTTATATCTGGCAAGCATACAGGGAGTGCATGTGAGCATATCGAAAAGTTTCTGAGATTGGCTCTATCTTGTGAATGATTATCAATCATCCTCTTTAGTTGTTTCTATCCCAGAGACTAGAGACATAATCAGTAATCACCAACCCAATGTAACAGCTGTCTGATAGATAACCTGTGCTTATGTTAATAATTGAGGCCATGAGCATATTAGTGGCCCAATCCACGAATTCGCTAGGGCCAAGTTTTCCATGTTGTTCTATATAGGAAAATTGAGGGTTAGGCCACCATTGCGCTTATAGCCTCAATTGTGGCTATCATTACTTGAAACTAGGGCCGAGATTTCTCCCGATACAGTACTTGACATAAGTAACCCGTTATTCCTGCATTTTCTTGGAATGAGTAAGGTAAATTCTGGATAAAAATATTCAACGGGTTTCCACAAAAAGTATGGCCAACTAGCTGTAGTGTTGTACAGAATCGAGAACTACTGTATTTTCAGGAATTCGCGTCTCATAAAAAAACCTAATTCTTCAGCTACTCTTCCAATTCAAATCCAATATGGATTTCTCAAAATTGTTTTTGTACTATAGAATGAAGACAAGTGAAAGGCGGTGAGTTCTTTAGTATTTCTATTCCTTGTTAAGTAGCTATAGCTCAGACAATAAGAGCCACACGCATGTAATTATACACAGCAGTACTCAATCACCACAAAAAAATTACATATTAACATTCGCACATGTACGAGCAGAGGGATCTGTAGCCTTTAAAATAGAAATCAATTTATTATCTTTTATTCTTTTAATATCTAATAGAAAAAATATTTTATCAACTGAAGCATCCTTAAAATACTTCTTAATTCAAGCCATTTACCAATTAATTAACCAGTTTTCTTAAAATTCCTGTTAGGAAAATTCACAGCCATTAAGCAGAATCAAAGTTTGGGGGCAGCAATAAATTATTCCAAACCTTTTACATATACTGCTATTAAATGTACTAAGGATGACACCTTATCTTCTTCCAAATCAAAGATTTCTTTAATTTTGTGTGATCTTTTTATTCTTCTTCTTAAAATAGTACAATTTAAGTTACCATGTTTCTGTCAACGACACACTAATATGTTGGAGTACCACTCGTTGAGGCTCAGAACTCTCAAGTCGAGTATGGTAAATGAGGGGACCCAAGCTGAGCTGACATTGCTACCAGTCTCCTCTAATGTCACATTGTTGTATCTTCCAAGCATGACATTAAGTTTTAACTAGAGCAAGCATGTCCTTCTGTAGCACTTTATTCCAATCAGAAACACTATTTTTTTTGGACACTATCCTTCTTCCTTTATAGGGCTAATGACCTGAACATGACACCCCTTGAATTGAAACATTAGTCTGAATACCAGCACCAAGGAAATATTTAATACACCTTGTGGATCATGTGGTAGTACTTTTTCTTCTTTCGAATTTGGCCAACTATGGACTGCATAGAACTTAAGGCTTCTTGCCTTCCTTCTCTTTTCTTCCCAGAACCTCTTCATTCTTTCGCTTCTTATCTTTCTCTCCTCCTCAGAAATGATCCGCACGGGTCTCTTTGTAATTGGTTTCTCTTCAAATGATTTTAAACTGTCTACCTTTCTTCTAAACTCACTTGTATTATGGATCAACTCTGGAGTAATTCCAACTTCTGCTGCATCCCTCTTGACCTATTCTACCCACTTAGAGGTGGCTTTTAATCCCATGATGTATTTGAAGATCTTTTTGGTCAGTCAGTTCTCGTCCAATCTTACCAGGTGTCCATAGAATTTCAGCCTTCTTTTCCGCATTGTGGCCGTGATCTTTTCGGAACACTTGTAGAGCTCCTTGTTTTTCCTCTTCTTCCAAGTTCCATCAGAAGTCTTCTGAGGTCCCAGAATTTTCCACAGAATCTTCATTTCCTTTTTCTTGAGTTCTTGCAGCTCCCCTTTTTTATTTAAAATTAGACACTCTGAAGCATAAAATCCTTCTGGTTTTATGGCTGAGTTATAGTGTCGGATTTTGGCCTTGTATGATATTGGCCGTTTGTTATACCTGTTCTGTGTTAGCTTGTAGGCCAAGTCTAATTTTCTGACTCTTCCCTTCACTTCATGAAGTGATTAAAAAACTTTTCATGCCCTGGCTAATTTCAGCGCAGCAACTTATCCATGTTTTGTTTTATTGGTACTTTGCAGCTTTACCAATCTCTATTTTGCCCATTATTTGAAGAAAGAAGACAAATTAGTCCATCGTGCTAAGACTTTCTACCAGAGCCACTTGGTTGAGTGCAGAAGATCAAACCAGTCTTGTCTCCAATTCTGTCATCTTTGAGGTTTACAATCCTCAATGGTGCAGTGCAGAATAGCCATCCATTCTGCTATAATGTCATCACTTACATCATTTGATTTACCACCAAGTTCATTTAAAACCATCCAAAGAGATGATATGAATTCAGTTATCCCAGCTTTTGGGTGATGTCCTTAGCATTGTCCTTTACCATGGGATCTGATCTTTTATTGTTTTTGGACTCTATAATATCACTTCATCCAGTTACTAGGATTTAAGGTTTTAGAGAACTAGTTATATAATTTTTTACACCAAGTAGAGTCACTTTTTGGTAGGCTCTAGGATACAGAAAAATACTACCTCTCTACACAAGATTAATCATTTAACTATGGGGCTTTATTGAGTTCGGACATTTAGGATGTTAGTATAATTATCATGGTAACTTGTATTAATTTGTGAACATTTAGTGGATTTTTAACATATGGTACTTAAACACACATCACAGGGATACTAGGTGTTATGTCTTCTCCCTTCACAGTCTGTTATAGCGACTATCTACTTATGAACATAAGGGAAGATTATATTCTAAAAACAAGGCTAAAATTTGTACAGATTCTCTGCATGGGATGGGATACACAATGATTTGCCCTGAAACTGACAAACTACTCCCACATAGTTTCATTAATATTCTACGTAAAATTGCTCTCCAGTCTCAATCAACACGTATAAGTACAGTTATCAATTTGCTTGGTCTCTTTTAATCTTTACTTAAATACTGGTTTGCAAAGATAGGCCACGACCACTTCTTTCCAACTCCTTGCCCTCATTCAATTATCTTAATTCATTTCTCATTAACTCCTCTCATGATGAGAGGAAAAATGAGGCTGGAAAAATCATTTCCACATAGAAATTTATCTCATCTCATACTGGTCCCCATAGAAACAGCAATAATAAGGGAAAAACATGCACACTGGTCGGCCAGAAATTCAGAATTTCTATTTTGATTTTTAGGATGACAATGAAGCTAACATTTTTTTCAAATCTGCTTGACCAACACACATGCACGTATGTATTGTGGTGTAGTGGTTAGCACTGTTAGCTACCACACCAGAGGCTCTGGTTTGATTCCCAGCTCTACCAAGAAATGTAATTCCGGTTTGAAGTTGACATGCGTATACTACATAAGTTAACTTGAACATGCATCCAAATCAGAGTAAAAGTGAATAAAGTCTCTTTGACAACTATGGACAGCCAAACCAGAGTTAGTCAGTCCAATGGCAACTGATTACCCAAGTGCAGGTAATGGAATGTTGAGCCAACCAGTAAGTAATAAGGAAGAACTACCGGTACCTGATGAGACCAGGAGATTGGGGGCTATAGCACTGAAGGCAGAGGATTGATGCCATGAAGATGGTGGTATATCTATACTCTGATTTACCAATAATGAACGGTGACAGCTGTCAAAGCTAGCATGTGGGGAAATGCTGCATTGCCACTGAGGCAGATTATGACTCATAACATTCCAAGAGACTTGCAGGAAGACACAAATACTGGGCAAGTTAGTACCCCTGCCTGGCGGTCAAATGACCGTGACGAGTGAAGGCACAGTAGAACATTGAGTCAAACCATGTGCTCACTGCTGTGTCTGCATACATTGCAACACTGCTTGCTGTTGCCATGGAGATCATTACCCCTCTCGTCTCCACTCTTCACCTCACCCTTCCAACGGATGACAGCTTTCACCGTTCATCTTTTGTAAAACAGAGTATAGTTGTGGAGATTGTCTTTATACTTTCTGTGTGTTTGTCCCTTTCCTTACAGTTTCTCGCTAATCCTTCGCCTATCTGTGATCATGTTAATGCTTTTTCCATGTTTCTACCCTTTTTGTCCAACAGGTTTGACACATCTTAGCCTGTACACCTTCAATGTACATTACATACAACACGAATTCTTTTGGTCCCAGAGAGCAATGAAAAAGTCAGTCTTCAAATGAATCTTAACTATGATTACATTGTGAAAATATTGTTTTGTGAGAATTGAAAAGTTGTGTTTGTTGTTTGAATTAGTAGCGTAGGATGATATGGTCATCAGTCCTTTGTGTGTGTGTAGAACATCTGATAACTTTTGTTACTGTTGTGTCGAAACTAATGTATGTTGGAAAGGAGTCATATACAGCATACAAACCAACATTTTCCTCATCCTACATTTTGGCAGGAGCTAAACTGAGGAAACAACAGATCACCATTTCACTGAAATGAGATTCAAAACAATCTCTGTTTGTTTGTCATCATTAGATCAAGAGCATCCCATCCCAATCCATCGACTAGAATTTACAACTTAGACAGCAGAGCTGATAATTGAACCTACACCCTAAGCACAAGATTGTGTGAGGTAAGCAAACATTAAATTTAAATGACCTGGGTTGGTAAATTCCCTACTATAACTGTGGACTCACAAGACTGCTAGAAGGCCCATCCAGAAACTTTCTGATATACCAACATACAGAAGACATTGTGATATTTCTCACCCACAAAATAACATCGTAACTAAAATAATGTATTATTCACAACACATACAGTATATTCAACAAATATAATAATAAAATAGGAAATATATTTCCATGTAATCAGAACTTATTGCAAATACAGTAAACAAAATTGCACAATGATTATTGGAATTTCAAACTAAAGCTAGCATACCTGTCAACAAGTCATCAGTTATAAAATGAATACTGCATTATAATTGAATAACCTCCTTTTGTTTCCACAATAATTGCAATTATTGCAAGAATAAAAAATAACAAATCATATATTTTCATAATGGGTAAACTCGATATATATACATTACCCTGTCATGAATTACTATTTCCATGAAAGTATGTTATAAGACTATTTCAATTTAATTTTCTGAAGGTGGAAATTGTAACATAATACCGTATGTTTTCTAGAAATACAGTACAACTTAAAAACATACTGAATAAGGAAATTAATTTAGGTACCAGTTCCCTTCTCTCTCAACAGACACACTCCACAAATAGAAGAACCCACAGAAAAAGATGGAATGACACAGAACATAAAACATTATGGTGTTTGAAGCCACATCCAAGCATATTTATTAATCTCATGTAATTCTTTTCAGGATTAGGGAATAACCTATCTCATTTAGGTACAATCTTGTTGACCGACTGAAATGCATCAAACTTTTGTTTTGTACAGGACATAAAATTCAATGCAGTCCTCTTATTTTGGCAAATTCTCAAACAGGAAAGAAAATAAGCAACCAAACATAATTGTAAAAGAAGTGAACCTTTCATTCATAGCCTGCATGCAACCACAGTACAGTCTAGTCCCGGTAATTCAACTTAATTGTGGCTAACTGTATTTTGAACTATGAAAAAATCGGGACTACATGGAAAAATAGATAAAATGAAGAATAATATTTAAAAAAACAAAAACATATACCAGAAAACATGATTTTACGACAACTAGTGATGAGAAATCTGGGAAAGAAGACTGAAGGGCATTGGATCAAAGAAATTCAAGAGGATCTCAAAACAGTTGGACTCGAAATTACAGATGCAGAGAACAAGAATAAAATTACCACCCTTCTTAAGAATCACAAATTTTCAGCAGAAATGATGCACAGACGGCCTGTAGAGATTTCAGAAGAATTAAGAACACTGCGATCAGAACGAATGAAGAAGTACTGGGCAGATAAGAAGAATCAAACAATACAACCTTCAAAGAAAAAGTGTACATGGAAGACTCAAGTGGTCCAATGTGGCCAACAAAGTTAATAATAATAACCCCTGGCACTACTGCCTATGAAGGGCCTAGGCCTACCAAGCGACAGCTGCCCAGTCATTTGGTGTGCAGATATTGGGATGACGCATGGTCAGCGCATCGGGTCCTCTCGGCCGTTAATCTAGGTTTTCGTGACCGGGGCGCTGCCTCACTGTCAGACAGCTACTCGATTGTCCTCACGAAGCTGAGTGCACCCCGTTCCAGCACTCACGTCAGTTTCTAAAATCCCTGACGGAGCCAGGAATCGAACCCGGGGTCTCCGGGTGAGAGGCAGGCATGCTACCCCAACACCACGGGGCCGGCTTTTACCATTATAGGAAATGTAAGAAAATTGCTGTATTGATTAATTAATTTTTTTTAATGTTTTAATTTACAATAAACGATATTGTACAGTTTACGCCACGGTGTTTGGCCGGTCAGTCCTAGTTTCACAGTCGTAAAGAGGACAGTCTGCGAGCCTCATGCATGTGCAATTGATACGTGAGTTTTCAGTTGCGCAGACAGCAACTCATGTATCAATTTCGCATACCTGAGGTTCACCACCTGTCCACTGTATGACTGCACAATCGGAAGTCACCGGTCAAAGACCGTGGCGTGAACTGTACATACCTTGAAAGTGCTTTAGTTAGGCCTAAACCATGGTGGCCACTCAAAACGGTCAATGCCTAAACATTACACAAACATAAAAACAACTGTCCAGAGTTTTCTGCTTCAAAATAGTATCACACGCCATCTTCTAAAGAGCAACGTGTTAGTCGCCATTCACGTCAGTAATTTAGAGCTGCCAACCCATCGGTGTGAGTCATGAATGGCACAGTCTCTGCACACACGTCCTTGTTGCCACTCTCCTGAGCTGTTTCATTCAAACTTTCGATGATTGCAGATTCGACCACTTCACAATTGTCATCACAATTCAACCACTTGGAAACCTCACTCATACTGCTATTGTGTGATCCGAGTGGAGGGAACTCTTGTGACAACGCCTACACAAGGCATGCAGTACGATAGTTATTTTTATGTATTTTGGATACGGTAGGCCTAGTCTACTTGTTTTTGGTTTTTTTTGTTATTTTTTAGCTAGAAATACATGGAACCTCAAACTACTGAGACTCAAATTACTGCGACTGTACTGTAAATACAAAACACAAAGAGTTGCTGCTATTGCTCTGGTCATAACACAGCCTGACTGAGACAGCTGCCTTCAGTTCACTCAAGAGATTCTTGCAACTGATAAGTTCAGCAATGAATGAAGGATATTTAGGGTCAAGAGGCTTCACAGCAAAGAAACATGACCCATTAAAAGAAGCAGGAGGAAAAGTACACACGGAGTACAAGGCCATCAGGACAGAAGAAGATAAAACAAGAAAATTTAAATGGAAGACATCCAACCAAGATCTTGACATTGGGGTCAGAAGACAACTAGAGCTAATCAGGAGAGGGTGGACAGGAATAATGATGAGAGGAACCTGGCACAATTAGAGGAATGTCTAACTCAGCTTGAAACTCCATGGTTGTCTGCTTGTTTTAACCAGACATGAGCCTCTTTGAAGGCAGTAATAAAATTATGTTCTTAACTAAATTCCTTCAATTTGCTTCCAGTTACTTTAGCAAAGCCTCCTATTGATTAATTCATATCTGGATCATCATATTCATTAGCCGTCAGGGCCTCAGATGCTATGAGCACTGGAAGTCCACACTACAGGCCTACATTTTTCAGACTACTTAAAATTTCCCATTTTTTAAGGAATGAGAGGAGAAAGAACAACATTACATTCTCCAACACATTAAGGCAAACAAGCATTACACTTTCTTTTCATGAAAGAAAATCCACCCTTTGCTAGGATACAGCTCTTCACTATTTGTGGCATCTATCCAACTAGTTTCTGGAGAAATGCTGATGGAACATAATTTCAAGTAGTCTGAACTTCCTCTGATGTGGGACATATTCTCCACACCATACAATCTGGTTCTTCCCACAAAAGCTCAATGGGGTTCATATTGGGAGTCTGAGGGTACAATTTCACGTTCAAGAGTTCACCTACTTCCTGGTTTACCCTAAGATAATTTTTGCAAGAGTTTTGAGGTATGTTTTGGGTCATCATCTTGTGTCAAGACCGCTTGCCAGATGCCTGGAGAGAATGCTGTGATAGCCATTTTTGTTTGGGATTCCTTTTATTCAATTATATTTCTCCATGAAAATAATTTAAAGGTTTTACCTGCCTTGTCATTATAAATTAAAACTGTTAAGCCTTCATTGAGAAGAATAGTCACTGTGGATAATTCTTTTGCATTTAAAGTAATAAATATAGCAATCGAAATAAAAATAAATAAACAAGTGAACCATCTCAAGCTTGAATTTTATATTATGAAAATGTAACTTTAACACATTATTGCAGATAGACCTAACACACTAAAAAGTACCGTACAATCAAAAATTACATTATTAGTCCTCATGAATATTAGCATCTAACCTCCAAATGTTAATTTACTTGTAACACAGCTAAAGAACACAAATAAAATCTAGCAACTAATTTCTCTCATGTCATAGAGGTGTATTGGTGCAAACTACGATATTTCATGGCAATTTCTGAGCAGGACAAGTTCCCGCAGGCTCTGAATTTTAATAGGTTGTTATGGTCAAGTAGGGAAAGTTTCACAACAGGATATAAGCAGAAATAGCACAACTTACACAATGTCTGGAAACTTTTGGCCTGCAGTGTAAGCTTATAAAAGACTTTTCCCCCCTCTTAGCTTCTTAAAGCCCACCATTTGTCCCAACTTCCATTCCTTCCATATGTTAGGCTAAAAGTTTCTAATGTCTTATTCTCTCCTCCCATGCAATATTGTGGGTTTAACAGCTGTGACTTTATGGGCAGCATGCCTGTTCTTCTAGCTCTAACTTATAGGAACAAATTACTTAAAATGATTAACACATAGCAGGAACACTTTAATGTTTCAAGGTCATGTACAGTACCATACATTAGAATATTCAGTACACCACATCATATAGGTGGTGTACCTTCAATTCAAGTGTTCATGTATACCGGTATAAACATCATTGTCAGTATGGAAAAAAAAGGAAGGAAGATTGTAATTTTATGTGACCGTGAATCTTGTGATTATGAGCCACGGGACCTCCTTTTTACGTGGAACCCGAACCACAGGACATGGCATTTCACATCGAAAATCTCGCATGCATTGACCGGGAATCGAACCCGGACCGCCTTGGTGAGAGGCATACAGCTAGACCGCTGAGCCACCATGCCCCTCATTGTCAGTATGATATGAACTATCTACTTAAGAGGTGAATGCTCAGCAACTTCTCTTCTCCTCTGTGTGTGTTTGCATCTTTGTATTCAATCGTTCAGATTTGATATCAAAATTTATATTTTAGTTCATTAATTCTGTCCATCTTTAAGTCTATAATTGTAAATTTGTTTGCTAAGTATTGCTGTATTTTATTTTATTTTAATATTAACTGAATACTTTTGACAAAAGTAAATACTCTTCTCCATCATCATTCAAGGTATTATGCTATAATGAACTGTCCCACTATTCTGTCATCACCAAACACATTCTTTCCAGGAACAAAAAACTGAGCATAGAACGATAATAGGATATGTATGGAGGTATATCCAGTGGCATAACTACAGGGGGTGATTAGGGGGATCAATCTCCCCCAGAGTCAAACAATAAAAATATTTAATTTGATTACATTTTTATTTGAATCCAATCATCAACTGGATTATGTGCATTTATACTTACTAATTCCAGAAGATATCTCTTTACTCATGTAAAATTTTTAGCATTACCTAAACTTACTTAAGCAAAACTGTTCATTTTTGAGCTTTTGCACAGTCATAAGTGCAAATAAATCGTATCAAATGCTATCGAAATCAAACACAAAAACATTCCTGGATTATGTCTCATTTTGTCCAAGCCCTCTGCCCGCCCGAATGTAATGTTGACTCCACTCATTCCCCTCCAGAAGCAAATCCTAGTTACACCAGTGGGTATGTCACACGTCTAAATTAGAGAAATATTAAACTGATTCAAATTAATTGTTATACTGTACATAATATTATCTTGTCAAGCTCAAACCGAGGTAATTGGAGAAACATAGTTAAAATTTGTACACACATGTTCAATGGCCTCTTGGATATGGAAATAACATACCATAGGAGGCAACTCAAATGAGCAGGGTGTATAATGGCCACCTTAGCATTGTGCACCCTGGATAAATCTAATCAGGTTTCCTCTTACTTCTACCAGGCTTTTTATCTCTCCTAGTCAAGTAGTATCCTCTTTTAACCCCTTTGCTACAACAGTAGGTCTGTAATGTATCTACATAAGATTTTTTTAAACCTTACTTCACATATCTTCCTCGTTTTAATAACTGGCAAACACTTTAATCAATATTTATTGAAAACTTAATGTTTTTATATTGAACATCGATCAACAAAGAACTCTCAGACATCCAATATGTATTGTTAATAGAGGGTGGGAGAGGAAAAAATACTAACTGTATGGGCAAATATGTACGGATATAAATATGATGCCAAATAAAATTACAACTAAAGATCGCAGAAAGGTAACATAAGATCATAAGAGATACGAAGGTAACAACAATCTTATAAATAATAATTCCTAACAATCAACAAAAGAAGATATCTCCAAATCATAACACAGTGTAACATACAGCTATTTTACTGATTACATATTTCTGCAATGAACTGAAGATACTACTGTACACTTGGAAGAGTATAATGCAGTCATAACATGATCATTGGCAAGCCAAATGAGACATTCTTCTTAGAGAGAAACAAGTACCAGTAATGGAAGAAACCGAACAGCAATATTTTATGGAACCTGAGGAACAAAAGAAAACAAAAATTGAACTCTTGTAACATGATACCGAGCAAGCACTGTATGAGAAACACTGGTTGGTTCCTCAGTTTAGGGGCAGCAACAACGCAGTCATGTAGCTCCATGTACTTTGGGTGTGTGTAGAATCTGTATGATAACCAGTGTTAACTGTGATTGCTGAATTAGTGTGTGTTATCTGTAATTCAGGTAATGTCTGCATACAATCAATTTCAAGTAGTTCCTACTTTTGCTACCAAATGCTACCATCAAAGTCATCTAGCTGCGAACTTGGCTACTAGATGTCACTGCAACCGGCGACGAATGTTGGAACTTAATAGAGCGTTAATCAAATCTAACCTGCAAATTTAGCTTCACACAATTGTAGTTAGTGGAAGTTTCTTTTACATACCATAAATCTATGACATGGGCACGCCGGCTTTACTTCCCTTCCGAAAACAGAGGGATTTTTAATGCTCTTGATAAAACCGTCAACTTTGGCTGCGTTTCAACCTGCAATCTTGGGCATAGAAGCTCAGCATGCCACCAACTACGCCATCGAAGCCGCCATGAGAAACACTAAAATAGTTCTCAAATAAAAAGCTGCTTCGACCAAAGTCAATGGCATGGAAGTAGCTGCACACTCACTTCTGCCCAGAGATCAGTGACAACCACACTGCTATAATAGTGACCAGATGCTGTTTCATCGAGCCTGCTAAGTCATCCCACCATCTCAGCAAGGGAAGGGCTTCCTCTTAACCCCCTCCAGTTTAGGACTATGTTAATAAAAAAAAAAATTCAGCGTAGTTTCATTTTATGGTTGCCTTCTACTTACACATGAAATTTCATGCCATTCGATCTAGTAGTTTTGACACAAACCCAAAACAAATAGACATACAGTATATTAAACTGGTCATTATACACCTTATCTGGGATAAATACAAAGCTTTAGCCGAAAATTCAAAATGTTCAGACAGAAAGTTTACTTTAGGCTTCTTTTATAGTTCACACGTCATATTGGAGGTTCAGCACAGTGTGGTCTAATAGTGTGCTCTAACCTGGACAATGCATGTGGGATGGGCATGGAATGTGTGGTGTTAGCACAATAGTTCGTCGTTACCCCTGTCCACCGCCTATTCAGGAGAAGAAAGCCCCGAACTTTTGGATATTTTATTTAAAAACTCTTTAAAAACCTTTCCCTAAACCAACTACAGTATTTAAGACACTACCAAAATTATCAAAAAACATTAATTCATTTAGTTGTGCAACAAGCCGGTGAATCGCTTTTGAGGCACCCTGTATGATCATATGTCTTGAGTTCCCAGGCACTTCCCAGCTACTGTGGGAAGACTGGCAAAATATTGAAACTTCAGCAAAAAATATGGAACTAAACCTCCGGGTTTTCTTAGTTGAAACCGGTCCCTTAGCAAGCCCTACCAACTTAAGAACATATAAACAGTAATCTGGCTTATGGCAAATATATTGCGCGAATGATTTTATGGTGGCACGCTTGATATACCTCGGTGTAGCGCGACCATATGCATTCAGTAGGGAAGAACTGAAAAGAAATCCGAACACAATCATCAACTAGGAACGTGTTTGAGAGCGTGAAGACAAGAACTTTTGCATGTGTTTCAAAATGGGGAGGGTAAAACTCGGATCCCTCGCCGCTCAAAAAGAAGAAAATCATGTGAGTTGAACTGGACTGAATTTTACAACTGACTTCAATTTTTTTTTAAATACATGGAGTTATTTCAAATAATAATGGGGCAAATGTTAATGTTGTGCGAGCGCGTGGTCGAATGAATTATTGTTATGCAGTTCGCTACTCCTGTGGGGGTCCGGCCACGGACACCAAGAGCCCGCTGATGAGCCAGCTTGGTGTCCTAGGTGAAACCCCACCCAAGACACAGCATAAACCTAGAAAAATTGATGAGTGTTACGAATTTTGTTAAGTTTAAGGTTGAGTGATTTGATAGTTCAGGTTCTAATTTGTTTTGTCTTAAAGTTGTTGCTTGGTGAATTTTAACTTGAGATGTAGTTTTCCGAAGTTTTAAAAGGTAGTCTTTGTTTCGATCACGTGGCCGCCTTGAAGAACAACCAGATTGCTTTAAAAACAAAAGTGTATTTAATAAAAGAAATCAATTTAAAGAAATTATTAGTAGTGGTTTTCAATTTGGTAAAGTTGTTAAAGGGGGGTTGTTGGTACTGTTCTTTATTTTTCGTCATTATGGTGTCACTAATTTTGATTTAGGCGTTGGTATGTCCACGTGTTGTATTTTCATTATTTCAAATTGAGTCAGCGGTGCTTTTGTTTGGATCTTCTGTGAACCAAGTAAATAAGTAGTTAGGATTATTATTGAATCTAGGTCCTATTTTTACCTCTCGGGGGGAGGGTTAAGTTTGTCGAGTTTTTGGGTAGGCCATATTTTGTGATTTGTTTGAGGTTTATTGATAGGCCTAATATTGTGTTTTGGAATTATTGTGTAGGCCTGTGTGTATCTGTGAAAGTATAGGATGTTTGATGGGGCGAGAACATCTTACTGTACCGTATGTTGAGTTGTGTCGTATTTGTGGGTAGGCCTAATCGTGTGTTTTGTTTTGGGTTTTCTGTGATGACCGGTGTGTCATTTTTGAGAGGAAGGGGGGTGAACTCCTGCTGCCAGTTTCAGTTATTTAAAATATTCAATCACGTGGAAATGTCTTTGTCTTATTTCTGTTTTGTTTTCGCATTGGGGAGAGGAGGGTGTATTTTCTTTTTGTAGGTCATTGCCCTTGTTGGTTTTCACATCCCTTTCATTTCAGTTTAATTAAAATGTAATGTATGTGTGTATGTACAGTATGTGCCGGCAGTATGAATGTCTAAACTATTTTTTCAGGTGAGGTTAAGTTAGGTTAATATTTTGCGCCTTAATTAAATATATTTTTCTTTTATCGACGTGTCTTCTTTGCACATGTGTCACGGCAACGGAATTAATCTGTATATCAAGATTTACCTCAAAATTAATACAATAAAATTATATGTAATTGGGCGTGACATAGTTTTGAGGCGTTACAAAAATCAGCTTAGTGTTTTAAATATATAAATACTTTCTTTTGTTAAAAGTTCACAACTCTTTAAGTTAACTAACAACCCCCAGGTCACCTGCCTCCCTTTCTGACCTCTTGGGATTAGGACCCACTCCACTCATCAAAATTTAATATGTGCCACAGAATGTTTTCTTGTAGTATGAAACTGTGATTCTACTTTTCCAAATAATTTACCAAAGGATTTTGGGGCCATCCTAAAATAAATTTAAAAAATTGTTTTGTCTTCTAGTAGGTCGGCTTAGAGGGTTTCGAAAGCCCCCTTTGAATGTTCACAGGATGAACACTAGAACGCCTATTTTCTTCTTTATTCTTGCCATTATCTCATACAGATATGCAGCAGCGATCACTTCAGCTGTAAACCCTGCCATAGTACATGCTTGACTGATACAAAATTACAAAAGGGTCCTCTCCATAGGAACATGCCACATACCTAGTTTTAAGGATGTGGCATGTAACTATAAAAGAAGCCTTAGAGATTCCTTAAGCTAAAGATGTCTAGCAGGCAATGGCCAATATACCTAGGTACAGTGAAAGACTTCCCTATAGAACGTAGCCTCGTATGCGCTGGTGACAGCCGGGGCTGTGTATAGCCGCCTGTCGAGCAAGGCACTGCCGCTACTTTATAACATATTTAATAATCATCATTACTTCCATGAATTTCAGAGTAGTTGCTGGAAATGCTACCCTTCATTTTCTAAACACACATTGCACCAACATACAGTAGGAAGTTTTGATGCACTCGCTGTAATTCATCCTCACTGATATTTCGCATCTGTACAGTTATATCGTTCTTGAGAGGCTCCACAGTACGCGGATTGTTTCTGTATACCTTTTGTTTGAGATTCCCCCACAAGTAAAAATCACACGGCGCTGAAACGTACGAACACAACACATTTACTGGAAGACTTCTTTTGAGAAGATAAGTTTTCACTAGGAAAATTCGATGTTTTGTTCATAATAATGTTATTGGTTTTACGTCCCTTTTAACTAATGGGGCTTTTAGAAACGTCGGGGTGCCGGAATTTTGCCCCTGATCGTGCCAGTAAATCTACTGACATGGCTCTCTAACCTTTGTGCACCCTCAAATGCCAGCCTGGTCAGGATTCGATCCTGCAACCTTGAGCACAGTAGACGAGAACGTTACCGCTGAGCCATGCAGCCAGCCGATGTTTTATTCAATACATAACCATGTTCAAAGGATACAAGGTTTTGCTGAATACCTAACCATGTTCACAGGATATGAGGTAGGCTACAGTACTTCACAGCAAGTCTTAATCATGTCAACTAAGGTATCTTGCCAGCTGGGAATGCAACCAAGCTATGACCGCATGCGGTGATTCCTGATCTGCTGTTGTGTAATGGTAGATGCTAGTCAACTGACATCGACTAATCACTCTCCACCCGTCACACTGGCCAAGCAAGGCTCCGGTCTATAGGGAAGGCCCTCACTGTACATTGCTAATAATTCCATGTAAAGTATTGTTCTTCAAGCAGTCAACATGAAGATGTTGGCCGAATAAAGAACAATACTATACATAGACTCTAACAAGGCAACAGTGAAATAAATTACTTCTAATATTCCACTTAAGCTAATAATAAGACTTACCTAGCATCACACGCTGTGCTAGCTCCATGTAGGATCATAACCTTTCCAATTAGCGTTAGGGGCCAGATATACCCGCCGCCCCCTATACGTAAAACTAACAACACCTCGGTATCCCGTTCGCGGGACTCCGCTCTGCAAAAGAAAAAATTATATTTCACTTCATTCCATTCCTATACACAACAAGGTATCTAAATTAAGTATACCACTGTTTTTCAAACTGTGGACGTCAGTTGACCATTGGTGGGTCATAAAATGTTTGTGAAATGTGGAAATTGACATTCATCAACTTGAATTATTGTCATTAATAGTGTTGTTCAAATGAAACACAGACTGGTTTATTCACAAAGTATAACTTTGAAAGTTTGTCCATCTTTGCCAAAACAATGTTAAAATACTGTACTTTTTTATTATTTTTTTACTCTTGTGGAGTGGGGCTAAAGAAGAAGAATTTTACAATACAGTCTTTTGATTGTTATCTTCGTGAGAAACTTTGACTTTAATGTTTTTCTTACTGTTGCTGAGTAAGGATTGAGCCAAGCTCTATTAAAGTAAGAAAAAATAGTATTAAATGAGCAGGTATTATTTTATATAAAGAAAAATAAATGGTGAAAAAAAATGTTATCGAAGAGTTGAATGCAGAATATGTAACAATGCATATGCATATTTACTTTTTATCAGTTGAATAGAGTACAGTATAACAGAGAGTAAAAAATACTGTATTTTAACATTGTACTGACAAAGACAGACTATCAGTGTTATTCTTTGTGAATAAACTAGGTTAATTTCTAAGTCAATACAGATAAAAAATAAAAAATAAACATGATTTTTGTCTTGTCTACTTACACAGACTGATGTCTAGAATATGGACACAATATGTATTGGACAATTGACAGATGACTGACAATTCAAGAGGTCTACAGATACTTTACCTCTAATCAACATCCTTCTTCATGGTGGGTATAGGTAGGGACCTTGATCATTCGCAACAGAAACCTATCATTTCCATCATAGAGCTTTAAATTTGTAAGATAATTCAAATTGAAGTCACAAATCATAAAATAATACAGTTTTGAAAAATTAATCGTGAAATAACACTGTAAGTTGGTGACATATTTCAAACCATGTACATAATTGATTATTTAGCTGCTTCGGTGGCGTAGTTGGAAGCATGCTGAACTGCTGTGTCAGATCGTGGGTCCAAACTCGTCTGAAGTCGTTGGATGTTTAAGAGCGTTAAAATCCTTCAGTATTCCTTCCTTCGGAGGAGAAGTAAAGCCACCCGGCCCATGTCATAGATTTATGGCATGTAAAAGAACCTACCACTACAATTAGTAGTGTGTAGCCAAATGAGTAGGTTATTTGGTTACAAATGCTTTATCAAGTTCCAACTTTTGCCGCTAGATGTCAGTGCCAGTGGCATTTGGTAGCCAAAGTTAGAACTACTTGAAATTTGAACTTACTGGGAGCCCACGGGTGTTCAATTAAAATACCCTGCTATGGCCATTGGCTGCAATTCATTATTGATTGTTTGCAATAGGGCAGCTACCAAACTTTTATGGTCACTGGCTCCCAATTACTGAAGGATGACGCCTCATAGAGGCAACACCAGATCTCACAAACAAAGTACCATTGTCACCAATAGAGCAATTTCTATGCATTGTTACTAAGTTAGTTATTGTTGTTTAACAGCGAGGACATCTGCCCTTAAAAATACCATGTTAAGTCTCCATGGATATAATGACTATGTTTTTGACAATATATTGTAACTATCCTTTACTGTGTAAAATAGTTTCTTGTACTTGAACGATAATTAATAATCCTTTTGTATGGGATGAAAATTATTTAATTTTTCACACCATTACATGATCAGTTTAGTCAGGAATTGGCAACATTGCGGATGCACAAGCCAGGGCCAGCAGTGCTAAAAAAATGGACCCAGATCTTCACAACCTCAACTGATTGTATATTCCCACGATCCTTTGGTTGGTTGGTTCCTTAGTTTAGGGGCTGCGACAACGGGGTCATGTAGCCCCATGTACTTTGGGTGTGTGTAGAATCTGTCTGATAACCGGCGTTAATTGTGAGGACTGTATTAGTGTGTGTATCTGTTTTTTAATTCAAAAGGACTGCAGACATTCAATTTTTCCAAGTAGTTCCTACTTTTGCCGCCACCGTCAACGACCAACTAGTTCAGAACTTAGTTACCAGATGCCACCGAGTTGACGACGAACGTAGGAACCAAAATTCGCTAAAGGGAATTTAGATACATGGGGAGCCAATTAACAAAACAAAAACAGTGCGGGAATCTTAATGAGAAAAGGAAATATAATGAAAATAAAACAAGAGGTCTGATCCCTCGAAGAAGGAGGGATCAGGAAAGATGAGACAAGGGCCAATTAAGGAGGGAAAATGAAAGACTCACTAGGCCTCAGATACTCTAATACCGTCGGAGTCGGAAAAGAACAAGAGTTGATCAAGGGAGGTTGACAGGAAAGAAAACTGAGAGGAGCCCGGCACAAATAAGTGAAAGCAATGCCGGACTCAGCGGGAGTCCCATGGTCGCCAACCCACGTCCCACTAGATGTGAGCTCCTGGGGTGAGCTACTAAGGTGCGAGTTGTGTTGAATAATGACATTCGAGGGACAACCAATGCCCAAGGATGCTTTGAAAGGTTCTACTTTTAAGGGTTGGTAGCCTACTGCTGTGCTGACTCAGTACAGATGATGAGCGGCACTGTTTGCGTAACATTGCAGTATTGCCCTGTGTATATATCCAGGAAGACAACAGTAATCATGTCAAATGGCCGAGAGCAACGTTGATTGTTTAACACTGCAATACAAACTCTCGGTGCCCGACCTTGGAACTCGAAAGCAAAGGGACATAGTGCATCTCACCAGACTGAGGGTGATGTCGGCAAAGTAGTAATTCCTATTTCATTTGAATAGCCACTTCCATAAAATTGGGGTTGGTGTATATTATATCAACGTTGTTACAAAGAAATTATTATTTACGGTACCTTAAAACTGATTCAGTGATTATGAAATTAAATTTATTTCTATACTGATTTGAGACTACATTTTACAGAGCCACTTTGCAGCCTTGCAAAACTTGCAATTCGCTGGCTTAGGACCAAAATAGCGTATCTACAATGGTAATCCTATTATGATATGCTATTCTGGTACTAAGCCAGCGAATTGGTCACATACATTAATTATGTAAGTAATATCCCCTTACAAATCTTAATTAAAGAAGTTCCTCATAGCTCAAAATTAATCTTTTAGATCCCTTGAATTTTGAATTAACCAGGTTTTACATACTCTATATTAAATCAACTATTAGCCCAAAATGCACCAACAGAAGGACATTCTTTTTTTTTTAAATATATATATATATATATTAATGAAGCGTAGAAGAGTGATCTCATTCCATAAACTTATCTTCCTACAAGTGTAAACTCTCCCTCATCATCCAAACAAGGGATAATTCATTGCATTATGAATTAGATGAGAATGTGATCCTTAGGTAATTACATCTTATACTCACCCGAAAGTCATCCATAAGACCTAACATTTTTGCAGTGCGCTTATAGATATCTTTGGTGTGATATGGAATGCGCACAGACCCCTCGTGAACTATAGATCCACTCTTTAGTTCTTGGTATGTGATAACAGGACTCCCGTATACCTGCTTCACAAACTGGACGTCATAATTATCCTGCAACCAGAAGAAAACAATGCAATAAGTATTATTTGTTTCAAGACCATTGAATGATCCAATACTGTCTATAATAATTAATTTCAAATACTTCCTTCATTTGAGGCCTGTCACAAAGACAAAGTGTATTACACAATGTTCAATTTTCTTTAAATAACAGCCAATATTATACTATCCTAAAACAACACAACTGTCCCTTTCAAACAGAGTCAAAATGATTTACAACAAGCTATTTCAATGGCTTCAGTTCATTTTAGGGACCTTGGGACATTTTGGTCATCAGCCCCATGTAGCTTAGTTGGGTGTGTGTTGAACATGTCTGATAACCTGTATTTATGTGATGACTGTAGTAGTGTGTTTAACTGTATTAGGGACGGGGATGAGTTAGGTGCCCTGGGACATGAAGTAAGGTGAAATAGAATTTTATTTTGATACTCTTACGGTGTTATTGTTAAGAGTTACTGTAGAGATAATGCCATAGAATTATCCAGTAATATCCCAAAGATTGTTTTGAAACGTCAGTTGAACTCCAGAAGTGTGAAAGATATTTCAGAATCATACCTCCTGATATGTTGTCCATGTTATTTAGCCCTGTGTACTTCAGTGTGTAGTGAAAATTAAATTTAAGAAAAAAAAAAAACAAGGAGAACAAGAGGAAAAAGAAGAACCTAAATCAAGCCATGGGCAATGAAGAAAAGAGACATAAGCACAGTACAGGCTAGTAAAATGAAATTCCTATGAAGTAGTATAGGAGTAACAAGAAGAGACGGGGTAAGAAATGACAAGATCAGGAAAATAGTGAAAAGAGGAACCCTTGCAGGGTAGGATTGAGACATCTGGACTGAGATGGTATGGACACTTGAAGAGGATGGAAGAGAAGAAGATTTTCAAGAGGACACACGCAATGCAGATGCAGAAGAAACGACAAAGGGGAAGACCAAGGGATAGATGGCTGAAGGGAGTGGAGGATTGACGATGGAGAGGTGGTGGGAGGAGAGAACTAAGTGGAGAGGCCTATGTTCCAAACAGACCCGGCCTGAGGCTGGAAACTGTACAAGATGATGATGACCTCCTGATATGAACTATCAATGACAGGTAATCATTGTATCTAGCACATTCAAAGTCACAAGAGACACTTTGCACAAATCATGGATCGAGTCCATACACCTAAACTCTGACCACCTCGAGGTGTAGTGGGCAGTATTCTTGGCTGACCCCCCAGAGGTCAGGATTCGATTCCCGGCTCTACCAAGAAATTTTAATTCTGGTGTGAGGGCTGGAACGAGGTACACTTAGATTCACGAGACAAAACTGAGAAGAGGAGGGCTCGCTTCCTATCTCAGTCATCCTGGAAGTGGTTTTCCATGTGTTGGTAGTTACTCAGTGCTCCGCTGCGTTGCTCTCGGCAGCACTTCCTTGATGCCCTGTCTCGGGGTTTGTCGGCTGGCCGCGTGATCATGTGACCTGGCGCGATTCGAGGCTTCCCGGCGGCATGCAGCACATGGCTGGCTTACATCAGAACAAGCATGGCGCGGCGTGAAAGGGAACGAACTAAATTGTGTCCATCACGGCTACAGCCAGTGTATTTAGTTGTGTAATATGTGTAAATATATAGTTTAAATATATGTGTGTGTGTAACGTATTATTTTTGAATTCCGCTAAACCGAACACCATAACCAGCGAGCATCTCCTGGCTACCGCATGGTAACAGGAATCATTCCGGGAGAGAAAGGAACATTCATACCGGGCCGGATTTGTGAAAGTGTCGTAATGCTAAAATATTACGTGGTCCTCCGGTGCATTTGAGTATACTTTCCGAGTGCGGATATCCTGTGGCGAGAATATTGGAGCACGTGCAACATCATCTCGGCGGCATGCTGTACACGATGGGGAGGACACAAAGGATTATAGGATAAGTGCACATCATAGCAGTTACCGAGGTCAGTCAATCCTTGTATTTCTTTCCTTTTCCTAACTTATCATGGAGTCTAGTGAGAAAAACCCGTTGGTGAAACGAGCGGTCATTAAAGGTTCACTGACACGTATCAGTAAATATGCAGACAAGTTTGTGGCAGGCTCCGATATTAATACATTACGTAGCAGGCTGAAGCAATTGCCTTCACTCTGGGAAGAATATAAGCATGTCCAATGTAAGCTTTCGTACAATCATTCATGGTTCCGTATTGATTAAAAGTCAAGTATAAAGGGAACAGAATTCCGCCTGATCAATACAACATTTTTTCAATCAAGGGGCTATATTAAACCCATTTGGATGGTACATGTTTCGAGGCCTCTCTTGGCCCCTTCATCAGCCATACATATACACATTGTCAGTACAATTATCAGAATAAAATTGAAAAGGTTAAAACTAACATGATATAACAGGATGAAAAGCTCTCTTTACGCAGCTGGCTTCCCTCCCTTATCTCCCGTTCTTCCCTCCCTCTGTTTTTTTTTCCCCCACCTCTGCCACTCTGCGGCAGAGCTCCTTCACCTCCCCTCCCCCGTCCAACACTCTGCTTTGTGTTTCACACTCAGCTGTTCACTTTCACTTGTTCAGCCGGCCAGTTTCTCTACGGTTTCCTGCGTCGAAGTCACGTTTCCTCTACTATGATGTAAGTTTGTTACTTTTCTTTTTCTTTTAATAGCTCTGTTCCGTTCTACTTTTTTCGTTTGTCCCAATTTTATTTGCCGTTACTTAATTCATTTTTCTTATACTAGATTTATTTTCCTTTTAGGTTTCTCCTAAAGCCCACTGTCTACCTGAAGAAATTTTCTAACGCAAGACGCTCAACTTTCTTTCGTCTCCATTTCAAGAGGCTTTCATCAAGCTTGACCGTTTCGACTTTCATGCATGGCGATGTTTTGTTCTTCCCGCCAATGATCCTTCATATGGAGTCAACTAAGTCATTTTATGACTACCAGTTTTTTACATACTTTTAACTTTTTCTATGGGTCGAATTCCCTGGATTTTCGGGCACGGAATTCTGCCATTATACTTTATCAAAACTAGAAGATTTTTACAAGAGTCATATAAAGTTACATTTTAATTTCACATTTTAACATATACTGTTTTTTAATGTGTTTTTTCCATTTGTTTGTGATTTTCGTAAGTTGTTTCTTAGGATAAGTTTTACTTAATTTATTTATACCACAACTGTCCTCATGGTTTTTATGTTTCATTTTCATCCTGTTATATCATGTTAGTTTTAACCTTTTCAATTTTATTCTGATAATTGTACTGACAATGTGTATATGTATGGCTGATGAAGGGGCCAAGAGAGGCCTCGAAACATGTACCATCCAAATGGGTTTAATATAGCCCCTTGATTGAAAAAATGTTGTATTGATCAGGCGGAATTCTGTTCCCTTTATACTTCAATGTAAGCTTGAAATTAATGACGACGAAAATAGTGAAACCCATGAACAGGATAGGGAACAGTTTGAAGAAAATTATTATGATTTAGAAGCCAAAATGACTACACTCATAGATCGGAGCATAACTTCAGAGCAGAATAACGATCAATTATCTCAGCATTCTTGCGGTAATTCACAACAGGCTTCCTTGGAGGTACGATTGTCCGTCATTAACCTCCCTACATTTCATGGACAATATGAGACGTGGACACATTTCCAGGACACCTTTCAGGCATTAATTGTTGATAATTTAAAACTATCAAACATCCAACGTTTCCACTATCTACTGTCCGCACTTAAGGGTGAACCTCACCAACTGATTCAAAATATCCCTATTTCTAACCCTAACTTTCCAGTAGCTTGGGAAATCGTGTGCAAGAGGTACAACAACAGAAAATTGATAGCAACACAACACATCAAGGCTCTGTTGACGTTACCTACTTGTCACAAAGACACAGCATCTGATCTTAGGAAATTGAACAACCACTTAGTAAGCAATTTGAATGCTATTCAAAATCTCAACCTTTCAGTGCCGCTACATGAAGTCTTACTTCAGCAGCTGATGTTAGATAAGTTAGATCCCGCTACCCGAAAAGAGTATGAAATGAAGGCTCCCAGCGATAATTTTCCAAGACTCACTGAGGTATCCACGTTTTTGGAAGAGAGGGCACAAGTGTTGGAGCTAATGATGGCAACACGGGAACAAAGGGGGAACACAGCAAATCCACCCAAGAATCAACATGTGAGGAACAATGACAATCCAGGTCGAGTTAGCTCATACGTATCTACAAGGGAGAAGTGTGATTTTTGTGATGCAGATCACCCGGTACATCGGTGTGAGGGTTTTCTGAAGGCTAGCGTAAGACAACGGTATGAATTTGTCAAAAGGAAGGGTCTTTGCTTTAACTGTTTTAGACATCATAATGTCAGCATATGCAAATCTGATAGGTGTAAGAGATGCCAAGGCAGACATCATACCCTAATTCATTTCGACAGTCCCACAAGCAGTCAAACGACTACAGACAGGGATGCCCCAGCTGGTAGAGGTATTCGAGAAGACGAAGGAGGGCATAGTAAGGCAAGTTACTGCACACTTAAATTCAAGCCACAGTCGCAAATAATGCTGTCTACTGCAGTAATAGGAGTGGCAGACAACAATGGTAGAGTTCACCCGTGCTGAGCGCTACTCGACAATGGGTCACAGTCCCATTTTATAACTGAGTCACTTGCAAGTAAACTTAAGTTGCAACGACACAGAAGCTGTATTCCAATTAGTGGTATAAATAACACTGCGGTCACTGCATCTCAAAGTGTTGATGTTCGTATCAGTTCTAACGTGTCCAATTATGAAACTGTTATCACATGTTCTATACTCCCTCACATAACAGTCAATATTCCGGCAAACTATGTTGATTGTAAATCGTGGAACCTACCTAAAGATATCACATTAGCGGATCCTCACTTCAACGAGCCAGGACCAGTAGATATGCTCATTGGTGCAGAGATTTTCATGCAGCTGTTGCAAGAAGGGTGGCGGAAAAATTGCGATGAATTACCCATTTTGAAGAATACCGCCCTGGGATGGATACTGTCGGGTCCCATAAAATCCCAGGATCGGACCAGTAAGAAGGCGGAAGCACCACCCACTTCATCATTTTTCCTCAGACAGGACGATGACCTCGACAGGAAGATGGAAAAATTCTGGTCGATAGAAGAAGTGACAACTAGAAGAACCAACTTAACCAAGGAAGAGCAGTATTGCGAGGAGCATTTCACAACTCACACCAAGCGGGACGACAGCGGACGTTTCAGTGTAAGATTACCTACAAGGGAAGAAAGTCCACAACTTGGAAAATCTTACAAAATAGCGGAGAAACGATTCAGACTACTGGAACAGAGATTCGAGAAGAGACCTGATCTGCGTGCAGATTACGTGAGATTCATGGAAGAGTATGAGAACCTGGGTCATATGAAGTTGGCTCCAGATATAAACAAGGACGAAGAAGCATGCTGCTATCTCCCTCATCATGCAGTATTGAAGGCTGAGAGTACCACTACTAAAACACGAGTTGTATTCGATGCTTCCTGCAAAACTGACAACGGCGTTTCACTTAATGACACTCTCGCGGTGGGACCTACCGTTCAACAAGATCTGCTATCAATTGTGACAAAGTTTTGTACTCATCAGATTGTGATGACGGCAGACGTTACAAAAATGTACCGTCAGATCCGAGTAGACGACGAAGATGTTAACTTACAGCGCATACTGTGGCAAAAACATCCATCTGAGCTTCTACGCACATACCAACTAAAGACTGTAACATATGGTACTTCCACAGCGTCCTTCCTAGCCACAAGATGTCTAACCCAGCTGGCTGAAGAAGAAGCACATGCGTTTCCCACAGCATCTCGCGTATTGAAACTGGATTTTTACATGGACGATGTATTGTGTGGTAGCGACTCTGTGGAAAATGCTATACAGCTACGAGGAGAACTACAAGAGTTGCTGCAACGAGGAGGGTTCCCGCTCCGCAAGTGGACGTCGAATCACGCGGCTGTACTTGAGACTATACCTAAAGAACTCAGAGAATCACAGTTACCACTACGATTTGATAAGGAAGACAACATCAGAACGTTAGGATTACTATGGCATCCCTTTCTTGACAAGTTCCAGTTTGAGGTCCACATCAAGGAGAACAGTGGAAGCCCCACAAAATGGAAGGTACTTTCAATTATAGCTTCTATATTTGATCCCCTCGGGCTGATAGGACCAGTAATTGTGAGGTGTAAAATTTTCATGCAACAATTATGGCAAGAAAAATTAGGATGGGATGAACCACTACCATCTCCGTTACTTGAAGGCTGGATCAAAATCTTCACTGATCTTCCAGCTCTAAATAACATTCATGTCGACAGGTTGATTCTCTCTACGGGAAGGGTGATCCTCATATAAGTTCATGGCTTCTCAGACGCTTCTGAACGGGCCTATGGAGCGTGTGTTTACATTCGAAGCACCAACCAACACGGGGAAGTTTCAGTAAGGTTGGTATGTTCAAAATCCAGAGTGGCGCCTCTGAAACAACAGTCCTTACCTAGGTTAGAACTGTGTGGAGCTCTTTTGTTGGCACGTCTGGTTGATAAGACTACCAACACCTTAAACCTGAAAATTGACCACACGTTCTTGTGGACTGACTCAACAATTGTACTATCGTGGCTTGCAGCTGAACCAACAAAATGGAAAACGTTCGTCGCCAACCGTGTCTCCGAGATACAGCAATTGACTGGAAGAGCCAAGTGGGGTCATGTGATGTCAGAAGATAACCCTTCCGATATTCTTTCAAGGGGAGAAGGACCACTCAGCCTGCAGTGCAATCAACAGTGGTGGCATGGTCCAGCATGGTTACTACAAGATTTAAGTAGCTGGCCCACTAGGGACTCGAACGACTCTGCAGGTGAACTTCCAGAAAGAAGGGATACGGTGCAATGTCTAGTTAGTGCTACTCCATCAGACGAAATCACGACGAGGTTCTCATCCCTCCGTCGCCTACAGAGAGTAATGGCTTATTGCAACAGATTTATGTTCAATTCCAGAAGGCACAACGTAAGGAAAACGGGACCACTATTGCAGAAGAGCTTGAGACTGGACTTCAGACATGTATCAAGCTTGCTCAGCGAGTGACATTCGCAAGGGAAATAGGCGAGTTGAAGGCAAACTCATCAGTTTCACAGCAAAGTGCAATAAGAAATCTGAACCCCTTCTTAGACGGGAACGACTTATTACGAGTAGGTGGTCGCCTACAAAACTCGTTGAAACCATTTGCAGAAAGGCACAAGATCATATTACCTCAGCGTCACAATGTAACCCAGTTGATTATGGCTGATGAGCATGTTCGTCTGCTACATGCTGGTGCTAATCATGTAACGGCTTCACTTAGGTCCAGATACTGGATAGTAAGCATAAAGAAAGCGATACGGACTGTCATTCACAAGTGTTTGAAGTGTTTTAGACTAAGAGCCACTACAGCCACTCAACTCATGGGACAGCTACCATCTCCTCGAGTGACTCCATCACGGCCATTCTTGAACACGGGAGTTGACTACGCTGGTCCGTTGTACATTAAACAGGGTGCAACCAGGAGCAAGGTCAAGGTAAAATGCTATGTAGCGTTGTTCGTTTGCCTTTGCACCAAGGCGATACACTTGGAATTGATTCGTGACTTGACTACACAGGCTTTCATCGCCGCCTTACGGAGATTTGCTGCCAGGAGGGGAAGGTGTACAAATCTATACAGTGATAATGCTACTAACTTTGTAGGGGCTAGAAATGAATTGTTGAGAGTGCACCAGGCCGAGCAGTGGAAGATAGAAATGCTGAACAACGCAGCCCAAGAAGGATTCACTTGGCATTTCATTCCTCCTGAGTCGCCACACTTCGGTGGTTTGTGGGAAGCTGGAGTTAAATCCATGAAACACTATTTAAGAAGAACAGCTGGCAATGCCTGCTTGACGTATGACGAGATGTACACCCTACTTTGCCAAATAGAAGCATGCCTGAACTCACGACCGCTCGTTAGTCTATCGGACGACCCTGATGAACCATCATTCTTGACTCCTGGCCACTTTCTAATAGGAGCTCCCCTGTTATCCTTCCCTGAACCTGACCTTAGAGATGGTGTGCACTGTTATACTTCCAGATGGCGCTACATTCAAGCGCTGCAGCAGAAGTTTTGGAGACGATGGTCTAATGACTATCTTAATAGCTTGCAACAGCGGCAGAAATGGTTGACGAGTCAGCCTAACCTTCAGCCTGGAACTGTCGTGTTGGTTAAGGACGACAACACTCCTCCTCTTTCTTGGAGGCTTGCAACGGTCGAGGAAACATATCCTGGGAAGGATGGACGAGTGAGTGCAGTCACCATTCGTACCAGCAGTGGAATTTTGAAGCGTTCTGTACATAAACTATGTCCATTGCCAATTCAAGACTAATATGTGCAATTATTTTCAGTGTCATCTTGTGGTTTAGTTAATTACTTTATTCTTGTGTCGCAAGAGTTCAATTTTGACCAGTGTCCTTTATTGTTTGTGTATAGTGTTGAACCTTCTTATTGTATGATTTAACATGTTCATGTCATTGCATTACTATAGGCTGTGTATTTTTGTTCCTAAGTTGTTTTGGTTGGGGTTTGTGTGTGTTTTGTATTCGGCGATCCATACGGACTGGTGGTGAAAGAACTTTAAATTACCACTGTTGATTCATGTAAATCAATAATTTTCTTACAGTTGTTAAATGTGATACATTTAGGTGTGGCGGTATGTTGGTAGTTACTCAGTGCTCCCCTGCGTTGCTCTCGGCAGCACTTCCTTGACGCCCTGTCTCGGGGTTTGTCGGCTGGTCGCGTGATCATGTGACCTGGCGCGATTCGAGGCTTCCCGGCGGCATGCAGCACATGGCTGGCTTACATCAGAACAAGCATGGCGCGGCGTGAAAGGGAACGAACTAAATCGTGGCCATCACGGCTACAGCCAGTGTATTTAGTTGTGTAATATGTGTAAATACATAGTTTAAATATATATGTGTGTGTGTAACGTATTATTTTTGAATTCCGCTAAACCGAACACCATAACCAGCGAGCATCTCCTGGCTACCGCATGGTAACAGGAATCATTCCGGGAGAGAAAGGAACACCATGGTTTCTCCACTTCTACTCCAGGCAAATGCTGGGATGGTTCCTAACTTAAGGCCATGACCATATCCTTCTCAATCCTATCCCCAATTTACATATACTCACACCAGTACAGCCATCACAATAACACAGGTTGTCACACACCTAAATACATGGGGCTATATGACCATGATGTCGCAGCCCCTAAAATAAGCAACAACAACACCTAAACTGTGCCTCCAGCTAGAAGTAGGAATGATCGAATCTCTTCACAGCTATTATATGTTAACTGCTGTCTCACCATATATCCACTGTTTTCTTTTAACAAAAGATGTGCTAATACTGATTTCTTGCTATGGATCCAATGTTAGTAAGTATTTTATTCTTCACAGAACATCAAATGAGTGCAATTTACTCATTATTAGCAATTTAGAGTGCAAGGCTGTCTTCCATTTTCTTCGGTGATGGGGATATGACATAGTCGGTGATGGGGATATGACATAGAAGTACTGTAGTACCTTCATTTACTCTATGAAGCCATCAAAAACGGATAATGAAAGCTAGTTAGTAATGTATGATAGCAACATAATCAACATAGACTACACCATAGCTGTCATTACCACTCTTTAAGCTCATTCACACAAAAGCTATACCTTTTATTTCAAAAGAAAGAATCTGAAGTATTCGGTGGGAACGATATAAAATGCCCGCCATGGGCTCCTATTGGCTGGAGTTTGACATCTAATAGAACACATTGCCAGCGCGTGTTCATTCATTTAGTCGCTTGTTTACTGTCTGTGCCAGAGTTCCTTTCATTGTCTTTGTTTCATTTACATTCAGCATTGATTTTGTTTATTTTTTTGTTTGTTTCCATTTTTACTTTGTTTTTTCTATTATTCTTTTCTTGTTGTTTCTATTGTTTCCCGTCATAATGTTCAAATATTACCGTCTGCCATCCAATAGTCTAAACTCGACAATGTAAAAATACGGCAATTACCTTGTTTGAGTGCTAGGTGCTAAATATTTCTTTACCTTAACCTTAACATTACTTTTGTATTATCACGAAAGCTATTATTAACCATAAAGAGTCACGATTATGCTATATTGTGAATGACCTTCACTCAAGACTCTTCTTTCATCTTGAAGGATAATCATTGTATGTCTGTCTACCCCTTATTATTCCTGTTTTCTAACGGAGTCGGGGATGAGATGTGATTAAATTCTATGTGGCGGATGGTTTTTACGGCCGGATGCCCTTCCTGACACCAAATTCATGAGAGATGAAATGAATGAAGATGAATGAAACTGAGGAAGGATGTGGAAGGAAGCGGCCGTGGCCTGTCAGAAGGTACCGTCCCAGCATTTGCCTGGAGTTGAAAATGGGGAAACCATGGAAAACCATTTCAAGGATGACCGACGGTGGGGCTCGAACCTATGTCTACTGAGTCATCAGAGAGCTTAGCCCCACGGCCTAGCGCTGCGCTTTAGCGAGCGTAGCTACCGCTGTCGGTTAAGGATAATCATTGCATAGTGAGTGTATTTATATTCATAAGATTACTTTGTATTAGCTGTAGAGTGCCCTCTTTGACATATTTATTGAATTGAATACAGTTGATAAAGGAAGCATAGATTAGGTGTGTAATTAATTAATTAATTTATGTACCATATTTCTTTATTTTAATGCACTCGGCATTGACTCAAGATCGACTTTTAAAATATATTATGCATAATTGTACCGAAATAATGTCCGAAGTGTAGCCCAGTGTATTATTCTTATCAACTCATTTACAATAACTATAAAAACTTGGCAACACAGCCGTTCCAAGCTTCTGCTTCGCGTTCTTTCTTTCGAAATACAGGGTACAAGTCCTATTAACGAAACGTACAGTTTCCAAGAATTAAAGACATCGTTTGTTGAAGTCTTACATTCCTCACCATTTCACAAATGATGTGATATGATTACAGAAGGCATGTTTCAACAATATTGAGTTAATGATGGTTTCCAATTTCTTAAACTGTAATAAGTAACTGCATAGCACTGTAGCATAGGGTGAATGTTACAAACCTGACAAATTCTAAATGTGGACATAGCATACTCACCTTTAACAGATAATCTAAATTCAACTGAGTAAAAGGCACAGTCTTTTCATTAAGTTTTATAAACTTCAAGTGTTTTTCATAGAAGTGACCACTGAAACAAAGATGAACATACAAATTAGATAAGTTATACAATAGTCCCGGAACAATCAACACAGATGCTAAACATACATAATGACCCACCATTTACTCTGTTTATTATATACCGTCAACCAGGCTTGAGTAAAGTTGTTGTCTTATTTCTTTTCTTTTTTCTAAAAGCAAAAACTCGGAAAATTTGTTCTGCTTCAGTCCATGCGTATTCTTAAAAACAATTTGTTACTGGTACATGTTACGGACCATCTTATAGCCCTTCTTCATCTAAAAACTGCACACATTAAAATAGTTACCGTACTTACTCGAATGTAACTCGCCATCACGTATATTGCATATCACAACCCTTTTTTTTTATGTTAAATTGCGGTGGAAAAAAATATCCTTGCACACATCTCGCTTTAATTTCAGAGGCCGTCATAAAGAAGATCGTAGTTATGTTTAGTTCGAACCCCCAACCACAGGACATCACTTGGTGCCTGCGATGTTGTTAGTTTTGATGGCGGATGCTTTCTTTCTTTTACGATACTTGTTGCCCATCTGTTGCATTGTCGACAAGCACCAGTATTTTATCTTCATGTTTCATTGTTGTTTCTCAGTTTAGTGTGATTGTTTTCTTGTGTAAGTCGATCTTTAAGTTATGGAGAAACATAGAAGTTATATGGCTGGGTTTAAACTGAAAGTGATAAAATAAGCAGAACATGGTAACAGAGCTTCTGGTTAAGAATTCGGTGTGACTGAATTTAATATGCACTACTGGTGTAAACATAAAGAAGCGCTAGAAACCTATAACCAAACACGTAAGGTGTTTTCATATGTAGCAATGCAGTAAAACAACCATACAAGATGTGATCATCAGCTGTTTTGTCCATGCTCCGCACGATACATAAGTAGCTGCTACATTCAGTTCTTATCCTCGACCCTTCCTTCCATAACTAACTTTGCTACTCCTGGGAGTCTTAGTATGTGTCCCACCAACCTATCTCTTCTCTTCAATGCAGTCACCAGAAATATCTCTCCTCTGCCAATCGTCTTAATACCCATATAATCTTCATCATTCTCCTGAAACATCACATTTCAAATACTTCTATTCTCCTCAATTCTGCTGCGCCAACAATCCAAGTTTCACTTCCATGGAGTGATACGCTCCGGACAAAGGCTTTCAAAAATTACTTCCTAATATGTAAATCTATCCTTGAATCTTAACAAATATATACTACAGTAGTTCTATTCCTAGATTATTCCAAGGCATTTGACACACTGCAGTTTAATTGATTGTTAAAATTAGAATTCATAGGTAATACGGAAATTGATGATGATGATGTATTAGAGGTAGAGCATTGGAAATGTCAAAAGCTATTTTAAAGGCAGGAAGATGGTAATAAAAGTAAATAATGGTGCAAGTGACCCTGTGGTGTAAAGAGTGGTGTGCCTCAGGGGTCCGTGTTAGGACCAACTAACGTGAATAATATTTCGAAAATGAATTAATATTGTAGCTTTCAGTCGGTCAATACGGTAATCATTCCAATTAATGGAAAATGTGAAAAATAACCTGAAATAAATTACATATGATTAAGATTTATATAAATTGTTACGGACTATTGAAGGAGAAAACTAAGGGATGACACGTTTCGCTCGTCATGCGAGCATCATCAGATTCAAATATGCAAGACAAATAATTCAACAAAACACTACCAAACCTACAGTGACACCCACAGACGGTCTCTGCCCTCCAAAAACAAAATACAAGAAATTCTATCAAAAAAATTAGTAAGTGTGGTAATTATTACTGATAAATATTGAGACTTTAAGTACCGAAGAGAACTATTTATTTTAATGTTGCAAAACTTATTGTGCCAATATTAAGGCACCCTTCTCTGCACGATCTACGAAATTCTGACTGACTGGACTGTGTTCAAAGAACGCGGTGATAATAGTTAGGTTTGCCGTACACAATTTAGAAAATTTTTACAAGACTACAACAAAGATGTTTAATAATTATTACCAGAATTGCTTATAAATGACTATCCCCACGAACCTACTACGTTGTCGTAGGAAGGTGGAGAGGTGATACTCCGACGTGGCGCGTCCCAGGTGGCGGATAGGGGGCTCCTCACCAGTTTTGCTGGCGGACTTGAGCGAAATAAAATAGCTCTCGTGGACCAAACACACTCCCATTTCTCATCAATCATCCTATCATATTCCATTCATCACCTTTTCAGATCACATCTGGAATTGTAATCCCTGACTACGGTCAGATCATGGGTCCTAGACCAGACAATTAACTCAAGTATGAACAGTCTTCTAATGAACTCTTCCACCGCAAGGCACCATTCGGATACGGTGGGGTGTCGCGTAGAAGAGTCAGGTGAGTCGGAGCGCCTGGAAACCCGAAAGTCCAAATACAAACTCAAAATTAAAAAACATAGGGAATTTTCATTCTTTGCAACATTAAACATAAATTCGTTAATTAAAATTGGAAAACTTAAGCATTTAACCGATATATTGGACCAACACAAGATCTTAATAACAGCACTTCAAGAACTTAGAAGCATCAAGACCCCATTGAATCTGGAGGATACCGTCTCTACAAGGGACCTCCAGGACCACGAGTTATGAAAAAATGTCCCCCAATTTGGTATGGGTTTTTTAGTACATACCAGTATTATTGATTCAGTGGAAGACTTTTCGTCGAACTCATTAAGGTTAGCAACTTTAACAATTAGGACAGGAAACAAAATATACTCTTTGATAAACGTTCATGCCCCAACTAATGACAGAATGTCCAAAAATTTAGAGATGAAACGGACAAGTTATGGGAAGAACTTGCCTTACTAATATCAAACATTCCAGACACTCATGTTAAAATCTTGCTTGGGGATTTTAATGCAAAAATTGGTCAAGAAAAAAAATTTCGTCCAATGGTAGGTAAGTGGCCAGCTCACAAATTCACTAACAAGAATGGTCAAAGATTAATTACCCTTTGTGAAGAACATGGCCTACGTCTCAAAACTACTAGATTTAAGTGAAGACCACACAAACGTATGACCTGGAAATGCCCTAATAGTGCACTAGGGGAATTCCAGATAGACCATGTTGCAATGGATAAAAAGTTCTACAAAGAAATATATAATGTGAAGGTACTACGTGGGGTCGATGTTGACTCTGATCATTATACATCCAAGATAAAGATCAAGTTAACTCCACGACGTAAACAAAAATCGTCAAACTCGACCATACAAAGGCAATATGACCCTAGATATTTAATAAATAATGTGCCCTATAAGGAAAAGTCTCAAACTCTCTTAAGTGAAAGCTAGAAACGATGGTTGACACACTGAAAACCGTTGCTGTCGAAATTGCCCCTATTAGGAAAAGGAAAAAGCATGCATGGTGGAATGCGGAATGTGATGCTGCAATTCGGAAAAGACATACAGTATGGCTCAATGATCAGCAAAAGAGGACCACACAATCGCGAGAAGCATTAACCATTGTTCGAAGGGAAACTGCCAAAGAAATTAGGAGAATTAAAAGAGAAAATCAAAAGAAGTCCATACAAATTATTGATGATTCCTTTAAACAACACAAAACAAGGGACTATTACAGGACATTTCGTCAATATCATTCTAAATACAGCCCTCCTACACTATTAATGAAAGGTAAAACAGGTCAACTAGCCCACAATGATACTGATAATGCTAAAATTCTAGCAGATTATTTTAGAGAACTACTAAATGCTGATGAACCTAAGGAATATCTTGATTTTGAGCTTAATCCAAAAAATAAAACAAATTTACCGAACATTATTCCTCCTGACTTGACTGAAGTATGTGCAGCGATTAATTGGCTAAAAAATTATAGAGCAGCAGGAGAGAATTCATTGGTAGCAGAACTATGGAAATATGCAAATGAACAAACCATCTCCAACCTCCATAAACGCCTCATCGATGTATGGAATTCGGAACAAATACCAGAGGAATGGAGAATGGCTGTAATCCACCCAATTCATAAAAAGGGTGATAGATCAGACCCGAACAACTACCGTGGGATTTCTTTGCTTGATGTAACATACAAGATTCTATCTAGAATTATCTTGACAAGAATTCAACAACAACTCAATCAAGAACTAGGAGAATATCAAGGAGGGTTCCGACCAGGTCGCAGCTGTCCGGAACAGATCATCAGTCTGAAATGGATAATGAAATATCATAGAATGAGACAAAAGGATTTGGTCATTACTTTTGTGGATTTTAAGAAAGCTTATGACAGTATCCATCGAGGGTCATTACTTAACATCCTTAGGGAATTTGGGTTACATCAAAAGCTTATCAACCTCATCGGCATTACTTTGAAAGATACTAAATCAAAGGTTAAATTTCGAGGAGCCTTGTCTGAACCATTTGATATCCGGACTGGACTTCAACAGGGAGATGGTCTATCACCGTTATTATTTAATTGCGTTCTTGAAAAGATCATGCGTGAGTGGAACAAAACTTGTCCTCCAAATGTAAAGATGGGTACAAATATAAAACTGAATTGCTTGGCTTTTGCAGATGACCCTGCACTGCTTGCAACCAGTATAGATGAGGCTGAACACCAAATTGAAGAACTTGGGTCTATTGCAGCAAAAGTAGGACTTCAAATTTCATTTGAAAAGACTGAAATAATGGCATCCTTTGATGTGGAAACACAAGCTATTACATTGATTAACAATAAAGAAATTAAAGTTGTACATAAATTTAAATATTTAGGGGAGATTATAACATGGAATTTGAATGAGAAAGCGTCAATCGAAAATAGAACAACAAAGTTAAGACAAGCGCAATATATTACTTGGCCTAGTTACAAAAAAAAATCACTCTCCATAAATGCCTAATTACGGCATTATGAATCAGTTATTAAACCAGAAGCAATATATGCTTGTGAAACACTTTTCCAGTTAAACACTCGATCAGTTACTGACACAATACAGAAGACTGATAGAAGAATTCTCAGAACTATAATTAATAAAAAACATCAGGTGGATGGTCAATGGCATCTATTACCAAATGAAGTGGTTTATAAAGAAACTGAGTCTATAATCGATACTATGCGAAAAAGGCGAATTGATTTTTTTTTGTCATATCTCATGCCTGCCGGATACCAGACAATTAAAAGTATTATTTAATTATTTTTTCAAAAGTAAAACAAAGAACTCTTGGTTTATGGAAATTCAAAATGATCTGGAAGAACTCGGCTTGACAATGTCCCAAATTGCTAACAAAGATGAGAAGAATATCTTGAAAAACAAGAACATCCGACTTCCCTTAAAAACCTTTACCCGCGAAACTTACACCATAAGCGATGCAGAGAGAGCGGCAAGGTCGACTAGAATGAAAATGTTTTGGGAAAAGAAGAAAAATAAGAAGCTGAATCTTTAATATTGTTTTTGAGACATGAATACATGTTTTGGTTAAGTGCTCCAATGAGGGCGTAACATATGTAAATAAATAAATAAATAAATAAATAAATGACTATCCCATCAACAAAAACCATCTTCCTCCCCCAAACTAATCTATGAAGGTGTAGCTACTATCGCTGTTATACACTTAAGCAGTATATAAAACTACAGTAGAATTGAGAACTAATATGCGGAAATGGACCACAAGTACTCTGTTGTGATGAATAAAAGCTATAACTACAACATAAAATATTGTTTGTCTACTACAAATGTGTTCAAAGATTATTTTAATTCAAACATGCATTAAATTATAATGAAATAAACCTCTTTAGTTTTCTTTGAAAATAAAACTTACTTGCTGACTCCAACTTTTCCGAACGTCCGTGTTCGAGACAGCTCTGGGCGGATGCAAGCACGGTTCCGCCTTTGCTCAGGCTGGCGTACCCAGTCGTCCCAATACCTAGTAAACAATACCAAAGGACATCTCATGTCTTCATATGCAGTGTCAGAGCTTAATTTCTAAATTTAGAATACTGGAGCTCTGAAGAATCGGGCATGCCTCACAGGGAAATTCTGAAAAATTATAGACCTAATCAAATATTTATTATTACAACAGTAGTAATCTAAGAAAAATTAGAAAATAAATTTTCCTTTTCACTTTCCTAATAGGAGAGTAGTAATCTGAAGTGGCTATACAAGCAATGGTTTTCAACAACCAAATTCAGGCACAAACATTAAGAATATAAGAGAAGCTTTCAGATATCTCACACCTCTCAAAAAGTTAATCACATTCAATGTCAAGCTGGAGGGGAATCTGTTGGCATAAAGGGGGACCAAGGTCCATACCAACAAGACAATTCTATCTGATGCTGCTATAAGGATCATCAGGTTGTGAACTTAAATCATATGGAAGCCAGACGACAAGCCAATGGCAAAAAGAAAGAAGGGATAAAGATGACCAAATTTGAGACAATATGGGCAGTTCGGTTTCGCTAGGAAATATTGTAGAATGCTGATTAGTTCGGCAGCTTTTGTTGCTAAGTCTCCATGTGTGGCTGCCTCTACCTGGGTGGAGATGGTAATTACATTAGAAGTTCCCTTAGGTATTCTTAATGATTTCACATCAGGGTAGGTTGGTTGGTTCTTAAGTTTAGGGGCTGCAACAACGCGCTCATGTAGCCCCGTGTACTTTGGGTGTGTGTAGAATCTGTCTGATAACCGGTGTTAATTGTGATGACTGTATTAGTGTGTGTTATCTGTTTTTTAAAAGCACTGCAACTTAGAATTTTTCAAATAGTTCCTACTTTTGCCGCCAAGCACCACCGGCAACGACTACTAGGCCAAGTTCATGACTTAGCTACTAGACGCCACCACAGCCGGCTCTTGGCAAGGAACGTAGAAACTTAAGAGTGTTGTTTACATACTTAACGTATCCAATTTAGCTTCACACAGGTGCAATTAGTGGAAGGTTCTTTAACATGCCATAAATCTATGACATGGGACCGCTGGCTTTACTTCCCCTCCGAAGGAAGGCATACTGAGGGATTTTTAACGCTCTTAAAAAATCCGACGGCTTCGGCCGGGTTTGAACCCCACATCAGGATAGGCCTATCCAATTTTATGAAGATACCAACTTTATAATGGGAAGAATAATAAAAAAGAAGAAATATCACGGGAAGTAATAGTAAAAGGAGAGGAAGAAGCACCGATTACATGGTGTGAGGTAGAAAATGTCCTAAGAGTATGACTAAAGGGAAATCAACAGGCATAGATGAACTCAGTGCCGATATGATTAAAGCAGCAGGAATCTGTGGAATACAGTGGCTGTACAGAGTGTTGAATGTTATCTGGAAGGAAGAGAAAATACCTACAGACTGGACCAAATGAATTCTAGTACCATTATTCAAGAAAGGCAACAAACGAAACTGTGAGATCTACAGAGGCATAACACTCCTATCCCATGGGCTAAAAATAATGGAAAAATTATTGAACAAAGGTTAAGAACAGCCATCGAACCCTTACTGGAAGAAGAACAATATGTATTCAGAAACAATAGATCAAGTATCGACTTGGTGTTTGCCACCCGGATGATTATTGAAAAACATTGGGAAAAAGGAAAAGATCTGATCCTTGTATTCCTTGAATAGAAAGAGAAAAGATCTGGGAGAGTCTTAAAAATGGGAATACTGTATATCCACACCATTAACAAATAGAATCAAAATGCTTTATGAGAACTGTCAGAGTTGTATCCAGATCGATGATGGCCACTCGAGTTGGTTTAAGACAACAAAAGGAGTTCAGCAGGGTAGCGCATTGTCAACATTACTATTCATAATAGTGATGGTCAAAATAATGAAAAAAGTAAAACACCAATTTAACCACGAGGAACTGAAAGCTGCAGCCTTTGCTGATGATATGGTCACACAGGGAAACTTGGAAGAAGAAATCCGACAAGACATATGTAACATAGGACTGGATATGGCAGAAATAATGGAGCAGGAGAAGTAGAAGGATAGACAGCAGTGGAAGAGGCTAGTTTACAACACCCGGGTGACTGGAGTTGGATACGGATGATGATGATGACAAACAGTTTTGTGTTATGTTTCCAAAACTCACAACCTACAAGTGGGAATTCCACCTACTCTGAAAGTATTATCCAACCATCATTTCACTGTACAACAACAATGGCTATTTATTTTCAGTATGTCCCACAAAAAAGCAAGGAAGTGTTATACAGAAGCTACTATATCCCGATACTGACCTATGCATCAGAAACGTGGATAATGAAGAAAAGAGACATAAACAGAATACAGGCAAGTGAAATGAAGTTCCTGCGAAGTAGGATCGGAGTAACAAGAAGAGACAGGGTGAGGAATGAAAAGGTCAGGGAAATAGTGGAAGAGGAGCCCTTGCAGGGTAGGATTGAGACATCAAGACTGAGGTGGTATGGACACTTAAAGAGAATGGAAGAGAAGAAGATTCCCAAGAGGATACATGAGATGCAGATGCAGAAGAAACGACCAAGGGGAAGACCAAGAGATAGATGGCTGAAAGGAGTGGAGGAATGTGTCAAGAAGAGAGGCGAGGACTGGACTAGAGTGACAGCGGAGAGGTGGTGGAAAGAAAGGACTAAGTGGCAAGGCTTATGTTCCAAACAGACCCAGCCTGGGGCTGGAAACTGTACAAGATGATGATGATGATGATGTTAATTGTGATGCTTCTAACATTAATACAAAAGCTTCACTGTCCTAATCCAATCCAATGGAGCAAAGCCTACTTTCATACTGAATATTACTAAGAAATACTCACGAAGGGGGCCACTTAGGTGCCAGCTCTGTCCACAGGTCTTTGGTCAGCATCCAACCCAACCCAGGAAAGAAATCTGTACGGTAAAGCAGTTCTGAAGCATTTTCATCCACTAGTCCTGCCTTGCCATTATCATTCCATGCTGATACACACCACAGTGTGGGATCTTTCTTCAGAATAGGAAATGTGCCTAAGAAATACTCAAAGAAGTCTGGAGAAATATCCAGGTCATCTGCAACATAGAAGTATACAAATGATGCCATCAAAAGCCTGTTTTATTTTTAACACTCACAAGGAGAGGTCGCCATGTGGTTTACTAGAAAAGTGTTCAAATTTGGAGGGTTTGCTCTTCATAAAAAAATATTTTTCCCCTGTTCGAGCGTTTTTGCCAATGGGCCTTAGTGTGTTCAAAATTGAATGTTTAAAATCAATCCTCAAATTTTTGTAGTCTTATTCCCGCACGCGTTCCCGGCTCGTCTCTGTGGCGTAGTTGCTAGCGTGTTGGCATTGGGAATTGAAGTTACCGTGATCAAACCATACCTTGATAAAAAAAAAATCTTTTTTCTTTGACATTTTAATTTTATGTTTGTGGTACAATATTTAAGTTGGTAGATTAAATCAAGTACTTTGTTGTCTGTTGTTTCTTTTTCTATTTACAATATTAATAAATATTTACGTTATTGTTTACATTATCTATAATATTTGTCACATTTTCACTGTTCATCTGACAATGAATCGCTTGAACTTGACCCAATGTTACACTTATTTGGGTGGTATTTTTCATAGAAGCATTGGAAACAAAGCATTTCACGACAATGAGCACAATTAATAAATGCAGGTGGGTTTTCATAGAAGCATTGGAAACAAAGCATTTCGCGACAATGAGCACAATTAATAACTGCAGGTGAGGAGCAAGAATAGCACCTTGAGCCTATTACTTCACTTTGCTTTGTTAACTCTGCTGCAAAGAAAGCATATTTTATCATGTCTATGAAAGCATTAGATGAAAGTTGGTGATGAATCAGTGAATGGATTTTGACAGCATCTTCTCTCATAGACAGATCTTTGTCCCCATGTACAGCATGGACCGAGTTTTGTAGTTTGTTAATGAGACCTTTGACCTGCAAACACTAAAGAGAGTATGCTTACACCTTTATTTCATATGATAAGCAAAGTATTCATTAGACGCACTTATTTTTATTACTTACTTGTCAAAAAAAGGTAGATACCGCATGGTTGGTAGAACGGGGTGCAATGTGGTGCATGTTGGTCGTTAAGCCGTTCAGTAGGTTCAGATCCAAATCATTCGACATTCTTCTTTTTTCCCACGAATGGCATTACTACATTTTCAAGAAAACTTCGAAAGTGATCTTTTGTCAACTTTCCAGATTTTGAAGCAGTTACAAAAACGTTGCCATATTCTACGGGTAATTTCTCTACATTGCCGGCTACACAGGGCCGAACATGCTCCTTGGTTCTTGCATGCAGAGAAATACCTTAGGAAGAAGTTTCCTGGATAGTGTTACAGCATACTGTGCAGTATAGCTGTGTGTAACCTTATTAAAATCTCCCAAGTACACTTCTGTCACTTTTTCTCCTTCGGTAGGTAACGTCCTTTGTACATCTACCCTGTACCCACAACCTGTCTGATCCGTTGATATCACAAAATCTTTCTTATATTTTCAGGATGCTATTTTCATTGCAACACGTTTGTAAAACATTTCTGCTTCTTTCAAAATTGCATCCACGTTCAAACCTCGTTTCGATTTGATGTAATGCGTTACAATACTTTGTCGGATTCTGTATTTCGCCTTGAATTTCTTAACCCAGGTATCGGATGCTGTGAAGCGAAATTCTTGACTTCGATGCTGGATTGCAGCTTGCGCTGCCCATGTCTGTAGCATTTTGGTAGTTACTGGCTTTCTTTGCTCGCGTGCCTTGTGAAATCGATCGAGGGTCCATTTCTCGATCATTATACATTTTTATCTGCAGCTACCACCTTCTGAAAGTTCCGCTACCCACCATTTCATGAGACTTTTGTTCCGAAGAACAACTGCCTCATGCCGATGAATGGTCTTTAGAAACCAGCTAGGATGTTCTTTGACCATGTTGATAATTTTGATTTTCACGTCCAAAGGAATAAAATTAGGTGATTTCGGTTTGTCCGCTTGCACTCCATAATCTTCTGTATCAGTTGCGCTATATAATGGGGCTACTTCTAAGCTATTGCCATGTGTAAGAATATCCATGTTTTCCAAATTTTCTTCTCCCTGGAAATCATCATTGCCTTCCTCCAACAGTTCGATATCTTCCACAAAATCCATTTTTTTCAATACCTTGATAATGGCCTCTGTAAAACGTTTACCCATAAGCGTTGCTTTACGTGTGACATTTGACGGTGAGCTAAAATCTTCAAGGATAAGCTTGCACGATTTTAGAGTCTGCATGCATATGTGCAGTGCATCTGTAATGTCCTGCCATGAATTAACTCTAAGACCATCACATTCGTAGTCTTCATCGTTTGTAAATATTGTAGAAGTAGGTGGCGGCGATCCCATGTTACCGTCAATGACCGTGCTTACCGCGTTCTAGATACTGTTGATTGTAGACAACCATAATATTGAATATGCAGAAGCGTCAATCAAGACCTCCGTCTTACCGAACCCGCTTATACCGCACTTGCGCGACGAAGAGTGTCCCGCGATATTACTCACAGGAGTTCTGTATCGAGTTTAGGATACAGAAAGTTTAGCTTGATGGTGGAGCAGAGTGGAACAGAGGAAAAGGCTCTTGCACTCCTGCATTAGGCTCGGTGCAGTGCGCATGAACGTAGCGTCGCCGGCCACGCTGCAATTAAATTCTAACGATTAAACCTTACGACACGTTCAAGCGTCAGGGAAGAATAATGTTGTTAAAATATCGTACATAGCTCCAAAACTAAAGAGACCACAGCAAATACATTGTAGAAAACACAAAAGACTATAAGGGATGTATCAGTAAAAGAAAAAAAAAGTGCTGACCAAGGTTTGACTCGAACTCGAAACCTTCAATTCCCCATGCCAATGCGCTAGAAACTATGCCACGGAGACGAGCCGGGAACGCGTGCGGGAATAAGACTACAAAAGTTTGACGATTGATTTTAAACAGTCAATTATGAACAAACTAAGGATCATTGGCAAAAACGCTCGAACAGGGGCAAAATATTTTTTATGAAGAGCATACCCTCCAAATTTGAACACTTTTCTAGTAAACCACATGGCGACCACTTCTTGTCAGACCTATGAAGCAACAAACGACAAATATTATGTAAGTTCTATATTTAGGAGACAATCGACAACTAAAAGCTATTTTTCTTCAATACCTTGTGTTTATAGTATTATTCTTTAAAGCATTGTCAAATTAGCAGTCTTAAAATAAAGCATTTACAATTTAAACTGTAAGTAGATGCTTTCAATTTGCTTAATCTCATGATTAAAGTTAAATTTTTGTTGTTTCCGCATTTAAAAATCCTTTAGCATGTAGCAAACTGGTATCAAATGAGGATTTTGTTCAATATTATAATAATATAAAATCACACATCACATTATTCAGAAAATATAGAAAACTGACAAAGAAGAACCCAACATACAAATATACATATAGAAATAGACCCATTTTTGCCATAACTGTACACACAAACATTTAGTTTACTTAAAATTACGCATCTTGGTCAAAGGCCATGATACCCTTCTATTGAAGAATTCCACAGTCAACACAAAAGAAAGCTAATTTTTGCTAACGAATAAATATTTAGAGCATTTTTACAAAGGTATTTTTTTTAAGTTTCTTTACTTTGTTGATAATACAGAATAACACACTTAATTTTCAGTTAAATGATAGTTTCACATTTTAACACTAATTAAATACCACTAAAATCCACTCAGTGATCATAGAACATGAAGGTACATTAACCAAACACCTTAACACAAATGTAAGATTTTAAAATGAAGACCAGTCTACCTTGTCAACACTAAATTTATTGACATACTGTATATTAAATCTTAGTACATGTTTCGGCTTCTTTTCGAGCCTTCGTCAGCTATGACAAAATTACTATAAAACACAAATTATAAGCATAACCGACAATTTGGAAAGTCTTTTGATATGATTTTATGACTTTTGTCATTCTTCTAGATTTTCCCGTATTGATTTGATATATAGCAACAATATCCACTTTGCAATTCAAAATGTTTTTATATGATGTCCTTAACTTTTTTGATACATGTTTCGGTTCTTGTGAACCTTCTTCAGTCAAAACACATTCTCATATGATGATCTTGTTACACTTATAAAAACTCATTTTTACATTCGTCAAAATTGTTAAAAATAGACATAAAATACTTATAGAATTCAATTATATATTTGACGTTTAGGTCTTAGGCCCTTCGTCACTGAAATCCCAAATTTTAAAATCAGGACCCCATTGTACAAGTGTCTTGTTAAAATCGTGTATAAAAATCCTTGCGGCTATGGGTGAACGGAAGATCCTTGCTTATAACTTTGTTATTTTTGATTTAACTACCGCAGATTTGAAGATGTTGGAGATAGCACCTCACTGTTTAAATGATGTACAGATGTGTTGTTGAACTGCTTTGTTCACTGGCGAACTGACCGGCTTTGGTACTGTAAGTGTTTTTTTTTGCCCTTCGTCGTTGAAATCCCAAATTTTAAACTCAGGACCTGTAACTTACAGTACCAAAGCCGGTCAGTTTGCCAGTGAACAAAGCAGTTCAACAACACATCTGTACATCATTTAAACAGTGAGGTGCTATCTCCAACATCTTCAAATCTGCGGTAGTTAAATCAAAAATAACAGAGTTCTAAGCAAGGATCTTCCGGTCACCCATAGCCGCAAGGATTTTTATACACGATTTTAACAAGACACATGTACAATGGGGTCCTGATTTTAAAATTTGGGATTTCAACGATGAAGGGCCTAAGACCTGAACTTCAAATATATAATTGAATTCTTTAAGTATTTTATGTCTATTTTAAACAATTTTGACGAATGTAAAAATGAGTTTTTATAAGTGTAACAAGATTGTCATATGAGAATGAGTTTTGACTGAAGAAGGTTCACAAGAACCGAAACATGTATCAAAAAAGTTAAGGATATCATATAAAAACATTTTGTATTGCAAAGTGGATATTGTTGCTATATATACCCATAACATCACTTAAAAACTAAAAATTACAAAATTTTATTCCAATTGTTTGGTGAAAGCAAACTAATTCAAAAGTTTAATTCATATCCTTTCTATCAAGAAAAACTTGTAGAATTCAAACCTTGTTAACAGTACCATCTTCCACACACAAAAAATGACAATAAATAAAATCTTATCTATCTTTCCCTTTCTGGCTTGACAGTGTCACCCAGTATTTTGTCATTACAACTTCTTGCACGAAGTATCAATAAAAAGAGATATCGCCCCAACCCCAGTTTAATTCAAGGTCTGTGAGACAATGCACCATAAAACACTGAAAAGCTCAATAGAAAATGGAATTCCTAGTGTTTGAACAACAAATTTTTCATCACCAGACTATTCTATCACATTTGCCCCAGACAGTCAATCTTCCTATCATTCCTTCTTGATCTTTATAATGTTTCACGGTACTTAATATTATCAGCAGAAGCAATTGTAGCGGGTCTGTAAGTGCCAAAAATAAAAGTGTTCAGGAAAGACAAAAAGAATGCGTATGTTACAAACTACAGCATTTACTTTAACCAAATAACCTTGTAAACACTCTTCTTAAAGACACTAACAAGATGGATAGAATTTGCATAGCTTGGAAATTTAGGCACTCGATAAACATAAATTAAAGTCAAACCTTGAGAACGGCACGTTCACCCTGAAATCAACATTGGCACTGGAACACAGCCCATTTCGCAGAAAAACATAATTAATAATTTTTGGGCATTTACAGCCTTTAACCCTATCCCGCCCTTAGCGCCCGAAAGCGCTCGTCTCTTGACTTATCCTTCTGTCCTTAGCGCCCGAAAGCACCCGGTTGCATTATCTGCACACGTCTGCCATCTATGCGTCAGGTTTGTAGTTTTCTCAACTCTAAAGTGTTTATAAAGCATTTACGAAAGTGCAGTACAATCCACAAGGCAGTGAAAACAAAACAATAGCGTAAATCTATCATGAACTTCCGTGCTCACTGATCAGGTGTTTCGTTCGTAAACAAGGCGGGATTGAGTAATGCAGATAATGAAACCGAGCACAATATAGGCGAAGAAAGTGACGCAGAATCATTTAATAGCGGTGAAAATGAGTTTTTAGTCAGTGAAGAATGATGATAATTTCAATGATAATAGTGAAGTATGTGAAAACGGAGACCAAGAAATCGGTCCTGACGGCGATGCTCCGGCATTTCAGGTAACACAAACATTTCGTTTTTTTACTACGAATGAGTTTTTGGAGAAATTATTTCGTAGTTTCATTTGGTTGTGCTAATAAAAGGAATATTCCAATCGTTAGTATCGATTCTTTAAAAAAAAGTAGAGTAATAAGTTTATGCTTATACCGGTATTGGTTTGTATCGCGCCGGCCCTCATTTCTAGTATTTGACAATTATAAATAAAACTGAAAAGTACGTATCATGATATGAATAGACAATGTTTGTTAGGCGATCTCCTCACTTTGGTAAATGTTGTATAATATAATGAAAGTATTCTCTACTATGTGAGAGTTATAGGTTATGTTTACATGTTGTCTGGCGATTTCTCCAGTATCACCAAGATACTGGTTTGAACCAACAACCTTAGGACTCCAAGAAGGGAGATATGGATGTGATGGTATGTTTTCTAACATTGTTTAAAAATTTGAATACATTATGGTCAGTCGTTTTCATTATATTATACTTTTTCTGAAACAATGTACTTAGGTTCATTTCTTTCTAAATAATAGGGTAAAACCTGGGGATAGGCAACCTGAAAATATGGGCGGGAAAAGGTTAAGCTGGACACACTACTATTATTTCCACAAAAGGTAATTAATTACGACTTCAATAAGTTGCTAGAATAATAATAAAGACTTAATGAAATATAAAAAAGAGAAAATATTATTGTAGGTGACCAATGTACATGGAACTACCTATAAAGCATTTGTTGCTAGAGCATTTCTTTAATACTTCCTTCAGTTTCCACAATTATATTAAAAGAACTTATGAATGAAATTCAGAACTCAATGCTGACGAACAGAAAGTAGCCTTACCTTCCACTATAATAACAGTATTGAAGTTGAATTTAAAGAAGGTTTCATTGAGGGCCCAGCCATAATGCCTCGCAATATTGAAGTAACCACGGAACTTCTTTTCCTTCGGAGGTACCTCAATCTCATTCTGGTCTGGTTGCTAGCAACAGAAAAATATTCATGAACTTAAAAACATCCTAATGAATTTTGTGGTTCTTATATAAAGAAAGAAAAAAATAATTGTCACCATAACTGCTAATTATTACCGATCTGACAAGTCTCGGCCATTCTGAAGTGAGTGTAATGTCAACTGTTTACATCTGTTTATCGGCACATCAAGGGCTGTAGTGGGGCATGAGGGAAGGCATGCACTCTCTGCATCAAGCCTTATTGACACTAGGAGATTGTGTGCTGTTCTGCTGCTTGTGCTAATATAGACAGTAATATAATACAGTAGAACTTGGATAATTCGAACCTCAAGGGACCAGTAAGAAAATTCGAATTATCCAAACATTCGAATTAAGAAAGTTCTTTGAAAAGGGTAGATATTAAATATATTGTACTACGTTTACATAATGATTTACGTTCAACAAAGCAGATAAACAGACAACGGCACTGTATAATAACTGTATCATGAATAACCTCAAAAGTTTCAAATGATAAAATAAAACCAAATGGTACTATTCACCTATTTAACGACAGTAGTAATCCAGCAATCTAGTTAAGTCTTAGAGGAATGTACTGTTTTTCATAAAAGTTTGAGATTATTACCGGTTTCCTACAGTTAAGTCTCTCGGCCATCACAAAAGAAACTAACAAATTTAAAAGAAACGGAAAAAAGAATCACCTACGTCATTCCCACATTAAAAAACGCCTAAATTCTGTGATGTGGTTTGTGGCTTGGGCTGCACTCGGAACTGTTTTTTCGGGAACCCTCTTGTTTTTCGGAATTTTTACACGTAAAAACTTCGAATTATCCAAAATATAATTCGAATTAACCACGATTTTTTAGCATTGATTGTATATAAAATGCTAGGGACCAAGAAAAAAATTCGAATTAAAGAAGATTTCGAATTATAGAAGTTCTAATTAGCCACGTTCCACTGTACTACTGTAATAATACACTACTCTTCAGGTAAATGCATGAATTCCTCAAAATTATTCACTTAGCATTAGTCTTGAAATACCCAATGACCAAACGCAAAGTTCATGTCACAATGATTCACCAACATACAATGCAGACTGTACCGGTATCTCCAGGAAAACAAATTGCATCATACTGTTGAAAACTTGTAGTACATACATCTACCGCTGGCTAGGAATTGTCAGATGTGTAATACGAGAAAATCAACATCCCCATTAGTAACTCACCACAACATGAAACCATTTAAATTAATGGATGTAAACTGTCATACAAGAGGAAAAAGCACACATACTACAGGCAAATTCCGAACATGTTACAGCACAGAAATAAATAAATTTGAAAATTGAAGAAGGCATTATATTGCACTTCAATTAGCAGCTTCGGTAGCATAGTTGGTAGCATGCTGAACTGCTATGTCCAAGATTGCGGGCCCAAACCTGGCTGAAGTCGTCGGATTTTTAGAGCATTAAAATCCTTCAGTATGCCTTCCTTCGGAAGGGAAGTAAAGCCGGCGGGCCCATGTCATAGATTTCTGGCATGAAAAAGAACCTACAACTACAAGTGGTAGTGTGTAGCAAAATGTGTAGGTTATATTTGGCTGGTTAGAAACGCTCTATCAAGTTCCAACGTTCGCCGCTATGTGTTAGTGACAGTAGCATCTGGGAGCCCAAGTTGGAACTACTTGAAATTGAACTTCTTGGGAGCCCATGGGGAACAATTAAAATTCCCCACTATGGCCATTCGGCTTAAATTTATATACTATTTGGTTCAGTCATGGTTCCGTATTGATTGTTAGTTAAATATATTAAAAGGAAGTGAGACTCCGCCTGATCAATACTTTTTATAATTAAAACACAATGGTACATATGGTACATGTTTCGGGGTTTCATCAGCCATACATCGAGAAAAACACTTGTCATTATCATTAAAAATATCCTAAAAAATATAAACAACTGTCGCACCTCTAGCAAGAGATTACAAACATCTAGACCCTCAATGATACCAGCAGTTGTCAACAGACCATTTTAAACTTAGTGGAGTGTTTTTATATAAAAAACATTGGACCGTATCTAATATTTTCAGGGCCATAAGGACCCAATGTGAACATGGCAAATCACATTTACCAACATAAACTTCCAGTGATCAAATTGTAATGTGTTATTTTTACTGTGTTTTTTTATCTTATGTGTTTGTACTAGTTCTATGTTCCCCCGTTTTTGGATATGTCTGTTGCACCACATCATTCCTCATATGTTTTCGCTGTCGCTTTCATCCATTTCATTTATTAATTTCACGTTAAATTCATATTTTTTAGGATATTTTTAATGATAATGACAAGTGTTTTTCTCGATGTATGGCTGATGCAGGGGTTAATATCCCAAAACATTTACCATATGGGTATAATGTAACCCATTGTGTTTTAATATAAAAAGTTTTGATCAGGCGGAGTCTCTCTTCTTTTTAATATATTAAATTTATATGTAATTAACACATAGCACATGTTCTTTGCTCTGACGTCTGGCTGCGTGGCTCAGGGGTAACGTTCTCGCTTGCTGAGCCCAAGGTTGCAGGTTCGAAACCTGGCGCAGTCAGCTGGCATTTGAGGGTGCGCAAATGCGAGGGAGCCGTGTCAGTACATTTACTGGCACGTTAAAGATCCCCTTCAGGGCAAAATTCCGGCACCCCGGCGTCTCTAAAAGCCAGTGTAGTTAAAAGGGACGTAAAACCAATAACATTATTATCTTTGCTCTGAGGATGGTGTGAACTATGTACAAAATAAATTAATGAATATCGGAAAAATCCATGGAAATCTTGACTAACCAAGTTTTATGAGTGAATTTCCTTTTTCCCCTAGCAAATATTTAATTAATTTAATCTTGTAATGACCAAATACGATATGAGAGATCTTTTACGAACCGACATCGTATAAACTAGTAGTGCCTTTCTAAAATCCAAATTCCTTGGCCAGGAATCGAACCCACGATCTTGGGATCATGAGTCGGTCACTCAACCACTGACCCGCCAAAGAAATTGGGAGGATATCCCGTAATTCAATGAACATAATCAACATCTAAAACAGATAGTTCAGAAATTGTATACCTCAATACGAGTTATTTCATTTCCATAGGAAGCAATGACTTCGGCGGTGGGTTTGTGTCGGCAGTCCTGTGATACAATAATTGGAAACTGTTCAGCTGATGGACGATATACCAACAGTTGGTCGATACACTTCTTGACCGTGATACGGTTGCAAGCGAAAACCAACACAGCGATGACAGCATCACCACGCGGCAATGGGCGTTGAGCAATAGCACGCATCACCTGCGACAAAACACATATAAAATCTATCAATCTAAACAACAGGAAGGGTGATTCTTACACTGAGGAAAACAATAATAAAATATTACTTCCTCGACTTTCATCTACATGACTATACAGTACTCTAAACTTATATACAGTAAAACATCTACCGTATTTACTTTGTGTAAATTCCAGTCACATATCTTATCTAGACATAAAAACTGTTACAAACTTATGGCTAGGACTGCAGTAATGGTTTCCCAGATAGCAATTAATAGTGGGTAAATATGAAAATAGGGTATCTGTAATTGGCTTGTACAATGTAGGAAAGACAGCAATGGAAATCAGGAAGAGGTTTATCTATCGGACAATCTAGCAATTTACTGAGACAGGCAGTGTAAAATAGCGCACAAGGCTTGGTCATCTTCACAGTGTGAGAAAAATTGCAGCCCATCTCTCGTGAAATCCTATCCTGTTTGAATAACTGTTTCCCAAAGGATACAGGATATTTTTTCCTTTGAATGAGTGTAATAAATAACTCATGAACAAATACTTCCAAAAAAAATGATCTGGTTAGCTCAATTCAGTATTGCCAGCATTTCGCCCCAGTTTACTATTGGGTTTGTCGGTACACCTCACAAAGACGCTTGGCTAGTACATACTGGGAAGGCCACAGCAAGGTTTAAGATGCCACCAGCAGTGCCAATGTACTATGAGAGCTATGCTCCCATTATTTAAAATGCTCTATTCAAAACTCTGGCAATACTGAGTTGAGCTAACCAGATCTTCTTTTTATTGTTCTAGCTTTTGTCCCTTGGAGCAGGGTCAGCACTTCTGCACACATGTCTCCATCTTGCACGGTCTGCAGAGAACATTGGCTGCTCGCATGTCCTCCTTGATTTGGTGAAGCCACCACTTCTTGGGTCATCGCTAACCAAATCAATTTTTTTACTTAATTCAATTTTGATGTGTTATTACTAGGGAGCAGATTTTTATGTAATTACATATTTTTGCATTCGTTTTAGTACAATTTTCAAAACGTGTTATTCCAAGCGTAAAAACGTATTCTTATTTCACATAAAAACACAAATTTTCAGTTTTTTTTTTTGTAAATACATATTTTTAGAAAATCCATAATAAGCACATAAATCGGCAATATTTGTTACTGAATAAGTTTTAAAATGATTCGATATCATGAAATGATGAAAACGACATGTTACCAAATGTGTATTGGCTATTTACAGACTTCCCTCCGGAAGTTCAAACACTTCCAGGTCAGCGAAACGCTATCGCGGATAAATTAGCCGTCGGGGAATACCCTCCTTGCCTAAAAACACATAAATTGTTCTATTTTTTGGTTGGTCTTCGGAAGAGGTGACCTTCAATCCACGTGCTAGCTTGAAGTGGAATCCCTTATTTCTGATGAATGGCTGACGCAATACACTGGCCTTGCATATTCTTTTAAGTGTGTCTTGTGATGTGAGTGAGACAGTGAGTCAGTTAGTTCGTATTGATTAATCAGAGCATTTTTCAGTACTGCTATTTAAGTGAAGTGAATTAGTGATTGATGAAAACTAGTTAGTTATTGTTGTTTTAAGGGGGCAGAACTACGAGGTCATCTGATAATGCCGAAAATAAAGCCCAGTATTCATTCTCGTTTGCAGCAATATGTTGCTGAATTTAATGGAAATTTTACAAGTAATGGAAAGACTCTTTTCTGTCAAAAATGTGGGAAATCTGTAAATGGGGATCAGCGATCTCAAGTCTTACAGCATTTAGCAGGTAGTAAACATAAAATTGCCGTTTCACGTGCAACCTGTACAAGACAAGTTATTTTAGGCGAAACAGCTTCCTCTTCCCATACCCTAGTTTCAAAAAGTTCCGAATATTATGCAGATTTATGCAAAGCTTTTCTTTCATCAGAAATTCCTTTATATAAATTGAAAAGTCCAGAGCTTAGAATATTTCTTACAAAATACACTAATTTCGAAACACCAGCAGAATCAACTTTAAGAAAATTGTATGTCCCCGCATGTTACGAACAAATGCTAGGAAAAATCAGAGCAGAATGTGAAAATTAAAAAATATGGGTAAGCATGGACGAATCACCTGACTCTAGTGGCTGGAAAGTGGGAAATGTTGTGGTAGGTGTGCTAGAAAATGATGAAATTGTTTCCAAGCGGTGCTTCCTATTAGCATGTAGAGAAATATCAGCATCAAATCATGTTATGATGGCTCGCTTATTCAATGAATCTCTGCAGTTGTTATGGCCGAATGGGGTGAAATTTGATAACGTTTTACTCTTACTTACGAATGCTGCTCCGTACATGAAGAAGGCAGCAGAAGGTCTGTCTGTAAGTTTCCCAAACATGAACTTGTATAGTACATGGTTTACACAGAGTATGTGAACAGGTATTGTATCCTGAAGTGGACCAATTAATTTCAAACAGCAAAAAAGTGTTTGTAAAAGCTCCAACGAGAATAGATTTATCCAAAGCTAAAAATCCAGATCTTGCATTTCCGCTTAGACCCATAGTTACTCGTTGGGGGACATGGTTACAAGCAGTAGTGTATTATGCAGACAATCTTGAAAATATTAAATCAGTGATAGATGAACTAAATAAGGATGATGCTGACTCAATTGAAATTCTTCAGAACTTACTTATTTGAGATTTGAGATTTTTGTGTCACTCTATAAAAAAATTAGCAACATCAACCAACTTGTTGACTGAGACAATTAATGAGGTGCACGACATTGAGAAAAAAATTAATGTGCTCAAAGGTCCCAAAGTAGAAGCTATTAAACAGAAATTTAAAAGTGTGTTCGCAAAAAATTATGGATTTCATTCTATCTATAAAATTGCTAATGTTTTGCAAGGGCAAGTCGACATTGGTTAAATTGAAAATTTGCATGTCAGTGACATTCCTTTGATGAAATATGCAAGATATGATGTTGAACGGTCCTTCTCCTGGTACCGTGCATTGTTCCAAGACAACCGGCATCAGTTCGTGATGGAAAACTTGGAGAAAGTTTTCATTGTTCACTGCAACAGCGAGTTTTTTCTACCCTCCACTGTCTCAACATGATGGTGAGTGACTTTTTACAATATATATTTAATTTTTTAAATATTGAAATAATTATTTTTTTCTTATGAAATATTTTCAATTTTTTGCTACATAAAAAATAAAATATTTTCTAGATTTTTAGCACATAAAAATCCATTCCCTAGTTATTACGCTCATTCAGAGAAATAAATATCCTGGACCATTCGAGAAATAGTTATTCCAATATGGACAGCCTTGGTCAGCTATTTTTTGAATAAATGGGGCATAGCTCTCGTGGAAGGAGAAGCTGTCGTTAGTAATAGTGTGGCACAACAATGGTTACAACCTTTCAACACTGGAGAAGACAACACTACAGATTTACCGCGTTCTGGAATACCTAAACTATGGGATATTAAGAATATGTGCGGAGTTTTGGAAGAAAATCCGCAAACAAAGTACTCGTAGGCTGTCAATAGAACTTGGTGCATCAAAAGATACCATACATCACCAGAGTAAGAAACTTGGAAAATCAAACAGAAGCTGTAGATCTCTCCTCATGAATTGACCCCTGAACAGGCTCAACGTAGAGTGGATATCTATCATCAGCTTATCGGTAACCCCAATTATCAGGAGAATTGTCACATGAGATGAAAAATGGGTATATTACCGCAACGCTGACGCCTCGAAACAGTGGCCCAGTCCCCACCAACCTGCCAAGTCATCGTTAAAAGGGATCGGTTCGGCCCCAAAGAGATGTGTGTCTGGTGGAATTTTGAAGGGGTGATTCACTGGAATTTATCCAAACGGGCATGCAGTCAATGCGGATCTTCATTCTCAACAACTGGAACGAGTTCATGAAATTTTGAGATGGAGATACCCAGCATTAGTTAACCGAAATAGATTTCTCTTGCAGCAGGACAATGCAAAATTTCATACTGCACGAACAACCATGGCAAAAATTCAGGAATTGGGAGGAGCTGAACTGCTACCACACCCACCATACAGCCCTGATCTTGCACCTTCAGATTACCGTCTCTTTCGATCCATGGCCCATTTCTTGCGTGGAAGAAATTTTGAAAACATTGAAGCTGTGGAAGTTGGTCTCGCCAAATTCTTCGTATCAAAACCCAGAGACTGGTACCGTCGCGGTATAATAAACTTTGCTGAAAGATGGCTCAAGAACATAGAATCTGATGGTCTCTACTTGAAAGGTTTGATGTCTTGTCAGAAAACTTGCCAAATAAAATGTTCTTAAAAAAAACAAAAACCAGCATTACTTATAAGTAGAGGTGTTAGAAAGTGTTGTTATTTTTTTGAAGATTTGTTGATTTAAAATTCAAAAGGTGGTGTTTTGTGTTTTTATTATTTTTTCGGGGGATGACATGTTAAAATTTGGAAAGCGATAAGGTTTGTACAATAAGTGCATTTAAAAATATAAACAATTAATAAAACAAAGTAAAAAACAAAACAGCAGGGTAAAACGTTAAACATGGCTATGGAAGAATGAGATAATACTTATATGGAAGTCACATTTTTATTTTACATTCACCATCTCGAAACACATTTCAGTGAATACCTTTTTCAGTTTTATCCAAATACTGCGGTGAAATCACTGGAAGTAGATCATGGTTAAAGTCTCAGCATTTGCAGCTGTCAATTTTCGCCTCCTATCACTTACTATGAGACTGTATTTCGAAAATGACCTTTCAGAATCCACATTTGAACAAGGATACCACACACACTTTAATGCAGCTGTTGCATAGTCTCGGTGAGCAGGCCTTAATCCCATGAGGATCTCTGGAACATTCACATTATCTTCATGTCGCAGTTGGTTCTTGATTGCAGTCAGGTAAATGCTGTGAGCCTCAAAAAACTGTTGAGACTCCATCTTCGTAAGAAATGGGGCATTCTTCTTAAATTGGAGCAGTTCTGTGGGAGATACGTTCTTAGGTGCATGCCGAGGATCAAACAATGACCCGATGGCTTCTACAGTCTTCCTGGCTGGATCCATGGTGCTTAAAGTCCTGACTTTCACTAGAGCTGACTGGGCAACACACGTAAGCTTGGACTTAACCTTTATCTGCATCTTTTGAGGAAGCTGTTCCAAGTTCTGGAGGATCGTATGATTGAACATTCCACCATCGCCTAATAGCTTGAGCTTTACCTCAAGGTCATCTAGCTTCCCAGCCAGTAAGTGAATTGTTGGGTACTTAGATCCCTCCAAGATATTAAGCAAGTCCATAAGAGAGGCACCAACAACAGAAACATACAATGCTTGTAATTGTATAAATTGTATTGTTGAAGTCGATGCTTGTTGGAAAAATTTGACCCCAGAATTTGAATCTTCCAATGTTTTGAAAAATTCTACCAGATCTTCCACATGCGTGGCCATATACATTGCAGCCTTAAACCATGAATTCCATCTTGTACATACAGGCATTGGGAAAGCTAGAATTTCATTCTCTTTTTCTGTGTTTTCATATTTCTCCCTTAGAAATGCAACGTAATTGCTTTTTCTTTTTCGCGTATTTAAAAAGGCATTCTTTGTCTTTACTATAGACATGTTCAATTCGTCCAGCTCGTTTTCAAATACGCAGCCGATAAGATTGACTTTATGAGCCCAGCACTGGACATGACTTAATTCTTCAATCAATCCTTGAAGAGTAGTTACACATTTTGTCATGTAGCGTGATGAGTCCGTAACTACTGCCACTACACGCTCCCGTTCAATTTCATAGGATTTCAAGGTGTCTAATATCGCATTGGAGCAATTTACGCTATTGGCAGAATCTAGAACAACAGAGGCAGCCAGATGGGTGTTCATTTCAGTTGATGGTACTGATGGACGAAAAAGAATGTTGAAAACACACCTACCATTCTTGTCAGTTGTTTCGTCACATAGCAGAAACACGTCTTTGTTTTTTATATCTTCCCTAATTTCTTCCCTCCTTCTTTCGCCAATCATGGGGATGTATTTCTGACGAATCTGATTTGCTGATGGTAAATCTCCACTTCCGCGAACGTACTTATTAAACCAAGTACGGATAGCAGGATTGTCTAGTTTCTCTACTGGTATATTAGCTTTCACAAACGCAGTACTAGTGTCCAAAATAAACTCTTCTTTCACATCCTTCACACGACTAGCATTTGATAATGTTTCTTTCAAGGTGGCCACTCTAGGAACACTAACTTCAAGACGCGAATTTTCTCGGCGTTTTGAATGCTTTTCCGATTTGCAATGTTTGTCTAATGCATCTTTCCTGCGATAATCTAACCGACAATCACAATATTTGCACATAAGAATGCCACAAGAAAATATAAATCCTTCATTCTTATATTCTTTGAGTCTGTCTGTGCCAGAAACAGCTACCTTCGGCATTTTTAAACTCAACTGAGCGATGCCCAGTAACAAACACTGTTATCACACGGTTGACTGTAGTCACACGCCAGTATAAATTCGTAAACACATGCAAAATTTATTTCTGAATTCGTGTCATAATATTTAAATTACGTCGCGTCTCATCTTCCTGTACTGCTAAGTTCGGAACTAATACGACGAACACGTGGTCGCCAACTGATTCACGCAAATAACACGCTAGCTTCGATGATAACGCACAATTTGCGCACTTTTTATTAAATTATATAGAATTCTCTACTATAATTTACACTCGCTACCGATGTAACAGGAGGCAAACGTAGTTTACATTATGAGCAACTATCACATAACCTTTTGGAGGTAGTCGGCCAAACTATTCACGCCGCGATATAACAGCTGTTTACCACAGCGCTAAAATCCAACCAGTAACGAGAATATCGACAGTATATCGTAATATGACGTATATCGTAGTATTACCCCTCGCGAAACTATACAATCGATCATTCTCTCGAATTGAACACCAACCAAATTCGATTATCGGCTTGTGGACAAAAATGTTCGGATTGGTGTGGGGAAAAAATATGAAAATTTGTTTTTATTTTGCAGATTGCGGTATTTGTGGTGTTATTCACAAAATTCGCGTTATTTCGCGATTTAATTTCACTCCTGGGCGGCACGAAACATGTAAATACGTGAAAATAAAACATCCTAACCTCTAAATATGACTTTTCGTTTTATCGCGAATTAACAAAAACTAACACCTCTACTTATAAGACATACCCTGCATATTACCTTTGTCTAAGTAAAAACAAGATGCACCTTCAAAATTAAGTGTCACATGGGCCATAGCTAGCAGAATGTGAACATGACAACATCCCCAGTCGCATTACCTAGATTTTTGGCCAAAAAGCAACACAGTACTTCTTATACCAAGTAGTTACTCAACTGTCCTCACAGTGCTGAGCGCAACCCATTGCAGCCCTCACGTCAGATCTTAAATTTTGGCAGAGCAAGGAATCTAATCTGGGGCCCCTGAGTAAAGGCAAGTATGATACCTTTTGTACCTTTTCCTCTTGTGGCGGTTTGACCTCAACAACCGGGAGAAAAGCCAGATCATTCTCGCTCTCTGGAGCAGGAAGCACTTCACTAGTATTCTCTTCCTTCTTCGGCTCAACTTTCTGCTCTTCTACAAGCAAAGAAATGACATTTAATCATTCAACACAAAATAAGTGGGCTGACTTACAAAACAATAAATACAGAGCAACAAATACTGCAGAAGATAACAGAGAAAAAGAACACGTTTTCAAGACATGCTGATATTTATAGTCTTAAGGGGGCATCTGTCCTTTATAATACAGTTAAAATAAAAATTTTGAGGTGGATGTCTAAATAAAAAAAAATCTCTCTCGGCACCTGGCAAAGAAAAATATTTTGAATTCACTGAATTTGTTGTATACCTAAAAACGTTCTAAATGCTTAGCATACGAGAAGCCCCATCTTATAATTCTGAAAACATTTTGCTCTTGGCGTAAAGATGGGTCATATCAAAAATTCGCTCGGACAAAAGTTTCAGGTAATTTTTAGAGGACTATTGACCATTTTAACGGTTTTCATATTGTGCCTATTAAGGGAGGTAAGAATATTTTTGTTTCAAAAATTTATTTTTCCAACCCCTTTGGTCAATGGTTGGTGGTATCAAAAACTTTCACAGGGATAAGCTACTGGCCCTTATCCGAAGAACAGTACGAATTTTGAATGGTTTTGAGTTTTCACATACCAAGAAAGGTATAGCAATATTACTATTTTTCCACCCCACGGGTGCAATTTTACACTTTAACGAACTCGATCGAAATTTTGAATGGTTATTTTTTATGTATAAATTCTGACACGATTGGTGCAAAATGACGGTAATTATCGTGACCACACGAAAGTGATATCCCTATATACTGTATCTTATATATATAACTTATATAGGCTATAAACTTTTGAACTGAGGGTGGTTTTGAGGTCTGTGAAACGCGAAGATGTGTCCAAGTTTTCTGGTATTCGCAACATGGTACCCATTGCAATACATACCTTACTCATGAAATATACGTCAAAATGTAGCAGTGTCTGTCTGTTACTCTTTTATGCTATCTAACTGATTAAGCTAAAATTTTGCATGAACATAATTTTGATAACCAGATCAAACATAGGACTATGTCCGTCTCGAAATATAGCATATTCTTCTGACTGACAATATGTCTGGTCTGGTGTGGTCCAGGTGCCGTTGCGCTAATGTGCTACTCTGTTTGGTGAATGTTATTATAATGGGGTTAATAATGTTTATTTTATGAGTGAGTAGTAATAATAATAATCATTATTATTATATTATGGCGTACAACGACGAGACAAAGCTCATTTTCAGCCCCCTTGGAGTCAGAAACAAAACTCTGGGCCCCTAAAGAGGCATAAAGGGTCTCCAAAAAGTACATTTTAAGTCTCTAAAACCAACAGTTTCTAAGATATTCCCAGAAAACTAATATCATGTAATAAACTATAGTAAAGCCATCAATACTTCCGACTTGACGTTTCAGTGTTACCCTAGAGTTATCTGGCGGTTAGAAGGAAAATCACTCTTAACTAGTCAATTACAGGCAGCTAATCAAATCGATATATGATGACAAATCGACTTTCGTTCGCGATGTCGCGATTTAGCAAACTAAACTCTAGCCTAGCACTGAAACGTCAAGTCGGAAGTAATGATGGCTTTACTATAATGGAGAAATGCAAGCCAGTAACCATGACAACAGTATCTCAAGAGGTGACATCCAACTTTCCATCTATTTCTGCAAGAAGTAATGCCACTCCATTTATTACATTTCTGTGAAAGGTTGCAAATGGCTACAAGGTTATCACGGAACCAATTAAAACTGTAAAATTCATCAATGCGCTTAAGGGGGTCAAGGGGTACCCTAGATTTTTTCACAAGCTTACACGTGTGATATGTCGTACAGAAGGTCTATTATATCTCCAAACAGCAACATTATTTTCAACAATTTCTGAATTGAAATAATATTTTTTGCGGCTTTTAGGAATTTGGGCCATTTGAGGCTAAAAACCCTGAATTTTCATGCACCACAAGCCTTTATCATTTATTAAAGGGGTCTTCCTGTGGATGGGGACTTGACACAATGGTGAGGGTCAAATTTATGTGATGTAAATTGCATTTCGTCAACGAGGTTTTCAATCTTATTTTCACGTCAGGAAGAACATGTTAGGTAAATTTAGTTTGAGAGTACATTTTAACTAATCATTTTTCTTTGTCGACAAACAGGTTCCAAGCCCCTAACCATTGCAACAGTAGCTCAATTGATAAAGTCTGGTTATTAATACCGAAGACCGTTCGAATGGTACTGTACTTCTGCTAGTTTTCTTATAATTCCTAAATAATTTTGCTCATCCCTTGGTATAACGGTGGGTCATATCAAAAATTCTTTCAGACAAAAGTTTTAGGTAATAATTATAGAAGTTTTGATCATTTTAAACGATTTTGATATTGTGCCTATCAAGAGAGGTACGATTTTTCTTTCTCTAACCCCCCCCCCCCCCCTCCTTTTCCCTTGGGTCAATGGTTGGTGCTATCAAAAAACTTTACTAACATAAATTTTTGGCCATTATCCAAAGGATAGTATGAACTTTGAATGGATTCGATATTTCACTTATAAGAAAGTTATAGAGACATTTCACTTTTTCAAATTTTCACCCCATTTGTCCGATTTTGCCCATTAATGAACTCACCGGAGAATTTAAAGGGTTGTATATTACATATAAATTTGAAAATGATTGGTGAAAAATGGCGGTAGTTATCGCGTCCACAAGAAAGTGATATACCGTATATATAGATAGATAAATAGATGGGTACATAAATTATATATAAAGTCTTGAACTGACGGTGGTTTTGGGGTTTGAGGGATCTGAAGCGCGAAGATATGTCGAAACTTACTGAAAGTCGCAACATGGTACCTATTGCAATAGGTAGCTTTCTAATGAAATCTACCTAAAAACAGCCTAGTAAAAATAATAATAATAATAATAATAGCAACAAGATGTGCAGATTACAAAAAAAATAGAATGCCAAATGAAAAAAGAAAGAGTTCTTCAAGTCATAAAAATACTTGTAAATTTTGATTGCTGGCCCTATTCCACCCTCTCCTATAAAACGGATGACACGATCAACAGCCACCATATCATTGGCTAATATAAGATTGAGTACTGTTGACCAAGGTTTCTTCATAGATCAGTAAAATACACAAACTCGGTTCAAATGGGAACACGACTCGACAGGTGCAAAGTGAGGGGGATCTTCTCTTCGCATCAGGACCATGGATGATCTCGTTAATTTGCTTTAAAAAATAATACTCCCTCCGTGTCTGGGAAGCTTCGCCACATGCAAGTAGTTCTATTTATCACTCACAGTTCACTTGGTCTTGGATCAGCTAACAACCGAATCATTCCAGAATGACAGTACTTGGCAATGTAACAGAGTGAATATATCTAGCTAGTACATCCATTGGACAAGGTGGCAGTGATACCGCCTCTTTTGCAGCTTGATCCACTAACTCATTACTAGTGATTCTAGTATCGGCATTGCACAACTCATCAACTTGCTCCACTTATAGGAGGTTGCGGGAAACGTGAAGCAACTTACTGCAATGAGCTCAAAAAGTTGGTACACACAAGGAAGTTGAGTTGTTCATCTGTAGCATAAACTACAGAGCGTCATAGATGGCAATTAGCTCTGCAGTCGTAAGCATAACCCACTTTCTCGTCCACCTATGATCTGTCTTATGTATACAATTCCAGCCTCCAGAAATTGGTGAACTATGCTGTGAAACTGCCACTGATAAACGGAAGCATCCATGTTCACCTTAGGGTATAGATCTAACTGAATTTCCAGACATGGGACTTACCACAGAGGCACCTTGCTAGGGATCCCACTCCTATTTCTTTACATGAGCTATCAAGTTTGATTCCAACTGGCCACGAGGTTCCGGGCTGATTGGCGTACCTCTGGTAGTATTGCATACCAAAGAGAGCTTGATAGTTCAAATGATGCTCGGCAGCATATATAGACGAAAAACGCAAGTGTTTCAACAAGGAGGATTTTTGTACTGTTTGTTATCACTCTGTTTTGCCAGATCTTGGTGAGCTTCCTCATAGCCACTCGTCCTAACATGATCCGTCTCATCTCATCTTCATAACTTCCCGTATCGTAAATGGTTGACCCAACATAGACGAAGGAAAGCACAACCTCCAATTCCTTTATTCGACCTGTAAGTAGGATATGTGCTGCCCCTCGATCAATTATCATGAGTTTGAACTTGCTGATATCAGTCTAATCCATACGATAGGTCAGCAAGTTCATCCTCGCTGCTGGTTACAATCAAGCACAATGTCATCGGCAAATCGGAGGTTATTAATTGTTTGCCCACCATTTGAAATGCCTTTCGTAATGAATGACACATTCAGCATATTGACCTATTGTTATGTTATTTGAGCATAATTTTATGACGGTTACGAAAGTAAATATCTATGTTGTCAGCACCGTCTTAGATGAGAAATTTTCTCTAATGATAAATAACTTATTTTTTAGTGGTTGAAGTAAGGTGACACCAACTATATTGTTGAAATTTGGAGATGTTCCTGCCTATAATAGTTTTGTATAGAAAGCTTTGAAGCCATTTTTCAGTGTTGCCTTATTACTTCTTTTCAGTCGATCAACACAATATAATCCCAATTACTGGGACATGTGAAAAACAACCTGAAAAAAATGACATGTGGTTAAAATTTGTTATATACAGAAAAGGGAGAAAACTGAGGGATGACATGCTTCGCTCGTAAAGCGAACATCATCATTAGATCCAAATCTACACAAGACAAATAGCTGTACAGAACACTACCAAACCTACAATGACACCCACCAACATTCACTGCCCTCCAAAAACAAAACAAAAAACATCAAAAACATAGAAAGTGTGACAACTATTATTGGTAATAGTCTTGTTTAGATTTAGATCTGATAATGCTCACTTGGCGAGCAAAACATGTCATCCCTTAGTTTGTTCCCTATCCTGTAGTCTTCTTCTTCTTCTTCTAAGTGGTAGGTCAGGTGGCCTGTTATGGTCTCGTTCCATCTCTTCGTAGGTCGACCAACGTCTCTTCTGCCTCTAGGTTGGTATTTGAGGACTCGCCTGGTGATCCGGCCGGTCTTCATACGTAGTGCATGGTCCTTCCAAGCTGACCTGTAATTCTGCACTGTGTTGTTAATTGGTTTTACTTTTAATTCTTTAAGGATATCCTCAGATCTTTTCCTAACCCATAGTGTGCATCCAGCTGTTCTCCTCATGAACCGCATCTCGGCACTCGTTAGTCTCCGTTCATCCCCTTTGCGAAGGGTCCAAGGTTCGCTGCCATATACAATAGAAGGGTAGGTTTGGCTAGGATGTTGTATAGTTTGAGTCGTGTATGCCTCTGGACCAAAGATGGCCTGAAGATGATATTTATTAGTCCAGTGACCTTAGTGAAGTTGATGATTTTGTGCTGCATATCGGTTTCTTGGATGTATCTGAGGTTGTAGCCGAGATATTTGAATGTTGATACTTGCTCAAGGGTTGTATTTTCTATTGCAATTTTTGTTCTCTCATGGTTTTTCCCGATGAAGGCCATAACTTAAGTTTTGGTAAGGGAAATCTCCATGTTGTAATTTCTTGCTGTAGTCCAAAACAAATATATATTTTAAACATATGTAATTTTTTTTTTTCAGGTTATTTTTCGCATGTCTCAGTAATTGGGACATTGACCGACTGAAAAGTTGTAATATCAATTAGGCTATAATAGTTTTGTAGGGAGGAAAATACTAATAAGAACTTGCTAACCAATCAGATATTTTATGTCAGTATCCAAGCAATCAAATTACTGTAATTACATATAATAATGACCATCCATATGAGTGTCAAAGCTGACAATAATGAACGCTGTCCAAGCTAGCATGTGGGGAAATTCTGCATTGCCACAAACAGGCCATGACTCGTAACATTCCAAGAGACTGGCAGGAGGACACAAATATCGGGGTAGTTAGCCCCCCTGCCTGGCGGTCTAATGACAGTGACGAGTCAAGGCACAGTAGAACTCTGTGTCAAACCATGTGCTCACTGCTGTGGCTGCATAAATTGCAACACTGCTCGCTGTTGCCATGGATACCGTCACCCCTCTTGTCTCCACTCCTCACCTCACCCTTGAAGCGGATGACAGCCTTCACTGCTCACCTTTCGTAAATCAGAGTATAGTACAGCACTATGGTACCTGCTTGAACTTGGTGACTTCTTTTATTCGTCAAGGTAAGATTAAATTATTTAATCAGTTTGCAGCTTTCCGCCGAATCAATACAAATTATGTTTGCGCTATTAGTACGCTAAGTAAGGTACATGTTTCGAACCATACAAAAATCGGTCCTTCATCAGCCTCACATGAATCACATGAATGGCAAACACATCAAAAAAACACTGAACAATATCAAAAATAAAATGCATGCACCCTAAGACATTCACAAAACACATATTAAAACGTTCCATTAAAACTGTACAACATATTAAAAAACACATATTAAAAGTACTGAAAGTCCATTTGACTTGTTCAATCGTCAACATTTAAATATGTGCCGTTATGATTGGAGATCTTGTCCAGTTCCATTATCTGCTTCTTGGTTTCTTGTCTGTATGTGCAATAATGTCTTTCATTTAACGAAGGGAGTCCTATTGTCATGTATTCCCATGGTAAGATTATGTGTTTAATGTCACTTTGATAACTATGATTATTGTTGTTTTTGAAGGGAGGAACAGCAAGGTCATCTGCCCCTCTAATGTCACTTTCCCGCTGTGGCTTTAGAGAAGCTGGAGCGATAGAATTTTGCCCTGGAGGAGTTCTTTACATGTCAGTGAATCAACCAATATGAAGTTATTGCATGCTAACATCATTAAGTGCCACCCAACTGAATCAAACCCACATTCTTATGTTTTGAAGAAAAACATGCAACCAACTGTGCCATTCAGCTTTCTGTAGTGAGTAAAGTATTCCCATCATACTTTGCACACTAAACACTGGCCATTTACCTGGAGGGAGTGTGGAAAACCCCAGGGAAAAACCGTACTCTGGAAAGAAACTGTCAGCGCCGGGATTCAAACTCACAATCTACAGGCTTGCTGCAGCTGCTCGCACAGTCGAGGTGCACGATTTAACAAGCATGGCTATGCGGCAGGACAGAAAGAGTGGACTTCTAAGTAAAAAGTAAGGGGCATATGACCTCGCTGTTCTGCCCTTAGAGCAAAAATAACTATAACTACAATAACTAAGTAAAAAGTAGAAGATATAAGAGAGAGCATGCCTGTTCACCAAGCAACATCAAAAGCACTAAAAACACTAAGAGCTACAATATTAGATTACTTACGTGGAGCCTTGATAATATCTTTGAGACTATTAAGAAGCCGCTCGTTTTCAGTAAACTGTTCCTTTAATTTGAGTTCCAATTCCTGTAGGCTATCTTCAATTTTGTAAGTTGACTGTGAACACACGTACACAATACATAAATATATCATCCTGTACAACATAAAACAAACCAACCAAACTTCATTTAGGAGCCTGGGACATCTTGGTAATCAGCCCTGTATACTAGTATAACATATATAGAAGGTTTTCGGTTGGTAACATGAGTATGTCCAAATTAGATTGTGCAGGGAATTGTAATTAATTTCCTAGTATCTGAAATAAATACATGAATTATTTATACACTTAATAAAACACTTCTCACACAAATGGAGGATTTAATAGGGATTTATTACGCGATACTTTTCCACCAGATGTCATAACTGTTCTATTTGTCCTCCGTTGGCATTCTATACATATCGAATTTGAAGAACAACAAGTTGATAATGAGATAAATATTCATTGTAAAGCATTTGTAACAACCTTTTGTTATTTGAACTAAAGAACAAAATGATCCCACATAGTATCTGTGCGCAATCTGTTGGTGCTAGTTCAGGATATCCCTATTGGAAGACTAGTTTCGTTCGTCAAGCGAACATTATCAGATCCTGCTCACTTCGGCTTAGGTTCAGTGGCTTTGTATATAACACTTATCTAAGATACCACAGTATTTACAATGATTAAGCTACAGGAGTTTTTAATTAAACTTTGCAATGAGTCGGATATTTTAGCCAATTATTTTTTATCTATAAGTGTTGTGTCTTTTGGGTACTGGTTAACACTAGAGGAGACCAAATCGTGGACGAAAAATAAATCTTTAATTACTGTAATTAGCCAAAATACCTTTTGTAAAGATTGGAAAAAAAAAATGGAAATGATTTAGTAATAGATGATTACTCCTCCGCTGTCTATATAGATAAAATTCCACCAAAGTCTGCCATTATATACGTGAATTATGAATAAATACAGTATTGCCAACCCCATGCCTATGGCAGTACTGTATAGCCGGTATCGTAAAACAAAGGTTCTTTTAAATAATGTCTGATCTGTATCCTCCCATCCACTAAAACTGAAATTAACTAAAAAAGAATCAATAATCTTTATACAGACCAATGGTTTTTGCCTAGACCAATAATTGCAAGGTAACGTGATCCTGCTAATATATACACCCCTGGTTTTTGTCATGAACAGTGGGGGTACTCACGCATCAATTATCTTTATCCAGGCCATTGGTTTTGCCAATTAATGCTTTTTAGCATAATTACAATATTATGTGTCACTTTATTACATGTGTTGTGTGGTGTAATTTGTATCGCAAATGGTGTCAACACTAATGTGACGTCAATGTATGTGCCTTAGTACCAGTTGAAGAGACCTCATGCGCCTGTAAACATGGCCGCCGTCTTTAAATGTGCAAGAAATAAAAACATATATTTACATAATTTAGCACATATTTCCAGTGCAGTAGTGATAATTGACAGCAATTTCAATTGCTAATGATACCCAGAAAGGTATGAAAATCGTATTATCAATAATTAGCCAAGTAGAAATGTGAATCCCAGGATTTGGTCTCCTCCAGAATGTTTTATAGCACTTTTCAGGTGTATACTTATGGAAACCCTTTTGAATCGCTAAACTGTAGCGAGCTTTTGAAGTGATAGCATTCTAGACTAATTTGTTAGTAACCATTACTATTGAAATTTCCTATTTCTGTAATGAAATTTTGTAATTGGTTAGTTAGATTAATCACTTATTAAGTACGTTTTCACCAACGTCAATTATCTCTTAATTCATCATTAAAGGTTATTTAACTTTGCACGAACATTTCTTCAAACAGAAACGCTCGTTAAATTACCACCAACAAGCAATTGTGTTAAATGGCCAAATCTGACCACGTAACTCTCTAAAGCATTGTTAAAGTGGAGGAAAACAGCTGAATGCTACCTTGTGCATCTTGCAATGGCGGTAGAATTGGTGCCTGTTCAAGTTAGCTAAGTAAACAATGTACACAAACAACTGCCAGTTCTCCCAAATCCTCTGCTCTTATAATTTTAAGCTTTCACCATGAATAAGGTCATCTGTATTTCCCTTCCATTATAATTATGTTCCAGAAAATCGCAAGGCAGCATCGCAAACAACAATCAGTGCTACACGCTTCTTGTTCAGTGGCCATACTTCTCCAGAGTAAAACCGAGTCTACGCATGCGCAAGAGCCATAAAGTGTATTTAAATAATTACGAACCCTAATGGCCTCATGAAATGCATTGACGATAACCATGCTTTAACTCTCGTGTTTAAGTTAAATAGGAATTAACTAACTAATCGTTAATAAAGAGTTGGTGAAAAAGACAAACACTTCTGGAAGTTCTTGTACTTATAATAATTCAAGAGATCACAGGCAATATACTTGAATTACATTATGAATAATAATAACGTAACAACATAGCAGTGAACTAAACTGTTTGTAAATAAGTTTGACGCGTTACACAAGTTTCTACAAACGTATGTAATCTAAATATTTTATATACAGGGTCTTTCATATAAAGTAAGAACGGCGAGCGGCAGTTTTGTTATCCGCTTCTGCGGTGGCCTTGGCCGAGCTTGTGACACACCATGGCCCCCTGCTTCAAGCATGTGTACAGTCCTATATGAAATATTACCTTATAAAAGATGCTGGAAGTGTCGTCCTTTCTAGGTTATACAGGAATTGTATGTGGTAACCACATTCTTGCTGACATGAGTGAGTTCTGCCACTGTAATGTTTCTGCTTGCATGCATAATGTTTCCTATCAGTTCCTCCATGTGTGAGGATTTGTTAAAATTTGTTAAAATAAGTTTTACATACAAAAATACGATGTTGCAATGATAACTGTCTCACCATGTTAGCAGCTGAGGTTCAGACTGGCGACTGAACACCTGCATGATTATTGCAAGGTCAAGTATGTACCACAGATTACCTGGTATGTACTACGCGCGCGCTTTCAATAGTACAGCAGAGGGCCACGGCGCGCCACAAGCTCGGCCAAGGCCACCGCAGCAGCGAATAACAAAACTGCCGCTTGCCGTTCTTACTTTATATGAAAGACCCTGTATATTTGTACATAAGTGTAATTCATAAACAGGAAGTGAACAGTATCTCAAGATGAACGCTTGACGTTCAGAACATGTCATCCAATTAAGCACCCCCTATTTTTTGTACATAAAAGTGTGTTATTTTGTGTTAAATATCTTATGTAATATTCTTCGAATAAGGGTACATAAATACTTGTTTTTCCGACTAATGTAATTGGGCACAATTTGTGTTGACCGACTGGAAAGCTTTCTTTAATAGTTCTTGTATTGACGTTCACTTTCCTTCAATCCCAACTGTGGCTTCTAATATTTCAATAACTGAGGAGTGTGTGATTCAACAGCCAATCCCAATTATTTGGGGTCGCAGGTGCCAACCTCATTTTTGTTTGGGTAGGGATATAAGGCTGGATGGCCTTCCTGATACCACATGATATTTCAGGTGAAATTCCTCCCAGTTGTCGAGGTGAAAGGCAAACAGCTAGGCCACTGCACCATCATGCCCCCAAACTGAGTCAAGTACTTATTAAGTTAAGATCTTGGGGTTCAAGTATATACCGCGATGCGTACATGTCAAGGTGAATTTTGTAGTTTAGTCGATGACGTCACGGATGACGTGTGGACATTGACATTCATTTGATGTTTTGGCTTGAATTGGCACCATATTTGTCAGCTGTATGAGGTTTCGGAGAGTGCATCATTACATGGCGATGTAGTGACATGTGTTCAAGTGCAAGGTGTGGTAGGATATACGAATGTTCATAAATTACTTTTAGTTGTTCAATTTAATTGTAAGGTTACACTGTACTCTTATAAAGCCATGGTGAGACAAAGCATCGACTGCCACTAAGTTAGACTTTCTGGACGAAAATCACAGCCTGTACAACAAGCAAGGGGGTCTGGGGCATAAGTCCCAAGTCAGGTTTGTGTTTGTATGTAAAGCCTTGTTAACACATGCAATTTAAGATCATTAAAGAAAGCTTTCCAGTCAGTCAACACGAATTGTGCCCAGTTACAGTATATTAGGCGGGAAAACAAGTATTTATATGCAGTAACATGAAAAATATTACATAAGATATTTAAAACAAAATAACACACTTATATGTAGGCCTACAAAAAAAATGTATATAGGGGTGCTTAATAGAATGACATGTTTTGAACGTGAATGCATCGTTTAATTCTTTAGTGTTGTCCATGACGTCATGGATGCCACCATTTTGTGTCTAGGAGAATTTTGTAGAGTAATGTATCTTGATCTATACCACTCTAGGCTTGAGGAATGAGCACTGGAACTTGAAATTACCATCCTGGCATTTTCTGCTGTGAGTGAAAAAAGAACAGGAAAAATACACTCCCAGGATGGCCACAGTCAGTGCTGGGATTCGAACCTCAGATCACTGAATACCAGCTACACAGTTCAAGCCTGGAGGATGACTTAGGATTGTCCAGCTATGCTGGTGGGTAAGATAAGAATTCTTGAAATGGGCTTTAGAGGGCAGCTTACTAGAGAGGAATCTTAAAATTTATCAACATTAAGCACCAACAATGGCTAACAGAACATAATGGCATTACCAAGTGGAGTACATCATTAGAAATGGGATGCCTCAGAACTAATTGACCCTTGCGGAAATCTTGTAGAAAGCTCAAGAGTGAGTCTGCTTACCTCAGCCAGCCGGGTGGTGTCCACTGCATCACCCGTTAGTCATCAGAAGTACACTCTCTTCCCACAAAAACCGTCACTCACATGATATACAGGGTCCGGCAAAAAAACCTCCCCGGTTTGAGCAAGCCACCGCGTGAGTTGTAGTGGGGGTAGAGATGTGGAGGGGGTATTGTTCCGTAGCGGCGTACGTGCCATTTTCAGTGTTCGCCATGGCTTGGCTCGGTGAGCATCGGGCGTTTGTTGTGGAGGAGTTTATTAAAAATGGCGGTTCTGTGATTTCTACTCAACGAGCGTTTCGGATTCGATTCGAACTTGGCCGACGTGATAGTGTTCCTGACGCGAAAACGATTAGACTGTGGGTGTCAAACTTTAGGCAAACAGGGTCAGCACTAAAAAGAAAGCCAACTGGCCGACCTCGTACTGCAATAACACCGGAGAATGTGGCGCGAGTGAGAACATCCATCCAACAGTCTCGAAAGCGTTCAGCGGTTAAACATGCAGCTGCCCTGGGATTGTCAGAAAGGAGTGTAAGGAGAATTCTGCATAAAGAACTTCATCTGCATCCCTACAAAATAATGGTTGCCCAAAAGTTGTTTGAAGCAGATTATGAAACTCGCAGGGCTGCATGTGATGACATTTTGCAGAACATTCCCCCAGATGCTGTCTTCATTTCTTCTGATGAAGCCCACTTCCACTTGTGTGGAACTGTTAACAAACAGAATTTCCGCTACTGGGCAGCAGAAAATCCTACGGAACTCCACCAACAACCACTACACAGCCCAAAAGTCACAGTTTGGTGCCCCGTTGCGGAATTTGGTGTGTGGGGACCGTACTTTTTTGAAGAAGATGGACAAACAGTAACGGTCAATGCCGATCGCTATTGTCACATGATAGAGACATTTCTCCGACCCAAGATCAACCAGTTTGTTTTAGACCATGAGGAAGAAGAAGTTTGGTTCCAACAGGACGGAGCCACAGCTCACACTGCTCGGCGGTCCATGGGAATGTTAAGAGAGTTGTTCCCTGGACGTCTTGTTTCTTCAAGAGGAGACATTTCCTGGCCCCCAAGGTCACCCGACTTATCACCTTGTGATTTCTTTCTGTGGGGCTACCTAAAGGCTGAAGTGTACAAACATCGCCCCAGAACTCTGCAAGAACTAAAAGATGCCATTAGGCAGGAAGTGGCAGCCATTCCAAGGGAAGTTACATGAAGAACTATGGACAACTTCAGGGAAAGACTTCGTGAATGCCTTAACAATGGGGGACATCATTTATCGGACATAATTTTCAAAACCAAATAAAGTGTACTAAGTGATGTCAAATGGCATCATATAGGCTATTCACAAATATAAGTAATTGTTCTGTATGTTTCTTATTCTTTTTGCAAATGCCTATTGAAATCAGGGAGGTTTTTTTGCCGGACCCATTATAACCATTATTTATTTATTTGTTATAAACTGTGTTAGGGGTGATTAGAATAATTAATTGATAGTAAGTTAATACGTGTATTGTAAGGGAACAATGGAGTAACGATAATATAATGACTATATAGTAATTGTACTTTCAACAATTTCCTTCTGTAGGCAGACTCTTCTTGTGTCTTACTCTTACACTCATCAGCTTCCTTCTTCATTAACCTATAAACATTGAAAACAATCTCTCGAGTTTGTCCTCTTTCTGTCATAAACTTCAGTTTAGAATTCACAGGAGGCATCACTAACTTTGCTACAAAACTATGATTAGAAACATGAATTGACAACGAACCGAACCTACTGTACCTCTCTGTTATAAATCTGTCACAAGAAGCAGCCCTCCTTCTCTCGCCCCTTCCCAACCCTGTCATTGAACATGAGATAGGCCCGCCCGCTCATTTTACTTTCTCCATCACGGGCCAATTAATTCTGAGGGACTTAAATGTGGGCTATCCTAAATGAAATGGATAATGCACCCACCGGAGAAATTTGGGTTCAGGTCAAGAGCAATCCCATTTTCAACATTTAAACTTTACACTTCAAGTAAGTCAGGTAAGTCAATGGTCATATAGGCACTCAAATCATCTAGCTTAGAGTTCATCAGGACTCACTAAAATAGATCAAGTTAACTCTCACATGTATGAGCTTCAAAGGATGGGAGAGAAAACTCTAAACTCATTTCTTTCTTCTTCTTTTACGGCCTCATTGGACCACTTCAGTGAATCATTTCTTGGTCCTCTTCTTCAGTAAGTTTCCTTTCCGAGTCATCCAGTAGCTCTTCATTCGCTCTGATCTTCCCAGGCGTTCCTCATCTGTAAATACCCTTTTTACTGTATTACGTTTGTCTATTTTAGCCTAAAATCTTATTTTTATATCTCTCAGTTTTTTAATTTTGTTGTTTTGTTTTGCAAGTCATCCAAGGTTATTTCCAATTCTTTCATATCTTCTCTAATTTCCTTAATCCATCCTACTTGTTGTTTCATATTCCAAAGTTTCACTACAATTTTTCTAGAAAACCTGGTTTCTGGTGTCCTCATGATGTGACCAAAGAAAGAAAGAAAGCTGTTTCTTCCGAGTATCAGTGATGGCTCCAGTTCTCTGTATACCACTTCATTTGGTACTATCTGCCACTGTCCATCTTTCTGATATTTTTTATTTATGCATGTTCTAGCTATTCTTCTTTCTACTTTTAAAATTTTGTCGATTCTGTTTTTCTGAGTAACTTTAAAAAGAGTTTCACTACCATAGGTCACCTCTGGTTGAACCACCGTCGTGTAATGTTTTAATTTTGTTGCGATTGATAGACATTTTCTTTTATATGTAGACCATGTTAATTTTTGGGCTTTTATCATTTTATTAGTTCTTTCTTGCCATGCAGGTTTCTCACCCAAGTTGTAAGTTATAATTTCTCCAAAGTACTTAAATTGCTTCACTATTTTAACTTTCTTGTTATTTACTGTTATGTGATTGATTACAAGTGGATTTGCTACCATTATCTCTGTCTTTTCAAATGATATCTGAAGTCCAATTTTTTGTGCTATATTTTGTAGGCTTATTATTTGATTTCTACCAATAAACTCGAGAATAATGGTTATTAACCTTGACATAGAGATGAAAGGGTTCTTCATACAAGTATACGCCCCAACAGAAGACACCAACTTACTCGATAAAGAGGAGTTTTATGTTCAACTCCAAAGGACCGTGGACAAAGAGGTTGCGAATGGACGCCATGTATTGATAGGAGGGGACCTAAATGCAAGAACAGGCCAGGACAAAAGAATAGCACATGGAAGCATGGGCAATCATGGTGGAGAGAGGACGCTGAATGAAAATGGCAGGCGACTTATAGAATTCTGCATTGAAAATCAATTGTTATTGGGAAACTCATTTTTCCCCCATAAAGAAGTACATAAGATAACTTTGAGGCTGAAGGTAGAAATGCTAGGAGTGTTATAGACTACATTATGTACCGTCATGGCATACGGAATAACATCATGGATGTGAAGGTCATACGAGGAGCAGAACTAGCTACAGATCACAGATTACTGGTAATGGACACCAGATTCAAGAGGCCAATCCAACCAAGAACCAAAAGGTTTGAGGTGATCCGATTGAAGGAACTTCAAAAAGAAGAGAAAAGGTCCCAGTATGCAGAATTAGTGAAGGAGAAGATGCAAATAAGAACTAATGGAAGTGAAGAAATCAATGACATGTGGAATGACATAAAATCAGTGTTGCTAAAGTCAGCAGAAGAAGTGTGTGGAAAGGCAGTGGTAGATACCAGAAAGAAAAGAACAAGTTGGTGGTATGAAGAAGTGAAGGAGAAGGTAAAGAGCAAGAAAGAAGCATGGATAAGATACATAGGATGTCCTACGGAAGAAAACAGGCAAGAATACATCAAAAGAAGGGATGAAACGAAAAGAGTAGTGAAGGAAGCTAAGAGAAAATCTTGGGAAGAGTTTGGGAATATGGTTGAAAGCAAAGCTAGAGAGAATAATACAAGAAGCTTTTGTAAAACCATAAAGTCTATAAGAGGGAAGTATGGAAGGCAGACTAGGACAATCAAGAACGGGAATAACCTAGTATCAGAGAAGGCAGAAGTGCTTCAAGTGTGGAGATGACACTATGAGGAGAAGTTCCAGAGAAATGTGGCAGAGCAAGAGGATGGGATTGTTTATGGACCACATGAAGATGTGCAAATCCAGAAATAGAAGGGAAAATAGAAGAAATGGAGGTCATAATGGCAATTAAACAAATTAAGACTGGGAAAGCAGCAGGTCCTGATGGAATTTCTCCAGAGTTAATCAAATATAGAGGTGTTGAGATAGTGAAGCAACTTACTAAGCTGTTTAGGAGAATGTGGGAAGAGAACAGAATACCAGAGGAATGGAAGAAAAATCTAATTATCCCGTTGCACAAGAAAGGGAACAGCTACGACTGTAATAATTACAGGGCTATCTGTCTATCATCTGTAGCGTACAAGATCTACACTCGGGTGCTGGAAAGGAGACTTAGGAAGGTGGTGGAAAATGACATTGAAGAGGAGCAGGCAGCTTTTAGGCCAGGACGTCAGACACAAGATCACATCCACACAATTAGAACAGTAATAGAGAAGAGCACTGTCAAAAACCGTGACCTCTACCTTGCGTTTCTAGACCTGAAGGCAGCTTTTGACTCTGTACCGAGGCAGAGCATATGGGAGGCACTGGCAGCGAAGAAGGTACCAATGAGACTGTTAAATGCTGTGAAGAGTGTATACCAGCAACCTGTGGGAATAGTTCGTATAGATGGTGAAATGTCTGGAGAATTCCAAATGGAGAGAGGAGTAAAACAAGGTGATAGCCTCAGCCCTCTACTGTTTAATATCGTCCTGGATGAAATAACAAAAATATGTAAGCGGCGAACCCATAGGCCCAAGCTTGATATGGGGAGACTAAGACCTGTATACTTGCAAGCACTCCTCTATGCAGATGATATAATAGTGATTGCTGATACACCAGAAAGACTTCAGCAGGCCGTGGTGGAATGGTATGAAGATTTGGAGAGGAAAGGAATGGTAGTGAATACAGATAAAAGCAAAGTAATGTGGGTCTCAAAACTGGACAGACAGGAACAGCAACTTGACATAATTTGTGGAGGAAGACCTCTCGAAAAAGTAGAAACTTTTGAATATCTTGGCACCATATTAAGTAGTGATGGGAAAATAGAGCAAGAGGTACTCAATAGAACTAAAAAAGCCATCTCAGCCTACTATCAGATGAATAATACAATAGTAGGGAAGAATGAGATAAGCATCAAGACCAAAATGCAGATTTACAACACGGTTATGGCCCCGATCACCCTATATGGCACAGAGAGTTTAGCACTGCAAGACAAGCATCTCAGTAAGATCACTGCCACTGAAATGAAGTATACAAGGCGAGCAGTGGGGAGGACTAGAAGGGATAGGATCCGGAATGAGAGAATCAGAGAAGAAGCAGGACAAAAGAAGGCGATAAGTATGGTGATTGAGGAACGTCAGTTGAAGTGGTATGGACATGTCAGGAGGATGGAAGAAGAGAGAAAAGAGAAGCAGGGTTTTGAAATGCGAGTGGAAGGGAGAGTAGGAAGAGGAAGACCCCGTACCACTTGGGATGACAGAATTGAGAAAATCGGACAGAAGCGAGGGAAAACAATGCTGGAAATGAAGAGATTGTGTGAAAATAGATCGAAGTGGCAGAGATGGACAGAACGAGGCTACCCCGACGCTTAAAGGCACAAGGGATACGAAGAAGAAGAAGATTATTTGATTTCTGGCTTCTTGAATATTATTAGCCAGTAACGCTAAGTCATCTGCGAATCCCAAGCAATTTAAGTCTATTTGATCTTTCTAGGTTCCAATTCTTATGTTCCTAGGATTTTCCCTGTACCATTCCCTCATTACATATTCCAAAGCACAATCAAAAAGTAGAGGCGATAAACCATCTCCTTGTCTTAATCCTGTTATAATCGTGAACGGTTCAGATATTTCTCCTCTGAATTTTACTTTAGATTTGGTGTTTGTTAGAGTTAGTTTTATAATTTTTATTAATTTGGGATGAAGTCCAAAATTCCTTAGTATTTTCAGCAATGAAGATCTATGTATACAATCATAAGCATTTTTGAAGTCTACGAAGGTTATGACTTGCTGTTTTTGTCTACGTTTGTAGTAGTCCATTACCAATTTTCAGGTGATTATCTGTTCAGGGCAGCTTCGCCATGGCCGAAATCGGCAGTTCTTCTTTGATCCAAATGTTCACTATGCATTGGTGTAATGAAATCTTTACTGGTTCTGCTGCATATTTCCACAATTCTGCAAATGTTTGATCTTCTCCACTCGCTTTGTCGTTTTTGAGCTCTCTCAGCGCTTTGTAGACTTCTTGGATTGTGGGTGGATTTATGTTTTCTGATGGTGTTTTAATAGTGGTGTCTGTATTTATTTGAAGCAGTTCTGGTGGATCTTTGCAATTTAGCAACTTGTTGAATGTTTCTGCTAAAATTTCTGTATTTCTTTTATTACTATGAGCTAACTCGCCATTTTTGTCTTTTAACATTAATGTTGGAGGTTCATATCTTCATTATTCATTTCATTATTTGAACATAATCATCATTTTCTGTTTTCCAGCCTAAGCTGGGTCAAACCAAATATGACTATGAGAGATAGAGTGAGAAATAAAGGCTCTATCTATCAACCATCCTCCCTCAACCACTGAACACACCAGGTTCCGTTCTCTCACACTGTCTTTCACTAACTTCGTCTACCATACTCTAGATCTTCCTCATCCTCTCTTTCCAGTCATCTGTCTCTCCATCAATTGTTTTGGCACATTCATCCTTTTCAAGTGTCCATACCATCTCAATCTGTTCTGCTCCATCTTATCATTCAGCTCCTGTGCATTCACTTCCTTTCGAATGTCTTCATTTCTCACTCTCTCTCTCCTAGTCTTCCGTACCATATGCCTCAAGAATTTCATTTCGGCTACCTGTATTCTACTTTCATCTCTCCTGGTGTCTGGCTCTGTGGCTAAATGGTTAGCGCTCTAGGCTTTGGCCCAAAGTGCCCCAGGTTCGATCCCCGGCTGAGCCATCAGGGATATTAATCTTCTGAGGTTAATTCCCGTAGCTTGGGGACTGGGTGTATGTGCCATCTTCATCATCACTTCATCCTCATTACGAAGCGAGGATCGCCCACGGGCGTCAACTAGAAAGACCTGCACTAGGCCTCTCCGGAGGCCACACGATCATTTTTCTTTTCATCTCTCCGGGTCATCATACAGGTTTCTGCTCCATACATCATTATTGGTAAGTAATAAGTCTTATAACTTAATTCACTTCTTTAGTCTTTGGTGGTAGGCTATGTCTTTTGCCCAAATTAAACTCTGAACCTGATGATAAAAAACACTCCCACATTGTATTCTATTGTTGATCTCCATATCCAATTCATGAAAATATTCTTCAGTCTCCTTCAATATCATCCCTTCTTTGTTTTTCACAAATCCAGGGTTCAAATGTTTCTTTCTTTTATTCTTGACTACACTAAACAATAATTTCTTTCCACACTGACAATCATCTTTAATTTCCTGTGTGAATACCTCCCAACTTTTCTACTTCTCTTCAGCCACTACTTCCTTACTTGTTTAGCTTGAACATAATGAAAAAAATGAATGAAAATCCACAGCCTGCTTCCAGTCTCCATGGGGCCGATAACCTAGATGTTAGGCCCCTTAAAACAACAATTATCATCATCATATCATCTTCCAGTCTCCGACCGGGTCAGGAATGGAATGAATGAAGCCCCCATCAAGCGGCGAGGATATGAACTGTGCCGGCTGCCGAAGCCTGTCGCACTCCTTCTGGGGCAATGATTAAATGAATGACAGATGAAATGAAATGATAGTGGAGAGTGTTGCTGGAATGAAATTTTGACAGGGAAAACCGGAGTACCCGGAGAAAAACCTGTCTGCCTCCGTTTTGTCCAGCACAGATCTCACATGGAGTGACCGGGATTTGAACCACGGACCCAGCGGTGAGAGGCCGGCGTTCTGCCGCCTAAGCCACGGAGGCTTCTTGAACACAATAGTAAATATTTAACCTGAAAGACTTATAGAAAGTGAAAGCCTTATTCTTAAAAAGACTGCTTTGTTTGACAAAATACACCCCATCGAGGCTGGCGTATGAACTAGCGGGGGAACTTTTCTTTATAGAAGAACTCTGACTGGTTCACCAACTACCATCCACAAGACAATACAACGATTTGCTACAAGAACTACTTGCAAAAAAGAAGGAGATCCCAATTGGTTTCTACTCCACGACGGCCATGACGTCAACTGAATGGATGGGCACTGCCTATGAGTTGAGACACTTTACATAGAATAGAACAAGTGCAAAAACGTGTACCTGAAGCTTGTGAACTATGCACGCTATTTTTAGATTTTTAGATATTGTTGCAGTGTTTTTAACCATTTACTATGTATGTGCATTTTATGTCATCGTAAAGATTTCGATGTTTTTTGTGTTTAGATGGACTCTATATATAAGTTTGTGGGCTGAAGAAAGGTCCAAAAGAAACCAGACTTGAAACATGTACCTTTGAAATGTTGTAACAAATTAAAGTATTGAATAGGCGGAAAATTGAAAAATCTTATTCTTCATAATTACTGTCAATACGGAACCTGAAATGAATAATATTTCTAATAACACACAGAGACCCGATTCGAGGTGCACGGTCTTCACCACAGGATTTGTGAGACTGAGGTGTTCCATGTGCCCACACCAGAGTGCATTTGTAAATTGTGTCAAAAGTCATGCGATACTTGCCACGCTCTCGTGTGCACTAGAAGGTATCATCGCTTACAGAATTTTGTAAATAGTTAATGTAATACACATTGTGCGCACTTATCCTTAATAATTAAATATTTAACTTGCAATTAAGAAATGTTACAACTATTGTAACTATGACATGTACAACTTACTGACAAATCTTTTGACCAAGAAAGAAAAAATTCTTTTGAATGGAGAAGAAAAAAAACTTTTGATTTTTTAATATTCATGGCATTCTAAATGATGCAAGTACGGTAATGAGATTTCCTAGGAAACCATTGAATTCAACTGTAAAGTGTAGGCCTAAGAGAAGTAGAAGTATATCTGGGAGATGATGGTTAGACTGTGTTTAATGACTTCAAAGTCAGAGGCAAAGGAGGTTGCAATGTTAACTCCAAAAATGGATCACAGAGAGCTTTGAAAATAATTTTTTCAGTGTTGGCTTATTGGCAATTGATATTGCAATGTGATTAAAATATATTTGTTACAGTTTACAGAAGAGAGAGAAAACTATAGGATGACTACCTTTGGAATTTACAGTGTCTTTAAACAGAGATCTCACAGCTCTGTTGATCTGTTGTGGCTTGGAAGCATCATACTTTCAAATAAGTTCACTTTACTTCATTACCACAGTGAAAGTAGTATTAACAGCTTGAAGATAATAGGCATTTAAATTCATTCAGCACATTGGAAGTGGAAAAACACTGACTACTTGGCTTTAAGGTACATTTGTAGGTTTTACTACTCATTAATTTGAAACAAAGGTGACGTCATCGAGGTCACTAAAATCCCACTAAAAGCAGGTAATCGCTAACTATACTACAGCCTAACCATTTGACTTGAAATGCCAATACACAATCAGATAAAATTAACATACACTTATCTAGTGAGCAACACACTTGTAGAAATTTTTTTATTCAGTGTATATATCTCTATTCTGGGAGCTTATTGCAATAAGTATTTCTCAGCAGTATCAGTCATGCCTACGTGGATTAGTTTAGAGGAGGGAAAATGACCATTTACGAGTGGTTTTGTGATTTTTCAGCCTAGCAGCCTTGTTGATACTAATAAATTGGTACCAGTAACACTGGAGGAGACCAAATCTGAGGGGGGCAAAAATGTTTAAAATACTGAAATTAACCAAAATACTCATGGTAAAGGTCGGGAAAAAATCTGGAGATGTAGTAATAGATGTTTACTCCTCCGCTGACTGTTGCCTTCCCCTTTTTAGATCACAACTTAGCCTATAGATAAAATCCAGCCGAGTCCACCATTATATGCGTGATTTATGTACAAATACAGCCTTACAAACCCCACGCATGATGTATAACTGTATAGCCAGTATCATAAAACAAAAAAGCACCAAGTTCTATTCAGAGCACCCCTTCGAAACAAACCACCCTCAAGACACCAATATTTTTAAATAAACATCTGATCTATATCCTCCCATCCGCTAAGACTGAAATTACCCAAAAACGCATCAATAATTTTCATTCAGACCAATGGTTTGGCCAATTAATGCTTTTTCACATAATTACAATCTTATGTGTATCATGTGATGTATCTTGTATCCCACATGTTGGCAACAGTGAAGTGACGTAATTGTGGGTGCCCGAGTAAAAGTTGAAGAGACCTCATATGCTTCAGAAATATAGCTGCTGTCTTTGAATGAGCAAGATATAAAAACATTTATTTTTGCTACATAACAAAAATATTTTCAGTGTAGTAGATATAATTGACAGTAATTTCAATAACGACTCCCAGAAAGGTATAAAAAAAATATAACTTACTATATTTTCAATAATACGCCAGGTAGAAGTGTAAACGACTGCATTAATTTGGTCTCCTCCAGAATTAGCAATAAAATTTTCTTTTCAAGGGATCTTACCACTTCAGTTTCTTAACAGCTGTATTAGCAGTATTCATTAAGAGGGTTGTTGTTTGAGGACCATGTTTTCCATTTCATGATTGACATTGTGGGATCTAGTAGTGTCTTGTATAGCTAATTGACTTGTAGATTTGAACTTTGTGATTTGATGATGCTCGCTTGATGAGCGAAACATGTAAACCTATAGTTTTCTCCCTCTTCTGTAATACATACATAACAAATATAATTTAATCACATGTAAACTTTTTAGGTTGTTTCTTGAATCTCTAAGCTATTGGGTTTATATTGTGTTGACAGACTAAAAAGTTGGAATATCCAAAACAATCATTTCGATACCGGTAGGTACTTCATTCTCTTACCTAAACTTCCAAATTAAATTGAACACTAAGAGAAATAATAATCCACGAAAAATTAGTATGGTAACCTTACATACACTCCATAAGGAAATTATGAGTAACCTGTGTGTCTGGGACATTCGTGCATTGTAAGGTGCGTGTTTCAATATTGTGGGTACCACTCTGAAACCAATACGTACATCAACTGCTCTGGTGCTTATTGGTCGATGCGAAAAGAGGTAGTAGGTGACTGCTGCCCACAAGCACAAAGTCACACAGGCAAAGCCAAACAGTTGATTTCTACGCATGGCAACCTGAGGATCACATCATCTGTAAACATAAAATTTTCATATCCGGTATTTACTCCAGAAAGCATTCACTGCTAACAAATCGAAACATAACACTTAGCCTACTTAATATAAATGCTTAATTATAACAGGGGTATCAATATATTTATAAACTTAATAGCGATAATACAGACACTCTAATCTAATAACACTACATATTTTCTCTGTCAAAAGAGCACCAACGTGACTAATTTACCCGTGAGTATTTGAATGGCAATTACTATATCTTCATCTGCAACATTAGTACTATGCAAAGCCCAAATGTCATTCATAGATTCAAAACTTACTTTGAGGTTAGGGACCTTTCAAGTACTTCCATCCCTCCATATTATTTGGCAATAGGATTATATATTCCTTCAATGCAAATCGTCTAATACATCTGACGTAGTACCGATACACATTACGTTCAGCGCAATAAAAAAATGATAACTGATAACAGTACGTGACGTTTCGTCATTGAAGGCGTCGAGTTGGCACACGATCGCATCCTGTGACAACACTAAAAAGCATTATTTTTGACAGGAATGACAGTGCGATACGATACTCATCTTATTTCACCAGGTCGACACGCATTAGTATAGATATTACACCAAGTATTAAATGAATTAACCACAAATTAACAGGAGTACATATTCCGGCAATACCACTTTATTTACAACAGCTCCGTTTATTCGTCAAAAAATATCCCTTCGAAAGTATTTTGCTTTTCAACTTTTAACCCCTGAATGTTATCGTCAGTGTCGCCAATACAGCGGAAAAAAAACAAAGCGGCTGTTGCAAACTGTCGAGTAATAAAATCGCGACGGTGTTGCCACATACTCCGAGATATCTTTTGAAGGATGTAAAGTGGGCACATGACACTCCTTACCACAGTATAGATATCAATACAGTAAGGACACATCAGGCCTTTACCATGTAATTTTTTCGTCATGGTTTTGAATCGGCCGGTTCCGGAAGCACCGCACGCACGCACGCATGGCGGCGACGGTTCACCATGTATCCGCGAGAGTGCAGTCTACCCGTATTCATTGAGTGCGGCCTGTCGAATTTGTCTGATGAAAACATTGTTTGTAATTATTAAAATCAACTCAGAAATATAATTTTGCATTTTAACCAATGGCAGAAATGTGGGAAACCAACATCTGTGCTGTAATTTTTTGCGCAGCTCTTGTCACACTGGACATAACAGCATTCCGGTTTCCTCGTGCATTGGAGCGGTAAATACAAATATCACACGTTTCATCGAATAATTCTGGTTTTAATACCCATGAGATGCCACCCTCAAACACCTATCCATTAATTCACAAATTCCTCATTCCTAATCCAGATATAATGACTGGATAAAGGCCTGTAATCAGGAGGATTTACTGGCATACGTGGCAAATCTACACGTCAATATATAGGGTATGTAGCCTTTATTTCTCAAAGGAAGTGTTTTAAACCACAAGGAGGGCAGTGCTAGACTGAGATTAGGTAATAATGCCCAACAAACATTAAATCTCAACCCTAGAGAAGCTATTGTCTCCTTTAAAGTGTCCGTTTTCTAATCCCACTTAGCCTCGGAGGCAAATGGTTTCCTGACTGAAGTTAGTTGATATGTTTTATTAAATGCAATTTGTTAAGCTGCAGCCCTTTACAGTGAATTAAGTGCTTTAATTACAAGCTACAATGCAAATCAGATTTAACATTTGCTCCCTCACCTATGGGACTTTGTGCTATTCCTGAAGAGTTCTGGAGAAGTTTGGATTGTCGTGTACTCAAAGCTACAATCCCATGATTGTTGAAAATGACTGAAGGTACTCCAGTCCCTCAGAATTGTAAATAGTGTTGCTTTCAGAGACAAACTATTGAGGTTAGCAACCCCCTCACTACGCTCGGCATGGCATTAAGGCTGTGTGACTTAAAAACCAGGGCTGTTAACCTTGGTGTTCCTACCTCATAGACATATCACAATGCCCTTAATTTTATTTAATTCTGTGGGACCACTAAAATTTTGCCCATCCATGTAAATGATAAGCCCACCCAATTTCTTCTCAAGTGATACCTCCCTCTGATTCCACACACGCCCAAATACACGGGGATATATGACCACGATGTCTCAGCCCTTAAAATAAGCAACAACAACTGTATCTTCGATACACACTAATCAAATTCCTGGATACTTCTATACGTTCAGCAACGATGATTTTTCTTCACTATGTCACATGCAGAACATGGTGCCACTAAAGCAATACCGTATTGGTCATGTTATTTGCAAATGAATACATAATAATCATACAAGAGTGGAGCCTTGCATAAGTGAGGAGATGTAACACCAAACTCTGGGTGTCAACAAGCCGTACACTATCACTCGGGAATTGAGAAATTGGGTGGGCATATTGTGTGATAACCTGTGTTACTGTGGTGGATGTGTGTGTATTTGTAAATTGGGGATAGGATTGGGAAGGAGGTGGCTGTGTCCTTAAGTTAACAACCATCCCAGCATTTGCCTTGAGTAGGGAAACCACTTCCAGGATGGCCGAGGTGGGAATCGAACCCTCCTCTTCTCTGTTTTGCCTCACGAGGCTGACTGTACCCCATTCCAGCCCTAAGACCAGAATCAAAATTTCTTGGCAAAGCCGGGAGTCAAACCTAGACCTACGGGGGTGACAGCCAAGAAAGCTATCTGCTGCACCACGAGTTGGTCTCGCGAAAATGGAATGTATTGGTCATAAATATAGGCTATATAAATCTACATGAAAATAGCCTACTGCCTATCCAAACATTTTCATAAATTTGAGTTTCATATACCATTTTAAAGCTCAATGGTTTTAAAATTTACAGTTATCGTAAGTCATAGCAACAGATTTCAATGTTTACATTAAGCCACATTGTTCAAATCTGTTCAGGGATGTCGGAAATTCCTCAGATAATGTCACGTTGCACCTCACATCCTATTCTATTGTTGGGTAAGGACTTGATTCTCATCATTGCAGAAATAATCTGTTTAATACTAGCTGTAAACATGGCCAAGGTTTCATGTGATACAAGCTAAAGGTGTAGAATTTGGTATAAATGTTTATCACAAGTATCCAGTACCAGTACCTCTATGTCAATGTTACATAGGCATTGTGCTTGCTACACTTGTCATAGTATGTGGTACGGTATAAATTTCATAATGTGCATCAATTTTAATTTCTACCCTTGATTATTCATATTTATGTGGGGGTCAGGAATCGTATGGATTGTGAAGTGATGCTAGGAAAAGTTGTCTCCTTTCTTTTTAAGGATGTGTGAAGGACTGAGTGGTGTGTCTTTATAATGACATACTAAAATTGTAATGGCTGATGAAGGATGTAATTAATATCCAGAACATGTCCTACTACTTGCACATTATTTATTCATTTAAGGGTTGATTAGGCAGAAAGATTTACAGAAGATTACAATTCAAGAAATATTATACTCATCAGAGTTAATTAGAGATGAACGAAACTGGGCAAGGTACTGGAAAAGCCTGTGACCTATTAAAAGGAAAGGTCCCAGCAGATTTCCCCTATATTGTTCAACCAGCCACATCTGGTTACGACCACTATATTCTTCCTGAAGTAACTCCACAGAGAGAATTAAAAGTGTCAAGAACAAACTTCTGCTTGCAATCGCACATTTTTTCTGCATTACAGTATTACTTACTTGTTTACATGGTTTATGTAGAAACAACTCGTACAAATATTACAGTGAATTCTTCTAGGTATTATGCCATGTCTGTGCCCCATCATATCCATAGTACCGTACCTAGAAGAATATGCAGTAATTTATTTTCTGGCCATGAAAGCCTAAACATTCCAACTCATACAGGCATATTTTTCTGCAAATGTTTGGGTATTCTGATATATTTTCATGGAAACATTTGACTTTTTTTTTTTTAAGAAACATTATTTTTTCCTGTTTTCGATTTTCAGAGGTGAAGCTCACCAATTTTGTGACTATATCCTGAAGTGGCTTGGCCTAGAAGCCTACAGTATATAAAATATGGTAGCGAGTGTTTAATCATTAAGAGGTTTTCTCAATAGTGATTTTTAATGCTCTGGCATTGTCATTGAGGAGCAAATTTAACTTCCTAAATACTGTAACATTTAAGTTGGTCTAACACGAAATAAATTTAATAATACTATACCTGCAAGGTTTTAGCTACCTACTAAGAAAAGTAATGTGCAATTTTTGAGTGGAGCTACCTAGGCAAATCTTTACACCAAAAACCAACATATTGTTTATCGCTACCTTTTAGTAGAGAAACTAGAATTCATGTCAGATAATCTGCAGCTTCTGTGATTGATAGCTATAGTTTTGTCTTGTTGTCAACAAATGTGATAGACAGGTCTGAAGCAGTTCATTAATTCAATATTTCAAAAACTGACTCTCTCTATCAGAAATCAAATCAGTGATCTGAGATCATGGCGATATCAGGAATGTTTGTTTATTGCATTACAACAAAGGATTTGGAAGTAATCTCATAAAGCAATAACTTCTAAATCAAAATAACTTACAATTTTATTGTTGGACAGCCAAAGGACTTATCATAATCCTCCATGGTTTTAGACAGGTGCAACGATCCATTAGTTCTGGGTTATCCCATCCCGTTAGAAAATGGAAGGATTGGGGTTTGAGACCTAAGGATGTTGTACAACATTAACTGCAAATCACATCACCACACTGAAGACCTGGTTTGTGAAATAAGTTGGTTCATGTCCATTCACCTGTCATTTCAAGTTAGCTTCCTTGTTTCTCATTTCAAAATGCTGAGATGGTGGCTTTCCCATTGACCACAGTCACTTCCCCATTCCTTTCTTAGCCTCTTCTACTTTCCATCAACGTTGAGGCTGCATGGATGATCCTTTTCTCTAGAATGAAAGGGCTCCATGACACTGTCAATTAGTATGAAAAAGACTTTGGGAGTGAAGTAAGGGGATAAAAGAAATATTCATATCCAAGAAATAAAAATAGCCAAACATATAATCCCATTGTTTCCACAGCTACTGCCATGGTCTAGAAGTAAGCATAGCTGCCTTCTAACTGGTTGGCCCAGTTTTGAATCCAGGTTTTGCCAAGGAGAATTTAAATTTTGGCCTGTAGTCATGTGTACTTGGATGTGTGTATCATTTGTCTCATAAACTGCCTTATTGTGATGGCTGTATTAGTGTGTGCATTTATAATTTTAGGTGAGGATAGGGAAGGAGACGACTATGGCCTTACGTTAGGGTAGCCTACCGTCTCGGCATTTACCTGCAGTAGAAGTGGGAAACCAAGGAAAACCACTTACAAGATGGCCGAGATTGGAATCAGAATCACCTCTTCTCAGTTTTGCCTCACAAAGCTGAGTGTACCCCGTTCCAGCCCTCAGACCAGAATGCTAGTTGCTACACCACGAGGTGATCTAAGTGAAAAGGGATGGATTCTAATCCACCTCTTGGTCATAATAGAAGTGAATTTCTATGGTTTCTAATTCCCCTTCCCCCCTCCCAGAATGCTCCATGCACCAAACATTCCATCTTCAAATTATTTTACATGCCCAATTAAATGGAGTAATATAGCTCGGGTGGTGTTGGGGTAGCGCGCCTGCCTCGCACCAGGAGACCACGGGTTCGATTCCAGGCTCCGTCAGGGATTTCAGAAACCAGCGTTAGGGCTGGAACTGGGTGTACACAGCCTCGCAAGGACAATTGAATAGCTGTCTGACAATGAGGCAGCGCCACGCTCATGGAGACCAAGATTAACGGCCGAGGGGACCCGAGGCGCTCACCACGCGTCACCACATAATCTGCAGGCCAAATGGCTGCGTGGCGATCGCTTGGTAGGCCTAGGCCCTTCATGGACTGTAGTGCCACGGGGTTTGTTTGTTTCGTTTTAATGGTAGTTCGGAGACTACGGTTTCAATAGTCTTCTTAGAATGTACAGTATATGGGTGTTAACTTTAAAAATACCCGCACGAGTCTCTCTGGAGGACTCACACATTATTACTGTTAGGTAAACATATCTTGCATAAGAATCATGGCCCTACTAATAATATAGTTCATCGTATCTTGGTGAGAAAAATACTGTACCTGTATGTGCATTTGCTCAAAGAACTTTTTCTTTTCTGAATTTTTATTCCATACATATTATTTTTGTTTGTTTTATTAATATTAGGCATCTACCTATAAATTTTAATTCAACTAAAATTTGTATTATTTTGTGTTAAGAGGGAAAGATGACCTTGCTGTTCCGCCCCTTAAACAACAATAACTATCCATAATATGTGTAAAGTTACTGGGCAATTCTGAGAATATTTACAGCGGATCCAGGTTGCAGTCATGGACCACCTTGTGGCGTAGTGACTACCATTCTTGGCTGTAGCCCCAGAGGTCTGGGTTTGATTACCGGCTCTGCCAAGAAATGTAATTCTGGTCTGAGGGCTGCAACAGGGCACACTCAGTCTCGTGAGGCACAACTGAGAAGAGGAGGGTTTGATTCCCACCTCAGCCATCTTGGAAGTGGTCTTCCGAGATTTCCCACTTCTACTGCAGGCAAATGCTGTGATGGTTCCTAAGTTAAAGCCAATGCCGCCTCCTTACCAATCCTCACCGGAATTGCAAATACACATACTAAGACAGGCATCACAATAACACAGGTTATCAGTCAAAATTCTACACTCGACCAAGTACACGGGGCTAAATGACCACGATGTCCAGGCCCCTGAAATGAAACAACAGATTGCAGTCGATGTACAGAAGTTGTCTAACATGGTGGCCAGATTGCTCCTTAGTGCCTCTTGGTCTATTGGAATGGCTGTAACATCCGGTGCATTATCATACCATAGTCAAACTGTTCCTCTATTGGAGCACGAAGATTGGAATTCTCTGCCGTCACTGTCTCATGAAACCATAGCCAGGTGGCTATGCTAATGCTTGTTGTTTCATGTAGGAGGTTGTACATCATGGTCGTCAGCCCTGTGTACTTGGGCGTGAGAATAAACCCATACAACAGGAGCATACGAGCGTGGCAACGGGTGGGTGAGAGATTTCACAAGCTCTTCATCCAGGAACGCCTCCAACAGCAAGGAAATTCAGTCATGTTTTGTGGTGGGATCATGTTTGGTCGACGTACGCCTCTAATTCCTATCCACGGTAACATGACCTGTCTGGTTTTACAGAGACAACATCCTCAAACCTGTCGTTACAGGATTCGCTGCCACAATGGGCGAGGGCTTTACACTAGTGGACGATAATGCCCATCGAGCTAGGGTGGTCAATCAGTTTCTTCAGATGCAAGGCATACGGAGAATGGAGTGGCCTGCATATTCTGCGGACATGAACAGTATCGAACATGCATGGGAAAAGATTAAGAGTGCAGTTTCGCACTGTCCCAATCCTCTAACTATCAAACAAACATTCAGCAACTGATTGAAGCTGCTTTCCAAGAGTGGGATAATCTGCCCCAAACCAGGTTGGTTCCTTGGTTCTCAGTACGGTATGCCTCTTTGTCGGCAAGCATGCCTTACGGCTCGTGGTGGCCATACATGGTATTGATATGCCCCAACATGAAAAAGATTGCCACTTTTGTTATGCTTTAAGTGTTTGTCTCTTTTGCACAGCATATTGTGTGTTGTTTTTCTTTGTATGTCATTACATACTACCTTACCAGGGAATTGTTACCACTAGACGTGGAGTGGGGCTGTTGTGTATACATTACGTCAGCTCGCCTTGTTATGGCTGCCGCGAGCGGTTGCTGAGCAAGAGGGGGAACGCATGCACAGTCGTAGAATGAGAACACACCGCACAGCGCACGACCCAGCACGAATCATGCACACAAATGACATGCGATGAGGTTTCGCTGGCAACAACTGCACGACTATCGCAGGCGTGTGGCTGGGTGTAGCGCATTAGTTCCGATTTCCGCCACCGGTAACAATTCTCTGGTAGGATAGTACACATAGCAAAACACTAAATCGCAATATGCAAAACCTTTTTTGAGTACTGTTCAAGTTACAAACACTGCTAGTCACCACAACACTCTAGGGGCAGATGACCTCGAAGTTCCGCCCCTTAAAACAACAATTACATTACATTTACCACAACACTGATTATCAAATACCATGCACACACAAGTACACGGGTCATAGACCAAAGAGGTCCTAATTGGAACTATAATAATATATACAGTACCGGTATGTCAAAAAATATGGTTATATAAATGACTCCAGATTATAGCTTACCATGAGGCATACATACTTTGAACCGGCCTTGGTGGCCGAGAGCGCTAATGTGCTACCTCGTGCCTCGCTGGCATCGGGAGAGCGTGAGTTCGAATCCCACCTCTACCGTCCTGAAAATGGTGTTCGTGGTTTACCATTTTCACTACCAGGCAAATGCCGGGACGGTTCCTTTCAATAAATCCACGGCCAATTTCCCTGTTATATCCCTTCCCTGACCCGTCCTGAAAAGAAAAGTACATGGCCATTGGCTGCATTAATAAAATTATACATACAGTACTTTGAAACTTAAGTGTTTAAAATAAGACTGCTGTTACGACTTGAAACTGAATCCCAGCACTCTGCGCAGAGTGTGAACTGATTACACCACGATAGCCCTTTGTTAACTCTTGACGTAGGCCTAGTAACTGAAGCTATGGCATATAGTTAGGCCCCCTAATGACCAGTATTAATTCCACTATGATGTACATGTCGCTTACAGGTACCAACTGGAAAGATCTGCCCCAGGCCTCTCCAAAAGCCACGCAGCATTATGAGCCTAACACTTCTCTCATCCAGGTGTAAAAACCATCCATCGCATGAAAAACTCATCCTACATTATCTCCATTTCTGCAGAATGGGAAGAATAAGGAGTTGACATACCACTGACAAGTAAAAAGTGCGGTGCGGATAGATGGCAACTTATTAGTCGTGACGAGGTTAAAGTTAGGTCTGATTGGTGTTAAGCTATGGTTAGAGCAAGTTTAGGACTGGGCGTTTTACTTGATTGATTGGCGACACCATTGCACATAGTGTTATTTACCAGTTATATTACTTTATTACATTCACTAGCGACAGAAAGCAAAGCAAACTTGTAGCTTCGCGTGGCTCTCGTGATCGTAAGCCACAGAACCTTTCTTTTTTATATTTGGAATTTGAACCACTGGATGCAACTCGGAAATTCTAACATGCATTAACCAAGAATCAAAACCCAGTCCAAAACTATAATATGATGACTTTAGGATCTCCGAATGGAGATCTGGGTGTGACCTTGGCTTCTAGGATTAAAGAAGCAGGCCTCTGTGTGAAGGGTGGTTGGCCGGTTTACTTACTGTAAGCCCTGAGCTTGTATTTCAGCTTTACTTTACTTATTTTTAGGCCATCTGTAGGCTAAACAAAACAATCTACCAGTAAATGTATAGTCTATTTGTTGAATCTGAAAGCTACTTGTTGCTCCTATAATAGCCACACAAAGACGTGGAACTAATAAAGGTACCGGTAATGAAAAGAGATTCCTTAGCACATGACTTACAGTAGATACCGGTATTGAATTCTTCTTGGAACACAAGATAATGGACGGAAGTGTGAGTAGGCTAAGAAATGAGGAGTAATAAGTAGCCTAGGCATATCATGAAATGTGAAAATAACACTGCATAATAAGGCTGTCCCCACCCATCAAAATGACTTTTTTATTGACTAAATAAATTCCCGGGTATTTAAGTTAGGAAGCTAAGAACATTAAAAATTAATACTTATTTACAGTTACTGTAGTAAACTTGAATTGCATTATCTCAGACTACAAAAGTTTAAGAAACAAAATCCACATTTCCCCCACACTTTTCAATATATCGTGTGTTAATTTAATCATTAAAAACATATCATAACCTTTCATCGTTACGATGCAATCACAATGCGACACCACAGGACTGGAGGAATGTGGTGGTAAACATTAAATTCCACACTTCTTAAAATTAAAACACAGTAGTATTAACACTTTCTATTTTCTTGTTATTTATTTTCTTACAATATCTGATTATAAAGAGAGCTAGTGTGTTGAAATAGAGTTAAATAAATGACATAAAATATACATTCATCAATCAGCTGTTTATCATGTGTTTGTCCATAAGTGGTGCTACCTAGCGGCTTACAGGTGTATTGGTGCTCCCCCTTATCAATTGTTTTTTTGAAAATCCGTTCTTCCGGTTTTGCCGAAGTGTCCATACTGTATTGGTATCTATACTGTGCTCCTTACCCAGTAGGCGTTTGAAAAGAAGGAAAACAACTGACGAATTTGAGATGTACTAGGAGATCTGGATCAGTATGTTATGCGCTGCTTACAGAATGTCACAAAATTTGAACAACGTCAAAAGGGAAAGTTGAAAACCACACAGAGGGGCATAATGCCAGAGACACGTATATCTCAGGGGACGGGAAGCCCGCGGGGCATCCTCTCCGGCTCCAACCCAAGCCAGATGAGCGACATATTCCATTAAAACCGCACACCGATATCAACCAAAAACGTAGTGATCGCCAGTAGCGTAGCGTGAGGAAAATAATTGGGTAGACACAGATAAAAAGAAAAACTGCAGTAACACATTTTAAAGAAAATGTTTAAAGTTTTAACTTAAATCTTACATACTACATATTCTCTTGGCCCCATGTAAAAAAAAACTAAGCATAACGAATAGAATAAGAAGTGATATCACTGGCCTAGTACGCCAGGTCCGCCGCAGCGCAGCGCTGGCTCCGATCTGTGATGTAAGTTAGCATTGGCGCTTACGAGACTTTTAAAACCTTGCGACCTGTTTTACATGTTAAAACACCGCAAGATATCCTCATAGGCGCTAATAAGTTCGACATCTCCACTTACTTTACTGTGGCCAATTATAATTTAATAAGTCGTCTCCTGTAATAGTTCAGTTTCGACAATAAGCGAAGACAGAGAGCAAGTTCAAAATGCAATTCGTTTTGCCAGCTATCCGTAAATTTAAAAAAAAAAAAAAAGGAACGGAAAAATTAACCTCGCTATCAGAAAGGATTTCTTCACATTGTTACACATTTTACATTCCCTTAACAGACTTGCAACACAGAAAAAAAGCCGTACGAACGCAACTTTCAACTTTACCGTAGATTACTATAAAATTCAATAATAACCATAAATTTCACTCCACAAACACCAAAATCAGTAAACTACCATCATTTCAGAAGAACTTAACATTAAACAGACATAGAAGGCATAGTCAAGAGCTCAAGACCACTTCTGTCTCGGGACAGTCGGATGAGGAGCCAGAAAGCGGCGCAAAGATGCGCGCGCACCCGGCAGCGAGTTGTCGTTTCGGGGTAACATTTACAGTCGATTTGCATTATTAACGCAAAGCAGTCGTGAAACTTGCTTTAAGTACATTTGAAAATATGCCTGGTAGAGAATGAATGCATTCCAATCAATATTTAAGATCTAACTGTAATAATTGGATATTTAACCATACGCACTATTAAGGAGTGTAACAAAATACGATAAAATCTTTTAGGAAAGTGTGCGAGTGGTATCGCGCTTGCTTGTAGTTTTGAAGATCCCGGGTTCAAGGCTATCCAAGGGCAAAGATTTTTATTTCTTTTTTTTATTTTATTTTTATTTTTTATTTAGTCAATTTACCCTCTAGGTTGGTGGTTCCCACGGACTCAGCGAGGGAACTCACCACTACCGCCTCTATGGGCAGTGTCCTGGAGCTTGGAACATCTGGTCGGGATGGATACAGCTGGGGAGGTTGATCAGCACTTCGGCCAGGCGGCCTCTCCTGCAAAGCGAACAGGGGCCTCATTATATATATTTTATTATATCCTCCTCACGTCGTACAACAATATTGCAACTTAGTTTTGTCTACGTCGCCTCCGTAGCGTAGCGGTCAGCATGGTTAGCTGCCGTCCCGGAGGTCCTGGGTTCGATTCCCGGCTCTGCCACGAAATTTGAAAAGTGGTATGAGGACTGGAACGGGGTCTACTCAGCCTCGGGTGGTCCAATTGAGTAGAGGGGGTTCGATTCCCACCTCAGCCATCCTCGAAGTGGTTTTCCGTGGTTTCCCACTTCGCCTTCGGGCAAATGCCGGGATGGTACTGTCCCCGTAAATCCGGATAGTAGGCTGTCAGATATCCGCCCCCTCAATCGGATTGGCAATAATCAAACGCACCGGCACAGCTACATCAATGAAAATGGCACTGACAGATACAACCGAGATTAGAGCACAGTAGTTAACAAGAAATTATTGTGGAACACACCAAAATATACGGGGGTTCATACTTACCTTTACTTACCTCTTCAAATTAATCTCGGGTATGGGTTGCCAACTGGATCACTTAAAGTATGCCCACACAATAACCTCCACCATGATATTTAAAATGAACCAAGACGAAACAAGAAACTTTAAACTGTACAATAATTTATTTCACATAAAGGGGATGATTCTAACAAAATAGACAACAAAATACGCGTGGCAATCAGAAGCCATTGTCAATGTAATCATGTCCTCCTGTAGGACTTGTAGACGTTACATACAAAATTTTATCTTTCACTAGCTTATAAAGAACGTAATAATAGTAATACACTTGGAATGGATGAGGGAATTGGAACGAGACATGTAGCAATTGTTTTCCTCTTTCATAAACATCACACTTTATTTATAACTGCAAGCCTGTTACGTGGTCGACCTTGGCCTCTAACATACAGTTGTCAGGCCAGCTGCGATCCACCCTACATCATGTCGCATGCCCACGTCGTCAAGTGGACCCACCTGTCCAGTCAATGTTAGCATATGCTCGTAACCTCAGAGCTTAGCTCCTTTTCAAACGCTTTAAATGTCCTCAACTCAACTCAAATATTATCACGCAAATCTTTTAAATGCTCCATTCGAATATTACTGGATTACTCTAATAATCCCAAAACTTGTTTAATGGTATAATCCACTTGTATAATTAGCGTTCTTTAGAGTATATTAACAAAACTCTTAATGTCTATAACAAATGCTCATTAATTGTTTATAACAATTATAAATTGTTTATAATATTGTCAAATGACAATTGAAAAATCTATACACGCCTCTATTAATTCCTTACATTTCCATTATTGTTAAAGATATTTACACAATTATTTACAATATTAATATTATTTATTTTTGGAAATACATTAAACCACACGTTTATCCGGTTGATAATTACTCAAATCAGGTTAATATAATCGACCAATGAAGGTTAGTTATATTTAAGCTTATATTCAGGTTTAATAAGTTTTAATAATTATTATTATTATTTGTGACGGTAACCTCCATTCAAAATCGTTATCTCAAATTATTTAACACTCTTGTTAATTTTAACAGTAATTTCACATGATTAATTTTCAAAGGACCTGGACAATAAACTCAGCGGAAAAATACTTCGCTCAAATGCACAAAATTGCATAAAATAGGCCCAGAATTCATCATATATTTCCATATATATGGCATAAAAATCTTCCACAATCCATACACAAAACCTCCACTTATAATCTCATCAACTTCATTAATATTACTGTGGGAATCTCCTTCACTTATTCAAGGGCATTATTCATCAGCGACTTTTACATGTCCACTGAACTAACGATTATACATCCATAGTTCCACTTCAAAAATTCTTATAGTCATGAATTGTTTCAAAACTGTTATTTATTTAACCTTCGTGGGTTTCATTCATGAATCGATATGAAGTAAAAATTTGCCAATCACAAATAAATTTAATAGCAAATACGATTATACACGCCTCTCTGGTCTATCGGAATTTGAGATTAATATCTTCAAAGTAATGTAGTATAAAAATACTATCTTCAAACAAAGTTCATCTAAACTGCATAAATAGTCGAATAGAATACAATTAGATTGTGGAATGCAAACATTATTGTTTCAATCTAGTATTGAGAAAAATTCCTATCAAAAAGTTCATTACTATAGTGTATTCAATAAATCGTAATCAAAGTTCATATTTCATAAAATTGTCTATAATGCAATGGTAATTTCAGAACTGACGATAAATGTCTATGTTGCAATCATGTTCATAAAACGACTAGTATTTCCAAGATCGTCGTTACAGTAATAGATTTTAACGCTCTAAAATCTTTTAATTATTCTTCTTTCTTGAGGATGACAGAAAATTGGTCAAAGTAATTTACTGAAAAGAATTACTTTAATAAATTGACACGCTGACTGAATTCAAATCTGCCATAGAAAATCATTAACTTTACAGTCAAATCGTGACTTCAAAAATATGCAAATTACTGAAAGAATATAAATATCAGTCTCAACTGATCCAAAATTATTTAAATCTGCCACTGACATAACAATGTCTTAATAAATCGTAGAAAAAGGCATAACTCATCTAAGTGTACTGAGTACAGAATTATCAAGCAAGAATATGGGGCACAATATACACACATCAAAAAAAGTTTTGCATCACCTCGGTTCCAAGTGTTCCGGAACCGTTAAATACAAAGGGAATAGAGATCAACACAAACAACATTTAAGCTCGTTTTATTGCTCATGAGACCCACACATTGCATGTTGTACCATCATACAGCTAGACTTTCAGCATTTGTGGTCCAGATTGCAGTACACACCACTACCTCTAATACCCAGTAGCACGTCCTCTTGCATTGATGCATGCCTGTATTCGCCGTGGCATACTATCCACAAGTTCATCAAGACACTGTTGGTCCAAATTGTCCCACTCCTCAACGACAATTCGGCGTAAATCTCTCAGAGTGGTTGGTGGGTCAAGACGTCCATAAACAGCCCTTTTCAACATATCCCAGGCATGTTCGATAGGGTTCATGTCTGGCGAACATGCTGGCCACTGTAGTCGAGCGATGTCGTTATCTTGAAGGAACGCATTCACAAGATGTGCACGATGAGGTCGAGAATTGTCGTCCATGAAGACAAATGCCTCTGCAATATTCTGCCGATATGGTTGCACTATGGGTCGGAGGATGTCATTCAGGTATCGTAAAGCCGTTTCGGAGCCTTTCATGACCACCAGTGGCGTACGTCGGCCCCACATAATGCCACCCCAAAACATCAGGGAACCACCACCTTGCTGCACTCGCTGGACAGTGTGTCTAAGACGTTCAGCCTGACCAGGGTGCCTCCAAACACGTCTCCGACGATTGTCTGGTTGAAGGCATATGCGACACTCATCGGTGAAGAGAACGTGATGCCAATTCCGTGGGGTCCATTCAGCATGTTGTTGGGCCCATCTGTACCGCGCTGCATGGTGTCGGGGTTGCAAAGCTGGACCTCGCCATGGACGTCGGGAGTGAAGTTGCGCATCATGCAGCCTATTGCGCACAGTTTGAGTTGAAACACGACGTCCTGTGGCTGAACGAAACGCATTATTCAACATGGTGGCATTGCTGTCAGGGTTCCTCCAAGCGGCAATCCGTAAGTAGCGGTCATCCACTACAGTAGTAGCCCTTGGGCGGCCTGAGCGAGGCCTGTCATCGACAGTTCCTGTATCTCTGTACCTCCTCCATGTCCGAACAACATCGCTTTGGTTCACTCTGAGACGCCTGGAAACTTCCCTTGTTGAGAGCCCTTCTTGACACAAAGTAACAATGCGGACGCGATCGAACTGCGGTATTGACCTTCTAGGCATGGTAGAACTACAGACAACATGAGCAGCGTACCTTCGTCCTGGTGGAATGACTGGAACTGATCGGCTGTCGTACCCCCTCCGTCTAATAGGCCCTGCTCATGCATGGTTGTTTACATCTTTGAGCAGTTTTAGTGACATATATGAACAGTCAAAGGGACTGTATCTTGGATACAATATACACAGTCAACGTCTATATGCCGGAGATCTGGGAACCGAGGTGATGCAAAACTTTTTTTGATGTGTGTATATATGGGACAAAAATATGGGAAAAATGGTTGCTCAGATATCGCTAAATGGCTCAAATAAAACAAGAAACGTTCACGACTACCTTATCTGTTGATTGAAGTTCTAGAGGAAAATCTTCCAAAGAAGACTGGTGATGGTTCCATTTCACCAAAAAGATGTGCTCCGTCCTCGAACCTGGAACCAGCGCCCTCGGAGAATAGAACTGCTTCCTCCTCCGGAAATTGCACTGCTCCGTGTATACGATAGACATCCTTCTGGCAAAACTCTTCTTTGTGAGCCGGGTCCACCCTGGCCTCTCTTGATAGTTCCCTGAAGTTCTGGCAGAAATTCGCCATGAAGTTTATTGCAGTTATTTCCGTAGAAATATTCATATTTGTGGAGTATGAATATGTTTCCACTGCCATTTGATATAATTCAGCGTTGGACAACGATGCATGAGTGTAGTTGGATATTCACTACATGCTCGCTTTTGTAGAAAGACGACTAGCGAAGTTCCATGCTGTTATTTCACTCCATTGATATATGTCCCAATTGCATTAAAGTCCTTAGCCTTCCATCTCCATTTCCGTTATAATAGTTGAAAGAACTGCGATATTATATTGTTCCATGTTAGAATGCATCGTTGTATCACCAAATGCAATATGTAGTAGCACGGTTGCAATACCAGTGTCAGCCGTAGCGTAGAATGTGATATATTAAAAGTGCTTCTCAGGTGGCGAGAAAATCACTTTTGTCTGCCGTCTTAACATGCCAATATCTTTCGAATTATAATCTTGAAAATGTTCAACCTTTCTACACACTTTAATATAGTACTGCACAATTGAATTAGCTCAAAGGCATTAGTCAACTCTTGATATATTATCTTGTAGACTTGAAAATGTGTGCGTTTCAACTTCGCCTAGTTTCAAACACCGTAAAATGGAACTGCGGCGCGCTCGAAGCTCGTTCGATGCGGTGGGCTTTACCACACGCTAAAGACAACTTGTTTCACTTATTCACTCGAAAACGACTATATAACATCAGAAATATATATGCGGTATGAGCTATATATGCGATATGTGAGCTATATACATGAGCTATGAGAGCTTCTCTCTGCTGTGCAAGACCTTTTATCAACTTCTTAAGGGGCGTATCCATCCCTTCCATAGCTTGTTTCTCCGTCATAGCTAGAATTTCTAACTTTGGCAATACTTGACGGATTTTCAAATTTCAAAAACTCAAAAATAATTTCTTCAAAACTCCAAATCAATGCCATAACTGAAAATAGTTTTCCACAATTCTGCATTCCAAAAGTAATTAAATATGATAGTTTCAGTAATCTCCGTCTCCCTCCAAACTATCATTCATTGGTTCGAGTCTCTCCTCCAAACGCGTAACTTCTTCCTCAGCACAATTCCATGTTTCCCTGCGACTGCGTCGTAAATCTCAGATCTTTCTCGAACAAAGTCATGACGTCACCAAGAATCTCAGCTCAAGCAGCCTACTTGCGTGAAGTCTGCGTCATCCGTGCTTACGTCATGAATATCCACGTCACAACTATGACAGCCATAACTTAATTCATATTTGCCAATACAGCCATCGTGGTCTCAATATAATTCAATTTACGGGGGCAGTACCTACTGTAAGGCCACGTCCGCCTCCCATCTTCCTCGCCTATCCATCCCAATCTTCCATCCCTTCCCATCCCTCATGAGGCCCCTGTTCGCTTTGCAGGTGAGGCCGCCTGGGTGAAGTGCTGATCACACCTCACCAGTTGTATCCCTCCCGACCAGATGTTCCAGGCTCCAGGACACTGCCCATAGAGGCGGTAGTGGTGAGTTCCCTCGCTGAGAAAAATAAATAAAAAATGTCTACATGATCTACGAGGACGATAGTAAACATGTTTTCTCTCATTTAAAATTCTATTTTCCCTAAATACTGTTTAAAACCATGGACGGATACTATTTAAATAGTTCAAAATTTATCCCAGAATAATAATATTAGCCTATGAAACGTTCTGTATTTGGTTGGTTGGTTCCTCATTTTAGGGGCTGCGACAACGCGGTCATGTAGCCCCGTGTATTTTGGGTGTGTAGAATCGGTCTGATAACCGGTGTTAATTGTGATGGCTGTATTAATGTGTGTATCTGTTTTCTTAACTCAAGTAAGGGCTGCAACTTTAAATGTTACAAATAGTTCCTACTTTTGCCGCCAAACGCCACCGTCAACGACTACTAGGCCTAGTTCAGAACTTAGCTACTAGATGCCACCGCAGTCGGCTCTTGGCAACGAACGTAGAAACCTAAGAGCGTTGTTTACATTCCTAACCTCTAAAATTTAGCTTCACACAGGTGTAATTAGTGGAAGGTTCTTTAAGGGGACACTATAGGCTACCCCCCAAAAAATTGCTCCCAGTGATCCAAACTGCACCAAATCTTATTTCCATACGACCAACCTCTTTCATAACGCAAAAAGTGAAAAATTATTCCTTTCAGTTGATCAGTATGGGTAGAAATTACTAAAAGATAGTATTTTCCTTAAAAAAATGATACCAACTATTTACCACTAAAAATTACTGAAATTTTACCATCTTTTTACACTATGTACTCATTGCACAGACTAATAATTCTGTGCATGGGTTTGGAAAAATATGAAATAGTTCCTGAAATAAAAGATTGTTTCACAAAATTAATTTTTATTTCCGAAAATTAAAGTTAAAAATTATTTAAAAATAAACGATAACTATTTTAACTAATATGGATGCACAGAATTATGGGAGATAGATATCTTCACATGCTACTAAAATATAATTGAGATTGGTTAATATTTGTCACTGAGTTGGTGTAAAGTCCAAAAAATGAATTGTGCAGCAAAACAATTTTAAAACATTAGAATGTTTTTCTTCTTCATCCACTGTTTAAAAGTACCCGGAACCTTATGTTTCCCTTCCTTTTCTCTTATGGTGTCTTCTTCACCTAATTTCATCTCCTTGGACTGTTTTCTCATGAATTTCATTTGCTCCAGGCTGCGTCTAACACTCGGCTGAATTCGCCGTTGATACCGTCCTTTACAGACATGTTGCTATGTGGAGATATTACAAGGAATGGGAATCTTAAAACTCAGCAATTTTTCTAGGTTTATGCAGTGTCTTGTTTGGGGTTTTTCCTAGGAACACCAAGCTGGCTCATCCGTGCATGGACCCCAACCGAGTGATCTACTTCAATAAGTGGTATGGAAATGATAACGACGAATGTATCCATTTTTATCGCTAAATAGTTTGTGGAGTTGTTTTTCTGTGTTCACTTTCTTCACTGTCGTTGATTTGTTGTTTTCGTTGTTTCGTTTGTTTACTTGTTATGTTATCTTATGCTTGAATCGGAAACAGATTTACGGTAGCAGATTTATGGTTCGTTCATATTCGACAAGGTGCGCGCGCATCTTTGCGCCGCTTTCTGGCTCCTCATCCGACTGTCCCGAGACAGAAGTCAATCCTTCCCCTTACTGCATTAGTGACAGATTGGATTAAATCATTTTGGATGTCTCGAGACGTTCCTTCAAAACCAGGGCTGCCTTCAAGCTGCCTTCTTTCATAAATGATTCTTCTATTGCCAGCAAATCGAGGGTTTCTAAATAATTGCCCTTATTAAGAGATTTGTGGTCTTCTCTGTGCCCTCTAAAGGCAAGTTATTGCCGCCCGAGAAGGCACACCATCTATTAGGCGACCCACTATTCGTCTATTTCGAGTTACATTTTCATTATGTTTAACAGCTGCTAATCGCGTTGTTTCCACTAAACAATGCTCAATTCTATTTCTGGCTAGCATGTGAAACATCTCTGCATTATTAATGTGTTTCTTGGTCCCTGAATGTTTTATAGAGTTTTGCCTCATTTTTTATTTTTATTTTTATTGTTGTGATACCGTACGGGTCCATGGTTCTTCGCCCCCAAACATCAAACAGTAATAACAATGAAGTGACTTTTGTGCTTTCTTTTGTCGTGTGGCCTCCTGAGAGACCGAGTGCAGGTCTTTCTAGTCGACGCCCGTGGGCGACCTGCGTGCCGGGATGAGAGATGGAATGGATGAAGATGGATGAAACTGGGCAAGAATGTGGAACGAAGCGGCCGTGGCCTGTCAGAAGGAAAATGGGGAAACCACGGAAAACCATTTCAAGGATGGCCGACTGTGGTGATCGAACCCACACATCTACCGAGTCATCAGAGAGCTTGGCCTCATAAACTTACGCTGCGCTTTAGCGAGCGTAGCCACCGCTGTCGGTACTTTGTGTGCTGAGAACCACATAACCATCTATATTTCGAATGGCAACTAGTAGGGGAGTGACAGGGGTTCTAACCCACCCGGCGTTGCTCGGGCGGCGTTCATGTTAAATAATTACTATCTGGCGAACCCATGGCTGGATTTTAACACATGAGGTGTCGTTGGACTAGAGCTGACGGAGGCTTTGCTATGGACCACGTATTATATTTTTCAAAAAAATAAAAAATGTTTTTGAAAATAGGCAATAGTTTAAAAACCAAACATGATACAACGTTTTGCCATGGTTGAAACGAATGGTCTTTATGTCCTTTATATTTCATAATAAAACTTTTTATTTTTGATGTATTTTTGAAAACAGTCCAATTTTGAAAGTCCTATATTTTGGAAACTAGGAAGTTTACAAAAACGTTTGTTTGACGTAAATGAATGGTCCCTACCCCTCTACCCCCAAAATAAATTTCACGCCTTTAGGATAAAAACTTGACAGTAGTATGGTGCGGGGGGTTGTGACTCCCACCACTTTCAAATAAACTTTGGCGATATCTCCCGAACGCATGATCGGATTTTAACGAACGAGGTGTTGTTAGCGTTGGAATGACGTCCTCTTTGCTAAGAATATGTGTTGGTACTTTTATTTTATTTTATTGAAAATTTTTGTGTTTTGGATTGGCGCTATTTTGGAGACGGTGAATTTCGGGAAAAGTTTGTTTGACGTTAATGAAAGGTGGCTATGCCCTCTAGGTGAACAGCAAGTTTCAAGTGTGTAGGAGGAAACAAAAACGATAACCTACTTTCTGGCGAACATTGGCGATAATTGGCGAACGGATGGTCGGATTTTAACAAATGAGGTATTGTTGGACTTGAGCTGACGGGCGCTTTGCTCTGGACCACGTATTATATATTTTTTTTTTTTTGAAAATTTTTGTTTTTGAAAGTAGGTGATAGTTTGAAAACCAAACTTGATAGAACGTTGTCCAATAGTTGAAACGAATGGTCTCTATGACCTTTATTTTGTTATAAAACTTTTTTTATTTGTTATGCTTTTTTTGAAAACAGTAAAATTTTGTTTTTTTATATTTTGGAAACTAGGAATTGTACAAAAGAGTTTGTTTGGCATAAATTAAAGGTCCCTACCCCCTCTACCATGAAAATAAATGTCAAGTCTCTAGGGCAAAAACTATGCATTTTAAAACTTTTTTTTTAAATAAAGAGTGTTTGTAGACAGAGAGCCGGTAGCGCTTAGTGTGTGTTACAACGAGGCTATGACTGGCCATGGTGAAAATAGGAAATGGCTATTTCGACGGGGCGACAAAACGATAGAACGAGGGGTCGCTTTCCGATATTTTGTTATGACAGATGAATGAAGGTGAATATTTTGAAAGTCCCTCATGGTGATGTTCAAACATGTTAGTAAACACTTGACCAGTAATCTGACAAATTCATAATAGTATCAGCCGAATAAAAGCAAGGCTTTTATAGTCGATAACAACAGAACTTGGGGTTTTGTATGTCTGACTGGCAACCAGAACGGAAAACAGAATATCTGCTCGAGAGGCCTGTTTGGAGCCTGGCTAGCCGGCTAAGAGAGTGGAATGTGGGTGAGAGCTGACAACATTGGTGTCAGGTGATAACAGGTTGCAACAATCTGAAAACTCTGTAACAGAGTTGATATTTCACATCCTGTAAGCCAGGCCCCGAGCAGCAGCAGCAGCAGGCAGAGCCCCGCAGAGAGGGTGAGGGGAAAGGGTCAACACAAAGATAGAACAGGAAATCACATGACCACTGCAGAGCGGTGAGGGACGAGGGGGTGGGGGCCAGAGAGCCGGGGAGAGGTGAGGGGAGGAGTGGAGAACCCATGACATACAATAGCTGAACGAGTTGTATGTCAACATGGAGTGAAGGAGTGAGACGCAGGTGTGGAGAGAGAAAGAGAAACATGTATGGACATGCACGAAGCGCGGAGCGCTGTACATAGAGCTCTAGCACAGCATGATTGAATAAAATAAATAAATAAATAAATAAATAAATAAAAAAGTGCACAGGTTCAAACAACATGTAATTTATTGATCCAAGAATTAAACGTAGAGTTAAATCCAAACCATTTGACATATAGTTTATTTCCTTTTTGTTTCAACACTTTTTCCACAAGATAATGTTTAGGAAACGCTGTTTTCTGAAGTTCATGGAGATAAAATCTACCTTTTATAGGTTGATGGTTGAGGTCCTCGAGTAAATAGGTGACTGGGCTGTCCAGGTTGACTTGAAGAATTCGAAATAGTTCAGACTTAAATTTGCTCACACGAACAAAATCCCCAATTTTCAGTCGGTGATGTTTAGGATCTGCTGTTTTTATGGGGTTAAACAGTTTATCCAGTCGCTGAATATTTTTGATCACGAGCCGTGGCTTGGTCCCAATCGTTCTATGTTTGGTGTCATTGTAACGTGACACTAGCTCTGGTAACCTGTCCAACCAGCGATAAGTGCCCTGAGCTGTAAATGCTTTCCACATATGGGTTTCAATGTTCGGTTGAACCGCTCAACCACGCTGGCTTTGAGATTTTGTACGTGGTTTAATGGTGAATATCCTTAGATTTGAGAAAACTGGAGAAAAATTCTTTCCCCTGGTCGGTTTGTAGCAACTGAGGTTGACGTTTGGAGTGTTGAATAATATGTTGAAAGGCCTTGGTGACTAGTGGACCAGACTTGCGACGCACAGGTTCAACAAAAGCCATTTTGGAATACACATCAATGACGGTCAACATATAGCGTACACCGTTGTTAACGCTAGCATAGGGTATCATCTCAACCAAGTCAGCTTGCCAAAGTTCAGCCACACCTCGTGAAATTACCTTGAGTCGTGGATAGTGACGCCTAGCTGGGCGATGCAACTCGTGGGCAATACCCATTTTAATGGGTGAGGGCTTTAACAATATTTTAGGCATTTCGAAGTTCTTGTTCAATTTCTTGAATTTCCCAATCGTTACCGGTATGGCCGGCTTGACGTGAAGCATGCAGTAACTGTAGCCCCTGGACGAGCTTATTGGGATTGTGCCAGTAGTGTGCCCATTCAGCATGAAATATGCAAATCACAGTATGCCAGCAATGCTCAAATCGGGATTATCGGGGTTATGGTATGTTCTCCCACTCTGTGACTTACACATTTTGGATTAAATAGAGGATACACTTCCAAAAAATAAACAAAATCAACTCCTACTATAAAACATTTAATTACTCAAATATATGGCGCTACAACAAATTAAACAAATATAATACTGACCCATAATTCATACTTGTTCAGAGTGAACAAGGAATACATAATAAAACAAAGATTAAATCATAATAAATGAATTTTCATAAACCAACAAGCTTATATTACTTTTCACTTCCATATAGTGTCCTTTTAAAATTCAATAAAATCAAGAGCTCCAAATGGCTCGATACTTTTCATATACACTGTGTTATTCTTTTACAGCACATCACTTCCTATTATACGAGTATCATATAATCAAAAAAATATATAATTCTTATTAAAGTACTGTTACTCATTTACTTAAATTTTTGGGCTTTCACAATGTTCTCATGTTACCATCTCTCTCAAGTCAACAATTCACTACCGTGATTGGGAAACATTTGCGCACTCCCGAATTACCGAAGACTACTTGAACAAGTCAAAAATTATCACTCCCGAAATCTAATTGTCCTCACTAAACTCGTGAATCACTACATCATATCATCATAACATTAGGGATTTATCATTATTTGTCTTAAAAGACCCTTATCTCATAGGAAAGCAACGATCTGAACTTGCAAGCGGTAATCTTCATCTATAAGAACCTCGGTTCGAAGACCGGGTCGTTACAACAAACTCTAAAACACTCTCGTGTACTATAACTTCAAACAGACGGCCTACCACAACATATCAATAGCCAGGGTCTGGCCTTGGCCACTTAGCGTGATTTATTGTCCGGAGCAGGAACTCCACGGTCTCGCCCGCAAGAGACAAGCTACCCTCGGCTATATACAGCTGTTTCTTAATGTAGTTCTTTGACCAAGCAAGGCTTTCATTTTACTTATTTTAACAACATATTTAGGTTCAACAGACCTATTCTCATAACCTCGGCATTTATTAATTATGAAGCGTCCTCATTGGTGGGTAAGAATAATTCAATACAACAACAATATTTAGGGGCTTCAACATAAACGAATCTAGGTTCGATTCTTTCAAATGCGTCGGGAACCATACCCCATACTGGAGGACTTATAACATTAGCAACTTATAGCAGGCCTCTTTACCTTACACCCGCGCTCATAATACGATAAATAGCACCCTTCTTCGATACAATACACACAACGGCCTCGTGATCACATCACTATTTAGAGGACTTACCATAGCTCAATTACCACGACCAACTGCCCCTCATAATTAATTTACCAAGTATTTCAACGCATTCCTAGCGTGACAAATTACTTCAATGCGCTACATTGCGCTAATACTTTACTGCCAAGTTGCCTTTCAAAGAACTGATAATTCAAAATCAACATCTGATCTACATCTCAATTTTACATTAATCCTCTCCCGTAACAATAATCGCTTTATCTTAAGAACATGTGTTCACAACATGTATTACTTATTTTAAAAGAGCTCATAAGCTACTACTTTTCTATAATTCATCATAATCTTCATTCATTTATAATTGTTATTATTATTATTACGCTTGCTTTCACATATTTAAGTCATTTATCAAATACACTGATATTTTATTTCATACATTTCCCCAAGGGATTTATTTATTTCATATAATTATTTTATACTTTTCAATTTTATCGTTCAGATCGCGCTATTATACTTTTATTTGTTATTCAAAAACATCCCTATTTTTCATTCTCAGGTGGATTGTACGCAAATCTTCCCCCCAACACGTAACATACTGAAATGGTTACTCACATGATATTACGGTCACCGACCGAATTCTCCAGCGATGTTTCATTTTCGCCCACTTACGGTATTTAAGCCATCTTCATTAATATCATTTCACACAGTAACATTTCTTGATACACATACATATTATTTACCTTAAACACTGGTAACATATTGAATACAATTTTGTATTCTTTTATCATACACAAATAAATTCACTAAAAATTATTACACTAAAACAGATTTTACTATATTTACATTACACTGCTTTTAATCACTGAGGCTTTGATTTTTGCCTTACACACGTGATTTCTTTCTTCCCCGTTTCCAAGGGTGAAACTCTTAGACGTCGGCTCCCTATCTGGCAATATGATGAAAGTCTCGATCAATCTACCCCTCCCTGGAACGGATATTCTTCAGATCCGGTTTTCTGACTGTTCGGCTTCTATTTTTACTAGCTCGAAGTCGTTTCTTTCTAGACACTATTTAGTTTATCTAGATAAAGTTTTGTCCTGTTTACGGCCACTCGAATACTTTATCGGTGACCTAATGATTCCCTAGCATTTACTGCTATTCCTTAGTTTCGTAGCTTATTGCTTTTTAATGTTCGTTTGTCTCCTTGAGACAACGCCTCGGATTAAATTCTCACTTCTTATTATTCTGCGCTCTAGTTCCTATCGTTTCGGTACACTAGGCGTTACTTATTTCGTTTGACCCTGATCGGGTTCCTTAACTTTGCTAGAAATGTTTGTTTCAGTATCGTTGGTACTTCAAAACGTTACGATACTTTCTGTCGTTTAACTGAATTGTTATTTGAAGACCTATCGCCTGTTCTTTAAGTTTGCAGCCTAACTTTGACTGTAATACTGAACTTTCACTTTAAATACTGACGCTTGCTGAACTAAATACTGTACTAGGATTTTACTAAGTCTTCACACGGCGATACTATTGATGATACTTCTCAAACTGTGATGCTTCATCGTGCAACGCCTCGGCACTCACGGAACTGGATGGTTGTCGATACAGCGACTTCCTCGGGCTGTCGGAAACTGCATTTACGATGTGATGTAGCCTGACGCCCCCCTCGGGCTGTCGGAAACTGCATGTGCTGTGATGCAGCACCTCCATACGAGGTCTGTTGTAAACTGCATGATTAGCCTGGCTCTGCCAGGGCTTTTATACAAGTCGGCGACAAAAAGATAAAATCCTCGTCTTTTTCATAACTAACTTTTGAAACAATAGTCGCACACTTTTGAAAATTATATATCTGGAAAGCTCGTTTTCTAAACGTAAACTGACTTCTTTGCACATGAAAATCGATCGTACAATTCTGAGATATTAAATAAATTTTGCTCTTCCGATACGTGGGTGTTGCAGTTGATTTTTAATCCCTATCCCCTCGGGTCTCGGGGAACTTTTAACTATGTCATGCTGAGTTTGCACTTCTTTCCTGTGCAATTATTATACCATCTTTTCCCACACAAAAATCTCTATTCCAAAATGATTCACAATGATGTCTTTCTTTTGTTAATTATATTCTCGCGAATGACTTAAATCGAATTATTCCCCTTCTTGCACAACTGCGAGGATGCCATTGTATTGCTGTGTAAGATCAATTTCCGAAACCTCTTCTCGCTCTCTCCCAGCGGAAAGTTTTTAATTCTATTTATAGCCATGATCGGCTCCCTATCGGTGCGTCATGCATGATATCATTTCCTGGGGCCACCTGGACTCTTATTCTTGCACAACATTATAAAGGTTCTCTTGCATAAAATCTTTCCAAGTCATTCTAAAGATTGTATTTTTCCTCTCTTCTTTTACCAATAAAACATGGATTCGACCCCTTGAACCAATGGTACATGGGTTCAGTAGGTAACATCCATAAGGGGTTTTAATGTTTTAAATGTCATTCCCGAAGCGGACGCTTAACGACCACTTCGAGTGGTGGGATTTTTTGAGTTATATTGGCATTCACTTGTTGAGTGGGATCATACTGTCTTCTGTGGGCATGGGTATCCAATAAAATGGATTTATATTTGCCAAGATCCTCTGGTATAATCTTGGGAAGAGGGTGTTCGAGAGAAGAGCAGCTTTAACAGTCCTGGCGTTAATTTATAGTTGATGTTTTTAATGACAGCTTTAGTACGAGCAAATTAAATCGATGAATCACCCATTTTTAAACTATCATCCTCATAGCGAACACCATACGTGGTATCTGTGTTTCCAATAAATAGATCGGTGAAATAGGGTTCCAGTGTTGATCCATATTATTTTATTAAAATATTTTTCAGTTGAGCTTTATGTTGAGGGGTGGCCAAGAGTTGTGAAAACGGAGACGATCTGGAAGGGCAAGGTGTTTCGACCATGACCAAGGATTTCTTTTTTCTTAAAAACTCTGCAAGGGGTGCGGCCTTTTTTTGAGGCGTAAAAACTTGTTCCTCGTCATCCTCAACTTCGCTAACACTAGTCAAATCTTCCTGTTCCTCTTCCTCTTCCTCAGGGTCCTCGTGCAGCGTCTGAGTGGCTTGTGAAACGGTGGGTAGCGTTTCAGATGACTTGAAAGAGGGTTTCAACATGGCTTTTAGCGGATGTGCTAAATGTTTAATAAACAAAGCATGATCTGCACGTGATCGTTTCAATTGACGAAACTTTTGGCGAATAGTATTTTTTGCTCTAATAATATGCTTTTCCAATTGACTCTCTGCTAACGCCATGGTGTCTTGACAAAAGACTTGAGAGGGAATGAGGCAGTGCCTTAAATAGCAATAAAATGATCAAACCCTAAGCGATACCGTCCTTGGTTGAGTTCACTTTGTTTGTCAATCACTAAACAGGCATGACGTTGAGTGTTCCAGCACTTGGCACACAATTCTGTAAACATTTGAAAGGTCATATCCGGATTCACATGTTCATTATAAATGTGACGACTGTTCCTCTCGTCCTGGCGAAATAAAACAATGACATTGGCATTGTCACGAATCAACTGTTTGGACATTTTAGAATACGTTTGTCTAAGATAGAAGCAATCGATATGTTTGTGTCGACCCATGCTGAAATAGCTTTGAATGATGCCTTTACGTTCAGTAGATACATCATCGAAAATCATGAGTGAATCGGGCTTTACATCATCCGGTGAAATAAAAATTTCTTGCATGGAAAATGTGAAATAACCCATATTCTCATTTTGTAATCCAGACATGACTTGATCCAGAAACACGTAGAGGGGTTGGTAGAGAGATATTGCAAAAATATAAATATTTTGAAAATGCAGACCATTGGGCGCTCTGATGAGCGTTAGCAAAAGATTGGTCTTTCCACAGCCGGAAGGCCCCACAATGATGCAGCGAATGGAAGATGGAAACAGTGAACCATGGCGTTGTTCACGTGATGTGGGACAGAGATGGGAAACCATGTCCCCCACGGGGAATGACACTTGCTGCTTAATAATCTTCATTTCAACTAAGGCTTAGAGAGGCTAGCAGGCTGTCTATATACAGGACACCGAGCCTTTTCATAGAAACAGTAGACTCGTACTACAGGTTGACGATGGATGGCTTTGGACGTGCATTAATGGCCAAAGCTAGGTCTGTTCCGATACATGATCCTGAACAAGAAACATATCCTGCTAATAAACACTATGTGGATAGGTCTGTTGTGCCACGCACGAAACAAGGAGATTATGACTTTCAGGGAAAGCGGTCAACCCATGTAAAACATCCTCAAGTGTGTACAGACGTTACTACAAAAAACTATGTGGATAACAAAGTGTATGAGTTTTATGACAAAGTGCCCCAGCTTACGGCGAATGGCTATAGCGCTAATCGCCATCGTATTATTCACGTGGAAGACCCACAAGACGAAGGCAATGTCTGTACCAAGCGTTACGTGACCTATGAAATGAAAAGGCTTTATAAATACATCCCATCTGTATTTTTAATGTATCTGACAAATTAAAAACCTGTGAATGACATAAACCAGTTACCGCTAGTCCATGACCAACACCTGACCTATGTGCTTGCTTCGGGTTTAAGGCACTATCGATTACACTATGATGGAACCATTCACATGAAATATGCCATGCCTGATGAGAAGCATTTTCAAATAAAGATAAATGGTCATAGGATGTTGGTCCATAACCATGAAATGGTCAATGCAGGTGACGAATTATCCTTTCATCTCATGTTGACATGGGATGAAAAGCAAGAGGGAAATAACATAAACGATTTCCCACTTTATGTGGAATTGGAATATACAGCCATGAAATAACAATCTGACGTTAGTTGTGACTTAAACTTTCTTGTGAAAGGTTGTTGGTCATCATCATCGTGGTGAAACAAAGGTATGTGGTGAGAAAGACTAAAAAGACTAAAAATAAGACCCTGTCCTTGGCAAAGCATGGGCTTAAGACATTCGTGGGCAAGCCCTTCCGAAATAAAAAAATAAAGTGTTGACCATAAGAAAAGCCCTTCGAGCAGCACAGAGACATGTTATTCCAAAACGTCAGCGACAGGGTTTAAAACAAGGGCGAGTGATTCCCGTCCCCAAACGAGCTGGGTTTTTACCTGCATTATTTTCCGGTCTGGCTGCTCTGGGTTCACTTTTGGGCGGTGCCAGTGCGGTGGCGAAAACCATCAAAGCCACACAGCAGGGCAAGCAACAACTAAAAGAAAGTCAGAGACACAATGAAACGATGGAAGCCATTGCTATGGGGGCTAGAAATACCAATTTCAAGCCGGCCTTTTATCAACAAGGATTGGGGATTTCACCACTTCAAAATATTTAAAAAAAAATTACCTCAGCCATCGCAAGACCTGCCCTGACGCATGAACAAGTGGAAAGCTATGCTTAACAACTAAAGCTTTCTCATTTTCGAGGTGTGTTTATGAGAAACCAATTACCCCCACAACCCTGGAAACAGGAATGTGCTGTTGTCAATTTGGATGATCACCGAGGACCAGGAACGCATTATGTAGCTTATGTCAAAGAGGGATCCACTGTATGGTACTTTGACAGTTTTGGGAATTTGCCTCCGCCCATGGAACTAGTGACCTATTTTGGAAACAGGATCAAGATATATTATAATGTGAAACGTGAACAATCGTTTAACAGCCAACAGTTGTAATGTTTTCTTATATATATCAATATAAGTTATTGGCAAACCACCGGCAAATAACCCAAAAGCAGAATGTAATAAATATCCCGTCAGGCGCCAGCGAACAAACCGATTGTGAGGAAAAGACTAGAATATCACGAACTGGTTTTTATCGATTATGTGTATGTTGGTATTGAAGTGTGCGTTATGTTTTTGAACACACCCAGTTGAAGCATGGAACATGGTTGAAGCTTAGGTTAATATAATGTTTGTATGTGATTAAATAGTGGTTCAATGTCTCGTTAGAAAGAGTCTTCTCGTTAAGTAATTGTTTAGTGTATTCCCACATTTGGCGACCAGTGACAAGACGAAATTTATATACAGAATAGCAATGGATAAGTTAATTAAAGTTCGAGCGGTGAGCCGGCGTGCTTACACGCGAATTTTTAAGAAGATCGTCGACGGCCTAGAAAGTGTAGAACTTGATCCAGTTGCTATTGAAGCAGAATTTAATTTACTTCGGGAAAAGCGGGAAGACCTACGAGTGTTGGACAACCAGATATTCGATTTAATGCTGGAAGCGGACGAAGATGAGGATAACCTAGAAAAAGAGGTTAGTGTCACCGATGATTATTCAAGTAAATTCAACAATCTACAGATTAACGTTGCTACATAGCTGAGAGAGAAAGAACAGCAGAATGTTATCAGTGAAAGTCCTTCAAGTGTTGTTCATTCGCTCAGCGAAAGTATAAGCTTCAACTGCTCGAACTTACGAAATTCAGTGGCAATCCAAAAGAATGGCTACAATTTTGGGTTCAGTTTGGTAAAATTGATGAAGATAACAGTTTAGATCCCTCGGATAAGTATCAGTATCTTCTCCAAGCCACTGCTGAAGGTTCTCGTGCCAGAGAATTAGTCAGTAGTTATCCTGCTACATCTGAAAACTACCCCAAGGCCGTGGAAGCATTAAAGTCCCGTTTTGGTAGAGAGGATGTACTAGTTGAAGTATATGTTAGAGAATTACTTAGGCTCGTACTGCAAGCTAGCAATCCTTCTTTTGGTATGACTTTATGCTCATTGTATGATCGGCTTGAAAGTTTATTTAGAGCTCTGGATCTTTAAAGGTTACCACTGATAAGTGTGAAGCAATGCTTTTTCCGCTTATGGAATCTTGTTTGCCAGAATAACTTTTAAGAGCATGGTTAAGATCTCTAGCTTCACATGCACGAGAGGCCAATGCACCCAGTGGAGACATGGGAAAGGCTCGGCTAACACAACTCATGGAATTTTTAAGGTCTGAGGTCGAAAGTGAACAAAGAATTTCTATGGCAATGTCAGGTTTCGGTCTTAGAGATGCAGATAAATCTAGAAGGAAGGACCCAAAGCATGAAGCAAAAGGTCGAGGGAATCAACCCACATCTGTCTCAAATGAAATCCCTACTGCCACAGGGTTGTTCACCGCCTCTAAAGATACCGCTAGTAAGAAATATATATTTTGCTCTAGTCACAATCCTCAGGACTGTATTAAAGCTCAGGACTTGTCTTTACTAGAAAGAAAACAAGTGGTAGAGAAAAGTAGGGCCTGTTTCTGCTGTCTGCAAGTTGGTCACCCTGCTAAGAAATGTAGGAATCGTCCCAAGTGTATCGCCTGTGGAAAGGGGCATTTTGCATTAATGTGCGGAGAGATAAAGACAGAGCTACATAGGAAAAGGGCTGAAGTTCATCAACCAGTTAGCCAAAATAAGTTACCGGGTAATGCTTGCAAAGACGAGGCTCTTGCAGCAGTAGGAAATCATTGCAATGTCCTGATGCAAACGATGGTAGTCTATGTGAAGGGCAACAATGATCGAATACGTAAGGCGAGACTTTTGATTGACTCAGCGTCCCATCGTTCATATATATTGGCTAGTACTGCTCCTGAAATGGGGTGCGTTCCACGCCCTCAGGAATTAATTCAGCATGCACTTTTTGGAGGAACAACAAATGGAGTGGTGCAACATGATGTATTCACACGTCACCTTTCTAAATTGGACAAGTCATACCATTGTCATTTTGATGTACTTGGTCAACAGAAGATTTGTGGACAGATTTCTTCTGTTATTGATGGCCCTTGGATACAGGAACTTGTTTTGCATGACATTGAATTAAGTGATGTTGGCTCTTCAGCAGATATTGAAATTTTGGTCGGAGCTGATTATGCTGCTAAACTTTGGACTGGAAAAAGAGTGCAACTTAGTTCGGGACTAGTAGCGATGGAGACAATATTTGGTTGGACACTGTCAGGGAAAGTTCCAGGTATCTTGTCCATTAATGAGAGTCTAGCCATTGTTGTGTCAAGGAAGCAACCATTACAGATTTGTGGACTTTTGATACACTTGGTATACTGGACTCTGCTGAGAAGAAAAGTAAGCTACAATTGCAAGAGACTGTTCATCAACATTTCTTGGATACAGTAAGGATCAATGAAGATGAGAGATTTGAGTGCTGCCTGCCATGGGTAGAAAATCATCCTCCACTTCCTGACAACTATAATATGGCTATGAAAAGAGTTCTATCTACAATCAAAAGATTACTGTCTGAAGGTTATTATCATGATTATCAGTCTGTTTTGGACGAGTGGTTACAAGAAGGTGTAATAGAGGATGTAACGGCTGAAACAATGAATTCTCCTTGCCATTATTTACCACATCGTCATGTCGTGAAGCAGAACAGTACCACACCTATTCGCCCAGTGTTCGATGCGTCGGCATGTGAAAATAAGAATCCCAGTCTCAACAATTGCTTTGAAAAGGGACCAAATCTTATTGAACTACTTCCTTCCGTATTGGCTCACTTCCGGTTGAAAGAAATTGGAGTGATGGCTGACATCCGCCGTGCATTCTTACAGATCAGTCTCTCTAAAGGGGACCGACCATTCTTGAGATTCTTGTGGATTGACCGACAGAGTACCTTAAAGATTTATCAGCATTGTCGAGTGGTTTTTGGAGTGTCATGTAGTCCATACCTACTAGGAGCAGTGATCAGGTACCACATAGAGACTGTCCTTAGTCAGTGCAAGGAGGGAAAATCATCATATTCTCAAGATTTGGTAGAATTGCTATCCCGCAGTTTTTATGTTGACAACTGTTTGACCAGTGTACATGATGTAAAACAGTTGCAGCAGTTCATTAATGAAGCAACTTCTATCATGGGAGAGAGAAAGTTCGAGCTTCGAGGGTGGGAGTACACCAACCCCCTTTTAACCCACGGAAAACCTGTCAATGTTTTAGGACTGCTTTGGGATAAATCTGAAGATACTTTGAGAATTAACACAGAAAATCTAAATACCCTTTGTCTGGAGAAAATAACTAAGAAGGTCATTCTCTCGGCAGCTCATCGGATATTTGATCCCATTGGAATAGCTTGCAGTGTCACTTTACTTCCTAAACTACTTTTACAGCAAACCTGGGAATCAGGCATAAGTTGGGATCAGGAAGTACATGATGATATTAAATCTCAGTTCTTGGCCTGGGTGAGGGAATTGCTCTACTTACGAGAAATCAAAATTCCTAGGTGGCTACCTGGGACAGACTGTCAAGAAAACTGGACGATTCATATTTTTTGTGATGCAAGCCAACTTGCTTATGCTGCTGTGGCCTACTTACGTGTGGAACAACCGAATCATGTTCGTGTCCAGCTTATTCTCGCTAAAGCAAGAGTCTCTCCAATCAGTAAGTCCAACAAGAAAATTACGATCCCGAGGCTGGAATTGTTGGCTGCAACAATTGGCTCTAGGATGTACTCTAATATTGTTCATGATTACAACATCCCTGGTGTTAAGACGATTTTCTGGAGTGACGCAACAACTGTTTTAGCCTGGATTCAAAGAAAAGACCAGTGGGATGTGTTCGTATCCAACAGAGTGAAAGAAATCAGGAAACTAACCGAAGGACAGGAATGGTGATATGTTCCCGGCACTAGGAATCCTGCAGATCTCCCATCCCGTGGCACTACTGCTAAGAAACTGTTGGAATCAAGATGGTGGGAGGGGCCTGACTGGCTACGAGAATCACCAGACTCATGGTCCTGCGTAGATATTAAGTTTAATGAAGAAGAGATAACTAGTGGTAAAAAGAAACTTGTTGTTTCTTCCATGCTCGCAGCTTCGGTTGAACCTGATTGGTTTTATGTCCGTGCTTCTACTTTCAAGAAAAGTGTACGTTTAGTTGGTTGGACATGTCGTTTTGTGAAGAACTGTCGAATAAAAGAACAAGACAGATTCCATGGTAACTTGACTACCGAAGAAATAATCGCTGCAGAGGTTCAAGTGGTGAATTTAGTTCAGAGACAAGTATTCTCGGGAGTGAATGACCCAAAATTATCTAGTTTGATGCCATTTGCTGACAGTAATGGAATTCTATGCCTAAGGACGAAAATCGCACACAGGAAGGATCTAAATGAATTTTGTCACCCAGCTATTCTCCCTAGTTGTGAGCATCCTGTTGTATTTCACCTGATTATGGACTTGCACAAAGAATCATGTCATGCAGGCACACAGATGATGATGACTATTCTTAGAGAGATATTTTGGATTCTTGGTGGAAGACGAACAGTTCGATCTGTCCTGGATAAATGCCTTCATTGCAAGAAGCAAACAGCAAAACATATAGAAGTAAATCCACCACCTCTTCCTGAAGATAGAGTACGAAATGCTAAGATATTTGAAGTTACTGGCGTAGATTTTTCTGGTCCGCTGTATCTGAAAAAGGAGAGTGGCAGCAGGTAGAAGGCGTGGGTGTGTTTGTACACCTGTGGAGTCTATCGAGCAGTGCATTTGGAGCTTGTATCTTCACTCTCTACTGACAGCTTTATTCAGAGTTTTCGCAGATTCGCCAGCAGAAGAGGTCGACCATCTTTAGTATACAGCGACAATGGTACCAATTTTTCAGGTGCTGATAGTGCCTGTAAGAAGTTGGACTGGGATGCCATTATTCAGTACAGTGATGTCAGGAGAATTAAATGGAAGTTTAACCCTCCAACGGCATCATGGTGGGGTGGTTGGTGGGAGCGGCTTATTGGAATATTGAAGAAACTATTAAGCCGTGTTCTTGGCAGAATATCAGTGAACTATGAGGAGATGAAAACGATTTTGTGTGACTGTGAGGCTGTTATCAATGCTAGACCCCTCACATACGTATCCAATAATCCCACAGATTTGACGCCACAGGAAGTTGAAGAGATAGGAGTTCCAGATTTTGACTTGATTGAATCCTCTGATCTAAATAAGAGACTTCGTTACAGACAAAAGCTAAGAGAAGACCTCCGAAGTAGATTTCGTTCGGAATATTTGGGGCAATTGAAGTTGTTAACCAACAAACATCCCTGTAGACAAATTTCTGTTGGTGAAATAGTTTTGGTGGGAAATGACAACTCAAAACGTCTAGACTGGCCTTTGGCTAGAGTTGTTGAACTACTGAAAGGAACAAATGGGGAAACTAGGCTGGTCCGAGTAAAGACCTCAAGCGGTTTTCTGCTGAGACCTGTGCAGAGAATCTATCCGTTGGAACTGGAACATAGTGAGCAGGGTGAATCTTCAATCATCAGCAAGAGACTTCGAGAGGAAGTCACACAACAGCCTCAGGATGAAATCAACATTGAAGGGAAGACTTCTAAGAGCCAGGTGGAGACGAGATTCGGAAGGACTGTTCGCAAGCCTGTGAAACTAAGCCTGTGATTGTGTTTTGTAAGTTAATGTTGGACTGGCTGCCATTAACTTAGGTGGGAGAATGTGAGGAAAAGACTAGAATATCTCGAACTGGTTTTTATCGATTATGTGTATGTTGGTATTGAAGTGTGCGTTATGTTTTTGAACACAGCCAGTTGAAGCATGGAACATGGTTGAAGCTTAGGTTAATGTAATGTTTTTATGTGAATAAATAGTGGTTCAATGTCTCATTAGAAAGAGTCTTCTCGTTAAGTAATTGTTTAGTGTATTCCCACACTGATGGTCTGTAAGCAATTTATAAAATGGTAGAGCAAGAAGACTCGTTATCTTCGAGTAGTAGGGTGAAATCTCACCAACTAGGATTCAAAGGATAAAAGGAAAGTGAATATATATATTTTGATGTAACCGATAATACCACATGCAAAGTGACGGGAAGAGTTTATATTAGATGCTAATAATATTTTTGAACTTGTGTTAAATCATATTCCATGCTTACTAGGCTTACCTTTTTATTCATAGATTAACAAATATAGGTTAACCAAGCCCTCTCTCCGAAACAATAGGTATTTTTATTTGCCTGTTATGTCTATTATTTTTGGGCATATTTCAACAACATAACATGTATAACATTTACGTCTCTTCGTATATTAGTCATACCATTGTCATACCATTGTCATTTTGATGTACTTGGTCAACAGAAGATTTGTGGACAGATTTCTTCTGTTATTGATGGCCCTTTGATACAGGAACTTGTTTTGCATGACATTGAATTAAGTGATGTTGGCTCTTCAGCAGATATTGAAATTTTGGTCGGAGCTGATTATGCTGCTAAACTTTGGACTGGAAAAAGAGTGCAACTTAGTTCGGGACTAGTAGCGATGGAGACAATATTTGGTTGGACACTGTCAGGGAAAGTTCCAGGTATCTTGTCCATTAATGAGAGTCTAGCCATTGTTGTGTCAAGGAAGCAACCATTACAGATTTGTGGACTTTGGATACACTTGGTATACTGGACTCTGCTGAGAAGAAAAGTAAGCTACAATTGCAAGAGACTGTTCATCAACATTTCTTGGATACAGTAAGGATCAATGAAGATGAGAGATTTGAGTGCTGCCTGCCATGGGTAGAAAATCATCCTCCACTTCCTGACAACTATAATATGGCTATGAAAAGAGTTCATTCTACAATCACAAGATTACTGTCTGAAGGTTATTATCATGATTATCAGTCTGTTTTGGACGAGTGGTTACAAGAAGGTGTAATAGAGGATGTAACGGCTGAAACAATGAATTCTCCTTGCCATTATTTACCACATCGTCATGTCGTGAAGCAGAACAGTACCACACCTATTCGCCCAGTGTTCGATGCGTCGGCATGTGAAAATAAGAATCCCAGTCTCAACAATTGCTTTGAAAAGGGACCAAATCTTATTGAACTACTTCCTTCCGTATTGGCTCACTTCCGGTTGAAAGAAATTGGAGTGATGGCTGACATCCGCCGTGCATTCTTACAGATCAGTCTTTCTAAAGGGGACCGACCATTCTTGAGATTCTTGTGGATTGACCGACAGAGTACCTTAAAGATGTATCAGCATTGTCGAGTGGTTTTTGGAGTGTCATGTAGTCCATACCTACTAGGAGCAGTGATCAGGTACCACATAGAGACTGTCCTTAGTCAGTGCAAGGAGGGAAAATCATCATATTCTCAAGATTTGGTAGAATTGCTATCCCGCAGTTTTTATGTTGACAACTGTTTGACCAGTGTACATGATGTAAAACAGTTGCAGCAGTTCATTAATGAAGCAACTTCTATCATGGGAGAGAGAAAGTTCGAGCTTCGAGGGTGGGAGTACACCAACCCCCTTTTAACCCCCGGAAAACCTGCCAATGTTTTAGGACTGCTTTGGGATAAATCTGAAGATACTTTGAGAATTAACACAGAAAATCTAAATACCCTTTGTCTGGAGAAAATAACTAAGAAGGTCATTCTCTCGGCAGCTCATCGGATATTTGATCCCATTGGAATAGCTTGCAGTGTCACTTTACTTCCTAAACTACTTTTACAGCAAACCTGGGAATCAGGCATAAGTTGGGATCAGGAAGTACATGATGATATTAAATCTCAGTTCTTGGCCTGGGTGAGGGAATTGCTCTACTTACGAGAAATCAAAATTCCTAGGTGGCTACCTGGAACAGACTGTCAAGAAAACTGGACGATTCATATTTTTTGTGATGCAATCCAACTTGCTTATGCTGCTGTGGCCTACTTACGTGTGGAACAACCGAATCATGTTCGTGTCCAGCTTATTCTCGCTAAAGCAAGAGTCTCTCCAATCAGTAAGTCCAACAAGAAAATTACGATCCCGAGGCTGGAATTGTTGGCTGCAACAATTGGCTCTAGGATGTACTCTAATATTGTTCATGATTACAACATCCCTGGCGTTAAGACGATTTTCTGGAGTGACGCAACAACTGTTTTAGCCTGGATTCAAAGAAAAGACCAGTGGGATGTGTTCGTATCCAACAGAGTGAAAGAAATCAGGAAACTAACCGAAGGACAGGAATGGTGATATGTTCCCGGCACTAGGAATCCTGCAGATCTCCCATCCCGTGGCACTACTGCTAAGAAACTTTTGGAATCAAGATGGTGGGAGGGGCCTGACTGGCTACGAGAATCACCAGACTCATGGTCCTGCGTAGATATTAAGTTTAATGAAGAAGAGATAACTAGTGGTAAAAAGAAACTTGTTGTTTCTTCCATGCTCGCAGCTTCGGTTGAACCTGATTGGTTTTATGCCCGTGCTTCTACTTTCAAGAAAAGTGTACGTTTAGTTGGTTGGACATGTCGTTTTGTGAAGAACTGTCGAATAGAAGAACAAGACAGGTTCCATGGTAACTTGACTACCGAAGAAATAATCGCTGCAGAGGTTCAAGTGGTGAATTTAGTTCAGAGACAAGTATTCTCGGGAGTGAATGACCCAAAATTATCTAGTTTGATGCCATTTGCTGACAGTAATGGAATTCTATGCCTAAGGACGAAAATCGCACACAGGAAGGATCTAAATGAATTTTGTCACCCAGCTATTCTCCCTAGTTGTGAGCATCCTGTTGTATTTCACCTGATTATGGACTTGCACAAAGAATCATGTCATGCAGGCACACAGATGATGATGACTATTCTTAGAGAGATATTTTGGATTCTTGGTGGAAGACGAACAGTTCGATCTGTCCTGGATAAATGCCTTCATTGCATGAAGCAAACAGCAAAACATATAGAAGTAAATCCACCACCTCTTCCTGAAGATAGAGTACGAAATGCTAAGATATTTGAAGTTACTGGCGTAGATTTTTCTGGTCCGCTGTATCTGAAAAAGGAGAGTGGCAGCAGGTAGAAGGCGTGGGTGTGTTTGTACACCTGTGGAGTCTATCGAGCAGTGCATTTGGAGCTTGTATCTTCACTCTCTACTGACAGCTTTATTCAGAGTTTTCGCAGATTCGCCAGCAGAAGAGGTCGACCATCTTTAGTATACAGCGACAATGGTACCAATTTTTCAGGTGCTGATAGTGCCTGTAAGAAGTTGGACTGGGATGCCATTATTCAGTACAGTGATGTCAGGAGAATTAAATGGAAGTTTAACCCTCCAACGGCATCATGGTGGGGTGGTTGGTGGGAGCGGCTTATTGGAATATTGAAGAAACTATTAAGCCGTGTTCTTGGCAGAATATCAGTGAACTATGAGGAGATGAAAACGATTTTGTGTGACTGTGAGGCTGTTATCAATGCTAGACCCCTCACATACGTATCCAATAATCCCACAGATTTGACGCCACAGGAAGTTGAAGAGATAGGAGTTCCAGATTTTGACTTGATTGAATCCTCTGATCTAAATAAGAGACTTCGTTACAGACAAAAGCTAAGAGAAGACCTCCGAAGTAGATTTCGTTCGGAATATTTGGGGCAATTGAAGTTGTTAACCAACAAACATCCCTGTAGACAAATTTCTGTTGGTGAAATAGTTTTGGTGGGAAATGACAACTCAAAACGTCTAGACTGGCCTTTGGCTAGAGTTGTTGAACTACTGAAAGGAACAAATGGGGAAACTAGGCTGGTCCGAGTAAAGACCTCAAGCGGTTTTCTGCTGAGACCTGTGCAGAGAATCTATCCGTTGGAACTGGAACATAGTGAGCAGGGTGAATCTTCAATCATCAGCAAGAGACTTCGAGAGGAAGTCACACAACAGCCTCAGGATGAAATCAACATTGAAGGGAAGACTTCTAAGAGCCAGGTGGAGACGAGATTCGGAAGGACTGTTCGCAAGCCTGTGAAACTAAGCCTGTGATTGTGTTTTGTAAGTTAATGTTGGACTGGCTGCCATTAACTTAGGTGGGAGAATGTGAGGAAAAGACTAGAATATCTCGAACTGGTTTTTATCGATTATGTGTATGTTGGTATTGAAGTGTGCGTTATGTTTTTGAACACAGCCAGTTGAAGCATGGAACATGGTTGAAGCTTAGGTTAATGTAATGTTTTTATGTGAATAAATAGTGGTTCAATGTCTCATTAGAAAGAGTCTTCTCGTTAAGTAATTGTTTAGTGTATTCCCACACTGATGGTCTGTAAGCAATTTATAAAATGGTAGAGCAAGAAGACTCGTTATCTTCGAGTAGTAGGGTGAAATCTCACCAACTAGGATTCAAAGGATAAAAGGAAAGTGAATATATATATTTTGATGTAACCGATAATACCACATGCAAAGTGACGGGAAGAGTTTATATTAGATGCTAATAATATTTTTGAACTTGTGGTAAATCATATTCCATGCTTACTAGGCTTACCTTTTTATTCATAGATTAACAAATATAGGTTAACCAAGCCCTCTCTCCGAAACAATAGGTATTTTTATTTGCCTGTTATGTCTATTATTTTTGGGCATATTTCAACAACATAACATGTATAACATTTACGTCTCTTCGTATATTAGTCATACCATTGTCATACCATTGTCATTTTGATGTACTTGGTCAACAGAAGATTTGTGGACAGATTTCTTCTGTTATTGATGGCCCTTTGATACAGGAACTTGTTTTGCATGACATTGAATTAAGTGATGTTGGCTCTTCAGCAGATATTGAAATTTTGGTCGGAGCTGATTATGCTGCTAAACTTTGGACTGGAAAAAGAGTGCAACTTAGTTCGGGACTAGTAGCGATGGAGACAATATTTGGTTGGACACTGTCAGGGAAAGTTCCAGGTATCTTGTCCATTAATGAGAGTCTAGCCATTGTTGTGTCAAGGAAGCAACCATTACAGATTTGTGGACTTTGGATACACTTGGTATACTGGACTCTGCTGAGAAGAAAAGTAAGCTACAATTGCAAGAGACTGTTCATCAACATTTCTTGGATACAGTAAGGATCAATGAAGATGAGAGATTTGAGTGCTGCCTGCCATGGGTAGAAAATCATCCTCCACTTCCTGACAACTATAATATGGCTATGAAAAGAGTTCATTCTACAATCACAAGATTACTGTCTGAAGGTTATTATCATGATTATCAGTCTGTTTTGGACGAGTGGTTACAAGAAGGTGTAATAGAGGATGTAACGGCTGAAACAATGAATTCTCCTTGCCATTATTTACCACATCGTCATGTCGTGAAGCAGAACAGTACCACACCTATTCGCCCAGTGTTCGATGCGTCGGCATGTGAAAATAAGAATCCCAGTCTCAACAATTGCTTTGAAAAGGGACCAAATCTTATTGAACTACTTCCTTCCGTATTGGCTCACTTCCGGTTGAAAGAAATTGGAGTGATGGCTGACATCCGCCGTGCATTCTTACAGATCAGTCTTTCTAAAGGGGACCGACCATTCTTGAGATTCTTGTGGATTGACCGACAGAGTACCTTCAAGATTTATCAGCATTGTCGAGTGGTTTTTGGAGTGTCATGTAGTCCATACCTACTAGGAGCAGTGATCAGGTACCACATAGAGACTGTCCTTAGTCAGTGCAAGGAGGGAAAATCATCATATTCTCAAGATTTGGTAGAATTGCTATCCCGCAGTTTTTATGTTGACAACTGTTTGACCAGTGTACATGATGTAAAACAGTTGCAGCAGTTCATTAATGAAGCAACTTCTATCATGGGAGAGAGAAAGTTCGAGCTTCGAGGGTGGGAGTACACCAACCCTCTTTTAACCCCCGGAAAACCTGCCAATGTTTTAGGACTGCTTTGGGATAAATCTGAAGATACTTTGAGAATTAACACAGAAAATCTAAATACCCTTTGTCTGGAGAAAATAACTAAGAAGGTCATTCTCTCGGCAGCTCATCGGATATTTGATCCCATTGGAATAGCTTGCAGTGTCACTTTACTTCCTAAACTACTTTTACAGCAAACCTGGGAATCAGGCATAAGTTGGGATCAGGAAGTACATGATGATATTAAATCTCAGTTCTTGGCCTGGGTGAGGGAATTGCTCTACTTACGAGAAATCAAAATTCCTAGGTGGCTACCTGGAACAGACTGTCAAGAAAACTGGACGATTCATATTTTTTGTGATGCAATCCAACTTGCTTATGCTGCTGTGGCCTACTTACGTGTGGAACAACCGAATCATGTTCGTGTCCAGCTTATTCTCGCTAAAGCAAGAGTCTCTCCAATCAGTAAGTCCAACAAGAAAATTACGATCCCGAGGCTGGAATTGTTGGCTGCAACAATTGGCTCTAGGATGTACTCTAATATTGTTCATGATTACAACATCCCTGGCGTTAAGACGATTTTCTGGAGTGACGCAACAACTGTTTTAGCCTGGATTCAAAGAAAAGACCAGTGGGATGTGTTCGTATCCAACAGAGTGAAAGAAATCAGGAAACTAACCGAAGGACAGGAATGGTGATATGTTCCCGGCACTAGGAATCCTGCAGATCTCCCATCCCGTGGCACTACTGCTAAGAAACTTTTGGAATCAAGATGGTGGGAGGGGCCTGACTGGCTACGAGAATCACCAGACTCATGGTCCTGCGTAGATATTAAGTTTAATGAAGAAGAGATAACTAGTGGTAAAAGGAAACTTGTTGTTTCTTCCATGCTCGCAGCTTCGGTTGAACCTGATTGGTTTTATGCCCGTGCTTCTACTTTCAAGAAAAGTGTACGTTTAGTTGGTTGGACATGTCGTTTTGTGAAGAACTGTCGAATAGAAGAACAAGACAGGTTCCATGGTAACTTGACTACCGAAGAAATAATCGCTGCAGAGGTTCAAGTGGTGAATTTAGTTCAGAGACAAGTATTCTCGGGAGTGAATGACCCAAAATTATCTAGTTTGATGCCATTTGCTGACAGTAATGGAATTCTATGCCTAAGGACGAAAATCGCACACAGGAAGGATCTAAATGAATTTTGTCACCCAGCTATTCTCCCTAGTTGTGAGCATCCTGTTGTATTTCACCTGATTATGGACTTGCACAAAGAATCATGTCATGCAGGCACACAGATGATGATGACTATTTTTAGAGAGATATTTTGGATTCTTGGTGGAAGACGAACAGTTCGATCTGTCCTGGATAAATGCCTTCATTGCATGAAGCAAACAGCAAAACATATAGAAGTAAATCCACCACCTCTTCCTGAAGATAGAGTACGAAATGCTAAGATATTTGAAGTTACTGGCGTAGATTTTTCTGGTCCGCTGTATCTGAAAAAGGAGAGTGGCAGCAGGTAGAAGGCGTGGGTGTGTTTGTACACCTGTGGAGTCTATCGAGCAGTGCATTTGGAGCTTGTATCTTCACTCTCTACTGACAGCTTTATTCAGAGTTTTCGCAGATTCGCCAGCAGAAGAGGTCGACCATCTTTAGTATACAGCGACAATGGTACCAATTTTTCAGGTGCTGATAGTGCCTGTAAGAAGTTGGACTGGGATGCCATTATTCAGTACAGTGATGTCAGGAGAATTAAATGGAAGTTTAACCCTCCAACGGCATCATGGTGGGGTGGTTGGTGGGAGCGGCTTATTGGAATATTGAAGAAACTATTAAGCCGTGTTCTTGGCAGAATATCAGTGAACTATGAGGAGATGAAAACGATTTTGTGTGACTGTGAGGCTGTTATCAATGCTAGACCCCTCACATACGTATCCAATAATCCCACAGATTTGACGCCACAGGAAGTTGAAGAGATAGGAGTTCCAGATTTTGACTTGATTGAATCCTCTGATCTAAATAAGAGACTTCGTTACAGACAAAAGCTAAGAGAAGACCTCCGAAGTAGATTTCGTTCGGAATATTTGGGGCAATTGAAGTTGTTAACCAACAAACATCCCTGTAGACAAATTTCTGTTGGTGACATAGTTTTGGTGGGAAATGACAACTCAAAACGTCTAGACTGGCCTTTGGCTAGAGTTGTTGAACTACTGAAAGGAACAAATGGGGAAACTAGGCTGGTCCGAGTAAAGACCTCAAGCGGTTTTCTGCTGAGACCTGTGCAGAGAATCTATCCGTTGGAACTGGAACATAGTGAGCAGGGTGAATCTTCAATCATCAGCAAGAGACTTCGAGAGGAAGTCACACAACAGCCTCAGGATGAAATCAACATTGAAGGGAAGACTTCTAAGAGCCAGGTGGAGACGAGATTCGGAAGGACTGTTCGCAAGCCTGTGAAACTAAGCCTGTGATTGTGTTTTGTAAGTTAATGTTGGACTGGCTGCCATTAACTTAGGTGGGAGAATGTGAGGAAAAGACTAGAATATCTCGAACTGGTTTTTATCGATTATGTGTATGTTGGTATTGAAGTGTGCGTTATGTTTTTGAACACAGCCAGTTGAAGCATGGAACATGGTTGAAGCTTAGGTTAATGTAATGTTTTTATGTGAATAAATAGTGGTTCAATGTCTCATTAGAAAGAGTCTTCTCGTTAAGTAATTGTTTAGTGTATTCCCACACTGATGGTCTGTAAGCAATTTATAAAATGGTAGAGCAAGAAGACTCGTTATCTTCGAGTAGTAGGGTGAAATCTCACCAACTAGGATTCAAAGGATAAAAGGAAAGTGAATATATATATTGTGATGTAACCGATAATACCACATGCAAAGTGACGGGAAGAGTTTATATTAAATGCTAATAATATTTTTGAACTTGTGGTAAATCATATTCCATGCTTACTAGGCTCTCCTTTTTATTCATAGATTAACAAATATAGGTTAACCAAGCCCTCTCTCCGAAACAATAGGTATTTTTATTTGCCTGTTATGTCTATTATTTTTGGGCATATTTCAACAACATAACATGTATAACATTTACGTCTCTTCGTATATTAGTCTCACTCCAAACCAATCGTTTTTTATATATTTATATATACAGCTTTTTCCAATCCGATTATTTGCCAATTAACTTTTCAATATCCTCCTCTGTTGAAGCTTAGCCTCCAATAATAGAAAGCCTACTCAATCGCGGCGTTCTCTGCAACAACAGTGTCCTCCTAGCAGTGCGCATATTGACCACTGCAGCGCTGATTCCCCACCCAACATTAGCATGTAATGGCATTGCTATCGCAAGGTAATACCAGCATAAATTAATATAAAGACTATGTTTGCAGTACATGAACATACGTTGTTGAGTAGAATGGAGTAAAATATATGTGATGTTCATCGTTTACTAGTAGGAGTTCGTTTCATCTTCGGATTTCCCTTATATAGCACGCACAACTAACGAAACTAATGTCTGATTTGTACAAGAGTACGGTACGGTTGCACTGAATACTTTTACTGGCGTCCCATAGACCTAGGGGTTCAGTGAAAAGGAACAACCTTAACAATTTTTCTTGATTCTCTTTTCTCATAATTTGTTCTTCTTCTCAAGAAGTAGTCTCGGCGAAACTCATCTGTCATGTCATTGGTGTAGTTAGTGACAGAGGGGCGCAGAAACTTCTGCAATATTAATTTTCTCAGTTCCTCAGGGTGATCACTCACTCCACACTGTAGAATAGGTGTTTTAGCAACATGTAGCAACAGTATTGTGATTAATTTTTGTGCTATTCATGGACTGCCCAGCGTAACCTATATCATTTCGTCCGTTACTTCTTCCAGTCTCATCAGCAGCGAAACAAAACCTGGCTTAGGATATCGGAGACCTCCTCTGTCTTTGAATTTTATAAGTGACATCACAGGGGATTGACTCTGGATACTACTAATTTTATCAAGGCACTCTTGACATGATATATGGTCTTCGACAGTTCTTACCAAATACCCTCCAATATAGGCCATTGCAGCACTCGTCATAGAAACACATGGCACCCCTTCAGCTTCATTTGCGATGCTTTCTAATTGTGTTCGAAATTTTCTTGCTAAATCTGTATTGGTTGTTGCCGATTGATCTGCATGAATCGTTGTGCTCGTGCGTCTCCCGGTTGAGTTACGTGTTGCCATCCAGTCACTACAGGCAGATTCAGGTGCTACATTTCCCGTGAGAGATGCAATTACGAGTCCAGTAGTCAGAATTTTATGCAGGGCCTGTGTAACACTTGCAGCGTTGGTTTGGTCGTTGCTACCTCCAAACTGTCTGATGCAACTGAACAAGCTTTCTACTTCATCAGAAGAAAATTTCCTGGTTAATACGAAATGAAAGCCATTTTCAAGCAGGCACTTGACACAGAGTACGGCAGATTTTGTCGTCAGACAAACTGCTTCATAAGTTTCTTTACTTATGAATTCCACCGGACTTGCTGATGCTTTCTTCCAGAGTTCCAGGTAGGGAATGAAGTCGTTCTCCAGCCATTCGAGTCTTTCATCGTCAACTGAGAAGAAATGCATTGCGTCTTCATTCCTAGAGTGTATATGCTGCAAAGTGTTCTTAACATTAAGGATGGTGAACCATTTGTTAACTAGCTTCAAGAACTCGATAGTGCCTTCAGCATCCTTAAATTCTTTTATTCCGAACTGAGACCCATATTGCCTCAAGAACTCAAGGGCTGAAATAACATCCGAAGAGAAAATATCGACAGCTCTGCCCACATGCATTTTCTCAAAGGTTGTCGGGTAGATATGTTTGTGTGTCAGTCTTCTAACTAGTTTCACTTTCAAATCCTTTTGCAGGTCGTACAACTTTCTGATGAACCAACCAGATATGGGTTTCCCATCTTTAACTAACTGCTTTTTACGTCCAGTAATGCATTCCTTAAATTGTTCAATATATGGCATTGGTCATAAGACAGAAATAAATTGCGTGAACTGTCCAAAGGATGTGGCACGACAGGTAGAGGTGTGCTACCCCCAGAAAGTAAGCGGAATAATTTCACATTTGTAGAATGATTATCTGCCACCACACGTACAACAATAAATGATGCCTTTTCCACTTTATCAATAACTTCAATAGTAAGTTGATGAAGTACTTCAGCTTTTAGGTCCCGAGTAAAAAAGTATGCCACAGGAATTTTAAAATGCGAAGCAAGTCCAACGAACACAAAGCACAGCAGTTTTGTTGCGATTTATTTTTCTAGGCCTAAATCTTTTTCCAGTCCACCCATTGACACAAGTCCCTGTACTTCATCAGCTGCTTTACAGTAAAGCGCGCGTGGTTGGATAGCCATCTCATCTACAATAACTGAGCCAAATGTATTTATTCCCTCAGTAAATTTTGCTTCTTCGTGGAGTCTCTTCACTATTAAACTTGACACCATTACACCAGTAGTGCTTCCAACATAACGTTTGATGGTAGATTTAGAAGGCAAGCTTAACAGTTCGCTACTTCGTATAAATCGGTAACCTGCCGGGGACTTACTGTGCCAGATAATGCAATACCTGATAGTTGAGTCACTCCATCTAGGCTTCTTCTGTAGAAATACTTTAAGCTGTTCTTGTTGAAATTTTGCTTTTAAATTTCCTTCAGTACTGGAAACCTCAATTGCGTCCAAATTATAGTCAGCCATATTTTACTCTAGCCTGCTGATTCGTTGCTTGAGTTGCTCTTGGCGACCTTTAAGTGCAGATATTTTTTGTCTTGCACGCCTTAGTGACCTACGCAGTGTTCGTAGTATCCTATTCCGTGAGTTCAATTGTCTCATATTTACTTTTGTTTGTATAGTTGCATCTTTCTTGACTAAATCATTAACATTTGAGATGGCAGGCGGGGGGACACCATCCAAAGCACAAGATTCAACCGCAACAAAGCCTGCCTTGGGGGATTTTGTACATTTTAATGATACAGTTGATTTGACAATATTTCTTCTTGGCACTGACAGTTTAACTTTCTTACTTGGTGGGTAGTCACTGAAAACGCTGGGCACCGCATCAGGTTTCAACCGCTTTAACTTTAATTCTGGTCTGTAGTCACCTTCGATGAAGTGATTACTGCACACGACGGAGCGGTCATTAGGGTTCCATAACTTATCATTGGTATCACCTACACAATAGAAACAGAAAATTATTATATTGTTCGTTGTTCTATCATTAGTGGGGCTTGGACATATTGGTCATTTAGCTCCGTGTACTTGGGTATTGTAGAATCTGTGTGATAACCTGTGCAATTGAGGTGTCTGTAGTAGTGGGTGTATTTGTAATTCAGGTGATGATTGGGAAGTAGGTGGCTGCGGCCTTAAATTAGGAACAATCCGGTCATTTGTCTGGAGTAGAGGTGGGAAACCACAGAAAACCACTTCCAGGATGGATGAGATGGGAATTGAACCCACCTCATCTCGGTTTTACGTCATGAAGTTGAGTGTTCCCCGTTCCAGCCCTCAGACCTGAGTTAAATTTCTTGGCAGAGCCGGGAATCCAACCCGGACCTCTGGGCCGACACACAAGAATGCTAGCCTCTACACGACAAGGTGGTCAGGAGATTATTATCATCATCATCATCAGAACTAGAGCAATAATAGAAAGTAACCTAATTTTCAGTCACATGGTCAACTTATGCTACATACCTTGTCTGCTTATTGCTTTAATCCATAATTTCTTTGTCGGCTCTCGACTAGGAAATTCATGAAAACTCGTTCCAGGAACATTATTTCTAGAGCCTTGTTTACAAAACGGCACGCAACAGTATACCATCTTAATAAAGTGGCCTTATTTCAGCTGGTACAATGTGTGTAAATACCGCCAAGTGAACGGATCATGTGGAGGGTATGCAGCGCCTCTAGCGGCAAACATAGCATCTGCAGGGGGACAGCTCCCAGAGGCCATTGGGCAGGCTTTTTATTATTGGAGGCTAAGGTTGAAGCTGCTTTCTGCCAAAGAATAAACTATATACCTTCCTCTTCGCTCTCCATCTCGCGCCCGTGTCCATCCAAATGTAGTTCCAATTGTCCTCACCACTCAATCAATAGCAACAGTTGCCAAATTGATAGTCATAGATACCATGTCTGTAACGTATCCACATGATACGCACTTTTCAGTTCAATACTCTATGGAATACAAGATGTCGAACAAAATAGGTTACATTTCGCCCCCAGAAATCCTAACAACTGTCATTTTGGAGGTATTTCTGATACACATTTCACCTTAAAACACAAGAATGTTTATACAAGAGAATCTCGATTATACTCTTCTTCTGCACAGATATCCACAATATCCCATTCTCCTTCACTTCACCTTTTTTACGAGCACACATTTTTATTCACTGATAGAAAACATGTACATATACAGATGTTGTATCAAAATACAGGGTGAATCCACAATAAGATAAACTTGTGCGTGGGCTTCATGAACACAATTTCTTAATTTATTTGCAACATGGTATTTGACTGATAATAGTAAGAAAAGTTTATAGTTAAGGCATTAATTAAAAGGATACTAAAATAAAAGAAGATGATACATTACTTATTTGTGACTGAGTTGGTTTAAATATGTTGGTGAAAATTTATAAGTTCATTTACTTTATCAAAGTTATTAAGCAGCCATGTGTAGCCTCCGTGGCTTAGGCGGCAGCACGCCGGCCTCTCACCGCTGGGCCCGTGGTTCAAATCCCGGTCACTCCATTTGAGATCTGTGCTGGACAAAACGGAGGCAGACAGGTTTTTCTCCGGGTACTCCGGTTTTCCCTGTCAAAATTTCATTCCAGCAACACTCTCCACTACCATTTCATTTCATCTGTCATTCATCTAATCATTGCCCCAGAGGAGTGCGACAGGCTTCGGCAGCTGGCACATTTCATATCCTCGCCGCTAGATGGGGGCTCCATTCATTCCATTCCTGACCCGGTCGGAGACTGGAAGCAGGCTGTGGATTTTCTTTTCATTAAGCAGCCATGTAAAAAGCTTTTTCTTCAGTATATTCAGGGTGTTATTTGTCACATTTACTGGCAATATATTGTATATCCTAGTGCTAAGACAACTTAAATTCCTTTGGCCAAGCCGTGTGTTTCGACGAGGGATATTTATTCCAGTTTTGTCTTGTAGTCTAGTGCCCATTTTAAGTTTTTGTCCACTGGAGAAGAGCTCCATATTTTTATGTATAAATATGATTGATGACTGAACAAATAACTGTCGTATATTAAGCACCATGCTTTGTTTATACAGTTCACATGTTGGAAACGTTGGTGGCTTTTTGTACATAACTTTTAGAATGAAATGTGAATCAAGTATTCCACCCCAACCATTTATTCCATATTGTAGTTGTGACTGGACTAAGGCAAAATATACAGTTCTCAAGACTTTTGCTGACAAGATATTTCTGATTCTGTAAAATACAGTATATAAATTAACTTTTGGAGTTTATTGGCCAATTTTGATGCAAGCATATTCCATTTTAAATGACTATCTATAATAATCCCTAAATGTGTAGCATTCATTGACTTCTGTAGGGTATAGCAGTTGCATATTTTGCCGTTGTTACAAATTGGTGTGTGGATCTTCAGTGTTAAATTGTCTGTATGTTGCAATGTTTTGTTGTGTGAGAAGCATAGGTATTGTGTTTTGGTTTCATTTAAGGTAAGAAGGTGGTTTCTTAGCCATTTTTGGACTGTAGCAAGGGTTTCTTGAGTTGTATTAAAAGTGTCCTCCCAAGTTGTTCCTGTGACTGTGACGACAGTGTCATCAGCATATGAGGTAATCATCGCATTACAGTTCAGCTCACACAAATCGTTAATATATAACAGAAAAAGAATAGGACCTAAAAATGTTCCTTGGGTAATTCCAATTTTTACTTCAGCACTTCTACTTAGAGTATCTTTGATTCGTACCTTTTGTATTCTGTTAAAAAGAAAACGTTTTATTAGTTCTTGAGGAGTACCACGAATACCCTCCTTTTCCAGTTTTCTAATGAGTATATTGTGGTCCACGGCGTCAAAAGCCTTTATAAAATCCAGGAACACAGAAATTGTTCTTTTAGAACCATCGATGGCTTTATATAAATAACCAGTAAGGGAGAATATAGCATCTTGAGTACTAGTGTTTGGTCTAAAACCAAATTGATTAGGTGACAATATGTTGAACTTATTCAGATAGTTAAGTAATCTGGTTTTGATGCATTTCTCTAGTAACTTAGAGAGGTGGGTTGTGAGGGAAATTGGTCTATAATTATTTAACTCTCTTTTATCATCTGATTTATAGACTGGGATTATGATGGCAATTTTAAATGAGTCTGGAAATTGCCCCTTCGTTAGTGATAAATTAAAAATATGGTGCAGTGGTAGTAGAATTTCTGAACTAATTATCTTAATTGTTTTACTAGAGATATTATCATAGCCATTAGCTGAGTTATCTTCTAGAGCAGCTATGTGGTTTGTTATTTCTGATTTTGTTATGGGTATAAAAAGATAGACTGAGGTTGAGATTTTTCAGTGCTATCACTTGCATTTGTGTTGTCAGGTTCCTTTCTTGTATTACTTATCTTTTCAGAAAGTTCTAAACCTATGTTACTAAAATAGTCTACAAATTTATTTGCAACGGCAGCTGGTTGGGATGTTTCTTGTGAGTCTCGGATAAACATGCTGTCAACAGCCGAAGATTTATTTCCCTTCCTACATGTTATATCATTAATATTTTTCCAAAGGACTTAAGAATTATTGGAGTTTGACATAATTTGTTTGGAATAGTACCTTTCTTTTGCTATTTTAACAAGCCTGTTTATCCAGTTTCTGTACAATTTATGTTTATTAACAGTTTCTCGGACCTCATCACTGTTTTGGGATCTCTCCCTTTGTTTAACAATTTTCTGATGTAATTTATGTCTTATTCTAATAGAAGTTAAAATTCCAGTTGTGATCCATGGAATAATTTTTTAAAATTTTGATCTTACGTTATTTATGGTAGTATAGTGTTCAGAGATGTATTGAGTCAGTAATTTAATGAAACTATCAGCTGCTTTGTTAGCATCATGTTCAGTTATGATGGATTCCCAAGTTTCCTTAGTTAAGGATTTTTGTAGAGTTTATTCTAACATTGTTCAAAGTATTTTCTCCTGTTTGTGGAGTGTATTTTTGAGATTTATTTTGTATGAGAAATGTAGGACTGTGATCTGTGATACTGGTATGCAGAACAAAAGGGTCAAAGTTGCTGTTCCTGTGGGACTTAACATGTATGTGATCGATACATGTTCTGGATTTTGGGGTTATTCTAGTTGGTGAGTTTATGTACGAAATGAAACCATTCGCATGTAATACATTTAAATACTCATTTTTAATATTTTGGGCATATTGCCTTGTAGAATTTAAAATATCAATATTTATATCTCCTATTAATATCCTGTGTGTAGCTGTGGGCAAGTGCTGGAGAGTATTTCCTAGTTCTTCTATGAATTTCTTTGGGCTTGTGGAGGGTGATCTGTATATAGCAAGTATCACGTATCTTTCTGTATTATATATGAAGGTGAGTAGGCTATCATTTGCAGCTTTCAGTGCTTTTACAGTTGATATTGTAATATTTTGTATGAGGTTTTCATGTATATCTTTATGCTGTCATGGGTAGAATTTTGAGGTGGTATGAAGTACTCATTATATCCTAAAATAGCAAATGGTATATCCTCATTGAGCTGTGTTTCAGACAGTATAATGACATCTGGTTTATGAACAAGTTGATCGAGCAAAACTAGCATACTTTCAAAATTTGTTATCAAGCCACATATATTTAGGTGCATGATTTTAATTCCCACAGTAAAGCTAATTAATTTGTTCAAGTCTTGAGTACTGTTTACAATGTTTGAAGTAATATCTTGAAAATTAAGGTCTATTTCGTTATGTGATTTCATACCGTAAGTTAGATCTTTTATTTCAGGGTACTTCCATAATTACTTTACACTCACTTAGAAACAGAATTTCATGAAATATTGATTGATCACTTGGCTCAGGCAAACATACCTTCAGTTTCCTTGATTCCCATGAACTGTTGGTAGGTCAGCTGCAGTCTTGATTTGTAGAATCGGGCTGTTTTCATTTTTCCTCATGAAGATCTTCCCGTTCCTGGTCCATGCGAATTTATAATTCATTGTCCGTTTTGAATTCCTGACAAGCCAATATAAGTTTTGGTTGTCTTTGGTTAAATGTGCATTTATATACACTGGCGAGTCTCCGTTGATCTTGATATCTGTGCAAAGAACTTTCCCATGTTTGCGATTTTTGCTCATGATCGTGTCTTTAGTTTGGCGGGAATAAAATTTTGCTATTATGAGGGGCGTTTTCTTCTTTCCATCCTTATCTGTAAAGGATGGAAGTCGGTGGCAATATTCAATGTCCCGATCAGTTTCAACTTCAACACCAACTGCACCTGCCACTTGAGTCACAATATTATACACATTCTCGTGTTCGGAGACCGGTATTCCGGCGATTTCAAGGTTGTAATTCTTGGGTTATTGCTCCAAGTCATTAACTTGCCTTTTAAGATGCCCATTTTGTTCTTTAAGCAGGCCATTCTCAACTTTAGTGTTGTTAACCTCTTGGGTGAGTTGGTCAATACAAGATTTTAGTGTGATATTTTGCTCCAATAGTTCATCAAATTTTTTGGATTGATACTCCAGAGAGTTACAAACATCTTTTAGCACTTGTTGCATATTGTTAACTGCTTCACATAAACTCCGGTTTGATCTTATTCGGCTGAAAACTAGATGTAGCTGTCCTGATTGAATTTGGGTTATGTTTGCATTGTTTACAATGCCACAGAATTTCACCCGGATTTGCAATCATTGCTTTAAAAACGGCGTTCGTCACACGAGCACAGTTTAGATGAAACACTTCACCGCACTTTCCGTCACATTGTACGAAATTTTCATTCTCCTTCAGAGAAACTTTACAGGAGGTATATATAACATTACTATTCTTGGGCGCCATGTTGCAAAAAAAACGCACAATCTAATTTAGATTAAGTAGCATATAATCCAATCTTCATCATGTTCTCCTGCCTCTTCAGTTAACTCAGTAGATTTCTCTCTATACATCACATTCACCTCGCTGAACTTGAAATATGCTTGATGAACAAAATCCATAATTGGAGATCAGTCTGCTAAATCATTATAACCACCTTTATGGTTGCTGAAATAAAGATGTTCACTTGTAACTATCACATTATCCCATGGCATGGTATACTTTTACCGCTGTCATATTCAATACCTTAACTCCAAACTGGATTTTGGTTAGCCGATCAAGTAGGCTACGCGGGTGCAGATTTATACATACTATATCCTCTTCAATGGACTCAGCATATGTTATTACGCAATCCATGGTTGGTTGCTGTAGACCACCTGAGACGATTCCATACACCTGTACTATATTATGTTGTTGTATTGCCAAATATAAACACAAGAAAATAATGACTCCATTGTTTAGAACTATGAAAATGAAAATCCACAGCCTGCTTCCAGTCTCCGACCGGGTCAGGAATGGAATGAATGAAGCCCCTATCTAGCGGCGAGGATATGAACTGTGCCGGCTGCCGAGGCCTGACGCACTCCTCTGGGGCAATGATCAAATGAATGACAGATGAAATGAAATAATAGTGGAGAGTGCTGCTGGAATGAAATTTTGACAGGGAAAACCGGAGTACCCGGAGAAAAACCTGTCTGCCTCCGTTCTGTCCAGCACAGATCTCACATGGAGTGACCGGGATTTGAACCACGTGGTGTATTCTTTGAATACACGGTACGAGAGATATAATGTCTATTGCTTTTTGCATGTTCATTTTTTCCTTCCTCCTTGCCAAACACCAACAGTGATCATCTGTTTTCTCCCTGTTGAGCATGTCTCTTATGTCTTCATAAGTATGTTTCAGATATATAACTTCTGTGATCCACCTAGCGCTATCTAGTAGCGAACCTCTGAAGCTACTCAATTCGTCATCGTGCAAGAGGACTTACTTATCCATTTGGCTACCAGATCTCGTTACCATCGTCAGCTATTTTCTCCTTGAGCAAGAGGACTACGTCTACTTCTTTGCTCACCATGCTGCGCTAGTATCATCTATCAACTCCTTGAAGACCAGCTCAGCAAGAGAAGATCAATTTTTTTTTGTAATGTTGGCTATGTTTATATGTTCTCCTTTTGTCTCCTACCCCCTCTCTTTCCCCTTTTTCTTGGACCCTCCGTGCTCCGCTGAGCCTCACTCACTTCTCAGTCGGCAGTTGACTTGATCAGTCAGGGCTCACCTAGAGCCGGTCTCCTCAAACCAAGAGACACTCTCTACGTTCTACGCCATGTTGGCGCATTAAAGCATCAGTGAGGAACTTCACCTTCGCCATGCAACAAAGATAAGTACCTTCTTCAAAGTTTTAACCTCATCTTCATGGTTTTAACTTCCTCGTGTTTTAACTATCTTTTATAGGCAGTGTGAAATTACTTATTTTGGGGCAAAATTATCCTCCGCGGGATTTTCCATGTTGAGCTTTTGTTTAATCAAGCTGATCTCAGTGAAAAGCAGCATTTCTTATGCTCGCCAAATGAGAAATCTTCTCACTACGTGGGATATTATCTAATACCCACTGTCTATAACTTACAAAGCAAGTTCCTCCGCTGGATTTACTTTAACCCCATTTTACTACTAAGATTGTTCTGGAACTTTCCAGATTCGGTACTCAATCTACGAGTCCTGCCGTCATGCATTTCTCATGTACTTGGGAGAATTCTGTTTAAAACTAAATTACTACAATAGTGAATTTTCGTCCACCGCTGGAACTTTCTATGGCGCATTCAATTGTAAATCACAACTGTTTCAAGAAATAGACTCTCATCTATATAGTGCAATCAGTTCTTTCCATAATTGCAATAACTTTTTTTCTCATAAACTTCAGTGTTTCTCTAGTGAACTTTGCATCCATCTTTACAGACTATAGTGTTAATCAGTGCTTGCTCCACTTTTCTACCGCGTCGCGATCGTCCGGTTATATTAAATACGGCCATGAACATTGTTCCTATATCCCAATGATCTTTCCTTAACCTTCTACTAACAACCATTATTTATAAAATTGAAACTTCTCTATAAGGTGTCATTCTAAGAAGTGCCCTTCCATTTTTGTTGGTTTATCATTAAGTATTTCTGTATAATCTTTATGATACGTGTCCAGCACACGTTTCAAACTTAAATTGTTCCTCCCTTCAAAAGCAGGGAAAACAATTCTCTCAACTCTTGAATGAGTTATTTTTTGGTCTCGCTAAATGAAAACTGCCTCATTTGACTGGCGAGTCTTATTCAAAGTATCAGAGGTCTAGAACCTTCCTTCTGATTAACTCTTCAGGTTCACAGTAAGTGACCTGCCCTCTTTGCATAATCCTCATGTTAACTCTGTATAAATATAAGAAGTTATAGGAACTTCTATTTTATTTTTCACGTTGTTATTATTGTTATTTTCAAAGTTGTCACTTTCTCTAGAACATTCTCTCCGGAATTTCTTAAGGTGCACTTTTGGTACTTCAATTCACGTTCAAGCTTTAACTATTTTATTGTTCATTTGTTCAAATCTTATAAAGATTTTAGAAACCTGTAAGGTTTGAAACCTTGCAAATTATCAATTGCCTGGAGCAACCGTTTAATGTAGAGAGGTCTGCGACCCTATTTATTAAAGAGTTCAAATTAACTATGTTAATTAAAATTATATTACATAATTGTTAATTTCCTCAACTTTTTCTAATTGTAAAATAAACAAATCTTTTCCCTTTGCTTTTTCATTTTCGAATATAAAGTTTAGGCAAAATCCTGTCTTCCTTGACTCTCCTCACTCAATGATATTAAAATCTTTAATAGGGCTTTCACCATTTGTTGCATTTGAGCAAGAACTCTTAATTTTCACCTTACTAAAGTTCTTCTTAGCGATAATAGCTAATTCTAATTGGCCAGTAAGGCAAGTAAAGTTCGCTCAGCCAACTACCTGCTTGTGGAGACCCTCTCCGAAAACTTATGGTCAGTTTTCTAAAAAAGAAGTGTTTCTTTTTGTCTAAACTTTTAGCCGGCTCCTCGCTGAGTAAAAGCTTAGCCATTGTCCAATGCAACCATTGGTTCGTTTACCAAGATTACCCAACAAGGCATAATCTTTTATCATATTTCTTCTTAGAGATACTTGGTCGCCCGTACAGGAACTCCATAATTTTGGAAATTGAAAATACCCAACCTGAGTTAAATCATTGGCATTCTTCGAATCACTTTGAAAAACTTAATTTCTTTGAGAAGGCATACAGTAAATTTGTTTCTCTCAGTCTTGCCAGACCATCACCCTTCCCCATAGTACTTTTATACGTGCTTGGGAGGAAATATACTAAAGCCTCTCTCTCGCAAACCGCTCAAGTCCTAGCTGCGGTTCCCGTTAGCCTCGACCAAGCTCGTACCTACTTTAGGTATCCGAGAGTTAATTTCTATTGGCAACTTCTTCTAAGTGTATTTAAACTTCAACTTATTACTTTTGTGGGACTCTCCTCCTATTCTTCTATCCTTCTTTTCCAATTCCAAAATCTACTTCCTTCTCTTCATCATCTTCCCTTGGTGGGTGGGTTATTCCCTAACCTATAATCTACCCAAAATTTGGTGCCGAAACCTGGGAGAGCCCATTTTTTCTTTTCTCTTTTTAAAATAGTGTCATTTGACAATACTTTGCATATTTCTAATATCTGTGTTGAATATTTCAGCTATAACCACATCGTGCAAAGCCTGTGAACGGGAAAGAGGCCGCTCCTGTCTCCTTTGGTGTGTCCCATTCTTTCTACTCATTCGCTGCTGCCAGCTTGACAGCATTTCCAAGGTTCCACAGTTTCGTGAGTTACATTTTCATTTATCTTCCTTAATATGGCTCCCACTGATAAGGATAAGGATGAAAAACTTACTTCTAAACGAGCATCCTATAAAGGGCAAATTACCCGATTCAGAAGGTACATAAAAGAATTAGATCCCTCAGATGCGCAATTAGATTTGTTGAAACATCGTGTAAAGGATTTTGAACGTTCTTATGAAAACTACTGTAACATTCAAACTGAAATTGAAACTTGTATGCTCAATCAAACAGAAGATCGTGTCGAAGTAGAGAACTTATATTACGAAGGCATAGGTTCTGCTTTCAGAATAATACGCCAACTCGAAGAGGAGCAGAAAAAGGACGCTTCTGTTCTTGGTTCCCTTCATGAACCCCAAACTTCTTTCCGTGAAGGCACTCACAAGCCCAAACCTACTTTACCGAAAATTGATTTACCCCATTTTTCTGAAGATGAATCCACTTGGGATTCTTTCTATGAATTATTTTGCTCCCTTGTTCATGACAATGAAGACATTCAAGTCATTTACAAGTTTCATTACTTGAGATCTATCCTTCGAGGTCAAGCTTTGCAGTTAGTTGAAGCACTTCCTCTGCGTGCCGAAAATTACCCCATTGCCTTTAACTTATTAAAAGAAAGATATGGAAATTCACGTTTACGTATTCAACGCCATATTAAGGCTCTATTTAACCTACCTGCGTCACAGCACAATGACGTCACTAGTTTGCGTACTTTAATTGACACTACCCAACTCCACGTCAAAGCTTTGTCCCAATTAGAGCAGCCTACGGAACATTGGGATACTTTCCTAATACATTTAGTAGTTTCTAAAGTTGATGCTGCTACCCTTAAAGCTTGGGAAATTGAACTTTCTAAGGAAGACGACTACTCTTACGAGCATTTAGTCACTTTCATAAACGCTAGATGCCAACTTTTAACCGCGCTAGCTAATCAGAGCGAACCTTCATCTCCCAGTTCCAAATTCGAATTAATGTCCATCAAACCCAAAAGCGAACGCTCAGCGTCCAATACCCAAAAACCCGGGTCCAGCTCATCCAAATTCAAACCAAACATTACTGGTTACCCAACTAGGTCTAGTGAACGTCGTGTTGTTAGCTCTATTGTTTTAAACACGCAAGGTGAACCTCGCAAAAGTTTAAACGAACCTGTAAAGTGCATACTTTGTAAAGATCCCCATGCCCTATACCTCTGCAAATCCTTTAAAGAAATGTCAGTCGATGACAGACGAAAATTAGTCGCTCAAAACAAACATTGTTTCAACTGCCTAGCGCCTACGCATTCTGCTTCTAACTGTAAGTCCACAAGACTTTGCTACCATTGTGAAAAGGCTCATCATACTCTGCTACATCGTCATGATCAGGCAAGGTCATCAACAGCACCCACTTCTCCTAAAAATGATAGTGTTAACAGTTCTAATGCTTCATCATACATTCAAAATGCTAAGTCTATTCGCAGTGCTCAAGTATTGTTGTCTACTGTCCAAATTGACGTTCAGGATAACTTTGGCAACTGGGTCCGTGCCCGCGGTCTTCTAGACTCAGCGGCAACTCATGATTTTGTATCTAATTCCCTGATTAGAAAACTAGGCCTACCCGTAAACCCCACTTCTATCAATGTGTCAGGCATCAACAGCTCAAAATCGCAAGCTTTACAATTTTCAAAACTAACCATAAGAGATACTTGTCATAGAAACAACTTTCTTAAACTTAATTGTCTAATTCTCAATAGCATTGGAGAAGACACTCCTAGTCACTCGGTTGATATTTCGGGGTTAAACATTCCCTCGCATTTAAGGTTAGCCGATCCTTCGTTTAACATACAAAATCCCATTGACATACTTTTTAGTGCCAATGTCTTTTGGAACTGCCTTCGGAAACAGGTTCGCAAGCTATCCTCAAACGTGGTCGCTAGAGACACTAATTTTGGATGGATTGTCACAGGGCAACTTCCCCATTATTCTCCTCAACCTGCATCGCAATGTTACTTCTCCAATACTGACCTGGAACAGTTTTGGAGGCTTGAAAATGTTGATTCTCCTAATGTAACTTCTTCAGAAAATGAATTCTGTGAGCAACTTTTTTTGAACACGACCACTCGTTCTTCTGATGGCCGGTTCGTTGTTCAAATGCCAAGATTACATAATCCCCCCAAACTTATTAACTCTCAGCCTAAAGCTCGAAAAGCTCTCTTTGCTATCGAGAGCAAATTTAAAAAGGAACCCCTCGTCAAAAAGCAGTACACTGAGTTCATGGATGAGTATGAAAGCTTAGATCATATGGAGGTTGTTAACAAATCTGATGATGAATTGCACCCCCCAATCGAAACGGTTTATTTAAATCATCATCCTGTGTGGAAAAACCCTTTTGTAAAAGATAAAATCCGAGTTGTTTTCAATGGTTCATCACCCGACGTTAATGGCAACAGCCTTAATGACACTCTTTATTCTGGTCCTGCTATTCAATCAGATTTATCTGCTATACTTTTAAACTTTCGATTATTTCCCATAGCTGTCATAGCCGACATAAAACAGATGTACCGTCAAGTGTTAATTCAACCAGAACAACGAGATCTTCAAAGAATCTTGTGGCGTGATGAAATCAATAAGCCCATTAAGGTATTTCGCTTGAAAACGGTTACCTATGGCTTAAAACCCTCTGCTTTCCTTGCTATCCGATCCCTACACTTGCTTGCCTCACAAGATGGTCATTTATTTAACCCCAAAGCCTCTGAAGCACTAACTACGTCCTTCTATGTTGACGATTATTTGCAATCCTTCCCTTCTTTGGAGGAAGCTTCTTTTGTATCTTTAGAACTTCAAGCATTACTAAGGAATGGAGGTTTCCCACTTCACAAGTGGAACTCCAACTCCCCTGAGTTTCTCGCCCAATTTCCCATCGAAGACGTAGATCCCTCTTCTGTCGAAATTTGTGGAAACTCTGAATCTGTAAAAACTCTAGGAGTTCACTGGTGCACTAGCACTGACACTCTTATCTATAAAGTTACGCTCGCAGAAGAGCTTCCTAATACAAAAAGACAAATCCTCTCTGAAATTGCAAAAATTTTTGATCCGCTTCAATTTCTTGCCCCAGTTATTGTTATAGCCAAACTCTTCATGCAAGAGCTGTGGTCGCTTAAATGTGAATGGGATGACGCTGTCCCTCTTTCTTTTCTTAATCGTTGGCTCTCGTTTCGCAGCAATTTGCTGGATCTTTCCCTTATTGAAATTCCCAGGAATTTAATCAGCTCTCATTCTAATGCATCTTTTTTCCTTCACGTGTTCGCGGACAGTTCCGAAAAAGCTTATGGTTGCTGTGCATATTTAGTTTATCACGATTCACTTTATGGATCTCCAGTTTCTAACCTTGTTTGTGCCAAATCGAAGGTCGCTCCTCTTAAAACTATCACTTTACCTAGGCTCGAACTGTGCGCTGCACTAATGGCTGCAGAACTTGTCAAGAAATTACGGGAAGTATTAAAGGTCGAATTCTCGCAAATCTATCTCTGGAGCGATTCTATGATCGCCCTTTCTTGGATTGCCAAAAACCCCTCTCACTGGCAAACTTTTGTCGCAAACAGGGTTTCCAAAATTCAAACTCTTTCTTCTGGATGTCAATGGAGGCATGTTCCCAGTGCGGATAATCCAGCTGATATCATCTCTCGTGGTTGTTTACCCTCTCAATTGGCAGCTTCCCAATTATACTGGCATGGGCCCTCGTGGCTAATCGACGAATCTTCCCCATGGCCTTCTAAACCCCCTGCTACAAACTCCAACTTGCCTGACGCTAAAGTACCTCTACCCATTGCTTCGTGTCTTGTTTCCAACGCATCTCATCCTTTGTTGTCACGCTATTCTTCCTTTCATAAATTACTACGAATTATCGCCTATCTCCTTAGATGGAAATATCTTGTGGTTGACCAGCCTCTTCTCCCTAAACCACACCTTACCAATCATGAATTGAATCTTGCTACTATTAAGATTTTACAACTGACACAGCAAGAAGCCTTTTCTTCTGAATTTTCATTGCTTTCTTCTAAAAGAGATCTTCCCAAATCCAGCCGTCTTCGTGCTTTAGCCCCGTTCCTTGATGACCATGGATTACTTAGGGTAGGTGGAAGGCTCTCGCAATCTTTACTCTCTGAGGACAAAAAGCATCCCGTTATTTTGCCTTCCAAACATCACGTTACTTCTTTAATTATACGTGACTTTCATTATCGTAATCTTCATGTTGGTACACGTACTCTGCTCTGTCTCTTAAGAGAAAAGTACTGGATTATAAATGGAATTCATGAAGTTTCTTCTGTAATTCATAAGTGCATTCCTTGTTTCAAAGCGAAACCTAAAATCAACACTCAATTAATGAGCGATCTGCCCTCTTTTCGTTCTTCTCCAATACGCCCATTTGCTTTAACTGGAGTGGACTATATGGGTCCGTTCCAATATCAACAAAACTCTCCTGAAGCTAAACGCAAATTGTTTGGTAAGCTTTATGTTTCTCTCTTTGTTTGCATGGTTACCGGCGCAATCCACTTGGAACTCGTGACGAATGCTTCTACTTCTTATTTTTTATCAGCTGTCTCTCGTTTCCCCGCTAGGCGTGGTGTTCCTTCTGAGATGTTCTCTGATAACGCTTCCACCTTTCAGGGCGCAGCTTCCCTGTGGAAGAAAGCTCTCACTTCCTCTCCTGCCATGGAACAAATCTCTAATTTTTCCTATTCGAAAGGTTTCAAATGGCGCTTCATACCTCCTTACGCTCCGCATCATGGTGGTAGGTGGGAATCTTGCGTAAAGCTCACTAAACGTCATTTAAGAAAAGTCTTAGGTAATCGAATTCTGACTTACGAAGAATTCAATTCTCTGTCTGTTTTGATTGAAGGTGTTGTCAACTCTCGCCCTTTAACTCCACTTTCCAATGACCCTGATGACCTACTTCCACTCACCCCTGGTCACTTCCTTATCGGCACTTCTCTTTCTGCCCCTCCTCCTCTTCCTAATTCTTACAGGGATTCTAATCTACCTATCGCTTGGCGGAAACTTGAAGCCCTCCGTAATTCTTTTTGGAAAAGGTGGAACTTGGAATATTTAACTTCCTTGCAACGGAGGCAGAAGTGGTTTCTTTCCAGTCCCGACATTAAAGTAGGGGACTTGGTCTTGGTTAGAGATATTTCACCCCCCCCTAGTATGGATTTCTGGTAGGGTGACCCAATGTTACCCTGGAAGAGATGGGAGAGTCAGGGTGGCCAGAATCTTGACTACAAATGGACCGATCACAAGACCACTGTCTTTGATCGCTCCGCTTCCAATAAATGTGTAACTGCTTTCTTGCTCGCTGTTGGTGTTTGTCCCCCCAGTATGGTGTATTCTTTGAATACACGGTACGAGAGATATAATGTCTATTGCTTTTTGCATGTTCATTTTTTCCTACCTCCTTGCCAAACACCAACAGTGATCATCTGTTTTCTCCCTGTTGAGCATGTCTCTTATGTCTTCATAAGTATGTTTCAGATATATAACTTCTGTGATCCACCTAGCGCTATCTAGTAGCGAACCTCTGAAGCTACTCAATTCGTCATCGTGCAAGAGGACTTACTTATCCATTTGGCTACCAGATCTCGTTACCATCGTCAGCTATTTTCTCCTTGAGCAAGAGGACTACGTCTACTTCTTTGCTCACCATGCTGCGCTAGTATCATCTATCAACTCCTTGAAGACCAGCTCAGCAAGAGAAGATCAATTTTTTTTTGTAATGTTGGCTATGTTTATATGTTCTCCTTTTGTCTCCTACCCCCTCTCTTTCCCCTTTTTCTTGGACCCTCCGTGCTCCGCTGAGCCTCACTCACTTCTCAGTCGGCAGTTGACTTGATCAGTCAGGGCTCACCTAGAGCCGGTCTCCTCAAACCAAGAGACACTCTCTACGTTCTACGCCATGTTGGCGCATTAAAGCATCAGTGAGGAACTTCACCTTCGCCATGCAACAAAGATAAGTACCTTCTTCAAAGTTTTAACCTCATCTTCATGGTTTTAACTTCCTCGTGTTTTAACTATCTTTTATAGGCAGTGTGAAATTACTTATTTTGGGGCAAAATTATCCTCCGCGGGATTTTCCATGTTGAGCTTTTGTTTAATCAAGCTGATCTCAGTGAAAAGCAGCATTTCTTATGCTCGCCAAATGAGAAATCTTCTCACTACGTGGGATATTATCTAATACCCACTGTCTATAACTTACAAAGCAAGTTCCTCCGCTGGATTTACTTTAACCCCATTTTACTACTAAGATTGTTCTGGAACTTTCCAGATTCGGTACTCAATCTACGAGTCCTGCCGTCATGCATTTCTCATGTACTTGGGAGAATTCTGTTTAAAACTAAATTACTACAATAGTGAATTTTCGTCCACCGCTGGAACTTTCTATGGCGCATTCAATTGTAAATCACAACTGTTTCAAGAAATAGACTCTCATCTATATAGTGCAATCAGTTCTTTCCATAATTGCAATAACTTTTTTTCTCATAAACTTCAGTGTTTCTCTAGTGAACTTTGCATCCATCTTTACAGACTATAGTGTTAATCAGTGCTTGCTCCACTTTTCTACCGCGTCGCGATCGTCCGGTTATATTAAATACGGCCATGAACATTGTTCCTATATCCCAATGATCTTTCCTTAACCTTCTACTAACAACCATTATTTATAAAATTGAAACTTCTCTATAAGGTGTCATTCTAAGAAGTGCCCTTCCATTTTTGTTGGTTTATCATTAAGTATTTCTGTATAATCTTTATGATACGTGTCCAGCACACGTTTCAAACTTAAATTGTTCCTCCCTTCAAAAGCAGGGAAAACAATTCTCTCAACTCTTGAATGAGTTATTTTTTGGTCTCGCTAAATGAAAACTGCCTCATTTGACTGGCGAGTCTTATTCAAAGTATCAGAGGTCTAGAACCTTCCTTCTGATTAACTCTTCAGGTTCACAGTAAGTGACCTGCCCTCTTTGCATAATCCTCATGTTAACTCTGTATAAATATAAGAAGTTATAGGAACTTCTATTTTATTTTTCACGTTGTTATTATTGTTATTTTCAAAGTTGTCACTTTCTCTAGAACATTCTCTCCGGAATTTCTTAAGGTGCACTTTTGGTACTTCAATTCACGTTCAAGCTTTAACTATTTTATTGTTCATTTGTTCAAATCTTATAAAGATTTTAGAAACCTGTAAGGTTTGAAACCTTGCAAATTATCAATTGCCTGGAGCAACCGTTTAATGTAGAGAGGTCTGCGACCCTATTTATTAAAGAGTTCAAATTAACTATGTTAATTAAAATTATATTACATAATTGTTAATTTCCTCAACTTTTTCTAATTGTAAAATAAACAAATCTTTTCCCTTTGCTTTTTCATTTTCGAATATAAAGTTTAGGCAAAATCCTGTCTTCCTTGACTCTCCTCACTCAATGATATTAAAATCTTTAATAGGGCTTTCACCATTTGTTGCATTTGAGCAAGAACTCTTAATTTTCACCTTACTAAAGTTCTTCTTAGCGATAATAGCTAATTCTAATTGGCCAGTAAGGCAAGTAAAGTTCGCTCAGCCAACTACCTGCTTGTGGAGACCCTCTCCGAAAACTTATGGTCAGTTTTCTAAAAAAGAAGTGTTTCTTTTTGTCTAAACTTTTAGCCGGCTCCTCGCTGAGTAAAAGCTTAGCCATTGTCCAATGCAACCATTGGTTCGTTTACCAAGATTACCCAACAAGGCATAATCTTTTATCATATTTCTTCTTAGAGATACTTGGTCGCCCGTACAGGAACTCCATAATTTTGGAAATTGAAAATACCCAACCTGAGTTAAATCATTGGCATTCTTCGAATCACTTTGAAAAACTTAATTTCTTTGAGAAGGCATACAGTAAATTTGTTTCTCTCAGTCTTGCCAGACCATCACCCTTCCCCATAGTACTTTTATACGTGCTTGGGAGGAAATATACTAAAGCCTCTCTCTCGCAAACCGCTCAAGTCCTAGCTGCGGTTCCCGTTAGCCTCGACCAAGCTCGTACCTACTTTAGGTATCCGAGAGTTAATTTCTATTGGCAACTTCTTCTAAGTGTATTTAAACTTCAACTTATTACTTTTGTGGGACTCTCCTCCTATTCTTCTATCCTTCTTTTCCAATTCCAAAATCTACTTCCTTCTCTTCATCATCTTCCCTTGGTGGGTGGGTTATTCCCTAACCTATAATCTACCCACCACGGACTCAGCGGTGAGAGGCCGGCGTGCTGCCGCCTAAGCCACGGAGGCTCTTTAGAACTATAATAATCTCAATAAATTAGACCTGAGTATGAAGTCAATATAATATTTCTTTAAATTTCTAAGATGCACAATGAAGGTAACAAAGCATAGTTTCATAAAACATGACCCATCACAAGTTTTCAATGAAGAAAATACAGTAAACAACTCAAATAATAAAAATATGTACATCACAGTAAATACACCTGAATTGTGCAAGAGTATCCCAAAATAACAAAGAAAATAGACATAAAAATGCCTCATATACCTAATTCGTAATAAGAACAAAGTAGCGTCACACGCCCCCAACATTTTTAATTCCAAATACACATCCAACACATACACACCTCTTTCACACATAAGATTATACTTAAATATAATTGACTAAATCATAAACTCTGCATAAATAATACCTATTTCTAAATGCCAGGCATAGATGTACATATTCATCCTTTAAACAACAAACTTTCGTAATGACTTTATATTATATGTACCATACAGAATTCTCCCTTCATCTTCTAGTACATATGCACATGGACCTATCCTTTTATGAATTTTGTATTGACCAGAATATATAAGAAAAAACTACCTTTTCTGAGCTACAGGATTGCCTTGGTACCCGTAATAGTACTAAATCACCCACCATAAACTCGTCAGTTTTTTATTTCTTTGTTGACGTTTCCTTTTTTCAGATGCTTTATGTAAATTCCTACCTGCCAACTTAATCTTAATCCATCTTATCTTCCACAGATAAACCCAAAGTTTTTACTAATTCATTTAGAAGCTTTTTACCTAGATGAATTTCCATTGGTGTGGACTTAGTACTCTCATGCAGTACATAATTCATCCAGTTTTCGACCTTATAAAGCTGAGATACCCAAGTCGAATGCTTATCCTTGTTTTTTTTTTACTCTTATCATTTCTTATTTCCACCTCCTGTTTTCCCAGTCTACTAGTATTCGCCCCTAAACGTCAGGTTACACACATCAAATCTACTTTTTCCTACTTCCAGCCTTTCCTCACCCTCTACACTACATTCACCTAACATCTTCTTTACCTACTGGTCATTCTCATCTAAGCTACCATCACCTACCGTCTCCCCTAATTGCTGCACATCTATTCTACCGTCACTTATTTCCTGCCTTTCTTCAACTTCTATTCTAATTTCTCCTACGATTTCCTCTACCTGCGATTCCTTCTCCTCTTCTACTGTTTATCAATCACCTCTAAATGCTGCTTATTCTCATCTAATATCTGGCAAACTTTCCTACTTATCTCCTGATTATCGTTCTTTATCCCTCTATCCCACTGGTCAATTAACCTCACCTTCTCGTGATGATCTCTCCTCATCTCCTTCCTAAAATGAATATGTAAACTTAGAACACCTTCCAGACTTGCCTTCTCCCTAATACTTGTACCAAGGTTTACCACCGCCACCCTTGTACACTTTGCCTTACCACTCTCTCCATCACTATCTAACAAACCATCAGCATGCGCCCCTGACACATTTAATTCCACAATAGGAATCCCATTAACTTTTACAGATTGTAGCTTCTTTTCAGCTTTAGCTTCCAGCTTAACTCTTCTCTTGACATCAACTTTATCAGAATTGTCAATACTTTTAGATTCAACAACATCTGCATCATTAGATTCATTATAGCAATGGGCTGTATGTCTTGTCCGTGCTCTAACATGACCAACTCCTACTGCTCTTCTAGATCTAGCTCTATCATTTCTTCTTAAACGAGAAGTATCCCCAGTACGATTTTCATCATTATCACGCCTACAATCTCCATCCCCTCCATTTCCATTAAAGCGTCCACCTCTACTATGGCGGCGGTGGCCTCTACGTCTACCTCCACAACATTTCTTTCTTCTTCGCCTGTTACGGCCTATCCCTCGTCTGCCTCTATAACCTAAGCGATTTCGTCCTCTACAACCGCGGCATCTACCACCACATCTAATTCCTCTTCGTCGCCTACTATGTCCTCTCAAATACATGCCTTTACAACATTGCCTTGTCGTATATCGTAATCTTACTTCAAGCTCAACTATCTCCCTCTCTGCCTTTCTCTCTGTACTCTCCACTCTTTCCTTAATATTCCCTTCTTTCTCCTCTAATCTATCTCTCAACACTCCATGCTTCTCCTGAATACTTCTTAAATTCTTCTGGCTAAAATCTTCTACCATTTCCCTCAAATTGTTCTGAACAAAATCACATTCACCTAACGTCTCCTCTAACAGATACTTCCTCTCATCTACTCTATGTTCACTTACAATTTCCTGTAACGTTATGCTACTTTTATCTACCTTCTTTTTTATCTGTAATTCACTTTCATCTACAGTCTTCTCTATTCTTCTTTCATCTACAATCTGCTCTTCTTCTATTATAATTACTTTCGCCTTTTCTACCACCATACTCCTTACCTCGCCTGTAATCTCTTGTCTCACCCCCTCAATACTATGCTGTAACTATCCATACTTCCTATCTAGTTCCTCACTAACATGCATTAATTACGTTATCCAATTTCTTACTCAACTCCTGATTAATCTTATAAATTTTTTCATTCATTTGTTTTATCATCTCCTGATTATTCTTATCAATTTTTTTATTCATTTGCCTTAAAATCTCCTGATTATGCTTATCAAATTTTTCATTCATTTCCCTTAACATATTTAGGATATCCTGCACCGGCATTAACACATCCTGTACCGGTACTGGCCTTACAACATCCTGTACTAGTACATCAGTCATCTCTCCTTCAGGGGCAGATGACCTCGTAGTTCCGCCCCTTAAAACAACAATAACTAACTAACTAACTAACATCTCTCCTTCCATCACTCTACTGCCAGCCTCATTCCCATCACTCTCCAACATGCACACCACCACATTTTCTCCATTCATCTCCATCCTGCTACAACTCACTCAATTCCCATTCATCATTCTCATTCGTTCATCATCCATGTAAATATGTACACCATAACCTATCCCTCAGATAACACTTGCACAATTCATATATATATCCTTACCCCTACTCTAATGAATCCTAGTTCTCGATCCCCACGATGAGGTGTCAAATTTAATGCTTTCTTATATATATCAATATAAGTTATTGGCAAACCAACGGCCAATAACCCAAAAAACCGTGGATGCAGAATGTAATAAATATCCCGTCAGGCGCCAGCGAACAAACTGATGGTCTGTAAGCAATTTATAAAATGGTAGAGCAAGAAGACTCGTTATCTTCGAGTAGTAGGGTGAAATCTCACCAACTAGGATTCAAAGGATAAAAGGAAAGTGAATATATATATATATATATTGTGATGTAACCGATAATACCACATGCAAAGTGACGGGAAGAGTTTATATTAAATGCTAATAATATTTTTGAACTTGTGGTAAATCATATTCCATGCTTACTAGGCTTACCTTTTTATTCATAGATTAACAAATATAGGTTAACCAAGCCCTCTCTCCGAAACATTAGGTATTTTTATTTGCCTGTTATGTATATTATTTTGGGCATATTTCAACAACATAACATGTATGACATTTACGTCTCTTCATATATTAGTCTAACTCCAAACCAATCGTATTTTATATATTTATATATATAGCTTTTTCCAATCCGCTTATTTGCCAATTAACTTTTCAATATCCTCCTCTGTTGAAGCTGCTTTCTGCCAAAGAATAAACTATACACCTTCCTCTTCGCTCTCCATCTCGCGCCCGTGTCCATCCAAATGTAGTTCCAATTGTCCTCACCACTCAATCAATAGCAACAGTTGCCATATTGCTAGTCATAGATACCATGTATGTAACGTATCCACATGATACGCACTTTTCAGTTCAATACTCTATGGAATACAAGATGTCGAACAAAATAGGTTACACAGTGTGGACGTTTGTGTTTTTTTATATAAGATGCAGCATAAGCTAAAACGTCAACAGTATGTCGGCAGAAAGTAAAACGTTTACACTGCATGGACGTGGACCTGAAGTCAGCCTAGACTTTTACCCGCCCATCGAATTGAGTGAAAAGCCCTATGGTTTAGGACTTGTTTTACTTGAAACAGACAATCGAATATACAACATACGTGAAAATATGAACAACAAGTTTTACTATGATGATTGTGTGCTCACCCTGAACTCTGGTGGATAAACGATCGATGATATTTATGAACACATTTATGTGGTGTTGATCAATGAATATGGATTAAAGTCATTTCTCGATGGAACGCGCAAGTTTGAACTTGTATGAAATACCAACACTCATCACTGCAGTATTTTCTCTACATTCAAAATTGACTTTAAAACACGCGCCGATTCCATTGGTCCATTACTAGGATTTAAACCACGCGTGTTGGAGCCCAAAAAAAATTGAATCAGACCATGAAGTGAAATTCATTGAGGACCATCATGTGTCGACGTGTAATATTATTAACCAAGTGTACACCAATCAAGAATCATCGCATTCGCTTTATGACTTTATTGTAACATCGCCCAATGACTATATTATTCGTGAAAACCCTCCAGCGGTGCTTTTTCATTCTGTGGCTGTCGATGGTATTAGTAATATAACATTAAGACTGATCAATAGAGAGCAACAACTCATTCAACTAGATTCTACCACACCAGTGACTTACAAGTTGGTGCTAAAGCCACTATGAAGTTTGTGTATAAAGCAACAACACCGTCTAGGAATGGTGTTAGTTGTTTGCCACGTGAATACACGTTAACATCTCAAAAAACAGATTTTACAGCATTTGGGTTACCACGTCAACCCCCATGATGAATTCTATTCTAGAGGTAGCGAACCACATCGAGGAGCAACCAGGGGTGGTAAGAATTGATCCCCATTCCTATCAAGCTCAAACACCTGGACTCAATAACAATTATGAAATTCAATTTGTTATCAACAACCAGGATATTTACACCTTACCGCATGAAAGTGTCATTCAGATTGAAGGTCGGCTCACCAAAGCCGATGGCTCTACACCCACCGCATTCAAGTTGGCCAACCATGCTTTTGCCCTTCTGTTTTCTGAGGTGCGGTATGTCATTAACGATATCGTGGTGGATAGCACTCGAAATGTGGGTATTTCCGGTGTCATGAAGCTATACCCCTCTTATAGTGAGCAAAAAGGTAAAAAACTTTGCATGGCGTGTTGGAGCCCTGACTGGACCACCAATGACTGGATGGTACACACCGATGGGACCTTTACTGGATATTTACCTCTTAAACTGATTTTAGGCTTTGCTGACGATCACCAGCGCATTGTGGTCAACGCAAGGCAAGTGCTTTATCTGGTGAGAGATAGGAGTAATAATAATGCACTCAAGGGAGCCGACAATGCCCCCATAGATTCAAAAATTCAACTACAACGCTTGCTATGGAAAGTGCCCCTTGTAACCCTTGACGATAGCAAAAAACTAGACATACTCAAGATGGTAAAGAGAGATATGCCTCTACCCATGGAATTTAGAAGCTGGGCACTCCATGAGTACCCGCTATTGCCCACTACCAACAAACACAGTTGGTCTGTAAAAACAGCACGCTATACAGAGAGACCTCTCTACATGATCGTGGGTTTTCAAACGAATCGCAAGTATCAACAAACCAAAGATGCCACGCAATTTGATCACCTGAAATTGAGAAATGCACGTCCTTTCCTCAACGGAGCTGTGTTTCCCTATGAAGGACTGGAATTAGATTTTTCAAAAAATAAGTTTGGCCCCCTGTACGACTTGTTTTCAAAATTTCGATGGTCGTATTATCAAAAAGAGAACAACAACATGCTGCTACCCCAAGCGTTTAAGGCAAGGGCCCACTGATTGTCTTTGACTGTTCTTATCTGGAAGAGTCTGTCAAGCCATCCAATATTGACATCCGACTAGATTTTGAAACGCATGACAATGTACCAGTCAATACCACGGCCTACTGTTTGATTATTCATCACAAACAAGTCAACTATTATCCACTGTCCAACCAAGTGACGAGTGTATAAATAACAGGTCACGTCAAACCGCTCAGTCATGTCTTGCTTTAAAGTATCAAGAGAGGTCACATCCATGAATTTAAACTCTGAGGAATAACGTTTCAAGACTTTTGCGACGTGGCCGGTGCCTTTCATAAACCCTCAAGCCTTGGCGGCCGCTGGATTCTATTATTTAAAAACAAGAATGGAGGTGGGAAATATACCCTGTCATTCAAGCTACCCCTCACTCGTCCCTCTGAGTGATGAAAAAACAAGTTACGATACGTGTGGACTATGGTGTCAACGGTGCTTCGGTGAGCAGCTCAGTGTCAAAAACGCCTAGTTTAGAGACATTGGGACATCATCGGTGTTATGGACGTTATAAACATAAAAGACTATATTGTTGTATCAGTTGGTATCGTCCTTATCCCAAAATGACAAAAGCTTGTAAGACGTGTTATGATAATAAAATGATGTAATTCTTAAATTCTTATTTTTTCATGTCCCCCTGTCCTACCCTAACCTCTATCTTTTTTTTCAAACTAGCATGGCAGGTAAGTCCATGTCATGGGTAGACTTTAGTGGCCAATGGTCAGTCAATCGTCAGTTGAACTCGGTCCAGACAAGTGGCAACATGTTGCGCACACTCATTGTGGATTGCCAAGGGTTTAAAATTGGTGACAACAAATTGATATTTAAACAAGTGGCCATTATCGATTGTACCACGTTTTGAATATCGCAATCTATGCATTTGGTATTTAAACCGCCCCATGCTTTTGATTTGTTGTGTGAAAAAGACCGTAAACAAACCGAGTGGATTGAAAATTATAGGAAACTAGACTGGAATCAAGGAACCATTTCCAATAAATATTTGGACGTGGTCATGAAAGCGCACTTGTCCTTGGCCAATGTGGTATTTGTGAAAGGTAATGTAAAACTTGAATGGTTGCAACCATTTTTGGCTTCTTACTGTCAATGTATCGATCTCATGGACTTGGGTTGTCCTTCATTACAAAAGCTCATGGATACTTGTCCCTGTGGCAACATTACCCATACAGCCCTAGCACATGTGTTGCATCTCTTTCATTGGTTAACCACCCATGCCTGCTGGGAGTTGTTGAACAAAATTATAACTCAAGATTTACCTGTGAATGACGCCAGTGAGATTTCTACAAGCAACGTGTAAACATCTACAGCACGTGATACCAAGGAGAAAGGCAAAGCTACGGACAAAACCATCGGCAAGTTCTTTGTGTGCAAAAAAACTAGAGAGTTTTACCAAAGAGGAATTCTTAGCGCTGCCCAAGTCGTTCATTTATTATGTAGCCGCCAACGCGGTGAAAGAAATCTGGCAACATGTACCAAAATCATGGACTCAAGACCTTGTGTAGTGTGAATTGCAACCCTGTACGGATTACGATCACCATAAGCAAGTGGCCATGGCAAAAAATACCCTCTATGCGTCAGTGCGAGACTTGTCAGCTAGTGAAACTGTATCACGGTCATAAAAGTCCGTGTAAAGACTTTGTTGAATCATTCCACGGGTATCATGGCGAGAAAAAAACAAACAACAACAACAAACACAAGCATTGTCCACAGAGGAGGAGGAAGACCCAACCTTTTCACCATCGATGGAAAAGGATATGCCAGACCTGTACTGGCAATGGCGTCATTGACAAAGTGATTCAATACTTACCTTTCGAAATCCATCTTCCAGGTTTTTGTGACCCTGGAACTCATCTTGAAAAACGTTTGCAGCGTGGTGATGTACCCATTAATATTTTGGATCAAGCATGTAAAGAACATGATCTTTCTTTTCGCCATAGTCATCCTGGTTTAAGACATGTGGCCGATAAATTATTATTGAAAAAAGCTAAACAACGTTTCACATCCTGTGATGCCTCAGTGGGTGAGAGGATGGCATCCCTGATTGTGATGAGTGCTATGAAAGGAAAATTGATGATGCGTGGACATAAACATAGAGGAATTGAGGAGTGAGGAATTGGGATGTGTTTCTATTCTATTTACATTAGTCCATCCCTATGGTTATAAAATAAAACAAAGGTTTACCAGAGCACGATGTGTTTTTTTAATTTAAAAAAAAATATGCAGTTGATGGGCTGATTTTTCATTTTCACATTTCACACATGATGAATTTACACATTGCCATTTGCCAATTTGCAATTTACAGTTTTTAAAAATGTCTATTTCAAGTTTTGTGTTTTTAATAATATGCATTTTTCATTTTGTTGATTACACTTCTTAAACAATGTCCGTTTGAAGTTTTTGAATTTTCATATTTCACACATGGCCATTTCCAGTTTTTTAAAATGTTCGTTTTAATTTTTGCGTTTTTGGTGATATCGAAGCAAGGATTTTCCAATTTGCTGTTTTGACATTTTTCCATTTGGTGTATGTTGAAAGTTGAGATTTGTCAATAATGTTGATGCAAGTGCTAGACCATGATGATGCTGCAATGTGTTTATGGGTGTTTGGAGATACGTCGAGGTCTACGACTACTGCAGGTGAGACTGATTTTACAAAAATAATGTCTATTCACCGCTACATTTCAAAGAAAAAAAACTATCGACAAAACAAAATGAGTATATAAGTGAAAATTTCCCCCTCCCCACCCACCCTACCTCCCCGTGTTTTCTCTGGTCATACATACACACCAGCTTTCTCTCCACTCATACATTCACACCTGTGTTTGGGAACAAACACAACCACTTTATTTATTCCCAAAAGCACATTCTCGACATGCACACTTATCCCAAAATAACTTTTTAGTTTACCATTTATAATTTACATTACAAAAAATAATTAAATACTAGTCGTTAACGTTACTAAAAATATTACTTATTTCATATTTACAAAAAACTACAACTTTGTACAACTGTAAAAGAATCAAACTATTTACCAATCAATTTTTTTTTAGAAAATAAGGTTGCATAGCACTTTTTAAAGAGCAAAAGGCCTAAGTGGGTTGCCACTATTTACAAAAAATACTATTTACAATGACAAAAACCAATATTTACAAAATACTAAATCTACGAGTTACAAAAAAGCCATGTCCCTAAACAAACAAACAGAAAAATCACACCTTCTCCACCTTGCGGTCATAACCCCAGGGCAGGCTCATGAGCAGGTCATCAGCCCACACACGTTTGTTATCCATGGAGGCGAGGGTGCTTTTTCTCTGTTCCACAAGATACAAATGATGGTTGCTGGGTTGTATCCTGCACTGTGTATGGGACATAGCTTTGCCAGTGCTTAAAACCGCCAAGTAGTCATCTACACGTAGCGATTTTACCACTGCCCTACCTACACCTTTTGCTCTTTTGGCTTCCTTAAAGTCTAGTGTGTGATAAGCATACATTTTCGAGGCCAAACCTATGAATTCCGTCATAATGGAATCACCGCATTCATCTTTTAAAACGCCCATTTCCTTCTTGTTTTATGGGTAGCTGAAACGTGTTGTCAGCGCTATAGCAAGAGGTGTCGAACCAGTCACTATGCTGCCTCATGACGTCATAGGGGTTGCAGTGGCAAATGTGGTAAATGAATGAGTCCGTATCCATATACAAAAGAGATACGTCCTCAAAATGGCGTTTGGCAAACTCATAGTGGAATCGATACATGACCGATTTAGAAAAGTCTAAAATGACTTGGCCCAAGTAAATGGGCTTATCCATGGTCACTCTGGTCCTACTCATTTCAATAGTGGCCAAATCCCCATCGATAATTTTGATCGATTTGAAATTTGGCTTGGCAATGTACCGTCGGGGAACCCCACTGCACCTCCCAGACATTCACCAATTTAATGTCGCGGTATTTGCGGACATTCTCCATGGACTTGCCATAGATGCAGTTGTTCATTCATTAAAAAATAATAATTTCAAACTGCTGTGTTGCCATTTGTCGGTGCTGTGTGTTGAGTTGCATGTATGGCTTGAGCCATGGTTTTTGGGCAAAGGAAACACCCCTATGGATTTTCTTCAACACCAAACCTTGGGCTAGACATTGCACCAACATTTGGATATGCAGCACATACCGATTTTTGTTGTAAAGTGTGCCCATGAGTTTTTCAATTTTCACTTTACTGTCAGGGGGGGACCATTTGCTCAAGGCAGAATGGGAAATCGGCATGTTCATCATACAAGGATGAGGGATATTCAATATCCACTTCTAACATATCCACGGCCTGTTTCTTGTCTAGCCATGTTCACATCAAATTCTGACACTTGTTTCTCTGTCAGCCAAGCAAACTTCCCATTGGGCAAAGGCTGACTCTTGGCGTACCCATACAAATTATTCACGTCATAGTACATTAAGTACGATTCTGGTTTGTCTGGTGAATAATCAGGCATGTAGACATTGTTCGCTTCGGCATGGCGCTGGTTAAGCAACACAAAGCCGCCACGAATGCTTTTTTCAAAAAATAGAACCATGTCTACATCAGTGAGTAAATCCAATTCCATTTGAGTGTATATCAAAGCGGCATCAAACGAGATCCCAGGACTCGTATAATAGTGAGCCGGGCCAAGACCGTAAATGTGTTGACACAAGTCACGGAATTTTTCAAACACATAGGTGAGCAGCAATACATCCAGTTTTAGGTAATGCATAGCATATTCACTTAGCGTCTTAATGTCAAACACTCGCCAAACTTGACAAGCATGTGCATAGTCTTCATCGGAAACGGTACTGCGTGTTAGTTTTGAGTAAAATTTGTCTTGCGGTGGGAGTTTTGTTTGCTTTAACACGTCCCAGTTGTTGCAGAAATCATACGGGAATATACCTTTCCGAATGCACAATTGAAATTACTTAGGATCATTAAAATGCATTCTGGTATTTTTTAATTCCTCTTCATCCAAGCCATTCACAAGACTGTCTAGCGAGGATGCCATAAACTTAAAGGAATCCAAAAATCGAATGCTTAAGTTGCTCAACCGCCATGTCAGGGCTGTAAAACGCTCATGGTTTTTGGGGATAATGGTAAACGAGCCCTTGTTGACATGACCCAATTCACGAATCAAAAACTGAATGTCATAATTTGCCAGATTGTGGAAAAAGACACTGATGACACGAGGAGCTGAAAAGTTCAAATTGCATTTACTATGCCCAGCTCCACGAAACTCTCCCGTAAAGTGCGAGTGATCACGAACGGTGTCTTCAACACTGATCAGTGACATGTCATGGCATGCTCATACAGCTGCTGCTGTTCTGGAGATAGGCAGATGGGTACTGGGTGGTCCAGTAATTCCTGTACATCATGAGCCAACTTTACAAGTTCAAACAAAAACCATCTAACACAATCTGGCCCCTCACGGTATTTGTAAACGGATTGGGTGGGGTCATAGGCACACACCACATTAAATCCTATGGCAAAGGGTTCATGTTTTTGAATGGGTGTGGTTGAGCTAATGGTGGGATCTGGTATACATCCCACCATGGGTGTAGTGAGTGCTTCGAACTCTGCATACACCACATAGGGAACAGTGTCACGCTTATGAATGTCCTTGAACTTTAACTCAGCCTGGTCCCCTTGTGGCAATATCAATCTTACCGCTTCCTGAGAAACACATTCTACCCTATGGCGTTCCAAAAGCGTAGGGTTTCCAAAATATTGGAGGCAACGGTCACAAATATGTTTTATACATTTATATTTAGACATTTGGCTGCTTAGCAATCTACTTAAGCTTTTAATCAGGCAATAGTGATTCACCTCTCCGTAAGACAGATATAAAAGATGAATGGGATGTTGTTTCGGTTATTTTGTGGCATAAAGAGGACCCACAATCTCATCACCATCAAGGCCATACACCATGAACGAAAAGTCCTGGTTATCTTGTTCAAACCTATGGATCTCGGTTAAGTCCATAGGTAACGATACTCTAGTTAAATTTAATGTTTGTTTTAATTCATTAAACTTGGCCTTGTACATTCCTGGTCTCTCACAGTGACGTTGTGCTGGCTGCAAATATCCAGCCACACACCACAGGAAGCAATCATTGTCATGGTTCTTTATATTCACCACAGCCTTTTTCGAAGCTATTGCTGGTGGTGTTTTAATATAGCTAGACCCAGCATTCAACGGGTTGAAATGACAAATGTTGATTTGTAGATGATGAATTTTGTCTAATGTTAGACCACTTGGTCCTTGTTGCAGTTTATCAAATCTTGATAGCAAGGCATTGACCACATGACATTGATACCACTCTTTCAGAATATCGGTTATCAAAAGCTCTTGCATTTTACTGCCAATATAAAATGTTTTTCTAATGCTCGCCATCCTTGTTTATATATATGAAATCGCACAAGAGTTGTGTATTGACCTTTAAAGCCGTATTCAACCTTTGCGCTGCACAAATTTGTTCTTTAAAAATTTCGAAACAAGATTCGACAAAGTTTGTTGGAATTAAACTCTCACTAACTTTCACTACGCGACCAGAGCAGACACGTGATTTGAAAGAGTACTCAAAGGGCTCCCAAGTTAAGCTATCGCTAGCAGTGGCAAAAGACATGATTTTCATTAAAAAAAAACAATCTCACCCAAGTTTTCAACCGTAGACATTCCAGCAATGGTCCCAAACACACACGTTCTAAACAGTAGTTGTCAGGCTCACACTATAAAAAAAAAGAAATAAAATAAACCACCATGAGTATATCCATTCTCAATAGCACCTTTGTACAACCTAAATATATATATATATATATCAAACAGTTTATATATATACTTTTTTTAAATCTTACCTTGCTTTGTAAAAAGCCCTGCGTTTGCCTTTTTGTAGGTTCAAGTGGAATGGGGTTTCTGTCTCCCACAACAGGAATGCAGATTATCTAAACCAACAAAATAAAAACAATTCATCAATGAAATGGTAAACCAATAATAATTTAAACATTCATTAGCATAACAATTAACTAAACAATGTTAATGTTACACTTACCTGTAAATATATAATGTATCCAATATAGTAACCAACTGGCGTTAAGCATACGAATGCAATTAGTTTTATACAGATAAGACACGGCCAATTTTTACACTGCAACGTTTAAAACAGTAATGACTGACTGTGTGTCATAACATGATCAACACTCTATTACCCCTGCCCTCCTGTCCCAGCCCTTCGCCCTGTGTCCCTCTTACCACAGCTGTTAACATCGCACTTGCCCTGCAATTGGCTATGGCAATGGTAGAGGGAGGAGTTATACTCGCTTACTGCATTATTTTTCTGACGTAGTTGCGATATTGTTCGACCTTCAACTCACCTCTACGTCACTGTAATTTTCCATTGGTCTGTTGTCGCGTCCGCTCACATTCCTGAATCGCGACAGCATGACACATCCTCTCACCCAGCCAGCCAGGCATCAAGCAGGCCTCTCGAGCAGATATTCTGTTTTCCGTTCTGGTTTCCAGTCAGACATACACAAGCAAGTTCTCTTGTTGTCGACTATAAAAGCCTTGCTTTTATCCGACTGATACTATTATGAATTTGTCAGGTTACTGGTCAAGTGTTTACTAACATGTTTGAACATCACCATGAGGGACTTTCAAAATATTCACCTTCATCCATCTGTCATAGCAAAATATCGGAAAGCGACCCCTCGTTCTATCGTTTTGTCACTCAGTCGAAATAGCCATTTCCTGTTTTCACCATAGTCAGTCATAGCCTCGTTGTAGCACACACCCAGCGCTACCGGCTCTCTGTCTACAAACACTCCTTATTAAAAAAGTTTTAAAATGCATAGTTTTTGTCCTAGAGACTTGACATTTATTTTCAAGGTAGAGGGGGTAGGGACCTTTCATTTATGTCAAACAAACTCTTTTGTACAATTCCTAGTTTCCAAAATATAAAAATTCAAAATCGTACTGTTTAAAAAAACATAACAAATAAAAAGATGTTTTATAAAAAGATAAAGGTTATAGAGACCATTCGTTTCAACTATTGGACAACGTTCTATCAAGTTTGGTTTTCAAACTATCACCTACTTTCAAAAACAAAAATTTTCAAAATAAAAATAAAAATACGTAGTTCAGAGCAAAGCGCCCGTCATCTCGAGTCCAACGACACCTCATTTGTTAAAATCCGACCATCCGTTCGCAAATTATCGCCAGAAAGTAGGCTATCATTTCCCCCCCCCTAAACACTTGAAACTTGCTGTTCACCTAGAGGGCATAGCCACCTTTCATTAACGAGAAACAAACTTTTTTACAAAATTCACCGTTTCGAAAATAGCGCCAATCCAATAAACAAACATTTTCAAAAAAATAAAATAAAAATACCAACACACATTCTTAGCAAAGAAGACGTCATCCCAACGCCAACAACACCTCGTTAGTTAAAATCCGATCATGCGTTCGGGAGATATCGCCAAAGTTTGTATGAAAGTAGGGTGAGTCACAGAACCCCCGCACCACACTACTGTCAATTTTTATCCTAGAGACGTGAAATGTATTTTTTGGGTAGAGGGGGTAAAGACCATTCATTTACGTCAAACAAACTTTTTTTTGTAAACTTCCTAGTTTCCAAAATATAGGAATTTCAAAATTGGACTGTATTCAAAAAACGTCAAAAATAAAAAAGTTTTATTATTAAATATAAAGGACATAAATACCATTCGTTTCAACCATGACAAAACGTTGTATCATGTTTGGTTTTTAAACTATTGCCTATTCTCAAAAACAAAATTTTTGAATTTTTGTTTTTAATATAATACGTGGTCCATGGCAAAGCCCCCGTCAGCTCGAGTCCAACGACACCTCATGTGTTAAAATCCAACCATGGGTTCGCCAGATATTAATTATTTAAAATGAACGCTGCCCGAGCAACGCCGGGTGGGTTAGAACCCCTGTCATTCCCCTACTGCAACTACTTTGAAATTTTCTTGTAGGCTAACTTTGCCATCTTTTTGGGACAAATCCAACTGAGTGCCATTTATTTTAGATTTTAGTTTCAACTTTTGTTCAAGTGTTTATGATGATAGTGAATTAGACTACTATGAAGAAATCTTACAGAATCTAGGTTACACTGTTCATGTCAACTAATAGCTCATCACTTCCCATGGTTAATATAACTAGAAACAAAGGCACGGTAAGTACAAGATCACGAAACGTTCTCCACATCGCGACAGAAAAGACATGTCTATTATGTTCACGGCTGGCAACGTGGAGGGGCATGGAGGGGATGCCGGCACGCGCACGATCTTGCACGCTTGAATAAGAAGGCAGGGGAGACGTCCTCCCAAGTGTCTATCTGCCTCGTTGTTGGTACGCAGGATAAAAGTGTTGAAACTTTTAAATCATGAAAATTACTATTAAGGCTTAGGAAGAAAAACAACATTACAATAAATAATAATATAACCTGTCATTTGTTTCGTAAATTTGGATAGACAGTGTCTACCTTGTCTACCCTGACGCTACTCTACTGGTGATGATACGCCGTCGCGTGTATTGTCCCAAGGAGAACCATGGTTTAAATTGAATTTCGGGTTGTAACCAGAAATATTGTCGGGCCTTAGTCCGTGTGAATTCAGACCATTCTTTTTGCCACTCCTGGTGGACCCTATCCCGTATATGTGGGAGGAATTCAAAACAAGGAATCGCGATGTTATACATTTCTCCTTGCCCTAAGGCAGCCTCCTTCGCTAGTGTGTCTGCCTGCTCATTCCCTGATATATGCCGATGACTGGGAATCAAAGTTAATACGACGTCATTTCCCGCAAGGTGCAAATCGTATAATAAGTGAGGCAAGTGACATATGTGCCAATTAAATGAGTAATAAAGGGAATGGAGAGCCTGAAGCATACTCATGGAATCTGTGCAGATGAGTGACGCAGGGATGTTATGTTGTTTAATGTAAAGACAGGCAAAATTTTCAGCAGTAAATATCGTGCAACTGGCTGATAAAGTTTATTGTCTTACAATATGTATTTCTGGGGCTACGAATGCTGCACCTACTCGCGAAGGATTTTCGAGTTTCGACCCATCCGTATAAAACACGACCCGTGGGAGCAAAGGACGGAGGAATTCCTGGAAAACATTGTTGATAATAGTTGGGAACTCTGCCGATGCTCTACAGAAGGCTACCAAGTTGTGATGTAAAATAGTAGGCTGAAATTGATGCACCTCATAGGAATCATATAAGGTGGAAACCGGGGCATTTGTAAAATCTCTGTTCGAAACTCCATAAGGTAGGAAAATGCACGTACCAAGGATGGTGTACGGGCGGGTGACAATAATTTCCGGGAGTAATATTCCTTCAATAATTGCAATTTATTAAGCAAGGGACTGGAGGCGAGGGACAACTTAGGAAGTAAATATTTACAAGATAAATAAAGTCGCCTACAACGTAACGACATTTCGCCCGACTCCACGAGGAGAGCACATGTCAGTGTAGATGTAAGGGCTCCTAAAATGATCCGTAAAGCTTTAAATTGAATACGATCCAAACATTGTGTCTGTCGTAGGGGCATATGATAAAAAAAACACAATTATAATCCAAAATAGGCCTAAAGACATAGCGATATACCTGTAACAGTAAGATGGGATCCGCTCCCCAGTTCCTTCGTGTAAGGGCGGTAAGGGTATTTAGTTTTTTCCCTAACAATCCCGTAAGATATTGTATGTGAGTTAAAACCGTTAACTTGTGATCAATCTGAAGGCCGAGATACCGTGCACAGGTGGCTACCCGTACTTCGCCCTGCCTGTAACTGATAGGGGACCTATCGTACTGTCTCTTGTGCGTAAAGATAAGAGCCGTATTTTTTTCCGGTGTGGTGTCGAAACCATTTGTACGAAACCAATCATGAGCTTGAGATAAGGCAACAGATAAGAGTCTCTTCTGCAACTGGGCAAGTCATTTCGGGAGCAATAGAATAAAATATCATCTGCATATTGTAAAATACGAGCGTGGGGAAAGATAACTATTTCCAGCGATCGAGTATGTATCGAAAATAGAAGTCCACTGAGAATATCACCTTGCGGGACACCCTGCTTTGTCATACGATCATCAAGGATCCCGCCCGGGGTGTGAAGAACTATACGCCGTTGATATAACATGTTGTGAATTAAACTGACAAACGATAGCGGAAACCTAATTTCCATGAGAACTTGACATAATATATAGAGGTTAACGGAATCATACACATTCGTGATATCTAAGAATACCGCAATCGTATGTTGTTTCTTAGCTTTTGCGAGCAATAAATCGGTAAGAAAAATGTTTAAGGGGTCCCGAGTGCTTAAGTGCTTCCGGAAGGCAAATTGCGTTTTGGTGTAATAGGAATAATATTCGAAGCACCATTGTAAGCGGGCCAAGACAATTTTTTGAAAAGTTTTCCTAAGACAGGAGCCCAACTGTATACCCCTATAATTAGAAGGATCTAAGGGGTTCTTAGTCGGTTTCAAAATCGGAACCAATATGAAATCGTTCCAGTCTTCTGGGGTGTTTCCTCTCGACAGAATTAACGAAAAATAATAAAGGAGGAGGGTTTGAGCATATGTAAGTAAATGCCTGAGTATAGTGTACGTGATACCATCTAATCCCAGACTAGTGGATGTTTTACGACTGAGGACTTGCTGCCATTCTAAACCACTCATCGGTTGCAGTGAAGTAGAAAATTGGGGGAGACCTGATGAAAGGGGGGTGGGGAGAATCTGAGAACGCTGTCCGGTGTCATGAAACGGTAGAAGGTTTGGTACCCCGTCAGCGAAAGGGTTGTCAAGGCTGAAGATATCGTCCCAGCCGAAAATGTTTTTATTACTGACCATAATGTATGGAGCGAGGTGTGCTGGTTTAATTGCGAAATATAAGACGCCTACGCTGTACGCCGTTTCAGATTAAATGTGCGTTGTAACTGCGCCGTTAATTCCTTATAATTCGCGTAGGCTTCGTACGTACCGGCCTTCCGAAAACGGCCGAGACTGGCTTTGTGCTTTCGCACCAATAGCTTACATTCCAAGTCCCACCAATGTGGTAAACGCAAGGGGCGGTCAGTTTGCGTTGAAAGCATGTGTAACGGGTGATAAGTATCCAGATATTCCTGTATCTTATGCTTAACGAAATTATACCCATGAACCCCTAAGAATTATTTTCCAGGTATATGGGTTTGTAAAAATTGTGTAAAGGCGACATAATCAAAATCACTTATTTTGCGCTTACGTTTATCAAACGCGGAGGAAGATATTCCTGAAACATTAGTATTGTACTGGATAAGAATGGGAAAGAGATCGCTTTGATGGGTGTCGGCTATTGTTTCCCAGGAGAAACGATGAGCAATATCCACCGTGGTAATGGTGAGATCCACCGCGCTTTTCGGACTATTAGGCGGCGTAAAACGTGTCGACGAACCGTCATTAAGAAGGTGCAATGACTGTGCTTGTAACGCTGAGGGGATGTGTCGGTCCTTCGGATGATGTGGTAATGTATAATGGTAGTGAAAAAACATGTGCCACTGCCACCGTGTCCCCTGAATATTAGTTGGGCAATAAATGTGGCTGAGAGATATCCCGGTCATAAGAAAGGTGTGATGATAAGTGTATGGGAGTTGAAAAGCAGAAGAGACAGCCGTAAAAGGTAGGGAAGATTTACATAACGTGACCAGACCACGATATGCGGGGCCATCTGCACGAACAACGGTATAAGTAGGAATGTGGAAATTATATGTAGGTTTCAACCATGATTCTTGTAAGCAAATTATATCAGGGTGATAGTCCTGAATTAATTGTAGTAATTCGGTCTCTTTGTTGACTATACTACGACAATTCCATTGTAAAATGATCATGCCGACTCATCCGGCTCCGGCCGAGCCAAAATGGAAGCCGATGTAATGGGGGTCAAAGGCGGGGGCAATAAAGGTAAAACTCAAGCACGAAGCGCTTGTAATCTAGAACTCCATTTGGCATTATGGCCCAGTAACTGGATAAGAAAAGTAAAGTCTTCACATATGCTGGCATAATTGTCCTCGGCTGACGAAGACCCACTGGTCAACAGGGGAGTGAACTGCACTGTTGTCGTTCCTTCAGAAAGCGTGCAAGGCGGTGTACGATTTTCCTGAGGAGTCAAAATAATCTCGTTGTAAGCCTGACGATCATAACCCGGTTTCGGATAAACTTTTGGGGAACGAATAACCACTTCCGTAAATTTCCGTTTGCGGGAAGGTTCGATAGGGGATTGCTGGTTGAAGGTAGCCAGAGGGGGAAACTGTGGCGGTAAACACTGGGGATTAAAAGGAGGAGGTATTTGACTTTGTAGCACTTCTTGATAAGATTTGTTTTCAACGCACATCTGTCTTTTAATAGTTTCCTGTTTCAGTCGTTAGGTACAGCTAGGTGAACCAGCCGAATGGTTATTGACACAATTAGCGCATTTCAAAGCGACCGACTGACGGCCAGTAGTAGAATGGGGGCCGGCGCATTTGCCGCACCGCGGAGCACGCGCACGACAATGTTGCTGGACATGGCCAAAACAAATTACCAACTAGCTGATCCCCGTTTCCCTGTACAAACACAATATATGGACCCTTATGATGTTCGTAGTATGAATTGGTCTTCGAAATCGTTACACCCGCGGGAGGCTGAATTGGACTAGCAGGCACCGATGACGTCACTGGAGGCATAACTGTGTCTGGTGAGACGACTAACATTTCCTCTACTGAACCCTGGGGGTCATATTCAATGTTCGATGAATAATCAGACGGGCGACCAGAATGTTCACCATCACTCGTGGCATCCATCTCCCCGTACACCCAGTTAGTTAGTTATTGTTGTTTTAAGGGGCGGAACTACGAGGTCATCTGCCCTTACACTCAGAATCAATGAGCACACGAAGGACAAACACAAGAAACACACACACGCACTGAGTGATAGACACTGATAAGTAGGCCCTAATACTCACACGACCGTAGTCGAAGCGAGCAGACACGGAACTGTACTCGGGAAATACTGCTTACAGCCTTCTTGCTCGTAATAATACGCACTTTAGACATTAATCAGCATTGGTACTGTACCCATATATTATAAATAACAAGTATTTTATTTTTATTTATTTATTGCCCTTTACAAATATGGCTTAGTAACTAATACTAGAATATACTAAGGTGGTGGGATCATTCATTCAGTGCTTATGAGTTCATCTATATTCTTCAACATATTGTTTCAGGAAGTACCTGCATGCTTCCTTTTTAAATTTGTTTAAGTTTACAATTTGTCTCAGTTTAGGAGGTAAGTTGTTATAAGTTGTGCTGGCTGAATAGGAAATACTTTTAATACCATATCTAGTTGTGTTTGTTGACTCCATGTATAACTGGTTTGCTGATCTTGTGTTATGGGTATGAATGTCTTTCCTGCATTGAAGTTCAGTATTGAGACTAATAAGACCTTGTTTATGTCTGAACATAAATAAAGCTTCAGAGTAGTTGAGCTGGCTTCGTAATGGCAATATGTTTGTCTCCTGAAATACTTGTACAGTCGGTTTCCTAAAATCGTAACCATACATGATTTTAATTGCTCTTTCTTGGAGTACTTCGAGCTCATTTATTGAATCCTGTGTACATTTACCCCATATTATGTTCATGTACATAAGGTGAGAATGAATAAGAGAGGCATATATGCTCCTTAAATGTTGATTGCTTATTCCATAATCCCTTAATCTTTTTAGAACACTAATTACACTCACAATTTTCTTTTTCACATTTGTGACATGTTCATTCCAACTTAGGTTATTGTCCAAAGTTAGGCCTAAATATGTGTATTGTTTCACCCGTTTGATGGGCGCATTGCCAATGTTAACTGTGTTGGAAGTTCTTGAACTGTAAGCTGGTTTATGAAATAGCATGTATTTTGTTTTTGAGGTGCTTATGATTAAATTATTTTTTGAAAGCCATGTTGTTAGTATATTTAGATCCTTTTGCATATTCTCCATAATCCTTTGTTCACATGTGCTCTCGTAAAGTAGAAATATATCATCTGCAAATAGAAATATTTTACCAGTAAACTCTAAATAACCTATATCATTAACCCTTAGCACTCACGCGGCGGGGGAGCCCCGACAATGAAATTATCTCGCATAGATCCTTTGTCGGGTCACACCCGACATCGATTTGTTCCACCTATAACTTCGCTGTCGAGGTTCACCCAACAAAATATCAGCAATACTGGGCTTCTCCCATTTTCTGGCGATACTATGCACTACCATTACGCTATATTCTCTTTGGAAACAAGCCGTATGGAGAGGTATTTTGAAGGCCATCCAAGTTTGAAATCAACTGTTGCGTAGCAACATGGCAACGTTAGAAGATCGCGAGAAGCAAATAGCGGGATATTTGGATGAAAGTGACGTTGATTTTAACGATAGTGGAACTGATACTGAATTAAGTGGTGTGGAAGATCGTGCAGAATTAGATGGTGTTAATGAATTTAGTGACGAAGATGGTTGGTTGGCTCTTAAGTTTAGGGGCTGCGACAACGCGGTCATGTAGCCCCGTGTACTTTGGGTGTGTGTAGAATCTGTCTGATAACCGGTGTTAATTGTAATGACTGTATTAGTAGTGACGAAGAGTTCGTTTATGATGAAACATTTAGTAATGGCAGTGCTGGTACCTCGAATGATGGTCGCTTATGGAGTTTAGGTGGTACGGATTTTTTTCTCGAAATGTGATTTTTTACATCAATTATGGGTAAATCGAGGGTGCTGATCACGAATATACTATTAGTTTTGCATCCACACCTAACGCCCTTGAGGGACGAGGGTTCGATTCCTCTCCCAGGTACTCAGTCATAAATTCGAATTTGCGGTTTGTAACCCGGGAATTTATGGTATTGTGATCATAAAAATAGTATGGAGACGTTTCTTACATTGGCTGTGCGAAATGTCACACCTAACGCCCTTGAGGGTGGAGGGTTCGAATCCTCTCACAGGTACTGCCCCCGTAAATTGAATTATTTTGGGACAAAATGAGAGTATTTTCCGTCCCCATGATAAAATTTAACCATCAAATATAATTTCTGGAAGTGTGACACAGGAGGGTAGTGTTTCAAGCTCGAGGCTGTGGGAGAGCCCGATCACGTGATATATTGCACAAGAGACGCTTCTAGAAGGCTATAATTGGCATAGCAACAGCGAGTTTGGAAATTAATATTATAAAAATTGTTATAAATTATGCTATTGGATCCCAGCCCAGAGCCAAGGAGAAGAGGTCTTATTGAAGACGGGATCAACTTTAATTACACAATACAATGAAATTATGCATTTAGGCCCTTAGAAGAAGATTTTCTTATCTGGTAATGAAGAGAATATTAAAATACATTATGTCTGATACTTTAAAAACGACAGATCGGTTAATCTACGCAGTAATAAGCATTAGTATTCTACGCGCTAAAATTATGGTGGGAGTTTGATATGGCCGCCAAAATTTCGACTTGGATGGGGAGATCCAAGGATCGATGTTCTTATTCCAGCAGTCTTTGAAGAGTGAGGAAGTGTTTATACTGGGTTAACGAAGATCCCAAGGTTTAGTCCGAGTGCGACGACTGTCGACTTATGGAGACGCGAGGATAGCTAGGTGGAACGTAGAAGATCACCGCACTTCCATTCTATGTGAAGTTGCGAGGAACATTGAATTGATTATATCCCGTATATAATTAATATCTGAATTTAATTAAGCGAATATATATAAAGAACAGGTCGCATACTACATTCTGCGAAAAGTCGAGCGTTTTAAACTCACCGTTTCGACAATATAAGCCTGTTATGTCAGATTTTCAAATGTGTTGGAAATAAAACTGAATATCATTTTAAATTGCAACGTGAAGTTGACGAACGCAGTTCAAGTGAACAGTAGCGGAGAACTTTTAATATTGGCGCAAAACATAAACATTAACAGAATGACTATTATTATTCTTCAAATGTTTTCATTCAACATAATTAAGATTGATGATATGATGAACTAAATAGTCATGCGCCAGAGACATATTCGATAACAGGAGTTAAGATGCAACGATGGAGCTTCGTTAGACGACGTATTCCTGAATTAAGACGTAGTGTATGGCCAATCGTGTACATTTTCGTCAGTCTACGAACACTAATATAACATCAATTAGCAATGGAAATATTTCGTTCACCATTTGTATGAATATTTCTATAAATTATTCCAATGATGAGGCTGATACATATTTACGACGGAGAATGAAGACTCTACAGAAGAGATTTGTCAAGATGCTAGGGAGGGTAGCCCAGCAACACAGAAGAATTTGCCAGAAGGATGTCGTTCGAGCCCAGGCGAATGTTGGTGAATTCCAGAGAGGGACGTTTCCTATCTCTGAGGTCGCAGATCCGAGGTTCGAACGCAGATCCATCTCAGTGTATTGTACAGAGGGAACATCTGAAGTATTGTGGGAATACTTACATAGATCTTCAAGTTTTCGTCCAAATAAGGTAGCAGTGTATATCATTTATAGTATAGAGCTTAATTAGTGACATCCTGAGCCAACGATCTTATTCCATATTTTCATATTTCCATATCTCCATATTTCTATATTTTCACATTTCATGTATTTCAGTGTTTTCGTGTATTTTACACTTCAGATGTGTGTTGAGATTTTTATGCTCAAGATTATTTAGGAGATGGTTGCCTTTCATCTATTTTTCAATTTTATTCTACGGATCAGTTGTGGAACTGACATTAAATTTTTTTTTTGTGGAATTATATTGCCTCATAGAAGACTAGTCGTTTCGACTCTCGAATTTTAATAATTTCATTTAAACCAAGTATTCTGACATTGTGTCATAGCTTCAAATGAAATTCTTATTAAATTTAATTTGAGCACTTTAATGTAACAACATTTAACTTCAAGAACAGAAGAAATATAAAATGATATTGTTATATCATTATTGTACATAAACTGTCGGCGATCTAAGAAATACTAGTCGTTTGATAAGACCGAAGTCTTAATCCCTATGAACATTCTTTGTGTAGAGTGGAAAAACATTACGACATTGGCAAACCTTTTTTATTATTTGAAAAGCTAAGAGCTTTGTTCATTTAATATGTTAGAGGAAATACCTTTTGATAGAAGATTATTCAAATCTTTGGCTAGGAATTCAAAGCTAGTTTATCCCGGTCAAGATTGAATTCTATCTGACACTATAAATAACATGTGTGTTATTATATTCTATTTGTGTAACATCACGTCATTTTGTCGACATGATATTACAACGATAAACAATTTAAAGCTTGACAAGTGAGGTGAGACAGGAGTATTATTTTTATTACATGTATTTGCGACAGACGAGTTAACAGTTCATTATCTTGTTGTGGAGTAAACTTTAGGAGGTTAATCACGACTGTCTAATATCGTTCATTACAATTGGAAGTTTCGTTTGAAGAACTTAAGCATGTATAATTGTAGTCCAGTAGTCATGTGGAATGATACTGAGGGTCATGCCATTATTTGAGAGAAGTGCCTACAGAAGATATGTTTAAAAAAATTAATCCTTTTTGGTTATTGTTTAACATAGTGGATGATAATTGTTTATGCCATATATACTGTTATATGAGGATTTGTAGGGCTATGAAGAGTGTTCATGCGAGGGAGTTCCGCACTTTAAGGAGTCAAAGTATTATTGCTCTTTGATAAGAAGGCATGGATCATGATAAGAGCCGCTGTATACAAGTAGTCCAGTTCTTGTGAAGTAACGATTTAGCTGTGTTAACAGGAGGGTTTCAGCGGAAATGCAACTTGGGAACGATTGTCTACTCATGTCTATAATACTATTATTATATTTCATTAAACCCGAAGTTATGTAATTACGTACAGTTAACTTTCATTAGTCGACTGTATTATACCGACAATGTATTGATACCTATATAAAACGATGTGTAAGCAGTATATCAAAACTACGGAACGTTAGAGAAAGGTTATGTGAAAAACCAGTGTATATAATTAGTTGAGAATTGTATTGTAACCGAGAAGCCAGAATCTCGAAAGTAACGTGTTAGCAGCACTAAATAATGTATATTATTATGAACATATTACATGTAAATAATTTCTTTGAAAATTATTTAATTAGTTAAATAATTTAGTAGGATTTATTAATCAATTGTTTTGAAATAGCGTGTATTTTATGAGCGGATGTTTTTGGTATGAATGATTGTTCAATGTTAAGAGTAAACGTGGAACCTAATTGGTCATGAACAATTGCGGGGTGCGAATGAAAGAGTGTATAAAAATTTTCAGGAAGATTGTTTAAGAAACAGAGTAGTTATGTGAACTTTTGTAAGATCTGAATGTTCCATTTTTACTTTCTATAAATGCACACACAAGCAGTCTCTATGTGGGATAGCTAGAATGATTCACCGTTAGAGTTGGAGAACGGTGTGACATAACATAAGCATGTGGACACTCACCGCCTTGTATAAATTGTATAAACCAGTTCCGAGTGCGGCGTGGTGTTAGTATTTCATTGATGAAACAAGGCCACTGCACGTGCGTTCTACAAACGCAAGCTAGTGAATGAAATCAGGTGTCTGGAATGCCACGAATGTAAGAGCCTTCATTAAACGGTTTTATTTTTACGCTGTGTTGGCCTAAAACAAGCCAAAATTTTATGCTCATAATTTTTATACGCAGCATTGTAGTAAGATGCCGAGTTGAAAGGAAGTGTGAATGATTGCGTGTTTTTATTTTAATTTCTATTGTTATATTAGATTTTTTTGTTATTTTGTTTATACTAGATTAGTTTACACTATTGTTAATAAATTTTATTCAGTTTGATATCCGTTGTTGTTGGAGTGTGATTCATTTTAAATATAAGGAGAAGAGTATTGTGGATGTATTGTAGGCGAAGCTGAATTCCCAGTCCCCGAGGAAGTAAGTAAGAGTAAGTGCCCCGTGTAGTTGGTTGTTGATCCTCAATATTCATGTAACTACTGTATGTAAATCCCTAAAGGCCATGTTGGAAGCGATTTCTAATGTAGTATTTGCCGGTGCTGTTGGAAATAGGAAATCCAGCAGGGGCAATGGATATTCCAACAGGATACTTTCCGTATTATCGGGTACAGTACCAAGTCATAAATTCGAAATTTCGATGAATGACCCGGATTACTATTGACTAGGCGGACCCATAATAAAATGGTAATTATTTATATAATCATACAGTATATTATCGACACAATACAGTTCCGATCCGGGCCAGAGATCACGAATTCGATTATTCCACTGAGTACTCGGGAGGGGAACAGAACTCCGACATTCAAGGGCGCTACGGATGACTTTTCGCATATCCGAAGTAAGAAACGTTTTCATACAATTTATATCGATGCAATGCCGTACTGATACGGGTTATACGTAGCAAATTCAAATTTATGACTTAGTACCCGGGAGGGGAATCGAATTCTTGACCCTCAAGGGCGATACGGGTGACTTTTCGCACATCCGATGTAAGAAACGTTTTCATACAATTTATTTCAACGCAATACCGTACCATTCCGGGTCATTCATCGCAAATTCGAATTTATGACTTGGTACCTGTGAGAGTAATCAAACCCTCGACCATCAAGAGCGTTAGGTGTGACTTTTCGCACAGCCAATGTATGAAACCTCTCCATACTCTTTTTATGAACACAATACCGTAACGTTCCGGGTTACACGCCGCAAATTCGAATTTATGACTTAATACCTGGGAGGGGATCGAACCCTCGTCCCTCGAGGGCGTTAGGTGAGGGTGCAAAACTAATAACATATACGTGATCAGCACCCTCGATTTACCCATAATTGAAGTAAAAAATCACATTTCGAGAAAAAATATTTGTACCACCTGAACTTCATTAGTGCCGCCAGTTCAGAAGATTATGCAATTACGGGTACATCCTGAGTGTAAAATACAGAACACTGTGCCTGATATGTTGTATTATGTTATAGTTCATTGTAGTAATTAATTGTACTGTATTATATTACATTAACCTATTAAATTCACATCGCAAACATACATGTGGTCTGATGACTTGCCACAAGCATATATTTAAATGGAGCTGAAGAGGAAATACTGTTCACAAATAATGGAGTGCTAAGGGTTAATAAATATCAGGAACAGCAATGGTCCAAGCACTGACCCTTGTGGGACACCGCATTTAACCAGTAGCGGCTTTTCGGGTGCATCAGGTACAGCCCGGCTGTACTAACATTTCTCAAACCAATTGTCTTATCATTTTCTGAATCCCTATATTTTCTCTTTAAAACCTACCGTATTCATTAATAAGAAGGAAGAGTGCGCTTTATATGTTGTGATTACACAACCAACGTATCACTCATACTTACTAGCAATTATGCAAGCCCCGCAGTCGGTTTCCTTACGATTGCGCCTTGCGGGATGAGTGCAGCCCTGCTAATGCTCACTGCAGTATGGGCTGACTTGTGACGTATAACTGAACGGTTGCCATGACAACGCGCCAAACCGTCTGCAGTATGTATGCGGAACTATTCCGCTTGGTGTGGCTTGGTGCAGCCGTTCGAGCAAGCGGGATATTTAGCTGCTTCGCACGAGCTGTAACGATATTATCCGAACTCACCCGAATAAAACTCTGGCTCCCCGCTGGTAGACTGTTCGGGAACAGTTGCAACAAGAAGCTTGTTATAAATTTGAACGTGTGGTGTACGAAGTATTCTTTTACAGTAAAAATTGTGCTGTTAAATTGTGATTCGTGGCCGTGTGGCACATTAATAATGAGTGAAGTGTAAATAGAATGAGCGCTTTTGAAGAGCATACAGCAGCAGTGGCGTTTTTATATTTAGTGTGCTAAGCTTAACATAATTATTGGTGTATGTTTGGAGAGGAAGTGCGTTTGAAATTCAGTTATGGTATAAATATAAGTACGAGTGCCTATGTAGAGTGAGAGGTCGTATTTAAATCTTTTCTTATAGTGTGAAATAATAGTGTTCCCTCCAAGGCGTGTTTTAATATGGAACCGTCCGTAGATTTAGTTTGCATTTTAAGAGAAACTCCGTTTTCTAAATGGAAGAAGGAGGATAAAAAAGAAATTTCATCAAACAATCAACCCCAACCACTTTTGACATATCACCAAAAAAAAACTGGTTCTGCCACCGGAAAGGTGCACACGCGAAATTTCCAGGTATCTTGGTATAGTAGTTATCCGTGGTTAAGCGGTAGTCAGTATTTGCAGAAACTCTTTTCTTGGCCTTGTCTTATTGTAGGAGTGAAACAGGGAGTCTGGAATCACACAGGATTTGAAAATATGTCCTGTGCTACAAGGTCTTTCCAAAAGCACGAAGGTTCCTCGGAGCATGTAATAAGTGCCGTGGGATGTAAAGAACTTAAAAAGAATCAGAATCAATTTGCTGACGCTTTAAGAGAAAATGCTCGTCTTTGCATCACAACGATTAATGAGAATGTGAGGCTTAACAGACTTTTCATGCGAATACCAATCGATGCAGTTTTATTTCTGTCTAAACAGGAAATGGCATTTAGAGGCCATGATGAGAGTGACTCCTCCTTAAATAGAGGGAATTTCAAAGAACTGTTGAAACCTATATAGAGATTCCAGCGTTTAGAAAATACTGTGGGACTTATGGGCTTTTACTTTTAACGGACCCTCCCCCCTACACTGGTTTTGTTACCTCACCTTTTATCCTGAAGGAACTCTGAACATATATATTTTTCGTCATAATAGCTTCCTACAATTATCTGCCAATTGATTACCTTTCTTATTGCATACAAGTATCGTTTATATCACGTCTTAGTGATTTAAACATTTTCGAGATTAGCACGCTGGAAAGAAGAGCCTCGTCCAGTGCTGCATGCTCGCCCGGAGTGGAGCACCTGCTCAGTTCCGCCGGCAACCTAAGTTCTGGAGCACTATCCGTCATTTGTGTTATTGCTGTGTGTCTTTTATTTTCTGTTCGATTGAATCAGGGCTGCCGACAGTTGGGTTCAAACCCACTATCTCCCGAATGGAAGCTCACAGCTGCGCGCGCCTAACCGCATGGCTAACTCACTACAACATTACAAATATTAATCTAAACGAAACACCAAGAATAGAATTATAGCCAAACTAATAAACATAAAAAAGTGATGATCAACAGTATTGCTGACGTAAAATAGTTAACATCGTTAGCATATAGGCTAGTACAGCCGAGAATGAAAGAAGGAAGGAAGGGTTGTGCTCTTCACATCTGTCAATCAGTAATGCGTCGTATCACAACGAAATGAGTGTCGTTATTGGTTCTCTTCGCGTACGGATTCCTTAATACTGGACCAATACGTTAACACCTGCAAAACTGCTCCTTCCTGTGCGTGTTCTACTTCAGGTAGCTGCAGGGGTTGTGTTGTCTCGCTAACTTATGAAAGCACAGTACTCGAAGCGGGTGAACATAACGTATGACGTCAGCGCTACCTCTGCCTAGAGTTAGCAACACTGTCGCCATAAGGCTCCACAGTCTTTTCTAAACGCTGGATGCTCTATAGTCTGCAGCAGCTCATTAGAAATGTAACAGAATTATGCTTCGATAAAGAAAGTTTTTAGCGGAGAATCGAAAACCATACAGTGTGAGCAAATAGACTGCATCTATACCTTCACTAGGGATGCTGTGAAAGAAGAAATTTTAGAAACCCCTTTCTTTTCAGTTCAGGTCGACGATACAACTGACATCACAAAGAAATCGCAGTGTTCGGTGATACTTCGGTATATTACTTACAAAGGTGCGCTAGTTCAACGGTTTCTTGGCTTTTATGATGTTAGTTCGGACCGTACAACGATTACTTTGTTCCACTTGCTTCAGACTGTTTTGAGTGAATTTTCTTACAAAACTAAATTGATTGCCCAGTGTTATGACGGAGCTAGTGTCATGGCAGGTCATCTAAACGGTCTTCAAACTAAGGTCAAGGAAGATGCCCCTCAAGCAATATTTGTACATTGTTTGGCACAACGATTAAATCTAGTGGTAAAGCAAAGTTTTAGCAACATATCAGAGTGCCGTGTTTTATTTGCGAGTCTGGGTGGTATTCCCTCATTTTTTCATTCATCAGCCAAAAGAACTTTCGTCTCTGATTCAGTAATTGCGAAACGAATACCATCTGGTGTGGATACACGCTGGTCGTCACATGGAAAATTTTAAACGTGGTTGTCGAGGAGTGGGAGGGATTTAAAGATATTTTTGAAAGACTTATGCACGACCCTCAGTCAGACGAAAAGACCAATCAGAGGGGTTGTTTAATAACTTTAACTAGCGGACCCGTGCGAGAACTCTCGCATAATGGATTGTGTGCGTCCCCATGTGTACAGACTACCCGCTCGGTTTAGTGCTCTGCGGGCGACAGATTTCTCGCAGGGGCTATCGTCTTGTTTATTTGTTTAAAAGCACTTTATAATGGCCAAAATATAAATGTACATACAAAAGGTAAAATAGGAGATAGAGGAGGGAAACAAATGCCTTCGTGTGTAACATGAGGGGAAGATAAAAATGTGTTTATTGTGCGGGGGAGAAAGAAGGTATTTTTACAAGTTGAATATTAGAAGAATAGAAAGGAAAAATAAAATAATGTGTGATAGTGACAATCGTGGTGTATGGGACATGGAAACAGTGTAGGTATATAAATCATTTGAATGGTGTCGGCCTTTTGACATTGGCCGTAAGCGCATGAAATTTTTTTGTGCCTTAGCACCAATATATATATATATATGACCATAATTGTCGCATTATCCATACTACTTACTTGGTAGACCTTACAATAGGAACCTGTGTTCTGGAACTTAAGCGCGCTAGACTCTAAAATTATCTTATCCACTATACCATCATGGATCGTCCCTTGTGGGTGAACGTTCCATCTTGGCAAGGAAGATCGTCCCTTACAATCGGTGGGTACGATCCTCGCTGCCGTATGTCACCTCTCATGATAGGTGCCTTGGTGGATCCGTCCGACGGGAGTGGATAACCATACGGTATGTAAAAAGGTAGAAATATGTATGGGGGAAAAGTGTAAGAGCTGGGGGGGGGGGGGTGATAGCTCTGTGTGTAGGAGAGTGCGACTGGCGCGTGTTAGGGCGTTAGCAAAATATTTACAAGGGACTATATACAATATCGCCACCTGTTGGGAAAGAAAGAAATGTAATAAAGCATGTATTCATGGTTGCCGACTGCAGCGTGGGCCTGTGGAAGAGAATGTCATACCATTTCGTAGAACATACCGTAGTATTAGTGCACATGTATTGTGCCTATTTAAACAATGAAATATGCAAATCACAGTTCGCCAACAATGATCAATCGGGAGTATCGGGGTTCATGGTATGTTCTCCCACTCTGTGACTTACACACTTTGGATTAAGCATTGGATACACTTCCAGAAATAAACAAAATCAAAATCCTACTATCAAAACATTTAATTATTCAAAATATGGCGCTACAAAAATAAACATAAAAATACTGACACTACACTTCGCACTTGTTCAAAGATGAACAAGGAATTCAAATTAAATATTCACAAAATAATAATTACTGGTTATCCAAAAACCAAACAAAAAATCCATCTGAGATTCACTCCCATATAGCATCAATCCTAATTCTTTAAAAACGAGCTCCAAATGGCTCGGTTAAGTTTACGTGCATTGTATTAACAATTAAACACACACCCTTCAATTCTTACATGAGTATATCTGGCTTTAATCACAATATCATGGTATGGCTAATCATTAATTAATTTTGGGCTCCCACAATGTTCATCTGTTACCATCTCTCTTCTCAAGCTACCAACTCACTACCGTGATTGGAAAAATTTGCGTATCCCCGAGTTATAGAAAACTACTGACCAAGTCAACTTAAGATTACTCCCAAAATCTTAACATTCTCATAATAACTCGTGAATCAACTGAATCATTTAATAATAACGTTAGGGATTTTATAATATTGACTTCAAAGACAATTATATCTTATGGAAGCAACGATCTGAACTTTGCAAGCGATAATAGTGAACGTAAAAGGACCTCAGTTCAAATACTGGGTCGTTAAAACAATCTTAAACACTTCCGTGTACCGTGAATCAGACAGCTCGTTTTTGACCTTTCTCTATAAGAGAGTGTGTAAGGATCTGTCTCAAAACTTGGCGGATTTATGGCTATGGAGGGAGGGGAACCCACAGTCTGGCTTCCGCAAGAGACGGCTATACAGCGCTACTGCCAGCTGCTTCAAATGCGTTTCTTTGAAAGACCAGGCTTATAATACAAATTAATAACAAGACATATTAGGTTCTACAGACCTATTCTTTTAGCTTCGGTAAAGTATAATTATGAAGTGTCCTCATTAGTGGGTAAGAAAATCCATAAAACAACAAACATATAAGGGGCTTCGATGCGGACGACTCTGAGTTCAATCCTTTAAAACTGCCTCGAGAACCATATCCCAACTTTGAGGACTTCCCACTTAGCGACTTAAGGAAGGTATTGTACGCAACCAGCGCTCATAATACAACATAAATTGCACCCTTTTCAGTATGGCAATACCACAATTCAACATAACTCATTACCGCTACTAACTGTCCCTCACAATTATTATTACAGAGCATTTCAACGCGTTCCTAGCGTGATAAATTATTTCAATTGCATGACATGGCGCTCATACATAAAATAGCCAAGTTGTCTTTCAAAGAAAGATATAAATGAATTCAAATCAACATTTGATCTTCGTCTCAAAAATAATATATTCAGCCTTAGACTCTATCAACAATAATTATTTATAACATTAAGAACATATTGATTCACAACATATTAACAATTCATCTAAGGGCCTCTTGCAGCTACCACTTATTCAATATAAAATTCATCACATAATTAACTTATTTAATTATTATTATTATTATTATTATTATTATCATCGCGCTTGTTTTACCATAGTTATATTATTTACCATTATACTGATATTCCACTGAATATTTTCCACTAGGGATTTATTAATACCTCACATTATTTATATTTCAATCAAATTAATCGTTCAGATCGCGCAACCTATATTTCACATGTTTTCAAACATCCCTACTTCCATTCCTGAGGATTATACGCAAATCTTCCCAAAAACACATAATAATGAAATTAGTACTCACATGATTTTACGGTCAGCGACCGAGTTCTCCATCGATGGAACATTTCACCCACTAATTGCTTCTTAAGCCATATTCATGATCATATCTACACTTGATAACACTTTTTCAACATCACATAAAACATATACACTGATCACATTTAATCTAAATAATACCATTTTTGGATTCATTTTCACTTAAACACAAATACAATTTCACTAAAAATATATTACTCTCAAAATTTTCACTAAAATTGAATTACATAAAATTTTATCACTCTGGCATTAATTATTTGCCTAACACACGTGATTTCCTTATTCTTTCCCGTTTCCAAGGGTTGCACTTTATGTACGTCGGCTTCCTAATCTGATGAGATGATTGAAAATCTCGATCGAACTATCCTCCCAGGAACGGTTGATCCTCTTATTCTGGGTTCGACTTTCGGCTTAATAATTTTACTGCACGATATCGTATCTTGCTAGACACTAGTTTGTTCGTCTAATAGAAGTCTGTCACTGACGTTTTACTTTTATGATCGCTCGAACTAGTATAACGGCGACCTAGTAATTTCCTTGTTTAATAATCTACACGTGGATTTTACTTTCTGTTACTGTGATTCTTGACTTATTGCAGTAATCCCCAATGTCTGACTGTTCATTTGTCTACACCTAGACAAAACCTGGAATCTCGATTCCTAAATTCTATCGTACTCCGCTCTAGTTCCCTCAGTTCAGGAACACTAGGCGTTACTATCACGTTCCATCCTAATCTGGTTATTTAACGTAGATAGAATGGTATAGGTCACTGTCCTTGGGTACTTCGAAATCCTATGATGCGTCGGTTCTTTAACTGAAACTATTTTGATTCGAGTACCTATCGCCGGTAATTTCTTAAGTCCACAGTCTAAAACTTTGACTGTACTGGTGAAATTTATCAAGTCCGAAGCTTGATGATATATTTCCTATAACAAGGATTTTGATGTGTCTTCGCACGGCGATACTATTGACGATACTAGACGGCGACTCCCATACGGGGTGCTCGTCTGCGATACAGAGTAACACGACCTAGCACGGTCTAGTGAGTACTGAATACTGCATACTCTTCCTGGCACGTCCAGGGTTTATATTCAAATCTGCCACAAAAAGATCAGATCTGCTTCTTCTCCAACACTAACTTCTAAAATAATTGTCGTATAATTTTGAAAAATATGTCTCCTGAAAGCTCTCGTTTTATACGTAAAAGAGTTCCTTTGATCACGAAAATCGATCACATAATTCCAAGATATTAAATAATTGGGCTCCTCAGATGCGTGGGTAGTGTGGTTTTATTTTCCCTCTCTCCTAGCTTTGGGCTCGGGGAATAACTATCGACGTAATGCCGCGTATGCACTTCTTTCCTGTGCAATTATTATAAACTTTTTCCACACACCAAAAATCTCTTTTCCAGAATGATCAACAGTGACGGGTTCATTTCATTAATTAAATGCTTGCAAATGGCTTAATTTTAATTATTTCTCCTCTTGCGTCATTGCGATGTTGCCATTTTATCGCTGAGTAAGACCTATTTCCGAAACTCCTTCTCCGTCACCCGCAGTGGAAAACTACCAGCTCTATTAATAATCATGCGCTAGCCTCTTATCGCCGAGTCAGCCGTGATCTCATGCCCGCGTGACTAGTGGTCACCCGCGCTTGCATCATCTTGTAACACCCCGACTTCCTATTAACCCTTAAAATTCTTCAAATTCATTCTAAAGACTGCATTTTTTTCTCTTTTTTACATATAAAATATGGATTCGACGCTTGAACCAATCCACATGGGTTCAAATATCCCCTCCTTAGATAAATACATTTTCGAAATTTGAGGAAATTTATTTAAGTGTTTTTCATGGAAAATCTCATTCTTTCAGTGTCGAAGCCATCATTACATCACGTAGCATCCCTATTTTATTCTCTCATAGAATCCCACGATGATTCGGGTTTTCTAATTTTAAAGTCATATCCGGTAATGGTGTAGGTCGGGCACGCTCTGTCCCTACCCGTTCTTCCATCCTTATTTTTCTGGAGTAAAAGTCTACAGGACTTCATCTTTCGCTACGGGTGTGGTCTATCCCTACCCGTTTCTTTCTGTCCTCATTTTCTCTCCTTAAATTGAAATTTTCTTTTTCAATTAATTCAATTATATCTTTTAGCTCAAAATAAGTTTGTTCCAGTTCACATTCACAATTTGCTGCTTGCCTTTCGCATTCCCTCTCTGGATCGTGTCTCAACATACTCCTATTTCCTCTTAAAATGTATTCATCATCTTTAATTTTCTTCCATAACCAGGGCTTGTTCATTTGCTTCATCGAAGTCTTCGGGAGGATAATATACTTTCAAATTTGCCGAATTCATGGTTACCTCTTGATTCGTTTCACAATGCTGAATCCTATATGCATTGTTTCTTAGATCCCTTATTACTCTATATGGGCCGTGGTACATTTTCTGAAACTTCTTGTATACGCGGTTCACAGGATCAGAAATGGGTGGTCTTTTCACTAACACCATTTCCCCTACCAATAATGGTCGATGATATCTTTTATGCCTATTTCTTCGTTGCCTTCTATCAGCTTGGGCTTGCAAATTCTCAAAAGCTCTTCTAATACGGACTTTTCTTCCAGGTTGAGCGTCCGTTGGCATGGGTATGACCTGACTCCAAGGTCTCTCTGGTTGCTCATTCTTATGCAACGTTACAGGTATCTTTCCAGTAGCCTCATGGATCGTGTTGTTGATGCAAAACTCAATTATATCCAAAATATCTATCCACTTCCAATTTTCCTCGGCACAGTATATCCTGCAATACTTTGCCGTCTCTCTCATCACTCTTTCAACAGGGTTTGCCTCAGGATGGCGAATACCTGACAGTATTTGGCATATTCCAAGTCTCTCTAATTCCTGTCTAAATTCCATGCTGGTAAAGCAACTACCATGATCTGATAACAGATGTTCTGGTTTACCCAGAATAGGTATCACCTTTTCTTTTAGTGGCTTTAGTACTTGTTTGGTACTAGTCTTCTGTATGGGAGAAAGAACAACCATCTTTGTAAAGACATCCATAGCCACCATGATATGTCGATTTCCTCTCCTAGCCTTCGGCAATGGTCCAAAGTTGTCAATCGAGATGATCTGACATGGTCTCTCAGGTATCAATGGTATCGGCTTTTGTCTCATCAAAAAAGCATTTGGTTTAGTTCTTTGATAAGTATCACATGTCTTCAACGTATCCCGTACAGTATCCCTCAGTCTCGGCCAAATGAATGTTTCTTTCAACATCGAGACTGTTTTATAGACTCCCATGTGTCCAAAGGATCTATGGGCTAACCATACCGTTTTCCTCTGCAAACATGCAGGTACAACGATTCTCAATCGAGTATGGTCAGAGTCCTCAAATTTATGTAACATCCCATTATAAAAACTATAATCTCTAGCTATCCTACTGGCTTAAATATATACTGGTGTTCCTCTAGTTAACTTTCCTTCAAAGAAAGATATGAGGATGTTTATCCATGGATCTTCGCGTTGTAGTTGACTAATGTTTCCCAATTCATTCAAAGTGCGTTCATCTCTATTTTCCAAATCTATAGCCATTACTTCCTCTTCTGTGGACTCTGGCTGTCTACTTAAATAGTCTGGAACGACGTTTTCCTTCCCTGGGCAATATTCTATAATGACATCGAACTGCTGAATATATAAAGCCCAGCGCTTCAGCCTTTGACTGGACAAGTCTGTCTTCATCAAAAAGGTTAAGGCTTTATGATCTGTTCGGAGCGTGACTGGAAACCCATATACAATTTTACGCCAATATTGCAGAGAATGCAATATTGCTAACAGCTCGATCTCGCTGATTGTATATTTTTTCTCGTGTGGTTTTAGTCTTCTACTAGAGAAAGCTAAATAATTCTTCCTTTCAGGATTTTCCGGGTCTTCCTGATATAGCATCGCTCCAATGCCTATTTGGGATGCGTCTGTCTGGATGATAAATCTCTGATTAAAATCAGGATATCCCAACATCACGTAATTTAAGAGCATTTCCTTGGCCTCAACAAACGCTTTCTCAGCTTCCTCCGTCCATTTCCATTTACCGTTCTTCTTCAGAAGATCTTGCAACGGTGCAACTGTTCTAGTGTATGACGGGCAATGTCCTGAGAAGAAACCTATTAATCCCAAAAATTGGCGAACATTCTTCACTTTCATCGGCCTTGGAAAGTTTCTTATAGATTCAAGTTTACATGGAATCGGTTTGACACCATCTTTGTCAATTACGTGTCCCAAAAACGTAACTTGTCGTTGACAAAAGTTTGATTTTTTAAGTTAATCTTGAAGTTAGCTTTCCTTAAATCTTCAAGTAATTTCATTAAACTTTGCATATGTTCCTCAACATTCTCCGAGGTGAGCAGTATGTCATCAACATAACGAATAGTGCAATCCTTTACCTCTCCTGACAAGTTGCGATCAAGTGCTCTTATAAGTGCTGACCCTGCTGTCTTTAATCCAAATGGGCATCTCTTAAAGCAATGTCTGCTGATCGAACTGAAATCCAGTTAACAGGCTGGTTTTCTCTTCAAGTTCGAGATGATGGTATGAAGACGTCATGTCTATATTTGTAAAAATTTTCTTGCCCTTAAATTTTCCCAGTATTTCTTTTATGGGTGGTGCCGAATCATTTTCGGGGATGATTTTGGCATTCAAGTTCCTGGCATCTAAACACACCCTCACTGAGCCATCCGGTTTACTCACAATCACTAATGGACTAACGTAAGGCGTTGCCATTTTTTCTATAACACCTGCATCTTTCATTTCCTGCAGTGTTTTCTTAGTTTGTGTGTAATGTTTTTCTGCAACCCGGTATGGTTTTTGTCTAAACGGTGCCCAATCCTTCACTTGAAAAGCGTATTTAAAATTTTGGATCTTTCCTGGTTTGGAATCAAATACATCCCTATATTCCAATAATAGTTCCTTTAATATCTCTTTATCTTCCAACTTGACCTTGGCCTCTTCGATCTTTCCTAACAGGGTGGCTTCAAACTTGGTTTCTACACCATCTTCTAATTCTATATTAAAGACTTCCAATGCCTCTTCTATGGCCCTATAACCTTCTTCGGTTACTTCTCCCACATGCCATACCTGTTCATCATATCTTGTATTTTGTTCCTGTAAATTTATGTTTTGCTCATCCACGTCCTATTTTTGAATTCTTATGCAATTTTGTGCTAGGTCTATTAAGACCCTGTTCTCACGGATAAAGTCAATACCCAATATAATATTGTATGGTAACTGACTCACCAGCAAAAAGCATTGCGAAATTTCAGTACCTCCGATGATCATATCAATGTACTCTTGAAATTTGCATATCAACGATTTCTCAGGGATAATTCATTTAATCTTTACACTTGATGTGGGAATTTTAAACACACGACCTCTAGATCCCAATTCGTTAAGTAGGCTCTGTGTGATGAGACTTACAGTTGATCCTGAGTCAATTAACGCTCTGACCTGTAACCCTTCTACCCGTAACATTATAATAGGCAGTTCCCTTCTTATGGGTGTTATCTCTTCAATTTCTTCATTTATCAATTCATCTGGTCTAGCTATCCAATTTACAATTTCAATTTCCTCCCAGCACCTGGTATGTTTCCACCTTTGCCAATCTAAACTTGGAGTTTTTTAAACCTTAAGGTCCTTCTTCCCTTCATTCCTTAATTGTGACTATAACTCTAGACTTTGAGCTCCCTCAAGTTGGTCGGGTGATTTATGATTTTTCATTGCTTCACTCCACCTTCTCTTTTGTCCTTCAGGTTCGTCCATCCGCTCATCCATATAGCGTCGACTTTCCTGGTATCTTTCTTCGATTTCGGCTTGGTATTCCTCACTTCTATCTTCTGGCCTTACATTCCTTCTAGGATAATTTTCCCAATTCCTCCTTTTATCCTGTCTAGTTATTGTAATACGGTTTGTTTTCTTGCCTTCTATAACCCGTATATCTATTATTACTTCCTCGATAACCTCCCCTAGTATGAGATTGGATTCCCCTAGGTTCATTTTGTCCGTACTCGCGACCAAGTCCATGAGTGTCTGTACTGGTTGACTTATTCTTGGTAGAGGGCTTCTCCCTGTCATCATGGCTGCTAGCCATAGTACTTGCTCCGCTTGCCTCTGTTGCCTTGGAGTCACATGTGCGGTGGTCATATCCAATTGACGCAACACACTCTCCACTTCCACAGCAGATTTCGCATTAGATGAGATCAATAACCTTTGTATCTCATATGGAAGTTGTCTTGCAATGGAGGCACATGGATCATTTTCGGCTGGAGCGATATCCAGCTCCCTGAATTTACACAGCTGAGCAGTGAAAAATTCCGAGTACTTAGTAGGTGCATTAGTACTGTATTTTCTGGAGAACAGATCCAGTCTTAGATTTTCTTGCACGTCTGCCGCCCAGTATCGCTTCAGCAATGCTTCCTTAAAACCCTCTACTGTGTCAAAAGTGTATCTAAAACTTCTGAACCAAGTGAGACGATCACCTGCCAGCAGTTTTTCAATTGCTCTCAGTCTCCGATCCTGAGGAACTTTCATTTCATTGAGGTATTCTGCTACTTCTTTTAGCCAGTATTTAGGAGTAATTGACATATTATTACCCGTAAATTTAATCGGTCTATCCTCATTTGATTTTATAATATTTATAATCTGTCCATTTGTTTGGTTACCATATGAAGTCGACATGGCCAAAGGATATCCTAAGTTCTTATAAGGGCTCTCCCCTCCGGAGTTCCTATCTTGATTTGTGCCTTGGATATCAGAATCCAGCCATATGGTTTTCTGGAAATCATTTTGACCTTCAAACCCTAATTTCCTTTCTCTTCGGGCACTTTCTTCTTGTGACATAAGCTGAACCTCCATTTGACTGTTCTTGTGTTCAGTCCTCTCCAGCCGTGAAACAAATTCATTCTCAAATATTTCCTGTTTCTTCTTACTGCTTTCAACTTCTTGTTTGATTTGAAATTTCTCTTCCCTGAAACTATCCCTTATTTCAGCTAATTGTTCCTCTACCTCTTTCTTGATGATCAGGACCTGTTTTTCTATAATTTCTGGCTTGACATCACCTCTGGTATCTAGGTCTTCCCGAATCTCTCTTATCTCTTTATCCGTTTGTTTTTGTCCCTTGACAATATCTCCCTTAATTTCCTTAAGCTTTTCCTCTGTTTTCCCTTGATTGTTATACAATACCTTTAAGTCGACTTGAACCTGGTCTACTTCAGTATTTGTTTTTCCTACTTATAACTTTAATGTTTCTATGGTTTTCTGAATTCCAGTAACCCCTTTATCTATTTTCTCTATTTTTAGCCTACTTTCGATTTTTGCAAAAAATGAAAGTAGACTTATGAGATCAACACAGGGCGAAAAAAGTGTGTCTGTCTGTGTGTGTATGTGTGTGTGTGTGAGTCTGTGTGTGTGTATGTGTGTGTGAGTCTGTGTGTGTGAGTCTGTGTGTGTGTGTGTGTGTGTGAGAGAGTGTGTGTACTCTGAATGTCTGTCCCCCCTATCAATTCGAACACGGTGAATGCGAATTGAACGAAATTTGGTACAAAGGTAGCACTAGCAAAGGACACCTCAGTGTCATGTTTTATATCGCCGCCATCTTTACTAAAACTGAATGGCGGCCACTCAAACGTTCAAAAAGTAAAATCAAATAACGACTAACCAAATCATCCGATCCCTACCAAATTTGGTAACAACATACCTTCGTATAGGATGCGTCTTGTGACCAAACTACAAGGTCGTCCGCCATACCATTTCAGGATGGCGGCCGTGCGAATTATGCAAACTTTATAATCCATATCATGGGACCCACCAGTTCCGATTATCGAGCCGAGAATCGTTTTAACTGTTCTAAAGGAAGAGGCACGTTCGAAATTAAAAGTTTATTTTGTAATACTATAGTGCAGACGTGATTTTAAAAAGCTGAGCTGATTCAGTAATAAGACAAGATGGCAGCGGATATCTTGTGCCTGACTTATATTTCACTAATTTGAGTATTGCATGCAATATAGCGTACTGATACAAAATAAATAAACTTTGTATGAAATGCTTTATATATAAATAATATACTCCGGTGATGAAATCGTTTAGTATAAATCATTATTTGCTAACAAGTTCTATGTAAGTCATTTTATATAGAACGATATTCGTTGACACAATTAGCTCAGTGGTAGAGCGTTAGCCTATCGCTCAAATGCCTATGGTTCAAACCCGATCAGAGCTAGGTTTTTGCTTGAAATGTTATATGTTTATTGTTTTGTAATGACTCAGATGTCTTAAAATTAAGCGTTATATTGTGCATATTATGGTGTAAAATATATATTTAATTAAAACATAATTCGCCAGCAGATTTACTCGAGACATCTAGCTGCCAAAAAGGTAACTTCCAGATTTTATTGAAAAGTTTCTTCTTCTGGCCGCTAGAATGCACTCGCTCTGTTAGGATTATATTGTTCGATATTTCACCACTAGAAGTCACGACTAGTCTACGTGGGGCTCCATTTATTACTATACCATTGGCATTCTATGCGCATCGAATTTGAAGAATGACAAGATGATACTACGATACATTTTTACTTTTTATTTTAAAGGGTTTGTAACAGCCCATTTTGCGTTACTTGAAAATGTTATTTGAAGTAAAGAACAAAACGATTTCACATAGTAACTGAATTCAAGCCGTTAATGTTAGTTGAGGTTATTAATTACTACTTTTATTTCAGGCAAATAGCAATCGAAAATATCCACATAGTTTGTATACACACGTCTCTGTAGGGTCATGGAAAGATTTGTTAATTCAATTAGGGTTGTGAAAGCCATGCGTGTAAAGACATGCCTCAACTCAAAGTAGGATGTTGCCCACGGCAGGTTGTATATGTAATAATAATAATAATAATAATAATAATGTTATTGGTTTTACATCCCTTTTAACTACTGCTGCTTTTAGAGACACCGGGGTGCCGGAATTTTGGCCCGAAGGGGATCTTTAACGTGCCAGTAAATGTACTGACACGGCTCCCTCGCATTTGTGCACCCTCAAATGCCAGCTGACTGCGCCAGGATACGAACCTGCAACCTAGGGCCCAGCAAGCGAGAACGTTACCGCTGAGCCACGCAGCCAGTCCGGTCGATTATGTCCCCAGATCCATAACATTCTTGATATACTTCTTATCTTTCTTTCTTCAATGATGGTAGCAGTTTTTATCTAGGTTGTGGCGTTTGGTAGAGGTAAATCGTTTCTAAGGTCTTCAACAAAGAATAGTTCTATTATACTCTTTGATAATAACAACGAGTTATAACTATACTCATACATTTAGAAGAAAGTAGGCTATATGTTCTTTACTGAACATCTTGTTAATAATTGTTCGTCACTATCAGTTTTACGTTGCTTGCTTTCTGCTTCAAGATTCCCTTCGTATTGACCTAACTTCGTGGTTATTTCCTCCTCATGCTTCCTCAACCTGTCATCTACCTGCCCCGTGAATGCATTAAATTGCAATTCCCTTTTATTTGTATCGGATTGATTTTGTTTTTCATTCCTTCAATTTCGTCTTTAACGGTATCGAATTCCTTTTAGAGATTTCCTACCTTTTCCTCGACCCCTACGAATCTGTTTCCTAGCGCTTCGAGACTACTTTTTATCTCATCCCGGGATGCCTGACAAAATTCCATATCTGACCCTATCTGATCTTTTAACTCTTTCTGCACCCCTTGGATCTGGGTTACAAGTTCCTTTTTACATTCATCTACATTTTCTTTACAATTTTCTTCCATTTTACTTAATTTAGTTTCCATAGAACTAAATTATTATTCAAAATTTCAAAATTTTCTTGACACTCCTTTTTGGATTCTACACTATAGTATTTATTTGGATTTGCAATCCTGCATTAAATGTCGTATTTTCACTTTGAAATGCAGTTAACTTGTTCCCAAAGTATGTATCAAATTTCTGAAACCTTGAATCCATTGTCTCTTCTATTTTCTTATTTATATTACTTTGTATTTTAGTCTCCATGGCCTTTAATTCGGTTTCCATGGCTTGACTTTTCAGAGAATTTTCAGCTATCATTTTCTCCTGAAACGAATGTAATCTAATTTCAAATTTACCTTCCATGATTCCTAGTTTATCTTCCAAATCCTTGGATTGTGCTGCAAAATTATTCGAATTCTCTGCCTTTATACTTTCTAATTTCCGTTCTAATTCAGCCTTCAGTTCACTGTTCATGTTTATACTGTCGGCTTTGATAGTATCTAATTTCTCATCCATCTTAACGCTGTCAGTTCTAAGAGATTCTAATTTACTCCCCATATTAACACTGTCAGTTTTAAGAGATTCTAAATTCTCATCTATGGATTCCAAATCTCTCTTATTTTCATCCTGTTGGAAGTTCAATTTACTGTCTATAGATTTGAATCTATCTTTACTGTCTGCCTTAATGGCCTCCAAATTTTCACTATTGTCCGCCTTAATGGCTTCCAACTTTTCATTATTGTCCGCCTTAAGGGCTTGAATACTTTTCGTATTTATTTTTATCATCTCCTCTATATATTCTATTTGAAGTGCTCCTCCAAGCACTCCTTTAGCTCCATCATCGTACACATCTTATCAACAATATATGAGAATACAGTGGGCTACTCTGTCCCATGATTTGTTCATGCATGAGAAATGGTACTCTGAACTCTCGTGTCCCAATTTCCAAAATTCAACCTCAGTACGGGTCTTAACTAAAACGTACCCGTATGGTGTAATACTCATTACAATAACAACTCTATTATGGAAGTGATTCTCTTAAATTCAAAAATCTTAAAAAAAAACATATTTTTCAAAAAATGAAAATTATGAATTTTCAAGTAAAACTCGGGTTTTACCTCGGAAAACTCATCCCTACGTACTGGGCGCCATGGATTTTATTATCAGGGGGTTATCTAGGGCTGCTCGGTGTGAGTTTCCAGGGTCCCAATGCGGTCAGTTAAATTTATACTTTGTAGCTACTCCTATCACTATTTTACCTTTACGTGATATGACCGTCTTTAGTGTTCCTAAAAGCATTAATCCAAGCACATAATTTCTATTCCCCCATGTGCCTTTTTCAACAATGAAATATGCAAATCACAGTTCGCCAGCAATGCTCAATCGGGAGTATCGGGGTTCATGGTATGTTCTCCCACACTGTGACTTACACAGTTTGGATTAAGCATAGGATACACTTCCAAAAATAAACAAAATCAAAATCCTACTATCAAAACATTTAATTATTCAAAATATTGCGCTACAAAAACAAACATCAAAATACTGACACTACACTTCGCAATTGTTCAAAGATGAACAAGGAATTCAAATTAAATATTCACAAAATAATAATTACTGGTTATCCAAAAACCAAACAAAAACTCCATCTGAGTTTCACTACCATATAGCATCAATCCTAATTCTTTAAAAACGAGCTCCAAATGGCTCGGTAAAGTTTACATGCATTGTGTTAACAATTAAACACACACCCTCTAATTTTTACATGAGTATATCTGGCTTTAATCACAATATCATAGTATGGCTAATCATTAATTAATTTTGGGCTCCCACAATGTCCATCTGTTACCATCTCTCTTCTCAAGCTACCAACTCTCTACCGTGATTGGAAAAATTTGCGTATCCCCGAGTTATAGAAAACAACTGACCAAGTCAACTTAAGATTACTCCCAAAATCTTAACATTCTCATAATAACTCGTGAATCAACTGAATCATTTAATAATAACGTTAGGGACTTTATTATATTGTCTTCAAAAACAATTATCTCTTACGGAAGCAACGATCTGATCTTTGCAAGCGATAATAATGAACGTAAAAGGACCTCAGTTCAAATACTGGGTCGTTAAAACAATCTTAAACACTTCCGTGTACCGTGAATCAGACAGCTCGTTCTTGACCTTTCTCTATAAGAGAGTGTGTAAGGGTCTGTCTCAAAACTTGGCGGATTTATGGCTATGGAGGGAGGGGAACCCACAGTCTCGCTTCCTCAAGAGACGGCTATACAGCGCTACTGCCAGCTGCTTCAAATGCGTTTCTTTGAAAGATCAGGCTTATAATACAAATTAACAACAAGACATATTAGGTTCTACAGACCTATTCTTTTAGCTTCGGTAAAGTATAATTATGAAGTGTCCTCATTAGTGGGTAAGAAAGTCCATAAAACAACAAACATATAAGGGGCTTCGATGCGGACGACTCTGAGTTCAATCCTTTAATACTGCCTCGGGAACCATATCCCAACTTTCAGGACTTACCACTTAGCGACTTAAGGAAGGTATTGTACGCAACCAGCGCTCATAATACAACATAAATTGCACCCTTTTCAGTATGGCAATACCACAATTCAACATAACTCATAACCGCTACTAACTGTCCCTCACATTTATTATTACCGAGCATTTCAACGCGTTCCTAGCGTGACAAATTATTTCAATTGCGCGACATGGCACTCATACATAAAATAGCCAAGTTGTCTTTCAAAGAAAGATATAAATGAATTCAAATCAAAATTTGATCTTCGTCTCAAAAATAATATATTCAGTCTTAGCCTCTATCAACAATAATTATTTATAGCATTAAGATCATATTGATTCACAACAATTCATCTAAGGGGCTCTTGCAGCTACCACTTATTCAATATAAAATTCATCACATAATTAATTTATTTAATTATTATTATTATTATCATCGCTCTTGCTTTACCATAGTTATATTATTTACAATTATACTGATATTCCACTGAATATTTTCCACTAGGGATTCATTAATACTTCACATTATTTATATTTCAATCAAATTAATCGTTCAGATCACGCAACCTATATTTTACATGTTTTCAAACATCCCTACTTCCACTCCTGATGATTATACGCAAATCTTCCCAAAAACACATAATAATGAAATTAGTACTCACATGATTTTACGGTCAGCGACTGAGTTCTCCATCGATGGAACATTTCACCCACTAATTGCTTCTTAAGCCATATTCATGATCATATCTACACTTGATAACACTTTTTCAACATCACATAAAACATATACACTGATCACATTTAATCTAAATAATACCATTTTTGGATTCATTTTCACTTAAACACAAATACAATTTCACTAAAAATACATTACTCTCAAAATTTTCACTAAAATTGAATTACATAAAATTTTATCACTCTGGCATTAATTATTTGCCTAACACACGTGATTTCCTTATTCTTTCCCGTTTCGAAGGGTTGCACTTTATGTACGTCGGCTTCCTAATCTGATGAGATGATTGAAAGTCTCGATCGAACTATCCTCCCTGGAACGGTTGATCCTCTTATTCTGGGTTCGACTTTCGGCTTAATAATTTTACTGCACGATATCGTATCTTGCTAGACGCTAGTTTGTTCGTCTAATAGAAGTCTGTCACTGACGTTTTACTTTTATGATCGCTCGAACTAGTATAACGGCGACCTGGTAATTTCCTTGTTTAATAATCCACACGTGGATTTTACTTTCTGTTACTGTGATTCTTGACTTATTGGAGTAATCCCCAATGTCTGACTGTTCATTTGTCTACACCTAGACAAAACCTGGAATCTCGATTCCTAAATTCTATCGTACTCCGCTCTAGTCCCCTCAGTTCAGGAACACTAGGCGTTACTATCACGTTCCACCCTAATCTGGTTATTTAACGTAGATAGAATTGTATAGTTCACTGTCCTTGGGTACTTCGAAATCCTATGATGCGTCGGTTCTTTAACTGAAACTATTTTGATTCGAGTACCTATCGCCGGTAATTTCTTAAGTCCACAGTCTAAAACTTTGACTGTACTGGTGAAATTTATAAAGTCCGAAGCTTGATGATATATTTCCTATAACAAGGATTTTGATGTGTCTTCGCACGGCGATACTATTGACGATACTAGACAGCGACTCCCATACGGGGTGCTCGTCTGCGATACAGAGTAACACGACCTAGCACGGTCTAGTGAGTACTGAATACTGCATACTCTTCCTGGCACGTCCAGGGTTTATATTCAAATCTGCCACAAAAAGATCAGATCTGCTTCTTTTCCAACACTAACTTCTAAAATAATTGTCGTATAATTTTGAAAAATATGTCTCCTGAAAGCTCTCGTTTTAAACGTAAAAGGGTTCCTTTGATCACGAAAATCGATCACATAATTCCAAGATATTAGATAATTGGGCTCCTCAGATGCGTGGGTAGTGTGGTTTTATTTTCCCTCTCTCCTAGCTTTGGGCTCGGGGAATAACTATCGACGTAATGCCGCGTATGCACTTCTTTCCTGTGCAATTATTATAAACTTTTTCCACACACAAAAATCTCTTTTCCAGAATGATCAACAGTGACGGGTTCATTTCATTAATTAAATGCTTGCAAATGGCTTAATTTTAATTTATTTCTCCTCTTGTGTCATTGCGATGTTGCCATTTTATCGCTGAGTAAGACCTATTTCCGAAACTCCTTCTCCGTCACTCGCAGTGGAAAACTACCAGCTCTATTAATAATCATGCGCTAGCCTCTTATCGCCGAGTCAGCCGTGATCTCATGCCCGCGTGACTAGTGGTCACCCGCACTTGCATCATATTATAACAGCCCGACTTCTTATTAACCCTTAAATTTCTTGCAAATTCATTCTAAAGACTGCATTATTTCCTCTCTTTTTTACATAAAAAATAAGGATTCTACGCTTGAACCAATCCACATGGATTCAGTATATTGAGGATCAGTGTGACCTCCAACAATCGGTTGGGTCAATGATAACACAAGGGATGTTTGTACCGTGCCCCATGGGCAATATTGGTACCATGGTGAGTCGCTGGTAAAGTGTGAGTACATGTGGAGGTGTATAAAAACAAAACAGAGAAATATGTAAAACATGCTGTAAATAAACACATTCGTGTATTAACATCTGGGAACAATTAGAGTATACATAATGGCGCTGCTATCGCCATATACATGGGTAGTACCCCTTGGTACCATGTGTTCGCAGCTGGCGTCCCATGTTGGAGCTCTCCTGGAAAAATAAAGCATAGGGAAATATTATTGGACTTACACGGTTGACATGAAGTCAAAGGCCGACGCCGATCGATTATCAATCGATCGCTCCTGTATAATCGCATTATTGTGTGTCGCAATAGCGAATTGTCATATCATCGGTCTTACACGGCCGACATGAGGTCGAAGGCCGATGCCGATCGATTATTAATCGATCGCTCCTGTATAATCGCATTATCATATATCGCAATATCGAAGTATCATATCATCGGTCTTACACGGCCAACATGAAGTCGAAGGCCGATGCCGATCGATTATCAATCAATCGCACTTGTCATTGTAATGACCATTAATACTGAGGGCTTACAAATATCAAATGACCTTCCAATACGCAGGGTGGTATCGGGATTACAGGTGCCTTTAAGGGCTTACATGTGAACCTTTGACTGGTGAAATACGTAACATGGTGTGGGCATTACAAAGACCTTGAACGACGTACAATAACCTAGTGACCTTCGTCCAATGTGCAATGTGGTATAGGAATGACTGTGACTAGGACCGAGTGACCTACTAATGCACATTGTGGTATGGGATACTGCTAGTGTCTAAAAAGATTTACATAACCTAGTGGACCCATACGTATTGTAGTTTGGAATTATCTTTATACCTTGAAGAAGTTATCCCTACCGAGTGACCTCCCAAGCGCATTGGTAACGTTGAGATGTAAACGTTGGAACGGTTGTGAATTATAGTGTACTGTTCCTTAGGTGCAATTTGAATTCCTGGCTCGTCTATTGCAATGAATCGGGTGTCCCCGAAAATCATCAGGGATCGATGATCATTATGTTGGCTGCCCAGGCCCTCACGGCGCGCCTTGCCGACATGAAAATCTAGAGATCCGCCTGATCAACATTTATGTGGGCTACGCGTTCATTGGGGGTGTGGCCAGGAAAAATCATCTGTGCGCACTACCTCGGCCCGGAAAAAATTCATGACTTCACCTATAATAATAGGACTTTATATATATTCATTCATCATCGGGGGTATGGCCAAAAGGGGTCTCCTGGTGGTCGATACCTCGGCCCGGAAAAATCATGACTTCACCTATAATGATAGGACTTTACATATGTGTATGCATCATCGGGGGTGCGGCCAGGAAAAATCATCTCTGCTCGCCACGTCGGCCCGGAAAACACGCTATGACTTCACCTAATATGCAAAGAGGACTTTGGATTTCACCTTCCGCGTAAAAGGACTTGTGCAGACTTCACCTACGATTCATATTAGGACTGGCGTTTCCTGTGTTCGCGAACAGGTCTGACTCCCACGCATCATGAGTGCCCTACTTACTTAAAATTAGCTAACTTAAGACTAGTAGTCGCGTCAGGCGTCCTGAATCTCCCAAGCTACTGGCTGGACTGTGAAAAGTCGTCATCACACAGCGAGCAGGGCATTCTGGCCTTGTCAGACTCCACTCTGTTGTCGGAAACGGATTTGCTATGCCCTATCCTAAACTCGATATCGTCTGACTGGTCGGGTTTCGTAGTTCCTCATGTCTAAGGTCAAAATTGTAATGTCTATTCATCTGTATCTGTCTATGTCAAATTTTACAATTTTTCCATTTTCCCTCTATAATAAGAATGCCTGTCTCCAAATGAGACCTCGTATACTCACCATCCAAGTGGAGTGTACGTGCGAGATTGTGTTGGCGTGTCGGGGGGGGGGTTGAATTATTTGGGGGGAGAAAGTCGGCACAGTGAGCACTCATTGCGCCTAGCTTTCGGACTCCCAGCTAATTCAGTGATTGTTTATTCATATGTTAGTAGGTAAAGATGGAATTTGGAAGGTATGTCCCATGTTATTGGGTAAGTGTTAGACATGTTATGTTTTGTTATCATTAGGTAAGGGGATGGCGAGAAAGGGATGGGGTCCTGCGGTACTATGGGGATGCAGGAGACTTTTAATGGTGAGGAGTATTTTACTGGTCGGGTGTTAGAGATCCCCATGCCGGTAAAAATACAATATGCGGGGTAAAAATATAAATAACAATAATAATAATAATAATGTTAGTAGGGGGAGAGTTTTTATACTTCACTGTTAGCTCTCAACTCCGAAGTGTTCTGTCAAACACTTAGCTATGAGCGATATTGCTTGAGGCGCACCTTGGTGTAGCATGGTCACCAAGTGCCTTGCATTAAGGGGAATGTGTGGGGGGAGGGGAAAATGTGTTACTGTGTTAATGTGTAAGCTATGTGTCAATAATTAAGGACTTGTACTCTCCTCGAGTGACATCGAGCATCTTTACCCTGGTACGCTAATGCACTGCTGTCTGGATTTGCTAGTCCGGAACTCCATCATATATATATCAAATAGTTCTCCTGGTCATCTTATCATATATATCCATTAACCTCTATGGGATGGTCACTGGGGTGTATAAGGATACCCTGTGAACTAAATATTACCCATTAGAAACACTGTTGGTAATATACCCTGAGGTATATCCAATGCTAGGTACTAGCTAGAACTATATATAGATATATGTATATCCGACGATTATCCATAATCGTAATGATAATGTACACTGTATCGAATTGCGCGCTACATGGCTGCCAATTCCTGTAAGTACTATATACTATCGCTGTATAATGGCAGGCCGCTATCCTAACAGGGAAGATGCAACTCTGTACTTTGCCTTATCCTATAGAAATCGTTCCCTCTGTATATATGGGGATTAAAGTCTATTACCTGTGTGCTCAGTTTAATATAATCGTAATGATTATATCCTATCCATTGTGGGGAATGTGTCTCCAAGAGACGCAATCTGTTGTGTGGACGCTGGGGCTGTAAAACATGTGTCCTACCAAGCTATGTCTGTGATATTCAGAGTCGTAAGGAGTACGTCCTCTGTACTATAGGTGCAACTGGGGGTATGTGGGGAATAATATAATAATAATAATACGCAAGTGTGGACCATTGTATGGGTTCTGTGGGAAGAACGGTGTATGATTACCGTGATGGACCTTCCTGGTTGGTAATCGTAATGGAGTGACTCTCCGACAATGTGTCATATTGTTGGTAAAGATTACCAAAAAAGAATGGGTGTATAAATAGATAGTGGACTGTTAACATGTCCCCTGTCGTAAACAATTATCTATATCGGGACCAATCTACGTGTGGATGTTGTTCAGATCTCCTCATGGGTGAATATTATAGCACAAGTAAGAAAAAGTGTGGAAGTGCTATAAAGAACAATCACAATGTGGTATGAAGCGTCATGTGCGCTCCTCGCATAATAATGGTAATATGAGTGGCCTAGTGTTAAATGTACTATGCCCCTATAATCATTGAAAATGCTAGTACGGCGGTACGTTGAATGGAGATAATATCAAACATCGGTTTCTATGGCAACAGTATTCAAATGTAGCGGGCTAGTGTGTGAATGATTGCAGTGGAAATTAATGGCTGCCCCGTTTGGTCACGTGCTATGATAACTGACTAAAGAAATAGTGTCATATGTCGGGTGGGTGGTTAGAGCAATGTGTACTGTTATCATGAGCGAAAGGCGCTGCGGTGACTGGCTGTATGGTACTGTAAGAGGCGTGTTGATTAGTCCGCGCGTGTGATTGGACCGTAGCGACTAGCGCTATAGAGTGAGTAATGGCGGCCTTTGTTTACATCGTGCGAACGCGTGGTCTGTTGTGTCAGTCTGATGACATTAGTGTATCTGCTGTATGTACTGCTGGTATACTGAATATTGTGTTAATTCTAGAGTGTAAGTAGAAAATACTATCGGTTTCAGTATGTAATAGTGGAAATCTGTATGTTTTTCTCTTGTACGACTGAAAATAGTGTAGCCCTGGTGTTTCCTCCTCTGTAATAATGTAATCCTGATGCCGTCACCTCTGTAAGGCGGAAAATAATGTGTGCTCTGGTGTCCTCTGTATGGTTTCTGTGTCTGCTGTGAGAGGAAGATTGAAGTGGGTACTGTCTCCTCTGTAAGACGGAAAACTGGATGTATGTATATGTGCCTGGACCTGTATAAGGCGGAAAGAGTGGTCTATGTATGCAATTGTACGTTGAATTGCCCGCTTGCATTATATTAGTATAATTAGTCTAGGCATGGGTAAAATATGTCTAATGAACAAATTACTATCTGGAATTGTGAAGTGTGCTGGTACAAGTCTGAAATTGGATATGAGATAAAGGGAAGTGTGGTTTCTAAATACATGTGATATGTTTATGCTTACAAGTGCATATTTATTGAGTGAATTAATAGAACCATTGGGCCGTTGTCTATGAATTTCCTAAGATTATGCCATAGGGATGGTATGGGATGTCTTTTGTTGTTTGTACAGCCATGACTCCTTAGTACACTGATGTGTAAACATGAAACTGGAAAACATAAGAAATTTCATGTCCCTTTGTATATATGGCTAGATATTTACTCACCGTTGTTTTCACGGACAGGCTCTTTAACGTAAACTACGATACTGACCCGCGAAAGTGTTGAGTAATTATGAGCCTCGTTGTTAATAATACACATATATATGGGGATATATATATATCGATGCAAAATTTATAATGTAAATGTCTGTGTTGGCCAAAGAATGATTCTGGAAGCAATTGTAAAACTATCGTGTGCACTTTATGGGATTTATATGGACGTTTGTGTCCTTCTGTGGCCTTGTGGCTCTCGTTGAGATATGGTGTTACTCTATATGGCAAACTACCTCACTCCTCTTCTTGCCTAGAACGCCTCAAAATAGTGCTGCCTTGAGTTTTTGTGGGTATCTACTCACATAACGTAACGGCGGTACTTTTTGAGGATCCAACCAGCCTTCGGGCTGACTAACTAACAGAACTATGATATTCTGTTACGTCGCCGTACGGCTGTCTACTACGGGCAGTTCATAACCTGGCGTTTATATGAAAGTATGGTTCCCTGGACGGTCAGTAATGGGAGTAGCCCAAGCCAAGCAGTCTAGCTGCAAGTCCTGACCTTCGACGGCTAAGGATGAATGAAGCAATTGAAGTTCCAATGGGGATTCCCTAATCGTCGGCTAAAATGGTGTCGCCTTGTTAGTGAACTGGCTGTATAGCATGGGCCTTATGTCGTTATAGTATGGTCAATTCGACTGCATAGAAAAATAAAATAGAAAAATAGAAAATAAAAAAATCCTATGTTAAAGGGGGAGCTGGTTGAAGAGAAATGTGCGTGAGGATGTATGTTGCTGAGTAAACGTGTTGTGTGTGGCCTGTGGACCTTGGACTCTCTGTTAATCACGTGCTCGGAGAGCTGTAGAGATGTTCTGCAGAGTAATCTTCCCTGCTTCCGGTATAGTATGTGGATGTCAGCTCACTGTGCGCGCTCAGTGCGAGCATCTGTATGCATTGTCCATTGAGGACTAGTGATCGTGTAGTGTGAATGTACCATGTACAAGGATGTATTTTCTCTGTAGGTATGTCCTGTTTCTTTACATCTAAGTTTTTGCTTCATAGACCTGCTGTCGCCTCTGTCCTTATATTTACGGTAACCTGTGTTATTGTGGTGGCTATCTTGTGTAGCTGTGAATGGGTACTAACTGATCACTTTCGTGATGTTTTTAATGTGTTGTTTTCTTATGCCGCATTTGTCGGTCAAATGCTTTGGGACCACCGAACTATTAATGTATTTAATCACATTTATGTTTATAATATATAATGTAATTTTCGAGTGATTACTCGTAACAAACAAAATTTCTAAGACACATACCTCAGCCTGTTCATAGATGTTGACTCTCCGAGCCACAAGTGCACTACTGCCAGGTGTTGCTCCTTGCTAGCCGCTACGTGAAGGACTGTCGTCACATCTCCGCTTTCGCCAATCAGTCGCCGCCAGCCAGTGCTGATTTCTCGATTGTTCTACGCCCTATTTAAGAAGCGGTTCTCCTCTTCAAGATTCAGAACCAGCACGACAGAACCAGCACGCCAGATCCAGCACGACAGTACCGCATCACTTCATGGAGTCTTCCAAAGCTTCGTTCCATGGGGCAAATACCTATCGGCATGCTTCAACATAAGACGGTGTACTCAGCACGTCACACCGCTACGCTGGAGATTACTACGCATCAATGCCACAACTAGATGAGCTGTTGCCAGGCTCAGATCACAGTTCTCACCGCTACGCAAGATGAAAGCTTGCTTGTTACTTTCGCTCTTCAGTGTACTTTGGTTCTAAGGAAGAACCTTTCTTCAAGCCGATACTTTATTTCGAGATGCTGGACATCGAAATCACAAAGTATAGTGTTCGTAAACTATAAATTACAACAGCAAACCAGCAAGTTCTGGCCACGGCCGACCTGCAGCAATGAACCTCTCTAGTCAGCATGATAGCAACGGAAGATAAGTTACGTTCTTTTATTCTCTATTTTTTATCACTTATCTTCTATGTTTTAATGGTTTTAATTTTGCTTGCAAGTGCAATTATTCCAAAACAAATAGTGTGTCTTTCAAACGAACTCTTGTAAATAGCACCAAGTTGTGCCAACCTACTAATTTTTAAACCCAAGGGGTTTCCAGTAATGTATAATATTTATCACTTGTTTCAAACAACAAATAAAGTTTATATTATGTTAATGCTTAAATGTTCAGTGTTAAATTTAGACTTAAAAATTGAGGATAAAGAACCAGGCCGCACTCCCCTAGCCCAAAATATTCAGTCTAATAGCTCCTTTCACAGTAGTTATTTTGTCCAGGCATTTGCCTGATGCTTTCTCCCGTTTATGAGAACGAACGTGGGCTGTTCTTCACATAACCATATGGAGCCGATAACCGGGAGTGCGTTTTGTAAACATTTGTTGAAGCAAGTCTGTATATTGAACCTTTCTCAGAAATTAATATTTGAACTAATTAACAAAATTTTTCTCTCATACTGAACATTAAGTGTATAAATTGTTCAAAAATTGTGATTTCTAATTCTTTTGGAAAGTTTCAGCTCGGAGTTCATGCTTGGCACTGGAAGAGGAGACACAAAAACAAGTTCCACATTTAACCGTTGGAGGGGCTGCTTTCTCTCTCTTCTGGCAGGCTGTTGTACGAGTTCACAGGGAAGTCGTGAGTACCTTCACAACAAACTTTCACAATGCCAATTGACGAAAAACTCATTAATGCGAGGGCTTCGGTCAAGGGCAAACTCACGCGTTTTCGCACTTTTCTATATGAGCTCACGGAAAAAGAACGTAATAGTGACATAATTTCTCAAAGACTGAAAGGTTATGAACAGGCCTTTGAAAAGTATGACGAGATCCAAAGTAATATTGAGACACAATATCCCGACCAGCAAAGTGACCGCTCTGAGGTTGAAAATTTATATTATAAGGGGTTTGCAGACGCAAAGCAGCTTTTAAGAAGTTTAACATTGCGGGAAAAGCAGGAGAAAACTCCTTCAGAATCTTCTTCTTTTCCTTCCCGTGTTATATTACCGAAAATAGAATTACCTAAATTTACCGGAGATGAAGCTGCATGGGAACCATTTTTTGAATTATTCAATTCATTGATTCACGAAAACGATTCTCTTCCTTCAATACAGAAGTTTCATTATTTACGTTTGTCCTTGCAAGGCAACGCACTTAAACTCATCCAAGAGCTTACGTTGACAAATGAAAATTATGAAGTAGCTTTGGCACTTCTCAGAGATCGGTTTGGGAACACTCGTTTAAAAACTCAACGTCACATACAGGGTTTATTCAATTTACCTATGGTTCAAGCTGATAATCTTGCCTCGCTTCGTAATTTGATCGATGCTGCAGAACTTCATATTCGTGCGCTTGCAAATTTGGACCAACCAGTTGACCATTGGGATCTATTTTTGATTCATCTTATTTCTGTTAAATTAGACACTAAAACTTTAAAAGATTGGGAAGCAGATCTGTCGCAACATTCATTGTGTACCTATGAAGCTATTATTAAATTCTTAAAGGCGAAATGCCAAATTCTCTCTTCTGTAGCCAGCCAAAAGAGTAGCTCTACCTTCAAACCTCCCTCTAATAGTAAGGACATCAGCCCCACTCATAGAGTGCTAAGGTCACATGCCTTTTCTACAAATATTCGGTCTTCCAATCAAGCACAAGCTTGTGTTTTGTGTCAACAACCGCATAACTTGTACCAGTGCGCTCAATTTAAATCTTTATCTGTGGATGAAAGACGCAAATTAATTACCACCCACAAGCACTGCTTTAATTGCCTATCAGGGACACATATGATAAGCAATTGTCATTCTGAACGGTTATGTTTTCACTGTAAAGCAAAGCATCATACTCTCCTGCATAGACATGAAAGATCGCGGTCATCAGCAACCAATAGTTCATCCGCTAAATCTAATTCTGAGACTTCGCCGAATAACGCTCAGTCTTTTACTCAAAGCTCTATTTCGTTCAGTAAAACTCAAGTTTTATTGTCCACTGTCCAAATTCTAGTGAAGAATGTTCACGGAAAATGGGTTTCTGTAAGGGGATTGTTAGATAATGCTGCAACTAACAATTTTATCAGTGAATCGCTAGTTCGAAGTTAGGTCTACAAATATGCCCTACTTCTATAGAAGTTACAGGAATTAATGGTTCCAAATCGCAATCTCTGAGTTATGCTAAAGTGGATGTAAAAGATTCCAATAATCTCGGCATTCATTTAAATTTAGATTTTTTAATTATCAATTCCATAGGTAATGACACCCCCATTACTTCTTTTCAAGTCCAGGGTTGGAATATTCCGCATCATTTTCAACTTGCAGATCCGAATTTCAACAGAGCTTCATCTGTAGAAATTCTTTTAAGTGCCAGCATTTTTTGGCAATGTTTACATCCAGAAAAGGTTAAAGTTGCCCGTGATGTTTTCTTTCGTAGAACTGATTTTGGTTGGATTGCCACTGGGAAAATATACCGCAACCCAGTTCAACAAAAATCTCATTGTTATTTTGTTGGTGCTGATTTAAATCAAGAATTAATTAAGTTCTGGGACATTGAGGATATTAAAGTTACCTCACCTCATTCTCGCAATAATGAGATCTGTGAAACACACTACGTAGAAACCACTGTTCGCACTACTGAAGGCAGATTCGTGGTTACTCTTCCTCGCATTTGTAACCCCCCTGTTATTACAGAATCACATTCCAGAGCTCTTAAAGCTTTATTCGCAATTGAAAATCGCTTTAAAAAGGATGCTCTCTTAAAAACTCAGTATACTTCCTTCATGGAAGAATACGAATCAGCGAATCACATGGAAGTAGTCCCAAAATCTGAAGAAATTAGTAATCCTCCTAAAGAAATAGTATATCTTAATCATCATCCGGTTTGGAAAAATTCTTCCACCCGAGAACAGATAAGAGTAGTTTTTAATGGGTCATCTCCAGATGCTAATGGTGTTTCTCTCAATGACACTCTGCATTCTGGACCCGCTATTCAGACAGATCTTACTTCAGTTTTACTTAACTTTCGTCTATTCCCCATTGCTGTTCTTGCTGACATCAAGCAAATGTATAGGCAAATTCTAGTAAATTCAGAACAACGTGATTTGCAAAGAATTTTGTGGCGAGATGACAATGCAAAACCTATAAAAATATTTCGTTTAAGAACAGTGACATACGGTCTTAAGCCGTCTGCGTTTCTCGCAATACGATCTCTTCACATGTTGGCCGAACAAGATGGTCATCTTTTTCATCCTCTAGCTTCTGAAGTTTTGAAAACTGCATTTTATGTAGATGATTTTCTGTATTCCTTTTCTAGTATTTCTGAAGCACTTCGTGTTTGTGAAGATTTAAACTCTCTTCTTTCCGGTGGTGGGTTTACCCTTCATAAGTGGAACTCGAACTCAACCGAATTTTTATCTAACTTTTCACAAGTAGCTCCTGTTGATAAATGTGTTGCGCTTCCTACTGAGGAATCAGCTATTAAAACCTTGGGTGTTTTTTGGTCTCCTTCTTCAGATACCTTTTCCTATCAGGTACACTTATCTGAGTCTCACCCTCGAACGAAAAGGCAATTATTATCAGAAATAGCAAAAGTTTTTGATCCATTGCAGTACATTGCTCCGGTGGTTATTACTGCAAAAATTTTCTTACAAAAACTTTGGTCATTGAAAGTTGGTTGGGATGAACAGGTACCCTCCCCCCTTTTGGATGAGTGGTTGAAATACCGCAAGAGTTTGTTAGATCTTTCTCAAATTTCTATTCCTCGCACTTTAATTTCGGACCTTTCATGTCAGTATTTCGATTTGCACATATTTGCAGATAGTTCTGAAAAGGCATATGGTTGCTGCGCCTACTTAGTAGGCCGCCCTTCCAATACTTTACCCGGATTTTCCAATTTAATTTGTGCAAAATCAAAGGTAGCCCCACTCAAATCCATATCTTTGCCTAGATTGGAATTATGTTCTGCTGTAATGGCTGTGGAATTAGCCAGTAAATTAAAAATCAGTTTAAATTTGAAATTTTCGAGCACATGGTTTTGGAGTGATTCTTCCATCGTGTTAGCTTGGCTTTCAAAACCTTCTTCACATTGGACCACTTTTGTGGCTAATCGCGTTTCTAAAATACAAGAGTTGTCTCATTTTGACCAATGGAATCATGTTCCGGGGAAGGAAAACCCCGCTGATATAATTTCACGTGGCTGCTTGCCCAAGAAATTAATTTCTTTTAAATTATACTGGAATGGTCCGGCGTGGCTCAGTCAGGATTTTTCTTGTTGGCCTCGTTCATCTAATCTGCTCGCAGAAGATGTTCCTGATGCTCGCATTGTTACCGCTTCCCTTTTTCTAACTTCTATTGCTACTAGTCTTTTTCAGCGTTACTCTTCATTTAATAAATTAATTCGTGTGGTAGCATATTTATTTCGATGGAAATTTCTTGTTCTTGATCAGCCTGTGAAACCGCAACCCTTTCTCACTAAAATGGAATTGGAATTTGCTACTCGTAGAATCTTGTTTCTTATGCAACAAGAAGTATTCTTTCTTGAGTATCAGACGCTTTTAAGCAAAAAAGCTTTACCAAAGTCTAGTAGGCTGTTACCTCTCACCCCTTTTTTGGACCAAGATGGATTAATAAGAGTGGGGGGCAGGCTAGAATATTCTAGTTACTCAGATGAGAAAAAACATCCCATTATTCTCCCTTCTAGACATCCTATTACTACTCTCATCGTAAAGAAATTTCATTATCAGAATTTGCACGCTGGCACCCGCACTTTGCTTTGTTTAATTCGCGAGCAATATTGGCTCATTAACGGTGTTCATGAAGTTTCTTCTGTTATTCGGAAATGTATACCTTGTTTCAAATCTAAGCCCCCGCCAATCACGCAAATTATGGGAAACTTGCCATCTTTTCGTTCCGAACCTAGTAAGCCTTTCGCCCTTACGGGTATCGATTATGTTGGGCCTTATGTCTATCAAGTTAATTCCCCCTTATCTAAGCGAAAGTTGTTAGGTAAACTTTACATTTCTTTATTTGTGTGCATGGTGACAGGAGCCATTCACCTTGAGTTGGTTACAAGTGCTTCTACTCCTTATTTTATAGCAGCCTTTTCTAGATTTGCCGCTAGAAGGGGTGTTCCCTCCGAGGTTTTTTCAGATAACGCAAAAATTTTTGTTAGTACTTTTGATCTTTGGAAAACTGCGCTTACCTCCCCTTCTGCTAAGGAACAGTTTTCTAATTTTTCTCATGCTAAGGGATTCAAATGGCATTTCACTCCCCCTTACGCCCCCCATCATGGTGGTCGTTGGGAATCTTGCATAAAGCTCACGAAGAGACAGCTGAAGAAAACCCTTGGTTCAGCCATCCTTTCCTATGAGGAATTCAATTCCTTAATTATTCAGGTTGAGGGTATCGTAAATTCTAGGCCGCTCACGCCTTTGTCTAATGATCCTAAGGATCTTCTTCCCTTAACACCTGGTCATTTTTTAATAGGCTGTTCTTTAGCTTCTACGCCTCCTTTGCTGAGTCGACGTTGTGATCTCGGGTTGCCTATTTTCTGGAGAAAGTTAGAATCTTTGCGAAACTCCTTTTGGCGCCGTTGGAAGCTGGAGTATCTCGGCTCACTTAACAGGAGAGAGAGGTGGCGGCTTTCCCGGCCTGATGTGCGAGTGGGAGATATGGTTCTTTTGCGAGATCCAAGTCCCCCCCTCGTATGGAATATTGGTAGGGTAACTCACTGCCATCTAGGTCGTGATAGGCATGTGAGAGTTGTAGATGTTCTCACTAGTAAGGGAGTCTATACTAGACCAATTTCTATGGTTGCTATTTTGCCTGTTGAGGCTTAGTGTCATCCTCTTTCATTGTTGTTCATGTTTTTTCCAGATGATTCTTTGATTGTTTTCTTTCGGGGGTCTCGGAGCATGATCACTTTCGTGATGTTTTTAATGTGTTGTTTTCTTATGCCGCATTTGTCGGTCAAATGCTTTGGGACCACCGAACTATTAATGTATTTAATCACATTTATGTTTATAATATATAATGTAATTTTCGAGTGATTACTCGTAACAAACACAATTTCTAAGACACATACCTCAGCCTGTTCATAGATGTTGACTCTCCGAGCCACAAGTGCACTACTGCCAGGTGTTGCTCCTTGCTAGCCGCTACGTGAAGGACTGTCGTCACATCTCCGCTTTCGCCAATCAGTCGCCGCCAGCCAGTGCTGATTTCTCGATTGTTCTACGCCCTATTTAAGAAGCGGTTCTCCTCTTCAAGATTCAGAACCAGCACGACAGAACCAGCACGCCAGATCCAGCACGACAGTACCGCATCACTTCATGGAGTCTTCCAAAGCTTCGTTCCATGGGGCAAATACCTATCGGCATGCTTCAACATAAGACGGTGTACTCAGCACGTCACACCGCTACGCTGGAGATTACTACGCATCAATGCCACAACTAGATGAGCTGTTGCCAGGCTCAGATCACAGTTCTCACCGCTACGCAAGATGAAAGCTTGCTTGTTACTTTCGCTCTTCAGTGTACTTTGGTTCTAAGGAAGAACCTTTCTTCAAGCCGATACTTTATTTCGAGATGCTGGACATCGAAATCACAAAGTATAGTGTTCGTAAACTATAAATTACAACAGCAAACCAGCAAGTTCTGGCCACGGCCGACCTGCAGCAATGAACCTCTCTAGTCAGCATGAATAGCAACGGAAGATAAGTTACGTTCTTTTATTCTCTATTTTTTATCACTTATCTTCTATGTTTTAATGGTTTTAATTTTGCTTGCAAGTGCAATTATTCCAAAACAAATAGTGTGTCTTTCAAACGAACTCTTGTAAATAGCACCAAGTTGTGCCAACCTACTAATTTTTAAACCCAAGGGGTTTCCAGTAATGTATAATATTTATCACTTGTTTCAAACAACAAATAAAGTTTATATTATGTTAATGCTTAAATGTTCAGTGTTAAATTTAGACTTAAAAATTGAGGATAAAGAACCAGGCCGCACTCCCCTAGCCCAAAATATTCAGTCTAATAGCTCCTTTCACAGTAGTTATTTTGTCCAGGCATTTGCCTGATGCTTTCTCCCGTTTATGAGAACGAACGTGGGCTGTTCTTCACATAACCACTAACCGATGTCAGTGTGATAACCGTGTCTATGTGCTGTCTGGCTATTTCCAGTGTGAGGCAGTGTGCCCTGGAATAGTGGTGTCCGGTAATTGAACTCTGGACCAAGTGTACTGGCGCGTGTTAATAATTTGTATTTAATTGTACTAGAAAAGTATTTCCCGAATTGTGTGCCCTATAGCTGGAACTAACCGTGATCCCGCTGGGAGTAAATGTTATCCTTTGCTCCGTATGCCGTCTGGATGTGTAGGTCGTATAACCCTGTGTACTGTTTCCATTTGTGCGAGAAATGCGTAATTGGGTTAATGAACCACTGTAGGGGATCGCCTCGGGGCGAAAATTTTTCCTGTGAGGCGTCCTACGTAATATTGGATACAGTAGGCGCGTTGGAAGTGTACGTGGTGAGTTTTGGTGTTAGAGCGTGCAATTTTATGTCATGTAGGACAAATAATTCTTGTAATTGTGTGTTCTAATCTTCAGTTGGTCGCTACCAAATGTATGTAGTATCGTAACCTATGTGTGTGTCGTTCGGACTCAACTTTGTACGTTCGGGTGCCTGTTAATGGACTTGCGGGTTCCCTATAAACTCTGTAGTGAGGGAAATTGATTTGCAGCCGGTCGACTAATGAACCATTAAGTTTTTGCAACTGTGCGCGCGTATATCTAGAAGTGAGAGTTGGAATCATGTGCGCAATCACTAATGTGTAGGTACGCTATTTTCTTGTTCGCGTGATGTACCTATACCTTCCTGTAATATTATACTACTACAACAGTGAAATGGCATGTGCTCCGCACGGCTGTGTGAAAGTGTGCTGGTCACGAGGCTGGCTGCTACATCCTGCACAATGAAGCACGGTGTATTTGCTGAGTGAGCTAGGTGCCTCGGATTACCGTAGTCTGCTCGTGTAGTGTACTGACCTTGGCTAGCTGTGCGAGAGTGTGTTCGGTTGCACATAAAGCTCATTTGCTGGAAATGATTTGTACATAAACATATCGTATCCCAACATGCAATAAAATAAGACACTGTGTAGGACTTGCCTAGCTAATATTTTAACATGCAAATACAGTATATAACATGCCCCAGGCATACTTCCCCACAGTATAACCTCGAAGGCGCAACCCCTGCTTGGAATTGCGACCTCGAAGCTTGAAGCAGATAGAACCCCCTGGACGAGGATAATCGGACAGAATGTCCGTTGATAGAAGCCTGAACCCTTAATCCCAAATCCGCGGCGAAATGCCGTAACCAATGAGAGAATAAATTTTAAACAAATGAACAATAAACATATTTTAGAATAATATTATACAACAAGTTGGTTGCTGAATTTTATACACATTTGGAATATTGGCTTACAATTAATATTATTTGATTAAACACAACACTCGGGAAAGCCCTAAGAAACCCCATAGTATGTTAAAGGTTATGATCTTAAACGACGGCAGCCATGCAAGCAAGTAACTCCCGGACTTGGTAAGTAAGAAAATTTTAATATTCTCGTGGATAGTTAGATCCAGGAGAAGAAAATAAATCCCGAACAAAATCTAGTTCAAGAAAATAGAGAGAGAACATGCAGGAAACTCACCGTAATAACCATCTCTCATCCAAACACAAAATGTGATCAGGGTAAATCCCATCATTTTATGAGGTGAATAATTAGCACCAAACTCTGGCAAGAATCAGGGCGAAAGAAAACGAGAATAAGTCAACTCACTTGAATATAGCGAAGCTAGGCCAATTTCGGATAATTAATACCGATTTTAAATAGCAAGACATGCTTACACCAAATACCAATGGCGGCAATGCCACGCGAAGGATCCCATTTTAGGATAAATCAATTAAAACCGTAAAACGGCACAGATATTTATTTCGATCACGAAATGTACTCAAAAGGTGTAGCGACACCCAATCAGATTACTCAGAACCAAACTTATTTCATAAGAACAGAAAAATATTGCCGATAAAGTTAGAGCGAAGCTCACGACGTCTTTTCATATAGCATGGCTATCTTCAACTTTTTGCGACAATCGAAATTACCAAATTAATAATCATGGCTGGAAAACAAAAGAAAATTGCCCGACAACAAACGCCAAGGCAAGAAAAGAAGAGGGGAAAACTAAGCTAGCCCAAGATCCAAAATAATAGAACTAAGATACAATCACAAGTATTTTTCATTTTACTTAAAATAATCCTAGCTTAGGAAGGCGTCACTCACATTTTAAATTGGCATCGTAAAATAAAAATAAAATATTTAATAAGAAAGAATAAGGAAAATCTTTTGGCCTAATAACAAAATTATGGGCCCATATTTAGAATGCAAAACCTACTAACTACACTATATTAAACTAGCCTGAGACTAGTGCGATGCCACGCAAAAAATCTAAAGTCTTGATATTAAGACGCAATGGAGTTTCACGACACGAATTGCTCCTCAAGCTAAGTTATCACAATCAGTTAATTTAAGCATTTTTTCCGTCCTAGAAATCAGTTCTCGTTGCTTCAATTGCTGTTTGAGGTTCAATAGGTTTACCTGAAAGTTTTAGGCGACCCCATATTCCCTAAGGAATTGGGGCCGGAGCGGAGCTCCAATACGTCCACACCTTTTAAAATCACATCTTGGAATACTTGGCTTCCCCACGCCGAGAAGGAACGCCACCGAAAATCAGTCCATGCGCATGCGCATCAATCATCTTCCACTGCTTCTAGCTCGCAGTGACGATATTCAGAACTAGTAAACAGTTGAAGGAGTACATACTGCCAACATAAAATCGGATAGAGTTATTGAAATATATGGCACTAATGTTCACCAGCACGAAATATGATTGGTAGAACTGTCCGTTGCGAACACAGGCGCTGATTGGCAACGAGAGTAGTTTGAATTTAAAAGTTCGAAGAGCGCCAGATTAAGGTAGTTAATTTCATAAATTTTGCCACATCACTCAATAATGACATATATTGCAAGGTCAATTGTTGGCTTCCGGAATAATTGAACCGGTCGACCTGAGTCATATAGTTCATGGGGAAGGTTTTTAATTCAGTCTATATATATCTTCTTTTGAAACTGGGAAACACAGGGGCGACCATTGGGCTCTGAACTGAGTCCGTGATGATGACCAAGGGACGACGAAGGACGGAGAAACCATGAGCAGATGTAATCGGCTCATAACAAAAGAAAACATCGTGTATGAAGTAGGTATATTAATTGCAATGGGAATATGTGTCCTTGGCACTGGGAGGACGTTGGATCGATGGGGGTCTACGTGGAACTTAAATTGCCTTGTGTTATATGAATGGGGTCTGTGCATACGTGTTTGGTGATAAAGTAAGTATCTGTATGGACTAGGGTCATGTGGATGTGACAGTGACACCTAGTTTCGAGTGTGGACTAACTAGATGCCCTGGTGTGTTTGGCGGTCGGGATTTCTGTGCCCTGGCGTCTATATCTCTGGGGACGTGTCAGCATTGCTAGACACGTATAGCCTCTTCGTGTGGCCGTGTAGCGTACCTCTACATGTGTTGCCTTTCACCTAAGTGTGCAAGTGTGGCCTATGGCGTGTCCTATATGGTAATGTCTGTTGTGGGATCTTGGAGTCCTGGGTTTGATATCCCCTTGCTCTCTTTCACTTTAGGTGTTGAAGGGGAGCAGTGTGATTGTGACGTAATCTAGCGTTTACGCTTCTTGGCTGCGTGTGGACGGGGTTTAGGAACTGTTTCCCGTGTATGATAAGGTTTCATCCGATGGATATGGACCGTGTCTTTAATAATCTTATGGTTATAACGGATATTGACAAGGTAGTTAAGATCTGAGATCTTTCTATGAACCCTGAATGGACCCGTCCATTTCGGAATTAGGAATTCTGACACGTTTTTCATACGTGCTGGGGACCAAATCATAATCATCTGACCGGGTTTGTAGTCTTGGTGTGTATGTTTCATATCATAAGTACATTTCTGCCTCTTTTGTGCAGCACGAATATTTTGTCGCGCTGTAACTCGTGCCGTGTGTAAATATTGTAGGCGTTCAGCGTTACTGGGGAGGGTATCATGTGGGATATATATATTGCCCACGGGACTTCGCGGATGATACCCGTGTAAAAGAAGTGCGGGGTGTATTTGGTCACCTGCGACACTGACGTGTTGTAACTAAAAGTTACTGCCTGTAGGTAATTGTCCCAGTCAGTACCTTCGTCATTAGTGAATCGAGCAATAGCGCCTCCTATGAATTTCTTCATAGCCACTGTTAAGCTATTGGTCTGGGGACTGAAACTGGTTGTAGTGTATGCTTTTATTTTAAGTATTGTAAGTAGCTGTGTTATGGTGTTCGATGTGAAAACTGTCCCTCTATCAGATAATAATGTGTGAAATGTACCGTATTTGGTGATAATTTCCAATAGGAATTCCGCGATCTGTTGAGCACTGGTTCTCGGGACTGCCTTAGTGATTATGTATCGTGTAAGGTACTCAGTCGCTACAAGTATATATTTATTACCTCTGTCGGACATGGTAATGGGCCCCTTAACGTCAATACCGATTCTATGGAATAGCTCACCTACTGGGATGGGATGGAATAAACCATGAGGTTTCCCGGGCCTGTTCTTATATCTTTGGCAGGTATGACATGTTTTGATAATTTCCTGGATGTCTTTCTTCACATTCTCCCAGTAATATGTAGTCCTAATCCTATGGTACGTCTTATGTACCCCGAAATGTGCGCCATTGATGTGGATTATGGTATTCGGTCATAATGTGATTATGCAGTGTTTTTGGAAGGGCGATCGGTGTGACGTCATGTGTGGCTGTGGCTTTGCATCTGAGTATGTCATCCCTATCGATAAAAATCGTCGGGATAGCCGGGCAGTTTTACTATCTACCTTGTCGAGGTTATCTAATGCTATCCTAATTTGGCCTAGCTGGGGATCGTTCAATTGCTCCTGTCGCATATCGAATTGTGTGATAGCATATGTGGGTAAAGTATCCCATACAAGGTCAATATCCTCCTCAGGCGGGTCGGGTACTGGTAATCTCGATAGTCCGTCCGCGTCGAGATGGGCACTACCCTTCTTGTGTTTCACATCAAACGTATAGTGATAGAGCCGGAATATAAATCTATTAAGCCGTGAATTGGGGTTCTTAAACTTGTCCCAATAAAGGAGGTCCGTAATTGGGGTGAAATGAATGCCGTATAAATACGTCCGGAAATAATTTACGGCCCAGGAAAATGCTAACATTTCCCTTTTCGTAGCAGAGTATCTGCTCTCGGCCGGTGTGAGTTTCCGGCTTGCAAAGGTTTTCGGGTGTTGTTTTTTTATCATGAGCCTCCTGTAACAGTGCTGCCCCTATGCCAAATTGGCTAGCGTCCACATGGACAAATGTGGGCCTGTCCTCCTGAAAGTGGTGGAGTAGTAAGCAAGTGTTTGAGGGTTTCGAAAGCCTCCCTGTGTGTGTCTGTAATTATAAAGGGTGTCTTCTCGTGCGTTAGTTCGGTTAGTGGGTTGTCTATATGGGCAAATCTATGGATGAACCGGCGATAATAGCGAGCCAGGCCCAGGAAATAACGAAGCTGCTTAATATTCTCCGGCATAGGAATATCTGTAATGGCGGAAACTTTTGCAGGGTCAGGTGTGATACCGTCTTTGCTAACAATATGGCCTAAAATGTGTACTTTCTGTTTCGCGAACTGACATTTGGCCGGTTTCAGTTTTAATTTCGCGCACCTAATCCTGTCGAAAGCTTCTTCTAAGTGCGATATATGCTCTTCGAACGTCTGGGAATATATCGTTATATCGTCTATGTATGTTAGGACAGAACGATATTTAAGCCCCGCGAATGCTTTATCTACAAGTTTTTGAAATGTTTGGCTGGCATTATTCAAACCCATCGGTAGAACGGCATAGGTGTACAGCCCGTTTTCGGTGACGAATGCCAGCTTGTGTCTATCAGGCTCATATATCGGTATCGTATAAAATCCGGAGTGACAATCTACTATGGAGAAGTACTTGGCCCCGCTGAGTGTTTCGAGATAAGTGTCCGTGCGTGGCAACGGGTAATTATCGCTCTTAATGAGTCTATTTAGTCGACGGTAATCGATGCAGAACCTGTGCGAACCATCTGCCTTTCGGGTAAGAATTACTGGGGCGCTGTAGTTGGACACTACAGGTGTGATGATGTTGGCATCTAACATCTCCTGAATTTGGGTCTCTATGGCCTGTCTCTCTTTAGCGCTAACCTTATAGGGCGCTTGGTGGACTGGAGTGTCACTAGTTAAGTCCACATGGTGTTGGATTAAATCAGTCACCTCGAGATCGACGAGTGAGTGAGCAAAAATGTCGCTGTACTCCTCTAATAGGTCTGTAAGTCTCTTGTTCTGCTCTGGGGTCAATGCCTGTGTGTCATCGGTGGCGCCTGTTGCCGTGTTGGCATCTGTGGGTGTTTGCGGAGGTATTGCGACCAACGGAGAGACCTGGTGCGCGCGTGTCTCGCTGCGCTCGCGGATTGTATGTGTTCCGCGCGTATGTTACCGGATGTGTGGTTATTAGGTCCCCGTTTACCAGGCGTATTTCGTTGGTGACGAAACTAATGTTCGCATCGAACTTAGCAAGGAAGTTCGTACTGATTATTCCTGGTACCGATAGATCCTTTATAACAAACATAGGATGGCTGACTTCAAATGAGCCTATTTGAATCAGTGTGTCTGCTATTCCTAAATAGCTACTGCTCTGCGAGTTAGCAGCTACGAGCCGAGTGTTATTAGGCACCCTGTGTATATGCTCGTTGGTGATATACCTATAGCTGATACAGCATATAGCCGATCCGGTATCGAGTAGCATGTGGACCATGTACCCATTAACGTTGGCGGGTATTGATAACGCCGTGATATTGTTCCCATCATGTGCCATATGCATATTGTTGAGGGCATATGTTATTGAAGGTGATGTGGAACTTTGCGTCTGGGAATTGTGTCTGTCTCAATGTATTGCGGACTGAATCATTGTATGCGCTGCCAATCTGGCGTTTTCGCTGATGGAGCGTTGAGCGGCGGGCTGTGTGCTGTAACGGATACGCTTGGCTGCGTCAGGCAAAACTTGGAACTGTGATTCAGCTTTGTCCTGCTCAACTGCTATGTGTACTGAACTAAGTTTTCTCTTAGGCTGCCGCTGAACTGAAAAATATTCGTTACGCTTTCTAGTGTGGCGGGTATGAGTTCGCATCTGGCTTTCTGTGGTGTCACATTAGTCGCTTGAGCGGCGATGCACGTTATCGGCTTGGCCGCGCCCGGTTTAGTGGACGGTGCGCTTGTACACGCGGGCTGAACTAATGTGGGTTTAATTTCAGTACGTGGCCTATTTGCGCCCGGCATGTTAATGTCCTTAGGGGATGTGACTTCGCCACCGGTTCTCTGTTCGAGCGGGCCAGTTTCTTTCCTACTTTGGGGGAGGAGGAGGGTTCAGCCTTGTTGGCGTGTTTGGGGTTAGAGGGCTGTAATGTCTCGCATTTGGATTTCCCGTGAATAATAAGTGGATGTGTGTATTGAATCCTGACGTGGAAAGGGTGGGACTCATCCTATCCATCGTGTATACATGGATGTTATGGTGGATTATCTGCGCTAATGCGGCAACCTCAGTCGCCCCTGCATACGTGCCTTCTCTATTCATGCACTCCCCGTATGCACATTTGTTAGGGAATAATGCGTCGTTCCCGTCCGCAAGGAAATACCTGTATTCGTCCCAGTGGGACAAAATGTATATGACCATCCGAGTTCGAAGGTCCTTGTGTCGATCCTCATCATGATGGATCAGAAAGCTGACTGCTCGAAACAAACAGTTTCCGTCACCTTTGACATTGTGTACCTGCAGATCCAATCGGGGAGGGGTGTCCTGCAGTGTGTTTGTACAGGGTGACGTGGGGTAAATTTTCAATTTGCTGGGTCGCATATGATAATCTCTATGCGGGGGCTGGTCACCCTGTTGGATGCTCCCAGGTGTTTGCCGAAGAGGGGTGTCTGTTTGGGGTGTTACATTGCGTTTCGAAGATTGTGGGGGAGGGTTTTCGATTTGTTAGGTGTTTTCCCTCCCCACCTTAGTAGTTTTTTGGCTGTGTATTTCCTCGCCTTTCTGGATACCGTGGCTGTCCCCTGGGCGCATTGCCTCGCCAATTGTCTGGCTGGGTTTCGTATGCGGGCGTGGGTAATAATACCCTTCTTTTCTGTTGGGGGGAGTACCGTCCTGATCCCCGCGGAGGGTGGCGGGAAGTGGGTAGTCCTCCGGTCCCCGTTCGCGTTGGACAGGGGTGTATTGAGTGTGCTGTGGGGGAGATCCTTTATAATTAGGACCATTTCTGTTATATTGTGGGGGATTATTTGGCCTATGGTATGGGGGAGTATACGCTTGGCGTACGTACCCACCATGTGGTTCGCTACGCCGTGGTGGATCGTCCCTATATTGTGGAGGACGGTTTGCTGGGCGACCTGGGGGTGGATTTCTGCGTGGGCGTATATCCTCTCTATACTGTGGGGGAGGCAGTGTCTGCCTAAAGGGAGGTGAGTCGTTTCGCCGTGGCACATCCTCCCGGTTTTGTGAATAGTAGTTCGCTTGTCTCACGGGGGTGAATTATGCCAACCGGGGTAGATAGGTCTACGCTCTGATCATTACCCTCTCCGTAATCCTCCTGTTCGTCACTATGTGGCGATCGCCACCCATCATCTGGATCATCCCTATGTGGTCGTCGCTTTGTACTAGTGTGGATAGCAGTTATTTGCAATTCCTGCATTTGTTGTGTTAAATCGTGTATCTGTTGATGCAGGTCAGTGTTATCCGTGCGGATGTGTTGATCAACCGCTTTCTGTGTGATTTTGTTCCCTTCCTCTATAAATTTAATGTTCTCCTGGAGGTCTAACACTGTATGACTGCGTAGGGTGCATAACTTATCTACCAGTGACGGCCTAAGTCCCTGCATAAGGAGACGAATCTTTTGTCTGTCCGGCATCGCCCTATTGTATTTGTCGCACATCAAGAGCTTGGCATTTGTATAAGCCTGTGCGGTTTCTGTGGGACCCTGAGTCCGCTCCCTGATGCGGTCGTACAAATCTTCCTCATCAGGTGTGAGCTGAAATTCGTGTATGAGGGCTGCGGATAGCTCTTGCCAAGTGGCATTAGCTAACGTGGTCTCGTTCAGTTCGAACCATGTTAGTGCTGATTTGGCAAGGTAGGCCGGTAAGAGACGTTTCTTATCGTCATCTGACCACCTATTACTCTTGGCCGTTCTATTGAACGCCGTTATATATTCCTCGGGATCCTGTTTGTCCCCTGAATCCCTTGTGGGTTGGATTATGGGGTACTTGGCTGGCATGGCCATGGTTTCGCTGTATGAAGTCTCGGGGTTGCTTAAGGGGGTGGGATCGTATGGGCTATCCAGGCTATCGTTGTGTGCTGAGGCGTTGGCCTGTTCGTGGTTATGTGAGATGTTAGCTGGTTCCAAATGTGTGAGATGTGAACGCCTATCCTGCGAGGTCCCCGGTTCGTTGGGGGTAGATTGTGGCACGTCGTGTGGGTTAAATGGTTCAGTTCCGTGAATGTTATCCAGGGATAAATTATGGTCAATTTGGGCCGTCTGTATCGTGGAAAGGGCTTGACTGATATTATGTTTTAGCGCCGCACTTGTGGTCTGAATATCCGCGATGAGGACTGTACTTTCTGCGTCCCGCGCAATTTCCTCTAACTGTTGGATAAGTGTATGTAATTTGTTATAAGACTCTTGCGTGTCGATTAATTGTTGTAGTACAGTATGGGGTAATGTGGGGGTTAGGTCCTCGCTAGTATGACTATCTGAGGATGATTGTCGAGCGTTTTGTGCCTGTGCCCTAGTGAGGGGGGGAGGGGGGGGGGTATGTGTGGAACTGCGTTAGGGTACTTCAATCTGAGCTCCGTTTTCAAGCTCGGCAAGCAATTGACCTGCGTTGTGTTCAGTTATTAAGTCTGCGTTTCGAACACGGATACTAGGACGAAAGGGTTTTGTACTAGCGGCCAGGTAATGGGCTGTGTCCCTGATCTTGCGCCTAACCTTATTCTGGGGAGTTAGCATTAATGTATGTAATGTGTTAGTCTATGGGGCGGGTAATTAAATAATAGAATCGCCTATCTACTATGTGGAATGTGCGTATCTTTCTATGGGGGGAGGGTGCAAATGGTTGATTCCTGTATAAGGGTTCTTGTCAAACCCTATGTCTGTATGGGGGGTTGGGTGGGTAATTAATAATAAGAATGTACTGGCACTATTAACTCTGTAGCGTACTCTGAAAAAAAAAAAAAACAGACCTGGGGGGTTTTGTGGCGTTTGCTTGGCTAGTAAAAGGTAAGTCGTGATCTTCCTCAGAAACATGTTGTTTGTGACCCTTTAGACAATGTCGCGGTACTCATCGCCTCTACCAATTGTAGGGGTCATAAGTGTGAGCCCTCTACAATGTTGTGTTAAAGGGGATGAGATGTAGGAATCTGGGGTATGTTTGGGATTCGAATGTAGGGTGTGTAGGCGATTGAGCTGTCCGGGGGCGTGCATGTAGCTCTATGGATGAGCTTCCCGATAGTTCAGATTGACGGGATAGCCCGGGGGTGCGTTTATGGGGAAAGGGTGAGTTTACTGGATAGTGGCTTAAAGTACCACGGCGCTGCTCAACTTGCAGACGGTGCGTAAAACTGGGAATGGCGGAGCGAGCCCGCTGACGTGAGCTCTCGAGCAGAGCGCTAATCGGTGACTCAGCTAGAGCCTTAAAACAATTAAACAATCAACACATGCAGATCCTACTTGGATAAGGTCATAGGGGTAGGATCTAATTAGCTAACCAAATAATCTATAAGACCAGTGCTAGTTAATAATGATTTTAATGAATACCTCTATGAAGAGGTGTGAATGTTTCTCAGAGCAGCTTTGTGCAAACATATGTGTCACAGTCAGGGTTGGCAAAATAACAGTTTTTAATAAAACAATAACACGTTTTTGTTTTGTTTTAAACAGTTTTTTTTTAAATTCTGAACATGTTTTAAACAGTGTAATAAAATGCTGTATTTTTAATACTTAAATATAAATACTTTAGAGATCATCTTGACCATAGTTGTATGGTAAGTAATAGACCAATGTTTACAACTAAACTCAGCCAGCAGAGAAATTTAGTTACCAGCTGGGATTTTTTTCCCTACAACTTATGGTTGGCTGTTTGCATTAGGTTATGTTTGAATGGTGGTGTATTCTACTTTTTTGTGTTCTGTTAATTGCTGTGTAGAAAGTGTTTACTTAGCAGTATAATCAGCGTATTGCAGTTATGAGTTCATCTGGCAGAAGAAAAGATCCTGTATGGCAACATTTTATTGAATGCAAAAGTTCTAAGGGTAAAACTTAAGACTGCATCAGTCTCATTAGATAAGATGCAGCGTGATGACTGTACCATTGGGGAAGCAGTAGAGGTTTGTCTTGATCTGCTCAATTTTTTCAAAAATGAAAACAATCCCAGTGACTTAAAGAAAATCAAGAAACGATTTAACACCGCTGTAACTGATACCCATCTCCTTGCCAATCTCCTGGATCCACACTATCAAGGACAGACACTGAGTGAAGAACAATATCCTTCTGCTATGGAGTATGTTGAAGCTTACCACCCAGATGCAATGCCTGACCTAATTAAGTACAAAGCAAAATATTCACCCTTCAAGGAATACCTGTTTGGTCCTGCAATACTAAAATAATGTACAGCCTCCCAGGGGTATGCACCCCTTGGAGACCATCCCCCCATCATCTGGCTAAATCTCCTAACTGGCAACCCTTGGAAAGCCAGACCAACATCCATTAATACCACAAGGACAGCTTGCCACTCTAGAAAACAGCTCAGTCCTTGCACAATTGTTACACACAGTGACATATTATAAACTGGGGCAGCTATGCCAACACATTGCTGACAGCATAGCGCCGAAGGGTATAAGAAGGCGTCGTAATCAGGTCAAGGGATCTCTCCATTATCAGTGCTTCAACGTTACGGCCGAAGGCTACGCTGGTGTCATCAGAGGTGAGTCAGTCGTGTTCAGAGTTCCTACTTTTGTAACCTTAATCCACAGCTTGTACTTGAACATTGTTACATTCCCTACAAGGGACTCATACTATAACATCACAGACCAATAAACACTTGGTCAACACTCTACACTCGCCTTACTGTTTATACGCCTCTTTACATCCCAACGCCCTTCCTTATTCCCGTCACGGTTAGACGTGACATACGGTAGTCTGATAGTGCTAGCTCAGATATCATTGTGTTCCTCGCGGCGGCCCGGCTGCCAGAGAGCAGCGCGTGCTACTTAGCTGATACGAGCAGATTCAGTTACATAATAAGCAGTCAGCTGAGCGACCAGCGCAGTGACCCTTGCATTGAGTCACATCCCCTAAAACACTACTACATTATTTATAGGAGCGCCCCCTAGTTCCTAACACACCACAACACTCTACACTGGTCAGCTTACCCTGCCAAAGGAAGCTACCCCTTTTAGGCACAGCTCTATAAATTAACACAATAACTCTTTCCTTTTAGATCCTACCACCCCCAAATGAGGGATCTAAAACACTGGTGGAGGCGGGGTACTACGCATAGAGAACGGGACTCAACCAACGAGCCCTCGTAGTTAAAACGACCCCTTCCGTACCGCAAAAAAGCCAAGCAAATAGTGAAAATTTTTTCCCCAGACAAAAAACACCATTTTTGCTCCAAACTAGCTACACAGGAGAAATTCTTAGTAAAACAACCCCAGTCAAAGTCATTTTTTTTCTTTTCTCAACACATATATGAAGATGTATGCGCCCGCACGAAAGGCCATGCTGAGGAACATCCATTGGGAGCGTTCAGAGGAAAAACTCAAGAACCACTCAAACGACATCTCTGTAGACGCATTAGCCCAGCAATTTGCGAAAACGTCTCTCTCAGCATGTACCGCAACACAAGGGCGGGAGTCTACCATGGCCACAGGCCGAAAGACGGATAGACCACCCTCCAGTACAATGCGGGGACACACACACACATGCCACCAATTCCCGGAACCGGCCCGGAAGCCTAACAAAACAGAGAAAAGGCGAAGCCGGGGACATATCCCTCCCACACCAATACAGGGAAGAACGGGGCTACCCACCCCGACGCCACGTCAAACAACAGACAAACAAACAACAGGGGGGGACAAGGGAAGACACAGGAGGGAAGAACGAGCGAGAGCCTACAGACAAACACACTACCGGGATTATAGAGACCCAACTAGACCGACAGAAGGAGCACATGCTCCGATAAGGGATGAAACCCGCGATCGTCGGCGAAACGAACATAACATTTGGACATCCACGCTACAACATCACGATAGGGCATATAGGTACACTAGGCACACGGACCTGGCTAAGCATGCAATGGCTAATTCAGCGCCAGGGCCACGAGTGCAAGTGCAGACGTGGACACATACCGAGATTCACACCCGGTACACGTACACGACCACACACAGTTGGTAGGGCCACCAGCCCAGCCGAGAGAGGACATAAGCGTAGATACGCTAACTCAACAATTTGCGAGGATGTCCCTCTCGCCAGGTACTGCCACACATGGGAAGGAGGTCACCATGGCCACAGTCCAGGAGACGGCCAGGTTAGGCTCCAATAGGCTACAAATACAAGGTTACATAAACACATGTCCTTCAGCTCCGGATCGGAAGGCAATTTTGCCAAACCAAGGGGCAGAGCCTAGAACAACCCCCTCGGAACAAAGGGACGAGAGGGAGTTGAAGCCAGGACTCTCAAACACACATAGCATGACAGGGAGACAACGGGACGTAACGACGTCATGGGCAGACGACATAGAACCCGTCCCACTACCCATAAAGCCTACATACACCCACACAGATAGGCTAACGCAACGGCAGGAGTCTGCCGTGGCCACAGGCCGAAAAGCGGTCAGGTTACACGCCACCACATTGCTAGGCCAGACACAAGCAATTAAGCGACCTTTTCCGCCAGTTCAAAGGGCAAATTTGCCAGAACGAAGGCGAACACCGGTATTAGTCCCTCAGGATGCACGATACACGCACGCACATTGGGACCAGACACTACCACACAGTACGACAATACACCATCCATCAGCACAAACATAACCTGCACATTTTTTTTCTTTCTCTATCTGCCTTCTTTCATGTATAGGCAGTGCAACTTGGCTAGATCAGAAGTGCATGATTCAAAATCCTTGTTTTTTTGTTCACCCCTGACATTTTTTCTCTCAGGCCATCAATGATTATTGGTCGGAGTGGTTATCACCACAAATTGAATAACGTAAAGTTTCTAATATCCAAAACCAAGTAGAAGCCCATCAGGTGAGCTACGCGGCTTAAAGCCGGAAAGGGATATTTTGAACATAGCTTAAGCATCAAATCACAGTATAGAGCTTAAGCGAGTCTTTCTAAGCAGAAATGACTAAATGTTCTACGTTCCGGTTCAACAGTTGGATAGATTCTCTTGCAGCGGGCAAAAGCCATAAGCGTGGCAAGAATTAAGAATCGCAAACTAGTTTTCAAAAATGTTGGTGAGGTGTGTTTTAACCAACTGAAAAGCCCAATTGCACACCGGGGCAAGACACTGTCATTTTGTTGAGTTATGCCGGAACATTTAGCACAATTTGTGTATAAATATATAATGGCTCAACGGACAATACATATTTTACTTTTGAAAAATATATATTCAATGCCAAGGTAAGGTTATAATTGCTTTGGAGTGGAGTTTCGACTCCCATAGTGCACTGGCTTTGCTCGTGACGTGGATACACATGTATCAAATACGTCTTGCAATGGCCTTCCCAATGTGTACTAGACAGTGTCGGTAGATTCCCCTGAGATGTAACCAGATTACTATAGTGCTAACGTCACCTACTAGGTGAATAGTACGATCGGGACCTACTTACCATTTTCAAGCATTTTTTTTCATAGTGGTTACGACACAATTTTGGCAGACTATCGCCATCGGGCAACCCGCTTTAATCAACATAAAGCAGGGTGCTAACGAGATACAGCATAATCTTTCTATTATTTTCTTTCAAAGTGCTCTCTTAATTCAGAGCGGGGCTAACATTTTTTTTTTTGCCTCACGCATTCGGCCCGAGAAAGGTAGGTGGCCAAGTTAAACTATATATATATTTAATACATAGGCATCCGTTACACATAACACTGCCTCTAACATGACTTTTTCTCACCGGCACATAGTCACTAAACACGCGACTAGCGCCCCGGAGACACTCGCGTACAACGACATTTTGTACCACGGATAGGAATATACCTGAACCCCGATACAGTTAACGCAAAATTTGGGGACACACATGTAGTTATTGAGAGGTTCTTTTGTATGGCGGACCGCCCCACTCACAATTACAGAGATAGCATTCAGACCGAGAGACACAAACATACAGTCACAGAGCATTGTCAAGCATGTAACAAGATAATGCACACGTGAATGAAATTGGACACTATCGAGAAGCGATAAGGCGCGCAGGGCTGGTTGACCTTCACGCACACAGACGAACTAAGCCTGTTCCAAGTGGACAGGAACAAACACATCATTCACGCCCGATTTAGAGACCCTATATCTTCCAAAATTACACTACGAGGGGAAATCAAAAACATACAAACTCTACACAGGTATGCATGCTTTCATTTGCGCATTGCACATACACGGGAACGTGCCATAATATATGTGGCACGGAAATGATCACACCAAATCTTTACAGGCAACCGGCTCCGAACCCATGACCACACACAACACGCTCGTACCAAAAACTAACTAAACAACGGTATTTTTGGTACGAGAAACACAATCAAAATACACACAGAATGCGCACAAGACATGAACAACGCAGACATATAACACAGAGAATGACATAAGGTCACGGGTCTGAGTCCCAGTAAAAATTAGACACAAGGGAAAGCAGTTATACAGGCTTCCAACCACACCGAAATTGGCCCATACAAATGCATGAACAGGGAATACTACATTTCCTCCCACCAAAAGCCAGACATAAAATTTCGAATTACACCAGACATAGAGAATACATTTCCCAAACACAGGTAGGAAAATTTCGCAAGACACAAGTCTTAGGAAACAATGGCCACACAACGTCATTACCTAACTAGGATGAATTGCTACATTAGTCCGCTAGGAATCTAAAACAATGACCACACTTGCATACGTGCAGAAAAGCACTTGCCGGCGGATGACAAACAATAACATCCCAGCCTGACATTACACATACCAACTGCTGACTTGCAGACTAGGCATACTGCAATACTGCTCATGACAGGGCACTATTGTTTACCGGCATTGACAATGAAATCAAAAACGCAAAACAATCATAACAACATACATTTTTTTTATTACACCGCAAAAGCACTTGGCAATGGACAAGACGTTGACAGGCCACGGGCGCCTCCCGCCCATACATGCGATACATATTACGACTTAGCCTGCAACAGACCAACCGTCCGCGTGGTGTAGCGGAACATAGTCACACACACGCACATGCACTCAACAATTAGGAGCAAACACAGACAAGATCTCCCCCCTAATAACTTCTTTTATCGATCGTAAGGTATAGGAGTCATTACAGATGACTAGGACATAGCCAGTCGCACTACGACCACTGGCCACATTTACACTACAAATGGCAGACCAGATTAGGTCGTGAAGCTTTACTATCCCAAGGCGCGGATAGAAAGCAAGCATGGACCTAGGGAGGATGACAAACCATAGGTGGATAATCCGAGAGGGATTACCGACATACTACAGCAAGCTACCATGGTTAATACCCAATTCCCTTCCAATAACCCTCTCACGTCCAACATAAACCAACGCAGACATATGAACACGATCAAAACAGCCACACTACATTACAGAGTACACACAAGGGGTTGATGGACTTCATGCGTCTAAAGAGCAGGCACGCTACGCCTTGGACCACGATGCTACCACCTGAGTATTAGGGGTGGGTCGGCAAAAATTAAGTAAGCATAATGCGCATCTCCAAATGAGAGATGAGGCCATAGATATATATTAACCATTCTTTATTAATTAAACACGCCCGCATGACAGGAATATATTGGTATTATGCCCCACCCTACACCTATCCGTACATGAAGGCAGACGCCTCATATCCAGGCACATGCATGACTATCCCGTCCATTCACCCGGGATATTAATATCAAACCTGCATGAAATTTTCGTATCTTTGCAATCCCGCCGGGAATTGCCTCCCCAGTCCACTCACTATAGGAGCATCCCAGCGGCATCACCGGTTCCAGGCCACCACTAACGTGGAACCCAAAGGTGCGCAACCCCTTCCTACCATACTTTAAGCCCACTCAACAAATAACTACCCCCAGATCATAATAACAGGGTACCTGACGCCACAGACCCTACTAACACCTCCATTAAGGTAAAGAAAGCATTATTGCTGGAAAGCTGACGTAGCAATGGTAGACCAGAAGTAGTCTATGTACTTAGAAGATCTACAACCCCACAACACTGGAAATATTTTACATTTTACACAGAGATTAAACTGTTTACACAGATTACGCTACATTTTTTTTTTGCAAAGGAATCTGATACGCTCTGATTGATGACAACGGCGTAAGCCGAAGGTCGGAGGGACCACACTGGAGCAGAGCTGGGGAAGGTGATGTGGACCCTTACCCCAGTTGGCTCGACAGCGCAGCGACCTCACTTAACTTAACGACTAGACTAAACAGACGAACCACGTAAGGTCAAAGCATTCGTGACCTAGCACGGGCAAACATCGAGATCTAGGGGTGCATATAGCTTATCCCCCTTGTCGGAGAAGGTTACACCCACTATGTGCCACGGTCATCGAAGCCAAGACCTGCAGGGAGACTTTCTGAGAATGGCGGGAGAAATAGCTCACTCCGCGCCGGACTCGGAAGCTATCCCTAGAGACGACCCCATTATGACTAGACTTCTAGTTAAGTTTAAATTTAAGTAGGCACGGCTTCCATAGCGGGAAGCAAAACTCCTATGCGTTGGAGTGAAATGTTACTCCGAAATACATAATACTACGGCCGACAATGGCGAAGAGATTCCTACAATGCGAAAAGCATACTACTACGGCCGATATAGGCGAATATTAATGCGACAAGCATACTACTACGGCCGATACAGGCGAAGATTACTGCGAAAAGCAGATTGCGATTGCCGACAAAGGCGAAGAGAATATTATGCCATTGGACGACAATGTCCAATGCCCACATAAATGGCGATGCATCGGGCAGCCAATGGGCATTAAGAGAGGGGCATTGCGGGCACCTCATAGGAGCCAAAGTGGGCGGCTCAACTACGACTACACACGCAATGGCAACGGCAAAGAAATGATAAGTACAGCAGGCGAAACGGTTTGCTTAGTGGCACCGTAAGCCGCCTGTGACTAGATTAGTACTAGTAATAGACGTCGACACCTAGAATTAAGGGAACGGAATCCAGCGATCCTAGAGACAACCGGTGTTTCTAGGACTCGTGCGGGTGGTGTCCTGGGGAAGTAAATTGCCCCAGGCGATCGTTCTAGGCCAAATTTAGCTGTAAGACGGTTGCATTTGACACGCAACCTAGGATTAAGCAAATTTATTCACCGCTGTTGCCAGGTATGGCACAGCACATTTCGGCAGTAGATTAAGGCAACCCTTTCGGCTTAGAAATAGCATTTTTTTTATTAGACCATAATTAAGATAGATAGCACTAAGTAACGCCGTTCGGCGCCTGATGACCCAGAAACCCGGCATCAGGGTAAGTCCGACAACTCATGATAAGTCATGATAATTCGTCGTAAGATAGCATAAGCCTACATTCAAGGCAAATTTTTTTTATTATATATATATAGATTACAGTAGAATATCTCGGCACTCGGTGACTAAAAATCCGTTACCGAGGTAAGCCCGACCATACTTAGGATAAACTAAACTAACATAGGCTAACCTAGATTAAGTTAGACTTAAGTGGCAACATAATTGATTTTATATAATATGCGCAGCGATGGAACTGCTATATGTATTAATACACTCTATTTGCAGGAAAGCAAGGAAGCGATTGAATGTACATGTTTCCGGATATATGGCCATTAACACATTTTTGTTTTGCAGATAACGAGGATTATACACAAACCTGTTGTATATATATATATATCCCAACAACAACAAAAAATACCACACGTTCTTGTACAGACACATACACCCTTTTTTAATTTCCGTTGCACCTCCTCAAGGTGACAGCGTAGCGACCACCGAAGCACAGTATCCGTGGGATACTGGGCATCGATGAGCGCCGAAAACCAGATAACACGCAAATAAGGCGTGACTTCGGCGTCTAAGGGCGGCACAAATATTGTAAGGACCGAACCTTCGACGCCAAGGTGGAATTTCCCAACCCACGACGGGAAAACCACTAGGACATAAGCTCAATGGAGAAGGAATTAGCGGCCTAGCCACTAAACTACGATAAAATGGCTGAGTGGAAAATGGCCAGGAAAGAATCAGCGAATGGTATACAAAGGTCAGGTAAAGAGCTCTACGAAATGAAAGGTACCAGGCTCATGAGCAAACCGGTTTAATAATAAGATTCTTATTTTTATATATACATTTTATCATGCTTGTAAATTAAAGGTTTATATATACATTTTATCATGCTTGTAAATTAGAGGTTTATATATACATTATATCATGCTTGTAAATTAAAGGTTTATATACACATTATATCATGCTTGTAAATTAAAGGTTTATATATATAAAATAGCATGCTTGTAAAGTACATGGCAACAATATGTCACGCCACTCAACACTGCCATAATGGCAACACTGGATATACGGTTTTGTTTTTTCCTTTCTACTCTACTAACGCACAAATTTGTCAGGGTGTTCCGTTTTTTCCCAAACAAATAAATACTTTGAATATTTCCCTTAAATTATACCCTGGAACACCCATTTTTTTTCTATTCTCTTCTATCTTTCTCTTCGCAGGGAGCACTTTTTCCCCAATATAAAGCCAGACGGCACAATTCCTCGTCTAGCTGGGTTTTTCCTCCCTGCACAACTATGTAACTATCAAAACCATGTTTTTTTTCTTTTTTGAAACTAGCAATATGCCAGCAATAGCAAGGGCAATTTTTTTTTCCATGTCAAATTTCTTTTAATGTCAAATTTTTCTCAAATGTCAATTCCTTTCAATGTCAATTTTTTTCGCGATGTCAAATTTTTCGCAATGGCAATTTTTTTTGTTTTGTTAATTTCCATTTTCACAATGCCAATATCAGTGTATACATATATCTGTACATCCCATAACCCTCCCCTCTGAACACGAGCTGATATCACACCTACACTTCACATCACCCATTCTACACGACAACGAGGAAGACACCGCCAGACGATACGAGGGGGCCTCACGAACGACTTCATCAGCATCCCAACCTCCAGTTCCGTTCCCGTTCGCGAGGACGCGAACAAATGAAGGAAGACGCTTGTACAGCCTCCCAGGGGTATGCACCCCTTGGAGACCATCCCCCCATCATCTGGCTAAATCTCCTAACTGGCAACCCTTGGAAAGCCAGACCAACATCCATTAATACCACAAGGACAGCTTGCCACTCTAGAAAACAGCTCAGTCCTTGCACAATTGTTACACACAGTGACATATTATAAACTGGGGCAGCTATGCCAACACATTGCTGACAGCATAGCGCCGAAGGGTATAAGAAGGCGTCGTAATCAGGTCAAGGGATCTCTCCATTATCAGTGCTTCAACGTTACGGCCGAAGGCTACGCTGGTGTCATCAGAGGTGAGTCAGTCGTGTTCAGAGTTCCTACTTTTGTAACCTTAATCCACAGCTTGTACTTGAACATTGTTACATTCCCTACAAGGGACTCATACTATAACATCACAGACCAATAAACACTTGGTCAACACTCTACACTCGCCTTACTGTTTATACGCCTCTTTACATCCCAACGCCCTTCCTTATTCCCGTCACGGTTAGACGTGACATACGGTAGTCTGATAGTGCTAGCTCAGATATCATTGTGTTCCTCGCGGCGGCCCGGCTGCCAGAGAGCAGCGCGTGCTACTTAGCTGATACGAGCAGATTCAGTTACATAATAAGCAGTCAGCTGAGCGACCAGCGCAGTGACCCTTGCATTGAGTCACATCCCCTAAAACACTACTACATTATTTATAGGAGCGCCCCCTAGTTCCTAACACACCACAACACTCTACACTGGTCAGCTTACCCTGCCAAAGGAAGCTACCCCTTTTAGGCACAGCTCTATAAATTAACACAATAACTCTTTCCTTTTAGATCCTACCACCCCCAAATAAGGGATCTAAAACAATAAATTAAACCCCTGACATGGTGGGTGGCACTGCAGAATAACATTCATCACACAACTTCAGGCCTAGCACATCAGCTGCATAGTGCAGTTGCTTCATCAGCTGGGATAGAACGTCTTTTCTCCACTTTTGGGTTTGTGCATAGCAAAGTCAGGAATAGGTTAGGGACTGAGAAGGCTGCCAAACTAGTTTGTGTTTTTCGTGAACTCAACAAGAAACCTGTTGAATAAAGACAAAGTGGCAGTGACATTTGGATTTATCATATTTTAAATACATCCCTATATTTTCTGATGGATATTCGCTTGCAAAAATTTTTAACAAGGACATCAAAACCATTACAAAATCACTCTATAAACTTTATATTATGACGTAAAACCTTCAGTAGAAGGCAGAGAAGACCACTGTACTCTACTGTATTGCAAAATGATTAATTAAAAATATGAAAAAAAAACTTATAAAGAAACATATTTTAGACGGTTGTTTGAAGAATTGAGTTTAAAACTAATTTAAAACAATGTGCATTGTTTTAAACACGCTGTTTAAAACATATTGTTTTAAACATGCCAACCCTGGTCACAGTACAAGTTAAGGGGTGGGAAGTGTGGAGATGTCTGTATGAGGTGTGATACTCGCTAATACACTCACCGGAATGGCAGCACGATGAGAGGTTCCACCTTCAGAGCTTCAGCACTACAGTCGTCCTCTTCGTATCGTCATGCTGGTTCTTATATGTTTTCGAGGTGCTACATTTGCGTAATTGCACATTCCAGTCCGGTCGGCACACCTAGGGGGTCAACGGGGGTCGACAGGAAGCTCACCGAGGTCGATGTAGCTCTTAGGCTGTGTAGAATGTGTTTGGGGAATATGTGAATACTTGGGCGTGAATTATGGGCTGGTGGTTGTTTCCACCCCTGGGGTTGTAAATAGGGGATGTATCCTACGGAAGTATGGCAAATAGCTAAAGATATTTCAGATCTTAATAAAAGCAACACATGGGAAAATATTTCGATAAAGATCAATAACAATGTTGTTAATGCACCGTTACAAGTAGGAACAGCATTCAATGATTATTTCATTCAGCCACCCGTTAGGAACAGTGGGTAGATTATTGGCTGAGGAATAACCTAACCACCAAGGGAAGATGATTGAGAAAAGGAGGTAGGTTTCGGACTGGAGAAAAAGTATAGAAAAATAGGAGGAGAGTCCCACAAAAGTTATGAATTTAACTTTAAATGCACTTAAGAGGCGGTTGCCACCGCAAATCCGCTCTCTGATACCTAAAGTGGGTAAGGACCTGGTCGAAGCTGACGGGAACCGCAGCTAGGACTTGGGCGGTTTGCCAGAGAAAGGCTTTAGCGTATTCCCTCTCAAGCATGCATATGCCTACTATGGGGAAGGGTGATGGTCTGGCAAGACTGAGAGTAACAGATTTATTGTATGTCTGTTCAAAGAAATTCGTTTTTGCAAAGTAATTCGAAAAATGTCAATAATTTGAATCAAGTTTGGTATTTCCAGTTTTCGAAGTTATAGAGTTCCTGAAAAAGCGACCAAGTGCTTCCAGGAAGGATAGTGATAAAAAATTATACCTTGGGGAGTAATTTTGGTAAGTGAACTAATGGTTGCATTTGGAAATGGCTAAGCTTTTACTCAGCAAGGAGCCGGCTAAAAGTTTAGACAAAGAGAAACACTTATCTTTTGGAAAACCAACCATAAGTTTTCGGAGAGGATCTCCACAAGCAGGTAGCTGGCGTAGCGAGCTTTACTTGCCTTACTGGCCAGTTAGAATTAGCTATTAAAGCTAAGAGAAACTTTAACGAGATTACCACTAAGAGTTCTTGCTCAAATGCAACGAGTGGTGTAAGCCCTATTAATAGATTTAATGGCATTGAGTAGGGAGAGCCAAGGAAGACAGGATCTTGCCTAACCGTTGTATTAGAGAAATGATAAATCCAAAAACAAATATTTAATTTATTTAACAAGGCAAAAGAGTCTAATAAATTTGACAAGTATATAGTTTCAATTTTTAGTAACAATTTGGGGTCGCAGACCTCCTAACATTTAAAGTTTGCTCCAGGCAATTAACAATTCTTTAGGTTTCAAACCTTATATATGTACTAAAATCTTTGTAAGATTTGAAAAAGACAAAGGAAGTGATTCAAGTTTAAACATTAAATTGAGTACAAGGAGTGTACTTTAAGAAATTTCCAGGTAACTATATTAAAAAAAGTTACAACTTCGAAAATAACAAAAAAGAAAGCGGGTAGAATGAAGGAGAAGTTCCTATAACTTCTTATATTTATACAGAATTACTGTTGGTTAAGATACAAATAAGGGCAGGTCACTTACTGTGAAACCTGAAGAGAGAATCAAAAGGAAGGTTCTCGACCTCCTATGTTTAAGTAGGAATCACGAGCCAAATGGGGCAGTTTCCATTTCGTGAGACCTAGAAATAACTCACTCAAGAGTTGAAAGAATTGTTTTCCCTGATTATAAGGTAGAAACAATGTAAGCTTGAACCGTGTATAAAACACGTAGTTATACAGAAATTAATTAATGATAAAAAAGCAAGATGGAAGGGCACTTCGTTAGAGTGACACCTTATTGGAAATGATCCGGAGTTTCAATTTTATTAATATGGTTTGTTAGTAGAAGGTTGAGGAAAGATCAATTGGGATTTAGGATCAATGTTCATGGCCTTATTTAATGTAAACGGACGATCGCGACGCGGTAGAAAAGTTGAACAAGCACTAGTTATCACTATAGTCTTTTGAATAGATGAAAAATTCACTGTAGTAACACGAAAGTTTATGGCAAAGAAAGTCTATTGCTCGAGAAAGTTGAGGATTACAATTAAATGCGCCATAGAACATTCCAACGGTGGAAGAAAATTCGCTATTGAGCTTTAATTCAGAGGTGAGATTCTTCAATTTTAAATAGTATTCTCACAAGTGAGTGAAAAATACATGACGGCAGGACTTGTAGATAAAGTACAGGATCTGGAAGGTTCCAGAACGATCTTAATAGAAGAATGGGTCCAAAGTTAATCCAGCGGAGGATCTAGCTTGGTGATTTATAGACAGCGGGTATTAAATAATATCCCACGTGGTGAGAAGATTTCTCATTTAAATAGCTTAAGAAAAGCTACTTTCTGTTAAGGTTGGCTTAGACAGACAAAAGCTCAACATGGCAAATCCCGCGAAGAATGATTACCGCCCCAAATAAGTAATCTCACGCTGTCTATAAAATAATCAATAAAAGCATGTAGAGAATACAACTGATGAAGATGAGGTTAAAACCTTAAAGCTGTACTTATCTTGGTTGCATGTCGAAGGTGAAGTTCCCTTTGACGGATACCTAATGTGCCAACATGGCGTAGAGAGTAGAGAGTGCCTCTTGGTTTGAGGAGACTGGCTCTGGTTGAGCCTTGACTGACCGAGTCAACTGCCGACTTACAAGTGAGACCTGCTCAGCGAAGCGCGGAGGGTCCAAGGAAAGGAAAAGAGTGGGGGTAGGAGACAAAAGGAGAACATATCAGAATAGACAACTTATCAAAAATAAATATTCTTCTTGATGAATGGTCTTCAAAGAGTTGATAGCAGGCGATACTAGCACAGCATGGTGAGTGAAAAAGTAGACGAAGTTCTCTTGCTCATGGAGATAATAGCTGGCGATGGTAACGAGATCTGGTGGCCAGATGGAAAAGGAAGTCCTCTTGCACCAGGAGGAATTGAGGAGCTTCAGAGATTCGCTGCCAGATGACGCTAGGAGGGTCATGGAAGATATATATCTAGAACAGACTCACAAAAGATATAAGCGACATGACCATCAAAGAGAAAATAGAAGATCACTGTTGGTGTTTGACAAAGAGGAAGGAATGAACATGCAAAGAGCATTAAACTTTATATTCTCTCGTACCGTGTATTCCAAGAATACACCATACTGGGAGGGACAAACACCAACAGAGAACAAATAAGCAGTTAAACATTTAAAGGTAATGGAGCGATCAAAGAAAGTGGTCTTGTGATCGGACCATTAGTGGTCAAGACTCTGACCACCCTGACTCTCCCATCTCTTCCAGGATAACACTCGGTCACTCTACCAGAAGTCCAGACTAGGGGGGGTGAAACATCCCTAACCAAGACCAAGTCCCCCACTTTAATGTCGGGACTGGAAAGAAACCACTTCTGTTCCGTTGCAAGGAAGTTAAATATTCCAAGTTCCACCTCTTCCAAAAAGAATTACGGAGGGCTTCAAGTTTACGCCAAACGATAGGTAGATTAGAATCCCTGTAAGAATTGGGAAGAGGAGGAGGGGCAGAAAGAGAAGTGCCGATAAGGAAATGACCAGGTGTAAGTGGAAGCAGGTCATCAGGGTCATTGGAAAGCGGAGTTAAAGGGCGAGAATTAACAACACTTTCAATCAGAACGGATAGTGAATTGAATTCCTTGTAAGTCAAAATGCGATTACCTAAGACTTTTCTTAAATGACGTTTAGTGAGCTTTACGCAAGATTCCCACCTACCACCGTGATGAGGAGCGTAGGGAGGTATGAAGCGCCATTTGAAACCCTTTGAGTAGGAAAAATTAGAAATTTGTTCCATGGCAGGAGAGGAAGTGAGAGCTTTCTTCCACAGGGAAGCTGCGCCCTGAAAAGTGGAAGCGTTATCAGAGAACATCTCTGAAGGAACACCACGCCTAGCGGTGAAGCGAGAGACAGCTGATAAAAAGTAAGAAGTAGAAGCATTCGTTACTAGTTCCAAGTGGATTGCGCCAGTAACCATGCAAACAAAGAGAGAAACATTAAGCTTACCAAACAATTTGCGTTTAGCTTCAGGAGAATTTTGTTGATATTGGAACGGACCCATATAGTCCACACCAGTTAAAGCAAATGGGCGTATAGGAGAAGAGCGAAAAGAGGGCAGATCGCTCATTAATTGAGTATTGATTTTAGATTTCGCTTTGAAGCAAGGAATGCACTTGTGAATTACAGAAGAAACTTCATGAATTCCATTTATAATCCAGTACTTTTCCCTTAAGAGGCAAAGCAGAGTGCGTGTACCAACATGCAGATTGCGATAATGAAAGTCATGTATAATTAAGGAAGTTACGTGATGTTTGGAAGGCAAAATAACGGGATGCTTTTTGTCCTCAGAGAGCAAAGATTGCGAGAGCCTTCCACCTACCCTGAGTAACCCATGGTCATCAAGGAACGGGGCCAAAGCACGAAGACGACTGGATTTGGGAAGATCCCTTTTAGAAGAAAGTAAAGACAATTCAGAAGAAAAGGCTTCTTGCTGTGTCAGTTGTAAAACCTTATTGGGAGCGAGATTCAATTCATGATTGGTAAGGTGTGGTTTGGGGAGAAGAGGTTGGTCAACCACAAAATATTTCCATCTAAGGAGATAGGTGACAATTCGTATTAATTTATGAAAAGAAGAATAGCGGGACAACAAGGGATGAGAAGCGTTGGAAACAAGACACGAAGCAATGGATAGAGGTACTTTAGCGTCAGGCAAGTTGGAGTTTGTGGCTGGAGGTTTAGAAGGCCATGAAGAAGAGTCTTCGAGTAACCACGAGGGCCCATGCCAGTACAACTGGGAAGCTGCCAATTGAGAGGGTAAACAACCACGAGAGATAATATCGGCTGGATTATCAGCACTGGGCACATGCCTCCATTGACATCCAGAAGAAAGAGTTTGAATTTTGGAAACCCTGTTTGCAACAAAAGTTTAACAGTGAGAGGGGTTCTTGGCGATCCAAGAAAGGGTGATCATGGAATCACTCCAGATATAGATTCGCGAGAATTTGACTTTTAATACTTCCCGTAATTTCTTAACAAGTTCTGCAGCCATGAGTGCAGCGCACAATTCAAGCCTAGGCAAAGTGATAGTTTTAAGAGGAGCGACCTTCGATTTGGCACAAACAAGGTTGGAAACTGAAGATCCATATAATAAACCGTGATAAACTAAATATGCGCAGCAACCGTAAGCTTTTTCGGAACTGTCCGCGAACACATGAAGGAAAAAGGATGCATTAGAATGAGCGTTAATTAAATTCCTAGGAATTTCAATAAGGGAAAGATCCAGCAAATTGCTGCAAAACTTGAGCCAACGATTAAGAAAAGAAAGGGGAACAGTGTCATCGCATTCACATTTGAGTGACCACAGCTCTTGCATGAAGAGTTTGGCTATAACGATAACTGGGGCAAGGAATTGAAGTGGATCAAAAATTTTTGCAATTTCAGAGAGAATTTGTCTTTTTGTGTTAGGAAGCTCTTCTGCGAGCGAAACTTTATAGATGAGAGTGTCAGTGCTAGTGCACCAATGAACTCCTAGAGTTTTTATAGATTCGGAGTTTCCACAAATTTCGACAGAAGAAGGATATACGTCTTCGATGGGAAACTGGGCGAGAAACTCAGGGGAGTTGGAATTCCACTTATGAAGTGGGAAACCTCCATTCCTTAGCAATGCCTGAAGTTCTAAAGACACAAAAGAAGCTTCCTCCAAAGTGGGGAAGGACTGCAAATAATCGTCAACATAGAATGACGTAGTTAGTGCTTCCGAGGCTTTGGAATTAAATAAATGACCATCTTGTGAGGCTAGCAAGTGTAGGGATCGGATAGCAAGGAAAGCAGAGGGTTTTAAGCCATAAGTAACCGTTTTTAAGCGAAATACCTTAATGGGCTTACTGATTTCATCACGCCACAAGATTCTTTGGAGATCTCGTTGTTCCGGTTGAATTAAAACTTGACGGTACATCTGTTTTATATCAGCTATGACAGCTATGGGAAATAATCGAAAGTTTAAGAGTATAGCAGATAGATCTGATTGAATAGCAGGACCAGAGTAAAGAGTGTCGTTAAAGCTGTTGCCATTAACGTCGGGTGATGAACCATTGAAAACAACTCGGATTTTATCTTTTACAAGAGGGTTTTTCCGCACGGGATGATGATTTAAATAAACCGTTTCAATTAGGGGGTGCAATTCATCATCAGATTTGTTAACAACTTCCATATGATCTAAGCTATCATACTCATCCATGAAATCAGTGTACTGCTGTTTAACAAGAGGTTCTTTCTTGAATTTGCTCTCGATAGCAAAGAGAGCTTTTCGAGCTTTGGGCTGAGAGTTAATAAGTTTGGGAGGATTATGTAATCTTGGCATTTGAACAACGAACCGGCCATCAGAAGAACGAGTGGTGGTGTTCAAAAAAAGTTGCTCACAGAATTCATTTTCTGAAGAGGTTACATTAGGAGGATCAACGCTTTCAAGCCTCCAAAACTGTTCCAGGTCAGTATTGGAGAAGTAACATTGCGATGCAGGTTGGGGAGAATAATGGGGAAGTTGACCTGTGACGATCCATCCAAAAGTAGTGTCTCTGGCGACCACGTTTGAGGATAACTTGCAAACCTGTTTACGAAGGCAATTCCAGAAAACATTGGCACTAAAGAGTATGTCAATAGGGTTTTGCATGTTGAACAAAGGATCGGCTAGCCTTAAATGCGAGGGAATGTTTAACCCTGAAATATCCACAGAGTGACTTGGAGTGTCTTCTCCAATGCTATTGAGAATTAGACAATTAAGTTTAAAGAAGTTGTTTCTATGACAAATATCTCTTATGGTTAGCTTCGAGAATTGTAAAGCTTGCGATTTTGAGCTGTTGATGCCCGACACGTTGATAGAAGTGGGGTTTACAGGTAGGCCTAGTTTTCTAATCAAGGAATTAGACACAAAATCATGAGTTGCCGCTGAATCTAGAAGACCGCGTGCACGGACCCAGTTGCCAAAGTTATCCTGAACTTCGATTTGAACAGTAGACAACAATACTTGAGCACTGCGAATGGACTTGGCATTTTGAATATACGATGAAGCATTAGAACTGTTAGCACTATCATTTTTCGGAGAAGTAGATGCTGTCGATGACCTTGCCTGATCATCACGATGTAGCAAAGTGTGATGAGTCTTTTCATAATGGTAGCAAAGTCTTGTGGACTTGCAATTAGAAGCAGAATGAGTAGGCGCTAGGCAATTGAAGCAATGTTTGTTCTGGGAAACTAATTTTCTTCTGTCGTCGACTGACATTTCTTTAAAGGATTTACAGAGGTATAGGGCATGGGGATCTTTACAAAGTATGCACTTTAAAGGTTAGTTTAAACTCTTGCGAGGTTCGCTTTGAGTGTTTAAAACCATAGAGCTAGCAACACGACGTTCACTAGACCTAGTTGGGTAACCAGTAGAGTTTGATTTAAATTTAGATGAGCTGGACCCGGGTTTTAGGGTATTAGACGCTAAGCGTTCGCTTTTAGGTTTGATAGACAATAATTCAAATTTGGAACTCGGGGAAGAGGGTTCACTTTGATTAGCTAGAGCGGTTAAGAGTTGGCATCTAGCGTTTATGAAAGTGACTAAATGCTCGTAAGAGTAGTCGTCTTCTTTAGAAAGTTCAATTTCCCAAGCTTTGAGGGTAGCAGCATCAACTTTAGAAACCACTAAATGCATTAGGAAAGTATCCCAGTGTTCTGTAGGTTGATCTAATTGGGACAGAGCCTTAACGTGAAGTTGTGTAGTGTCAACTAGAGTACGCAAACTAGTGACGTCATTGTGCTGTGACGCAGGTAGGTTGAATAGAGCCTTCATACGGCGTTGAATACGTAACCGTAAATTTCCATATCTTTCTTTTAATAAGTTAAAGGCAATGGGGTAATTTTCGGCACGTAGAGGAAGTGCTTCGACTAACTGCAAAGCTTGACCTCGGAGGATAGATCTCAAGTAATAAAACTTGTAAATGACTTGAATGTCTTCATTGTCATGAACAAGGGAGCAAAATAATTCATAGAAAGAATCCCAAGTAGATTCATCTCCAGAGAAATGGGGTAAATCAATTTTAGGTAAAATTGGTTTGGGCTTGTGAGTACCATCACGGAAAGAAGTTTGTGGTTCGTGAAGGGAACCAAGAACAGAAGCGTCCTTTTTCTGCTCCTCTTCGAGTTGGCGTATTATTTTGAAAGCAGAACCTATGCCTTCGTAATATTGGTTTTCTACTTCGACTCGATCTTCGGTTTGATTAAGCATACAAGTTTCTATTTCAGTTTGGATGTTGCAATAATTTTCATAAGAACGTTCAAAACCCTTACACGATGTTTCAACAAGTCTAATTGAGCTTCTGAGGGATCTAACTCTTTTATGTACTTTCTGAATCGGGTAATTTGCCCTTTATAGGATGCTCGTTTAGAAGTAAGTTTTTCATCCTTATCCTTTTCAGTAGGAGCCATGTTAAAGAAATTAGATTGAAATGCAACTCACGAAACTGTGGAACCTTGGAAATGCTGTCAAGCTGGCAGCAGCAAATAAGTAGAAAGAACGGGACACACCAAAGGAGACAGGAGCGGCCTCTTTCCCCTTCACAGGCTTTGCACGATGTGGTTATAGCTGAAAGATTCAAAGCAGATATTAATAATTTGCAAGGTATTGTCAAATGACACTTTTAAAAAGAATAAGAATAGAAAATGGACTCTCCCGGGTTTCTGGTACCAAATTTTGGGTAGATTATTGGCTGAGGAATAACCTAACCACCAAGGGAAGATGATTGAGAAAAGGAGGTAGGTTTCGGACTGGAGAAAAAGGACAGAAAAATAGGAGGAGAGTCCCACAAAAGTTATGAATTTAACTTTAAATGCACTTAAGAGGCGGTTGCCACCGCAAATCCGCTCTCTGATACCTAAAGTGGGTAAGGACCTGGTCGAAGCTGACGGGAACCGCAGCTAGGACTTGGGCGGTTTGCCAGAGAAGGGCTTTAGCGTATTCCCTCTCAAGCATGCATATGCCTACTATGGGGAAGGGTGATGGTCTGGCAAGACTGAGAGTAACAGATTTATTGTATGTCTGTTCAAAGAAATTCGTTTTTGCAAAGTAATTCGAAAAATGCCAATAATTTGAATCAAGTTTGGTATTTCCAGTTTTCGAAGTTATAGAGTTCCTGAAAAAGCGACCAAGTGCTTCCAGGAAGGATAGTGATAAAAAATTATACCTTGGGGAGTAATTTTGGTAAGTGAACCAATGGTTGCATTTGGAAATGGCTAAGCTTTTACTCAGCAAGGAGCCGGCTAAAAGTTTAGACAAAGAGAAACACTTATCTTTTGGAAAACCAACCATAAGTTTTCGGAGAGGATCTCCACAAGCAGGTAGCTGGCGTAGCGAGCTTTACTTGCCTTACTGGCCAGTTAGAATTAGCTATTAAAGCTAAGAGAAACTTTAACGAGATTACCACTAAGAGTTCTTGCTCAAATGCAACGAGTGGTGTAAGCCCTATTAATAGATTTAAAGGCATTGAGTAGGGAGAGCCAAGGAAGACAGGATCTTGCCTAACCGTTGTATTAGAGAAATGATAAATCCAAAAGCAAATATTTAATTTATTTAACAAGGCAAAAGAGTCTAATAAATTTGACAAGTATATAGTTTCAATTTTTAGTAACAATTTGGGGTCGCAGACCTCCTAACATTTAAAGTTTGCTCCAGGCAATTAACAATTCTTTAGGTTTCAAACCTTATATATGTACTAAAATCTTTGTAAGATTTGAAAAAGACAAAGGAAGTGATTCAAGTTTAAACATTAAATTGAGTACAAGGAGTGTACTTTAAGAAATTTCCAGGTAACTATATTAAAAAAAGTTACAACTTCGAAAATAACAAAAAAGAAAGCGGGTAGAATGAAGGAGAAGTTCCTATAACTTCTTATATTTATACAGAATTACTGTTGGTTAATATACAAATAAGGGCAGGTCACTTACTGTGAAACCTGAAGAGAGAATCAAAAGGAAGGTTCTCGACCTCCTATGTTTAAGTAGGAATCACGAGCCAAATGGGGCAGTTTCCATTTCGTGAGACCTAGAAATAACTCACTCAAGAGTTGAAAGAATTGTTTTCCCTGATTATAAGGTAGAAACAATGTACGCTTGAACCGTGTATAAAACACGTAGTTATACAGAAATTAATTAATGATAAAAAAAGCAAGATGGAAGGGCACTTCGTTAGAGTGACACCTTATTGGAAATGATCCGGAGTTTCAATTTTATTAATATGGTTTGTTAGTAGAAGGTTGAGGAAAGATCAATTGGGATTTAGGATCAATGTTCATGGCCTTATTTAATGTAAACGGACGATCGCGACGCGGTAGAAAAGTTGAACAAGCACTAGTTATCACTATAGTCTTTTGAATAGATGAAAAATTCACTGTAGTAACATGAAAGTTTATGGCAAAGAAAGTCTATTGCTTGAGAAAGTTGAGGATTACAATTAAATGCGCCATAGAACATTCCAATGGTGGAAGAAAATTCGCTATTGAGCTTTAATTCAGAGGTGAGATTCTTCAATTTTAAATAGTATTCTCACAAGTGAGTGAAAAATACATGACGGCAGGACTTGTAGATAAAGTACAGGATCTGGAAGGTTCCAGAACGATCTTAATAGAAGAATGGGGCCAAAGTTAATCCAGTGGAGGAACTAGCTTGGTGATTTATAGACAGCGGGTATTAAATAATATCCCACGTGGTGAGAAGATTTCTCATTTAAATAGCTTAAGAAATGCTACTTTCTGTTAAGGTTGGCTTAGACAGACAAAAGCTCAACATGGCAAATCCCGCGAAGAATGATTACCACCCCAAATAAGTAATCTCACGCTGTCTATAAAATAATCAATAAAAGCATGTAGAGAATACAACTGATGAAGATGAGGTTAAAACCTTAAAGCTGTACTTATCTTGGTTGCATGTCGAAGGTGAAGTTCCCTTTGACGGATACCTAATGTGCCAACATGGCGTAGAGAGTAGAGAGTGCCTCTTGGTTTGAGGAGACTGGCTCTGGTGTAGCCTTGACTGACCGAGTCAACTGCCGACTTACAAGTGAGACCTGCTCAGCGAAGCGCGGAGGGTCCAAGGAAAGGAAAAGAGTGGGGGTAGGAGACAAAAGGAGAACATATCAGAATAGACAACTTATCAAAAATAAATGTTCTTCTTGATGAATGGTCTTCAAAGAGTTGATAGCAGGCGATACTAGCACAGCATGGTGAGTGAAAAAGTAGACGAAGTTCTCTTGCTCATGGAGATAATAGCTGGCGATGGTAACGAGATCTGGTAGCCAGATGGAAAAGGAAGTCCTCTTGCACCAGGAGGAATTGAGGAGCTTCAGAGATTCGCTGCCAGATGACGCTAGGAGGGTCATGGAAGATATATATCTAGAACAGACTCACAAAAGATATAAGCGACATGACCATCAAAGAGAAAATAGAAGATCACTGTTGGTGTTTGACAAAGAGGAAGGAATGAACACGCAAAGAGCATTAAACTTTATATTCTCTCGTACCGTGTATTCCAAGAATACACCAAACAGTGTGAATGTAAACAGCAATAGAGCCAAATGTAATGATCATAATGTTGTAGGAAATAAATGTGGTAATAGCAGTATAAAGCAAATCACATGTAATAAGTCAATCTTCCTGAAACCAACTGCTAAAGATGAAATAAGTACAACAGTCAGAAAATTAAAAAATAAACATAGTCATGGTTGGGATGAAATTTCACCCTGGTTGTTGAAACAGTGCTATGGTCCAATCCTACACATTCTTATAGAACTGATAAATATGTGTCTCTTAAAGGGCATCTTCCCAGATATACTAAAGCTATCCGTTGTTAAACCAATCTTTAAAGAGGGTGACAGTCAACTAGGTAACTACAAACCGATCACCCTTATCTCTACATTTTGTAAAATTTTAGAGTATGTGATTTACCATCGAATAATTGAGTTTATTGATAAGAATGATTTAATAAATAAGAATCAGTTTGTTTTCAGGAAGGCCTTATCAACTAGAAATGCCATTGCAGAATTTTATGAAACTCTGCTTGCTTCTCTTGATGATAATAAATGTGCTGTTGGGGTTTTCATAGATTTGACAAAAGCCTAAACAATTTACATGTTGTTCATTATGAATAAATAAGTCTCCTTGTTTACTCTTCAAAGCACTAGTGGGCGTGTCGATATCGACTACCTATAATAAAAATTTTAAAAAAATACTTTTTACATTAGTTTTGGGATTAGCATGGGATTCAGATCCAGGCACATGATCATTTCCATGGAAACGTCATCTAGATTGAACATTCCGGAGATACAGATATTTAAGGAAGTCACTGCATAACAATTGAATGTATTTAAGTTTGCTCTAATAACTTTGAAATAATAAAAAAACACACTTCCAACTGGAATTTTTCGACAAATGATGCATCAAATTAATCAGGAGAGATCAAATATTATTAAGAGATAATATCTGAAAATGTCACTTTTTGACCAATTTCACCATACGTACTCCCCTTAATACAATCAGACATTTTCTTGAATGGACATTTAATCATAGGATCTTAACCCCTCAAGCGTGATATTGTGAAACTCTGGGCTGCACCCACAACGTGCATTATTTCTAGCCTACTCCCAATGGTAAGCGCGGTGTCATATGCATTTCGCTATAATTTCCAAACGCACTGGCAAAAGTTTTCAAAAAACACACACAATAAGAACAACATATAACATAATATTCTAAACTATTGATAACCTGGTTATCCCTGGTCAGCGGCACGTCAATACTGGGACAATATCACAGTCGCCTAATGTGTTCGTATTTCTTGGCGTTCTATAACGAATTACATCGTCCGCGTCACTATCTTCACTGGAAGTTATAGCGAACTCATCCTCTATATCGCTGTCACACTCTGAATCACTTTCGTTGGCACTAATATCGAGCAAATTAGCTATTTCTTTGTCATCAATAACTGTGCCACGACCTGCCATGTTTACAAGCAAACTCACGGTCCGCAAAAGCGGGAACACGTGTGCAGAGATCTGAAAAATAAATGACTGTGAAGATATGCGACACCTCCTGGCAATAATAAGTAGCTCGAAGTGTAGCCAAAAGTTGCCTCTTCCTGCCATATTACGACCAAATAAATTACTATTACGAAGTCCACGTAGCGGGCGTTTCAAATTCGACGGCGCACCCTTGCGCCGTACACGCTGTGAACGTAGCAGGCTAGTGGGCGCACCGTTGCGCCGTACACGCTAAGGGGGTTAAATCACACCAGTTCAGCTTAAAGCCAAAACCAACTATATACTACACTACTGAGAAATGGAGGATTGTAGTTGTGTTGTAAGTAAAATGATTTCCCCCTTATACCATTTTGTAATTTATCTGTGCAACTTAGCAGCTATACATTTTCATGATACACGTAGGAATATGTGATGTACCCAATAATGTTTGTCATTCAGCAATTGAAATGATGTTTAGATGCCATTTTATAGTCAGAAAATGATATCTTTCTTTCAAACTATACCTTATGCTAATGAAAGAAAACAGGGTAATAAAATTGCAAATACATGCATATAACAAATATTTAATCAATGCCTTCAAATATATAAAACAGTAGCAACATTGCAGTTAGAAAGTTACAAAAAAACATAGTTCCTCTTTACAGCACACATCAATGATAATGGCTGCAAACATGTCAAATAAACACACCCACTATCAGTAAAACTCTCATTAATCGTTATACGTACATCTATATTTAGAGACAGTAAAATTATCAGAAATCATTACAATTCTTGCATAAAATACAGAAAAAATCAACTAAAGGGAGAAAATTCTTGCGGACTAAAACAATATAAAAAAGTTGAATTCTTGAGTCAATAATAATTTTGCATTAATTCATGGAAACCAAATTCATGCCATCTAAGCTTAGATGTAAAATTTGTAGCACCAGTATGACGTAAACTCCGCCAAGGACGGTCCCAAGCCCGGCTGAAAAAGGAGGAGGGTTGGAGTGGATATCTCGTCCCACTCTGGAAAACCAAACTAGAGAAGAGTTGAACATCTAACTCCACATCTGTGAGCATGGGCACAGTGAGGAGGCAGCCCCTCCATTATGATAGGGTGCTGTGGGCCAATCACTCACACATCTGAACTTATTCGATTACTGAAACTGCAACAGAAAATAACCGGACTGATAAACAGTTGATGATTTTTGGCATGAAAATGATTACGAAAATTGGATGCTGGAATATAAGAACTTCACGCCAAACAGGCAGGCTAAAGCAGGTCTGCGAAGAAATGAGAAACTACCAGTTAGACATTCTAGGATTGAGTGAGGAGGAGAGGAAGGCAACTGGCGAATCCTGGGCAGACCTGCAGAGGCTGGCTGGGAGAAGAAATCAGTGGAGGAATTGTTTGTTGCGGCCCTTTGCTCCGAGAGGGGACATAGGAATTAAGTCAAGTAAGTCAGTATGGTGTAAGTTGAAGGTTGTTCAGTGATAAATTCATTCTATGTGTTTTTGTAACACACAACAGTATACTGCAGGACGAGCTTAATCTCACACGCTGGTTCTTTCTGCTGCACTCTAGAGAAAGTGTGACTAATAACTTGCAATATCAAATGGATATGTTAATAGTATGATCTGTAAACTTAAAATCGATTTAGAATTTATTCAGGATGTAAAAGTATGGCAAGTCAGATTTCATTTCTTGCAAAAAAAAAAAAAAAACTATCTGGATCAATGTGACCAGTCAATAGTAGAGTGAATGAGAATAATAAATGCTCGGGTGCATGTTTAAAACTGTTGGTGAGATGTGATGATTCGGCATCATCATCGACTTCCGATGTATTCTTCCTCCCTATGCTTGAATTTTAAAAAAAGTTTGCATTTAAATAGGTGGTTCCCCTTTGTCCATTTAATCCATTTCAATGAAACTAAACTTGAGGCTGAGCAAGAAAGAGGGGAACTTAATTTATTCACAATGAGTAAGCACTAATTCTCTTCTTCCCTTGTCAATACAATGTATTTTTTGTTTAGTTTAAACCAGTACATGTTTCGGGCTTCAGCCGTATAGCAACATTACTTAAAAACACTTCTTTTAAAAACAATTCGTTGATAACAAACATGTCATGTTATTATTGTGTTGGAAGCCATTTTTCAGTGTTGCCTTAGTAATCAGTCAGTCAACATGATTGTACCCAACTGTAAGGGGTGTTTCCCTAATCCTGAAAAAAATTTACATGAGATAGCTATATATACATTGTGACGATCGAAACTGGTCATCCAAGTGTGCCTACGGCCTATATTAATCTCATTTAAATTCTTTTCGGGATTAGGGAAGCACTCTTTACAATTGGGTACAATTATGTTGGCCGACTGAAAAACATCTAATTTCAGTGTCATTGTTTTAATTATAGACAAGAATATGTTGCAATACCAGCTGAAGAAGAGGGGTCAATTCGAGCCCGAAACATGTACGGATTTAAACAAAACAAAAAAGCATTGTTTGACAAGAGCAGAGGAGAGTTAGTGCATATTCATTGCGAATAAATTACATTATTCAAGTCAATATAGAACAAACAAAAAAAGACATGGTTATCATCACGTCCACTTATAAAGAGGGGAAGGCAAGAATGGTGGACAAGTAAGGTTATGGAAGTCACAAAATGAAAGCGGAAGGCATTTCTTACGATGTTATATGAACTTCGTAGCATTTGTATGAAGTAATACACCAATATTTATTACCGTGTTGGAAGCCATTTTTCTGCCTTAGTAATCGAAATTTAATGTTTTTCAGTCGGTCAACACGATTGTACCCAATTGTAATGGGAGGTTCCCTAATCCTAAAAAAAATGTACAAGAGATTAATAAATACACTTGGATGATCTGTTTCGACTGAAAAACATTAAATCTAGACACCAATATTTAACTGACCTAAGACTAAATTAAGGGGCTAGAACCATGAATAAAGAAGTTCCAGAAAAACAGAACTCCTCATGTATAAGACTTATTATTCAGCCATTGTCATGTATGGAGGAGAAACGTGGTCAATGACGGAAAGACACTGGAGCAGACTTCAAGCAGGTGAAATGAGGTTTCTCCGAGCATTTAAAAGGGAAAACAAGATTGGACAGAATAAGAAATGTAGAAATTAGAAAAGAACTAAATCAGGAAAGTATGAGAGAGGGGGTGGAGAAAAAGAGACTCTGGTATGGACATGTTAAGAGGATGAGCGGGCAAAGGTTACCAAAAATAATGGAAGAACTTAAGATCGATGGAAGAAGACCTCGAGGGCTTCCAAGAGTGCACTGGAGTACAGGAGTGAGAGTCTATATAGAGAGAAGAGGAGTTAACTCGCATCAAGTGGAGGAAGAAAAGTGGTGGGAAGATAGAATAAGATGGAGAGGCCTTGTCAACACCCAGTCCCGGCAATAGTTGGAACGGGATTTGGATATGTACAGTATGTATGGATATGCATGAAACCATGAGAGACCATTTTCTAGCAAATCTGTTACCAACACTGAAGTAATTGAAGTGTAAAATATTTGTTGTTAATTCATTTAAGGAGCTTAGGACATTTTGGTCATCAGCCCCATGTAGTTGGGTGTGTATGATGACTGTAATAGTGTGTGCAAATGTATTAGGCACAGGGATGGTGTAGACTTGAAGTAAGATACTATCCCAGTATTTGCTTGGAGGGAATGTGGAGAAACCACACAATCAGAATAGCCACCGTCAGCGCCGGGATTCAAACCTGCAATCTCAGACTTGTTGCAGCTGCCCTCACGGTCGTGGTACAAGATTTAACGAGCACAGATACGCTGTAAATATTTAATTCCAGGAACAATGTCATTTTCCTCAATAATCTCCATTTTTGCAAGTAATACAGTTGGTTTGCACGCAATATAAGAAATACTTGCATGGTATTTTTCTTTTGTGTTGGCAGTACTGCAAGAATGCAACATAACCTCAAGCAGTGTCATCTCTTGGAACTTTTATATACCAAAGTGTTGAAACTAATAGTTGCATGATACTTTCACTCAAATACCAAGAGGCACACAGTCACAGAGAGAGACTGAGACAGTGACTACTTTCTCCTGACAAGGTCACGCCAGGTTATTAGCAGAGCTCATGAAAGCCCATCCGCTGGCAGACAAATGCAAATATGCTATGTGACAATCATACCATGAAATTTTATAAACCAATTTTAGGTCTGAAAAATAAGGTGCACGATTATGCCAGGAAATATGGTAATTGTGAAAGAATTCATCTTTAAATACAGTACTACTTTTAAATAGTGCTATAACAGAATGATGTGTTGCAGGTTTCCAGCCTCTGTCATTAATAAGAGGTCCAAAATAACAAGTTCCAACTATTTATGGAGTAAGTCTTTTGGGGTCACGTGGGAACATTGAAGTTTTTCTGATATTATCTAGTCCAAGATAGAGCATCACAACACGTTCCATTCCAATACCACCACCAGCATGAGGTGGGCATCCAAAACGGAAAGCATCAATGTATGCCTTTATCTTCTCCAAATCTGCAACAAATAAAATACATGAATTTTGGATAAACTGAAAAGATAAAGATAAATATTTTTGTTCATTTGCAACCATACACCTGTAATCCCATGGATTACAGTATGACGTTTGCAATAGAAAAACATACATAAGCTGGCATTTTAGAATAAAGAAATACTTATAAACTGCACTCGTTTCACACCAACATATGGGCTGAAGAAGGAAACATATCTAGTTTCCGAAACATCTACCTATAGTATTTTTAGTAAAGTAAAGTATTGATTTGGCGAGTGAAAATTGTGTTATACTTCTTATAAAGAAATACTGTATTAATATACTGTATTAAAAATTTAGTATGATACGGTACTGAAGGAAGATGAGAGGACACCAAAAGCTTATTTCAACAAGATTATCCCAGGAAAAAGACCAGTAGGAAGACCAAAGAAGAAATGGTTAGACCAAATCAAGGATGACCATGAAGGCAAAGGGCTAGACTGGAGAAGGACCCATGAAGACCAACTATTCATGGACAGGAAAAGGTGGCGAGGGCTCGTTAACAGCACCCGGGCGACTGGAGCTGGAATTTGATGATGATGATGATACAGTACTAATGTTATCTTTTAACTAATTTTCACTGCATCGAGTTTCCGAGAATGTTGCACACTGCTTAATAAGAATCTTAGTAAGCATTTTTAGTTTGTACAAATGTTTCGTGTTGGTTGTGAAATTAGTTTTGAGGGATGGAACATCAAGATCATCTGTTCGTAATGATAAGAATGATATGAGAATGAATACTACTATACTGCTATATCTAACAAATGCAATACATATTGGAAGATAAAAAGAAAACAAGAGAAAAAAAAGGAGGGGGGGATTAAAAAAGAGAGAAAGAGAAACTAGTTGCCTAAAGAGGATTACGGGACTTGAATTAGAGCCACAAAAGGCAATTAGGAAAGAGAAGAGGACCCAATGGAACAAGGGAAAAGAATTGACCCCATTCTAGAATCCTTTGTGGGGGGATGTGCCAATTCCTGACCTCATTACAGTACAGCCGTCGAGTGTCCGGCTCTGACATTTCTCATGAGGGAGGGAGACAGCATTGCCGGTTCTGTACCGCGAAATATAAAACAGCGTGGACTACATAAAATATTTTACATGTTTTTAAATGAATTCTGAAGAACCACTGACCATATTGCTAAAGTAATATAATTACACAAGTTAACCGGTAAGTGTGCACACACAAGACAATAAAACAAATCTGCACTAGCACAAAGAGCAACATCATCATCTTGAGCAGTTTCCAACCACTGGTCGGGTCTGCTTGGAACATAAGCCTCTCCATCGTTTCCTGTCCATCCACCATCTCTCGTCATTTACTGTGTCCCAGCACACTCCTCTTTCCTCCACACTCTTCTTAACTCCTTTTGTCCATCTGTCCCTTGGTCTTCCCCTTGGCCTCCTTCCCGTCATTTCCATTCCAAACATCTTCTTCGGTATCCTCTCCCCTTCCATCCTCCTCACATGTCCATACCATTGTAGCCTAGATCGCTCTATTCTATTTTGCAATGGTTCCTCTCTTACCATCTCCCTGACTCTCTCATTCCTTACTCTGTCCATTCTTGTCACTCCTACCCTACTCCTCTGGAACTTCATCTCCACTGCTCGTATTTTATTCTTGTCCCTTTCCTTCATCACCCATGTTTCTGAACCATATGTCAAAATTGGCACAAAGTAGGTCTTGTAGATGATTCCTTTACATTTTTGTGGTACATCTTTATTCCATATCATCCCCCTAACACTCTTGAAAAATCCATCTGCGCACCTTCCCCTCTCATTTATTTCCATCCTATTGCCTCCCTTTTCTTCAATTATGCTTCCCAAGTACTTGAAGCATTCTACTTTCTGCAACTGCTGTCCTCCAAGTGTTATGCCCATATCCAGTCTGTTCTTCTTCCTCGTTGTGATGACCACTTCACTCTTTTGTGCTGAGAACTTCATCCCATATGATAACACTACCTTCTCCCACTCATCTAATTGCTCTTGTACTTCTTCCTCATCCTCTCCCCATACCAGAAGGTCATCAGCAAACAACATTGCCTTCATTTTCCTTTCCCCAATGCCATTTACCACTTTTCGTATGATTTCATCCATCACCACTATAAATAACAGGGGTGAGAGGGCACTTCCCTGTTTCAGACCACTCTCCAGTTGAAACCATTCCGTTCTCTCTCTTCCCACCTTTACACAGCTTTTGCTTCCCTCGTACATTGCTTTCACTCTTGCCACTGTCGCCTTGTTCACTGCTTTTGCTCTCATTGCTTCCCATACCTTGTTTCTATTAATACTATCATATGCTTTCTCAATATCCAAGAAGGTCATCACCAGATCTTTCCCATGTTCATAATGGTGTTCTTGTAGCTGTCTTACTGCAAAGATGAGGTCAACTGTTGACCTTCCTGGCCTGAATCCATACTGTTCTTCCCTCAGCCCATCTTCAACTTCTGTCCGAATTCTTCTCTCCAGTACCTTCTCAAATATTTTGGCGCAGTGGCACATGAGTGTAATTCCCCTGTAGTTCTTGCATTCCTTCCTACTTCCCTTTTTAAATATGGGTATTATTATCCCTCTTTTCCAGTCTTCTGGTATTTTCTTCTCCCTCCATATCACTTTCATTACTCGAAAGAGCCACTGTGTTCCTATCACCCCTGCTGCTCTCACCATTTCCACACTCACTTCGCCTATTCCCGGTGCCTTTCCCCCTTTCATCTTCTTTAATGCTTCCTCCACTTCTTTCCATGTCAATTCCTTCTCTGAAATGTCTTGGTCACTGTCGGTTTCTTCCTCCACAATGTCCACTACGCTGGTTTTAGTTGGAATTAGGAGTTCCTTGAAGTATTCTCTCCAGATAACCTTTACTTCTTCCATATTTTCGACCTCCTTTCCATTCCTGTCCACCATTCTGACATTTTCACCTGTATCTCTTCTCTTTGCCTTTATCATTCCATACAACATTTTCTTACTGCCATCACAGTCCTCCTCCATCATTTCTGTCCATTTCTCCAGCCATTTCTTTTTCTCTTCCTTCACTACTTCTCCTGCTTCTTTCTTCCGCTCTTGGTATTCTTTTCTTGTTCTGTCTGTCCTCTGTTGGAACCATTTCCTGAATGCTTCATTTTTCTTTTTCACTGCTTCCTTAGTTCTGGGGTTCCACCATGGTGTTTCCTTCCACCTTTTCTTTCCACTAGTTCTGCCACACACGACTTCCGCTGCTTCTACCAACACGTCCTTGAACCTATTCCATTCTTCTTCACCTGTTTTCGGATCATCCTTCGGTAATTTGTTCCTCACTAATATCTGGAACTTCTCCTTATTTCCATCCTCCTTCAGCTTCCATGTCCTTATTCTTCTTTCTTGGTTCTCAGTTCTCCTCTTTTCCTTCAGTCCTCTCACCTTGGCGACCAGCAGACGGTGGTCACTGTCCAGGGCTTCTGAAGGTATTACCCTTATATCCGTGATACTCTTCTTTGTCTCCTTCCCGCATAGAATATAGTCCACCACTGATTTCCTAGTCAAATCCCTGCTGTACCAAGTAATTTTTATGGCTCTAGCACAAAGAGCAACAGAAGAGCTAAATTTAAAGACCGGCTTACCGGGAAAACCGCTGATTGGTACAGGTGACAACATTCTTCATGGTAGTAAACGACTTCGCCAACATAGGCGGAATTCCACTACGATCAAAGAATTTAGGTTTTGTAACCGCAAAATCTCGGAATAACAAAATCATGTATAAAATTGCAAATAGGGTGTGAGACTTCCACGTTACATAGTGAAGACGCTTGAGAAGAATTAAAATGATGGCAAGTTTCAAGGTTCTATTAACAGCTTCTCATTGCCGTAAGTTGGTCAATATTGTTCTCTTGAACCCTCTTCTCCCACCATCGCCAAACGTCAGAGCCGGACACTCAGCGGCTGGACTGTAGCTGTAAAAGCCCTTGAAGGTGGTAGATCACTGGCATTAGAAAACTGGGTCTAATGATGATGTTAATTGTTGTTTTAAGGGGCCTAACATCTAGGTTAATGGCCCCTAAACCTCCAGGGTCTCTTACAAGATTTTTTCATAACTGTGTTTGCAAACCCCTGAGTGTCTGCCCACAGATAAATGTGCAGGAACTGGGAAGAGAGCTTTTGAAAGCAAATTACTACAGGTTTATTTACCTCTATTCCTTGCTACAGTATTCATAGGCTGTCGTGAAGATAAAATACAGTGCACTCCTGATAATTTGCGTTAATCAATGCACAAACTTCCGCGAATTAGCAAAAACGTGAATTACCCGCAGTTTTTAAGCCTAGTAAAAACAAAAAAAAATATTGAAATGTATTTTATGAACACTTAAACAAAATTATAACACTTTATAACATTGTATTGTAAGTCACACTAGACTAGAGGTAGCCTATGAGGATTATGCCAACATTAATATACCGTATTTGCTCGCATATACCTCACACTTTTTTGATCGAAAATAAGTGTGAACATTTTCGGAGCGAGATATATGCGAGGATTTGTTACGAAAAACCGTACAATTTGCATTATTGAAAAGAAAAACTGGAATTGTCAACTGCCATCACTGCTGCCAATCTCCGAGCTAATCTCGCATGCATCATCCTAACTTCCGTCCAATGCATTTGCGATGCCCGTCTTCAAGAAGCCCTTAACGTCTGTTGTTGCCCATATAACCTAATCACGCAAGAGTTCAATTACTGACGGCCTTCTTTATTTTGTGTTCTGTTATCAGCTAATAGTGACTAACAATACCAAATCTCAACGTGTTCTAACCTAATGATTACTTATTTAGCGTGTAGATCACCAACAAAACAGCTGACAATCACACCTTGTATTGTAGTCTTACTGCATCTCCACAGTTGAAAACCACCTTGTGTTTGGTTAGTGGTTTCTAGCGCGTCCTTCTGTTGACGCCAATAGCGAATATCAAATTCATTCACAATGAATTCTCGACCGGCAGCTCTATTACCATTGTCGTCTGCGTATTTAACACTTTGAGTTTGAACCCAGTCGGATAACTTCCCACATTTTTACATGACTAAAAGATCAACTTCCATAAGAAAACAATCACAACTAAGAACCAACAATGGAATGTGAAGACTGGTACTTGTCGACAATGCAACAGACTGACAAATTACCAAGGAAAGCACCGCCGCCAAAACGAACAATAACATCGCGGGCAAGACGCGTGATGACCTGTAGGCGGCGATCATCATGTTCTTGAAGGCGTCAGAAATTAATGGGAGGATTTTTTTCCCATCAATTTAAAATTAAAAAATGGGGTGTGAGATATACATGATGGCGAGTTACCGTATATACTCGAATACCACCCGCACATTTTTAAACAAATTCGGAAGTGAAAAATTGGGGTGCGGGTCTTATTTGAGTCATCCAAATTTGAAAGATCTAAATTGCCCGCCACGCGAGATATCGGGTGTTGCGAGTATCCACTAGATGTTGCTAGCCTTCTTCCGGCTATAACTTTGTTTTACCGTAAGCACGCGGCGTCATACAGTCACGCGCACGTTCTCCGAGTGTAAACATGAATGCTACGAAACGTTTGCGGTCATTTACTGTGAGTGAGAAATTGAAAGTTGTGAGGGAAGCTGAAGTTATTAGAAAACGTGCCCGGTAGGAAATATGATATTGACGAGTCATGTATTCGTGATTGAGCGGGATGATGTCTATGCTACAACCACGGGATGTCTGCGTGAACTGCCCGTTCAAAGCAGCCTTGAAACAGCTGTATACGGAGAGGATGGCGGCCGATAAGCACACACTGACTCCAACTGGTCGTATTCAGCGCCCGGAAATTCAGCTGCTGTGTTCGTGGATTTTGACGGCAAGGAATCGTATCTCTGGAGATCTCATACGGAAGAGCTTCAAGAAATGTAGTATTTCGAATGCTATGGATGTCAGTGATGACGACATTTAGTGGGAAAGTGATGGTGATAAAAGTTCCGAAGTTACTTCTGATGACGATGAATGAAGTGTTTGTGTACTTTTATTTGTATTTTTAATCGTTTGATGTGTGTTATTTTACGACGACTTCAAAACTGTTGGAAACTATTTTGGATAAATGCTATTCTGTTTATTTAGTTAAGATTGTAAATAATTTTGAGTAAAAACATTTTTTTTTAAATTTTGTTCTTCAAAATCAGGGTGCGGGACTTATTCGGGGGCGGGTCGTAGTCGAGTAAATACGGTATATGCGAGCAAATACGGTACAAGAAAAAAGACTGTCATCACTTTTTGTTCATTTTTTCTAATTTTAGATAGTACATTTCTGAAGAAAACAATATATGAGAGTGACGTTTCATCTCCATTTTCTATATAAGTGTGACTATAGACACACTAGCTGTGGGAACTTTTGGGATTTCCGTTGCATCACTCCCGCATTCGATATCTACTGGATCTCCGTTTTCCTCACCGGCAATCAAATTCCGTACAATATCCTCCTCGCTTTCATGTCTGAAGCCGTAATTGTCTTTATCAATGTCTTAACTACTGAATGACAATTTCTTTTGCATCTTGGCATCCATCCAGGTTTTGCCTTAATGTAATCGTAGTGAGACCACCTTGCCCGATCGAAATATCGTTGTCACAGAAGCCAGCAAACGTTTGCTTTTGTGCAAGTGTAGTAGCGGTAATTTTCTCCCACGATTTGTTGACTGCATGAAGAGCATCCAACAAACACGCTCTCAGCGCCATGCTGGTTTTCGCCATCAGGCAATAATCGCTCTTTACAATACCAGTACGCTGTCCATGCATCTGCCCTTCACAGCTCTCATGTTAGCAACCTTCAGGTGTGGCTGTTGGGGAAGGGAGGATAGGTTCTGAGTGAATGTGCATTCCTCTTTGTACGGATAGACAATCATAAATTGTCGCATGGAAAATATCAAAGTCCTCTATTGGAACGCAAGAAAGCTGATGGATTGGAATCCGGGCTAGCCATAAGAAACAACAAATATCAAAGTCCTGTTCGGGTATCATCGTGAGTGGACGTGGCTGTACAATGCAACAAAATTGATGCACTTCCATCTTTGTTCAACTATATGTTCGTGACAAAATGCAACTATCAGCACACGGAGCCACTGGGCACATATCGGAATAACAGAGAAGAATGATATGCAATTAATGAGAAACTGTCCAAATGCGTAAGTAAATGCGTGAAGTGAGGGACACGTCTCAAGTGACTATGGATGAGAAGCGCTCAACAGAGTTGCTGTGTTAGCCTAAAGGAAGGGTGTGAAGTTGGTAACCCGGACCACCGTGGTTCAAATATTGGTCTCGGCAATTCTTTTTGTTATACCATTGTGGAACCGCACGATACTGGACGTCTATTGAGTTTTACAACGAAATATTGCAATAAACCGTTAGTTAATTACCACTGGGTTTATGATAGCTGTTATAGACGTGCATGAGACGTTGGAAATATCATTACAATATTATGAGCATTCTGCAGACTGCTAGTTAGCTCAGAGGAAGAGGCGTTGCGTGAAACGACAAAAAACTGGGGTTCGAATCGTACTCACGGTGTTTATTTTTAGCCTACTTTTCACATTTTGCAAAAATGAGGAAAAAGTAGACTTATGAGATCGATCCGGGAAAATGTGTGTCTATCTGTCTGGCTGTGTGTGTCTCCCCCCCTATCAACTCCTAAACGGCTGCAGCAATCAAAACCAAATTTAGTATGAGTAAAGATGTGCACCGGAATATCTCACGTCCATATTTGAAAATGATGTCAGTGCTACCAACTGCTGAAAAAACGCACTAGAAATTTGAGCTCCATGTTTGATATCTCGCAATGTATGCATGGGAGCTATTCCAAAATTGGTCCACATGCAGATAATACTATTTCAGTTTAATTTCCAGGAGGCTAACAATGACAGTGTTGCCAAAATAATTTTAAGCCTTCTGATAGGTCCAATGTTTAAATGCATATAACTTCTACACTATCAATTGGATTTCAACCAAATTTTGTATGTAATATCTGTACATAAACAGATATGATTGAGCGTATTCTTAAGAGCCACCAGGGCTGCCAACTGTTAATAATTGCTCTCTCTCTATTTTTTATCCAAGTACCAATATATCAGAAAGTATGCAAGCCAACAGCTTTAAACTATGCACATGTATATTCTGACATTTTAGATTAATTTGGAGTAACTTATAAACGTCAGTTCTACCAACATGATTATAAGCCTGCTGATAGTACCAATTTTTAAATACATGTAACTTCTATACTATCAGTTGGATTTCAACCAAATTTCGTATGTGCTATGTGTACCATAACAGATATGACTGAAAGTATTGTTAAGATCAATCAGGGCTGTCAACTGTTAATAAATGCTGTCCATATTTTTTTACCCTAATATCAATATATCAGAAAGTATGCAAGCCAACAGCTCTATACGTATAGCACCTGACATTGTAGATTAATTTGGAGTAATTAATACAAGGCAGTGCTGCCAACATGATTCTATGCCTGCTGATATGTCCAATTTTAAAATACATGTAACTTCTATACTAACAAATGGATTTCATCCAAAATTGGCACAACAAGATATCATAATATTTCAGATTATTTCTGACCAGCACACGCATGGTATTGTTGGCAACATGCTTTTACGCGTGCTGATAGATCCAGTGTCTAACTGCATGTAACGTCCATTGGACCTCAACCTAATTTTGTATTCTGAACCTTAAGAGATGGAACTAAGAATATATTCAGTCACCAGGGCTGCCAACTGTAGTGCTCTATTAGGCTACATTATACCAGGTATATTTTGAACTAATTTGATATTTCGATATTACCAACTTAATTTTGTCATTATTCTAGATAGGTAGAATAATCATTGGCATGAAAAATAGGTTGTATAGGTCTTCACTGAACTTCTTGTTTAAACATGTCAAATGTTTCATGAACGAAAAACGTGTGTGTTTCTACACGAAGGGAAATCTGGCTTAATGAATTTGCTTATTGTTAGTCCTGAAAAGGACTGTTGTAGGTACTTCAATATCTCGTCCAGTATCCACCGGCTTCGACAACTTGCTGTAGCCAACGTGGCATTGACTGAACTAGATATCTGAAGTACTGTTCATCAAAGGCAATCTCCTCCCATGCTTCCAACATAATCTCCCACAGGGCATCCTGCGAACGAGGGGGAGTGTGAGGCCAGTTTTCCCTGATATGGCGTTGCCTCTGTGCCCACACATGCACAATGAGGTTCAAGTCTGGAGTTAGAGGGACCCAGTTGAGCAGTTCAATGGAGTTCTGCTCAGAAAAGTGCTCTATAGATGTGTGTATAGTGAGGTGGCAGAATGTAATGACGCATTATCATCAACGTTAGCTCGGCCAAACGCGTTTTTTTGTTTTGTTTAGCATGACATCATAATGGTGTGTTACTTCACAAAAATAACATTCACGGCGCGAATCGAACTGTGGTTGCTCTGTGATAAACGACTTTACAACCTGACAGCTAACCTACTACGCTACAACTAACACGCCTTTGTGAGTATATCGTGTCTTACCACAACACAGTGGGTGTGGAAGCGGGGCGAGGGGTTGGCCGATAGCGAGAGAGAGAGAATTACGGACTGACCATGTTGCAGTCCATATCCACCAAACTGTATGCAGCCGAAGTGACACTTAGCATTTATCATGCCTCAAGAGAGGAGACATTTTATGATTGTTTATCTGTTCACTCTCGGTTTTGATAAAGGGAATCCGTGCTACACCCCGTTAGGCGACATGCTCGAATTGCAGCATTCTGATAGCAGTGTGCGAATAGGCCTAATTTTACATCGCTGAGAAACGCAGTTAGTCCTCTCCTCAATGATTTCGTCTCCACACATCATATTGTGTTAAAATTATGTTTAACATGGAGAGATTATTTAATTAAGCGGGAATAATTAGTTGCTGTAAGAATTACTCCTTTAAAAAATATACTCTTGGAGACCCGCGAATTAACCGTACGAAAATTATAGTACCAAACAAAATACCATGTTATTTTCTTCAATACACACTCATTTTTCATACAAATACGGATCACTTAGATGTAATAGAGGAAACATTAGCATGGTGTTTGTTTACCTACATACAGTAGCTGTAAGAGAATTTTCATCAGACAAAATAGCTATACATACTAAAGTGAAACAAGTACAGAATATACGCACCCACTCCATGCAGCTTTGCTCTCTCAGCCAGGAACTCTGGATCATGGATTCGCTGAGCACCAGAGAGAACCTCTTCACCTCTCATGAACATATCATAAGAGTTGGACCTTTTCTAAAACAGAAAAAAAAAAAAACAATATAGGCCTAACATAGACCAAGGAGATAAACTAACACACTGATACGTAAATATAATTTTTTTTAAACAAACTTTTATGCGTTTACTCCCAAAACTCATGTTATTTTCAGAATGATAAAACTACTTTATAAAAATGTGTTTTAACACAAACGGAAACCATACACATCAAAAAAGAACAATTTCATTTAGAGTTAGATATTGGACTTACTTTGTCTCTCGGATCAGGCATTGTGTAAAAAGGCCGCACAGCAAGTGGGTACTTGTCCAGGATGTAGAAATCTGTGTCATACTGCAGAAGCAAGAAGAGATATTAGGTAGCATTCTTAGGCTAGAAATCAACTAACCAATTACCACTTAAAATTCCCATCCTTACATACTGTTCCTAAGATGTTCCTGCATTTGGAAGGAGGCTGACATTACCAAATAAAAGATACCATCCCAGTATATGACTCAGAGTTGAAAATTGGAAACTATTAAAACCATTTGATGGATATCTACAATGGGACTAAATCAACTTATTTTTTAAAATCTGGATGTACTCCCAGCCCCATGGTTTATTAAACTGATTTACCAACTGAAAATTGATCACACCTTTCAATATTTTTCATCTTGCAGTTTCTCAGTCCTATTGGATTCACATTTTGCCAACAAAAAATATGACATACAAGATATGTTAGAAAAGTATCCAACCTTCCTTTTTTTCTTGCGAAAACCTGATGGATTTGATTGAAGTGCACTTGCATGAGCCAACCTTGAACCTTCGTGCGCATGCGTGAATGTTTCCCGCCTGTCGATAGCGTCTGTTGCTGGCAAGGAGTAATTGAGTAAGGTAGTGTGAAGTGCTCTCGTCGGTTCGTGCCGAAGCTGCTGACGGCGGAGCAAAAGCAACTTCGTGTTGAAGTCTCACAGGATATGCTGGACTCCACAAACTTCATGAACAGCATAATCACTGGTGATGAGTCCTAGGTATATGGGTACGACCCGGAAACCAAATCCCAGTTCTTGCAATGAAAAACCGAATAGAGCACAAAGGTCAAGGTCGGCTCATGCAAGCACGCTTCATTCAAATCTATCCGGTTTTCAAAAAAAAAAAAATAGGTCGGATAATTTTCTAACAGACCTTGTATTATCAGAAAGAGAAGCAATTAGTCTGACCACACAGTTAGCAACCTCAACTACATTTGAATATATACACTAGTGTCCAAAAGTTCAGTGTAAGTTACGAATAAGCAGGGCAACAGGAAATAGACCGCAAATCACACGGCATATGCACCTACCAACCTTACGTGTTCGCCATGTACAGGAAAGGAGTATTTCCTGCTTTGATTAGCAGCGTAACCGAGAGGTGAACACAGCCAGTGCCGGCGCCCCATATTCCCTCAGTCGTGTTTGCCCTGTTATAGTGTGTGGAGTGTAGCCCCGTGGTGAAAGTGACAACATAATGGCACAACGACGCTATTTGGGCCCCGTTTTGCAGGGTAGAATACTTGGCCGCCTGGAAGCAGGCCAGACACAGACCGAAGTCGCCGTATCCTTGAATGTGCCATTTTCAGGCGTTGGAGACGATTTCGAGACACAGGAGATGTTTAGAATCAAATGTTCTCGAAAGAAAACATGTTGTATTGTCCGTTTGAGCTATAAATGATAAAATATGATAAAATGATCCGGCTAACTCAAACAAATTGCTAGCGTTTCGCTCCTGTGTACCATTGGGCTCTTCAGTTGGTATGGTACACCTCACCAAGACGTTTAGCTAGTGCTCACTGAGAAGGTCATTGCAAGACCCTTGATCATATTTTGTGTTAAAATATATTAGCTCAAACGGACAATACAACAAGTTTTCTTTCGAGAACATTCGATTCTATATCCATGACAAGGTAAGGTTCTATTGCTTTGGAAAGGGAGCTTGACTCCCGTAGTGCACTGGCATTGCTCGTGACGTAGATACACATGTATTGAGCGTCTTGCAATGGCCTTCTGAGTGTGCATGAGCTACGCGTCTTGGTGAGGTGTACCATACCAACTGAAGAGCCCAATGGTACACCGGGGCGAAACGCTGGCAATTTGTTTGAGTTAGCTGGAACATTTTATCATATTTTGTGTTAAAACAGGAGATGTTAGTCGTAGGCCAGTACCAGGTTGACCAAGAGTAACCATCCCACAGAAGGACCGATATCTGGCAGGGCTGTTTGTCAGACGTCCAGCTCACTCCAGCAGAGACGGGCCCGTTTACTGTGGAGCCGTCAATGTCGAAACTGGACCATGAATGAATGGAGGCATGTGCTCTTCACAGATGAATCCTGCTTCAGTTTGCAGAACGATTCCTGTCGTACATTAATCTGGAGAGAACCAGGTAACCGATACAACCACAGGAACATTGTGGAACGGACCAGTATGATGATGGTGGCATCATGATGTTGGGCTGCATCATGTTGAACACTGTGAACGCTCGGAAATACACGGATGAGGTACTGAGACCACATGTTCGACTCTTCAGAGATGCGGTTGGTCCAGACTTCCTCTTAATGGACGATAATGTCCGACCGCACCGTGCTGCTCTGGTGGATGAATTTCTGGCTGGGGAAGACATTCATCGCATGGACTGGCCAGCGAGGCCTGCGGACCTGAATCCTATAGAACATGCCTGGGATGCATTGGGAAGGCGAATTGCATCCCGTCGGCCTCCAGCAAGGACCCTTCAAAACCTTCGCATTGCCCTTTCAGAGGAATGGGATCGACTGCCACAAGAGCTCTTGGACCATCTGATAGAGAGCATGCCACGTCACTGCGAAGCATGTGTGGCCGATAACGGTTACCATATACCCAATTAACAGCATATTTTGTTATGGAAGACATTGTGAAGTTTTGTTAGTTGTTGTCAAAGGTGTTCCTTAGCTATCAGAACCTTTCCGACACTGATATAACAGCTTAGGCTTTCACGGCCGGCGTTCATAATTAAGTACAAGTTTTTCGGGCTTGTAGGCCGTGGTCCAGACAGGATATCTCCCGACGTTTCACCGGAAACTGCGTCCACTGCTGACCAAGGAAAGGAGCGGAACCCTTGAAAATGCCGGACGCAGTTTTCAGTGAAACGTCGGGAGATATCCTGTCTGGACCACGGCCCAAAAAACTTGTACTTAATTACTTTCTGACACTGTTTTTTGGACAAGTTGTGTGACATGGTGTGTGATTCAGCTTCCGATTGTTCAGCAATCCGTCTGACATTCCTATCAGGCAGTATGACCTCGTTTAGTGATTATGCTCAACTTTTGGACACAAGTGTATTTGACTTCCATTTGGTATGTTGAACTTTTCTCCACACACTAAACTGACCAGTCCTCAAAAGAGTCACCCTTCATGACTGTTTGGATGATCTTGGCACTGATGAAACCCGAGTGAAGATCTCTTGAGGCACTCTGATTAACATTGTGTGCAGTTGCAGAATCCTTTTGGAGGCTCCAGTTCTCTTTCTTTTTAAACACTGTGGTGTTAAAATCCTTCACCACAGCACTCCTACTTTGGTTGTTACTTTTCAAAAACAATTATTTAGTCATTCCATGACTGGCACACCAACTAAACCATAACTGAGGCTGGATGATGGATTCTTAAGAAAAAATAATCTCCTATACAGGCCATAAAGACCCATGGAGTAGTGGAAGGACAACTCAAGCCACTTTTTGTGACATCAGCACTATATGGGATGGAGTTGTCTGCTCCATGCCCAGCCATCATTGCTCCCAGGAATTACCCTAGTACAGGGTTGCCAGCAATACAAATTTCAAATACTGATCAAGTACTTGAAAAATGTGTGAAAATCCACATAAATAACGAAGTTACAAAGATAGAAAATGACAGACAGCAATACGAACAATAAATAATTAAAAACTGAAAAATATATTTTTGCCTATTACAGTGCACTCATTAATTTGCGGTAATTAATGTACGGACTTCCACGAATTACCGAAAACCGCAAATTATCCGCAGTTATTTTTGTTAAGCCTAGTAAAAACAAAAATATTGGTTAAAATATTGAAACAGGCTTGTAATTGTAAACATGCAAAATAATAATTATAACACTTCATTATAGTCTAGTGTCTTATAAGACATGTTAGGCTAGAGGTAGGCCTATGTGGATTATGCCTACATTAATAGCTAACAAAAATAAAAAAGTCATCACTTTTTGTTTCTTAGATCGTTTATTCTAATTCTCGATTGCATTTTTCCGAAGAAAACATTATATGAGAATGAAAATTCATCACATTTTTCTATATAAGAGATAAGTGTGATGACTGACACACAAGCTTGACTGTAGGAACTTTCGAGATTTCGGTTGCATCACTCCCATACTCAATATCAACTGGATATCCGTTTTCCTCACCAGTCAAATTCCATGCAAGTTCTTACTTACTTTCACGTCTTAAATCATAATAGTCTTTATGAACATCTAACTTGCCCGTTCGAAATAACATTTTAACAGAAGTCGGCAAATGCTTTTGTGTGGGGGTAGTAGTGGTATTTTTCTCCCATGACTTGTTGACTGCATAAAGAGCATCCAACAAACACGCACTCGGTGTCGCGTAGGTTTGCGCCACTAGGCAATAATCACTGTTTACAATGCGCTGTCCGCGCATCCACCCTACGCAACTCGCATATCACCAACCTTGGGGTGTGGCTGTTAGAAAAGGGAGGGTAGGTTCCGGTAAATGCATTCCTCTTATATTGTTTGGGCTTCGAAGATAAAGGAAATCTGTGCTATACCACTTGCGGCAACATGCTCGTATGTTTCAAACATTGCGCAAGTAGGCCTACTGTTACATCGCAGAAAAACGTAGTTCAGTCTTCTCTAATCTCAATGATTTCATCTCTAAGCATTGCGTCAAAATTCTTCCAAACAGCGGAGAGATTATTTAGCGTGATGATTAGTTGCTGTGAGAATTTCCGTTTTAAGAAACTCTCTTGGAGACCCGCGAATAACCGCAAAATTAATTATCTGGAGTAAACAGTATTATAAAATAAAATGTTTCAGCACAATGTTCCTTAAAATACTATTATTTTGTTATTTGGCAATAATGTTGTGCGAGTAGTCTTATAACAATAAAAGCCATTTTTACCAACAAACAAATGCAGGGACGTTTCCTTTCAAAAGGTCTGCATCTGATTTCCTTCCAAAATCCCTTCCCTGACCCGTCCTGAGAAGAAAATCCATGGTCATTGGGCACATTAAAAACTGGGGGAAAAAACTGGTTACTTCAAAACTGAATGATTTAAAATATCGCAATATTTTGAAACAGAAATCCGCAAGGGCAAAAACTATGAAATAATTTTTTTCGAAACCAAGCATGACACTTTTAATATGCACAAAAAGGTTAAAGAAGCTACAGGATTATATAGTACAAGGACAAATTTACTCTCATACAGTTATCAAGGGAAAATCATCATTGAACTTCAAGAAAAACTGAACAGTTGGAAAGACAATGTGTTGGATCAATTTCACGATGATAGAGGACCCTGTGCCTATGGGAAACAGCTGAAGGACCACGAAAATTGGAAAAGCACCAGGACCTGATGGTATACCTGTACAAATATTAAAAATACATAAAAAAGACCTATTACTGGATAACCTAATAAAGCTATTCAATGAAGTATACAGTACATGTGAAAATATCCCTTCTGACTGGTCGAGTCAACTTTCATTCCCATTCCAAAGTAGCAGCAGCAAAAACTTATGGGGATTATAGAACCATAAGGTTATTGGGCCATGTCCTCAAGATCTTTCTCAAGGTAATACATACCGGTATATACAGCAAATGTGAAGCATACATCAGAAATACCCAGTTTGGATTCTGTAGTGGATTTGGTATCAGAGAGCATTACTGGGGATGCAGGTTTTGGTGCAATGAAGCATAGACATGTCAGTGGATGTTTATGCTTGTTTTATTGACTACGAAAAGGATGAAACATGGAACATCACTGCATATCCTACATGATATTGGCCTTGATAAGCAAGACATGCGAATTATTGCCAACTTGTACTGGAATCAGACGGCTTAACAGTAAAAGAAGATTGCACCAACACCAGTAGTATAGGAATAAAACAAGGAGTCTCACATTATGAGGTACTGTTGAAGGTCAGAAAGCAGACCCGATGAATCACTGATTTGAACATCAAGCAGCACAAAAAAATATGAATGTTGAGTTTAGGAGAGGCATTATGGCATTACTGGAAGCAGCTGAAATAATCTTACCATCTTTTTAACCAGTCGCCCAAGCAGTTTTTCATCTGGTGTACTCAGGTCATCTTCATCCCCTATCTCCACACCAGCATCACGCAACATCTTTATACCAGTAGCAAAGTCTAGCCTCAATGGAGGATCTAGAAATGTGAATGGCTCCACAGGATACTGCTGACTCACAGCAGCTATTTCTGCAGCAAATCTGAGGAAAAAATTACCATGTTGAAGTTGGTGCCCCTAAAGAAAGCTCAAATCTTGAGACTTATTGTTCATGTAAACTTAAAATGAGGGTATTTTTACTCTGGTTCATGGTCATCAACATTATCATGGTCCATGGTAATAACACCTATTTCATTGAATATCTCGATATATCTAAGAATGAAAGTTAGTCTGTTTTTCTGAATTTTTACAGAAATTTGTGTTATTGACACGTTTCAGACTGTTTTATGACGGATGCGCGTGAAAATAAATTTTTTGTCTGTCTGTTTGTCTGTGGACAATTTTGTTCCCTTATAACTCGAGAACGGCTGGGTGGATCAACGTCAAATTTGGCACAAATATCCTTCAGAGGCACGACACTAATCATTGATGTAACTCTTCTCTGTACCTCTCATAAAAGGGGGCCTTGCTGAAATAGACGTAGAAGGGCGAGACAAAGCTCAATTTCAGGCCCTCAATGTGAAAAACGAAACTCGGGCCCCCGAAAACCAACAGTTTTTGCGATATTCCCAGAATATTAATTTCATTTAATACAATAATGAAAGAAAGCAAGCCGGTAACCATGGCAACAGAAATCACAGGTCCATCCATCTATTGCTGTAAGACGCAATACAATTCCATGTATTACATAGCTGAGATAGTTTGCAAACGGCTATAAGGTTATAACAGAACTAAATTAAGCTGTAAAATTCATTAATACATATAATGCGCTTAATGAGGTCAAGGGGTACTCTAGAATTTTTTCACGCGATTTACACGTGCTGGTGCAGTACGGAAGGTCCATTATATCCCTATATTGTTATGTTATTATTATAATTATTATTATTATACTACAGCCTACAACGACGAGACAAAGCTTATTTTCAGCCCCCTTGGTGTCAGAAACAAAACTCGGGGCCACTAAACAGCCGTAAAGGGTCCCTGAAAACAACATTTTAAGGCTCTAAAACCAAGAGTTTCTGAGATATTCCCAGAAAACTAATTTCATTTAATAAACTAATGTAGGAATGCAAGCCAGTAACCATGACAACAGTGTCTCAAAAAGTTACATCCAACTTTCCATCTATTTCTGCAAGAAGTAATGCCATTCCATTTATTAAATTTCTGTGAACGTTTGCAAATGGCTATAAGGTTATCACGGAACCAACAAAAACTGTAAAATTCATCAATGCGTTTAAGGGGGTCAAGGGTTACCCTAGATTTTTTCACAAGACTTAAACGTGCGATATGTTGTACAGAAGGTCTATTATATCTTCAAACAGCAACATTATTTTCAAAAATTCCTGAATTGAAATAGTTTCCTTTTTATTTATTCTTTTGCTTTTAGGAATTTGGGCCATTGGAGGCTAAAAAACCTGAATTGTCACGCACCACAAGCCTTTATAATTTATTAAAGGGGTCTTCCTCTGGATGCGGACTTTACACAACAGTGAGGGTCAGTTTTTATGTGACGTGTATTGCGTTTCGTCTACGAGGTTTTCAATTTTATTTTCACGTCAGGTAAATTAGTTTCAGAGCATATTTGAGGTGCCTAGAATCAAAACCCGCCAAATCCATTCCTTCACTTTTTCGACAAAGTGGCAAAAACTGTCTCAAACGAACCAAAACCCAAAACGAAATACTTTTTTCACTAAAAAAATGAATGAATTATTTTTAAAAACAGTGACGAAGTACGAAGCTGATCCCCGATATAGTTAAAAATGTATGTGGAAAAATATAAAGCAATAATTCGGATTTGTCGGGGTCTGTTACTAAGATTTGGATTTGGCGGGTTTTGATACCAAAGAGCCCTAATACATTTGAAGTTGCGAAGAAATTGTAGAAACTGGGTAAGCTTAATTCAGAAATTAATGTTTGAATTAAATTTAACTAAATATAGGTTATAAAATATAAAAAAACGTATAATTTTTGTGTTTTGTTGTTGTTATTGTTGTTTTAAGGGGTGGTTGTGTTTTATTAGAACAGAAAAAGAATAAAACTCATATTACCCATTCGAGATTTGATTGCCGCTGAGTGTGGCTGTGCCAGCGTTTATGTTTATTGTAGCATGAGCTCTGCGGGGCGAAGCTGAGGACACAGCGATGACAGAGTGCAATCTGCACATAGGTGATGCTGCATTGCGTCAGATAAGCGTCACAGGAGCTCATGTCACCATGGACATTTAAATCCAAAACTGGAGCCGAGTCATATCCTACACGCGCAACTGTACCTGTCAACGAAGCAAGCTGACGTGTGACACAATTACATAAAGGGTAGTTCCCATCTCCACCGCCGGCAATCAATTCTTGAAAGGGTAATAATACTGTACAGTAAATGACCCCTGGCACTACAGCCCGTGAAGGGCCTAATCCCCAGCCATTTGGCCTGCAGATATTGGGGTGCCGCATGACCAGCGCATCGGGTCCCCTCGGCCGTTAATCTTGGTTTTCGTGATTGGGGCGCTGCCTCACTGTCAGTTACTCAATTGTCCTCACGAGGCTGAGTGCATTCTGTTCCAGCCCTCACATCAGTTTCCAAAATCCCTGACGGAGCCGGGAATCGAACCCGGGGCCTCCGGGTGAGAGGCAGGCACGCTACCCCAACACCACGGGGCCGACAATACTGTAGCCTACAGTACTGAACAATAATAAGGAAAAGCGTCAAATTAAATTAATATTCAATTACTATGGTCCAGGCCCTTAGAGACAAAACTATCGTCATTCAACTATTAAATCACATTATTTACTGGAAGTTATAGCTACACTATTTCTGTTTCTACCTCATCCTCAATAGTAGTTTCTCAATCATCATCATTCTCTTCGTGTTCGCCACGACTTTGCAGATTGCAATAAAACTGCAGCTCTACATTTTCCCTCCATCTTTCTCCAGAATGCTTCGAAAGCAGTCTCGAAACATCTTTCACTTCTTGTGCCTGAAGGACAATCCCTCTGTTTATGGCTTCTGGCTTTACGTGAGTCATATCAAAATCAGGTTTCGTGACACGTTTGTGTTCGCAAAAGTCAGTTCTGTGGGAAACATCACCCAGACCAGAATGTTATTGTTCTTCTCGTTCTTTGTCAAAATTATCCAAAACAAATTATTATCAGAAAGTACAACATAAACCATTCTAATCACATCAGGCAGGGGTACATTCTCCGACTAATTCACGTAGGTCAAGAGTACACACTTCGCAAAGCATCATGGAAGGTAAGATGGCGGATCTGGGTGCTCCTATTGGCTGATGTGGATGTGGCGGGTTTTGTGACCAAAAATGGCGAAACTGTCGTTGGACTTGGCGGATATTGCAACTAAGCCTCAACTTTGACTTAGTTTTACAGTAGGATGAAGCGGGTTTTGTAACAAAATAATAGTTTTAATGAATTCAGTGCAGCAAAAGCTATATAAAACAATGCTTATCTCAATTTTCATAAAATATGGATTTGGCGGGTTTTGATTCTAGGCGCCTCATTTCAACTAATCATTTATCTTTGTCGAAAAACAGGTTCCAAGCCCCTAACCAATGGAACAGTAGCTCAATTGATTACGTCTGGTTATTAATACCGAAGACCGTTCGAAGAATGGGTACTTCTGCTAGTCTTAATGTTTATAGGATTTGTATTATTTATTTCTTTATTTATTTAATTCAGCACTGAAGGAACCTTTGGGCAACACCCTTCAATCAATAGTTCAAACTATCTAAATGAGCAGGGTAGCCGAGATGGGAGGGACAAGGGGGGCAAATGCATAGGGGCCCGTAAACAATGAGGGGTGCACATTAGTTTCCGTTTATTGTAGCTACTAAAAAATGCTGGCTATAACTTACATCCTGTACGAGGCTTAACAGAGTTAGGATGTCGATTTTTCTACAGCTCTGCAGAAAATATCTCATATTACTGAACAATAAGCTGACAAAAGAAATGAGGTAGAAAACACTTGAGGCATATATGACAGTGCAATCATTTGGTAGAAGAAATTCCTCAAATCTGCAAATCACAAAAAATGTGTTATAATGTACCTTACTGTACCCCCAGAAGAGCAGGGTAGACACTTCTGCCCACCGCCCCCCCCAAAAAATAATATTCTGTGCATATCCTGAGTTTGGAGTTATGGACTGTTTAGGAATAATGTACTATAATTTAGAGCTGAATCTGCTATCAAACCAATGCGGAGATTTAAAATGCTACTTATTTTTCATTACGTGCTGGTAATTAAAGTGGAGATGTACAGAATTGCAAAATTTTTCCCTATGCATGTTAACTGCATTAAAATTACTCAAAAATCCCAAATTGTTTTGTGCACTTTGCAAAATATATTTCATAAAATAAATGCCAGTTTCCTATGAAATAAGATTTGTATGTTGTTGTTTTTTTCTAAATCATGTCTGTGTATCAGATTCTTTTCTCTAAATGACATTGTCTATCCGGAATAGCTAATAGTGGATAGTAATAATTAAAAGTATTTCACATCGCATAGGGGCCTTAAATCCTCTCGCTGGCCCTGCAAATGAGTCTTCTTCTTCTTCATTTCCCGTTTCCAGCTTCCTGGGTCGGGTTGTGAATCAAGGACCTCCAACGTTGCCTGTCTCTCCACCACTCCTCTCCCCCTTTAAGTACATCTTCAGGTTTTCCTCCCTTCTTCTCCACGCACTCCCACACTGTATCTGCCCATCTCTTTCGGGGCCAAATGAGTATCAATAGAAATATAATTTTTGAAGGCTATAATCGATTATAGAAATATTAAAAGCCGTTTTCTCAGTGTTGCCCAGTAATCTATTATAAGGCATCCAACGTTTAGAATGAAGCACTGGTTAGATAGGGATATTCTTCTCTCTTTCTGTTGCACGCGAGACATGTATGACGCTGTCATTTTCTAGCACTCCACTGTTGCCATATCATTCAAAAATTTTTCTTTGTCGAAAAAACAGCATATTCGGATAAAACTATGTTTTGCCGATCTTTTTTGTCCTATATTAGAACTACGTAAACTTGATAGAAATGCTAGAAAAATTAGATATCCATATTTTAAAAAAAACTATAACTTAAACTGAGTCCCCTTTTTAGTAAAATCTATCTTATATCATGTTGCATTGACTTTGTGATGCCTATTTTTCACACACATGTAGCTAAACGTGCCGTCTTGATGATGGATTATTGAAATATTTTATACTGGCAATATTACAATTTTCATGTAGGTGAAACTTCTGAATATTCTCTCATAACCGCATAGCTGCATTGAAAAAGTTTGTATGCTGACAACTTTTCTATTTTTAAAGATAACCATGTCATGTCAGTTTGAGAGTTGTAGAAGAATGTTGGAAGAAGTTTTCTACCTTCTTACCCAGAGTGTTGGTTTAATTGTTTACACAGGCCGGCCTGTTCATTGACCGCGGATTATAAAAATGAGGTTTCGAAGGACAGCGGGGTGCAGCATGCTACTCAGAGCTTTATTACTGTGGCCTTCGAGCTTGAATTTCAGTAGTTCGGCTGTCTCTATCTTGAGTGTGTGTGCAGCAGTTCTGTTAGATTGAACGTGTTGGGTTTTACGTATTTCACATACAACAATGGATAGTTTTGTGAAAAGGAAGCGTGGTCAAGTGCTCAGAAGGAGGGAAAAACAGGTAGTAATTAATGTGTTCAGTTATTTTAAGAATCTTAAACCCAAAGAAAGTATAAATCATGAAAGGTAAGCCAATGAGGAGTATTTTCTTTAATAACATACTTCAACTTTAACTGCAGTCGAAACTTCACACATTTCCTTGTGTTTGTACATTATTTATTTTATTTTGATTGTTTTCTTTCTGTCACATTGAGCATACGTTATAGTTAATTTAATTTAATTTCGTTGTATGTGTTATGTTAGCCTACTATTAGTATTATTATACAGTACTTAATTCAAGTCTTCGTCAGTGCACAATTGCTGAATATGCGGAAAGTGTACGCGAAGCTCTTTGTACTGCCTCCTCTCATGGAGTGGCAACCCTGTCGTAACGCGCCATAAGACCAATGCTTCATTCTAAACGTTGGATGCGCTATAGTAGAAGCGCTTTTCGGTCAGTCAACAAAAGTGTACCCAATTAGATTGGGCAGGGATTAACAATTGAAGCGTATACGGGAACAAACGTCTAGGTTACATTTTGTGTAAATGGACCATAGACATTTGTTCCCGTACACGCTTCAATTATCCTAGTGCCTGAACTAATACATGTATATTAATTATACTCTATGGAAGTGAAACTTGGACTGTTGGAGCAGCAGAAAAGAGGAGAATTGAAGCGTTTGAAATGTGGTGTTACAGGAGAAGGATGAAGATCAGATGGGTAGATAGGGTTACAAACGAAGAGGTATTAAGACGAGTGGGAGAGAAGAGATGTTTCTGGCGACTGCTAATGAAGAGAAGAGATAGGTTGGTAGGACACATACTAAGACACCCAGGATTAGCAAGCTTAGTTATGGAAGGAAGGGTCAAGGACAAGAACTGTAGGGGTAGACCAAGGTTAGAATATGTTAAACAGATTGCCTCGGATGTAGGGTGTAGCTATGTAGAGATAAAACGATTAGCTCAGGACAAGGAGGCATGGAGTGCTGCATCAAACCAATCAAAAGACTGAGGACTCAAACAACAACAACATACAAATGGGGGAGTTATTGGATGACTAATTTCATTCGTCAATTGAAAATCATCATTTGTGTACAACACTATTTGCATTTATTAGGTTACAGAAGTTTTTAGTTAAACTCGCAACGAGTAAGATTTTGTCAAGCCATTATTTTTTTATTAAATCCCGCTAATCTGTTACGCCTCTATATGTCTTACATATTAAAAAGTATTAACAAAAACTGCACAACTTACAGATGTGCAACAGATTAATGGAATATAATAAAAAAATACCGTATTTGCTCGCGTATATCTCGCACATTTTTGACCGAAAATATGTGTGCAAATTTTTGGTGCGAGATATACGCGGGGAATGACTGTATTCCCGAAAAAACACAAAATTTGCATTATTGAAACAAGGCAACTGGCATACGGTACTCGCCCTATTCATTGTCACTGCCGTCACTGCAGCCAATCTCCGAGATACTCTCGCGTGCATCATTCTGGTCATCATCCCATACTGCTTCATCCTGACTTCCGTCCAATGCATTTGCGATGCCCGTCTTCAAGAAGCTCTTCACAACAATGTCCGTCGACACCATTTATTTCTATTCGTTATAGTTATGTGACATTAAGAACCTAGGAAAAAGTCGTCATACGCTCGTTAAGGATGATTCAAGGCAGAAAAGGAATTTAGAGCGCAGACGCTTAGCGATCGACACAATCGATCATCTTCCATATCGGTTCCTCGCTACATGCATGAGCGAGCTCGAATTTAGCCAACCGCGGCGAACGATGTACAGCATGCTAACACTCCGCCGCGCCGTATGCTTGCACGCGGCAGAGCTCTGATGCGACGCAATGCGTAAAGACGAAATCATTGAGATTCGAGAAGACTGAACTGCGTTTCTCTGCGATGTAACAGTAGGCCTACTTGCGCAACTGTTGTGGCGCGCTAATCGCTAATTCGAACGTGTCTCAAGGCGGCGAATTTAGCCAACTGCGGCCGTAGACTAACGATGTACAGCGTGCTAACATTCACGCTGCGCCGTATGCTTGCACGCGGCCGAGCTCTGATGCGACGCAATGCCTAAAGACGAAATCATTGAGATTCGAGAAGCCTGAACTGCGCTTCTCTGCGATGTAACAGTAAGCCTACTCGCGCAACTGTTGTGGCGCACTAATCGCTAATTCGAACGTGTCTCAAGGTGGCGAATTTAGCCAACTGCGGCAGAAGACTAACGATGTACAGCGTGCTAACATCGACACTGCGCCGTATGCTTGCATGCGGCCGAGCTCTGATTCGATGCAATGCGTAAAGTCGAAATCATTGAGATTCGAGAAGACAACTGCGTTTCTCTGCGATGTAACAGTAGGCCTTTTTGCGCAACTGTTTTGGCGCGCTAATCGCTAATTTGAACGTGTCTCAATGCGGCGAATTTAGCCAACTGCTGCCGAAGACTAACGATGTACAGCGTGCTAACATTCACGTGGCGCCTCGATCCCTAATCGACTCATATCGAAGTTTGGAACAACTCGTTGGTGCTCGCTCTTCCTGTTAGTATCGCTTTGGTTCCTGGACAATGACGACTGTTGTGGCGCGCTAAATCGAACGTGTATTTTCCTCAAGGTTATTACGGTCATTTATATGACGGCATCAGTAATGAATGCGAGATATATGCGAGTACTTCTTTTTCCCGTGAAATTTTAAATAATAAAATGGGGTGCGAGATAAACGCGAGCAAATACGGTATGCTTGAAAAAAATCTGAATCATTACAAGTTTAGGTGAACACTTCTATAACTTAATCATTTGAAAATACTGTCGTACATAAGTGTTATGTATTTACTGAAACTAAATTAAGCCTAAGCGAGCAGGAACTGATGTTCACTTGATGAATTAAATTAGTCAATTTGCAAATTTTCAGCGTGCCGAGACCACAGAAATAATGTCTATGAGTAGGCATGAGAACGGTGCCAAACATTGTCATATACTTGGGACAGTTAGATTTTCACTTAAAAGCAGGCAATGCTAAATGTTTCACTATGCACGAGACTCACACCATCGCCAATCAGCACACACATAGCCTACCTAATGCACCTTAGTTTAAATGTTGAAAAAGCCAAGGTGAATTTTTGTTGCGTACAACTCAAACATTAAAATGACCTACTTTTCGTTAATTTCATTACCCATTTCTGAAATTAGCTACTTTCATTACCAGTAGACATCCTGCATGGGTTTTACTAACCATCATTAGGGTGCAGTTTCAACGCCTCCAGGAGTCAACATCATATGTGTGGAAGGCTATTAGAATGGATTGTGACACTTCTTCAAGAGTCATCAATTCTGCCCAGTTCATGATAAAGTTAAACAAATTCAACTTACTTGTCACGTAATCCTTTAAAAATCTTGGTAAATGAATTGCCTATAACATCCACAACTTCATGATAGTGGTATTTAAACGCCATCTCCAAGTCCAAACCGACAAATTCTGTCAAGTGCCGATGTGTATTGCTGTCTTCTGCTCTGAACACTAAGGAAAAATACATCCATTAGAACCTAACCATAGTTTTGGGTAGTTATGGAACATATTATTAATGGTCAGAAACTGATATCTATAAAACATATCCCTAAAGTAGCAAGTAAGATTACAAAATAAGGATAATACATTATATAATCCAAGTTTGCAAAATAAAACTTCACGAAATATTAGATGTTTTATCACAGGTAATGTTCTCAAAAATTGTTATATATATGCCAATCAATGCTCCATCAATACTTTGCTAATATGGCAAGTGTCTTTGCAACATGTGGGTTGTATTGGCGATGAAATGAATGAAGACATCACAAAGAACCATACCCCTGAGCCAGAGGAATTAACCATACAAAGTTAAAAACTCAAGCCCAGCGGGGAATCAAACCCAGGAATCTATGGACCAAAGTTCAGAGTTGGCCATGAAGTTAGGCATTGAAAGATTAATTGCACACATCTGAACTGCCCTGATATGATTACGGTTTGTGAATTCAAAGCTTCTTCCTATACAGGATGAGATACCTGGTTACTGAGGTGGTGGTGATGACTAATGAAGCTTGTGGTAGCAACAACATTACAAATAAGCTGAATGGCAGTCAGTCATGACCTAAATTTAGTCCATTCTCTCATTAAATAGGATACTCACCAGCACCAACAGTGAATACTTTGTCAAAATCTGCAGCAATAGCCATCTGCTTGTAAAGCTGAGGACTTTGAGCTAAATATGCAGATGTTTTGAAGTATGAGACTGTGAAAACATTAGCACCACCTTCACTTGCTGCAGAGATAATCTTGGGAGTGTGGATTTCCACAAAACCCTGAAAAGAACGAATATATTTGGTTGATTTTCTTTCCCAGAAACATCCAACACAATTATTTTCTGCAATGCTATCAACAACTCACCTGTTCAGCGAGTATATCACGGAAGAGCTGACAAACGCCCGCCTCCAGTCTGAAAATGGCTTGGTTTGCTGGTGTTCTTAGATCAAGTACCCTATTATCCAATCGTGTGTCTTGATTCACTCGGATGTTGAGGCCTTCTGGATCCTGAAAAAATAAGACCATCTTTCTAACACACCTGGTACAGAGAAATTTAAATAACGCAACAAATAATATCAGTTAAAAAAAAAAAAGCAAGAAACAAAACTTAAACTTAAATAAAACTTAAAATCATTCTCCCTTCTGAGTTTATTCTGTGGATACAATACCAACTACTGTAAACCCTGCAAGTTTAAGGACCAAATACAGGGTCTTTCATATAAAGTAAGAACGGCAAGCGGCAGTTTTGTTATCCGCTGCTGCGGTGGCCTTGGGCGAGCTTGTGGCACGCCATTGCCCCCTGCTGTACTATTGAAAGCGTGCTCACAGTAACTTACATACGAGGGCTGTTTTTAGCTCAAGTTCCAACGGACTGTATAAAAATAACAGATTGACATACTGAACTGATTTTAAAACGATTGAAACATTTGTCGTATTGTTACACCAGCTTTCCAATGCCCTCGGCAAAAAATTCTGCCGCCACTGAGGTGGGTACGTCTGGACTGTCTTCGTCGATCGCTGCACGGCTCCGGCTGTGGTATTGCACCATGGAAGCTTTTTATGCTTCTGGCCGCCTGGCTCGCTGTCGGCAGCGCGCTCTGGCAGTGGTTTTTAGTAGAAAAACGAACTACCCATTCATGGGTATATTTTGGGTAATTTCTAGCAATCCGATTGTGCATGAGAACATTTTTAAAGCAGAATGTGACCAGTTTTGTAAAAAAAAAAGTGAGAAATGTGAGTAATTTTAGCAAATAGTGAGAAAAGTGAGGCTGCTTTGAAAATAGTGAATAATAGTGAGAAAAGTGAGTCGCTGGCAGCCCTGTCAATCTGTTATTTTTATACAGTTCATCAGAATTTGAAAAGAGAACAGCCCTCGTATGTACTATGCGCATGCTTTCAATAGTACAGCAGGGGGCCATGGTGCGCCACAAGCTCGGCCAAGGCCACCGCAGCAGCTAATAACAAAACTGCCACTTGCCGTTCTTACTTTATATGAAAGACTTTGTAGTTCAACCAGGATGTCATTAGAGGGAGAAGAGACACGTGAGGCAGCATACAGGAGTGCACTCTTATCAGGTGTCAGTTGATGGGTAGACCAAGGTGTGAGGGAAAGATGAGAGGGTTGCTTTAGAGGTTTAGTAGATCAACAAATACTGTGATCCATTATGAAGGATGTGAACGCTATCACGTCAACCGATGCAAAAATAGGACAAAATCAGTTTTAGAGTATAGCAAAGATCTATAGACTAAATAACCAACATGAATATTGTATTTTGGCCATTCGGCTGCAATTAAATTTTATTATGAACATTAAATTGGAAGATTACATCACTAACATCTCTGTTCTCACATACAGTACAAGCCTCTATAATGAGTCATCGACCAAGATGGATGGGACATATCTGCTGTATGACTGATACCAGGCTTCCTCGCCAAATTCTATATGGCAAACATTGCTCTGGAACAAGACCTCACAGAGCCCCTTTGAGGAGATGTAAAGACTGATCAAAGCCACCATCAAGATGTCCGGTATAAATCCACAAACCTGAAGCAAGTGACAAAAATTGCAGAATTTGACGCCACACTATCTCTGCTGTCGACGGGTTTGAAGGAGAACGCCGTAGATACGAAGAGGCCAAGCGACAAGCATGAATGCTCCAGCAAGCTCAGCCATGCCAACCTTCACCCATTCAATGCAATTTGTGTGGCCGCATGTTTCATGCCAGGATTGGCCTGCTTAATCACCAACTGCACATCCACCATACGATTTGAATGTGATTTATAGTTTTAAGGAGGGTATGCACATACTTGGAAACAAGTTACAGCCACCGTCAACATCATATCTATTCAAGCAGGCAGCACTGGGCTGCCATGGCTTATAGGAGCCATGATCAAGCCAGTGAGCCCCGGAAAGAAAGAAATAACAAATGAATGGGATAGGGAGGGAGACACTTGTGGAAAGGGAGAGTGAGTGCAGCGAATCCATGACCTACTAGCTGGGTTGTGCAGCGCTGACACTCGACACTCTAATCACTTTTGGAAATGGGCTAGCGGATCAAGCTGCAAGAGGCGGTTTCGCTACCATCTCTGCCAATGGAGGTACCAGCTAGAGATATTCACTCTGAGTTACGCCCAAAAGTACTGGCTTTCTGGGAGAGTCAGTGGCTAGCTGACCCAACGCACAATAAACTGAGAGTGATAAAGAGAACTACTCGTGGGTGGTGGAGCTCTTTCCGGTCACAGAGGAAGTCTGTCATTTTGTGAAGGCAAAGGATAGGTCATGCAAGATTCACCCACTTGTACCTGATGAGAAGGCAAGACTCCACTACATTGTACTTGTGGAGACGTATTCACCGCGGCACACATTTTAACCGAGTGTGTGAATCTTGCTGATCTACAAAGAAACGATGATTTGCAGAATACACTCAATCTTATATTAGCTGATGATGTGCTGGCTGCTAATCTAGTCATCCTCTTTATAAGTGAGAGTGGGTTAGGTTCAGCATCTAAATCTAAGACACCAAGGGGGAAAATATAATAATTGGCTTTAAATGAAAATTTGTTACGGTTCTTATATAGGTAATTAAAGTGAAAATGTATTCAAATATCTTTTTTGTTGTTGTTAAATTCTGATTTACTTTTTGTATTTTTTGTTTATTATTTCTTAATTAGATTTTTCTCATATTTAGTGGTCCACCTTTAATTTAAATTTTATCAACATTTGTACTACTTTATCCGTGATATTACCACAAAATTATAGATCTTTATACATCGTTGCTTGAGTTACATAGTGAAAATAGGGTGGCTGAAGATCATTTCAAATAAAAACCTGCGGGAAGCGACAAGTCCAAATCTCATACAGCAACAGATAATGAAAAGGAAAAGATTGAGTATGATCGGCCAACCTTGAAGAGACCACAAAAAAGCATCTCAAGACAGGCACTGAATTGGAATCCCCAAGGTAGACCGAGGATCACCTGGAAGAAAACCATAGACAGGGAGCTGGCTGGAGTCAACAAGACATGGGGAGAGGTTAAGGCATTGGCAGGGGACAGAAAAAGCTGGAGAAATTTTGTCGAGGCCCTAGGAATCAAAGAAGACAAGTCAAGTAGGGGTACATTTTACTCACCTCATCCTTGACAGGCCGTGAAGCATCCTCGATCAACAGGGGAAGCTGACTCTTGGCTGCGCTGACTGTGAATAGCTGAATCACGTGGAGCTCCACTGCTTTCTGCGTACAGCCCTCAATGCTCTGATTTACAGTACGAACAGCAGCTTCCACATCTACGATAGATTCCTTAGTTATACTGAAAACAAATGCCGTACTCTCCTTTACCTGTCAGCATAATGCAGTCATACAAAGCCCTCCAAATATTTCACAGCCAAATACAGACCAAGGTACAAAAAGATCTGGCCAGGAGGAGCTCACATTGGGAGAAGATCATCGAAAAGAAATGGTGGCAAGATAAAAATCTGCTGGAGAGGAGAAACGATGATGATGATAATGATACATATTTGGTTTGTCAGTTCCTGTTTATTGTTGGGAGGTCATGAATGGGTAAATGTATACCACACAGAGCAAAGTAACACCAAAGCGATCATTTCTACTCAGTGGCTCAAGATGCAAAAGATGCACCTTGCCACAACATAAACAAACACCAGCCACAATTTCTTTCAAATTCTACTCAGAGATTTCTCTGGAATAAATATTATCTATAGAATTAAGGATATTTTCACCTTAGTACTATTAAATATATATATAGACAACCTTTTAACAAGAAAGTTATATCACTTACTTGGAGGCAAACTTGACCATGGCTTTACTAATCTTGTCTGAAACAGCGATAAGGCATTGAACGGTGTACTGTTGTTGACGGATAACAGCAAAACATTGTTTCCCTGAAAGAAAGAAAAAAGATAAAAATGTTGCCATTAGCTAACATAGCATGTTGTCATGATTGATGGCACTGAAACATTAAACCAAGCACAAATATACGAACAAAAGTTGTTTATGCAAGTAAATTAATAAATAACCTAATATTTAAAATTAATTAACTACATGACTATGTAACTAAATAAATAAATTAATTAATTAATTGAAATTACCGACCGACAGTAGTGGCTAGGCTGGCTAAAGGGCAGCATTAGGTCATGGGGCCAAGCTCTCTGCTGACTCGGTAGACACGTGGGTTCGAGCCCCACCGTCGGCCGTCCTTGAAATGGTTTTCCATGGTTTCCCATTTTCAACACCAGGCAAATGCTAGGACGGTACCTTCTGACAGGCCACGGCCGCTTCCTTCCACATCCTTGCCCAGTTTCATTCACCATCATTCATTTCATCTCTCATTAACTCCTCTCATGAGGTTGGCGTCAGGAAGGGCATCCGGCCGTAAAAACCATCGCCACAAAGACTTCCATCTCATCCCCGACCCCGTTGGAAAAACGGGAATAATAAGGGATAGACATACATACAATTAATTAATTGAAAATCTTTTGAAATAAAATTCAATTAAATACCCTGGAAACACTCAAAATAAAAATAAAAATTCCCATTACCCAGATATGATCTAATAGCTAAATGTGTGTGGATTTCTCCAGTTCCATCATATGGTGCAATAATTACAAACTTTAGTGACACCCTGTCTGCCATGTGTTACTGTAGAATGGAAAATTTCAGGAGAACTCCTACGTCAGCAAGATTTCAGCGCTAGTGTTTCTAGTGCATTTTTATAGTGCCAAGATACCAACGTGGCATGATTAAAAACTTACTATGGCTTATGGTCGTTTTTCTTTGTTCAAATTTGTGGTGGTAGACCTGGCTGGTCTAAAATGGAGAATACCAGCTCAGTGAGGTGAACACTAAAGGACATGGTCTTTGAACTTGAGCAACGAAAGTAGGTGGACGTAAAATAATGTAGCATGTGAATCAAATACGGGGAGGCTCGGATTCCTCCCCGCTGTAAATGAAGAGTTAAAATCATATCTGGACTAACTCAAGGAAAATTACGAATTGGACTTTAAATTCTTTTGCTTTATTTAATGGATGTACTGATAATAATGGGAAAAATATTGATTGGTGTTCGCACGTGGTCGATGTGATTTATATATATTTTGAGCTTATGTTTCATTCACACGTTTGTATTTATTGTCTTTGGGGGTGAAATACTGGTTAAATTTAATTGAAGTGTTGTTTTCCGAAAGTTTGAAATAGGTTACTGTTCGTTGTTGCGACCACGTGCGAACCAAGTTGAAGAACACCAAGCTCTTTGGTGAAATAATAAGTATTTATTTAGTAAACTAATTTACCGTATTTGTTATGGAATATGGTTCTCGATGAGTAAAAGTTATTGACCGGGGTTGTTTGGTTAAATTTGTTTTCTTTTGTCTTTAAGGTAAGATTTGGTGATGGGGGTTGCTTGGTTAATTTTGGTTTTGTTTTTCGTCATTGTAATCGCTAATTTTCGTGAGGTCGATGAGTCCGCAGGTCGTATTTTGGTCTAATTGTTATTGTGTCGGCGTGGTATTTGTTTGAATCTTGTGAGGTTCAAATAATTGGTGATTCGTGGAGATCTAGGTCGTTTAATTGCTCTTCGGGGGGATTTGTTGTAATGTTAGTGATAGGCCTTTTGTGATGTGTATATTTGTTGAAAGGTCAGTGTAAGACCTAAGTGTTGTGTGAGAAGTAGGATTGTTTGACCGTCGTTAAGGAGCTTCGTGCTTTCTCTTTTATAGGACTTAGTGGGGCGATAACTTCCTAGCGCATATGTGTAATGTGAAATAGGTGTTAAGTGAAATGTTTGAGATAGGCCTTTTTAATGTTTTATGTGTGGGATTTCTGTGATGGCTAATGTGTCATTTTTGAGAGGATGTGAGGGTAGCCTTTGACCCCCGCCGACAGTTTCAATTATTCCTTTGCTCAGTCGCGTGGAACGTCTTCTTCTTGTTCGCTTTTGGTGTTCTGTTATTGTATTGCATTCGGGGAGGGGGGGGTGTTTCCTACTTGTAGGGCTTTCCATTTATTAATTTCTGTTTTAGTAATATTAGTTCAGTGTGCTGTGTGAGTGAGTGTGCCGGATGTATGAATGGTGATTTTCTTTTTCAGCTTAGGTTCAGATTTGCACCTTGCTTGAGCAGTGTCTTTAGGTCGTCATGTCTTCTTTGCTAATGATCCAGGCAACGCAGCGATATGTAAATCAGGAAAATTAAATACCAAATTAAAGTAAATGTAAATGGACACGGCATAGTTTTAAGTCCAAACCTTTGTAATATTTTGAAGAATACATATCCAGTCCGTTAAACTTAACTTCATATTTTAGTTAGTGACAATCCCTAGGCACCAATAACCCTATTAATAATCTCCGTCTTTTCAATACAATGTTGTTGATAGTCTATTTATACAACTGGGTACATGTTTCGTACAGTCGTCTGTACTTCCTCAGCCCAAATATACATTAGGACATAAACAAGTATGATGCACACTATCAATCACATACAATGAAAATATTCCATAGATAAAACAGTACTATAGTTGGCGACATCCAAAGAAGAAATAAAATTATGTTGTAAAATTACACCAAAGCCCATTAGAGTGTAAAAAGTGCCTGTAGGCCTATGCCTGATTGTATTAACTTTGAAAATGTTGTGTGTTATCTCCTAATATAATGTTAACCCAATTGAACAGCGAGCAAATCTGAGACACTACAAAGAAATTTGAAGTGACTGTCCTAAATGTGTAAAAGAAAAACATGAAACTGCTGTAAGCTGCTACCTCACACTCACCTCCTGACGCGAGTCATGCGAGGTTGTAACTGCATGTGAACTGGCGCAACCTTCTGCTAGAACGACTGCATGAAGATACGCAGCGGACTCGGAAATAAGTTATAACTATTGTTACTAACTACTGTTAAACTCAAACATATATAATTATGAGTCTCTGGATAGATGCTCAGCCGATTCGGCTTAATTTCTTTTGTTTGTAATAGTCTCAATCAAAGTGTCGTACAAGAAGTTTGCTTCGAAATTAATCTCGTGTAAATTATGGGACGGATTGACTCTTTGAGCCGTGATTATCTCAATTTGTTCCAGGATGTTCATGACGGATCCTTTATTCTCGTAGTGCAAAATTTCCAGATCTTTTTCAATGTTAATGCATTTATGGCCAGTCTCTAACATGTGTTCCCATTGCCGAAAACTTCCTATGCTTAATCGCGTTTAAATGCTCTTACCAACCGAGCTATCACACACAGACATTTTTTTCTCTGCCTGGCGATGGTACATCTACTGGGGTAGTGAGTACTGTCACCTCAACAGCACTCATACTTCATGTACAAAACATGACACACAGCTATTGCCTGTGGATGTTGTGAAAGTTTCTGCTCATAGGGTTAGTAATGCTGTACTGACTCAGTGAGGAAAGCAATGGCAAACTATCTCATTCCTCACCTTGCCTGGTATGCCTCAGTAGCATGCTGAGCTTCTATGCCCAAGATCGCGGGTTCAAATCCAGCCGAAGTCATCGGATTTTTTAAGAGTGTTAAAAATCCCTCAGTATGCCTTCCTTCGGAGGGGAAGTAAAGCCGGCGGTCCCATGGCATAGATTTATGGCATGTTAAAGAACCTTTCACTAATTACACCTGTGTGAAGCTAAATTGTATAGGTTAAGAATGTAGACACCGCTCTTAAGTTCCTACGTTCGTTGCCAAGAGCCGACTGCGGTGGCGTCTGGTAGCTAAGTTCTGAACTAGTAGTCGTTGACGGTGGCGTTTGGCGGAAAAAGTAGGAACTATTTGAAAAATTCAAAAGTCTGCAGTCCTTACTTGAATTAAAAAACAGATAACACACACTAATACAGTCATCACAGTTAACATCGGTTATCAGACAGGTTCTACACACACCCAAAGTACACGGGGCTACATGACCGCGTTGTCGCAGCCCCTAAACTTAAGAACCAACCAACCAACTAGTATGCCTCAGTATGTTGTTGCCTCGGTTCTGTGGGTTTCTACCACGTAACCTATGGTGGCACTTTTTGAGGATCCAACCAGCCTCCAGGCTGACTACCTAACAGATAGCTACAAAGTGCTATAGCTGGAAATCATAGCTGCTACAAAATGCTGAATTCGGTAATCAGAACGAAATTTTGGATCTTTAAATGCTAAAAACCACAAACTCTACCAATTAGGCATATAAACTGTTAGCTTGCCACGGTGGGTGAGTGGTTAAAGTGTCGGCCTACCAACCCCCCAAGCTTGCAGGTTCGCTCCTGGCCATGATAAGTGATTTTTGAAAGGCGGCAAACATTACGACACGCATGTCATACGATGTTGGCATGTCAAAGAACCCATTTGAATTCAGTAGACCGCGTTCATAATGGCAAAATTAATCTCGGGAGTTTCCGCCAACACAAAGTTCCTCATTTCTCTAATAGAAAGCGCTATAGTGTTCGAGGAGCTTCGATATCTAACCTCCATGACTTTCATAGTGCTTCAAGGAACAACAAAATTTGACATGCAAGCTACTCTCTGGGTGTCAAATAACAAAGCTTGCACCCGGCACCCAAGGTCATAGGATATTATTATATAAACTGTTGAGTGTGTTCAGACTGGAGGTGTTTTGTGATATTTTTGGGGTGTTTACTCATACAATGAGGGGGGCGTGGTGTCGCTGCGGACAAGCTGTTGGACCCCTCACCAAGGGCGACCGTGTGTGATTCGCGGTCAATGCTTGTGAGATTTTCGAAGTGAAATGCCATGTCCTGTGGTTCAGATTCCACGTAGAAAGGAAATCCTGTGACTCATGATTGCACGTAAAACTAAAAGTTCCCTTCCTTTCCTTCATACAATACATGGCCTTGCTGAGAACACGGGCCAAGATGTTTATTTGAACACTCTCTGTGATCATTTATTCAACTTCTGCAAACACTCCCATATACCTCAACTGGCCAGCTAAATCATCCGATCTTAATCCCATTTGGAACAGTGGATGAAACACAGGAATCAACACCCCGTAATTTGGTCGGCTTACAGGATCTAAACATCAGGCATTGGCTTCAACTAGATATTACACACTTATAGAAACATTGGGACTCCGTCTCACTGAATTAAGGCTAGAAGTGGTATTACATGGTATTAGAATAGGGGGAAGCAGCAATACGAAGATATCTGTGACAAAGTTTTCATTTACCTTTGGCTCGGCTGGTGTGCAATCTTCCACGAATCCATACTGTCTGGTCAGCCAAAGTTTTTGAAAGGTCTTTGACATCAGTAAATTTCCGAGTGATTTTATCTCCACTCTGAATCATGGGAAGGTTTCCATATTTGCCATCGGAATAGTCATCCTCAGCTTCTTGTACCTGGCCAGCCTAATCACAACAATACAAAATCATACAGTTCCCCAGTTCCAAAAATGATTTTAGTGCTGAACATCACATCAAAATACAAAGCAATGTTACAATAGTCTTAAATGTTTAAAACTACCAGGGCGAATTACAAAAAGAGTAGCCTCCACGCTGATTAGACAGGCCTGCAAACTTAAGGCCCAAGAGAATATTTAAAAAAAAAGTGCCATTTTTTAACATTTTGTGGAGCTGAATGCAAATCCAAACTTATTTTCTTCTCTATCATGTGCCATTTGTTTGCAATGTGAATTGGCATTTTCAATGAGGTTATTGCAGCTTTATAATAATAAATGTATTTCAGCCAAATGGCCATAATGGTCTTACCAATGAGATAACAAATTAGTTGTACAGAATTTACAATTTTCCATGCATTAGAATAAAAATAATCACTATAAATTATTTTCAGTAATCGTTGAATAACCTCCAAAATATTAAAAATAATGTTTGTTATAATAAAAAAATTGATAACCACATTATTTTAAGAAAGTTTATAAAACTGCCGTAAGACCAATCCTACTCTATGGTAGTGAAACATGGGCTACTACAAAGGCACATGAGCAAAAGCTACATACCACTGAAATGCGTATGTTACGTTGGGCAGGTGGAGTTACTCTCAAAGATAAAATCCGTAATGAACATGTGCGGGGCAGTTTCAAAGTAACGCCTATAACAGAGAAACTTTTAGAAACCAGGCTAATGCCTGTTGCTCACGGTAAAATTTTCCTTCAAATTTATTGTACAATAATTTAATTTTATAAAATTTCTGTTGCTCACGGTCAAATTCAAGTTTTATAAAACCTTTGATAAAACTTTGCATAAAATAGGATATGTTCTATTCCGTAAAATTAATTTTACGAAACGAACCTATCAGGGAAGCTGACATGAAGATGATGCTGGCGCCACGTGGTGAGAAGATCGTGAAGCTCGCTTGTAAACACACACTTCGAAAATGGCAGACTCCGGCTGGACTAAGTAAGCTGTTACTGTGTTAGTGTTTTACAGGATGAGTACCAGAAATATCAGTGTTTGTTCGAGGTTAAAACGCTCATATACCACAATAGAAATGTAAGAAGGGACGCAGAAATCTCAATCGCCGAATATATTTCACAAATTCGACCGAACACAAGCCAGGCTGATGTGAAGGCGAAGATAAACAGGCTTCGAACTCACTTGCAGTCTCATTTCAGGAGAAATGGCTTGCCTCATGTTAGTGTCCTGTCGAATAATTTTGGGACCAACAATATCTAGGAGGTTTTTTTTTAACTGCCTTCCTCCATGCTTAGAAAATTCCTATATGAATTCTGATCTTCTAACCTCAACTCATTTTCGACCAAGGACAGCATTCCTCTACTCTTCTTTTTATCCATTCCCGAGACCAGGACTTCCTAGGATTTCTTTTCTTACTTTTTACCACTGTACGACATATAATTGTAGCTAAAGCAGCAATTTTTGCAATTTTTGCTTTGTTTGTTGGAGCCATACTCTCAAACCAATGTGTGTTGAACAGCTGATTCTTGGTTCAGAAGTTTATCGGTAGAAGGCGATCCTGATACATCCACGGATTTTATAAAATAATTTTACCGTGAACAACACAGCTTGCTTTCGTCAAATTTTTATAAAATTAGTTGTAAAATAAATTTTAAGAAACATTTTACCGTGAGCAACGGGCATAAGGTGGTATGGACATGTTATGTGAAGACCGGAGAATCATGTAGTGAAGAAGTGCCTTTCCATGACTATGCAAAAGAGAGGGAGCGGCAAACCTCAAACTACATGGATGATGAATGTCCAGAGGGACATGAGAGTATTGGGCCTATCTGCTGATGATGCTTTCCAAAGAAATGAGAGGCGCCCCAGGATTAAGAAAGCCGACCCCGCGTAACGGGAAAAGGCGAGGAGGAAGAAGAAGGAGTATTTGAAGAAATCGTCAATAATATAGCAAAATACAATGTAAATTTGTTTAAATATTCAGTCTGTTACATTTGAAGTCTTAATGAAAATCTGTTTAATTAATATTAGTATTACCTTAGATTAATATACTCGTATATTATTTCCATGAACATTCAAATAAATATATGCAAAATGCAGGCAGAAGATTTGCAAAAACACAGGGACGTTTCAATAACATTTCTGTCTCCATAGCCACATCAATTCAATCTTTAACCAAAATAAAATCGACCATTTTATTGGATGATAACAACATTTGGAAAACATAAGAGACGTTTTCACTACGATTTCTTATTCCATAGAATAAGAATATTTTTGAACTTCAAAATTTTTATACGCAATACTTTTATGTTTTTTAAATTTTCATTAATACTTCAAATGTAACAGATCTGATTTTTAAACAAATTTACATTGTATTTTACCATATTCTTAACGATTTCTTCAAATATTGTTATCAAATAAGGCAGTATTTTTGATCATAATTAACATTATTTTAAACAGAATTTTTAATATTTAGGAAGGTTATTATGGAACATGGACTACTACAAAAAAGAGAGGAGAGTAGAATACAAAAAGCAGAGATGAAATTTCTAAGAGGCATAGAGGGCAAGACAGAATTAGAAATGAAGAGATAAGAAGGACAGGAATCTTGAAGCTGCAGGACAGGATAGAAACAACAAAGTTAAAGTGGTGTGGTCACAAGATGAGGATGGAAGAGGAGAGAGTACCAAAGAAAGCTTTTACCAAAAAGATGACAGGGAAGAGACCATGAGGAAGACCCCGAAAGAGATAAATGGATACAGTCTGGGAGTGCAGAGAAGAGGGGAAGAAAACCTGAGGATATACTTAAAAAAGGAGAGGAGTGGTGGAGAGACAGGCAACGATAGAGGTCTTTACTTCACAACCTGACCCAGGAAGCTGGAAATGAAGATGATGATTCTATGATACTGAAAAATTTTTATAGTTGAATATTTTTTTTTCTAATGCTTATTTTTGTTCATAGAATGTTAATGTTTAAAATAGTGATGCTCTTAATTTAATATTTTTAATTTTAATTAATTATGGTGTTTGAAGCCATTTTCAGTGTTACCTTAGTAAACGAAAGTTTGATGCTTTTCAGTCGGTCAACACGAGTTCTTTCCAAAGAGATATTGTAGGTTATTCCCTAATGCTGAAAAAAAAAAAAAAAAAAAAAAAAAAATTAATCTAATGCAGCGGTTTCCAAACTGGGGGGTCACGGGCCATTCGGAAAGGGGTCACGAGGTGTATACAAATAATGGTGAACTATGTACTTAAACTTAGATGGCCATCGGGAGTTTTAAATTAAATAACTTTGTACATTTACAAAATATCAATATATTTTACAGATTTTGTCAAAACAAAACAGAAACATTTAATAATTTTGATATGTAATTGCTAACACATTTCTAAGTAAAAAAAGACTTCTTTAGTGAGAAACATGGGCCTGTTTTTTGTCAACAAGTTTCTTAAAATTCGGCTTAGTTTTAGATACACATACAATAAGGTCGTCTTCTACGTCCAGTCGATTTCTTGCCTTGGTTTTAATGTTGACCAATGTAGAAAATCCGAGTTCGCAGAGGTAGGATGTTGCAAAGGGCTTGATGATTCTCAGAGCCACTGATGTTAAGCTTGGATACTCAGCTCTTCTTTGTAGCCAGAACTTGTCAACATTTTGGGTGCTGAAGGACAATTGCAAAGTCATGTCACAGGATAGCTCGATGAGTTTGTCATGAATCAGTGGGTTTAAGTCTGCCTCGTTCACAGACTGCTCGTTGAAGGGGTTAAGCACCCAGTTCCAACCGGTGTGTTGATCCTCGGGAATGTAGCTAAGGATCTGCTCTTGTAGACCTTGCAAGTGAGTAGTAACCAGTTTGGACAGGTTGTCAATGTCGGGATAATATTAATCGCTTCGATCAAGGGATGTGATAAGCTCATTTGTCAGTTCAAAGTTTTCAAAAGTATTCTTCTCAACCCTGGTTGACCAAGTGGCTAATTTCTTTAAAAACGAATTGACTTTGTCTTGTGCAAAAAGTATGGTTTTGTCTCTTCCCTGCAAGGAAACGTTGAGATCGTTCAGATGATGAAATATGTCCGCTAAATAAGCAAGTTTTAACAGTCATTCATTGTCACTCAAAAAACCGGCAAGGTCTTTGTTTGCAACTTGAAAAAATGTCTTAAGCTCAGAGCGCAAAGCGAACACTCGAGAAAACACCTTCCCTCGTGACAGCCACCTTGCCTCTCTGTGAAGCAAGAGGCATTTGTACTGTGCCTCCATTTCTTCGCATAACTGTGATAACAGTCGACACTGTAATGGCCGGCTTTTTACAAAATTAACCAACTTAACAGTTTCGTTCAACACTGTTTTTAGCTCAGTTGGCATGACCTTGGTAGCTAATGCCTGACGATGCAGAAAACAATGAACCCAAGTGGCATTAGGCATGACATTTTTCATCCGTCTCACGAAACCGCTGTCTTTCCCAGTCATTGCTTTGGCACCATCACTGCAGATTGAAATACACTTTTGAAAGTCAATTTGAAGCGAATCGGTTGCAGACATGAACATTTTAAACATTTCCTCACCTGTTGTGTGGTCAGGCAAAGGTTTGCAAAATAAAATGTCTTCTTCCACACTATCGTCACCCTCAAAACGAACAAAGCACATAAACTGCGCCAAACTCGACACGTCCGTAGACTCGTCAACTTGAATGGAAAAGTACTCACTCTTCTGCAACTTTGTTTTCAACTGATCCTTTATGTCTTGAGCCATCTCGGTAATGCGCCTCCCCACCGAGTTGTTCGACAGAGGAATGGTGGAAAGCTTCTTAGCTGCATCTGGGCTGATCATAGTTGAAACCATATCCTGAGCAGCAGGTAGAATGAGCTCTTCAGCAATCGTGTGTGGTTTACCTTTCTTTGCTATTCGTAAAGCCACTTGATACGATGCTAGCAAAGCACTTTTGCTCATATTATTTCCACTTAACTGAACTACTGCATTTTTCTGGTAATCTAAAGCAGTTAACTTACGTTCAAAAAAATCTGCCGGCTTATCTTTAAAACTGGGATGTTTACTTTCTAAATGGCGAATCATCTTGGAAGGTTTCATACTCTCGGCCGATAACAACTCGCTGCAAATAACACACTGTTGCCGATTTCCGAGCACCGTAAATCCATATTTAATATAACTGTCACTATACTTTCTCACCTTTACCCTCTTCTGTTCATGATCATCATGAGAAGTCGAAGGCCCTGCACGCTTAACAAACTTAACCATAGTTAGAACAAAATCAAACAATACGCAAGCGAACAAAACACAAGAGACGTACAGTACAAGCCAGGCAGCTGGAAGCGCGGCTGACGCATGCGCATACGAACCTTTCTCCCTCCACGAGTCACTAACGTCGCAACTACAGTCAAGTCAAGACAGTCGAGCTACTAGGTTCCTTTGTGACTATTTAAAAACATTTATAAAAGTTAATAGCAGGTTATAGGCACTACTACTTTTCGTTTTTAAAATAATAGCCTTGGAGGCTGGATTTAGACAGCTCCTTAACCCGGTCCATGAGTCAATCCTAATTGGCTACATGGATAATTCTTGCCAGGCGCGTCCACGTCGCGGGGGTGGGCAACGGTACTGTAATAGACCATGGAACTACAGTACCGGCTAAGTTCTGGTGAGGACCCAGTCCTATGGGGTATAACATAGGCCCCGTGCACAGGGTTACGTGCGAAGACCTCAACGGAATCTACAGCGGAGAAGATGGACTTCAGAACGGTGGAGATTGCGGAAGAGGCAACCCAGTACTCAGGGAATAGTATGAGTACAGCATCAATCGGCAGCGTCTGTTTCCCATGTTAGGGGCGGCTGCAAGGGCGTCTGTTCTCCATGTTAGGGGCGGCCTGAATAATAGCTGGCAGTAGCTCCATAAAATGCCTTTGGGAGTGGCGACCCCATCGTAATAATAGCCTAAAATGGATATGGCACTTCCAATGATTCGGAAAAGGTTAGGGCGTACCCTGCAGGCGACGCGCAGTTCCTTTGGTACTGGGGGAACTGTGAGAAATGGGCGACCAGTAACCGAAATGAAAGTGGGAATCATGAATGTCATGACCCTGACAGGCAAGGTGGAGGAGGTGGTAGACTTCATGGAGAGGGAGAAGGTTGGAATGATGGGGCTGAGTGAAGTGAAATGGAAAGGTAAAGGAAGGAAGAAATTGAGGAAAGGATATACATTATACTGGAGTGGTGGCCAAGAGGCAAAAAATGGCGTGGGACTGATAACCTCGAAACAACTGGAGGAGTATGTTGAAGTGGTAGAGTGTGTGAGTGACAGAATAATGAAAATTAGAATGAAGATGAAGAATGACATGATGGACTTCATACAAGTGTATGCACCACAGACTGGAAACAGAGAAGAAGATATTGAAGTATTCCTGGAGGATGTAGAAAGAGTAATCTCAGATGTAGAAGTGGTGATCATGGGAGACATGAATGCGCAAGTCGGAATTGAGAGACAAGGAAAGGAAGAAGTCGTTGGACCATATGGATATGGGAAAAAGAACCGGGAAGGAGAGGAACTTGTAAACTTTTGTGAAAGGAATGGACTGATAGTGGGTAATTCATGGTTTCGGAAGAAAAACAGCAGGAAAATTATGAGGTATGGTTGGGGTGATAGAAGAACAAAATCAGTAATTGACTACTTCCTGGTGGAAAGGACAAATCGCAGAAAGCTGATGGATGTGACAGCTTTACCAGGTGAAGCATTTGATGGGGACCATAGAGCTGTGGTGGCAAAATTTAGATGGGAAAAATTGGAAAACCTAAAGGAGATCAGAGAAAGTAAAATAAAAGTATGGAAATTGAAAGACAAAGCTGTACAGGAAGATTTTCAGGAGAGATTGAAGCAACAAATCCCAGTTACTGAAGTGGAAAATCTAGAAGAGGAATGGTCCCACTTTAAAAAGGCATTGCTGGTGCAGCAGAGAGTGCTTGTGGTAGGACGTCAACAAGAGTGAAAGAGAAGGAGACACCGTGGTGGAATGAGGAAGTGAGGAAAGCAGTAAAAGAAAAGAAGTCTGCATGGAAAGAATGGAACCGAGATCAAACAGAAGAAAGCAAAAGGAAGTACCACGACAGCAAACGGAGGTGTAAGAAAGTGGTAGGAGAAGAAAAGAAGAAAAGTTGGGAAGAATTTACACGAAGAATGGAAACAGATGTAAGTGGCAGTAAAAGGATGCTGTATGGGCTTCTAAGAAGTAAGAGGAAAGAAAGAGTTACTACAAAGCTGGTGAAAAAGGAAGATGGAGAGTTGTTAGCACACCCAGAAGAGATAAAGGGACGATGGAAGGAGTATTTCGATAAGCTATTGAATGTGAGCAATTGTACTGGTGAGATCGAAGTGACACAGCCTGACGACTCTATAACAGAAGATGATATAACAATGCTGGAGGTGGAATTAGCAGTACAGAAAATGAAGATGGGAAAAGCAACAGGGGTGGATGAAATCAGTGTAGAAATGATAAAGGCTGCTGGACCTGTTGGTATGCAATGGCTGTATCGACTGCTAAAGTGTGTGTGGAAACGGAAATGTGTACCAGAAGACTGGGAGAAAGGGCTAATAATACCAGTGTTTAAGAAAGGGGACAAGAAAGTGTGTGATAACTATAGAGGGATCACCCTCATATCACAGATAGTAAAAATACTGGAAAGGATATTAGAAAGAAGAATGAGAAGAAAGGTGGAAGGAGAGTTGCAAGAGGAACAGTATGGCTTCAGGAGTGGAAGATCCACAGTGGACCCAATCTTTAGCTTGAGGCAGGTGATGGAAAAGAACTGGGAATATGGAGAGGATTTGATCATGACTTTCATAGATCTAGAAAAGGCATATGATAGTGTCCCCAGAGAGAAGGTATGGGAAACCATGGTTAAGAAGAGACTGGGAAGAGAAATGTTGGAAATGGTGCAAGCAATGTACAGCAACTGTGTTAGCAGGGTACTGACCCCAGTTGGAAAGACAGATTGGTTTAGGAACAAGACTGGACTAAGACAGGGGAGTGTGCTGTCACCTCTTTTATTCATAATGGTAATGGATGAAATTGTAAAGGAAACAAAGGAAGCATATGGACATAAAGAAATGAAGTTACTATTATTTGCAGACGATATTGTGGTCTGGGGAAGGAACACCGAAGAAGTGCAAAAACAACTAGATGCACTGAACGAAAATATTCAGAAGTATGGCCTGAAAATCAGTATAGAGAAAAGCAAGACCATGGTGATGACAAGAGGGGAAAGACAAGGAAAGGGCACTGTGAAAATTGGAAGTCAGAGTTTGGAAATTGTGGACACGTTCAAATACCTAGGAAGTGAATTGATGCAAACTGGTAGGTTGGACATGGAGATTGGCAGGAGGGTACAGCAGAGCAATGCATTCTATCAAAGTGTAAGAAAACTTGTTTGGGATAAGGAAGTACCAAGGAAAAGCAAGGAGGTAATGTATAAAATGTACTATGTACCCATATTAACTTATGCAGCTGAGACTTGGACCCTGACAAGCAGGCATGAGAGTAAAATCCAAGCCAGTGAAATGAAATTCCTAAGAAGTATGATAGGTAAGACAAGGAAAGACAGAGTGAGGAATGAAGATGTTAGGAAGGAAGTTGGGATGGGAAAACTAAATGAGAGAATTGAGAAGAATAAACTAAGGTGGTTTGGACATGTAAAGAGGATGGAGGAAAATAGAATACCAAGACAGGTGCTGGAGGCCAAGTACAAGGGTAAGAGAGCAAGGGGAAGACCTAGAACAAGGTGGATCGATTCAGTGAAGAACAGCGTGAGAAAAAGAAATCTGGACTGGGACAAGATCGTGGAAGAAGAATTGTGGAAGGAAAGAGGAAAGTGGAGAAGTGCCATAAATACCCCGACCCGGCAGGAGCTGGATAAGGGGAAATGATGATGATGATGATGATGACCCTGGTAGTCTAAAAAGAATTACTACCATTTATTTAAATATCATTATACTATTGAACCGCCAAATATTATTTTTTGTGTCATATTATTTTACATTTAAGTTTCTTAGTAAACATCAAACAGGTCAGTAACAACAGAATAAGATTAAAATTTTAAAATCTGAACAAAGTAAATAAATAAACATTTAAACGAATAACCTACCGGTCACTTAAGTTAAATTCCAAAGTAATTTTATCCCTCCACTTTGTCCCCCCCTCACAAACACCTGCGCTAAAACGGGGGTCGCGGCTAAAACGTATGGGCTAAAATGGGTCACGGAAAGAAAAAGTTTGGGAACCGCTGATCTAATGTAATGAGAATAACCCATCTCTTTTGGGAAAATCTCGTGTTGACATACTGAAAAGCATCAAACTTCAATATTAATTAAGTTATAACTGAGGAAGGTTACAAGCTACCTGAAACCAGTTTCAATATATTGACTTAAAGGTGGTTGATTTTTATTTTACCTATTCATAGTTAAAAAAAAAAAATAATAATAATAACTAGTTGTCATCTACCTTCAATAGTGCGCAAGTAGTTCCGGGCTTTTATTTTTATAGCTAGTTAATACTAGTTTGGCTGAGGACAGATATGTACCACACATTAGATTACAATTCACATTTTTAGGTTCCTTTAAATCATCATGTGACATCATTTCTGATTCATCAGTGACATGGGCTGTTTTACTCGTTGTGTTACTTCCTTTCTTTTACTTCGGATTCCCTGCTGTGTTCCGACCCATATCGTAACTAGGATAAACACAGTACGGTATTCTTTTGCATATTTTTACGAAACCAACACCTTGTATTGTTTTGACACTACGCACAAAAGATCACAGTAGTGACAAGTTGTAAAGCTGAAGGTAATCTGTGAGCATTAGAATACCCACTGGATTTTCAATAAATAAACGCATTTGTATTTTCCTATTATTAATTAAATTAATTAAATCTCTAGTTTTCAGTATTACGCCCTAGAGTTATGGAGCGATATTGTTATCTTCTCAGCGTGGGGCCCAGACTGATACTAGTTTCAAACAGGATAGTGACTCTTCCATGGCTGCACTATGGAAAAACCATGTGTGCATGCAGTAATCAGAGCCAATGTGTGCGGCCATTAACATAGGCTCTAAGGAGAGGAACAGACAGTGTTCCAGTGCGAATCAGGCAATTGTTTCAATGCTTGTGCGTTGTCAGTTTAAAAACATGGATCAGTGTAGTAATCTAATTGTAAAATGCCATTTTCTTCATTGTCATATGAAGAGAAATGTGCAGTGAAAGAGACAAGACCAAAAGACCAACTAAATATTGTACAGCATGATAAAACATCAATCACGTAAGTTCCATCCTAAGTGGTATGAGCCGTATGAATGGTTAACAGTAAGGGTAACAACCAACATGATGCATTGTTATGTTAGTCTTCTGTTTAAACTTAATGGTGATAGCAAAAACTAGAGTGAAAATGGCAATGCATGTGTTAAAAATTTCATCATAAAGCACAAAAACGTCAAATTTGAAAGAATCACATTCTTCATTGGGAAAATTGGGGGGGATTATCAAAGCAGAGGTAGACCAAGGAGGCAATGGTTAGATTCAGTGTTTAAAAATTTCCAGGTAAGAGGTGTAGAAGCAGAGGATGCCAAAGTGCTAACAGGGGATCATGGAGTTGATTAATTCGCAAACAGAGCTTGTAGACTCGACTGGATGCTGATAGGCCAAATCGTCCCAAATGAAAATGAATTAATCAAATAAATGAATATTCTTGAAGAAACTTACGTTTTGAGATTTCTTTTCTTCTTTTTTGGCAGCCTTAGCAGCCTCCTTTGCCTCTTTCTTTAATGCTTTCTTTGATTTTGCCTGATCTCTGAAAAAATAATTGCAGAATATGGTGTTAATAATGGTAATCCTTTAATCAAACCACCTTATAGGCAATGAACTGTGTGTCAAGGGGTCAAAGTACCTCAACAAAAAACTACTATGAATAAAATATCTACTTGTATTTATTGTAGCAAATGTAAAGCACAAGAAGGCAGAAAGCATGTCTAGGGCTCCATTCAGTGTGAAATGAATTGTTATGTGACTTCCTGGAAGGTCTTGTAGAGGTCTTTCTAGTTGACGCCCACGAGCAACCTGCATGTCATGATGAGGATGAAATGACAATGTAGACGTTACTAACACGCCGCCTCCGGTCAAGGGAAATTGAGAACAAAAGCACCACATGGACAGGCTGGGAGTCGAACCCGGGATCCTCCAGGCCAAAGTCAAGCATGCTAACCCCTTAGCTGAGGAACCAGACTCCATTCAGGGTGTAAATGAATCAATTGATTGCCTGCAATCTCAAGAAATTCTGAGCCAAAATTACATGGTCTTAAAGATTGCAGAGTTAGGTTACCTCAGAAACAAATCTGCCATGAATAAAAATATACTAAGAATTAGGATTACAAGAAATTGTTTGGATGTAAGGAAAAGTGTTTTGAAGCAGGTTTGAGATGATGGATGCTATACATGCTGATTACTTAAATAGAATTATTGGGTACCTGCAGCATGGTTAAATTAAAGTTATGGGTAGCATTGAATTTGTTGTTGTGGCAACCAGGTAATTGTCAGGTGAGGTAAAAGATTCGAGAGCAAGAGAGCATTTTCGTTGTTTTTGGTTTATTTTTCTTGTGGTAAATGCAGTCATTTAATATGAATTCAGGGAGGTTACTGCCACTGAGAACCAGGGTAGATTTATAGCGCGGCTAAGCCATCGCAATTAAATTAGAGCATGTTTTACCCAGGTTTTTTTTTTTTTCACCATCAGTGGGTATATACGCAATAGGGATATCATGGTAATAAGAAGATATGGTGTGTACTCTCGATTGTAAGTGAGTGAATTTCCAGTTGAGAGAAAATCCGGGGTCATATGCTGCTGCAATTATTCATGGGTGTGACCGTTACGTCATAGCACCATTATGTCTGCGTTTTAGGTTTTCCAGCAAGTGCCTGAAGCATGTGGGTTAGAGTGACGCCGAGGTTGATTAATGGTTTTGTTTGGTCCACAGCATTTATAGTGTATTTAGGGGTACACACTTTCATACGTATGCAGGACGGTGATAACGACGTAAAATCCCTAGCCCATCAGGATTGCTAGAATCCATGTTAGGTCTGTATTGATGAAATATCTAACAAAATTACAAAAACTACTCCTTGTTGCGCCCAATCAATACTTTATGTTTGTGAAACTTTTAGTTTACATTAACACTTTAAGTACATGTTTCGGGATCTCATTATCTCCCTTCTTCAGCCTTCATCATAGTCCAAATACCGGTATTAGCCCATATGCACATAGTCAAACCACATTAATTCAATTAAAAATATAAAAAACACTTTAGAAACATGAACAATACAATCAATTAAGATAAATATTAAAATTATCATTATAATAAAATCAACTGGTAATTCATGATATATGGAAGTGAAAATTGGGTAAAGGATGAATGAAATCAATCCAAACATTTGACTGCTGCTACCTGTTCTAAGGGACATTAAAACCAACATAATATGTCTGTGTTATATGTACTTCCATTTTGATGAGTATGGACAGGATCAAATATATATATGGCTCCAATCCACTAAGCATAGTGGATCTGACAATATTGAGCTTTTACAGTTTATGATAGTTAGTTGTGTGCTTGATTAGCTAATGATATCATTAGATAAATCATACAGTAGAGCGAAAATAATCCGAACGCCAAAAATCTGAAACGTAAAAATAGGAACGCTCGCTTTAAACATGTGAACTGTATTTTGCATGGCGCTGTGAGAGAACAATGACCTTGGGAGTATTTGTACTGAACTATCCACTTTCCTTCCCCCCAGCAGGCCAGTCTATTTTTAATCCTGTCAGTTCAGTTGCTGAGGAGTGCGTCAGGCCTCGGCAGCCGGCACAATTCATATCCTCGCCGCTAGATGGGGGCTTCATTCATTCCATGCCTGACCCGGTCGAAGACTGGAGCAGGCTGTGGATTTTCATTTTTCAGTTCAGTTGCTTCACTTGTTCAGTAGTGCCGTTGTATTGCATGTTGTGGTTCATAGTGTGTACATAATTTGTATTTTAATTATAGTACTGTGTGTGTGCCTTGTACAGTGTCGTATTATGGCATCATCAGGGACACTGAAGAGGAAACAAAAATGTCTAACTATAGAAACCAAACTCGAAATATTAAATAGACTTGAAAAAGGTGAAAGTGGCTCGTCTTTGTCAAAATACGGAGTAGGAAAAGCTACCATCTCGGACAATAAAAAGAAAAAAGGTAGCATTCTGACTTTTGCTTCTAAGTTAAATTCAGATGATGGGTTTTAAGTAAGAAAAACAACAAGAACTGCAAATGACAGCTCACTAGAAGATGCTGTGTTTTTATGGTTTTCTCAGAGGCGAATTTTAGGAATTTCTAGGTTATGTTCGAAAATCCGAACCCCCCCTCCATTCCCAATTAGTTCGGATTTTCGACGCTCTACTGTATTGATTGGAAGAATGGTTCCTTGAAATTCATATCTTCTTATAAGAATGGCTGAAAGGAGCATGCTTGTTGTAACGGGCCGTATTTTTGCAAATGATTCAAACAATTGCGGTGAAATAGCAGCAGTTGATATGATGATCATAGTCGATCCAGATTGTCGACATGGCACTGTCTGGCACTGGCAACACACACTCTACATCTTGAGCAAAAGATAATAGACCGGACGGTAATGATTCAATCTAGGACTCAACATGGGATCATGAAGTTGCCCCATATTTTTTTCTGTATATTATTTGTGTTAATTAGCTAACTCTGTGCCCACCATGTGTGTTGGTTTACCCTTAAGATATTAGAGCACACCGTGGCAAGTTAATGAAAGGGTCAGACCATCAGCCACGGACCACATTCCGCCATACCCATGCGTATAGCGCTTGCACGCCCCAGGTTTTTTTCTTTGTTGAAGTGTCAAGCCCAGATCGATGGTTATTTAGACCGACAGCAGGTCGATGGGACATACGAGTCAAAGTCAACTAAAGGGGTACGGTACTTAGTTTGAATATATAATCATCAGTCTATCTGATGTCAAACAGAGAGCCAGAAGTTTTCTTTAATATTTTTAATATGTCAGTAGACGTTTTTAAGACAGGTTATCCGTACTCAAGAGGTTGATTGTCTTGATTTATTTTGTTTCCCAAGCTTGCACTCACATGTTAGATTTGGAAGTTAGAATTAATGATGAATTATAATTAGTATTAAAATGTTTTATTTTTATCTGAGCTCATTAAGTTATTATTATTATTAATTTCTTTCATCTTATTTTTGGAGATTCTTATCTCGTCAGAGCTGTCATTGGATAGTCATAGACTTTTCCAACTCTAAGGAAACAGATTTCAATGGATTTTTAGCTTATTTTCATTTATGAAAAAAATAGGCTTATGAGATCACGTTTTGTCTTTGTGTGTGTATGAGTCGGCGTGTGTGTTCCGCCCTAATAACTTATAAATGGCTGGAGAGATTTCAATGAAACTTGGTAAGGCCATAGAACTATTTCGGCCGACCCCGACCTTCAAATTTTATTACGTCTCATCAATCCAACATGGCGGCTGTGCGAAAAATTTCACCAGCATTGTATATCTCTGAAACTATTACTGAAATCACCCTGAAATTTTGTACGGTGATAAAGGGCACTACTAGAAGTTCGCTTATGAGACTTTCAAAAACCTGTTAACTACAAAACGAACAGGGCGGCCAAGCGAAGTTGAAACTATTAAATAGACTTTTCTCGCGAATTAGCCATCCAAACGCAATGAAACTTGGTACAGCAAATGTTTATACACATTGTAATGCACTGGCATCTAATTTAGTTTAATTGATTTCATAACCACAAGATGGCAGCTATGTGAAATTTTTAAATCTGGTTCTAATTTCTTGTGTCCTAATCATGCGATTGAAATTAGAATACTACACCAGCACAATAATCTTGCTGTAATAGTACATAACTCGAAGACCTACATATATAAAAATCCAACTTGGTGACCATCCGAAATATTTAGACGGTTCTCAATATCTACGAATCTATTACAGCAATCAAACTGAAATTTTGTATGTTAATAGAGGCAATTAACATAAGTAGGATATATGAAAATAGGCTGTATAGTTCTTCACGGAACTACTTGTTTATTTTTATATCGTAATTTCTTTCCTTTGTTATCATAATAAATTTATTTTATTTACAATTTAATTTCTTCAGTTTATTTCTTGGGCACTTTCATTTACTTATTTATGAGTTTCCGTTTAACTACTGTGTGTATTTAGGTTGTTTGAGTCGGTAAGTTAAATTTTATTTTAGCAGAAACTGTGTGAGCTTACTCACGGACAGTAAATCCTATATTTCCATCTAGGCCTGTAAGTAGATTAAACTTTATGATCCGACCGCGACCCCGAAACAGAATCTCAGAGCCTAGAATCTAGATGTGGAATGGTACAGTACCTCTACACTGTGGGAAGAATGTTGAGAAAGCTCTTAGCTCCCCAAGCAAAGAAGTATGATGTGCTTCATACATTGGACGTAGTTCAAGGTTCACTGATCCTACCAAGGTCCAGGCAGGATGTACCAAAATCATGCTGATGAGCCCATCATGGTACAGCTAAGTGAAATCTCGCCCCAGACACAGCAAAAACCTATATGATTCCTTAAAGTTTAATTACTTGGCTATGAATGCCAATTTCCCATCCAAACAAACATATATACTCGTACATAGAATAAGATGAAAATGTGTATAACATGAAGAATTCAAAAAATGGAAATTCTTTTCAACACACAAGGAATGTTTACAACAAACAATGCTTGTCCTGGAACAATAAAATTTGCCATTACTTAACAGTGAATAAACCTGAAGCTTCAGAAACGCTCAATATACAACAATTATTATTCAGAAACTTTTTGTAACAAGGATTGACCCCGGCATTAGAACTGTTCCAAGTGACACCATAGAACAGACGATATTTTGATGATGATGATGATAATTGTTGTTTTAAGGGGCCTAACATCTAGGTTATCGGCCCCAGAGACGATATTTTGATCAAGTAAGTTTTCAAATAATAAAACACATATAAATTTAAATTCCACAAGATTTTTAAGCTAAACTAAGAAAATCATTTCCTTACTTATAGGAATCATATGACACTTCATTAACCAATTAGCCTGTATTGACAAGTTTTAAGAAAACATCCATTGATTAAAATTTATATGTATAATCATTCACGCATTGAATATGCCCTTCATGTATTTAAAAACCAATGATTTTAAGTCTGAAGTATCTGCCATTGCCAATGTATTTTAGATGTATCTATACTTTTTTCCCCGACAGTAGGCCTAAGGTTCCATTTTCGTTTTTTGATGCATAATTTTATAACAGTGCATTGCACAGATAAGTTATACCTTCCAAACTTAAAGTTTATTTCATTTCTTATAAACTGGTATATTCAATTTATCTCTAGCTGTGTTATCTTCTCCGAGATATGAGCTGGTGAAAATGGTAAGTTTTGCAGAAGAAATTGTAGTGTCTTGTGTGGTCCTAAGATACCCATCCACAATTTAAAAAAAAAAAAAAAAATGCATATAAAATTCCACCCAGTCAATTCTTCATTTTTTCATTATTTGAAAATCAATTTGTAGTGTACATGTTTCAAGTTCTCAACACTGTACTCTGATTTACCAGAAAGTGTCCATGTATATTGGAAGGTCGATAGAGACAGTAGAGAGAAGTGCTGCTTCTATGAAAGAAAATTAACAGAATGCGGGATGTGGATCGAGCAAGAAGTGCATGAGGACGAGAGGCCCAAAGATAAAGCTTGACGACTTTGGAGGAGCACTGTATACAAGACTTAGATGTTCCCTACATTTAAAAAAAAAAACTTCATTAGAAACTTATTGAGACAGTGAATGATTTTCCAGGAATGTCAAGAAGAACTCTCTCAAAAATCGTCAACAAGTCAGTAACACCCGAGCTATGAAACAAAATGCATCGGACACACCAATGAAATAAGAGAAACATTACTGGGAAACGGATCGGCTAACTGATGACGGCCCCATTGATGACCCACTTGTTAGAAACCTAAATATCAGTTCATCCCATTTATCGGACAGTGATTTTTCAGACGATTGATAAACCAGTCAGTCTTATAATCTCTTGAAGTGTAAATTACTTCAAACATTTCATTTTGACCGTATTGTCTTATAATAACAGCTTTTCAGCTGGCACACATTTTTAAACCTGCCATCGGTAGTCCAAAGCTCCCATTAAAAAAAAAAATAGAAAGATGGTTGGGAAATGTTTCACTTCTTACGAAAATGAAAGGAAACGTGTGTCTCAACTACAAAGTACTAAACAACAAAAAATCACAGACCATACGGAATAGTATGTGCGCATCTTGTTTCACTGGGCAATGTCGCGTGAGTTTCCTGGGCCGAGAGCATTGTTCCCATCTCTAGCTACGACACATTCCTCCCACATAACCACCCGATTAAATATCAATCCATATAAAATCACCAATCACGGGTAGATAAAACGTAGTCTTTCGTTTAGCCTTGTATTGCTATGAGCATTATTTCTTACTGCTACGACCACCCAGGCCAGAGAAAAAGTTGGTTTACAAAATTAACAACAACTATTTTCAGAACCGTAAGATCACATTAAAACTCCGTATACACGTTAACAATAAGTTCCTTCAAGACGTATCAAAGATTCATTACGATCTGATTAGTAAATTTAATGTAATGATCTAAGTGAGCGCTCCGTTCGACTTGGTAAAAAAAAGTCACTCTTTCTGTTCAAACAGCTACAACATTTTAAAGGGTTACAATACAAATGTTTACTCTACATAGATAAGCGCAGAATAAAATAAGGAAAAGTTTGGTATAGATTGTTTTTAAGTAAGACTACAGGTAACGGTTTTATTGACGTCAAAACTCAAGTATCTATACTTTTTTCCCCCGACAGTAGTGCCTCCCAGGCACCAGGAATCGATGGGACTTTATTAGGCGTTGATCAGGAGATCTTCCTTACACATTCCTGAAACTTTTGGAACTACACAATTTAATGCAGCAAACCCTACTTTTCTTTGGTCTAATTTGACTGGGCTACATCTGTAATGATGCAAATGAAATATTGAAATGATATAGTAATAGATGTTTACTACTCTGTTGTCTATAACCCACCAACCGTTCTCTTTTTAGATCACGACTTGCATAGTAAAATTCCAGTTGTGTCAGCAATTCATCATCATCTTCATTTCCCCTTTTCCAGTTGACACTGGGTGAGGGCAAATATGGTTCCTCTCCACTTTGTTCTGTCGTTTCACCATTCCTCTTCCGACACAGTGTTCCAGTCCAGGTTCCGTTTTCTAATACTATTCTCCACCGAGTCCATCCAACGCATTCTTGGTCTTCCTCGTCCTCTCTTCCCTGTCATCCGTCGTTCCAGTGCTCGTCTTGGTAGCCTTACTTCATTCATCCGTTTGACATGTCCAAACCATCTCAATCTGTTTTGCTCCAGTTTGTCATTTAGTTTCTGTACTCCCAGCAATTATACGAGTTAATTATGGACACATACAGCATTGCCAACCCCTGAATAAGGTTTATGCAGACCAAAAGTTTAAAAAAAAATAACCTGGCACTACAGCCCATGAAGGGCGTAGGCCTACCAAGCGACCGCTGCCCAGTGATTTGGCCTACAGATATTGGGGTGACACGTGGTCAGCATATCGGGTCCACTCGGCCGTAAACATGGTTTTCGTGACCGGGGCGCTGCCTCACTGTCAGACAGCTACTCAATTTTCCTCACGAGGCTGAGTGCACCCCGTTCCAGCCCTCACGGCAGTTTCTAAAATCCCTACTTGACTAGTAATTATACATTTCCGTCTATTCAATACAATTTATATATATATATAGTTATTATATTTAAATTGTATTGAATAGACGGAAATGTATAATTACTAGTCAAATAGGAATATCAGTCTATACGGACCAATATGATGTCGAATACTCCTAAAATCCCTGACGGAGCCGGGAATCGAATCCAGGGCCTCCGGGTGAGAGGCAGGCACGCTACCCCTATTGGCACCAATAGTTTTCGCCTAGACCAATATTTACCAGGTAGCAGAGCCATGTTAGCTAATATAATTATACACCCCTGGTGTTTGTCATGCACAGTGGGAGTACTCACTCACCAATATTCTTTCTTCAGACCAATCGTTTTGGTATCCCACATGTTGGTAAAAGCTTACATAGTGTGTTTGTATTTAAGGGAAGGGAGATTGAGAATCATGTAATGGCAAGGGAAAAGGATATTGATGAGGATGAGAAAGGAGATTTAATACTGAGATCAGAATTTCTCTCTATACCGCAGAAAACAGGAGTTGACAGATGTGAAGATTACCGTAATTGATCACCCACGCTTCAAAGATCCTGACTAGAATAATTTACAAGAGGGTGGCAATACAGATAGAAACAGAGTTGGGTCAAGACCAGTTTGGCTTCAGGAGAAACATAGGAACAAGGGAAGCTGTACTAAGTCTTAGGCTGATTTTGGAAGCTAGAATAAGAAAGGATAGAGAACGTTCATGACATTTGTAGACATAGAAAAGGCTTTTGATAACGTTGATTGAAGTAAGTTGTTTGACATTTTGAAAACGATTGGAATAAAGTAACTTACAGGGATAGGAGGGTGTTCTACAATCTATACAGAAACCAGACAGCAGTTATTCGAGCAAAAGGACATGAGAGCGAAGCTGGTATTCAGAAAGGTGAAAGGCAAGGTTGCAACTTATCACCCATACTTTTCAATCTGTATATTGAACAAGCAATGAAGGAAATTGGAGAAAAATTCAAAGTAGAAGTAAAGATTCAAGGAGAAATAACTTCAACTCTGTGATTTGCTGATGACATCGTCATCTTAGCCGACACACAAGAAAATTTGAATGAGTTTATAAATGGTATGGATTCTGTCTTGAGGAAAAAATTCATGATGAAAATTAATAAATATAAAACAAAAATATTGGATTGCAGTTGAAAGAAATCAGAAACCCTATGGTTGTCAAATTGGCAGGTGAAAAGCTCAAGGAAGTAGGAGACTTCTGTTGATTAGGAAGCAAAATAACCAGTGATGGACGAAGCAAAGAGGATATAAAAAGTGGGTTAACACAGGCAAAGAAAGCATTTCTACAGAAAGGGAATCTGTTGACATCGAATATGAATTTAGGTATTAGGAAGTCATTTTTGAAAGCCTTTGTCTGGAGTATGGCACTCTATAGAAGTGAAACTTGGACTTTTGGAGCAGCAGAAAAGAATAGAATTGAAGCGTTTGAAATGTGGTGTTACAGGAGAATGATGAAGATCAGATGAGTAGATAGGGTTACAAATGAAGAGGTATTAAGACAATTGGGAGAGAAAAGATGTTTCTGGCAACTGCTAATTACGAGAAGAGATAGGTTGGAAGGACACATACCAAGACACAATGGAATAGCATAGTTAGTTATGGAAGGGTCGAGGATAAGAACTGTAGGGGTAGACCAAGGTTAGAATATTTTAAACAGATTGCCTCGGATGTAGGGTGTGGTACACTCTGAATTGCCAATAATGGTCGCTGACAGCTGTCAAAGCTAGCATGTGGGGAAATGCTGCATTGCCACTGAGGCAGATCATGACTCATAACATTCCAAGAGGCTTGCAGGAAGGCACAAATAATGGGGAAGTTAAGCCCCTGCCGGATGGTCGAATGACCGTAACGAGTGAAGGCATAGTAGAACACGGAGTCAAACCATGTGCTCACTGCTGTGTCGGCATACATCGCAAAATTTCTCACTGTTGCTATGGAGACCGTTACCCCTCTCGTCTCCACTCCTCACCCTTCAAGCGGATGACAGCTTTCACCGTTCATCTTTTGTAAATCAGAGTATAGCTATGTAGAGATGAATCGATTATCTCAGGACAAGGAAGCATGGAGGGCTACATCAAACCAGTCAAAGACTTAAGAGACAAAAACAACAACCACCACTTAAACTGCTGCGCCTTATGGGTCTATTCTTCTTTACCAGGGTACCCTCCCACACACATCACTTGCCTTACCACTCCTCTGAACCTTAATATTTGATGGTAATTTGCATCCCCCTAAACACTGTTGCATGCCACTTTGAACCCTAGGTTTGTTGGCATGTGGAATGCCCTGCTATGTATTCCTTTTTTTTTCTTTCTTTTTTTTTAATCATTGCAACGATAATTATCTTGACCCTAGTTTCTGTCTGAATCATTTTATGTTGAACTCAGACCAGTCTAGCCGATGTCCATCGTGAACTTGTGATTGCTTCCGTGAAAATGCCCTCCACAATATAGGGTGAAACTTAGGTTTAGAAATCAATATCCAAACTGCAAGAATCTCGTGCTGTGCATGAGGTGTCAATGTTGTATTTTGGGAAATTAGCACACATGAATTTCAGGGAACATATACCCTAAGACTTGAAGAATATTGAATTTTCTCACCCTTCGGGAGCTTCGCCAGCAAGAGACTCGACAACCATTCTGCGGGATGATAAAGTGATCAATCCAAGAACCTGTTTGAAAAAAAGTATGATTTCTTTTTGAGGTTAGGAACGATGCAATTCAACGATTAACTGTACTAATACATTCATAAACATAGTAGAAAAAACGGTATCACCTCATAGAACAGAATTTCAGAGAGCTTTATCAGATACACATAATAAATTAATCACTTCCTCATACGCAACAAATAACCATTGAATTATCACATACAAACTGTACACACCTATTCCACATGTACACCCCTTCGTGGTGGTAGACATAACACGATCAACAACAAATGACAATCGATCAATGCTGCCAACGAAATAATACATAGAGGAACAAATTTCCCCATCTGCAAATACGGTTCAGGTTGACGACACCTATTGGCAACTGAATTGTAATTGTAAATTCATGGAATTTACAATGAATTTCTAAAATGGGGTGAAGAAGACCTAATCCCAGTCATCACAACATTATTTAATTCCATACTCACCTCAGAAGACATACCAATGCAGTGGAAACAAAGCATTATCATACTTCTACACAAAAAGGGAGCCAAGGACGACATAAACAACCACAGACCAATCAACCTAATTGTAAACCTCTACAAGCTATTTATGAAGATCCTAACCAATAGAATGACAAAGGCACTGGACGAACAGCAACCGATAGAGCAAGCAGGATTCAGAAAGAGTTTCAGTACATCAGACCACTTGCAAGCAATAAATCAACTCATGGAGAAAGTTCAGGAATTTAATCTAGAGGTGTATATCGCATTTGTGGATTACAACAAAGCATTTGACTCCGTAGAACAGGGAAGCGTCTTAGAAGCACTGGAAAAACAAGGCATCCCAAACAAATTCGTTAGACTCCTTGGCAAACTCTACGACGGTAACCAAGCCAGAATAAAGACAGAAAGAGAAGGATGTAACATCATGATAGAAAGGGGAGTAAAACAGGGAGACCCCTTCTCACCAAAATTATTCACCTGTTTGCTGGAAAATCAGTTTAGAAAACTAGACTGGGAAGAAAAATATGGCATCAGAATCGATGGGACAAGACTAACCCATTTACGGTTCGCAGACGACATTGTTTTGGTGGCTGAATCAGCGAAAGAGCTGGAACAAATGATAAAAGAATTAGACGAAACAAGTAAAGAAGTGGGCCTTACAATTAACCCGAAGAAAACGAAGCTGATGACCAATGCGTTAGAAGCCCCAATTAATGTGAACGGAGAAACACTGGAATATGTTGAAGAATATGTATATCTCGGTCAGAACATGTCATTTTCAAGTCGTTCAGAGAAAGAGGTCAAACGAAGAATAGGACAAGCATGGAAGAGCTTTTGGTCCCTAAAGTTTATACTGACTGACAAGACCCAAAAACACACTTTAAAGGCTGAAGTTCTGGAAAAATGCGTTATACCGGTGTTACTATATGGTTGCCGACCTTGGGCATTAACATCGAAACAAAGACAAATGATCCAGAGACGTCAACGGAAAATGGAAAGGAAGATACTTCATGTCTCATTGAGAGATAGAATACGGAACGAAGATTTAAGAAGGAGAACCGGCATGAAAGACGCTATGACATCAGCAGACCAGATCAAATGGAGATGGGGTGGACATGTAGCGAGATTAGATCCTAACCGATGGACGTACAAAATGACGATGTGGGACCCAAGAACAGGAAGACGAAACGTTGGGAGACAAAGAATCAGATGGGCAGACTGGTTCGTAAAATGGGGAGGAAAACAATGGACAAGAACAGCGAAGATGAGGCAGGAGTGGAAAGACCTAGGGAGACTCGCATGTAGTGACCAATAAAACAATGCATCAACTAGAAAGACACCGTTCAGTGGGCATGCAGCAAAGCGGTACATATCTCTGGTGTGCAATAAAGGCTTCTCACAGAGCGGTTACCTCAAGAAGCACACTGTTGTTCATACTGGAGTGAAGTAATACACTTGTAGCACATGTGAGAAGTCATTTGCATGGCGGACAGAACTAATGGAACATTGTCTCGCGCTCTAATTTGAGGAAACATCATCGTGTTCACTAGGGAAAATAACCTTACTGCATCACAAGGAATTCAAAAGGTTCAACTATCTTGCGAAACACTTATTAATTCGTTCCGGGACCACATGTGCACAACATAGTGAATGATTTGTGGGATGTTAAAGAACGTGTATAGGTATTTGCATCCAAACTAGATGTTAAAACTCCACCGGTAAGGTTTTGTATTGCATTTTAAAAAGACCTATTTGAAACGGTTCAATATACGTAGATTTTACTGAAGAGTGAAGACTTCGCAGTTTCTGTCATTGTTCAAGTGCTTAGACAGGGTAAGCTTTGTGCTTAGTGGCAATGGGAAGCTCCCAGATATTAATTGATGGCTATTATGATTTCCGTAATACTAATGGATATTTGAGGCCTTGATATCGCCAGACTCAGAAATGAAGATTGTTGTAGCGAATTTTATGCCATCGTAATATAATTTACTTAATCTTTAATCAGCTGCACATCTATATAGAAGGCCCAATCAGAAAGAATAACCCCGAATGCTCCTCAGGACTTGCTCACCTGATGAGTTAAAACTGAGCAATTCCCTGCAAAGCAGGAGGCCATAGCCCTTATGGGATTTGTAAGGCTATTTATTTATTTATTTATTTATTTATTTATTGGCAACTCAAACTAACACTTGGGGCGCTGCGGTTGGTCTGGATAAGTAGGGTTTAAAATACTCAATAACACGCGTTTGATATGGAACACTTTTTATTTTTCGGTTATAATCAGTAAATGTGGTCTCTAAAGTAATGACAGTTTTATTTTAATTGCATATATGTATAACTGTGCGATACACGTGATCTAATTTGTGTGTTCCACTGGATTTTTTGGTGTCATTTGCATATTATCAAGCATCAGTTTTTGTGGTTGATGTAGATCAGCTGATTCAAATTTACACAGGGTTACACTTCCGACATTATTTTGGTATTATTATGCGCAATATAATGTAAATGTCGATCCTGAGTCAACGCCGAGGACATTCAAATAGAGAAATACGGTACATAAACAAATAAATAACACACCGAAGCTGTGCTACTTTTATCATTCCGAGACTAGCATCCACGCAAACCAGACGCCACTGTTCCAAGCTCCGACTTATATCGTGAATTAATGTCAAACTGATGATCCGCCAGCCTTTCCGCCAAGTCTACACCTCGTAATCGCTAAGTTCTTCGATATTCGAGCTATTCCACTATCAGTCATATAGGCCTAATTTGCCTCCCCGTGAGCACTGTAGAATGAGTGATTCCGCTACCATTCAAATATTCAACACCAAACCCACCTTTTAACCATCCAAATCAAGCAATTCCTGTCGCCCCACGAGTTTTAATACAAGTTAAACTCATCCCTTCTCCCTACCAAGCAGCCAATAATTAATTATTTAATTAATTATTCAAGTAGTCCTAACTTCAATCTTACCAGCGCGCCCATCGTAACAGCTGTTTTTAAACTGAATAACCTTCGCTGGCTTTTCGTCGCAGGTCTTCTGTCTGTCTACCTCGACAAGTGTTAGATCCTTCCCGGGGTGGAAAGGTATCATTATTAGGTATTAGGTATCATCACATTTCGGCTATTGCTATTTGCATCTTTTGGGAAGTGATGAAAAGGTATATCCGCAGCCCTCTTATACATCGACTTACAGCCGTAAACTGAGCAATACACTTTGCTTTTACTCATTTTTCACTCTATCAACGAGTAAAACTTATTACTTATGTATAAAGACACGAACAATTTACCACGATCTGTTTACCAATACAAGAAACCATATACAAACAGTCACCACGTGACAAATGTACCCTACTTGGTAAGTTTCTCATTTTTACCGCTAGATGTCATATCAGATAGCTGGTGTTAACTCTAACCTTGTTTTTAATATAAACACCGTGCAGAGTTAACATTTGGCGACCGATAGACAGGACTGATTGCCGTGCAGTGAAGGTAAAATAAGAACGTAAGGTACACAACAACTGTTTGATTTCGACTAGCAAAATCTATCATCATGGCTGAAGTGACAGCTTTACAAAGAGAAAGAGCACAGTTACGTCGTTTGTTCACAAGAGCCTTTAACACGTTCCAGAACAAGATTAAGGAGGAAAATGTGAAGCAGGAAGATATATTTACTAGTTTTAAACTACTCGAAGATAAAGCCGATCGACTGTTTCCACTTGACGAGAGAATCCGCGAAGCTTGGCATGGACGTGAATGCAACAGCGAAGATGAAGACAAGGAATATGGAGAAGTCGAAACATATCGAGATAAATGGACAACAGTGAAGTGTAAGTGCGAAAAATACGAATGTGAAATACCGTGTGACACTTATTCCATAAGAACTGGTGTTTCTAAAACGGGTAAAGTGATTAGTAAATTACCCAAGTTGTCGCTTGTGAAGTTCTCAGGAGATATTAAACAATGGTTATCATTTTGGGCCCAGTTCAAGCGAATACATGAGTGTGTTGAGCTGGATGCTGCAGAAAAGATTCTTTATCTAAGAGAATCTATGACTCCTGGAACAAGGGCGTATGATCTTGTGAGTGGTTTTCCTCCTATTGCCGAGAATTATAGCAAGGCTGTACAGTTGTTAGAAGCCCGCTATGGTCGAAAAGATCTATTGATAAAACTTTACGTGAGGGACATAATAAACCTAATGACAGAGAAGCCTTCCCTTTCAGTATTGTATGACCGAATTGAGGTTAATGTTAGGTCCCTAGAGTCAATGGGCCTGACTACCGACAATTATGCTGCATTATTATTTCCCCTGGTAGAGTCTTGTTTGACGGATGAATTAATTCGTGTGTGGCAGAGAAGAGGAGATTGTATACAAGAAAATGGGTCACAAGATAAGCTTAAAAACCTTTTGACATTTTTGAAATCTGAAGTAGAAAATGAAGAGTACTTACAACTTACTAGAAAGATCGGTAATGTTACTGCGGAAAAGAAACAAATTTCGAGACCCTTGAAACTGTGTGATGTTCCTACTGCTCAGGGTTTGGTGTCAACCGGAGGAGTGGGAGGTACATGTGCTTTTTGTGGTGAAGAGAAACATACTTCATCCGGATGTACGGAAGCAAAGAACTTGTCTCTCGAAGAAAGGAAAGTCAGGTTGTCAAAGAATGGTGCATGCTTCAAATGTCTCAAGGTTGGTCATGTTGCAAGAAGATGCCATACTCGCCTCTCCTGCAAGTTATGTAAGCGGCAGCATTATCCAGTTATGTGTGATTTTTCAGAAAGGAATCTTAAAACGGAAACCCAGGCCTCATCTCAGGCCAGGTCAGTGACGAACTTCTGCATAAATTCCTCCTGTGTATATCTACAAACAGTTTTGGTTAAGATTGTTCACGGGTATAATATAGAGCTTGTACGCGTTCTTCTAGACTCTGCCTCACAGCATTCTTATATTAAAGAAGAACTGGCAGCGAGATTGGGTCTCAAGGAAGTCAGGAAGGTTACTTTAAGCCATGCTGTGTTTGGTGGCAGAACTGGATCTCCGGTGGAACATGGCGTATTTGAACTTGTTCTTCATAATCTCGATAACTCCTGTCAGCTGAGACTGACTGCTCTTAGTCAGCCTGTTATTTGCAGTCAGGTCCCTCGCCTTACGACAGAGCAAGTCGTGAAACTTGGACTGTCTCATCTAGATGTAGGAAAGGATAAGGATATTGAGATCCTTATTGGTGCTGATTTTCTAGGATCAATTCTCTCCAATGATCGTAAAACGGTGGGAGAGTTAACAGCGTTGCGCACTACATTGGGGTGGACAGTATTTGGCAGAGACCAACACTCGGGGTGTGGTATGAGTAAAACTACACCTATTATGCTGAATATAGAGAAGGTTAGCAACCTCTGGGAACTTGACGTATTGGGAATAGAAGATCCTATCACGGAAAAGAAGAGATGTGAACTTGAAGAGGAAGCTAGATTAAATTTCATTGAAACCGTAGAAATAAAAGGAGATGGTAGATACGAAGTTCGACTGCCATGGTTGAAGGATCATCTTCCCTTGGATCCTTCGTACGAGATGGCAGTGAAGCGTCTTGATATAACGAGGAGAAAGCTAGATAATAACGGATACTTGGAAGAATATGATCAAGTCTTTCAAGACTGGCTAGCTGAAGGGATTATAGAAGAGATTAATGGTGATCAGACTGAAATATGTGGCCATTATCTGCCTCATCGACCTGTGATGAAGGATTATGGAACAACACCTGTTCGACCAGTGTTCGATGCTTCCGCTAGAAGAGGTAACAACCCATCACTCAACGATTGTTTGGAAAAGGGTCCAAATCTGATCCAACTTATTCCATCTCTCCTACACAAGTTTCGAAAGAAGTCAATTGGAGTTATTGCTGATATTCGCAAGGCTTTCCTGCAAGTTTCGGTAGCACTAGAAGATCGAGATTTTTTGAGATTCCTGTGGGGAAAAGAGAAAATGAAAACATATAGACACAAACGAGTTGTTTTTGGAGTGACATCAAGCCCCTTCCTACTGGCAGCTGTTATTGAACACCTTTTAGACCAAGCCTTGAAAAATGATCAGGAAAGGCGGAACAGTATGACTATCAATATTATTGAGCAACTGAAAGACAGTTTTTATGTTGATAATTGTGTGACAAGTGTCTCAAATAAACAGGAGCTGGAATTGTTTATTAAAACTGCTCAAGATGTTTTTGCCCAACACAAGTTTGAGCTTAGAGGTTGGGAGAGTAGTGATCCAGTGCTTCAAGATGATGAAAAAAAGTCACCCGTCCTAGGAATAATGTGGAATCTCAAGGAAGACGCGTTTAGCTTGAACAGTGAACCCCTGACGAAGCTATCATCTATAAAAGCAACCAAGAGGTCGATACTATCTGCTGTCCATAGGATTTATGACCCAATTGGATTTTCTGCACAGGTTATGTTATCACCGAAGCTGTTACTGCAGAAAATAAACGAAGTTTCTTGGGACACGGAGGTACCGCAAGAAATCCAAATCAAGTTTGAAAAATGGCTTCGTGAAATAGGAGAATTAGGCCAGTTGACGATTCCAAGAAGACTCCCTGAGGTATATGAGGAACGTAGTCTCCATGCATTTTGCGATGCGAGTCAAGATGCCTATGCTTCAGTGGTATTTTTACGCACGCAGACAGTGACAGGAGTTCATGTTCAGCTTCTCCAAGCAAAATCAAGAGTGGCTCCATCACCTCGACCTACCATTCCTCGACTCGAACTTATGGGAGCTGCAATTAGTGCCCGATTGCTGGCATCTATAAGAAAAGAGTTTGACACTGAAACAGTTTATTTCTGGACTGAATCAACGACAGTGTTGACATGGATACAGCGAGAAGTTCTCTGGTCTGTTTTTGTTGAGAACAGGGTTAGAGAAATCAGGCAACTAACTTCAAAAAATCGTGGAGGCATGTACCTGGGACACTCAATCCTGCTGATCTGCCTACCCGAGGCTGTACAACAAGAGATCTTATAGCATCGAGATGGTGGGAGGGACTGTCATGGATGTATCTTCCCAAGGAAGAATGGCCTTCAGATAATAGCAACAGAAATGAAGATGAAATCATGCTTGAAAGAAGAAAGACTGCCACGACTCTATTGGTCGCAGAAGAGTCTTCAAGTTCCAACTGGTATTTCTCTCGATTTGACAAAATAGTGAGGCTGATCGGGTGGATAAGACGGTTTATGTTCAATTGTAAATATAATAGAAGGCAGAATGGAGAACTGACTTGTTCAGCATTAGATTACAGTGAAAGAATAGTAATTAAACTTGTCCAGAATGAAAGTTTTCAAGGGCCCGAGGATCAGAGACTGGCTTCAATAGTGCCATACTTAGACAATCATGGCATTTTGCGAGTAAACACCAGAATAACAGAGAGGGAGGACAACAATGAGTTTCGCCAACCTGCTATATTGCCGGGAGATCACCCTGTAGTGCAGCGACTTATTCATGACACGCACATTCGGCAGTGTCATGTAGGCCCACAGACTCTGTTGGGTATTATTGTTTTCCGAAGGTACAAGAAAGAGCGAATGAAAGTTTCTACCCCACCTCTGCCTAATGATCGTGTGAGAGAGGCCAAGGTTTTCGAAGTTATTGGCATTGACATAGCTGGTCCGCTGATTGTGAAAGGTAACCAGAAGGTGTGGGTTTGCTTGTTCACATGTGCTGTCTATCGAGCAGTGCATTTGGAACTGCTTGTCTCGTTATCTACGGACTCGTTTCTGCAATGACTACGAAGATTTATATCGCGCAGAGGAAGGCCTACGACGATTTATAGTGATAATGGGACAAATTTTAGAGGAGCATATAACATGATGTCTAAGCTCAACTGGAATAATATCGAGTCTTATTGTGGCATCCAAAGAATTGCATGGAAATTCAACCCTCCCACAGCATCGTGGTGGGGTGGGTTTTGGGAGAGACTGATCGGACTGATGAAAAGTCTCCTTCGGAAGGTTCTGGGGAAATCTTCCCTAACATGTGAAGAATTAATGACTGTGTTGTGTGAGTGTGAAGCAGTCATCAATAGTCGTCCCCTAACGGCAGAGACGGAAAATCCTCATGACTTGAGACCTATTACACCAGCGATGTTCCTACAGGAGGCTTATGAGATAGGAGTACCTGATCTAGATTCGATAGATGGAAATCAGCTGAGAAAGAGAGCGGCCTATCGTCTGCAACTGAGAAACGCCCTTCGTCAGAGATTTCGAAAAGAGTACCTCGGGCTACTGTTGCTTAAGCGGAATCAGCATGACAGCATTAGCAAGGGAGACGTAGTGTTCATTGAGATGGACAATCGTAATAAGCTTGAATGGCCGATGGGAATTATTGAAGAACTGTTGCCTGGAAAGGATGGACGAGTACGTGTTGTGAGACTTCGAACGCAAAGGGGAGTTGTCATGCGTCCTGTTCACCGTTTGATCCCATTAGAGTCCTCTATGTCAGTGTCTGAAGAGGAGGTACGAGTGATTGAGACCGAAAAAGAGGCCATGGAACAAGAGAACATGATGTTGCAGAGATATCATACTCGGAGTGGGAGAGCAGTGAGGTGTCCGATGCGATTCCTGCAATGAGATAAACGCCGTACTTTGAATGTTGCAATTTTATTGAGGGCTGAAAATTGCAAGGTGGGAGAATGTCGGGGTAAAGTAATTAATATTTTGGTATTGGTATTATGTACAGGGTATTGTTTTATGTTGTGTTTTGTTGTCTTGGTTACGACGGCAGAAAAATAAAGTATGGAACCTGTACCGGTAAATGACTGCACGGTGTTTATATTAAGAACAAGGTTAGAGTTAACAGCTGGAGTTGCCAATATCATGACGAATAGAAATTTCTATTCGTCATGCCTATATTATAAAAAATGGCAACCTATATTATATTATTATTATATTCTGCCTGTAATGGCAACAAGTGAACAATTAACATTAGCAATTACTTCTGACCATTTTTTTTACAATATAAAGCACTCGAAAGAGCATACAGGTTAATTTAATTTCAGTCCTTGCTATATTCCGATATGGACTTCACTCGCTACCCCATGTTGTGATGCGAGATAATTCACACGTTTGTTGGCAGAGCTTGCAAATGCAGTGTTCTCCAGGAGTGTGGATTTTGTTTGTTTGTAAGTAGTGTATGATGAAATCAATTTATATACTGTGACCTTTTGACGGATGTCCCACGTCCACATAAGTGTGCATCTTAATAACAGCTGAGCATAAGACTCAAAACAACTCGGGGATTATATGGGCAAACGACGAAAGTTATAAATGAAAACAAAAAGCTTGGCTGTTATCAAGACGCACACTGCAGTAAGGATAGAAGGTGTCGGGGTTAAGTAATTCATTTGCTGACATTGGTATCATGTACAGGGCATTGTTTTATGTGTTGTTATGTTGTCTTGGTTACGATGAAAATATAAAGTATGGAACCTGTACCGGTATTGGCAACTCAAACTAACACTTGGGGCGATGCGGTCGTCTGGATAAGTAGGGTAAAATTACTCAATAACACGCGTTTGATATAGCACACTTTTATTTTCCGGTTATAATCAGTAAATGTGGTCACTAAAATAATGACAGTGTTATTTTCAATTGTATATATGTATAACTCTGCGATACACGTGATCTAATTTGTGTGCTCCACTGGATTGTATGTGTCAATTGCATATTATCAAGCATTGGTTGTCTGCTGGTATTTGTTTTTGTGCAGTTAGAGCCATGGCGCTGTTACGTTTAAAAGCTATATTTGAGTTTGCTCACTGTACCATAGACACTAGAAATTATTTGCTGCTTGCTAGGGCGAAGGGATGAGTTTAACTTGTATTAAAACTCGGGCTAGACAGGAATTGCTGGATTTGGATGGTACTTACCCTGCGAAGTCAAATTAGGCCTATATGACTCGTAGTGGAATGGCTCGGATATCGCAGGCCGAGGTGATGACGGTTGGTAGGGTTAATGGAAATGAACTAGGGAGCGGCAAAGGATACCTGACTGATGAAGCTTGGCTGTCCTCTACTGGTGTAGGCCTAGGCTTGGCGAGACTGTGCTTGGCTGTCTATATAGGTGCGGCTTGGCACGGCGTAAGTGAACAATCCGTCCTGTCGTCAGTGAGTGTAGTGGTGAGTGGTCCAACCCACTCTTGCCCCCGTCTTTATTTGGTATCGTCACCTTTCGGCTATTGCTATTTGCATCCTTTGGAAAGTGATGAAAACGTATATCCGCAGCCCTCTTATACATCGACTTACAGCCGTAAACTGAGCAATATACTTTGCTTGTACTCATTTTGCACTCTTATCAACGAGTAAAACTTATTACTTATGTATAATCACGAAGAATTTATCACGATCTGCTTACCAATACAAGAAACCATATACAAACAGTCACCACGTGGCAAATGTACCCTACTTCGTAAGTTTCTCATTTTTACCGCTAGATGTCATATCAGATAGCTGGAGTTGCCAATATGACTGCACGGTGTTTATATTAAAAACAAGGTTAGAGTTAACATTTGGCGACCGTAACAGGATTATGGAACAACACCTGTTCGACCAGTGTTCGATGCTTCCGCTAGAAGAGGTAACAACCCATCACTCAACGATTGTTTGGAAAAGGGTCCAAATCTGATCCAACTTATTCCATCTCTCCTACACAAGTTTCGAAAGAAGTCAATTGGTGTTATTGCTGATATTCGCAAGGCTTTCCTGCAAGTTTCGGTAGCACCAGAAGATCGAGATTTGTTGAGATTCCTGTGGGGAAAAGAGAAAATGAAAACATATAGACACAAACGAGTTGTTTTTGGAGTGACATCAAGCCCCTTCCTACTGGCAGCTGTGATTGAACACCATTTAGACCAAGCCTTGAAAAATGGTCAGGAAAGGTGGAACAGTATGACTGTCAATATTATTAAGCAACTGAAAGACAGCTTTTATGTTGATAATTGTGTGACAAGTGTCTCAAATAAACAGGAGCTGGAATTGTTTATTAAAACTGCTCAAGATATTTTTGCCCAACACAAGTTTGAGCTTAGAGGTTGGGAGAGCAGTGATCCAGTGCTTCAAGATGATGAAAAAATGTCACCCGTCCTAGGAATAATGTGGAATCGCAAGGAAGACACGCTTAGCTTGAACTGTGAACCCCTGAAGAAGCTATCACCTATAAAAGCAACCAAGAGGTCGATACTATCTGCCGTCCATAGGATTTATGACCCAATTGGATTTTCTGCACCGGTTATGTTATCACCGAAGCTGTTACTGCAGAAAATAAACAAGGTTTCTTGGGACATGGAGGTACCGCAGGAAATCCAAATCAAGTTTGAAAAATGTATTCGTGAAATAGAAGAATTAGGCCAGCTGACGATCCCAAGAAGACTCCCTGAGGTATATGAGGAACGTAGTCTCCATGCATTTTGCGATGCGAGTCAAGATGCCTATGCTTCAGTGGTATTTTTACGCACGCAGACAGTGACAGGAGTTCATGTTCAGCTTCTCCAAGCAAAATCAAGAGTGGCTCCATCACCTCGACCTACCATTCCTCGACTCGAACTTATGGGAGCTGCAATTAGTGCCCGATTGCTGGCATCTATAAGAAAAGAGTTTGACACTGAAACAGTTTATTTCTGGACTGAATCAACGACAGTGTTGACATGGATACAGCGAGAAGTTCTCTGGTCTGTTTTTGTTGAGAACAGGGTTAGAGAAATCAGGCAACTAACTTCAAAAAATCGTGGAGGCATGTACCTGGGACACTCAATCCTGCTGATCTGCCTACCCGAGGCTGTACAACAAGAGATCTTATAGCATCGAGATGGTGGGAGGGACTGTCATGGATGTATCTTCCCAAGGAAGAATGGCCTTCAGATAATAGCAACAGAAATGAAGATGAAATCATGCTTGAAAGAAGAAAGACTGCCACGACTCTATTGGTCGCAGAAGAGTCTTCAAGTTCCAACTGGTATTTCTCTCGATTTGACAAAATAGTGAGGCTGATCGGGTGGATAAGGCGGTTTATGTTCAATTGTAAATATAATAGCAGGCAGAATGGAGAACTGACTTGTTCAGAATTAGAAGACAGTGAAAGAATAGTAATTAAATTTGTCCAGAATGAAAGTTTTCAAGGGCCCGAGGATCAGAAACTGGCTTCAATAGTGCCATTCTTAGACAATCATGGCATTTTGCGAGTAAACACCAGAATAACAGAGAGGGAGGACAACAATGAGTTTCGCCAGCCTGCTATATTGCCGGGAGATCACCCTGTTGTGCAGCGACTTATTCATGACACGCACATTCGGCAGTGTCATGTAGGCATGTAGGCCCATGTAGGGTATTATTAGAGAGAAGTGCTGGATCTTGAATGGAAGACGAGTCATGAGATCATTTGTACAAAAATGTGTTGTTTGCAGAAGGTACAAGAAAGAGCAACTGAAAGTTGCATCCCCACCTCTGCCTAATGACCGAAAAAGAGGCCATGGAAAAAGAGAACATGATGTTGCAGAGATATCATACTCGGAATGGGAGAGCAGTGAGTTGTCCGATGAGATTCCTGCAATAAGATAAATGCCGTACTTTGAATGTTGCAATTTTATTGAGGGCTGAAAATTGCAAGGTGGGAGAATGTCGGGGTATAGTAATTCATTTGCTGACATTGGTATCATGTACACGGTATTGTTTTATGTGTTGTTATGTTGTCTTGGTTACGATGAAAAAATAAAGTTGGAACCTGTACCGGTATATGACTGCACGGTGTTTATATTAAAAACAAGGTTAGAGTTAACAGAAGGATTTTTTTTTCAAAAATCATGAATGACCACACTTTTTTTCTTTAAGATAAAATGTATCAGATTAATTCATCTATTCAACCATCCTAAGATAAATATAATGAGTACCTCAGGGAGAAAGCGAAATCACAACCTGTAATAAAGGACAGCCTATCGGTCCCCCTGGGACCCTAATCAAATTATGGATTTTTTCAAATAAATTGCAGTAACTTAATCTTCAAAAACCAAACGATTAATTAAGTATTTAATTATTATTGGAATATTCATGAAATTGATAGTTCATCATGATATTCATTTTCTTTCAATACACTATGTACAACGTTCAGGATGTGCAGACAATATATATTTCCTGAAGGACATCCGCCCGGCATTCCGGGAGACCATAAAGATCCAGAATACAGTGTAGGTACATTGTTGGCTCTACAGTACATGTACATAAGTCATTACGATATACCATATAAATGGTTATGTAGCATGTTGAGTGATGCTCTCAATACGCCCAAGCAGATCTTCTCAAGATCATTCTCGATGATGCCAAGCTTCTTGAGGATATCCACGACGAACTTATAAGATGTTCCACGAGCTCCGAATAGAAGGCCATTCACTTTCCATGCATTTTGAGGTAAGTTATATCTCTCACTCAAGTGAGGTATGCATGGTCGGTAAATAGCCTCTTTCTCCTCGTTGACTCGTACGGCATGCGGAATGTCCACTTCCATTCGTACCGTGGGGTCCAGGACCAAACCCCTTCCATTCTTCCTGTCAATGGCAACGATATCTGCTCTACGGTGACTACCATTTTCCGAAATGCAGTGCACTTCCTCATAAACTTCCCATTTCAATTTCCTCAGGGAAGTGGCAATTGATGATCGAACTCGGTGATGGCGGGAATTTCGTAACAGTTCTCCTTTAGAACATTGGCCCAGGACATGTCCTAGCGTCTCTGGTTGGTCACATCCTGGTTGTCGGCATAGGGTTGTGTGCTGACTTCTCCCCGGCACAGCTCTCACCGCTGAGATCTTGCAAGACATTTTGATGGCATTTGTCCATCCAGAGCACGATAAGCCATTTCTGTTATTTATCCACGAGTTGTTCTTAGGATGTTGTTCATAAACTTCCACTCCTTTACCTTTATGAGGAAGTTTGCACCAAGCTTCAAATGACCGTTTCCGAAGCTCATTTCGTACCCAACGTCCTGATTTTGATTCTGTGCAATCACTAGTTGGAAAATTAAAATATTGAAGAATTTCTTTCTTTTCCCCGTCAAGATTTCGACAAATATCTAAATGAACATCTTCCACTCTGAGTAACTTTTGAACTATATTAAAATGCTGTATATATGCTTCCCATTCAACCTTAACTAAACCCAGCCCCCGAACATTCCTGGATGCATACAACATATCATTGGGACAGTCATGTGGTAACCCAATGATTTCTTTGATAGTTGATCGCAAAAGTTTATCAACATCGACCAGAAAACTAGATGGAATTTTATTTAACGGTGTACTCTGTATTGTATAAATCAGACTTGGCCAAATGTATTGATTAATTATGTTTAACTTTTGGTCTGGTTTTAGTAAACAAGAAACTGTGAGAGAATTCAAGTCTTTTTCTAAACTATTTATCAACTTGCTCTTGTCAAACACAATTTCATCTTCAAAAGTTATTCCCAGATATTTTATGGTTTCCCCAGATTTTACACATGTCAAAGCAGTATTTCCTAGTGTCACAGCACTTCTCTGACAAAGGTTCCCTTCTTTAATATTGATAATTCTGCATTTTGAAGGATTCATGGAAAGACCCATAGCAGATAAACTATTAACGGCGGTATTTAAGAGTTCCTGCGCCGAAGCTTCATCTTTCGCCACTAATACAATATCATCCGCAAACGCTAAGGCTGAAACATTTTCAACGTCAGATGACAGCTGATACCCATACTCTTGAATGATCTCCTGATCTGTGAGTTCTTTGATAGTATCATCTATTGCCAGGTTGAATAAAGCAGGTGAGATTGGAGATCCCTGAGCGACGCCTTTCCTAAGCTCTATGCTCACTGTTTTATTAATACCACATTCAACTTTGATACTATTTCCTAAAATAAGGTCAATTACTAAATCTCGCAAGTTGTTTGGCATATTTACTCGATTAATGCACCGCTTAAGATGTTCATGGCCAATATTATCATATGCCTTTGAAACATCCAGGAACACCACACAGCAGCTAGTTTTCTTTGTTTTAGCATTCCTGAGGCAACCATTAATAATTGAGGTATTAACATGTGTACCAGGGAGATTAATGAATCCCCTTTGATGTACGGAGAACTCTACGAATGAACGTAGTCGCCTGTCAATCACTTTTTCTATAATACGTCTGATTACTGAATATATGGTGATAGGTCTCCAGTTACTTATTTCTTCAGCACATCCTCCTTTGTGGAGAAGTACTGTTCTTCCTGTTTTGAATATATCGGGGCATTCCCTAAATTTGAGCATAGCGTTTGCAAGGAGACTCAACACTTTTGATGCTTTAAGTTCCTTCACAGCTCTGATAATTACTCGGTCAGGACCAGCTGCTGTATCTGCTCGTACTCTGGCAAGAGCTGAATTAATTTCAGAATCTTCAATTTCAATGTCTTCCTCTGTACAAACGGCTTCTGTTGGTTGCAAGTGTGTTAATTCATTCTCTTTTCCAAATAAATCTTGGAAGTGTTCAAAAACTGTGGATACAGGAATTCTACATTCTGTGCCATTTTGATTATTCATAATCATGCGTACGACTTTGCGCCTTTGATTGAAATACTGATATTGCGCTACTTCATATTGATATTTTGTCCTAGTTTTGTCTCTTCTTCGCTGTGTTAACCTTGATGGATTTTTCGTTTTAGAATATGTAGTTGTATGACCCCCCTGTCGTTTTCTCCGCGCATTATAATAGCGAATAGCTGGATGTTTGGGTCCTGAGAGCGAACTGATTGCGTCAGCCAAGAATTCCGTTAGCCCAACACTAACTGTCTCAAACGCTTGAATATCACCTTTAGTTATGACGTCCGTGAATTTTCGTTCAAATTCCTTTATAGCATCTAATTTGGAATCTAATGCAGCCACATCTTCGCTATTAGCGCTAGTTGATACATGATCAATTTCTTCATCCAGCAAGTGACTGCCACCTCCATCGGATTTATGCAAACTTTGATCTGAGCTCTTATATTTTGACCTCTACGATAAACCTCTGGATGTGCTTTACTTACATGAATTGCAACAGATTTAAACGTCTTTCCACAAATATCACAGGTATTGACTCGAGTAGCACTATTTGGGCGACATGAATCAGAGTTTTGAGTCAGGTTAAATGTGTTTTTGTCTGACATTTCAACATTAAATACTGCTATTCCAGAAATACTATACGGTAATATAATCTTCAATCATCAGTTTTCCGTTCCCTGCGTATATTTATACAGAAAAAAAACAAAGTCCATATGGATCAAATATCGGTAAATAGCACCTTAATCAGCATCCAATAACCTAGTTGTTTAACCTACAAATCGCAGCCATAACCATAACCTTATATATTTGCCCATTGATTGTCTTCAGGAAAGATCTACCAACATATAGATGCGCGCGGGTACTAGACATCAGGAGTCTTAGGCATCAAGGTGGCTGTGGAATTTCACGATCATTAACGCTAGGAACTACGAAATATCCAATCAATGTCAAACAACATGGCTGCTATTTGTGATATCGAAACACAAATACAAATTGATTCAACCACCTCAAAAAAATAACACCAATCCGCAAGATAGCATGCACTATCACAGGAACAAACACCAACAATCCTTGAATACATGCGATGATCCCTAAAAAAAGATACGAAATACCATCAAAAGGCAAATCCGCGGCACCACATTGCAACCTAGGTCTTATCACGGCCTTCTACAATCCTGTCTGACACCTGAATAAACTTATTTACACTTCGCAACACCATTTTCATATTTCCAAAATTAATTTCGTAATCCTATCAAAGTATTTCCTTGTATGTCAAGAAAAGAAATCCCAAGATTTCTCATTATTATTAGTGCCATTAAATGCTATTCGGCTTAATATCATTCCATGTCCTTTTTTATTTTTAATCAAACGTAATTCAAATTCGAATATTTCCACACATGGAATCTATTGATCATTATTCACTAATATTGTTGATTTACGGTTAGTTTCCATAAATAAATAAATTATGGGATCATTTATATTTGTAACTTTGGGTGCAACTCACAATTATTATTATTATTATTATTATTATTATTATTATTATTATTATTATTATTATTATATTTATTATTATTATTTCTACATTCATTTCACCACATAAGTGGGACATATCAACATATCATCGGCTTGTTTGCAAGACGGTATGGCTAATTCTCTTAAGGTGGCACATTGAGAAACGAGCGAACAATGGTACAGGTCTCCAAGAAGACGGCCTTCTGCATGGTGATATGTAGACCAGGATGTATTCCCAATATTTGTAGATTGCGAGCCAATAATTTGGGGATGATGCCGGTAGAAGAAATTACTATGGGCAGAACCACTACACTTTTCTGTCTCCACATTTGCCGTATTTCCTCAGCCAAAGGCAGATATTTGGTGATCTTATCACAGCAGGTTTGTTGCAGATTATGGGAATTGGGCACTGCAATATCAATTAGGAAATTTCTCTTCTGCACCTTGTCCACAAGAACGATATCTGGCCGGTTTGCTGGTATGGTTTTATCAGTAATAACTGATCGGTCCCATAACAACTTGTGACTGAGATTTTCCAAAACGGCGTCAGGAACATACTGATAGTAAGGCAAAATATTATCAGATAATAAATGCTTTTGAGCAAGGTGTTGGTGCATTATTTTGGTCACTTGGTTGTGCCTTTTCATGTAATCAGAACAGGAGATTGCTTGGCAGCCTCCTGTGATATGTTCAATTGTTTCCGGTTCTAGTTGGCATCTTCTGCATTTATCATCCTGAATATTTGCCTTAACTATATATTTAAGGTAGTTTTTGGTAGCCACAACTTGATCCTGGATTGCAACCATGAATCCTTCAGTCTCAGTGAATAGGTCCGCATGAGTCAACCAGCTGTTCGACGCATCAATGTCAACATGTTTCTGGTTGAGATCATACGGATGACGACCGTACAGAGCTTTCTGCGTCCACTGCTGAAGCTTGATGGCTGAACATTCCTCATCAGTGGCTAACTGTATATCCCTTACGTGAAGAAGATCCAGCGGTGTGCACTTGTCATCTGCCTTCACAGCGGCTTGATGTATGGGAGAGTCATGTCTTCCCAGAAACTATCTCTGAAGGTTCCTCACTTGCCTTGCATGCAATTGGATAATGTCCGTGAGCCCTCGTCCACCTCTTTGACGCGGGATTGTCAATCGCTCAACAGCTGACTTAGGGTGGAGACATCTGTGTTTTGTTAAGATGATACGTGTCCTAATTAGGATGTTCTCCAAGTCAGTCTGCGTCCATTTGATAATACCGAAAGTATATGTCAGAGCAGGAATAGCATAGGTATTAATAGACTTAAAGGTGTTCTTTCCATTCAACTTTGATTTTAAAATCTTGTTAAGGCGTTGATTGTAGATAGCTACGGTTCTATCTTTAATAACTTTATGATCAATTCGATTAGATTGCAGGAGACCAAGATATTTGTAGGTCTCATTACCTTCCATAGGCTTTATGAAACAACCGTCATCAAGTTGAAATGCTCGGGCCTCTAATTTTCCACGCCGAATGGTGATTGGTGCGACACTTATCTTATCCGAAGGACATTCCAATATCATAAGAAAATGAAGCAGTAATTGCAATTAGATTGTCGATGTGTTTCTCAGAGGATGCATATAGTTTAATGTCATCCATATACATGTATGTATGTTAGGTAGTCAGCCCGAAGGCTGGTTGGATCCTCAAAAAATACCACCACTACGTTATGCGAGTAGATACCCACAAAAACCCAAGGCAGCGCTATTTTGAGGCGTTCTAGGCAAGAAGAGGAGTGAGGTAGTTTGCCATTGCTTTCCTCACTGAGTCAGAACAGTAGTCCTAACCCTATGAGTAGAACCTTTCACAGCATTCACAGGCACTGACTGTGCCCCGAATGCCATTACTAAGCACCACCCATACCTCAGTAGCGTCCATATAATCACAGCCATGAGTGAGACTGAGACATCGGTGAAAAGCCACATTTTACTCTAGCCTGTGCCAACTGACAAATGCAAATTTACTGTATTCATCAAGAGATGGCAAATGAGAAATTTTGTATTTGACTATACCATGGTGCTTAATTGGAAAACCACACTTTGCATTGTTCAGCAATGATGATAGTGGATTGAGCGCCAAACAGAACCATAGAGGGCTCAAGCTGTCACCCTGAAAGATACCTCTTTTGATTTGAATAAATCCCGATTCCATACATGTGTCTCCATTAGACATTAATAAATTGGTCCCCCAAAGGGACATCATATGTTGCAGACTTATAATGATGGCAGGATCAACTTTATATATCTTCAGGGTTTGGATTAACCAGGAATTTGGCACTGAATCAAAAGCTTTCTTGTAATCAATAAAGGTCATGTAGAGGTTACGCACCATCATTCCTGCTTGTTCAGTAGTAACTGCATCGATTACAAGTTGCTCTTTGCAACCTTGAGACTTCTTCATGCACCCCTTCTGCTCTTCAGCCAGGATGTTATTAAGATTTATGTGTTCACAAATCTTACGTGCAATGCAAGATGTAAATATCTTATACAGAGTGCACAGACAGGTGATAGGTCGATATTTGGAAGGATCATTGGTTCTATCTCCTTTTGGCAGAATGTATGTTTTACCTCGCATCAAGTAAGAGGGGATAAGCTGTGGATTTTGGATGATATCTGTGTAGCAGCGGGCAAGATGCTCATGAGTACAAGTGAAACGTTTGATCCAAAAGTTGTGGAGGTTGTCTGGTCCTACCGCTTTCCAATTTTGGGTCTCCTTAACCACACGGGTCACATCTTCAGTTGATACCGAAGAGTCACTCATCGTGTCAATTTCTGACATTCTCTCCTCCTCCTCCGTAATCCATTTAGCGCTGCTATTATAATCTCCAGCATTCGACCATAGGGATGACCAGAAATTCTCTACCTCTTCTTTTTGCGGTGAACTGCCCATTTGAGTTCCAGGATCGTCAAGATTCCTATAGAACCGTTTCTCATTGCTAACAAATAGCTTGTTCTGTTGCTTTCGTTCGTTCGATTCATTATATCGACGTAATCTCTGTGCCTTTGCCTCAAGTTGTTGCTTTAATGTGTCTAGGATCTCAAGGGGGCTACAGTTCGGAGGATTATACTTTGCATGTTTACTCTTCGTATGGCTCAACATTTTAACACATTGAACAACCTTCTTACTTATATTGCCTGCAACATACTGATGCATTCTTCCTATATTTATTCTCAGTTCATCAACAGACTTTCGTAAACGTATCTCCCAAGCTGGCATCTTCTTCTGTCGACCTGACGTATATTTAGGTTACCATAATCTACCTCCTGTCACTCGTATCACAGCTATCGCTCCAGCGTAAATTGCAGTCTGAACATGGTTGAAACAATATGATTTCTGGGACAGATGCTGAGAGAGAATGTCGTTCATTGTTACAACAGCGGTAGCAAGTTTCTTAGAACAATGTTGGTTCGTGATCATGGGCCGCTCTATTGGATCAGTCCCTTCAAATTCTATGAGAGCCTTCCCAAATTGATCTTCGAGTTGTTTCCGCACTGGATCTCCGAGTGCTTCCGGCGATATTCTTACATCTTTGTCATCTGAACGATGATCTGTGTGCCTTTGTTCATTGACCAAACGTGTACTCTCCTGATCTATGGATTCGTCTACAGAGGTATGAGTATTGTTGGCAGCTACGTCAACCATTAGCAGCTTGAGGTGTTGTTCTGGGATAAGTTTCTTCAAAATTATAGCACGGCGCTGATCGGCTATTCTCTGTTCCGTAACATTAATATCAGGGAATTTCTGGCAGAATGCAGCGTGCAACTTCTGTCTATATGCAGTAGTGTCAGTTTCCATATTCGAGATCTGATAATATGAACGCATGATGTACATATTCATTTCATTTGTCCATTTCATGCGCTTTCTCGGTTTGCCTGCTCTTTTGGTCTCCTGAGTATCAGAAGAAACACTAGGAGCAGGTGTAGCGTTGAATGCTGTTAGGATGCTACTATCAACATCGGCTGTAACATGTTCGGGGTGTTCCCCGATCAGGGCCCGCCTGTTCAGCTCCTGATCACCACCGGCTTGTATGCTGTCACCCCCAGCGATGGCTCCAAGGGTGCCCCGACGCTCCTCGGGTAGCGGCCTTTTATTTCCACTTTTCTTATTTGATCTCATCATGATGATGGTGTGCCTTTTATGCCTACGGCCAGGATATGATTTCGACCGCCCCGAACATGGGGAACAGACGGCGTTAGCAGCCGCCCGCTGCGGGACAGACGCTGCTGCAATGAGTTTGATTTCGGGATTTTCATCCCCTAGGCAGGTTGCCTTCACTACGGCTGAAGAGTCCTACCTACCCTAAATGATTAATAGTCTAGTAATCGTTTCTTGTAAATTTTGCCGACGCTTTTGTAGCTGATATCGAAAGAGTATAAGACGAGTTATCCTTAACCTGCATTGGAACTATCAGATCTTAATCGACCTCTTCGTGTTAAATATTTACGCAATTCACCAAAGTTGAGCAAATGCAAGCAGTATAGCAATGCATAAATACTCACTGTGACAGGAGGGGAGAAAGCAACTAGCTGTGCTAGTAAACTAAGGTTACAATTTATACTCGTAGATCCTGGGTTTCATTGATGTCACACCAGCCGACACATAATTTGCACAACTTGCGGTATGTAGCATAAATCCATTCAACAATTTATTTTGCAGCAATATCTGTGCCAAATTCAGTTAGAGACAGGATGAAAGAAGTTATAAACACGCAACATATGGTTCAAATCTAACAGCAACAGCGACGTACTGTACCCGATAATCCGGAAGGATCCTGTTGGAATATCCATTGCCCCCGCTGGATTGCCTATTTCTCATTGCTCATGCAACTACAACATTAGAAATCGCTTCCAACATGGTCTTTAGGGATTTACAGACAGCAGTTACCAGAATATTGTGGATCAACAACCAACTACACGGGGCACTCACCTTTACTTACCTCGGGGACTGGGACTCAGCTTCGCCTACACTACATCCACAATACTCTGCTCCTTATATTTAAAATGAATCACTCCAACAACAACGGAAAACAATCTGAACAAATTTATTAACAAAAAGGGTAAACTAATCTACTATAAACAAAATAACAATAAATGAATTTAACAATTAACATTAAATTTAAAAACACGCAAACATTCACACCTCCTTTCAACTCTACATATTACTACAATGCTGTATTAAAATTATGAGTATAGATCTTGGCTTGTTCTAGGCCTACACATTGTAAAAATAAAAACGTTTAGTGAAGCCTCTCAATGGCATTCCAGACACATGTTTTCATTCACAAATCTGCGTTGTAGAACGCACGTGCCGTGGCTTTGTTTCATCAATGAAACACTGGCATCACGCCGTACTCAAAACTGGTTTATACAATAAACAGAAGGCAGTTGGTCTACACCTGCTTAAATATTTATGTCATCGCTCTCCAATATTAACGGTGACTCATGCTTGCTAGCCTACAGAGGCTGCTTGTGTGCATTTATAAAACACGTAAAAATTAACATTTAGTTCTTACAAAAGTTCATATAACTACTTTGTTTCTTAACCAATCATTCTAAAAGTTTTATACACTCTTTCATTCGCACTCCGTTATTGTTCTAGACCAATACGGTTCCACATCTTCTCTTAACAATGAATAATCATTCACACCAAAAACATCCGCTCATAAACACACACTGTTCCAAAACAAATGATTAATAAATCCTACTAAATTATTTAACTAATTAAATCATTTCCACAAAAATTATTTACATGTAATATGTTTATAATAATATCCATTATCTAGTGTTGCTAACGCGACACTTTCGAGATCCTAACTTCTCGGTTACAATAAAATTCTTAACTAAATATATACACTGGTTTTTCACATAACCATCCTTTAACGTTCTGTAGTTTTAATATACTGCATATACCTCGTCTTATATAGGTTTCATTACATTATCGGAATAATACAGTCGACTGATTAAAGTAAACTGCACGTAATTACATAAATTCGGGTTTAATAAAATTTAATAATTGTATTATAGACGTGAGTAGACAATCTTTCTCAAGTTGCTTTTCCGCTGAAACCCTCCTGTTAACACAGCTAAATCGTTAATTCACAAGAAATGAACTACTTGTATACAACGGCTCTTATCATTATATATGCCTTTTATCAAAGAACAACAATACTTTGACTTCCTAAAAATGCGGAATTCCCTCGCACGAGCACTCCCTAGCTCAACAAAACCTCATATAACAGTATATATGGCATAAACAATTATCATCTACTATGTTAAAACATAACCAAAAGGGATTAATTGTTATTAACATATCTTATGTAGGAACTTCTCTCAAATAATGGCATGACACTCAGTATCATTGCAAATGACTACTGGACTACAATTATACATACGTAAGTTCTTAAAACGAAACTTCCAATTGTAATGAACGATAATAGGCAGTCGTGATTAACCTACTAAAGTTTACTCCACAACAAGATAATTAACTGTTAACTCGTCTGTCGCAAATACATGTAATAAAAATAATACTCCTGTTTCACCTCACTTGTCAAGCTATAAATTGTTTATCGTTGTAATATCATGTCGACAAAATGACTTGATGTTACACAAATAGAATAAAATAACACACATGTTATTTATAGTGTCGGATAGAATTCAATCCTGACCGGGATAAACTAGCTTTGAATTCCTAGCCAAAGATTTGAATAATTATCTATCAAAAGGTATTTCCTCTAACATATTAAATGAACAAATCTCTTAGCTTTACAGATAATAAGAATGGTTTGCCAATGTCGTAATGTTTTTCCACTCTACACAAAGAATGTTCATAGGAATTAACACTTCGGTCTTATCAAACGACTAGTATTTCTTAGATCGTCGATAGTTTATGTACAATAATGATATAACAATATCATTCGATGTTTCTTCTGTTCTTGAAGTTATATGTTGTTACATTAAAATGCTCAAATTAAATTTAATAAGAATTTAATTAGAAGCTATGACACAATGTCAGAATACTTGGTTTAAATGAAATTATTAAAATTCGAGAGTCGAAACGACTAGTCTCCTATGAGGCAATATGATTCCTCAAACAAAATTTTAATGTCAGTTCCACAACTGATCCGTAGAATAAAATTGAAAAATAGATGAAATGCAATCATCTTCTAAATAATCTTGCAGTATAAAAATTCAACACACATCTGAAGTGTCAAATACATAAAAGCACTGAAATACATGAAATGTGAAAATAAAGAAATATGGAATAAGATCGCCGAAAATATGGAATAAGATCGCTGGCTCAGAATGTCACTAATCAAGCTCTATATAACAATTGAGATACACTAATACCTTATTTAGACGAAAACTTGAAGATCAATGTAAGTATTGCCACAATACTTTAGATGTTTCCTCAGTACAAGACACTGAGATGGATCTGCATTCGAACCTCGGATCTGCGACCTCAAAGATAGGAAACGTCTCTCTCTGGAATTCACCAACATTCGCTTGGGCTCGAACGACATCCCTCTGGCAAATTCTTTGTGTTGCTGGGCTACCTTCCCTAGCATTTTGACAAATCTCATCTGTTAAGTCTCCATTCTCCGTCGTAAATATGTATCAGTTCATCATTGGAATAGAATTATGGAAATATTCATATAAATAGTGAATGAAATGTTTCCATTGCTAATTGATGTTATATTAGTGTTCGTAGACTGACGAAAATGCACAAGATGGACCGTACACTACGTCTGTATTCAAGAATACGTTGTCTAACGAAGCTCCATCGTTTTATCTTAACTCCTGTTATCGAATATGTCTCTGGCGCATGACTGTTTAGTTCATCATTTCAACAATATAAATTAAGTTGAATGATAATGTTTGAAGAATAATAATAGTCATTCTGTTAATAATGTTTATGTGTTGCGCCAATATTACAAGTTCTCCGCCACTGTTCACTTGAACTGCGTTCGTCAACTTCACTTTGCAATTTATAATGATCTTCAGCTCTATTTCCAACACATTTGGAAATCTAACTTGACAGGCTGATATTGTCGAAACGGTGAATATTTAAGCGCTCGACTTTCCACAATATATAATAGACGACTTTTTCTTGGTAAATGTTCACTTATTTAACTTCAAATCTCAACTATATATGAGATATTATCAATACTATGTTCCTCGCAACTTCACATAGAATGGAAGTGCGGTGATCTCTCACGTTCCACCTAGCTATCCTCGCGTCTCTACAAGTCGACAGTCGTTGCACTCGGACTAAGCTTTGAGATCTCCGTTAACCCAGTAAAAACACTCCTCACTCTTCAAAGTCTGCTGGAATAAGAACTTCGATCCTTGGATCTCCCTCTCTAAGTCGTATTTTTGGCGGCCATATCAATCTCCCACCATAATTTTAGCGCGTAGATTACTAATGCTTATTACTGCGTAGATTAACCGATCTGCGGTTTTTAAAGTATCAGACATAATTTCTCTTAATATTCTCTTCATTACCAAATAAGAAAATCTTCTTCTAAGGGCATAAATGCATAATTTCATCATGTTGTGTAATTAAAGTTGATCCCGTCTTCAATAAGACCTGTTCTCATTGGCTCTGGACTGGGATCCAATAGCATAATTTATAACAATATTTATAATATTAATTTACAAACTCGCTGTTGCTATGCTAAATATAGCCTTCTAGAAGCGTTCATTGTGCAATATATCACGTGATCGGGCTCTCCCACAGTCTCGAGCTTGTAACACGACCCTCTTATGTCACACTTCCAGAAATTACATTTGCTAGTTAAATTTTATCATGGGGACGGAAAATACTCTCATTTTGTCCCTGAATAATTCAATTTACGGGGGCATTCCTCCGTCATCTCAAGTTAAAAACAGTTGCAAATTGTTTTTAATCATACTAATTCAAGACGTTTGATATGTCACTTGAACTCGTATATTGAATTATTTTAGCCTATTTTCTTATGATACATTTTCAAATTTTTAGCGTTGAATTTTCCTAAAATAACGTTATTTTCATCATCAAATAACTCATAACAGTTATTCCCATAAGCATTAGTTATGCGGAACGGTCCAATAAAGATAACTCCGAACTTGGGGTATATCTTTTTGCTCACGTCCGCTTTCACTGGTCTGCGCAATAAAACCTTATTTCCAATTTCCAACGGCGTACTGAAACGTATTCCTGCAACTCGTTTTAAGCGATTCTCTGCTGCCTTCTGAAGTCTTTCTTTCGCCATATCGATCCTCGCTTGTCTTCCTAGATCAGGATCTCTGGGAATGAAATCGAATATATTGTCCCATGGCCTTTCTGGATTCCTTCCTAAGTGAAGAATCATAGGAACTTCTGCCGTGCTTTCTTGAACTGTGGAGTTCAAACAATCCTCAATCATTGGCACGTATTTTACCCAACTGGGGTGATCACTTGGGCAGAAAAATCTGCAGAATTTCCTAAATTCTGCCGTATAGCGTTCGCTTGAATTTGACTCTAGATAACGCAAGCTTGAAAAGATGTGCTTAATTCCCAACCTTTCCATGTCTGCTGTGAATTCGGCTGAAGTGAACTGCGCTCCATGGTCCGATAAAAGATATTCTGGTTTCCCAGCCTTCGGAAACACAGCATTTTTCTAATCTGCTCACAACATTTCTGGTATTGGCTTTTTGCATGGGATTCATCGTAACGAATTTAGTGAAGACTTCAATAGTCACTAACAGGAACTGATTACCCTGATATCCCTTCGGACAAGGTCCAAAAATGTCCGTGGCCATCAGCTCACGTGGTTTAGAAGGTATCATAGCTCTGGGTCTTCGTTTCAACAATTCTGATGCGAATTTTCCTCTCTGGCATTTATCACAAGATCGTATAATCTTCGCTATAGTGGATCTCATGTTGATCCAGACAAACCTCTCTTTAAGAGTACTGAGGGTTTTATCTAAACCTCCATGTCCGATAGAGTGGTGTGCCAACCACTCTAATTTTGTGACAAGATTAGGGGCACGACTATACGAATCTTAGTGTGGTCGGAGTCTGCGTACTCACACATAAGATCTCCGCTCAAAACATAGTGTCGTGATCACCTTTGAGTAGCAGCATAATCTAGATCTGCTGTGTCCATGTAACCCTTAAGGAACCTGTACATTTTCCTAATTGGAGCGCGTCTCTTCTGTGACACACCTATTCGGGCTAATCTCCTAACGGTTTCCTGATCTTCTTCCTCCAATTGTACATGGTTAATCTGGAAATTTCTAACTGGGTTACCTGATAATGCGTCAGCCATCAAGTTTGACCTTGCCTGGCTGGTGGACTATTGTAGCATTAAACTGTTGAGTGAAAAGGGCCCATCTAGTTAATCTATCACTCGACATATCGGTTTGAAGCATAAATTGGAGTGCCTTATAGTCGGTGATAATTATAATCTGATGTCCGATTAATATCTTCTTCCACACTTGTAGAGCTGTCACGAAAGCTAACGCCTCTAGTTCTGTCGTAAAGTAGTTCTCATCGTGTTTCTTAAGCTTTCTTCCATTGAACGCAATGTAGTGCTTATTTGCATCTTCGTCCTTTTGGTATAGGACTGCACTAATGCCTACACATGAAGCATCGGATTCTATGTAGAATATTCGTTCAAAATCCGGATATTCTAATTTCACGTTGTTCTTCAACATCTCCTTAGCTTTCTCAAACGCGTCGTCAGCGGTACTGCTCCATTTCCAACGGTCATTTTTCTTTAGCAAGTCATAGAGAGGTGCCATAATCTCTGAATACTTTGGACAATGACTGCTAATGAATTGGCACGCACCTAGAAATTCTCGCACTCGTTTGACCTTAGTGGGCTTTGGGAACCCGATAATAGCTTCCACTTTCTGTAAGTTCGGGTGATATCCCTGCTGGTCAATGGTGTGTCCGAGAAAATTAATTTCTTCTCTCATGAAACGGCACTCATCGAAGTTTACCTTTATATTTGCGTCTCTCAAGTTTTCAAAAAGCTTACGCAAGTGTATAAAATGTTCCTGGACATTTGGTGAAGATAGGATTAAATCATCTATATAACAGATCACGTTCCTTTTAACTTCATCGGCCAGTTTGTTATCATAGGCTCTAATCAAGGCTGGACCACTGTTGACCATGCCAAAGGGAATTCTCTGAAATACCCAGGACGTCTGGTCAAAAAGAAACCCTGTGTATTGCTTGCTTTCTTCTTCAAGCTCAATTTGGTAAAACGAGGAAGTTAAATCTAGGGCGCTAAAACATGCTTTTCCCTTGAACTTTCTGAGCAAATCTCGTATTTTAGGCGGTCGTTCTGCCTCGGGGAAAATCTTTAAGTTAATGGTCCTGGCGTCGAGAAATAGGCGTAATTGGTCATTAATTTCCTTGACTACTGTTATAGGGTTGATGTAAGACGACGCCTGCTTCTTTATAATTCCGTCAGCTTCCATTTTCTTGATTATCCCTCGTACTTCTTCATAGTACTTTTCTGGTATCGGGTAAATCCTCTTCTGATAAGGAGTTTCATCCGTAAGCCTAATCTTATACTTGTAGTCCCTTATCAATCCAGGCTTATCATCGAAAATGTATTTAAACTCCATGATTAATTCCTCAAATTCATCCTGAATTTCGTCAAATCCTTCTGCTTGGAGAGTAAGCATTTCCCTTCTATTTTCTACCTCTTCAATAATGTTGTTAATAATTTCTTCCCTAGGATCTTTATCTAGACTGTCATTCGAATCCTGTTCTTCTAACTCTTCTGTGTTTATTAACCCTTCACTAAATTTTATGACTCGGTTTTTCATATCAATTACTGCTCCAACTTTAGTAATGACGTCAATGGCTAGCACGATATCAAAATTGATTTTGCTCACAACAATGAAAATGTGTTCATATGTGCTTCCATCTATCTAGAAGTTTAACAAAACTTGGATTTTGCACTTTACCGCTTTGTCTTGAAAAATACCACGCACTTTAACAGTAGATGCGGGTAAAACTGCCATCTTTTTGCCCTTAGATAATCTCTGATAACAATCATCCGATATGATAGATATAATGGCACCAGTGTCCATTAATGACATATATTTTTCCATCCACATTAACACATATACTCGGTAACTCGAATGGTCTTTCTTCTCTAACAATCTCTTTCTCGAAGAGTAGGCCTTCGTCTGTCACCTCATAGATTTCGTTTATCATAATCTGGTTTTGTGTAGCAGTATATCATGTCTCCTCTAAATCCTTTTCAAAATTGTTTTTTTTTGTCCTTGAGACACATTCTCATGGTTCCCCTCCTGACTAGTAGATGGACCGGGATCTATAATCAAACTTATATTTTCCCTTCCATTACCATTCTCATTATTTCTCAACTCCTTGAGATACTCTTGTCCTTCCTTATGACGTTCATCATACTTCTCCTTCGTCATCATTTCATCTTGGGAGTTTCTGTTACGATTATAGTTCTGGTTATTCCTGTTATAATAACCATTATTATTGTATCGGTAGTTATTATTGTTGTGATAATAACCACTTTTACGGTTGCCATTGCTATTGTCGTTATTACGACCTTGCTGTTGCTGATATGGACGACCTCCACGGAATCTCCTATATCTGGGTTCTGGTCTACAATCCCGGAAATAATTATTCCTTTCAGGACCGATATCTCCCTTTTCTGGTTCTTTCGGATTGTCTGTCTGTTGTGTTTGGTCAAGATATACTGTGTTATGTCTTTGTACTCTTGCCTTTGGTTCTTCGCAACAACGTTTGGCATAGGGCTCGTGTAATCGAGTTTTCTGAGCAATTCGTCCATGCTTGCTAGATCGTTGATTCCTGACGAGATAATTAGACGACTGACTTCAACAGGGAGCATCCTGGCTATCGCGCCTATCAACTGAGCTGTAGATAACGGGGGTTGAAGAAATCTGAGCCTGGCTAACTGACTCGTGAAGAAGTCTGCGTAGCGTGTAGGAAGAGTTCCTGAATATTTTCGTGAGTATACTTCTGCGCGTAGGGAATTTTTTGCTTCAATAGACCAAAAACGCTTTATTAGTGCTTCTGTGAATTCATCGAAGTTCATGAAGGTATATCTGAAGGCACTGAACCATTCAAGGGGCCCATCTGATAAAAAAAAACGTTCTACGATCTTCATTTCCCTCTCTCTTGGAATATGCGCTTCGATAAAGTAATCTTTGAGATTTCTATTGTACTCTATCGGTGTGAAACTATCTAGGTTGCTGAACTTACGCGGTTTGTCTTCAAAGTTCCTTATGACCGTCACGTTTCTCGGATATGAATCCTGAAGGTTCTGTCGAAAATCTCTATTGTAGCTTTCTGGCTCTTTACTCCTCTCCTCTAAACCTTCCGTAAACCTGAATAATCTTTCTTCAGCCTAATTTTCCTTTCTTCCACTTCTAGGCTATTTCTTCTAGTCTGATTCCTCGAATCTTCAAGATCTGTCTTCTCCCTTTCCTTTTCTTCTATCACAGCGATAATCTTCTTCAGCTATTGTCCTACTTCGGTCTTTAAATCTTCCTTATACGTCTCAAGCTTGGCAACATCTCCTAGATTAAGATTTTGTAATTTCTTGGATACGTATTCTTCTAGTTCATTAGTTTTCTCCTCACTCATGGCATTAACGTTAGTGACAACCTTATTTAATCGTTCCTCTATCGTGTTAGTCTTACTTTCTAACGATTCTTTCAGAGCTTGCACATCCTGACTAGATTGAGTTCTATCCTCTACTTGCTTTTCAGTGAGCGTATCAATCCTTTAACCTAAATCCGTTCTTACTTCAATAACCTCTCTATTAATTTCTACTTGGGTATTGGCTAATTTCTTTTCTATGTTATCTTGGATTTGCTTAACATGTTCCCCACTAGATTTGTTCCATTCGTCTTTCCATAAAACTACATTAGCTTTTAACATTTCAGCTATGTCCTCCTCAATATCTGCCTTAAGAATTCTATTATGGTCGATAACCTGTGTTCGTAAAGTTTCTACGTTACCTTTTAATTCGACCAGAGAAGCTGTAGTTTTTATCGCATCGTTAACAAAACGTGTCGTTAAAGCAGTTATATTCTGTGTACACAATTCTTTAGACGCCTCTACCTCTTGTCGAATCTTATTGATGTCCACCTGGACTTTTGATACATCTACAAATACCGTATTAACTTCTGTCTGTATTTTACCTATGTCAGACTGTACATCAGTGACATCTGACTTCATGTTATTTATGTCAACCTGAACATTAGTGACATCGGCTTGGACTGTATCTACTTTAGCTTGGACATTGGATACATCTACTTGGACTGTATCTACTTTACTTTGAACATGGGATACATCTGACCTAACATTACCAATATAGGACTGTACTATGTCTACTTTGGATTGGACTGTGGATACATCTACTTGGACTGTATCGACTTTACTCTGGACAGTACTGACCTCTGTCCGTACACCACTTACATCGTCCTGTATCTGCTTTGAGCTGGCCTGTAATCGCGTGACATTTGCAACCATTTTAGAAGCACTAGTATGCAAACCCTCTAAAGAAGTTTGAACTTCCTGAATTTCAGTTTTGAAACTCTCTTTAACACTTTCAGCGACTTTATCTGTAAGAGAATCAACAACTTTAACAATCACTGGGTTAAGGTCCTCCTTTCTTTCCCGCTTCAGTTGTTCTAGGTCCTGCTTCGCCTCCTGAAATTTACCTTCAACAACATTGAAATTTGCCTTCATTTCATTTTGGACATCCTTTAAATTGCCCTGCAGTTGCTCCTTCAAATTCTGCTGCATACTTTCTTGCAACTTCATCTGCAGCTCCTCTAACATCCTCTTTACATCTTCACTTGCCATTGCAATAACCCTTTATAAAGTGATGTAGAGACATAAACAATAACAGAGCAAAATAACAACATCTGAGAAACATCATATTCCATATATATATTTGAGCACCTTTATGTCTAAGTAACTTAAAATTACCTTAGCATTAACTTAATGTACACCCTATGCTGAATAAACTCACTCAAAATTTTCGTTCTCCTGTGATTCACTTTAAATACACTACCACAAAGAAAATTCTACCATTACAATCATCAAAACAAGTTAGCTTTAGTTTACACATGACCTTAGCAATCGTCATGTACCGGTGAAATGAAATAGATATCAGATCGTAGGTCGTTTTTCGAAACTGTCTACCTAATACACCTCTCACAGGTTTCTAAGATCTGATCTTTATCTGAGTGTAACCTTCCTAATATTAATTTAAATTAAGCCTATATAATTACACTCACATCCATCCGAAATGATTATGATATCCCACAAGTCTAGTAATTATTTCTTTCACTAGAAATGTTCAAACCAACTTTCTTTAGAGACACTACGAAGCTAATTTCGTAGCCCCAAAGTTCATAGGGCGCCATTCCTACTGTACCCGATAATCCGGAAAGGATCCTGTTGGAATATCCATTGCCCCCGCTGGATTGCCTATTTTTCATTGCTCATGCAACTATAACATTAGAAATCGCTTCCAACATGGTCTTTAGGGATTTACAGACTGCAGTTACCAGAATATTGTGGATCAACAACCAACTACACGGGGCACTCACCTTTACTTACCTCGGGGACTGGGACTCAGCTTCGCCTACACTACATCCACAATACTCTGCTCCTTATATTTAAAATGAATCACTCCAACAACAACGAAAACTATCTGAACAAATTTATTAACAAAAAGGGTAAACTAATCTACTATAAACAAAATAACAATAAATGAATTTAACAATTAACATTAAATTTAAAAACACGCAAACATTCACACCTCCTTTCAACTCTACATATTACTACAATGCTGTATTAAAATTATGAGTATAGATCTTGGCTTGATCTAGGCCTACACATCGTAAAAATAAAAACGTTTAGTGAAGCCTCTCAATGGCATTCCAGACACATGTTTTCATTCACAAATCTGCGTTGTAGAACGCACGTGCCGTGGCTTTGTTTCATCAATGAAACACTGGCATCACGCCGTACTCAAAACTGGTTTATACAATAAACAGAAGGCAGTTGGTCTACACCTGATTAAATATTTATGTCATCGCTCTCCAATACTAACGGTGTCTCATGCTTGCTAGCCCACAGAGGCTGCTTGTGTGCATTTATAAAACACGTAAAAATTAACATTTAGTTCTTACAAAAGTTCATATAACTATTTTGTTTCTTAACCAATCATTCTAAAAGTTTTATACACTCTTTCATTCGCACTCCGTTATTGTTCTAGACCAATACGGTTCCACATCTTCTCTTAACAATGAATAATCATTCACACCAAATACATCCGCTCATAAACACACACTGTTCCAAAACAATTGATTAATAAATCCTACTAAATTATTTAACTAATTAAATCATTTCCACAAAAATTATTTACACGTAATATGTTTATAATAATATCCATTATCTAGTGTTGCTAACGCGGCACTTTCGAGATCCTAACTTCTCGGTTACAGTAAAATTCTTAACTAAATATATACACTGGTTTTTGACATAACCATCCTTTAACGTTATGTAGTTTTAATATACTGCATACACCTCGTCTTATATAGGTTTCATTACATTATCGGTATAATACAGTCGACTGATTAAAGTAAACTGCGCGTAATTACATAAATTCGGGCTTAATAAAATTTAATAATTGTATTATAGACGTGAGTAGACAATCTTTCTAAAGTTGCTTTTCCGCTGAAACCCTCCTGCTAACACAGCTAAATCGTTAATTCACAAGAAATGAACTACTTGTATACAACGGCTCTTATCATGATACATGCCTTTTATCAAAGAACAACAATACTTTGACTTCCTAAAATGAGGAATTCCCTCGCACGAGCACTCCCTAGCTCAACAAAACCTCATATAACAGTATATATGGCATAAACAATTATCATCTACTATGTTAAAACATAACCAAAAGGGATTAATTGTTATTAACATATCTTATGTAGTAACTTCTCTCAAATAATGGCATGACCCTCAGTATCATTGCAAATGACTTCTGGACTACAATTATAAATACGTAAGTTCTTGAAACGAAATTTCCAATTGTAATGAACAATATTAGACAGTCGTGATTAACCTCCTAAAGTTTACTCCACAACAAGATAATTAACTGTTAACTCGTCTGTCGCAAATACATGTAATAAAAATAATACTCCTGTTTCACCTCATGGTTATGTGGAGAACAGCCCAGATTCATCAACATAAACGGGAGGACAGCATCAGGCTTAAGGCCTGGACAAAATAACTTCCTTGAGAGAAGATTAGACTGAAAGGATTGGGCTAAGGAAATGCGGCCTGGTTCTTTCAATACTAGACTGAACATTGAGAGTAAATACAATACTTTTATTTTTAGGGTGAAACTTGCAAACACATTAATAAAGCCTTAATTAAAAAATTAGTTATGCTGGCCCGCCTGGGGCAGCTTCAAATGTTCATTAATTTTAATTAGGTTGGCCCAGCCATGGGCTATTACTCAAAAGTTCATTCTGCTTGATGCACACACAAATTTAATATTCTTGCACTTGCTAGCAAACACTTAAAACGAAGATGATTAAGATAATAATAAAAAAGGCACAAACTTATCTTTAGTGGCGATGACTAGAAGCATGCTGACGGAGACTGCCGTGGCCAACACTAGATTTTTTGGTAGTAGAATTTGAAATGTCCAGCATCAGGAAAATAACTTCGCCAGGGCGACCAGCGCTGTACATTGGCTAACATCGTTAGGTTTTGATGCTATTTCTTGAATGCCAAATAACATGGCATTTAGAACTGCGATTTCATGCAGCTTCTTGCGGTTTGGAGTAAAAACGTAGAATGCACTTTCTCAGTGCTGAAGCTCTCTGCTGTTGCGTTTCCTGGTAGTTTCACTCATAAATGCAGATTAGGCCTGAAGTTTAGAAGGCCCCGGAGAAGGGCGGAAGGCACGAATGCCTCTCGCTAGTTGAAGAAGACCGTAGAAGGTTTGAAGAAGGAATGCTGATGGAGAGCAAAACGCCGCCACTTAAATAATAACATCATGGAAACGTCTGGAAGCCAAGCTGGCGGGCGATGATTGGCCAGGGCAAGCTGTGACGTCAGTCATACAGGAAGGCAGCAAGCAAGTCGACACCCTTTTCAGTATGCGATCGTAAGCTGGAGGCGCATGACCTATTAACACGCTGAGGTAAGAGTCTTAGATATATATATAGAGAGAGAGATTAAACACTAGTAATAAACATTATAATGTTAACAGAAATGAATAAGTACATATGTTTTCGTTCGGTGGTCTCAAAAGCATTTAACTGACAAATGCGGCACAAAAGAAAAACGCACTATAAACATCACGAAAGTGATCATGCTCCGAGACCCCCGAAAGAAAACAATCAAAGAATCAGTTACAAAAACGTGAACAACAATAAAGAAGATGACACTAAGCCTCAACAGGCAAGATAGCAACCATAGAAATTGGTCTAGTATAGACACCCTTACTAGTGAGAACATCTACAACTCTCACATGATTATCCCGACCCAAATGGCAGTGAGTTACCCTACCAATATTCCATACGAGAGGGGGACTTGGATCTCGCAAAAGAATCATATCTCCCACTCGCACATCAGGCTGGGAAAGCCGCCACTTCTCTCTTCTGTTAAGTGAGCCGATATTTCTCGCGAATTAAACAAAGCAAAGTGCGGGTGCCAGCGTGCAAATTCTGATAATGAAATTTCTTTACGATAAGAGTAGTAATAGGATGTCTAGAAGGGAGAATAATGGGATGTTTTTTCTCATCTGAGTAACTAGAATATTCTAGCCTACCCCCCACTCTTATTAATCCATCTTGGTCCAAAAAAGGGGTGAGAGGTAACAGCCTACTAGACTTTGGTAAAGCTTTTTTGCTTAAAAGCGTCTGATACTCAAGAAAGAATACTTCTTGTTGCATGAGAAACAAGATTCTACGAGTAGCAAATTCCAATTCCATTTTAGTGAGAAAGGGTTGCGGTTTCACAGGCTGATCAAGAACAAGAAATTTCCATCGAAATAAATATGCTACCACACGAATTAATTTATTAAATGAAGAGTAACGCTGAAACAGACTAGTAGCAATAGAAGTTAGAAAAAGGGAAGCGGTAACAATGCGAGCATCAGGAACATCTTCTGCGAGTGGATTAGATGAACGAGGCCAACAAGAGAAATCCTGACTGAGCCACGCCGGACCATTCCAGTATAATTTAAGAGAAATTAATTTCTTGGGCAAGCAGCCACGTGAAATTATATCAGCGGGGTTTTCTTTTCCCGGAACATGATTCCATTGGTCAAAATGAGACAACTCTTGTATTTTAGAAACGCGATTAGCCACAAAAGTGGTCCAATGCGAAGAAGGTTTTGAAAGCCAAGCTAACACGATGGAAGAATCACTCCAAAACCATGTGGTCGAAAATTTCAAATTTAAACTGATTTTTAATTTGCTGGCTAATTCCACAGCCATTACAGCAGAACATAATTCCAATCTAGGCAAAGATATGGATTTGAGTGGGGCTACCTTTGATTTTGCGCAAATTAAATTGGAAAATCCGGGTAAAGTATTGGAAGAGCGGCCTACTAAATAGGCGCAGCAACCGTATGCCTTTTCAGAACTATCTGCAAATACGTGCAAATCGAAATACTGACATGAAAGGTCCGAAATTAAAGTGCGGGGAATAGAAATTTGAGAAAGATCTAACAAACTCTTGCGGTATTTCAACCACTCATCCAAAAGGGGGGAGGGTACCTCCTCATCCCAACCAATTTTCAATAACCAAAGTTTTTGCAAGAAAATTTTTGCAGTAATAACCACCGGAGCAATGTACTGCAAGGGATCAAAAACTTTTGCTATTTCTGATAATAATTGCCTTTTCGTTTGAGGGTGAAACTCAGATAAGTGTACCTGATAGCAAAAGGTATCTGAAGAAGGAGACCAAAAAACACCCAAGGTTTTAATAGCTGATTCCTCAGTAGGAAGCGCAACACATTTGTCAACAGGAGTTACTTGTGAAAAGTTAGATAAAAATTCGGTTGAGTTCGAGTTCCACTTATGAAGGGTAAACCCACCACCGGAAAGAAGAGAGTTTAAATCTTCACAAACAAGAAGTGCGTCAGAGATACTAGGAAAAGAATACAGAAAATCATCTACATAAAATGCAGTTTTCAAAACTTCAGAAGCTAGAGGATGAAAAAGATGACCATCTTGTTCGGCCAACATGTGAAGAGATCGTATTGCGAGAAAGGCAGACGGCTTAAGACCGTATGTCACTGTTCTTAAACGAAATATTTTTATAGGTTTTGCATTGTCGTCTCGCCACAAAATTCTTTGCAAATCACGTTGTTCTGAATTTACTAGAATTTGCCTATACATTTGCTTGATGTCAGCAAGGACAGCAATGGGGAATAGACGAAAGTTAAGTAAAACTGAAGTAAGATCTGTCTGAATAGCGGGTCCAGAATGCAGAGTGTCATTGAGAGAAACACCATTAGCATCTGGAGATGACCCATTAAAAACCACTCTTATCTGTTCTCGGGTGGAAGAATTTTTCCAAACCGGATGATGATTAAGATATACTATTTCTTTAGGAGGATTACTAATTTCTTCAGATTTTGCAACGACTTCCATGTGATTCGCTGATTCGTATTCTTCCATGAAGGAAGTATACTGAGTTTTTAAGAGAGCATCTTTTTTAAAGCGATTTTCAATTGCGAATAAAGCTTTGAGAGCTCTGGAATGTGATTCTGTAATAACAGGGGGGTTAAAAATGCGAGGAAGAGTAACCACGAATCTGCCTTCAGTAGTGCGAACAGTGGTTTCTACGTAGTGTGTTTCACAGATCTCATTATTGAGAGAATGAGGTGAGGTGACTTGAATATCCTCAATGTCCCAGAACTTAATTAATTCTTGATTTAAATCAGCACCAACAAAATAACAATGAGATTTTTGTTGAACGGGGTTGCGGTATATTTGCCCAGTGGCAATCCAACCAAAATCAGTTCTACGAAAGAAAACATCACGGGCAACTTTAACCTTTTCCGGATGTAAACATTGCCAAAAAATGCTGGCACTTAAAAGAATTTCTACAGATGAAGCTCTGTTGAAATTCGGATCTGCAAGTTGCAAATGATGCGGAATATTCCAACCCTGGACTTGAAAAGAAGTAATGGGGGTGTCATTACCTATGGAATTTATAATTAAAAAATCTAAATTTAAATGAATGCCAAGATTCTTGGAATCTTTTACATCCACTTTAGCATAACTCAGAGATTGCGATTTGGAACCATTAATTCCTGTAACTTCTATAGAAGTAGGGCATATTTGTAGACCTAACTTGCGAACTAGCGATTCACTGATAAAATTGTTAGTTGCAGCATTATCTAACAATCCCCTTACAGAAACCCATTTTCCGTGAACATTCTTCACTAGAATTTGGACAGTGGACAATAAAACTTGAGTTTTACTGAACGAAACAGAGCTTTGAGTAAAAGTCTGAGCGTTATTCGGCAAAGTCTCAGAATGAGATTTAGCGGATGAACTATTGGTTGCTGATGACCGCGATCTTTCATGCCTATGCAGGAGAGTATGATGCTTTGCTTTACAGTGAAAACATAACCGTTCAGAACGACAATTGCTTATCATATGTGTCGCTGATAGACAATTAAGGCAGTGCTTGTGGGTGGTAATTAATTTGCGTCTTTCATCCACAGATAAAGATTTGAATTGAGCGCATTGGTACAAGTTATGTGGTTGTTGACACAAAACACAAGCTTGTGCTTGATTGGAAGACCGAATATTGGTAGAAAAGACATGTGACCTTAGTACTCTCTGAGTGGGGCTGATGTCCTTACTATTAGAGGGAGGTTTGAAGGTAGCGCTACTCTTTTGACTGGCTACAGCAGAGAGAATTTGGCATTTCGCCTTTAAGAATTTAATAATAACTTCATAGGTACACAATGAATGTTGCGACAGAGCTGCTTCCCAATCTTTTAAAGTTTTAGTGTCTAATTTAACAGAAATAAGATGAATCAAAAATAGATCCCAATGGTCAACTGGTTGGTCCAAATTTGCAAGCGCACGAATATGAAGTTCCGCAGCATCGATCAGATTACGAAGCGAGGCAAGATTATCAGCTTGAACAATAGGTAAATTGAATAAACCCTGTATGTGACGTTGAGTTTTTAAACGAGTGTTCCCAAACCGATCTCTGAGAAGTGCCAAAGCTACTTCATAATTTTCATTTGTCAACGTAAGCTCTTGGATGAGTTTAAGTGCGTTGCCTTGCAAGGACAAACGCAAATAATGAAACTTCTGTATTGAAGGAAGAGAATCGTTTTCGTGAATCAATGAATTGAATAATTCAAAAAATGGTTCCCATGTAGCTTCATCTCCGGTAAATTTAGGTAATTCTATTTTCGGTAATATAACACGGGAAGGAAAAGAAGAAGATTCTGAAGGAATTTTCTCCTGCTTTTCCTGCAATGTTAAACTTCTTAAAAGCTGCTTCGCGTCTGCGAACCCCTTATAATATAGATTTTCAACCTCACAACGGTCACTTTGCTGATCGGGATCCTTGGTCTCAATATTACTTTGGATCTCATCATATTTTTCAAAGGCCTGTTCATAACCTTTCAGTCTTTGAGAAATTATGTCACTATTACGTTCTTTTTCCGGGAGCTCATCTAGAAAAGTGCGAAAACGCGTTAACTTGCCTTTGACAGAAGCTCTGGCATTAATGAGTTTCTCGTCAATCGGCATTATGAAAGTTTGTTGTGTACTCACGACTATACTGTGAGCCGGTACACCTTGCTTCGGAAGAAGTTGACAGTCTGCCAGAAAAGAGAGTGCGGCTTCCCCTGCGGTGAAATACGGGCCTGCTGTTTGTCTCCCTTCTCAGTGCCAACCATATACACTCGAGCTGAAACTTTCGAAGTAGATTAGAAAACACAATTTTTAAAATATTAACACACTCAATGTTCAGTATGGCATTTAAATTTTGAATTAGTTCCAACATTAAGAAATTTGAAGATTTGGTTAAACAGAATGTTTACAAGCATCCCGGTTATAGGCACCAAAATGGTTATGTGGAGAACAGCCCAGATTCATCAACATAAACGGGAGGACAGCATCAGGCTTAAGGCCTGGACAAAATAACTTCCTTGAGAGAAGATTAGACTGAAAGGATTGGGCTAAGGAAATGCGGCCTGGTTCTTTCAATACTAGACTGAACATTGAGAGTAAATACAATACTTTTATTTTTAGGGTGAAACTTGCAAACACATTAATAAAGCCTTAATTAAAAAATTAGTTATGCTGGCCCGCCTGGGGCAGCTTCAAATGTTCATTAATTTTAATTAGGTTGGCCCAGCCATGGGCTATTACTCAAAAGTTCATTCTGCTTGATGCACACACAAATTTAATATTCTTGCACTTGCTAGCAAACACTTAAAACGAAGATGATTAAGATAATAATAAAAAAGGCACAAACTTATCTTTAGTGGCGATGACTAGAAGCATGCTGACGGAGACTGCCGTGGCCAACACTAGATTTTTTGGTAGTAGAATTTGAAATGTCCAGCATCAGGAAAATAACTTCGCCAGGGCGACCAGCGCTGTACATTGGCTAACATCGTTAGGTTTTGATGCTATTTCTTGAATGCCAAATAACATGGCATTTAGAACTGCGATTTGATGCAGCTTCTTGCGGTTTGGAGTAAAAACGTAGAATGCACTTTCTCAGTGCTGAAGCTCTCTGCTGTTGCGTTTCCTGGTAGTTTCACTCATAAATGCAGATTAGGCCTGAAGTTTAGAAGGCCCCGGAGAAGGGCGGAAGGCACGAATGCCTCTCGCTAGTTGAAGAAGACCGTAGAAGGTTTGAAGAAGGAATGCTGATGGAGAGCAAAACGCCGCCACTTAAATAATAACATCATGGAAACGTCTGGAAGCCAAGCTGGCGGGCGATGATTGGCCAGGGCAAGCTGTGACGTCAGTCATACAGGAAGGCAGCAAGCAAGTCGACACCCTTTTCAGTATGCGATCGTAAGCTGGAGGCGCATGACCTATTAACACGCTGAGGTAAGAGTCTTAGATATATATATATAGAGAGAGATTAAACACTAGTAATAAACATTATAATGTTAACAGAAATGAATAAGTACATATGTTTTCGTTCGGTGGTCTCAAAAGCATTTAACTGACAAATGCGGCACAAAAGAAAAACGCACTATAAACATCACGAAAGTGATCACCTCACTTGTCAAGCTATAAATTGTTTATCGTTGTAATATCATGTCGACAAAATGACTTGATGTTACACAAATAGAATAAAATAACACACATGTTATTTATAGTGTCGGATAGAATTCAATCCTGACCGGGATAAACTAGCTTTGAATTCCTAGCCAAAGATTTGAATAATTATCTATCAAAAGGTATTTCCTCTAACATATTAAATGAACAAATCTCTTAGCTTTACAGATAATAAGAATGGTTTGCCAATGTCGTAATGTTTTTCCACTCTACACAAAGAATGTTCATAGGAATTAACACTTCGGTCTTATCAAACGACTAGTATTTCTTAGATCGTCGATAGTTTATGTACAATAATGATATAACAATATCATTCGATGTTTCTTCTGTTCTTGAAGTTATATGTTGTTACATTAAAATGCTCAAATTAAATTTAATAAGAATTTAATTAGAAGCTATGACACAATGTCAGAATACTTGGTTTAAATGAAATTATTAAAATTCGAGAGTCGAAACGACTAGTCTCCTATGAGGCAATATGATTCCTCAAACAAAATTTTAATGTCAGTTCCACAACTGATCCGTAGAATAAAATTGAAAAATAGATGAAATGCAATCATCTTCTAAATAATCTTGCAGTATAAAAATTCAACACACATCTGAAGTGTCAAATACATAAAAGCACTGAAATACATGAAATGTGAAAATAAAGAAATATGGAATAAGATCGCCGAAAATATGGAATAAGATCGCTGGCTCAGAATGTCACTAATCAAGCTCTATATAACAATTGAGATACACTAATACCTTATTTAGACGAAAACTTGAAGATCAATGTAAGTATTGCCACAATACTTTAGATGTTTCCTCAGTACAAGACACTGAGATGGATCTGCATTCGAACCTCGGATCTGCGACCTCAAAGATAGGAAACGTCTCTCTCTGGAATTCACCAACATTCGCTTGGGCTCGAACGACATCCCTCTGGCAAATTCTTTGTGTTGCTGGGCTACCTTCCCTAGCATTTTGACAAATCTCATCTGTAAAGTCTCCATTCTCCGTCGTAAATATGTATCAGTTCATCATTGGAATAGAATTATGGAAATATTCATATAAATAGTGAATGAAATGTTTCCATTGCTAATTGATGTTATATTAGTGTACGTAGACTGACGAAAATGCACAAGATGGACCGTACACTACGTCTGTATTCAAGAATACGTTGTCTAACGAAGCTCCATCGTTGTATCTTAACTCCTGTTATCAAATATGTCTCTGGCGCATGACTGTTTAGTTCATCATATCAACAATATAAATTAAGTTGCATGATAATGTTTGAAGAATAATAATAGTCATTCTGTTAATAATGTTTATGTGTTGCGCCAATATTACAAGTTTTCCCCCACTGTTCACTTGAACTGCGTTCGTCAACTTCACTTTGCAATTTATAATGATCTTCAGCTCTATTTCCAACACATTTGGAAATCTAACTTGGCAGGCTGATATTGTCGAAACGGTGAATATTTAAGCGCTCGACTTTCCACAATATATAATAGGCGACCTGTTCTTGATAAATGTTCACTTATTTAACTTCAAATCTCAACTATATATGAGATATTATCAATACTATGTTCCTCGCAACTTCACATAGAATGGAAATGCGGTGATCTCTCACGTTCCACCTAGCTATCCTCGCGTCTCTACAAGTCGACAGTCGTTGCGCTCGGACTAAGCTTTGAGATCTCCGTTCACCCAGTAAAACACTCCTCACTCTTCAAAGTCTGCTGGAATAAGAACTTCGATCCTTGGATCTCCCTCTCCAAGTCGTATTTTTGGCGGCCATATGAATATCCCACCATAATTTTAGCGCGTAGATTACTAATGCTTATTACTGCGTAGATTAACCGATCTGCGGTTTTTAAAGTATCAGACATAATTTCTCTTAATATTCTCTTCATTACCAAATAAGAAAATCTTCTTCTAAGGGCCTATATGCATAATTTCATCATGTTGTGTAATTAAAGTTGATCCCGTCTTCAATAAGACCTGTTCTCATTGGCTCTGGACTGGGATCCAATAGCATAATTTATAACAATATTTATAATATTAATTTACAAACTCGCTCTTGCTACGCTAAATATAGCCTTCTAGAAGCGTTCATTGTGCAATATATCACGTGATCGGGCTCTCCCACAGTCTCGAGCTTGTAACACGACCCTCTTGTGTCACACTTCCAGAAATTACATTTGCTAGTTAAATTTTATCATGGGGACGGAAAATACTCTCATTTTATCCCTGAATAATTCAATTTATGGGGGCAGTACTTATGACAACTTACATCACCTAACCTGGTTGTAGACCTTCTTATTTCTAAGCAACCAGGTAAACAAAATGTTATGCTGTTAAAATATGTCAAATATGATCATAAAACACTCTCAAACATTCCGAAGTCATGTATACCGGTAGTAAATCATCCAATATTAACATTATTATTATTATTATTACTATTATTTTTATTATTATTATTATTATTATTATTATTATTATTATTATTATTATTAAAGGGTTTTAATATAAATATGGATCTCATCAATTTTATCGGAATATGATGTCGCATTCCCTGAATGCCCCATTCCGCTTCATTACATTATATTAGAATACGGAATGGTTTTCAAAAAATATATCATTCTGCAATGTCAGAGAATTCAAAGAAATATTTGTTATAGGTAAGAGCAAATGAATGTTGAATATCGAATTCTACTGATTACAGTATCTGGATAAAGGCGTGGGGTAGCTACTTCGGCAAAACCCTTCTTTTTGAGCACGTGAGGTTATCATCCTCCAAATTACCAACATTTCATCATATTCAACATTTGTTATAAGTCATTATTTTCAAACACCTAAATTCCATTCAGCCTTATTTGCTGTATTTAGTGGATTAGAACAATATGTTTGTAGGATAAAAATGCACTCATGCATTCCCAAAACTCATCAACCCACCAGATATATCACATTGATGTTATAAAACAAATGTCTTCTTTAAATATTCATATATCATTCAATTGTCACCATAACAAAACTCCCCTAGTTGATACAAATTGCTCTAACACCAAAAAATCTTCCTTTCCAAAACTATATTGTTATCTCCCTCGAAAATTCCAATGTGCATTAATCCATAATTCATCGTTAAATCTTCCGATATTACTGATCCATATTCGATGTTTTTGAACATCACATAATTGTTCAATATCCCCCATTATTATTATTATTATTATTATTATTATTATTATTAAATATTTTAACAATTGCAAAGGATAATTAACTACCATGTTTATTTCCATCTCCAAGTTTCAATAAGATCTTTGAAATTACCATAAACATCATTCTTTAATCATTTATGTCATTCCCAATTTATGATCATTATAAATTTTCATTACGAAAGAAATCCTTAATCACAGGAAAATCAAACTTTTTTTACTAATACCGACTATTAGGTCTCATCTATGATGAATAAAATCCAATGAATTAGTAATTACATTTAACTGACCATCGTCGCAACAAACAAACTATCCAAATACGACAGTCTACATTTTATTATGCAACAAACTTATGCGTCGAACTGTACAACATGATAACTAACGAAACTCCTAGCTGAATAGAAAATATGGATGCCTTCAAAATATACGATCTTCCGACGATATGTCTCATCGTGGTCATGCTATAATTCAAAAGTATGAAAGAAGAAAAACATCAGAAGGCTCCAGTAATTATGCTTCAGCGTAATTCGAAAATCATTCCTGGCTTAAAAATGATGACTCCTATATGGTTGAAGGAATAGTCATAAGTCTGCAATTCACTGGTACTAGCTACTAAAATGTGAGGTGTGGCTCACGTTCATTACAGATGTTCGTAAAGTTGATTTCTGCTGCTGTAGAATTCCCACGCACTAGGCGTGTGATCCCACTCGTACACGATATTATGCGGAATCAGGGGCGGCTGGTGATTAAAGGCTCTTAGGCGGAGCCTCTCTTGTAAGATTCTATAAATATACTTATTTAATTGAGGAATTTATAATTTATATTAATTAGAAACATTTATACATTTCACTAATCCATTAAGTCACGAGTCAATATATTTGGAACTGTTCATAAAAGTATGTTCTTATGATGGGTAGTAGCGCCGTTAGAATGCGCCTTAACTGTGCCATTCCTTCCCATGTAACAGGGTTGGGGGCGTGGTTAGGAAAGCTCCATTCGTTTACATTGTATCGCTAAAGGCTCAAGCGGCTACAGCCTAACCCAGGCTTTCCAACGCCGACAGGATGTTTCTATTCAGTGGAATGCATTGAAATTAGTTCTAGAAGACTCATACCACTCTCGAGAAATTTTATCGTTTCCCTCTTTTAATTTCCGAAGGATTATTAATTGACAAGTTACCAGAAACAGTTAGACGACTAATAAGCGATATTCATTATTGAGAACTCAAATGGCATTCCTTGAAGTATAATAACTAAAATACTTCCGCCAGATAGCACCATGAGGTGGCGAGGGGTAGCAGAACCATCTACCGAGACTTAACGGAAGTATTCTGTTTAAAATCTGCCGCTGTTCATGCATGCTGTGTAATTGTAAACAAGTGTTCGCGCGTGAAAATCGTTGGTGTAACTTACAAGTTCATTAATTTTGTTGATTGTCAGTGGCAAGTCTTAATTTGCGTGTTACGGGCTACAGTAGTGGTAAGTGTATGTCTTAAAGACAATGAATTCAGTTAGTAGCTTATCGGGAAAAATTGTGAAAGGTCTTGGCGCACCTAAACCAGATCTTACAATCTCTCAAGCTCAGAAACATTGTAAATCCAGGGGGGGTTATGTTAGAAATTGTAATAGAGCATTGTACGATGCAGCAGAATGGTTGTGTGGTTTCGAGGAAAAAATGCCTTCTTTTGTTTCATCTGCCTTGTTACCAATTCAAATGATAGTTCATGGACTGAGACAGGTACTACAGACTTGAAGAATTGTCATGCCAAAGTTAAAAAACATAACTCCAGTGAAAATCACCTAAATGGCTTTATTGAGTTTGCCATGTTAGGGAAAGTGGACATAAGGTGCCAGTTAGACAGTGCTTACCGCTTGAATGTAAAGAAATAACATGAAAATGTATCGAAGAACCGGTATATATTAGGCAAGCTCATAGATTGCATCAAGTTTTGCGGTAAGTTCGAGCTCGCCTTGCGGGGACATGACGAAACAGACAATTCCAAAAATCCAGGAATTTTTCGCGGGTTAGTTAGTCTAATGTCCGAATTCGACAGTGTTTTAAAGCAACACATAGAAAAGACCGATAATCGAGTTTTCCTAGGTGTCTCAAAAACAATTCAAAATGAATTGTTGGACTCGATTTACGAAGTTTGCCTTCATTTGATTAGAACTGAACTGTCACAGACTAATTATGTAGCAATCGAAGTTGATGAAACCACAGACTGTGCCTCTCTATCACAGCTGGTCTTGATAATGCGATACGAGTTAATGGGAAAAATAAACGAAAGATTCATCAGTTTCGTTCAGCCAAAAGACATAGTGCAGAAGGTGTCACTGAAGCTATATTTAGTGAGCTGGTGAAAATGAAAGTAAGTGAGACCCCTGAAAAACTCATTGCTCAAAGCTACGATGGTGCTCCAGTCATGAGTGGTCAAAGGAGTGGGGTTCAAGTTAGGGTTAAAGAGAAATATCAGAACGCCCACTTCATTCATTGTTACGCACACCAGTTAAATTTAATTTTTGAACGTTGTGTAACTGGGAATAAGCAAGTGCGACTACTTTTCAGCAACTTGGAAGGGATTTCCACCTTCTTTTCGCAGTCTCCCAAAAAACAGCTGTTCTTGATGAGATTGTAAAAAAGCGAATTCCTAGCAGTCCTCAGTCCATCAGATGGAATTTCAAAACCTGTTGCGTGACCACTGTGCACAAATACAAGGATGAAATAGTGCAGTGCCTGGTCAAAATTGTTGACGATATTACAAATGACTATACGACAGTTAATAAGGCTATGGGAATAAAGGGTTTCCTACAAGAAGACGATTTTCTTTTTTGGTTGGAGTTTTTTAACAAAGTCATGCCTCATTGTGACATTTTATTCAATCAACTTCAACAAAAGAATGTTGATGCAGTGAAAACAATGATGTATGTGTCTGATTTTGTTTCAAGCATTCAGCGGGCTAGGTCTTCGCTTGATACTGATCAACTCTGTGAGGGGGAGGGACCGTCCATAAAACGTGCGCGTTTCACTGAGTCGCGGAGTGCGTGTGCGAGAGAAGTCTGTGATATCATTATGACGCAGATCAGTGATCGCTTTCTGTTTAGTGACCACCTGACAATTGCCAAGTTGTTTGAGCCGTCATTGTTCCCTAAACATCGCATAGTTTTCCCTGAAAAAGAACTGAAAATAGCAGTCGAGTTAAATTCTACAGAGCTGCGCCATGAGCTGAATGTGCTATACAGCCGACCTGACTTTGCAAAGGCATCAGGTGCGTTGACCTTGTTGAACTTTCTTTACGAAAACAACTTGGCGGGAGCTTTGCCCGAAAGCGTTAAACTCCTACAGATCATAGTGACCATTCCAATGACCACAGCAGAGGCAGAGCTGTGTTTCTCTACCCTAAAACGAGTGAAAACATTTTTACGTAACACAATGAAAGAATGCCGTCTCTGTGCACTTGCAATGTGTTCCACAGAGAAGGAGTTGTTGGAGTCACCGAACTTCAATGAGCTTGTCATTGACCACTTTGCAGCGCAAAAGGAGAGGAGGGCAGACTTCACTTACAAACCTATGAATTAAGGTAGGTCATGTGTTTATATAAAGTAATAGCAAGTAGCTTCATTGTTCTTAATATCTACAATTGTGTTTGTTTCCATTTATCCCTCAAGATCGGGTACACTTTCGGCCTATGTTCCAGATCAATTCTCTTACAGTTCTAGCTGGTAAGCACGCTGCTTTCTAAGTAAAATGCGATTGTTTGATAGTGTACAACCGTGAAACAGACTTCTCTGATCGGGACTAATTAGAATGGGGACTAGGTTAAATTAGAAAACGAATGCATTGCTTCTTCCCGTATTTCGAAACTAGGTAAGTAAATTCATTTTAATTAGGAAAAAATGCTTCGTAAAATAATATAATGGTGCCAATCTATATATTATTTATTATGAGCCAATCTGTTTGTCAACAAGAAATCTGTTCCGAGCTCCCCCACCTTTCACCGTGAAATTTAAAATCCTGCAGCCGTGTATGTGGGTGTCATATAATAAATGCGTTATACCCGCATTTTGACACTACGTGCTGAGCCTTCCCCAGCTCCAACGCCACGAGCCGCGGCTGAGCGGAATGTATACCCTGCACCCTCGGTTTCAACTCGTTCATGGCCTACGTTTCCATATATCAGCCTCCATCACACAACCCGTTACATTTAGTGTTCAAAGATAATGGTTCGGTTCATGGTATTATACAAATGTTCAAACCGGCTGTCCGTTACCATGATTTCCTGTTCGGCTTCCCTTAACACCATAGCTTGTGCTATACAAAAACTCGTAACTAAACTTTCCGTGGTTTGACAACTTTCACTCAGTATTTTACCGATCTGAATTAGGTATCTTTCGATCGTATTAATGTTTACGAAGACTTTGCTTATGATCTTTCTGATATTAGCGCAGTACTCTGACATTCCTGTTTAGCCCTTTTCTTTCAAGTTAGATCTGCTATCATCTTGAACTAGAAAATATCTCTTCATCTCCTATCTGGATGAGGAAGATTATTCCGCTGGACACGCTTTGCATAGTCCGCTCCAGTTCGTCGGCTAGATTTTATGCTGGATGAGGATATGCTCCTCACATAATGCAGATTATGGTTCAGTTCCAGGTCGTAGACTAACTATTATGTGAGATTCGATATTAACCAGCACAATTCTGAACACACAAGAATTTGCCCCACCTATAAAATCTATCACAGAGAACACTGAAACAATGCCTCTTCGTAGGCTATTTTTGGCTACAGGTTGGTGGTACTCGTAATACAGAACAGATCCAGCTTTTCGAAGTCATGCTCGCGCGGCTGTATGAAAACGAATGAATCAAGCTCTTCCACCCGTCGTTCAACACCTCGCCTCAACACGTGCTGGCCCATGCATTGCGTATCGCTATTCGCGCACACTTACGTAGTCACTGCGCTCTATAGCGGTATACCTCAATTTCTCCAGGCGATCTCTTCAAAGATTCGAAATATGGCCGAGAAAAAGAACTCCTCTCATACATGGCTATGGGCACTCCCTCAAAATGGGCACAATACAGCCTCGTTATGAAATGTGTTTGCACTTGGTTTTCTTTCATCCAATTTTTGTTGGTCAACGCAGAAGCGCTGTATAAAGCTGGATCAATGCCCTGTTGTTTCCAGCATCTCCTCCTTATCTTATTACTTCTTGTTATGGAACGGTAGATGGAAGCAATCAACTTAAAAACGTATATCTTCTATAAAATATGTCTCTCTTATCTAGAAGGGGAAGCGCACCCTACTCCCATTACCGTTCTTTCTTCATGAATCTTGCCTTTACCTTTTCAAACCTTTCAAGATCATTAATTTTTAATTTTTCCCATATGATCTCTATTCCGTATCAGACAATCGACATTATAACTGATCTGAATAAAACCATAGCAGTTTGTACCAATAGCAGAATAAGGTATGGCAGGTTGTACATTGCTCTTGTTGCCGCTGATGTTCTCTCCTCCACGTGCATATTATAGCCCAGGAAAATAAGGTTTTTAGGTCCAAAAAAATGTTATAAAGCTAATTTTTTCAGAGCCCATTAATTTGACCCTAGGGAACAACATATCAAAATACTCGGGCGTACAAGTGCCGGCTTCCTTGATTTCCAGGCCTGGAAACCTGGAATTCCAGGAATTCTTCATCGCCGTCGTGGAACGCCCGTAAAAATCTAACAACTCGGACTAGGTACACACAAGTAGTATCAAATGAAATAAAAAAGCATGCAGATTCCATATATAAGACTTTAGGCAATGTTTTTCTCCTTTCGGGGTAGATTGTAACAAAAAAACGTGCGAAATTCAAACTTTTTGAGGTTTGATGTTTGCTGCAGGTAGAGCAATGACTGAAAATGAAGTATATACCAAAAATCATGCATTATATAACAAAGACTACATTTTTCGCTTTTCAGACAATCTGTCATGTTTGCTTTACGTTTATTATTGAAATGTTATAGCGAATATTAAACGTGTAGTAGCTGTCAGTTGACAGTGCAGGATTGCGTTGTGTCGTCGGGGGTTTAGCCTATTCTGTTAGCACCTGGAAAGTAAATGTTGAGCTAATGATTTCTTTTCTACGGAAGGAACACAAGATGACATTTTTATTTACACACATAATAATTACGTATGAGTTAAGCCTTCGAAATCATAGGAAAAAGCCATTGGATGAAAAGGTGTAATACAGGAAACTGGTAGTTTAAGTGACATCGGGTGTATCTAGATCCTGATCTGTTTCATAACTATGTACTGCGTTACCACAATTTTGTCCGTGACATTGAGATCACATTTCTGAGCACTCTTGGCCGGATAGTCTACAATTTTGTCCGTGACATTGAGAGCACATTTCTGAGCACTCTTGGCCGGATAGTCTACATCCACAACGCACTCCGCAGTCCGTCTTCCATTCGCAGGCAATTAGGAGGAGAAGAGAGTCAGGAGCTGGTGGCAGGGTTGTGGGAACGGGCAAAAGAGAGTTGTCAATGGCTTGCCAGCCCCACTCTGTTGGATTGAGGTTTCTTCCCAGCCATTCTTGAACCTAAAATCAAACTCAACATATTGAACTCTCCTGAGAAATAGTAGAAAAATATTGTATACGTGTAGTGTAAAGGAAAACAATGAAAGTTACCTGCAAGTAAGTCCGCATTGAGTTCTGCCGTAGAGCTTCCCTTGTTGGAGGAAGAGTCGCAAGTTCAAACTGGCGTGCAATGGTCATCTGGTACAGTCGATGTCAAAGATAATCGATATTCTCCAATTCATTTCCTCCAGGATACAGTGACCTTATGAATTTTTCTCCAACAATGCAAACTTCTTCACGACTCGCAGATGGATTTGTGTATGTTTTGACAATTTCTTTCCGAAGATCCACACTTTTTTAAAGCAATTTGTACGCCTTCTTCTTCCCCTTCCCGTAGATTGCAAATGTTTTATCACCACCTGAGAAAGCATGGGAGTACAGCACGCAGTTCTTCATGTCACCTATTTCATCTTGAATAGCACCAATATCGTACAGCTTTCCGGGGCACTTGGAGGTCCCTGGGTGCAGCATGAAGACATCTCCCGTCTGACGCCTAGCAATCAGCATTGCCAGAAGATCGGTATCGTTTCCGACTACAACTACAGACTTCCCCAAACTCTCTATTTCCAAATCAGTGTACACGATGATAGGATCGACGTTCCCAGTTGCCTGGTATACTCGAACTTTTACAGCTTCAAATCTTGAAACAAGTACATCAATAAGTCGAGATTTGCTTCTCCTGTTCGTCAGAAAGTCCGCCTGTAATGCTGTCGATGTCGAATGTTCGGTAAAGTCGATATCAAAACAGGTCCTTCTTGCAGCGCGTCGTATTTGCTCCGCTTCTTTCGTAGTTGGCTGGCCATTGTATCCGTCGAAAACAACAACTGCAGATGGGTATGAGTCATAACGTGTCTGACGTAAAGGTCGCGAATTTCTCCGTATGTTGCCAGTCGAGGCCAACTAACAGCGTACATGAGATAGCCTCCGTCAATGACATACGTGGTCTCTGGACTAAGTTGATCGCCAATTTCTGAGTGCTTAAAGAGAGGCGCAAACGCTGACTTGTCCGTTTTGCGCATTGAATATCCGTCTAAAAGAGAAGGTGGAGTTGGCGCCAGCTCATAATAAAAGTACTCCGCTTTTTCAGTTTCGTTTTTTAAAACGCACACTATTCTCATAAATAGCTGACTCGAGTTTACGGGCGTTACTTCATTTCTAATCGTCACAGTACCGTTCATAGCTGATAGGGGGACAAACTTTGACTTTCTGGAAATTTTCATTTCAGCGTAAGACTTGCCAATCACGTTGCTAACTCGTGTTTCGCCTATTTCAAGCGCCATGTCGCAGTTTACTTTGTTATCTGCAACGACGTCGGTACCGAGAAAATGGAGATTTTCTGAAGCTAGGAACGGGGAATGCATTTCAAGCCACTTTTGAAATACTTTGAGGTCACGAGAGCCTATTGCGCGACGCGAATATCTCAAGTCGATGTGCTGAAACAGCAGAGAATTGAGCTTTGTGAAAGACATGTTTGAGCGTTGTGTACGATGTACTGGTACAAAGATGCACACAAACAAAATTCCTCATTTAATTTATTTTACTGAAACTCACCTGTTCAGATGTACTAGAAGTCATTTTGCAGAGTTCCTCCATCGCATTGCACAGCGTCAGGCACCCAGGAAAAGAATGGATATAGTGTGCAAGGCTATTCTCTGTTATTCCACGACCACGCGTGAGTCCACCTTGGCTATTCAAGGGCCTCATAATGTCTTGCTCTATGACTTGGTCTGTATATAATCCTACGCCACTCCAAAAGTCATGGCTGCGTCGAATTGTGAAGTATCCGGAGATGACAAACTTCATAAATTCATTAAGGCACATCTTGTCTTCGAGGTCTTGCATTTCCTAATGATACAGATGTGACGCCTTCGCATAGTAAAAATTGAAATTTTCCTTTTGTTTTTTGTTACAATGTACCCCGAAAGCAGAGAAAACATTGCTTATAATACTATTTATGAAATCTGCATGCCTTTATCGTTAATTGGATACCACCTTTGTTTACCTACGCAGAGTTGTTTGGTGTTGACTCCCGATGGTAATACCAACTTACCTTCGGGTTGAATTTGTTTCGTCAGTAACTGTTGAATTATTACACGTAATACAAAAATAAGGCCACAGTTGTAAAGCTAAAATTATGCTCTTTCTTATTTCAGGTGCATTTTTTGCATGAGCTGCCGTCTTAGTCTCTAATAAACGTGCAAATGAATTCAAACTTACAAACATTTTGAATTTTGCGCATTTCTTCGGTTACAATCTACCTCGAAATGAGAAAAACTTTGCCAAAAGCCTTATATATGGAGTCTGCGTGCTTTTCTCTTTCATTTGACATCACTTTTGTCTACCTAGGCCGAGTCGTTCGGTTTTTACGGGCGTTCCAGGACAGCGATGAAACATTCCTGGAATTCCAAGTTTCCAGGCCTGGAAATCAAGGAAGCCGGCAAATGTACGTGTCATGCTGATTCTTTTAATATCCACTGTCATGATATTGGATAAGGTTGGGAGAATTGGATCCCCCTGCTGCACTCAGTTGGTTTGTTTGATGGTTGGTTGGTTGCACAGTTTAGGGGCTGCGACAACACGGTCATATAGCCCCGTGTACTTTGGGTGTGTGTAGAATCTGTCTGGTAACCGGTGTTAATTGTGATGGCTGTATTATTGTGTGTTATCTGTTTTTAATTTAAGTAAGGACTGCAGCCATTCAATTTTCAAGTATTTCCTACTTTTGCTACCAAATGCCACCTTCAACGACAACTAGTTCTGAACTTGGTTACTAGATGCCACCGCAGTCGGCTCTTGGCGACGAAGGTTGGAACCTGAGAGCGTTAGCCAAATCTAACCTATAATTTAGCTTCACACAAGCGTAATTAGTGGAAGGTTCTTCTACATGCCATAAATCTATGACATGGGACCGCCGGCTTTACTTCCCCTCCGAAGAAGGCATACTGAGGGATTTTTAACTCTCTTAAAAATCCGACGACTTCGGCCGGGTTTGAACTCGCGACCTTGGGCATAGAAGCTCAGCATGCTACCAACTACGCCACCGAAGCCGCTGGTTTGTTTGATAATGTTTGATATATCGACTCCGTCGTCTATTTGAATGTATTTATTTATTTATTTATTTATTTATTTATTTATTTATTTATTTATTTATTTATTTATTTAGCGTATGGCTTTTGGTGCCGGGAGTGTCCGAGGACATGTTTGGCTCGCCAGAGGCTGTATCTGCTTCAAGCGGACACCCACAGGGTGAGCTACAAGTTCCGTACAATTTCAAGTAGTTCCAAATTTGACACCTAGTGGTGAACGTTGGAAATTTGATAGAGCGTTAGAACGAAATCTAACCTAGAAATGTAGCTTCACACAAATGTAGTTAGAGGAAGGAACTTTTACATGCCATAAATCTACGACATGGGACCGCCGGCTTTACTTCCCCTCCGAAGGAAGTCGCTTGTCTATTTGAATGAAATTATATCTTAAAATGCTCTCTATTATTATTGTGCGAGGATAGTCCACATCGATCAGATTGATTAGTTTCTTAATACCGGTAAGAAGTTTTCTATTTATGAAAACTTCACATAATCAATGAAGAAGACGACATGGTATTTGCTTCCTGGATGTCAAAGTTCCTCTTCTATTTTGTCAATTAAGCCCATTATCATCTGAATGGAACTTAGTCCCTTCCTGAAACCAAATTGACAGTTTGGGATATATTCCTCTGTCTGTGTGTTGCGTTTGTCTGTGAGTATAGTTAGTTAGTAATTGTTGTTTTAAAGGGAGGATCTACGATGTCATCTTCCCCTTGTCTGTGAGTAATTTAGAGAACAATTTGTATAACGCATTTTCCAAGACTATGCCTCTGTATGGGTCCGAGCGGTCTGTCGCACCTTTACCTTTGTATAAAATTTTAAGTTTTGCCAATCTCCACTGATCAGGTACCTTCCCTTCCCTTATACATTTGTAGAAAAGATCGGTCCATAAATATTTCATAACCTCAATTGAATCTTTTAAAAGTTCTGCAGATATACAGTCTTTGCTGTCTTTATTGTATGATTTATTTCATATTTAGATATGAGACAGCCATCCACCGTGATTTATCTACTTTTCTTATCAAAATCTTTTTCTGTATTTTGATTATTCGCGACAGCTGTTAAATGATTTTCCCAAATTTCCATTGGTAGCTCCTTCGGCATGGTCCTTAATTCACAGTATTAGCTTTGAAGCAAGGTAAGGTCTGTATCATATACATTTATCTTCATTTCCTGCAGTTGTGATGGAGAACATGATGTGTAACGTCAAATGTGAAATTGACAGATCTAATAATATCGACGTGTCACAAGCATCCAAACCTAAAGACTCAACGAATTCTACATGGTTAGAATTCGATCCTTTATTTTCCACGTCCACCATTCCTGATGTCCGTAATTTAAACTTTCATAGTGGAAATGTTGCTAACAATGTGAACAAATGGAATGTCCGATACTCGAGGGAGGAAGGCACTTCCTCGGTATTTGAATTTACTGCACGTATTGAAGAATTGTGTGCATGCTATGGTTTAGTGCTATTATGTGCAAACGCCATGAAATGGTATCGTCTTATACAATAACCTTTTAGTTCATGGTCTGGATTTGTGAGAGCTTTGAAGGAGAGGTTCATCCCGTCAGATTTTGAGTACGCTTTAAATAATGAAATTTACTCGCGTACTCAAGCATTTGGTGAAAGCATTGATGACTATGTTACTGCAATTCGAACCATGATATCCCGCCTCCCTGTTTCACTGTCATTACGTGAAACTATTGACACTGTATATCGTAATCTGCACCGGCGTATAAACAGTTTATTCGACGTTCATCGGTATTAGATCTTGAAGGCATCCTCGTCCAAGGACGTGAGTTTGAAGCAACTTCCCGAATGTGCAAACACTATTCTCCACCTCCACTGCCTTCAGAATCTATGTTCCCAGATTTAGCGTTTGGCATCGATGAGAGAAGTAATGAGACCAATATCCCTGCATGTAAGCGACGTGGCAACTCTGCACCCGTTCGTTGGTCAACACCGGTCAACACTACAATCTAACAATCGAGGCAAAAGCTCGCCCTCTTTTGATACTTCCCGTGGTGTTAATTCGCATGGATCTAATATACGCTTTAACGCTGTGAACCAAGCCCAAGATAATACTTCCCGATCCAACAATCATAGTTTAAATGCCCGTCCTCATGTAAATGCTTCCCGGTCCTCTGTGCAATGCTGGAACTGTTTGAAAAGCTCACATGTTTATCGTGAATGTTTGGAACCGCGAAAACAAAAGTTCTGTTTTGCCTGCGGATTACAGAGTGTAACCAAACTGATCTGTCCTCGTTGTAACAATAATGATCATTCGGGAAATTAGTAAAGCCTTGTGATGAGGAACCCGATCGTGAGGCTGTGAATAACTATTTCTGTAAGGATTATACTTCCGTGGTACCTGATGTCCCTTTCGCAAAAATGGTCAACCGTGGGTTCACCTCTTCATTTCCCGTCTGCCTTTCCCAGCTCTTTTAGACAGTGGTGCATGCCGTAGCTTCGTGCATAGTTCCGTTGTTGAGAAAATTCCTCCTACATGTATACGTTTACACAAAACCCGAAACGACTTTGTCTCTGCCTCTAGCAATCCTATTCATGTCCACGAAACCATATCTTGCCACATTAAAATTCGTGATTTTTCTTGGGACTATGAATTTTATGTCAAGAGCAACTTAGCAGCACCTATCCTGCTGGGTTCTTATCAGGCGCGGCTGGTGATTAAAGACTCTTAGGCGGAGCCTCTCTTGAAAGATTCTATAAATATACATATTTAATTGAGGACTTTATAATTTATTTTGATTGGAAACATTTATAAATTTCACTCAATCCATTCAGTCACGAGTCAATATATTTGGAACTGTTGATAAAGAATGTTTTTCAAATGGGTAGTAGCGCCGTTAGGCTGCGCCTTAAATGTCCTATTACTTCCTATGTAACAGGGATGGGGGGCGTGGTTATGAAAGCTCCATTGGTTTCCATTGTATCGCTGAAGGCTCAGCCAACTACAGCCTAAGGCAGGCTTGCCAACGACGACAGGATGTTCTTATTCTGTGGAATGCATTTAAAGTTGTTCATTGAGACACAAACCACTCTCATGAATGTTTATGCATTCCCTCTTTCACTCTCCTAAGGATTATTAATTGACAAGTTACCAAAAACAGTTAGATGACTAATAAGTGATATTCATTATTGAGAACCCAAATAGTATCCCTTAAAGTATAATAACTAAAATATTTCCGCCAGAGGTGGCAAGGGGTAGCAGAACCATCTACCGAGTCTTAAGAGAAGTATTCTGTTTAAAATCTGCCGCCTTTCTGCGATTGTTTTGTAGTGTACAACCGTGAAACAGACTCCTCTGATCGGGACTGATTAAAATGGGGAGTAGGTTAAATTAGAAAAGGAATGCATTGCCTCTTCCTGAATTTCGAAACTAGGTAAGTAAATTATTTTTTATTAGAAAAAGAATGCTCCATAAAATAACATAATGGTGCCAATCTGTTTGACAACAAGAGTTCTGTTTCGACCTCCCCCAACTTTCACCGTGAAATTAAAAATTTAAAATCGTATAATGCGTTATACCAGCATTCGGCACTACGTGCGAGCCTTCCCCAGCTCCAACACCACGAGCCGCGTCTGGTTCTGATTTTATGAAAAAGACTGGGTTGAGGTTAGACTTCAGTAATGACACATAGTTTTCTTTTCTCGTCTAACGAGAGGTTTCCTTTCGAGAATGTTATGCCTGGAGTATTTAATGTCCTACCTGAGTGTGTAGTAGGCTACAGTTACCTCTTTCCTAGTTTTCTGATCAACGCCAGGTTTTATATGATTTAGTGAGTGAATTTTCTAACTTGATCACTGATCAACTGGGAACTGCCGTTGGATATGACTGTCATATCGATTTAACTGACTCTGTCCCTGTGAGGTCTGCACCGTTTCCTTGTACTCCTCCCAAACTTTTAGCCATGAAGAGACATGCAAGTGACCTTTTAGAAAGACATGTAATAAGGCCTTCCAAGTCTGCTTATGGCTCGCCTGCCTTCTTAGTTCCTAAGAAAGAAAATGAGTTTCGTCTTGTGGTGGATTATCGACTGTTAAATAAGAAGGTTGTATTTGATCATTTCCCACTTCCTACCTTGGAATCTGCTTTTCAACACTTTCACAACGCAAACTTTTTCTCCATTATTGATTTAGTTCCTCCTACTATCAGATTCCTTTAGATGAGCAAAGCCGCAAGGTTACTGCCTTTTCTACTCCCTTTGGGTTGTTTGAATTTCTAAAGTTGCCCATGGGAATTGCTATTGGAGCCCAAGTACTTAGCCGCGTACTGGAAGACCTATTGGGAGATTTGAAGTTTCAGTACGTCTTCTTGATGACCTTGTAGTCTACAGTAGCACTTTTGAAGAACACGTCGGTCATCTTCGTGAAGTATTCGGGCGTCTGCACGGAGCAGGTTTAACTATCAATCCTGGGAAACGTTCCTTAGGGTCCACCCAGATAACGTTTCGAGGTCACGTGCTGTCTGGTGAAGGTATCTCAGTTAACCCTGAACGTGTGAGATGTCTACAAAACTTCCCCTTCCTACTTCTTTGAAATCCTTCCGTCGTGTGATAGGAAAGTTCACCTTCTATCCCAGGTTCATGAAACATTTTACCGATATTGCCGCCCCTTTAAATGCCTTGAAGAAGAATAGCACTTTCGTTTGGGGACCCGGGCAAGAATGTGTCTTTGTAAGCCTGAAGGATTGTTTGTCTAGTGCTCCTGTATTACAATCACCTAATTCTAATTCAGAATTCTTTCTGCATTGTGATGCGAGTGACCTAGCGGTCTCGAGCGTGCTGAGCCCACAAGTGGATGGGAGATTTGCTCCCATTGCTTTCGCTAGTAGAATGCTGAATGACCATTAAATACGTTACTCCATTTTCGAGAAAGAGAGTTTAGCTCTAGTGTTCGGGTGTGAACGGTTTAGGAGTTTTCTGGAGCATAGACGTTTCACTGTGTATACTGATAACGAAGCCTTAAAGTGGAGTCTGTCCCATGTTAAGAAATTAGGTCGTATTAATCGATGGATTTTACAACTATCTTCCTTCAATTTCGACATTATACATGTGAAAAGCAGTAAGAATTCTGTTGCTGACTGTCTCTCACGTATGTTTGAATAAACGTTTCCATTCCCGTTCCTTCTCCTCCTACTTCTTCAGAACCTCCAGTACCTGTGTTCCAACTGCAACACTGTCCCTGGTCTTTCGTGGATATCCGAACCTTTCAAGCTGAGGATCCATATTGTATGGAGTTACGTGACAAGATAACGAACAGAGACCCCTCATGTTCCTACTTTTGTATTCGGAATGACGTTATCGGGTACACATTACCTGGATCTTCGAAGTTTAGGATCTTTGCTCCTGAAGCTGTTCGCAACATGCTTCCACATTTGGTGCACACGTTGGTATGAACAGAACCTTCAGAAAGATCTCTAGCGAGTTTTATTGGCCTTCGATTAAGTCTGATTCCTTTGGTTTTGTCAGGAAATGTTTAACTTGTCAACGTTCCAAACCTGTGCAAAACACCAAGGTTGGTCTGTACCAAGCAGATATTGTGTCTCGACCAGGAGAACGTTTGTTCATCGACTATTTTGGTCCTCTTGTCCGATCAAAACTAGGTAATCAGGCCATTCTCACTGTTATATATGTTTTTTTTCTAAATTCGTTTGGCTTTTCCCAGTGAGAGAAATTACGTCAAGAACTACCGTACACTTCCTGAGTAGATATATATTTGGTGTATTCGGGCCTCCCAAATATCTCGTGTCTGACAATGCTACTGTGTTCAGATCAAAGGATTTTGAGACCATGACTTTCAATTCGGGTATTCATCATGTATTCCTGTCTCCCTATCGTCCCCAAGGAAACCACGTAGAACGTTTTCATAGGAATTTGAAGGCTTGCATTTCTGCGTTTCACATCGCGGATCATGCTTCTTGGGACGCGAACCTTCAATATTTGTCTTGGCTTCAACACTTCGTCCCATTCTTCAACCTAAACCACCCCTGCCGAATTATTGCTCGGTAGGACCCTTGTGGATCCACTACTGCTCAGGTGGAACATAGGTTACCTATCTGAGCCTTCGAGACATTCTTCTGTGCTCCAAAAATGGGAGATTGCCGTTAAGCATTTAAAAAAGGCCTGCTCTGAGGTAGACAATAGGTTCAACGTACGACTGCGGTTACTTTTCAGGTGAATGAAAAGGTATTGGTGAAACTCCACCCTGTGAGCAACGCATCTGCGCAGATCTCTGGCAAACTTTGTCTGCGATGGTCAACTCCACGCATTATAACTCGTTTTCTTACGCCTGTCACCGTGGAACTCGTAAGTGATGACGACCTGAAGCAAGTGTCTACTGTTCATGTTACACAACTGAAGCATTTTTTAAGTTAAGCCAATTTATCTTTGTCCCAATTTTTCGTTCCCTCTTATGTGTTTACTTTTCTTGTGACTTGTATTCCAGTTACTTTTTCCTCTCTCTTCAAGTTTACGTGCGATGACGCTAGGTAGCTTTGCTATCAGTTATATTAACCGAATTCTCTTTCAGGTTATTTTTACGAATATTATTTGATTAATTGACGTGCAGTCCTAATCAAAGTTTGTTGGAATACTTCGATGGTGACCACTCAATTTTATCCCATTATTAGATAATATAACTCTCTATTAATCTTTCTTCTTTTAATTAATTATAGATTTCGGCCCTCTACTATCCTACTTTGGGGGACCAATGAAGACTGCTGTTTGATACATATATATATATATATTTCTTGTTGTAATTTTCTTGTAATTTTGTAAAAATTTTACGAGGAAGTTAGTTTTTTTTAACTTATTTTATTTATTCGATTTAACTTTTATTATCCTTGTTGTTTAATTTTCCATTCATTGTTTTTTTTATTTATCATTAGATATTACCTGTTTATTCCACCTTTAATGACGTAATCTATGTTTTAATTCCGCCCATCACCCCTCCCTTTTGGCTCCATCCCGTCACATTTCGTGATGTACCCGGTACTCCACTTCTTCTTTCTCGGTTTTTGTTTACGTAAAATTTTTGTTCGTCTGCTTAGTTGGAAATAAAAAAATTGTCACAGTGTGGGGGAATCTGAACTGTTTTCTTCCATTTTTAGTTACCCCCCTCCTTCTTTTCTTCTGTGTGCCAATTATCAGAAATGTTCTCTTTTCTCTTGGTTGTTACTGGCCAGAATAACTGAGCAGATCAGTGGACATTTCTATAATTGCTGATCAAGGTTCGTTATGGTAACTTTCTGCTATGCCGAATCGTGATTAGCGACACCTCTTCCTCTTTTTCTTCTCTGTTTTTCTGTTACCAGAGACAACCCCTGGTTTGTTTCTAGCCAGTCTTCTGGTTTCTTTTCCCATGTAGCTTTTTTTGAGCTCCCGCTCCCGTTTTCGGGATGCCTTGCTCTCTTTTCCATTTATCCCCCTTTATCTATGTATTTAAAAAGGTGCGCGCACTGACGTAACTTTCGCTCATTTTATCGTAATCCTGAGATGTCTGACACTCCCCAATTCCATCAAGGTAAGTCTCGGCTTACTTCCTTGGCATGTGTGTGCGTGAGCCTTTTTTGGAATACTATGGTGTCTCACCTGTTTAGTATGTCCGTAGTGTGTTTGTCTGCTTCCTTGAGTGTATACCGTTGCCTTTATATTCCCCTTTGTCCCATTTCTTTTGTGTGGGTATTTTGGTCTCGGTTTACTGTGTGGCATCTGCGCCAAAAGAAATGCCTATGCCGTACGCCACATACATCTTACCTTATTTTGTCCCTTGATTATCTCATGATTGCGTCTTTTCACGCAAGTCTTTGAGTCTACCTTATTCCCTTTTGTTGTGTATTCGAACCCTCAGAAATGTATGTTTTAAGGAAATTTCATCCTCAACAGTTGGTAACACATACAAACCACCAGAGACTCAGTTATCGATTACTCGAGCGACCAGAGCCGTTATTGTGGCGCACTGATCTGTATTGTTCTGTATATATTATTTGGCTTCCTCATAATAAATGTTCAATCTTAGAAAACACAAAAGTGGTGTCAGAAGTGGGATTGATAAATAATGTGTACGGTGCCGAAGTTCAACTGCACGCCGTGAAACTTGTGCGAAACGTGCTACCGAACGAAATTCAACTCCACGCAGGTTAGTGTATCAGTGAAGCATCTCCCTTCATCATGGCAGAAGGAATATCCACAGAACTTCTTCAGACGCTTTCTGGGATTATTGCTAGCGCTATCAGGGAATCCACCACGCGAGGCGGCATCGGGAATGAGCCGATGTCACCGGGACGGCCTAGACCACCACAATTCTCAATATCAGCATACCACGCCGCCGATGGGACCACCATAGGGGACTATTTCACGCGGTTCACATGGGCGCTCGGTCTGAGTAAGGTCCCGGAAAACGAACACGCGCAGTACGCACGTGTCTACATGGGCGCCGAACTTAACGAAGCTTTGAAGATTCTAGTAAGTCCCGTCGACCCGGAAACTCTCTCATACAGCGAAATCCAGTCAAGATTGTCGAACCATTTCGACGCCAGCCGTAACAAATATGCAGAGAGCATAAAATTCCGGAACGTCATGCAGAGAGCAGGGGAGACGATCGCCAGCTTCACTCTCAGATTAAGACAAGCAGCAACACACTGTGAGTACGGAGAATTTTTAGACCGCATTCTAATTGAGCAACTGCTTAAAGGTTTGGAATCGAGGGACATGTGTGACGAAATTATTGCCAAGAAACCGGAGAGCTTCACTGCTGCCTACGAGATAGCCTGCGCACTCGAAGCCACCCGAAATACTGCTGACGAGGTTAAGAATTCGAATATAACCTCAAAATCCGATTCAACCAATCGGATAGGCTTCGAAAAGCCACAGTCGCGGAGGGGTGGCAACCAATGGCAACGTGGGATATCGACCAATTGTCAACAGAAATCCGACCAATCAAGGCCTCAACAAGTATTGCATCCAGCAAATCAGGGAACATCAAGTAACCAATCGTTGTGCGCTGGGTGTGGTGGGGAACATCCACGCAGTCAGTGCAGGTTCCTCAACGCTGAATGCCGGACATGTGGCAAGAGAGGTCACATTGCTAAAGTTTGTAGGTCCAAACCAAAGCAGCGGAATACAAATCACGTCACCGAAGGAGAACAACCAGCTGACAGCGTTGATGTCATACATTTCAACAAAGTTGAGGTCATCGGAACAATGCAGTCTCCAGGAAAGCAGTTGATAGATGTCATCATAGAGGGAACCACCGTCAAGATGGAAGTCGACACCGGCGCCCCCTGTTCGATGATGAGTAAACTGCGGTTAGGTATGATCAAACCAAATTGTGTTTTACGGAAGGTTGATCGTATTTTTGCGAGCTACTCTGGCCACCGTATTAACTGCATCGGGAAGACACCAGTCACCGCCACCATTGGCACCATCTCCAGGAACCTCGACCTCTACATCGTCGACGATGAATTTGAGACACTCCTTGGTCGAGAGTGGATCTCTGAGTTTGTGCGAGAGATCAATTTCGAGCAGCTTTTTGGAAAACCAGAACCGTTCGACCAACTCTCCGTCAAACAGTCTCTGTCCCTGGACCAGGAAAAGGAACTTGACGCCACCCTCAACCGCTACCATGATGTCTTCAGTGATACCCCCGGGAAGCTGTCAGGACCAGCAGTGAAGATGCACCTGAAGGATGGCGCCACCCCAATCTTCTCCCGAGCACGTGACATTCCTGTAGCCCTGCGAGAAGCCTATGCCAAAGAAATCGACGCAAAAATCGCATCTGGTTTCTACAAGAGGGTAGACTACTCAGAGTGGGCGTCAACAACTCATGTCGTTGTGAAGAAGAACGGCAAGTTGAGAATCACGGGAAACTACAAACCTACTCTCAACCCGCGGATCAACATTGATGAACACCCGATTCCGAAAGTGGAATACTTGTTCAACCAATTGCGTGGTGCCACCCTCTTCTGTCACCTGGACGTCACAGACGCATACACTCATCTCGAGGTCGATGATGAGTTGAGCCAAGCCCTCACGCTCAACACTCCAACCCATGGCCTGATCCGTCCAACTCGTGCTGTCTACGGAGCAGCCAACATCCCCGCTATCTGGCAACGGCGAATGGACACGATTTTGCAGAAACTCCAAAATGTTGTGAGTTTCTTCGACGACACCATTGTTTTTGCCGATAGTTTTGGCAATCTGATGGAGGCCCTCACCGTGGTACTAGAGCGCTTTCGCCAACACAGTCTCAAGCTCAACCGAGCAAAATGCAGCTTTGCAGAACCTGTCCTGGAAGCTCTTGGCCACAAGATCGATGCTTCAGGCATTCATAAGTCTGATTCGCACATCCAAGCCGTATGGGATGCGCCAAAACCAACGACTCCAGAAGAACTCCAGCTGTTTTTGGGTAAAGCGACATACTACAGTGCCTTCATCCATAACCTGTCAACGAGAGATCAGCCACTCAGAGACATGCTGTTGAAGGATCCTCTCATATGGACACCAGACGGCGACAGGGCCTACCAGGACATCAAGGACGCTCTAACCTCACCGCAGGTCCTTATGCAGTACGATCCAAGACTACCACGTTTGCTGGCAACGGACGCCAGCAAAACCGGTCTCGGCGCAGTGCTGTCTCACCGGCTCAGCAACGGACTAGAACGGCCTATCGCATATGCTAGTCGGACAATGTCATGTACGGAGCAAAGGTGGTTATGTGAAGAACAGCCCAAGTTCGTTCTCATAAACGGGAGAAAGCATCAGGCAATGCCTGGACAAAATAACTACTGTGAAAGAGGCTATTAGACTGAATATTTTGGGCTAGGGGAGTGCGGCCTGGTTCCTTATACTCAACTTTAAGTTTAGATTTAACACTGAACATTTAAGCATTAATATAATATAAACTTTATTTGTTGTTTGACACAAGTGATAACTTCTATACATTACTGGAAGCCCTTTGGGTTTAAAAATTAGTAGGTTGGCACAACTTGGTGCTATTTACAAGAGTTCATTTTAAAGACACACTATTTTGAAAACAATTGCACTTGCAAGCAATATTAAAACCATTAAAACATATAAGATTATTGATAAAAATAGAGAATAAAAGAACGTAACTTATCTTCCGTTGCTATTCATGTTGACTAGAGAGGTTCATTGCTGCAGGTCGGCCGTGGCCAGAGCTTGCTGGTTTGCTGTTGTAATTTATAGTTTACGAACACTATACTTTGTGATTTCGATGTCCAGCATCTCGAAATAAAGTATCGGCTTGAAGAAAGGTTCTTCCTTAGAACCAAAGTACACTGAAGAGCGAAAGTAACAAGCAAGCTTTCATCTTGCGTAGCGGTGAGAACTGTGATCTGAGCCTGGCAACAGCTCATCTAGTTGTGGCTTTGATGCGTAGTAATCTCCAGCGTAGCGGTGTGACGTGCTGAGTACACCGTCTTATGTTGAAGCATGCCGATAGGTATTTGCCCCATGGAACGAAGCTTTGGAAGACTCCATGAAGTGATGCGGTAATGTCGTGCTGGATCTCTCGTGCTGGATCTGAATCTTGAAGAGGAGAACCGCTTCTTAAATAGGGCGTAGAACAATCGAGAAATCAGCACTGGCTGGCGGCGACTGATTGGCTAAAGCGGAGATGTGACGACAGTCCTTCACGTAGCGGCTAGCGAGGAGCAACACCTGGCAGTAGTGGACTTGTGGCTCGGAGAGTCAACATCTATGAACAGGCTGAGGTATGTGTCTTAGAAATTTTGTTTGTTACGAGTAATCACTCGAAAATTACATTATATATTATAAACATAAATGTGATTAAATACATTAATAGTTCGGTGGTCCCAAAGCATTTGACCGACAAATGCGGCATAAGAAATAAACACACATTTAAAACATCACGAAAGTGATCATGCTCCGAGACCCCCGAAAGAAAACAATCAAAGAATCATCTGGAAGAAACATGAACAACAATGAAAGAGGATGACACTAAGCCTCAACAGGCAAAATAGCAACCATAGAAATTGGTCTAGTATAGACTCCCTTACTAGTGAGAACATCTACAACTCGCACATGCCTATCACGACCTAGATGGCAGTGAGTTACCCTACCAATATTCCATACGAGGGGGGGACTTGGATCTCGCAAAAGAACCATATCTCCCACTCGCACATCAGGCCGGGAAAGCCGCCACCTCTCTCTCCTGTTAAGTGAGCCGAGATACTCCAGCTTCCAACGGCGCCAAAAGGAGTTTCGCAAAGATTCTAACTTTCTCCAGAAAATAGGTAACCCGAGATCACAGCGTCGACTCAGCAAAGGAGGCGTAGAAGCTAAAGAACAGCCTATTAAAAAATGACCAGGTGTTAAGGGAAGAAGATCCTTAGGATCGTTAGACAAAGGCGTGAGCGGACTAGAATTTACGATACCCTCAACCTGAATAATTAAAGAATTGAATTCCTCATAGGAAAGGATGGCTGAACCAAGGGTTTTCTTCAGCTGTCTCTTCGTGAGCTTTATGCAAGATTCCCAACGACCACCATGATGGGGGGCGTAAGGGGGAGTGAAATGCCATTTGAATCCCTTAGCATGAGAAAAATTAGAAAACTGTTCCTTAGCAGAAGGGGAGGTAAGCGCAGTTTTCCAAAGATCAAAAGTACTAACAAAAATTTTTGCGTTATCTGAGAAAACCTCGGAGGGAACACCCCTTCTAGCGGCAAATCTAGAAAAGGCTGCTATAAAATAAGGAGTAGAAGCACTTGTAACCAACTCAAGGTGAATGGCTCCTGTCACCATGCACACAAATAAAGAAATATAAAGTTTACCTAACAACTTTCGCTTAGATAAAGGGGAATTAACTTGATAGACATAAGGCCCAGCATAATCGATACCCGTAAGGGCGAAAGGCTTACTAGGTTCGGAACGAAAAGATGGCAAGTTTCCCATAATTTGCGTGATTGGCGGGGGCTTAGATTTGAAACAAGGTATACATTTCCGAATAACAGAAGAAACTTCATGAACACCGTTAATGAGCCAATATTGCTCGCGAATTAAACAAAGCAAAGTGCGGGTGCCAGCGTGTAAATTCTGATAATGAAATTTCTTTACGATGAGAGTAGTAATAGGATGTCTAGAAGGGAGAATAATGGGATGTTTTTTCTCATCTGAGTAACTAGAATATTCTAGCCTGCCCCCCACTCTTATTAATCCATCTTGGTCCAAAAAAGGGGTGAGAGGTAACAGCCTACTAGACTTCGGTAAAGCTTTTTTGCTTAAAAGTGTCTGATACTCAAGAAAGAATACTTCTTGTTGCATATGAAACAAGATTCTACGAGTAGCAAATTCCAATTCCATTTTAGTGAGAAAGGGTTGCGGCTTCACAGGCTCATCAAGAACAAGAAATTTCCATCGAAATAAATATGCTACCACACGAATTAATTTATTAAATGAAGAGTAACGCTGAAAAAGACTAGTAGCAATAGAAGTTAGAAAAAGGGAAGCGGTAACAATGCGAGCATCAGGAACATCTTCTGCGAGCGGATTAGATGAACGAGGCCAACAAGAGAAATCCTGACTGAGCCACGCCGGACCATTCCAGTATAGTTTAAGAGAAATTAATTTCTTGGGCAAACAGCCACGTGAAATTATATCAGCGGGGTTTTCCTTCCCCGGAACATGATTCCATTGGTCAAAATGAGACAACTCTTGTATTTTAGAAACGCGATTAGCCACAAAAGTGGTCCAATGGGAAGAAGGTTTTGAAAGCCAAGCTAACACGATGGAAGAATCACTCCAAAACCATGTGCTCGAAAATTTCAAATTTAAACTGATTTTTAATTTACTGGCTAATTCCACAGCCATTACAGCAGAACATAATTCCAATCTAGGCAAAGATATGGATTTGAGTGGGGCTACCTTTGATTTTGCACAAATTAAATTGGAAAATCCGGGTAAAGTATTGGAAGGGCGGCCTACTAAGTAGGCGCAGCAACCATATGCCTTTTCAGAACTATCTGCAAATATGTGCAAATCGAAATACTGACATGAAAGGTCCGAAATTAAAGTGCGAGGAATAGAAATTTGAGAAAGATCTAACAAACTCTTGCGGTATTTCAACCACTCATCCAAAAGGGGGGAGGGTACCTGTTCATCCCAACCAATTTTCAATAACCAAAGTTTTTGCAAGAAAATTTTTGCAGTAATAACCACCGGAGCAATGTACTGCAATGGATCAAAAACTTTTGCTATTTCTGATAATAATTGCCTTTTCGTTCGAGGGTGAAACTCAGATAAGTGTACCTGATAGGAAAAGGTATCTGAAGAAGGAGACCAAAAAACACCCAAGGTTTTAATAGCTGATTCCTCAGTAGGAAGCGCAACACATTTATCAACAGGAGCTACTTGTGAAAAGTTAGATAAAAATTCGGTTGAGTTCGAGTTCCACTTATGAAGGGTAAACCCACCACCGGAAAGAAGAGAGTTTAAATCTTCACAAACACGAAGTGCTTCAGAAATACTAGAAAAGGAATACAGAAAATCATCTACATAAAATGCAGTTTTCAAAACTTCAGAAGCTAGAGGATGAAAAAGATGACCATCTTGTTCGGCCAACATGTGAAGAGATCGTATTGCGAGAAACGCAGACGGCTTAAGACCGTATGTCACTGTTCTTAAACGAAATATTTTTATAGGTTTTGCATTGTCATCTCGCCACAAAATTCTTTGCAAATCACGTTGTTCTGAATTTACTAGAATTTGCCTATACATTTGCTTGATGTCAGCAAGAACAGCAATGGGGAATAGACGAAAGTTAAGTAAAACTGAAGTAAGATCTGTCTGAATAGCGGGTCCAGAATGCAGAGTGTCATTGAGAGAAACACCATTAGCATCTGGAGATGACCCATTAAAAACTACTCTTATCTGTTCTCGGGTGGAAGAATTTTTCCAAACCGGATGATGATTAAGATATACTATTTCTTTAGGAGGATTACTAATTTCTTCAGATTTTGGAACTACTTCCATGTGATTCGCTGATTCGTATTCTTCCATGAAGGAAGTATACTGAGTTTTTAAGAGAGCATCCTTTTTAAAGCGATTTTCAATTGCGAATAAAGCTTTAAGAGCTCTGGAATGTGATTCTGTAATAACAGGGGGGTTAAAAATGCGAGGAAGAGTAACCACGAATCTGCCTTCAGTAGTGCGAACAGTGGTTTCTACGTAGTGTGTTTCACAGATCTCATTATTGCGAGAATGAGGTGAGGTAACTTGAATATCCTCAATGTCCCAGAACTTAATTAATTCTTGATTTAAATCAGCACCAACAAAATAACAATGAGATTTTTGTTGAACTGGGTTGCGGTATATTTGCCCAGTGGCAATCCAACCAAAATCAGTTCTACGAAAGAAAACATCACGGGCAACTTTAACCTTTTCTGGATGTAAACATTGCCAAAAAATGCTGGCACTTAAAAGAATTTCTACAGATGAAGCTCTGTTGAAATTCGGATCTGCAAGTTGCAAATGATGCGGAATATTCCAACCCTGGACTTGAAAAGAAGTAATGGGGGTGTCATTACCTATGGAATTGATAATTAAAAAATCTAAATTTAAATGAATGCCGAGATTATTGGAATCTTTTACATCCACTTTAGCATAACTCAGAGATTGCGATTTGGAACCATTAATTCCTGTAACTTCTATAGAAGTAGGGCATATTTGTAGACCTAACTTGCGAACTAGCGATTCACTGATAAAATTGTTAGTTGCAGCATTATCTAACAATCCCCTTACAGAAACCCATTTTCCGTGAACATTCTTCACTAGAATTTGGACAGTGGACAATAAAACTTGAGTTTTACTGAACGAAATAGAGCTTTGAGTAAAAGACTGAGCGTTATTCGGCGAAGTCTCAGAATTAGATTTAGCGGATGAACTATTGGTTGCTGATGACCGCGATCTTTCATGTCTATGCAGGAGAGTATGATGCTTTGCTTTACAGTGAAAACATAACCGTTCAGAATGACAATTGCTTATCATATGTGTCCCTGATAGGCAATTGAAGCAGTGCTTGTGGGTGGTAATTAATTTGCGTCTTTCATCCACAGATAAAGATTTAAATTGAGCGCACTGGTACAAGTTATGCGGTTGTTGACACAAAACACAAGCTTGTGCTTGATTGGAAGACCGAATATTTGTAGAAAAGGCATGTGACCTTAGCACTCTATGAGTGGGGCTGATGTCCTTACTATTAGAGGAAGGTTTGAAGGTAGAGCTACTCTTTTGGCTGGCTACAGCAGAGAGAATTTGGCATTTCGCCTTTAAGAATTTAATAATAGCTTCATAGGTACACAATGAATGTTGCGACAGATCTGCTTCCCAATCTTTTAAAGTTTTAGTGTCTAATTTAACAGAAATAAGATGAATCAAAAATAGATCCCAATGGTCAACTGGTTGGTCCAAATTTGCAAGCGCACGAATATGAAGTTCTGCAGCATCGATCAAATTACGAAGCGAGGCAAGATTATCAGCTTGAACCATAGGTAAATTGAATAAACCCTGTATATGACGTTGAGTTTTTAAACGAGTGTTCCCAAACCGATCTCTGAGAAGTGCCAAAGCTACTTCATAATTTTCATTTGTCAACGTAAGCTCTTGGATGAGTTTGAGTGCGTTGCCTTGCAAGGACAAACGCAAATAATGAAACTTCTGTATTGAAGGAAGAGAATCGTTTTCGTGAATCAATGAATTGAATAATTCAAAAAATGGTTCCCATGTAGCTTCATCTCCGGTAAATTTAGGTAATTCTATTTTCGGTAATATAACACGGGAAGGAAAAGAAGAAGATTCTGAAGGAGTTTTCTCCTGCTTTTCCCGCAATGTTAAACTTCTTAAAAGCTGCTTTGCGTCTGCAAACCCCTTATAATATAAATTTTCAACCTCAGCGCGGTCACTTTGCTGGTCGGGATATTGTGTCTCAATATTACTTTGGATCTCGTCATACTTTTCAAAGGCCTGTTCATAACCTTTCAGTCTTTGAGAAATTATGTCACTATTACGTTCTTTTTCCGTAAGCTCATATAGAAAAGTGCGAAAACGCGTGAGTTTGCCCTTGACCGAAGCCCTCGCATTAATGAGTTGTTCGTCCATTGGCATTGTGAAAGTTTGTTGTGAAAGTACTCACGACTTCCCTGTGAACTCGTACAACAGCCTGCCAGAAGAGAGAGAAAGCAGCCCTTCCAACGGTTAAATGTGGAACTTGTTTTTGTGTTTCCTCTTCCAGTGCCAAACATGAACTCCGAGCTGAAACTTTCCAAAAGAATTAGAAATCACAATTTTTGAACAATTTATACACTTAATGTTCAGTATGAGAGAAAAATTTTGTTAATTAGTTTAAATATTAATTTCTGAGAAAGGTTCAATCTACAGACTTGCTTCAACAAATGTTTACAAAACGCACTCCCGGTTATCGGCTCCATATGGTTATGTGAAGAACAGCCCAAGTTCGTTCTCATAAACGGGAGAAAGCATCAGGCAATGCCTGGACAAAATAACTACTGTGAAAGAGGCTATTAGACTGAATATTTTGGGCTAGGGGAGTGCGGCCTGGTTCCTTATACTCAACTTTAAGTTTAGATTTAACACTGAACATTTAAGCATTAATATAATATAAACTTTATTTGTTGTTTGACACAAGTGATAACTTCTATACATTACTGGAAGCCCTTTGGGTTTAAAAATTAGTAGGTTGGCACAACTTGGTGCTATTTACAAGAGTTCATTTTAAAGACACACTATTTTGAAAACAATTGCACTTGCAAGCAATATTAAAACCATTAAAACATATAAGATTATTGATAAAAATAGAGAATAAAAGAACGTAACTTATCTTCCGTTGCTATTCATGTTGACTAGAGAGGTTCATTGCTGCAGGTCGGCCGTGGCCAGAGCTTGCTGGTTTGCTGTTGTAATTTATAGTTTACGAACACTATACTTTGTGATTTCGATGTCCAGCATCTCGAAATAAAGTATCGGCTTGAAGAAAGGTTCTTCCTTAGAACCAAAGTACACTGAAGAGCGAAAGTAACAAGCAAGCTTTCATCTTGCGTAGCGGTGAGAACTGTGATCTGAGCCTGGCAACAGCTCATCTAGTTGTGGCTTTGATGCGTAGTAATCTCCAGCGTAGCGGTGTGACGTGCTGAGTACACCGTCTTATGTTGAAGCATGCCGATAGGTATTTGCCCCATGGAACGAAGCTTTGGAAGACTCCATGAAGTGATGCGGTAATGTCGTGCTGGATCTCTCGTGCTGGATCTGAATCTTGAAGAGGAGAACCGCTTCTTAAATAGGGCGTAGAACAATCGAGAAATCAGCACTGGCTGGCGGCGACTGATTGGCTAAAGCGGAGATGTGACGACAGTCCTTCACGTAGCGGCTAGCGAGGAGCAACACCTGGCAGTAGTGGACTTGTGGCTCGGAGTGTCAACATCTATGAACAGGCTGAGGTATGTGTCTTAGAAATTTTGTTTGTTACGAGTAATCACTCGAAAATTACATTATATATTATAAACATAAATGTGATTAAATACATTAATAGTTCGGTGGTCCCAAAGCATTTGACCGACAAATGCGGCATAAGAAATAAACACACATTTAAAACATCACGAAAGTGATCAAAAGGTACCCCCAGATCGACGAGGAAGCGCTCGCCATCGTTTGGGCAGTACAAAAGTTTTTCAACTATCTGTACGCTCGACAATTCATGCTAATCACGGATCACAAGCCCCTGACGCAGATCCTACATCCAGAGAAGTCGCTACCAGTCCTGTGCATTAGTCGCATGGCCAATTATGCCGACTACCTCGCACACTTTACCTACACTGTGGTTTTTAAAACATCGAAGCAAAACGCCAACGCTGACTACTGCTCTAGAGCACCGTTACCATCGACCGTCAACAAGATCCAAAACTCAATCTTGCAACACAGGGAGGAAACGGAGGATTACGACGACTTTGATTTTTTTACGGTTCACCAGACGCAGCAGTTACCCGTCAAATCCGAAGCCATTGCACGAGAGACGAGGAAGGACCCTGATCTCGGAAGAATTGTCAAACTTCTGAAAGGAGGCCAAGATCTCACCCGCCACGACTTCAAGGCACCCGAGGTAAAATATACGCTCGCCGCCAACAGCTTGATGTTCGAGCACAGAGTAGTGGTTCCACCTGCACTGCGAGATGCTATCCTCAACACACCTCCATGCAGCTCACCTGGGGATCATCAAAATGAAGGGAATGGCACGTTCTTTTGTGTTTTGGCCAGGCATCGACTCCGACATCGAGAAGCTCGCAAAGTCCTGCACTACATGCGCAACCCATGAGCACGCTCCACCCAAGTTCCGTGAGCATCACTGGGAGTACCCGAAGGCACCGTGGGAACGCATTCACATCGACTACGCGGGCCCAGTAGCTGACAGCATGTTTCTGATTGTTGTAGACGCCTACAGCAAGTGGCTCGAGGTCAAGACAACAACCACCACGACAGCTGCAGTAACAATCACCCTGATGGATGACCTATTCACAGCACACGGCACCCCAGTCAACGTCGTTTCAGACAATGGCAGGCAGATCGTCTCAGAAGAATTCAAGGCCTTCCTGCAGAACAGTGGTGTGAAGTACCACAAGCTTACAGCACCATACCATCCATCAACTAATGGCCAAGCAGAACGGTATGTCCAAACGGTGAAGGATGCCCTCTACGCGATGAAAACAACCAAAGGAACTCTGCAGACAAACCTGAACGAGTTCCTTCGCCAATTTCGAAGAGCGCCGCACTCTACCACCGGACAATCTCCATCTCAACTATTCCTGGGACGAGAACTTCGGACACGTCTCAACCTGGCGAGACCCGAAGACGTTCGCACTAGAGTCTGCGAGAAACAGAAAGCAGAAATGGACTCTACATTCCGCACCTTCGAAGCGGGTCAGTCAGTCTACTTCCTCTCTGGCAACCCGAACCTGGACAAATGGCTCCCCGGTACCATCACAGCCCGCATTGGAGATCTTCACTATGATATCAACTACCAGGAGAAACGAATAAAGCGCCACATCGACCAAATTAGGCCATTTCCAGGAATACGGCCAAACACAGAGAACCATGAACCTACCGAAATTCCACCTAGGCCACGACGTGTTCGGTTCTTCCCAGCACCAGCTACCGCAGTACCACCCGAGAGGATGCCACAAGTGATCCGTGGAAACCGAGCACCAACACCAGCTACTTCAGTAATACCGCGCATGTCTACACGCAAACGCCGCCCACCATTAAGATTTTCACCATAGACATAAGTTCAATTTAAAAGAGGGAGGAACTGTTGTGTATTCGAACCCTCAGAAATGTATGTTTTAAGGAAATGTCATCCTCAACAGTTGGTAACACATACAAACCACCAGAGACTCAGTTATCGATTACTCGAGCGACCAGAGCCGTTATTGCGGCGCACTGATCTGTATTGTTCTGTATATATTGTTTGGCTTCCTCATAATAAATGTTCAATCTTAGAAAACACAAAACCTTTATTATGTATCTAGTTTATGTCCTCTATGGAACTTGGTCGAAGTGTATATATGCTTTTACTCCGTGACGATGTTAGTTGTAATTTGCTCACGGTGTTAAGATATAGGTTGAGATGTGTGTGCATATTAAAGTGTTATAATATCCTTTATTCAAAACATAATAGCTATAATGTGCTTTATTCAAAACATAATAGTTGGCGACGAGGAATTGGGACTTGATTCACCGGTACAGATATAGCCTATATCAATGAAGTACGGGTGTTTACGTCGTCTGTTTTCAACGGCCACGTGAGTAAAATCAAGAATCAGGCAAATCGACATGACATTTACACAGAGTACTTGTAAATGATCCTAAGCAACTCTTCGTATATTCAGCTGCTTTTGCCTGCTTGCCACATATTCAAAATAATATTTATCGCAGTTCGAACTTTGAGGTTATGCATTATTTTTTCTCGAGCCCAGGACAATATTCGGTCATCGATCACTACCCAGTGTGTTTTAAATCGGTTATCTTGAAACATTTTATTATAATTGAACTTTGATATTTAAAATTATTTCCACGTTCCGTCAAGATGGACGCAAATCAGTTTCAACAATTACTGAACATTTTTACCGATTCTCAAGAGAAGTTACTTGAAAGGTATCAAGCTCACCAGTCCGTCACAACCCCACAAGCCACTAACATCACAACGTTTGAAAATTTTGATGCTGAAAAGGAAAAATGTGTGTCGTATTTAGAACGATTTGAGAATTACGAAAACTTCAACAATGCCACCGATCTAACAAAGAAAGCTCAACTCTTGTGTACATCAATAGGGGCAATTCATTATAACAATCTCTCTGCATTTTAGGCCTTGATAAACCAATCAAGTCTCTCGGTTCTAATGACCTAGTAAAACATTTCAAGCAAATACTGTCACCTCAAGTCTCAACCGTGGTTTCCCAACACTATTTTTTGAACGTCAATCAAAAAGAAGGTCAAAATATTGCAGGATGTGTTGCCACTCTTAGAAGCCACTTACAGAAACTGTGAATTTTATATTCAGTGTACATGTGACGCCAGAATTTCAATTGCGGATGTTTTCCTTCGTGCACAATTTATACGTGGCTTACGAGATAATTGGATCAGAGAGAAACTTCTCCAGTCTAATGACACGAAATTTGATGATCTCCTGAAGAAGGCTATAGCCTTGGAAGCATCGTGGTATGAGAGTAATCAGCTGTCAAAATCAATATAGCAGTGATACTCAGTCACGTTTTGTTCAACAGCCTAGCCCAGGCTCTCACTCACGTTCACAGTCCAGGGGCCGCCGTAGTTCTGTCAATTATAGAGCACTAGGTATTGATGGATTATGCCTGAATTGTGGAAATTCAAACCACAGGTCAAGAGATTGTCGCACAAACAGAAACTCTCTTAAATGAAGGTCATGTAGGAAAGTGGGACATGTTGCAAAAGTTTGTATCACTACACTTCTTCAACAGTCAAATACACACAACATTGCAACTGAGAACATAGATGACAACTTGCATGACCACCCTCAAACCAATTTCGGGATAGGACAACTGGAATGCATCGAAGATCTCTTTGAAGTAGGACAAGAATCGGATAAATATTTTATCACTGTTAAACTCAACAATAAATCACAAAGATTTGAAGTCGACACGGGAGCAAAATATTCACTCATCCCAGAGAACGAATGTTCAACCTTGGGTCTTGGTTTGTCATTGCGGCCAACAAATGTCTGTTTTCGATCATATTCTGATCATGTTATCAAACCCAGAGGAAACATTGTTGTCACAGTATCATACAAAGTAACAGAAATTGTTGCAGACCTTTTCGTAGTTCTGCAAGGCCATGCCGCATTGCTTGGTCGTGTTTGGATCAGGGGCCCCGGCCTTGATCTGAAGGAAATTGACAAAGACACAAATCAATCACTTCACACTGAACCTGTCAACTCAGTGCAGTCAATTTTGGTTATTTTGCATCAGTATAGTATAATCTTTGAAGAAAAATTGGATGCGTTCCCAATATTGAAATAAAACTGCAACTCAGAGAGGGGGTGAAACCTGTCTTCAATCGTGAACATGATGTCCCTTCTGCTCTTCGGAAACGCGTCGAAAAGGAACTTGCTTCATTGGAATCAGAAGGAGTTATTTCTCCCACAGCTTTAATTGATTGGGGATCGCCTCTTGCTGTTATCCCAAAACCAGATGGGGGAGTTAGGTTATGTGTCGACTACAAATGAGGAGTAAATTCAAGGTTGATTTCTGCAAACCATCCCATAAGACCAGTTAATGATGTTCTACATAGTCTTAGAAACTCAAAATTTTTCTGCAAGTTAGACTTATACAAGGCATATCTACATCTGAAGGTTGATGAAGAAGATAGTATGATTCAAACTATATCCACTCACAAAGAAACCTTCAGGATGCACCGACTGATTTTTGGCATCAAAACTGCCCCCTCAGAATTTAATAGGACATTATCACAGATCTTTCATGGTCTTCCAAAAGCTGAAGCTTATTTTGACGACATCATAATACATGGTGCAACGAAGGAGGAGTGCACCAAGAACTTAATAGCTTGTCTAGAACGGCTTTCAAAAAATAATCTGCATTTGAACAAAAGCAAATGCTCATTTTTTTTTTCAAGGAAAACATAGACTATCTAGGGCATATTGTATCATATAATGAGATCCGCAAGTCACCAGAGAAAGTTCAAGCTGTGTCACAAATGCCACGTCCTAAAAACAATGAAGAAGTGAGACGCTTCCTTGGTATTGTGACTTATTACGCAAAGTTCATTCCTAATTTTTCTACTAAGTCCCACCCATTACGCAGTTATTGTGGAAAGGTGAACGGTTTTTCTGGTCTGCAGCCTGTGAAGCAGCTTTCTTGAATCTCAAGTCCGACTTATGTAGTGAACGTGTCCTTACCCGATTCAATCCATCACTGCCTATCATCTTGTCCACCGATGCCAGTCCTACTGGTGTTGGAGCAGTATTAAGTCATGAGATGGATGGCCAAGAAAGACCCATCGCCTATGCATCTCGTGCCCTAACACCAGCAGAATGTAATTACAGTCAGCTTGACCGGGAAGCGCAGGCAATAATTTTCGCCACAACACACTTCTACAACTATATTTTTGCAAGAAATGTCATTCTTGTGACAGACAATGAAACTCTGTCTCGTATTTTTCATCAGCACAAGGGCCTGCCACAAATGACATCCGCAAGGCTCCTAAGATATGCATCGTTTCTCTCCGGGTTTGACTACTCGGTAAGAGTGAAAAAAGGGAAAGATAACGAAAATGTTGATTGCCTATCCCGAGCTCCTGTTGCATCTACCTCGCCAAACATTGAAACATCAATAAATGCAGAAGTTGCACAACTCTGTGCTGAAACGATTCTTCAAGTGTCAAGTGAAGCCATTACATACGAAACTATCCGTGATGAGTCTATGTTAGACCCAGAACTTAGAGCCACCCTGCAACGTCTTCAAACTCAATCCTTGGATGAACCATATAACTTACAGTTGAAAATGGTATTCTATTCCGTCAAGACCGAATTGTTATCCCAAAGAAACTACAAAGAAACGTTTTGGCATTGTGAAAACGAAGCAGTTAGCAAGACGATATGTCTACTGGCCGAAATTAGACAAAGATATTGAGAAGCTTATCAAATCTTGTGAAGAGTGCGCGCAGACGCGTTCAAATCCACCAAAAGCTCCAATACACCCCTGGGATGAACCAGAAGAAAATTGGGAACGCATACACATTGATTATGCGGGACCATTTGATAACCACCATTTCTTGATGTGTGTTGACGCGAAATCCAAGTGGGTCGAAGTCCGAATGGTGAAAGACGCTTCATACACTGCAACTACTATCAGTCTGCTTGACAATATATTTACCGTACATGGATGCCCGAATGTCCTTGTGTCAGATAATGCCATTATCTTCACGAGTGATGTATTCAGATCCTATTGCAAGGAGAGAGGGATTTTTCAGAAATATATTGCACCAGGGCACCCAGCAACCAATGGGCTAGCCGAGAGAAACATCCAAACTTTGAAGAGACGACTTCGTGCTGCTGTAAATGAACCGGCACCATTATCGACTAAGTTACAGAACATCTTGTTTCAATACAGAGCAACGCCATTGGCATGTGGACAGTCTCCAGCTGAACTATATTTGAAACGTCGGCTACGTATCCAGTTAGATGCTCTACTTCCAAACCAAAAAGAGCTTGACTACATCCAGTTTCTCACCCCCTGTTCGCTCTTTCAAAGTAGGAGAGAGAGTACAAGTCCGGATTCACCAGAAAAACCGTGATATTTGGCACTTTGGTGTTATACAAACTAAACTCGGCCAGCGCCACTATGATGTGAAATTGGATTCGGGACGAATTTTAAAGCGGCATGTTGACCAGTTATTATCGACTCTCGTGCCAAAGAAAGATAAGCATGTCACTTTTGTTCCAACAAATCCTCCAGTGCGTGGTGTTCCAAATATACCAACACCAATCCAGTCAAGACTAGAGAATGATGATATTCCTCCTGCATCCCACACTTCAGATGATACAGGGCAGACCATCCTGCAACCAGATGAACGCCCTGAGCGAAACAGCCTTCCACCACCTGCTGATAATTATTTAAGAAGTTCAGCCAGAGACAGGCGACCTCCTCAGTATCTGCAAGACTATGTGCCCAAATGAATATTAATAGTTCCTTTTATTTGTTTTTATATAAGTGGGGGGGGGGACGGGACTAATATGTATCTAGTTTATGTCCTCTATGGAACTTGGTCGAAGTGTATATATGCTTTTACTCTGTGACGATGTTAGTTGTAATTTGCTCACGGTGTTAAGATGTAGGTTGAGATGTGTGTGCATATTAAAGTGTTATAATATCCTTTATTCAAAACATAATAGCTATAATGTGCTTTATTCAAAATTTATCGTACGTATCTTCCCCCACTGCACTCAACCTGTTTCCCATCCCTTTATCGTGACTTATTTTCATGTATTTCTCTTATTTTGTTGTGCGTTACCTTTCTCGTAATTATTTATATACTCGGTTGCTCGTCGCCTTTTTATTTAGTCCATTTACGTCAGTCCTAAGCGTACTTTTCCTTAAGTCTCCGTCCTTTACAAAATCCCCCACCTTCTCTGCACCTTCTGGGCTATTCGGGATATCGTTCGTGTCTTTGTCGGTACGCCCATTTTCCTGACTCCCTTGTCTAGCCCCTTAATCTTTATATTTCCCAATTTAACTTTACACGAGTATGCTTTCCCCTTAATGAATTCCTCCTCCTCCCTTTACCTCCTTCGCCGATGACATTAACGTCTCGATCATTTCTCCCTTTATCTTACGTAATTTCATATGTTTGACATCACCTTAACCTTACTTCTAGCATGTATCGCTTCCTCGTCTATAACTGTTGCTTGGTTATTGATCAATATACTATCTATCCACCATATCGGCACTGTGTCTGAGTATTTTATTTAGACTGGTGTTTGGATTATCATTCTACGTTATGTCTTTTGATTGTAGGCTAGGCCCATGGTTCATTATGAGTACGGCATCGTATTGAACTTGCATTCACTGCTATGTAAATGCACGTTCAGTTCACGCCTCTGATACATTTCACTCCACCTTATTTACCATTATTCGGGTCATTCTCCTTTCAACACCTAGTCCTGTTTCATGGGCCCAGCACAAGACTAATGGTGCATGTTTCCACTGCCGCAACTACAACTGCGTGAAAGGTAAGACCGTTCAGTTCTATTTTGTAGCTATTGGTATGTGTTTCATCATAGGGGCAGTGTCCGATGAGCAGAGTCCACCTTGACTGATGACTTGTATGTCTCCTCCTTTATAGAACACCAGATCTATGGTATTTACACCATTTGGATTATGTATAACGTAGGGCTCGGATGTCAATGCCGTAAAAGTGCTTAAAAATCCACTTAAAATTTTCAAAAATGACTGTAATAAATGACCCAAAAATTCGAAAAATGCACTATAAAATGGAGAAAGTGATCTTATAACAATAAACTCACTAATATTTCAAAAATGACAATTTAAGCTCAAACTGAAAATTCAATGAAAATAGATTTCTAGATCTTTTTCTGCAGCTAATTTCGTTCCACACAGTTTCCTTTACAATATGCATCCATCGGTAGAAAACACAAAGTCACCAAATTCAGATACTAGTAGTTTTAAATGAACTGACACACTCGGTTTTATTTTAGGCATTTTGAAAGCGGCAATGAACGATATCTCTCGCCGTGTACTATGCGGAACTGAGACAAGAATATACACTCCTTCCCCTTTCTACTCCGCCACAGCTGATCTTGGTCAAGAGAGCAGGTAACATTCCATTCCGCTAATAACTGGTTTGCGACGAAAACAAGAGCATCTTTATACCTACGGTACCGTTCTTCTGCATCCAAGATATATATATTTCTACTAATAGCAATACTGAAATATTTTATTTCAATATTTTAAATTATCTTGTATCAGCTACTAGCTTCTTCTTAACTCGGGGACGTAACTCCCTCATATAAAGCTGTGACAGGACTAAATTGAAAAAAAATTACCATAAAAGGACGATTTCTCTAAAATATGACCAAAAAATCTACCAAACTTAAAAAAAATGCTCTTAAGATGGAAAAATAGCAAAAAGATGCATAATAAAAATGACAAATTTGAAGAGGGGGTGCCCATCCGGAGTTTCTATGTACTTCAGCATTGTTTTATACAGCTCAGTAAATATATGACATGTCCATGGGCGCCCGCAGGGAGGGGCAAGATGGGGGCGTGCCCCCTCCCCCCCCCCCCTTCTCCTGGAATTCCGAGAATGTCATTCGATTGGCCATTGTCACCAGTTTATTCCATAAATTGTAGTTTCTGATAATCAACTAACAAATGTGTTGTAATTCATAGGCTCCGAGCAGGGATGAATGATCAAGTCCTTTTCAATATGTATGACGTCCTTTTATTTATCAAATTAAACAGCAAGTATCATCAAAAGGAGCCTGGCAAACAAAGAAATAATACAATAATGGTTTACACTCTCAGTTACAAACTTCTTCTATTATTATGAACATTTTGTAAACTTAAGGTGTGCTTCCATACAACATATAACCTCAATCAAATACAAGTTGAAAAATACATATTAGATAAGTCGACAATATCATACCCTGTGACTATTGCATAATGCATGTTTATGAGTTATTAAAAACTTCCCTATATTCGATATAGATACAATTTTGATGGCTGATGGCTTCAGATTACACAGACAATATCTTACACATACATTTCGCCATTAGCTGCACATCTCCTTCTGGTTTAAAAACAATTGCCAACTTATAAAAGTAAAATACATTTTTGATCACATTGTTGCCGACTTAGATTTACATTAGAGGTTATAGTCAATTTTAAACATAATTAAAATTTCAACAGAATGTTACAACAGAAAACTTCTTTAATGTTGCTGACGTAATATGTATTTAGCCTATATTCAGAAATGCAGTATATGGTTCTAATGATGTCATGCACTAGACCACCAATGGAAACATAGCTCCATTCTTCAATATGGTTATGCCTAGTGCAGGGCGAATTAAGTAATAAGTGAAGGAACTTCCATATGAGTCAATGGTTAAGAAAGGACCTTCTATACTACCGGATCTGACACTGCAATCCAAGATGGCCGCCGTAGTTGGTGGTCGGACATCAAACGCATGACGTGTGTCAGAATCCAACACAACATAAAATAACATCATGACGTGATTTTGTCTGCTGTTAATTCATTTTATGGGCTTGGGACATCTTGGTCATCAGCCCCGTGCAGTTGGGTGTGGGTTGAATTCCTCCGATTACGTGATGACTGTAGTAGTGTGTGTAGCTGTGTAAGGTACAGGCATGGGGAGGTGCCCCGGGAGTTAAAATAAGGTACTACCGGAGTTCCATCAGAAAAGGAATAAAATAAAAATAATGCTGAGACCCACAGGAGAGATCTGCAGAATATCTTGGCTGAGTGAACAGGGAAAGTTGTAAATGTTCCTGTAGGAATTTCAATCTCTTTTTAGTAAGTTACATATTATTCGGGGCATGTTTGCCATCTCTTGATGACTGCAGTACATATGTCAAGCGATCATAATCAGATCCATTACACTTAGGCTATAAAATCTATGTTTGAAAATACAGGAGAAAATATTTACAATATGTAAAATTATTTAGTTGCAGTATTGGTACTGCAACTGTCGGTGTATGCTAAATGCAGTATAGCCTATATGATGTTAGGTGAAATGCTAAATGGTGATAGATATCCGGAGTTTGTACACTTTTTGTTGAACCAAATTGACTTGTATAAGTTCATGAGTTTAAGCCTGAGTGATTTGAATCTCTTGGCTTCACGATTTGCCTGACTGGCCGTGATCATTGTGGGTTTTGAAGCCGGATATCTGTCACCATTTAGCATTTCACCTAACATCATATATACTGCATTTAGCATACACCGACAGTTGCAGTATCAATACTGCAACTGAATAATTGTACATATTGTAAATATTTTCACCTGTATTTTCAAACATAGATTTTATAGCCTAAGTGTAATGGATCTGATGATCGCTTGACGATCGAAACTGGTCATCCTAGTGTATTTATTAATCTCATGTAATTTATTTCAGGATTAGGGCATAACCCAGCTCTTTTGAGTACATTCATGTTGACCGACTTAAAAGCACTAAACTCTTGCTTAGTAATGCCATTCAGGGCACAGCCAGTGCCTGTTCGCACAGGCTAAAGTATCACCGGTGTCTCAGTCTCACTCGTGTCTGTGATTATATGGAAGCTACTGAGGTATGGGTGGTGCTTAGTAATGCCATTCAGGACACAGTCAGTGTCTGTTGGCACAGGCTACAGTATCACCGATGTCTCAGTCCTACTCATGACTGTGATTGTATGGAAGCTACTGAGGAATGGGTGGCGCTGAGTAATGACATTCAGGGCACAGTCAGTGCCTGTTGGCACAGGCTAGAGTGTCACCGATGTCTCAGTCTCACTCATGGCTGTGGTTATATGGAAGCTACTGAGGTATGGGTGGTGCTTAGTAATGACATTCAGGGCACAGTCAGAGTCTGTTGGCTCAGGCTAGAGTATCACCACTGTCTCAGTCTCACTCATGGCTGTGAATATATGGAAGCTACTGAGGTATGGGGGGTGCTTAGTAATGACATTCAGGGTACAGTCAGTGCCTGTTGGCACAGGCTAGAGTATCACCGGTGTCTCAGTCTCACTCGTGGCTGTGATTATATGGAAGCTACTGAGGTATGGGTGGTGCTGAGCAATGCCATTCAGGGCACAGTCAGTGTCTGTTGGCACAGGCTAGAGTATCACCGATGTGTCAGTCTCACTCATGGCTGTGATTATATGGGAGCTACTGAGATATGGGTGGTGCTTAGTAATAACATTCAGGGCACAGTCAGTGTCTGTTGGCACAGGCTAGAGTATCACCGATGTCTCAGTCTCACTCATGGCTGTGATTATATGGAAGCTACTGAGGTATGGGTGGTGACATTCAGGGCACAGTCAGTGCCTGCGGATGCTGTGAAAGGTTCTACTCATAGGGGTAGTACTGCTGTACTGACTCAGTGAGGAAAGCAATGACAAACTACCTCACTCCTCTTCTTGCCTAGTACGCCTCAATATAGCGCTGCCATGGGTTTTTGTGGGTATCTACCCACATAACCTAACGGCAGTGCCTTTTGAGGATCCAACCTGCCTTCGGGCTGACTACCTAACAGACATACACATTATTCTTAAAAATAAATGTGACCAACCAGGTGGTGTAGTTCTTGGTTGTCACTTCTGGGGTCCAAGTTTGATTCCTGACTGTCAAGAAATCTTAATTCTAGTCTGAGGGTAAGAACGGGGTACACACAGCCTAGTGAGGTAAACCGGGAAATGTTGGATTCGATTCTCCGCTTAGCCACCCAGCAAATGGTTTACCATCGGTTCCCACACATACTGAAGATAAATGCATAGGTATTCCTATCATAAGGGCACGACTGCCTCCTGTAAATCCGTCAACAAGTAGGCTAGTCGTATTCATTCATTCCTATTCATGAGATTAAATGGCACTCTGTCAAACGCATGACGTGTGTCAGAATCCAACCCAACACAAAATAACATCATGACGTGATTTTGTATGTTGTTAATTCATTTTATGGGCTTGTGACTTCTTGGTCATCAGCCCCGTGCAGTTGGGTGTGGGTTGTATTCTCCTGATGGGAAATTAGAAAATAGGCACCAATGGCTTATCTTTATAATAATTGGATTTGCATCCAGTCACACAACAGTTTCAAGGCATATCACCGCAATTTTAGCATAACCTATGCATGAGTAAACCTACTGGTAGTTTAATAAAAAGGGATCCACACCAAGTACGTGATAAGATTGATATCCTTGAACTAGCAGGCGTATAATTGGATGAGAGAACACTGCAGACAATTTAAAAAGTAGGTTATGTTCCTACGTACGGTAATCAATTTTCAGATCTTCTTAGACCTTAAATTGGAATACGTTAATTATTACTATGCTTGCTGATAATGAATTACCATTACTAATAATTTATAAACCCTAAACAGAATAATAAATCGACCAAACTTACCCACTGATTGGCAATAGTATTTGTTAGTTTTAATGTAAATCTTTATTTATCAAGTGAGAAATACAATACAAAATACAAATCATCTTTTGAGACGCTTGTCACATGTCACGCGAACACGCACAGACTTTGCACTGACTCGTCTTTTGTTCTCTTCTTTATTGTACATGTCTATTTCACTAGGTGGCGCTACTGTGCTATTTTTCTTTCAAATATTAACACTTCCTCCAAAGAAAAATCAAATACAAATAAAAAATAAACAAGATGAACTATTGAACACTTTTCAGCCTCTAAGATGTCATCTTCTGCACGCCAATCCTCTCACGCAGCATCTCAAATCTGACCCTCTCCAGAGGTTTAGTTAGAAGATCACCTAATTGATTGGTCCCATCGATGTGCTCCAGCTCAAGGTCTCCGTCCAAAAATCTTTCCCTCACATAGAAATGACGTACCTCAATATGCTTGGATTTTCGATGGTACTCCGGATTTTTAGCCAATTTAACTGCACCAGCATTGTCGATGAAAAGCGTAGGAGGTTTGTCAGCAGTTCCCAGTAATTCAGAAAACAGTCTTTTCAACCAGATCAACTCCTTTGCACCTTCACTTGCAGACACAATTTCAGCTTCAGTTGTCGATGTTGACACAGACTTCTGTAACAGACTTCTCCACGATACAGCTCCATGATTGTAGGTCGAAATGACACCCGTCGTTGAACGTCTCGTCCTCTTGTCACCGGCGTAGTCAGCATCACTGTAGACCTTCAAAACGTCCTCTTTCCTATAGACGATTCCATGGTTCACTGTGCTCTTTAAATATCGAAATATCCGTTTCACTTGACTCCAGTCTTGAACTGTAGGATTCTCCATGGCTCGAGCAACTTTGTTGACCGCGAATGCGATATCTGGACGAGTAGCTGTAGTCAGGTACATCAAGGATCCCAGCGCCTCACGATAAGGAACCCTGGCCGAAACCTTTTCTCCGTCTTCACTTTCTTCACGTCCAACTGGGGTAGACACTTCATTTGACACGGCCATCCCAAATTTTTCTAGGATTTTCCTCGTGTAATCCTCTTGACTGATTACAATTGATCCATCATGGTTTTGTTGTATCTTCATGCCCAGGAAATTGTTGAGAGATCCTCTGGTCGTGTGAAATTCCTGCTGAAGTTTTAATATAAACTGCTCGATGTCATCTTCGTTGCCAATTACCAGACCATCATCCACAAAGATTACAACAGCCAACCACTTTCCATTTTTGTTGCTGTAAAAGAGACAAGGATCAGCTTTGCTGTTTTTGAATCCAGCTTTCTCCATGAATTTCTTGAAACGCTTGTTCCAGCAGCGTGGAGCCTGTTTTAAACCATATAAGCTTCTCTTTAGATGACACACTCGGCCAGTACCGTCCTGATGACCTTCTGGCTGTTCCATGAACACATCTTCTTCAAGCTCGCCGTTCAAGAAGGCCGTCTTGGCATCAAATTGACCAAGTTCCATCTCCTTTTCAACAGCTACTGCCAACAGAGCTCGAATGGTATCATACCGTGCAACAGGGCTGAATGTTTCTTCATAACCGATTCCTTGCTGTTGCGCATAGCCTTTGGCTACCAATCGTGCCTTGAAGCGAACTTCTCCACTGTCCGTTGTCTTCTGTCGAAGAATCCACCGATTTTTCAGGACCCGTGCACCATTTGGACGCTCAACCAAATTTCAAGTATCATTTTCCTTTAAGGACTCCAATTCTTCATTAATTGCTTTCAGCCACTGATTTTTATCACTAGTCTGCAGCGCTTCAGAGTATGAGTCAGGATTCTTTTCAGCGATAGATGGTCCAGCCATGTACATGTAATTTCCACTGATCATCCACGATGGCTTCTTACTTTCACGTTTGCTTTTCCTTCTTTCTTCAGTCTCTCCTTCTTCCTCATCTTCGCTTCCTCCGGAACTGGATGCCGAAGCAAAATCTTCAATTTCGCTTAAGTTCTCATCTGACTCTGACCTCCTCTGTAGGCCTACATCAGACGATGAATTAGACTGATTCCTCTCCACACGTTCTTCAAGCGTGACTTCAACCTTTCCGGCGTTGGCGCGCAGATTGCAGACAACTTCAGGTTTGAATTTCACATCATGGCTTAGAACAACCTTTCCCTGAGTTGGAATCCAGACTCTAAATCCATCCCTCTCGTTCACGTACCCAACCAGATGTCCAAAAACAGCTTTGTCGTCGAACTTTGAGCGAAAATTCTTGTCGATATGCACGTAGCATTCTGTTCCGAAGATCTTCAGATGACTGAGACTTCCCACTGGTCGTCCATACCACAATTCATAGGGAGATTTGTTTTCAGTGGATGACTTCCCAGTGCGATTCAGGAGGTACACCGCAGTGTTGCAGGCTTCAGCCCAAAGTTGTTTCGTTAACTTGCTGGGATTCAGCATAGATTTTGCGCACTCCACAATCGTCCGATTTTCACGTTCCGCAACTCCGTTTTGTTGTGGTGTGTACGGCGTAGTAATGCTGTGTTCTATGCCTCTGCTTGCGAGTAGTTCAGAAACCTTCTTGTTATCAAATCCTTTTCCTCCATCACACCTGAACAGCTTCACGACGTGTCCATTTGTTTTGGCTTAATTCAGGAACTGTTCCAGAACGGTGTACACTTCACTTTTGTGCTTTAAAAAGAAAACTCGTCGAAACTTGCTGAAATCATCCTTGAAACATACGTAGTAGCGTGCCTTTCCAAGAGATTCAGTAGACATTGGTCCATTCACATCGGCGTGGATTTGTTCACCGGTGGCTGTTGGTCGATTCATTCGTGTCTTGAATGACAGTCGATGCATTTTTCCCAGTGCACATCCATCGCAGAAATCCTCTTTACACATTGCTACATTGATGTTCATCTGCTTCAGTACATTCTTGACATGCGCTTTGTGTTGATGACCAAATCGTTCATGGTAGATCTGCATTTTGTCTGACGATGTAGCTAAATTCACTTGAATGGGTTGCGCCGGTTTCATGACGCGCATGTCAAGTACATACAGACCATGACTCACACGTCCAGCCATCATCGCCTTTCCAGTAACGTTGTCTTCAATTCTAACAGTTAGGTCGTCAAGTCTTGCACAAAAACCTTTCCTTGCAGCAGGTTTCACAGAAAACAGACGAGCCATTGTATCGGGAACATACAAAACTTCAGTCATCTCAGCACTCAACCAAGCGTTGTTCAGCCGAACATGAATGTTTACAGTTCCTTTGCCGTGAGCTAGCATGCTCACACCTCGTTTTCCTAGAAAAATCTTCTCTGGAGCAGCAAACTTGACGTATGTTGTAAAATACTGTTTGTTCGCGGTGATGTGATTTGTGGCGCCACTGTCGCAGTACCACTCGTCGGCTTGAACAAAGTCGCCGTCTAACGCACTCATCGCATGTGTCAGAAATGAAGCATTGTTCACCTTATTTTTGTTTCTAGTGTCACCCTCTTTCTTCTTCACTGGACATTCACTTGCTCAATGGCCCAATTCCTTACATTTGAAACATGGAAACTTCTGCTTTACTCGTTGAACATTTTTCTTCGACTTGTCATCAGCGCTGTCTTTGCCACTGCCATACTGGGAATGCTTCTTGGGAGCACTACGTACCACAAACGCAGTCGATTCCACGTTTCCTTGGTCACGCAGTTCAATCGTGCACAATTTTTCAATCAACAAGTTCACAGTTTGATTTTCCGTCGGAATCGTGTCCCACACATCCTTGAAATTATCATATTCTTTTCCCAGCGTGGATAAAATTCGACCGTTCAAAATCCTTTCAGATAACGTGTTTTCGTTGTGCTTTTGTAGTTCGTCGTTCAGATCCTGATAAAGCTTCTGTAACTTCGCGACATGGGTGCTGATGTCCTCCTCGTCATCACGTGTCACTCGGTAGAATGACTCGATCAACATGTTCAGTCGCTGCGTACTGCTTCGTTCGAACCGTGCGCTCAATTTTGTCCAAATTTCACTGGCATTGGTGCACGTCAACACGAGCTCGGCAACAGATTTTCCTAGCGCACCTGCTAGCAAACTGGCCGCTTTCGCGTCTTCTTTCAACCACGGCTTATATGCCACTTTTTGTTGCGCAGTTGCATCTGCCGGCAACACAGGACACTTTTTCGAACCATCAACAATATTTTCCAGTTCATACGACCGCAAAACCAACAACACATGCCATTTCCACTTTGCCCAGTCTTCAGGTCCTTCAAGTTTATCCACTTGAACTTTGTAGTCACTGCCGGTTGCCATTTTGAGGTTATCCTTACTCACAAAAAAAATACAGCACGTGTTCCACAGGCGCTCAGCTTCGGATCCACTCACGAGATAATACCATTTACACGTGGCCTGGGCCCATAACCTGTTAGTTTTAATGTAAATCTTTATTTATCAAGTGAGAAATACAATACAAAACACAAATCATATTTTGAGACGCTTGTCACATGTCACGCGAACACGCACAGACTTTGCACTGACTCGTCTTTTGTTCTCTTCTTTATTATACATGTCTATTTCACTAGGTGGCGCTACTGTGCTATTTTTCTTTCAAATATTAACAGTATTGTTTAGAGGTAAGCTCTACTCTTCTTAGAAATTTACTTTAGTGTGTTCTGAATAGTATTTTAATATGTTCGTATTCCCTTGAAAATTTGTTTCTGTTATTCACAACTTGCTTATTATTTAGTGCAATACTTCTTTTAATAAACAACTAGCAACTCGCCCCGGCTTCGCCCGGGGACAGTTATGAATGTGCAAGGAATTCCTGTCAGACGTAAGAAGAATGGCGAGGTGCATGAGAGACAAATCCCCCTTCCGTCCAAACTAAAAACACTTATAGTGGGCGAAGAATTGAAGATAGAGATATGCTCTCGCGGACTTTTTTTTGGAGAATTTTTCATGCTGAACAATTCTTACATTCATAGTATAATTATAGTTTTAACGGTTTGCCCAGCGTAAGCTTAAAAAGCGCACGGACGCAAGGTTCTTTTTTCGACCTTTTCACTGAAAACTGAAATCGTTACTGCTTGGCTCCCTTTGATCATAAATACATTATTTTCTACAGAAATCTTCCTCGAGATTACCTTTACAGAATGGTAAAAGCCGCATCAAAATCCATCCAGTGGTTCTCGAGATTACCCGTGACATTCCAGAATCGGAGACATCGTTTTATACTAAGAAGAGACGAGCCAGACAGGCAAGCGGAGGCCAAGTTACGCTAGTACCACCTAGGGGCGGAAACGGTCAACTACCGGAGTTCCTTCACTTATTACTCTTTTCGCCCTGGCCTAGAGCATGTTTACAGAGGATTTCAGCCCCCTAAAACGAGGTTTGTTTTGACGACTAGTAAAACACTGCTTAAGGTCGTGCTTACAATATTGAGTCATTTACTGTATTCAGACGCGTCTAGCGAGCGGAAGGTCTTGCTCCAGTGCGCATGCGTCAGTGGTGAACAACCAAAGCTTTTTTCTCCGTGGTCAGTAATGTAACCGGAAGCTGCTTTATAAAATCAAATATGGCGCACAGTCGCTCGTCCGCTGTGAACGCAGCAACATATCCGTCGCTTTCGTCTGGTGTTTGTGTGTGCGGTGAGCGGTGTGGTGTGCGATTTGCTATCCATATTTAAGTGTGTTGTTTTCGTCTTTATTTCCTTGTGCTTGGTGACGATTTATGTAAGTACTGTACATTCGGAAATTCTTCGCCGCAATGTCGGAGAAGAGTGGGGGAGGTCAAATAGGCCTCCCACCGGATAATCCATCGGCGGTTATTATTGATGGTTACGCCAACATTGAATCAATGCATATTGTGGATGAACATGAGAACACTAAAATGTCGGAAGTTCGGGCTATTCCTGTGGTCCAAACCCCTGTACAACCTCGTACTCCTCCTAGTGACTATCGCTACTACTCAAATCATACGGGACCGTATATAGTTTTCGTTCAAGGCGTTGAGCCTCAAGCGATTGGACATTTGCATCCAATGGCCTTGGGACGGTTGTTTTATGAACGTAAAATCCCAGGAATTCAAGAAATCCAACGAAAAGGGCGCAATCGTGTTCAAGTTCAATTTAAGTCACTACGAGATGCCAATTCATTTTTGGAACATCCGGTGTTAAAGGATAGAAATATGATGGCCTTTATACCATCGTCAAGCATACAACGAGTGGGACTCATTCGGGGGGTAGATACCTCCCTTACGCAGGAGGAACTAATGCGTTTCATTGACTCTCCTGTACCTATCGTACGTTTACAACGTTTTTTTTCGTACTAAAACCGTAGATGGAAAATCGGAAAAAATAGCAACGGGCACGGTGAAAATTTTTTTCGAAACTCAAAACTTGCCTACTCATGTCAGCATCTTCAATGTTCTCTTAGAAGTAAGTTTGTACATTTTTTCACCTCTTCGATGTCAGAAGTGCCAGAGGTACGGGCATGTGCAACTTCACTGTAGGGCTCGGGGACCTAGATGTGGACAATGTGCGCAGGAGCATTTAACGAGTGACTGCAAAGAAGTGATATTCAAGTGCGTTAATTGTCAAGGCAATCATATGGCAGGGGCGGTGCGCTGTGAGGTGCATCAGCAGCAAATAGAGATAAAGAGGCTGATGTGTACTGAAAACAAATCATATAATGAAATTGTGAAGCGCCAGACAAGTACCCCTTTTCACCCTTTAGCACTTCCCCAACAATTCCCCCCTTTGGCAGCATCACCTAGTGGGCAACGATTTGATCCTCCCCGTAAGCGTAAATTTTCAGAGTTGGTACATCCGGCTCCGAAATTGATTACCCCTTTGGGATATGATAGGTCGGCATATTTGCAACTGATAGAAACCCCAAGCGTGGAACGGATATCACCACTTGAGAAGCCCAGCGAACCGGGCACATCCGGTGTCCGGCGACTGGAGCCCGATTCGGGGCCCGATAAAACTGCTCCTACTCAAAAAATCCTAGACGAATTTACAGAACTCATGGAGCTTTTAGGCCACAATGCACAGTGGGCGCACTGTGTTAAAAAGTTATTAGATAAAATACTGCCATTACTTCCACCCCTCGAAAAACCACTACCAAGGGGCACTGGTGCAGTTTGTCAATAGTTTTTTTTTTTTGGGTTGATTCGTTTCGTCTCTTTCTTCATCTCATGTCGTTCATAGGTGAAGGATGTGGCTGCTGCAATGGAACTGTCGGAGTGTGGTAAATAAGAAGCATGAATTGCTTCATTTAATATCGACATATCACCCTGAGATCGTTTTTATCCAAGAAACGTGGCTATACCCACATTACCGTTTTCAAATTCCCAATTATACGGTCTTTCGTGAAGATGGTCCGGGATACGGAGGCTTAATAACCCTCTGTAAATCGGATTTACAAATTACTCCGCTGTCTTTGCCGTATCACCTCCCTTTTTGTTATCATCAATTTTTTCGGGTGGGGGATATATATGTTAGTCATATCTATTGCCCACCACGTGTTCAGGGCACGCAACAACAGTGGCACATGTATTTTAAATACGTGTCACAAAGATCTAAGCATGTTATCCTAGGTGATTTTAATGCACACCATGGCCTCTGGGGCAGTGAACGAACAAATGCTAAAGGTAGACATATTGCTCATGCGATTGCCACATTTTCCTTAAATGTGTTAAACGACGGTTCTCCTACGAGATTGACACCCCCGGGCAGTCCAAAAAGTGCGGTAGATTTAACCCTCACTACCCCGGACTTGTCGCATAAATTAGATTGGAGCACGATCGGGGACACGCATCAGAGTGATCACTTCCCTATTTTAATTTTTTATGATCGCACTGGGGTCGCACCATCGATACACCGGGGCACTAAAATAACTCGTTCTTTAAAATACTTTGATTTCGACCTCTTTCAGACATTCATTCAGGATAATCTGGGCCGTATCCCACCCCTCCCACGTCAGAAATACTCTCTTTTGTATCACCTTATTCAACAATATTTGGATTGTTATCACCCGAAGCGTTCCATTCCGTATAGTAGGTTCCAACGCCCTGGGACTATACAGTGGTGGGATGCAGAGTGCGCCTTACTAGTAAAAAGACGGAAGGCGTGTTTACGAAAATATCGGAAACATGGTACACATGACAATTATATCTTGTATAAGCGCGTCACAGCCACGATCCAACGAGTATTTAATGAAAAGAGACGAGACGCATGGAAGAATCACATCAGCTCATTAAATGCCACAACCTCTTTAACTAAGTTATGGTCTACCATCAAAAGTTTGTCCAATACTCGTTATATGGGGCCGTCTACAGGACTTAGCCGGCAGGGTTTTCAAGAATTTTATATAAATCTCACGCCAGATACAGTTATCAATATGGGCCCGCTTCCATCTTATACAGCTTCAGATCATTTCCATGTTCTACTGCAACCTATAACGCACGCGGAAGTTCAATCTGCTCTTCGAGGTACGAAATCGACAAGTCCTGGTGTCGATTCTATAACATATCAGATGGTTGCCTATCTTCCAGACAAGGCACTCGAGATACTTATTTCTGTATATAATGAAGTATTACGTTTTGGCACGTTTCCCACTGAGTGGAATATCTTTGAGGTCCTGCCTATCTTAAAAATCTCGAAGGACGCACGTGACCCTCAGAATTATCGTGGGATCAATTTAGGCTCCTGTGTGAGGAAGATATTTCAAAAAGTATTATTGCAACGTTTGCAATGGTGTATGGAATATTACAACTTATTCTCTAAGTATCAATTCGCATTTCGTAAACGTAGCAGTACTGTCGATGCTATTTCGATTTTCTTAACTGATGTGTTATTAGCTAAAGGACGTAAACATCATACTATTGCTGTTTGTCTGGATATTAAGGGGGCGTATGATGCAGTAGATCCCATGATTTTACAACGGAAACTGCAGGAGCTTCATTTCCCCTCTCCATTTCTTTGTATTGTTCACAATTTTTTAACTCATCGGCGTCTCATATTACGTACCCCCGAGGGGAAGCTGGACCACCGTCAGACGTCTCAGGGCTTGCCGCAAGGGGACATACTTAGTGGTTTTCTGTTTTCCATTTATACTCAACAATTAGAAGCGGTGATTTTGCCTTATGCCCGTATCATACAATATGCGGATGATTTTATGATTTATTGTTCCCGTGACTCGTTGCATCAATGTCGAACAGATTTATATCTTGCATTAACTCTAGCCCATGAATGGCTAAGTAATCATGGCTTGGAAACATCTCCGGGTAAGAACTCTGCTATAATTATCACGCATCAACGGCGGTACGATCAGAGCCCTATTTTATTTCGACAGGGTACCATAGATGTTGTGCGCAATATCAAATATTTAGGCATTTATATTGATGATAAACTCCGGTGGACACGGCAGGTGCAATATCTTGAAGTTAAAATCGAAAAACGGTTACAGGTCCTTCGAGCTTTGACAAGGCGTCGTTGGGGTGCGGACCCCGCATTATTATTGACAGTGTACAAGAACATTATTCGTTCACAATTAGATTACGGCAGTTTCTTTTACGATCTAATGGCGAACAGTCGCTTGTTAATGTTAGATAGACTACAATATAAAGCCATCCGCATCATTCTAGGGGCTTTGGCCTCCACCCCCACGAGTGCATTGTTGGTGGAAGCCGGTGAGTTACCTTTGTCACATCGACGCACATTTATAGCGGGCAAATATTTGGCCTACAAATTGTCGTTAGTGGCGTCTCCGATTATCTCTAAATTACAACTTCTGATGGAATATTACGCACAAAATCGTTTAGATCGCTCACATAAACCGGCACTGGTCATAGCTTATGAGATTTTACAACCCTTCAGGAAGGATGTGTTACAAACCCGTTTAGCACTTCCATATACAATCCCCTACAAGGTTTTGCATACCCAACCTAAGATTCTGCATAATTCCTTTCCATTGCTATTTCAAATGTTCAAGCATCATCCGAATATCATTTCTCGTGCATTTCGAGATATTCAGGATTTGTATTCCGATTATAAGATTTTTTATACGGATGGTTCAAAGATGGTTCGACCGGATCGCGTGGGGTCGGCTTTTTACTCTCCTGATTTACAGGTTAGTCGCACTTATTGCCTCCCCCCTCATCTTACAATCTTTACAGCTGAACTCTTTGCTATACGCCAGGCTTGTCACTATATTCATGCCCATCGTTTACATCACGCGCTAATATGCACGGATTCTTTGAGTGTTATTAATGCCTTACCTCATTTTCTGCCCTCAAATAATTGGTATCTCTACCAAATAGTGCAATATTTCCATACATTCACCCTCACAGGACAAGACGTGGTCATCATGTGGATTCCTGGGCATTGTCATATAGCAGGAAACGAAACAGTCGATCTCTGGGCTAAGAATGCGGCATGCGGTCAGGGAACAGTGTATAATATCGGGATACCGTATCCGGATATAGTACCGATAATTCATCAGCGAGTCGTTAGTGCTTGGCAAAATGAATGGACCGAGATAGCAAAATGTAAAGCAAAACATTTTTTCTTAATAAAACCATCCGTAACTACAGCGCCTTGGTTCCGGGTCGGAAAATATTCGCGGCGTCATATTATTACCATCATTCGAATGCGGTTCCAGCACGCTCTTACACCAGTAGCTTTGGAGCGCATGCATCTCAGGGACAATGATAGGTGTGTATGTGGTAGGGCACGAGGTACTTTACATCACATATTGTTTCAGTGCGAAACCTTCAATCCGCAGCGGGACATTATGTTGGAGAAATTGAGGCGACTTGCTTATCCCTTGCCGTTAAACGTCGCGTCACTTGTACATAGTCCTACAGTTCCATTGGTGGATGCTATTATGTCATATTTGGATCACCTTCCATTTCAATTGTAAAATCTTAGGTGGGCTCCTAGGGGGTCCTTCCCGTTATTCTTTCTGGTGCTCCTGGGTGTGGTTTTCGGTTTTTTGGTCACCCATATAAATATACGGATAGATCTTGTTTCCCTGATTTCTCATATTTGGCGTGTGCGATAATTACATAAATTTAGACATCAGTGCTAAAGATCAGCTTCGATAGTGAAGAGGATAATGTGGACATCAGTTGCAATGTGATAAACGAAGTTCAAGAGATTAGTGGTTTTGAACATATGGACCAATTTGCTGCGGCATTTTACTGCGATGGCTACTGTAGACTATTCCCATGCCGGATGTTATTGGGCGAAGAAGCTTCTGTGTCCAGCAACGCAACACAAACAACAACAACAACAAATATGGCGCGGTAAATAATGTTTGACGATGTGATGCAATCTGGAAGCAATAAACCATTCGCAAATTTTTCCAGGATGGAAACGGTGATAGAGACTGGCATTTATAGCAATCTATAAACTGCATTAAGTCACGGAATTAAACTTGTGACGGTTCATTGTTTTCCACAATGATGTAGGCTACTGTGGAATGTGGCGAGGAAGCCTTCTGTGATATTTTACCGTGTAAATTAATTATACTTTCGATGGAAATGCAATTTTGGTCAGACAATTTATGATTAGACTGCACTTGAGCATACTGTATCTAATGAATCAGTAGCGATATTTTTTCTGACAAAGAAATTCGATCATGGAGGTTATGTATGGTATTGTTCAGTTACGGTTTCAATAAAACTGATCACTTTAAAGTATTTGCTGCTATATATACTATAGATATTATGTATGACACTTTTTTAGTGGTGTTTGATTTAGTTTAGTAAGCTTCGATGCCACTGTTTAGAACCATTTTATATTGTGATACCGTACCTGATTGAGATGCGTTAGGTTTTGTTTAAGATGTGGTTTTAAGGAACGTAACAAGTAGCTCATCTGTCCTTAAATGTCGGAGATGACTGAAATGCTAGATACACATGTAACCGGTACTTAAAACTTTTGAGATAGGCCTACAAAATGGTCGGTGATTATTATATGACCTATCTTTCTTGATATTTTATTTGAAGAAACTCACTGGCATCAGAGAGCAAATCCTAGATTTTGGGCTGGAAAATGGTTTGCTATGGCGGCGTTTGCAAAGGAGCCGGGCCAGTATTTCCTGTAATAAGAAAGTTATGAAAAGAGTGATATGTTGTATAGGCCTACAATGTAGTTGCAAGTGGAATCCTGTTGTAAATTCTGACCAGATTTGCTTGTGCATTGAAAGTATTAAAAAAAGGTATCTCAAGGTTACTCTCGAGCCATTAATTTCATCAGTACAGTGCAGCATTGTGTGTGGAAATTGTCAAACATGCAAGAAAGAATATAATGCCCCAATAAAGAAACCCTTATTCCCTTCTTCATTTCACACCATGTCCCCTACTGTACCGTTCCAATATTACAGAAAGTCACCAAATACCAGGTTTATTAAAAAAATGCTGCATTTGTATATTTTGCAAAAGTTAAAATGGTAATTGTGTACACCATGACTTACTTTATCTGAAGAATTATGGTAATTAACATTGGCTTATCGGAATGATTGATGTACAGCTATTTCATTTTGTTGGTGCAATCCACCTTGTGGCATAGTAACTAGAGTTTTTGGCTGTCACCTTAAAGGTCTAGGTTTGATTCCTGGCTCTGACAAGGAATTTAATTCTGCCTTGTGCGGCAGAACTGAGCCAACACCACACGTACACATGACCACAAAGTCAAAAACCTGTAAATGAATCAACATTAATTAATTAACTGTAAAACCACTGTTTTTAACAGCAATGGCCAACTGGCTGCAATAAAGGCTATTATTATTATCAGCAATGCAAATGCTTGTTAATTCTTCATGATGGAACAATTTGGGAATTATCCCAGAAGCATGAAACAGGCAGAGAGTGAACATATACTGTATTTCCTTGACAGAAATGTAATGCGTAACCCTTAAGCAAAGTTAGCCCAAGTGATTTTTCTTTGCTTCATTTAGAAACCCCTGGATTCTTGAATAAGTGTGGAATCTATTTGATAACCTGGGTTATTGTACTGACGATACTAGAGCTCAGAAGAATGCTAGGCAGGGAAATGTAGCCAGAGATAACATTGTGATACGTCTTCTCAAAAACATTGTGCCATAATTTCCGAACAGTGTCCACTCGTCCTGAGTGCACAACGGACAGATATACAGGGTCTTTATATTTGCTTGGCAAGGACATTCTCGCTCCGCCAGTGACGGCTCAGTTGCCAGCAACCGCATGCGCATATGTACGGCAGAATACGTTGCTAAAAATCAGTATCATGCATTTTTACTCACATGTTTACAGTAGACGCAGAAAATGTTTCCCACCCGCTGCCAAACAATTGGCATCTCCTTACGAAGTTCCCGGTTCATGGGCGCCCGCAGGATTTTTCCTGAGGGGGGCCAAGTTATAATTTTCATTTCATTGCCACCAGCCCCCCCCCCCCCCCCTATTCTTGTTTCATTTCATACTTGCTTTGTGAAATTCATTATTTGACTGGGGCCGATAACCTAGATGTTAGGCCCCTTGAAACAAGAATTATCATAATCATCATTATTTGACGGGACTGAAACCGTTGGCTGCTTTATGGCTAGATTGGGAGGAATGTTTTGTTTTAAGTTCACAGTTTTTGTCTATGGAAGTTCGCGTTTCTTCTTTTGTCATTCATTGTCATAATGTACAGTTCTTAAAAGCAGGTAAAAATTAGTGGTATCACCATGTATCGACAATAATATAAAAATCAAGCAGTTTATTAAAATGCTAATGTAAATCCAGTTCGCCTATTTTCTAAATATGGTAACTGGAGGACATATTTTCAGATATTTTCAAATTACTGAGTTAAATTGAACTGTGGAGATATCTCTACATATGAATCTGCCTAATAATTCAAATAGCACAGTTTCCAAATATCTAGTTTGTACTGGCCGTTACAGCGGGTCCATCACGTTTTTCCTCTTTTTAACAAGTTACGGGGAATACTTCGCATTGCTCTTCTTAACATAATGAATTTAGTACGAAATGATAAATTCGTATTGTACGTTACTCGTACTTGTGACGCCCTTGGTTTTAGCAAATTTTCCTGTTAGAAAGAAAATATTTCATTTGATTATGGCTGACCGTAAAGTAAAATATATAAAACTCACTAAATCATGTACTTCTTAGTCGCTTTGATAACGACAAACATCGCAGGATTATTTAACTAGGCCTATTATACATTTGCACTTAAGAATGTCACATGAATGTTCCTTGAGTTAAGCGCCTGCTAATGTCTATTCTGTAATTTTCTTCTTTCAGAAGCACATCATTATCAATCCCCCCTTCAACTTTGGCGTTATCACCTATTGATCTATATTGAATTGTAACTTTCAGTCGGTCAATACGACTACGAGCCCAATTAAATTAGGATTAAATTAGCTTCTCCACTCATATAAGTCTACATTTTGGCGCATCGGAAATTGCCTTGCAAGTAGATTCCATTGGAATCATATAGACTACAACATAACGAAGTCTATCACTGAATTCACCATTTTGTCTCAACTGATCTCGCTTTGATAACGGCACAAAAACACCGCAGAACTATTTAACTATTAGCGTGTAAATTGCTTCGATCGTAGAAGATTTAACACTACAGGCTAAGAATCTACAACAATGGTAGATTGCTGTTCATTTGAAGCAATAATTGCTCTGTCCTCAAGAAATGGACCACAGTTGTAGTATGGCACACCTTGAATAAAAATTTACCGGTATGGCATTTTGCAGCATGAATAACGATCGCAGTAAGGCAGAACGACGCAAATTTAGACGAGTGTACAACACAGTCTGGCCCGCATTTAGGGCTCCTGAAGCCCCTGAGGAAAAATAAAAAATCTTTGCTACCCCCGATTTAATATATGTCGATTTATTAAAGTGTCCTTTACCTATGGGGCTGTTTCTTCAATGAGAGTGTATTTAACTATGTGTTGACTAAACTTATAAATTGAAAAAAAAAGAACTTAATACAAAGAATTTACATTTAAATTTCAAAAGATATACACAACCAATGGCAAAAACGGGTGAGTTAGCCGTGGTCGTTACTGTGTGGCTGCAGGCATTCGCTCACATCCGGGAGGCGAGGAGGTTCGAATCCCCCCGCCGGCGACTTTTAAGATGGTCTTCTGTGGTTTCCCATCTTCCTTCCAGACAAATGCCGTGGTTGGTCCCTAACTATAGGCCACAGCCACTACCTTCCAATTCCTCGTCCTTACATTCACACTTTCCTTCCCAGACAACATTCCACACGCGACGGTATTTGTAGCTCACCCCAAGGGGGTCCGCATACAAGCAGCTACAAACTCGGGCGAACATGTCCTCGGACATTCCCAGCACTAAAAGCCATACGTAAAAAGAAAAACACCAATTATTTAAATAACAAGGGGATTCCTTCCTGCCTTGTCATTTGCAAACAAGATTAGGATTTCATTAGTCCAATTTCACTTTCAAGTCCGATTCAAAAGCAAGAACACCACGATGACTAACACAATCCCGTTTTGTGTGTCCTTAAATAATGAACATTGCAAATGTGTGACAATGAATAATTCTCTTGTGTGTGTGTGTGTGTGTGTAGGGGGATTAAACATTAAAAACTTGGCGTTTAATGCCCAAGCGGTTTTGGACAGTTTTCCAAATTTTCTTCCACCCCTAAATCCTGCCGCCCTGGGCAGCTGCCCTGTTTGTTCCCCCGTAATTACGGGCCTCAAAACAGTAAATGTCCCTATATTGTAAGCGCGACCTTAAGGGACCAATAATTTACTAGTCAGCAAAGAAAACCTCGCTTTAAGGGCTGAAATCTGCTATCGGTGTTGCAATGTATAAAAATATCTCCAGAACGTGCTCTCATATCGTCACTGCCAAAGTGAGGTGGCGAAAGTAGTAGCCGGCCTAACCACGTTTGATAGTGTTGGGTTAGTTTGTTATTGTTGTTTTAAGGGGCGGAACTACGAGGCCATCTGGCCCTAGTGTTGGGTAAACATAAGGTATTCACACTAGGCATAACCATATTGAAAAATGGAGCTATGTTTCCGTTGGTGGTCTAGTGCATGACATCATTAGAACCATATATTTTTGAATATAAATACATATATGTCAGCAACATTAATGAAGTTTTCTATTGTGACATTTGTCAGTTGATTATCAGAAACTTCAATTTATGAAATAACTGGTGACATTGACCAATCGAATATCAACATTCTCGGAATTCCAGAGGGGGGCCACAGCCCCACCTTGCCCCTCCCTGCGGGCGCCCATGTCCCGGTTACTCCGGTTAATTTACAGTAGCTTCAGTAAGGAAATAACAAAGTCTATTTTCATTGTTTACTGAACCTGTACGTTTGCATCTCTTAGCCAGTTGTTTTATTGTCCGATTTATAGGAATGGGTCTCCCTGGAAATTTCACTCGAAACTTTTGCCTTGTTCTAGTGCACGATTTCCTGCACTTTGTGTACGTATTGTGCAGATATACATGTTCACGTAACGAATATTTCACATAGGGCATTACAGCACTATACACAATCACAATAAGACACTATACAATGCGATATACAGTACACAGTAGCTTTATAAAACACCCAATTAGCTTGGAGTTCACACATATACCGCAGCAAGAGCGTGGGAATATGGCCGGGCACCGCGCGCGCCAACCTGTAACAGCCAGCGAAGATCGCCTTGCGAAGCAAAAATAAAGACCCTGTATATTCTGCTGAGAAGGAAGCAGGTTGCCATAGCAACGAATACCGACAGTAGTGGCTACGCTGGCTAAAGCGCGGCGTTAGGTCATGGGGCCAAGCTCTCTGCTGACTCGGTAGACGCGTGGGTTCGAGCCCCACCGTCGGCTGTGCATGAAATGGTTTTCCGTAGTTTCCCATTTTCAACGCCAGGCAAATGCTGGGACAGTACCTTCTGACAGGCCACGGCCGCTTCCTTCCACATCCTTGCCCAGTTTCATTCATCTTCATCCATTCCATCTCTCATCCCGACGCGCAGGTCGCCCACGGGCGTCGAATAGAAAGACCTGCTCTCGACCTCTGAGGAGGCTACACGAAAAAAAAAAAAAAAAAAATAGCAACGAATTACTGTAGGCTATGTAGGGAATGCCCCTCCCCTTTTCCTCCACCTCACCCCACGCTCGCATTCTTCTGAGCTCCGTACAGTACTTGTAACTAAGAGCTAAGTTGGGAAGGAATCAGCTGGGATTTGAATTTACTTTGGGAATCAGCGGAAAACCACTTCTACAATGGCCGAGAGTAGGATATGAATCCACTACTCTCCTCTCAACTGTCCTCTGGATGTTTGCAAACCTCATACTAGATTTAAAATTCATGACAGAGCTTGGAATTAAGCCTAGGCCACCATCGTAGAAATCTATTAGTCATTGCCAATTCATTCTGTTTAGCTAGATTACTGGAATTCACTATTCCATTCAAATCAAGCAAGCAATAGTCACAATCCCTAATTGATATTTTACATTATAGCCGATAGCTCCCCAGACCATAATGCCCAGAGTTGGTCCTGTGCCTCTCGACAATAATGTCTAAGCACTTCTCTCTTCGTATGTTGTCGCACACGATATGGCAATCAGTGCGAGAAAGACAGAGGAACAATTCATCACTAATGATGACACTATGCCTTTTGTCAACCCACACTGGTTTTCTCAACGGCACACGAGTCTTTCACGTCGATTTTGTGGAGTGAATGGAACACCTGCAGGAACACTGGCCTGTAATCGTGTGTAGGTTTCATCAACCATGAATTTATTTTTATTTGAATTTATATATTATACAAAGGAGTAGTTTACCAAATGTAATAGCTATGCAGTGTAAGGCAACCTCCAGACTCAGTAGATGAGCGAGCCTGAAGTTCATTGTTGACCGTCCTTGAAATGGTCTTTCATAGTCTCCCTCTCCCATTATCAATTTATGCTTTTCAGTCGGCCAATATGGGTTTGCCCAATTAGATTAGGCGGGGTAACTACATACGGTATATAAAACACACTTTCATGAAAAAGTTACTTATACCGTATTAAAATTAATCACTGATAAAATGTAATTTTATGATTACCCGTTTCGACCGTCACGTGGTCATCTGATCACTAGCCTAGGGTTGAAGTTTAAGATTAGCCTATACAAATATTTAGAAATATGTTTTGTCATACTTAGTATAGATTTTCTAGTTAATGTTGTTTGAGTCTTCATTCTTTTGACTGGTTTGATGCAGCGCGCCATGGCTCCCTGTCCTGAGCTAATCATTTCAGCTCTACATAGCTACCATACCCTACATCCGAAGCAATCTGTTTAACATATTCCAACCTTGGTCTACCCCTACAGTTCTTGTCCTCGACCCTTCCTTTTATAACTAAGCTTGCTATTCTTGGGTGTCTTAGTGTGTGTCCTACCAACCTATCCCTTCTCTTCATTAGCAGTCGCCAGAAACATCTCTCCTCCCCCACTCGTCTTAATACCTCTTCATTTGTTTCCCTATCTACCCATCTGATCTTCATCATTCTCCTGTAACAGCACATTTCAAATGCTTCAGTTCTCCTTTTCTTTGCTGCATCAATAGTCCAAGTTTCACATCCATATAGTGCCACGCTCCAGACAAAGGCTTTCAAAAATGACTTCCTTATACCTAAATCTATATTTGATTTCAACAGATTCCTTGCCTGAGCCAACCTACTTTTTATATCCTCTTTGCTTCGCCCATCACTGGTTATTTTGCTTCCTAAGTAACAGAAGTCTCCTACTTCCTTTAGCGTTTTACCTGCCAATTTCATGTACATAGAGGTTTCTGATTTATTTCGGCTGCATTCCAATATTTTTGTTTTACATTTGTTGATTTTCATCATGAATTATTTCCTCAAGACGGATTCCATACCATTCAAAAATTCGTTCGAATCCTCTGGCATGTCGGCCAAAATAATGATATCATCAGCAAATCTCTGAGTTGAAAATATTTCTCCTAGAATCTTCACTCCCACTTAAAAATTTTCTCCAATTTCCTTCATTGCTTGTTCAATATATAGATTGAAAAGTATGGGTGATAAGTTGCAGCCTTGCCTTACACCTTTCTGAATACCAGCTTCTCTCTCATGTCCTTCAGCTCTAATGACTGCTGTCTGGTTTCTGTATAGATTGTAGAGCACCCTCCTTTCCCTGTACATTATTTCAAACAACTTACACCAATCAACGTTATCAAAAGCCTTTTCTAAGTCTACAAATGCCATGAACGTTCTCTTATCTTTCCTTATTCTATCTTCAAAAATCAGCCTAAAACTCAGTATAGCTTCCCTTGTTCCTACATTTCTCCTGAAACCAAACTGGTCTTCACCCAACTCCATTTCTATCTGGCTTTCCATCCTCTTGTAAATTATACTAGACAGGATCTTTGAAGCATGAGTAATCAAGCAGATTGTACGGTAATCTTCACATCTGTCAGCTCCTACTTTCTTCGGTTTAGGGATGATAACATTTTTCTTGAAATCAGAGGGTACCTCACCTGTCTCATAAATCCTACACACCAAGTGAAATAACCTGACCAGACCATCATCACTTATGAAGCGTAGCAACTCAATCGGTATTGTATCATCTATGCCCGGTGCTTTGTACCTGCTTTAGTCTTCCAAAGCTCTGTCAAATCTCTGATCTCAATATTAAATCAACGAAGTTTAGGGGCAACGGACAGTTAAATTCTATGCATTGTTCTATTACATTTTGTAGAATAAATATTTGTTCGAAAGCCAGCCTGTTCTTCTCGCAGTCTACACCGAGAATCATTATGGAATATTGTGAGCCAATATGGAATCTGTCAACGGAAAATGGAAAGGAGAATCCTAGGCGTTAAGCTAAGCGACAGAATCAGTAACACGGATCTGAGGAAAAGAAGTGATTGGAGGACACAACAACAAGAGCTCGGCAACTGAAATGGCGCTGGGGTGGACACATATCCAGAATGAACCAGGATAGATGAGCCTACTCCACGACTATGTGGGATCCAAGAGCTGGCAAGGGAAGCAGAGGACGCCCCCGTCGCAGATGGTCGGACGAATTTAGGTTCGAGGCAGGTGTTACGTGGACCAGAAATGCCAGGGATAGGAAGCTATGGAAGGAAATTCAGATCAGTGTAATAGTGTAACAATGTAAATACCATAGTAAGGGTTTGTGTTAATTTATTTTTTATTAATGTGTGTCAATATGTATTAGGAAAGACATCTCTCAAGAACTGGCTCCTCTTGGGAGACTATATGATCCACCCCCTACCACTCCGGTAGGAGGCCCTTGCCCATCAGGGATCTACAGGCTTATCTTATCTATCTACACTCGAGCTGTTGTATAAGAACAGAAGATAGGAACACCCCTTTCTTTAGCATTCTCACAGGCGTCAGACAAGGATGCATTTTGTCACTATTCCTATTCATATTGGTCATAGATTTTGTAATGAGAAAAGCTATGGACAATCCCAATATGGGGATACGTTGGAATGAGCAATCTAGGCTAACGGATCGGGATTTTGCTGATGACATGGTTCTTCTGGCAGAAACACCACAAAGTTTACAATTAATGACAACCAAGCTGGATGGAATGGCCAGTTCTGCTGGACTATAGATAAATGGTGACAAGACAAATATAATGTGCATAAAAAATGGGAATGTATCTACACAAATTATAGTGCAACAGAAGATTCTACAAGATGTTGAACGATTTTCATATCTTGGCAGCCTTATCTGTAGTAATAGGGACGTAGATGCAGACATCAGCAGAATTGGGAAAGCTTCGGCAATCTTTCAACGAATGCGGTCTATATGGCAATTAGACTCTATAAGTATGTCCACAAAGATTTGGCTATATTCCTCTATCCTCTTACCGATCGCCATATATGCATGTGAGACCTGGAAAATATCAGTAAAATCAGCACACAAGCTCAACGTTTTTCACCAACGATGCTTGAGGCGAATTTTGAAGATCAGTTATTGTGGCCACATAACAAATAATGAAGTACTAAGAAGAAGTGGTCTACGCAGCTAGCACAAAATCGATGCTCAAAGGAGACTGAAGTTCGCGGGATATGTTCTACGTATGAATGATAGAAGGATACCCAAATCAACACTGTTGTGGAAACCAATGGAAGGATACCAAAGTAGAGGAAGACCTCGTAACACCTGGAAACAAACTTTTGCAAAGGATCTAGAATGCATGGATATGAACTGGGAGGAAGCTGAAAACCTGGCAGCTGATAGAGTTCGCTGGAGGAAACTTGTTGCCTGATATGCTATCTAGTATTGGAGGAACTAAGTCTAAGTAAGTACTGGAATCAGACGGCTTCAGTAAAAGTAGATTGCACCAACACCGGTAGTGTAGAAAATATACAGTAAAACAAGGAGTGAGACAAGTCTTATGCTCGATCTCCACATCTTTTCTATATCTACTCTGAGGAAATATTTTCTGAAGCATTGGAAGGAAAACAGGAAGGTATTGTTAATGGATGAACCATAAATGATTTGCAGTATGCAGACGATACAGCTCTGCTTGCAACAAGTGCTGAAGATCTACAAACCTTACTAAACTCTGTAGTACAACACAGTGCAAGAGCAGGTCTAAATTTGAATACAAAAAGGACAAAGGTAATGGTTTTGAAGAAACATGTAATTCCACCTATTAATCTTACTGTAGCTGGGACAACACTGGAACAAGCTCAACACGTGAAATACCTTGGATGCATACTTGATCATTATTGGAATAGTGCTATCCCACATTGAATTGGCTAGAGCTGCATTCATGAAAATGAAAGAATTACTGTGCAACAGAGACATTAAAATTGCTCTTCGTCTCCATTTACTATGGTGTTACATTTTCTCTATCCTGCTGTATGGCAGTGAAGCCTGGACCCTCCCCACGGAGAACACCAGTAAAAAACTTCAAGCCTTCGAGATGTGGCGCCTATTCAGAATGTCATGGATCGATAGAGACGTAACATGGAAGTACTGGAACGCCTGCATAAAGAACAGAAGGATTTGCATAACACCAAACAGAAAAAACTTGAATACTTTGACCATATCATTTGCAATGATAAATATTAACTCCTACATATCATAATTGAAGGTAGGAGAGGTCGAGGAAGGAGGAGAATATTTTGGCTGAAGAATGGAATCAACACTCCCGCACTATTTCAAGCTGGTGAAAGAAATCGCCCTGATGACAACCAACATCCAATGAGATTGGCAGATGACCTCGTAGTTTCACCCCTTAAAACATCAATAACTAACATCCAATGAGGGTATGGCACAAGAAGAAGTGTACTGTACCAACTAATAAACCCAATGGTGCACTGGAGTGAAACACTGGTAAAATAGATTGAGAAACTTGGATTATAGTTTCTTTGTAAATTGTATCAATATACATAATTATGTAATACTAGCAGTAGTGCCCGGCTTCACCCGGAGGATTTATTTGCTTTATGGATGACAATGAATACTACTACAGAACTGGCACATGATACTTAAACTAAACTTTTTGTGGTGGTGGTGGTGGTGGTGGTTGTAGTGAGGGTAATATGCAGTAGAGTATAATGGACGTAACATTTAGATCATTTTCCCCTAATGATAATAATGAACAGGGAAACGGCTATTTACTAACTACAGCACTGACACATGTAATTTACAAACAAATTTCTAAAAATGATTAGAAAGAGGAGTAAGTGAAATAAAAGTCACTACCTAGGGCCTATATCTCATTGTCTGTTAGAAATGTAGAGACCAATAGTGTCGTCTTTTGACGCAGAGCGCCATAGGAAAATAATCAGAACACTTTGGAAGCAATAGTAGTTATAGTATCATTTATGGCCACATAGCGCTCAACGATAAGTTTCGGAATAAATTACGGTAAATTTGAAAGCACCAACGCTTATTGCAGCTGATAACCTCAATGTATTGCACCAACACCATTGCACTTATACAAAGGTATAATACTTTCATGATGATAACTGTTTTAAGGGACAAAAGAAATCTTTTTGCACTAATTACTCCCCGTGACTGCAATTTATAAGCAGCACAAGATTTAACTATTTTCGCAATTCTGCACCAGAACACTGGTAGGGGCGACGTGATACAGCCCGATTTGTCAGTCAACAATAGACTTATTAAAATACTCTTACAGTTACACTACTACGGACATGAATGATTCTAGGGCCTTAATACATGGTTTTCAAGTTCAGTTTGTTTGTTATTCTAAATGTAGGGAATGGGGAGTGTTGTCCAAAATATCAAGTGGACAGTGTTACCAGCAGGGTTTCAAAGTGTATGTAAAATTTGGTGCAATTAGGAGGAACGGTGTAGATTTGTGATAAAGGGCCTAAATGCAGGAAATGGAGTGGTCTGTCCGAAATTTAAAGTGGACAGTGTCACCCGCAGGGTTCCAAAGGTTACGTGTACAAAATGTGATTCTGATCGGTGAAACGGTGTAGATTTGTGCCAATGGACCTAAATGCAGGGAATGGAGTGGTGTGTCCGAAATTTCAAGCAGACAGTGTTACTCGTCGGGTTCCAAAGTGTAGGCCTAACTATGTGAAATTTGGTTCAGATCGGTGAAACGGTGTAGATTTGTGCCAAAGGGCCTAAATGCAGGGAATGGAGTGATCTGTCCGAAATTTAACATAGCCTAAACTATTCCTCTTGAATCTGGCTATCATATAAAAAAAGAATTTTTCGAATCCGACTGGTAGTTCCAGAGATTAGCGCGTTTAAACACACAAACAAACGCACAAACTCTTCAGCTTTATTATATTAGTATAGATATTCACAATCCCGGACAGTGGTAAATAAACTACAATGTGACAAAGCGGCAGGGGTAGATGCAATTCGGTCAGAAACGGTGAAGTATAGTAGGAAAGCACGGCTGAAATGATTGCATTGGATAATCGAATTGGCATGGGTTTTAGGAAATGTGCCCCCTGACTGGACAAAAGCAGTAATCGCCCCAACTTATAAACAAGGTAACAGAAAAGATTGCAATAATTATTGTGGCATTTCTTTGATAAGTGTCCCGGGCATTGTAGAAAGGAGGGCCGAGAGTAAGATGGATGAAAACCAGCGTGGCTTTAGATCGCAACCGGCCGCGGTGGCCAAGAGCGCTACCTCGTGTCTCGCTGGCATTGGGAGAGCATGGGTTCGAATCCCACCTCGGCCGTCTTGAAAATGGTTTTCGTGGTTTCCCATTTTCACTACCAGGCAAATGCCGGGACGGTTCCTTTCACTAGGTCCACGGCCGATTTCCTTTCATAATCCCTTCCCTGACCCGTCCTGAAAAGAAAAATACATGGCCGTTGGCTGCAATAATAAAATTATTATTATTTAGATCGCAACAAGGATGTCAAGATCAAATATTTAGTATGCACCAAGTTATAGAGGAATGTTACAAGAGGAATAGACATTTGTAGATCTAGTAAGAGAAGGCATATGATAGAGTACCCAGGGTGAAGATGCTGAGCATCCAGAGGGAATATGGTATCGAGGGAAGGCTGCTACAGACAATCAACATAATTTATGTTGATAATCAGGCTGCAGTGAGAGTTGATGGTAGGATTAGTTCTTGGTTCAAGGTTGTTTCAGGAGTGAGGCAAGGCTGTAATCTCTCACCACTACTACTACTGATTATTTTTACATGGACTATTTGCTGAAGGGCATAAACTGATTGGTTGGGATTCAATTAGATGGAAACCAGCATTCTGGCCTATGCCAATGACTTGGTTGTGATGACAGACTCCGTCAAAGGCTTACAAGTCAAAATGTTAGAACTTGAACATAAATGTAGGAAATAAAGTAGGTATGAAAATCAGCATTTCAAAAATGATGGTTATGCCGGCAAGGAAGAAGCACAAGAAAATAGCATGTCAAATAGGAGGAACTAAATTGGAGCAGGTGGAACATATTAAGTGCCGGTACTTAGTCTGTGTATTCTCTCAGGATGGTGGATATGGGGAAGGAAATAGAGTCAAGGTGCAGAAAAGCCAATGCAGTGAGTACTTAGTTGTGATCTACAGTATTCTGCAAGAAGGAAGTTAGTGTAGCAATGAAACGCTCCCTATATCACTCAGTATTTAGTTCGACCTTGCTGTATGGAAGCGAGAGCTGGGTATATTCAGGATATCTGTTACATAAGCTAGAGGTAACTGACATGAGGGTAGCTTGAATGATTGTTGGGACAAACAGGTTGGAGCATTGGCAGGAAGGTACCGGTACTCATAACTAAGAGATAAGGGCTTCGTTAAAAATTAGCACGCTAGATGAAGCTGTTTGTATGAGCCAACTCAGATGGTGGGGTCATGTGAAAAGAATGCAGGAAGAGATATTACCAAAGAAGTTAATAATTTCAGCTGTAGAGAGAAAGAGAAGCACAGGTAGACCTAGGAGGCAATTTCAAAGTGAGAGGTGTAGAAGAAGAGAAAGCCGCAGTGCTGACTGCTAATACGGGATCATGGATCTAACTTGTTCGCAAACAGAGGCTTGCAGACTAGACTGGATACTGATGGACAAAACAGTCTCAAATGAAAATTAATGTATAGTATGTACTTTTATTTTTTTAACTTTATTGATCACATTGGACCACTTGAACTGTTCTACGCACTTTTCTTAGAAGGTTGTACAGTTTGCTTCTTGCGATGCACCCAGCAATTCTTCATTCGGCCCAATCACAATTTTCTCATTTCATCTGAATCTTACCTTAATACAGACATCACAATAATATGTTTTTATTCTGGTATCATACAAAAGTACACAATAACAATATTCTAGCTCCTAAAACATGCCGACTGCAGTGGCTACGCTCGCTAAAGCGCAGCGTTAGGCCATGTGGCCAAGCTCTCTGCTGACTCGGTAGATGCGTGGGTTCGAGCCCCACTGTCGACCGTCCTTGAAATGGTTTTCCGTGGTTTCCCAATTTCAATACCAGGCAAATGCTGGGACGGTACCTTCTGACAGACCACGGCTGCTTCCCTCCACATCCTTGACCAGTTTCATTATCTTCATCATTCCATCTCTCATCCCGTTGCGCAGGTCGCCCACAGGGGTCGACTAGAAAGACCTGCACTTTGCCTCTCAGGAGGCCACACAACAACAAAAAAGACCCTGAAATCAACCGAAGGCAGCAAATTACTGAATTTGAGATAGCTTTGGTCCTGTTACTGTTTTACCAAGCCCTCAGCCTGTCCCGACTAGATTATGATTTTGCAGCGTACAGTTCAGCAAAGTCATTAACATTGAAAATGCTGGACAGTATAGCAGAATTAGGCTGACAGCCAATGCTTTCTGGACCAGCCCGATTTCCAGCCTACTCACCAAATCAGGTGTTCCACCTCTTTGTGTCAGACTCCAAGATATGCTTTCATCATATGCTGCCAATCTGCATCAAATGATGCATTATCCTAGCTATCAATCTCTATTCAATACCTGATCCCACCAGAAGTACACCAACCAAGCGGTGAGTATTAGGCTTGATAGCTCGTGTAATGAAATAGGAGTGGCTGCAGGTCCCTTTATGATCCAGACACCTAACGAGGTATTGTATGTCCGGAAGTTTGGTTAGATCTACATCGAGATCTTAAGGTGAACAGCACAGTTCACCAATTTCTGGATGTTTTTGCGGATGATTCGAAGGTGGACGAGAAAGTGGGTTGAGCTTAAATCATTGATGGTGCAAATATGAAGATCTCTTTGGGACAAACTTATATCCTCTTTACTGCGGAGCTCATTGCTATCTATGAAGCTCTGCAGTTTGCCCTACAGAATGTACGATTCCACTTTCTTGTGTGTACCGACTCTTTGAATTTGTTGCAGTCAATTGCTTCATGTTTCTCACAACACCCATTAGTGCAACGAACCCATGACCTTGACACTGCTGTTTGGTATTCCCTATATTTTTGTTTCTTCTTCTTTCTTTCTTTCTTTCTTTCTTTCTTTCTTTGAATTTGGCCTACTGTGGGTCACAGGAAACAATTGATGTGCTTTTCCTTCACCCAGAATTTCTTCATCCTTTCGCTGTGGTTCCTCCTCCTTTCTTCTGACCAGGTGTTCTTGGTTGTTCTACTGGGTCTTTCCTTGAACCCCTTGAAGTTATCAATTTTTGCTCGAAACACAGCCCTATTCCACTGTCTTTAGTATGTACGCCAACTTACTCCATGTCTTTTCTTGTTTCTTCTACCCACATTGTAGTCACCTTTTGCTTGCTGATGTAATTAAATATTCTTTTCGTTATTCAATTCTCATCCATTCTCATGAGGTGCCCATAAAACTTCAGTCTCCTCTTACGCATGGTGTTCGTGATCTTCTCTGCCTGTCTATATAGATCCTCATTTCTGCACGTACCATTGTTTCGTTTCTCAGGCCCTATTATCTTTTTGTTAAACTATATTTTTGTTTGATATTATAATTTTTTTTGTTTGTTTTATTAATAATGGACTGTTTTTATTTTTAGGAATCCATCTCTAAATGTTAACTGAACAAAATTTATATTTTAAAACTGTTACGAGGGGCATATGACCTTGCTGTCCTGCCTCAACAACCCTCATCATGGAGATAGAATTGCCACAGTGCAAGGCTGTGCACGGTTTGTTCAGTTTAGGGGGCTTTTCCTTGACATTCATCATTTGGGTTTCAGTTTTTTCGTATTGATATCAATATTATTTTTTAGTTGTCCACTTTTCAATACAATTTTCAGTTTGTCCCTATCGGTACATGTTTCAGCACACGTGCTGTGCCTTCTTCAGCCTATTACAATATTATCATACAACTACAGTACTACAGCATTAGCATCAATTTTTCATCACACATTCCTTAAAAAAATAAAATAAAAATAAAAGCTAATTTTGTTTCATATGACATCTACATAGATTTAAAATTCTTAAAATGTCGCTTGAAATAAAATTTATTCCAGAAATCCTTCCTTTGTCAACCATTTAAGATATTGAATATTGAAGACATGCCAAAACATGTACCAATAGAGACAAACTGAAAATTGTATTGAAAAGTGGACAATTACATTTATGATACAGCTTAGGGGGGACAGGGGGAGACTGCTGCGCCAACACTAGGTCAGCACTTGCTTGGTTCCTAACTTGACTATTGGCAATCGTGTCTCCAACAGATAATAAAAAGGGGGCGAGCAAAAGAAATGGAAAGTTCTACTAGTAAAAAAGGTACACTAACTCATCATTTCATTTAGTCTATTCCAGAAATAACTGAATTCTGTACTGTGTGATGATCTTTTATAAATCAGTATCTACTTTTTAATTAAAATACTCCTTCGTGTATGTCTACCCAGTATTATTCCCATATCAACTGGGTTGGAGATGTAATGTGAAGGGGGATCCCCTTCTCGACACCAACCTCAAGAGAGGAAGTAAATGAAACTGGGCAAAGAGTTGGAAGGTAGAGGCAGTTGTCTACTTGAAGGCAACTTTTGCTTGGAGTCGAAAATGGGGAAACTGTGTGAGGTTTCGAAGCCATTTCTCAGTGTTGCCTGTATAATCAATTAATACTTTTCAGTCAGTCAAAATGCTTTCACCCTATTAGATTAGGCGGGGTAAATTTAAATATATCACACTTTTCTGAAAAAAAAGATGACGATCAGGTGCCGTCAAGTCGCGACTGCATAGATGGACTGTCTCCATATGATTGGGTCTTCAGCCATATACTTCAGATCCTTCACTGACATATTCATGTTGGATTTGATGGAGTCGATCCATTTCAATGTTGGCCGCCCTCATCTCCAAGACCCTTCCACCTTTCCAAGCATAGCGGTCAAGCTGTATGCCTCTCACCCGGTTCGATTCCCGGTCAATGCATGTGAGATTTTCTAAGTGAAATGCCATGTCCTGTGGTTCGGATTCCACGTAAAACGGAGGTCCCGTGGCTTATGATCGCGAGATTAACGGTCACGTAAAACTACAAACTTCCATCCTTTCTTTCCAAGCATAATTGTCTTTTCCAACGAATCAGAACGTCTCATAATGTGTCCAAAATATGACAGCTGTAATCTTGTTATCAAGCTTCAAGAGACAGATCTGATTTGATTTTTATAATTACCCATATATTTGTCTTCTTGGCTGTCCAAGGAATATGCAGTATCCTTCACCACCACAGCTCCAACAGAGCTCAAAAGCATCAATATACTTCCTATCTGAAAAAAATATTGCATGTACCTTAATATTATTCACTGATAAAGGGGGATTTTATGATAACATTTTTCGACCGTCACACGGTCATCATCATATCCTCATCACAAGGGTTGGATTAAAATTATACAAGGGGCATACTGCAAGTCATGAACATTTTTTGGAGAAATATGTTTACTAACATTGCGATACACTGAATACAGCATTTCAAACTATAAACTTTTGTTTATTTTTCAACATAGTCTTCATTCTTTTGGACACATTTTTCCTCACCGTTGTGGAAATTTGAAAATACCTTGATGCTAGAAGTAGACTGTAGAAACATCTATAAGTTTGTTATTATGTTATTGCATGTCCTTTTTAGTGGTGTTGTACTGTTTTAATCAATGTTTCTATTAATGTAATGTACTAACAATTTTAACACTATGGCTGAGCCCCCAAAACATGTACCGAAATGTATTATAATTGATCTTGGAATACTAAGGTATTGAATAGGCGGATACTCAAAATCTTTGCCATATTTTGTTGTAACTTGTCAAAACGGACCCAAAAAGACGATTTCAAAATTCCCGGAGACAAGTGAAGGTACACACACTTATAGACCTGGCACAGACACAACTTGACAGACAACTGTGGGGGAGGTTCGGTGCATCATTAGGATGGTCCGGATCGACTCCCGTACAACAGCAGCGCAAATTTGAGGAATAATAGCACCCTACATTACATAACAAACAGTGGAGAATCGTCTACGTGCTGTTGGCTTACAGGCCAGTGTTCCTGCAGGTGTTCCATTGACTCCACAAAATCAACGTGGAAGACTCATGTGCCGTTGAGAAAACCAGTGTGGGTTGACAAAAGGCATATTGTCATCATTAGTGATGAATTGTTCCTCTGTCTTTCTCGCACTGATTGCCATATCGTGTGCGACAACATACGAAGAGAGAAGTGCTTAGACATTATTGTCGAGAGGCACAGGACCAACTCTGGGCATTATGGTCTGGGGAGCTATCGGCTATAATGTAAAATATCAATTAGGGATTGTGACTATTGCTTGCTTGATTTGAATGGAATAGTGAATTCCAGTAATCTGGCAAAACAGAATGAATTGGCAATGACTAATAGATTTCTACGATGGTGGCCTAGGCTTAATTCCAAGCTCTGTCATGAATTTTAAATCTAGTATGAGGTTTGCAAACATCCAGAGGACAGTTGAGAGGAGAGTAGTGGATTCATATCCTACTCTCGGCCATTGTAGAAGTGGTTTTCCGCTGATTCCCAAAGTAAATTCAGATCGCAGCAGATTCCTTCCCAACTTCGCTCCTAGTTACAAATACTGTACGGAGCTCAGAAGAATGCGAGCGTGGGAGGAGGTGGAGGAAAAGGGGAGGGGCGTTCCCTACATAGCCTACAATCATTCGTTGCTATGGCGACCTGCTTCCTTCTCAGCAGAATGTATATTGGCCCGGTGTGCACTCAGAAGGACAAGTGGACACTGTTCGGAAGTTATGGCACAATGTTTTTGGGAAGACATATCACAATGTTATCGCTGGCTACATTCCCCTGCCTAGCATTCTTCTGAGCTCTAGTATCGTCAGTTCAATAACCCAGGTTACCTGATAGATTCCACACACATTCAAGAATCCAGGGGTTTCTAAATGAAGCAAAGAAAAATCACTTGGGCTGGCTTTGTTTAAAGGTTACTCATTACTGTTCTAAAAGAAATACAGTATATGTTCACTCTATGCCTGTTTCATGCATCTAGGATAATTCCCAAATTGTTCCATCATGAAAAACTAAAGAGCATTTGCATTACTGTTAAAAGCAGTGGTTTTACAGTTAGTTAATTACGTCGTTTCTGCATATAATGATGGTTACATACTCGCCAACCCCGACAAACATAGCCTCCTTTCCATTAACCCGGAAGAGGTTGCATTGCGGTCTTTTAGACCAGGTTCGTATTGTTCACGTCACCATTGTTGTTTGCTGCACGCCCCTACCAGGATACTTCATGTAATTGTCACGGAGAGCAACAGTTTCCTGCTGTCCGCTAATCCAATTTTGCGTGGTAAGTTGAACTATTCACCAATTATACCAGACCTGGTCTTGTCCACCACACGCGACCTGTTGAGTTTTGCATTTTATGATGGACTCCGAAGATTAAGATGGAATTAGGACGTTCTTAGAGAGTGTGGAGAAAGAAGAACGGAACAGAAACAAAGTACTCAGAGTGCAATAAGACAGAGTACGAAGGGAACTGTTTGGCGTAGAACAACAGAGAGCAGGGAAGTTTGAAGAAGATGATGATGGAAGTGCAGAGGACAACTTGGCTTGTAGTGAACACAACACTGACTCAGAGGAATCTATGGATGAACAATATTGTGGTAACCTGTCGCATAATTCAAATACGATACAACACACAGAAAACGCACCATTTTTTGCCTCTACCGGAAGAAGTACTAGTAATGCTGGACCAGCGTACATGGCTAATGAAGGTGTTACAACATAGCAAGTACATTCCTCTTAACAAAGGGGAAAGACACGCAGACACAATCTAATTTCTCACCTACCTGGACCCAAGGGTGATGCTCGCAATACTCGCTCTCCGATAGAAGTTTGGAGTATTTATTTTCCAGACTCCGAAATCGAAAAGATTGTGGGATTTACAAATATGTGGATTGAACAAAGACTAGCGAACTTCACATGAGAATGTGATGTTCTTTCTACAGATGTTCGAAAATTGAAAGCTGTGTTTGGGCTGCTTTACCTTGTTGGCGTTTCGTTCATTGCATCAAAATCTTGAAGACATGTCCTCAACAGATGGGACATGTGTAGAAATATTCGGAACGACAATTAACCTGCGTCACTTCAAATTTTTGCCTAGAGCTATGATATTCAATAACGTTCATGACAGAGATAAGAGAACTCAATCAGATCCTCTTTCTAAAATCCGTGAGATATTTCAGGCTTTTGATGATCGATGCTCGCAGGCATATTCACCAGGTGAATATTGCACAGTGGACGAAATGGTTGAGTCGTTTCAAGGGAAATTCGATTTTTTTTATACCAAGCAAAAAACGTCCAAGTATGGCATAAACAAGTTTTGCCTTAGTTTGTGCCAGAACATATTACACAGTTCATATGGAAATGTATCCTGGTCAACAATCAGAAGGACCCTTTAGAAGTGAAAATTCATTACGAGCCATTGTTGAGAGAATAGTACAGCCAATGTTAGGCAGTGGGAGGAATGTGACAATTGATATGTCCTTCCCCCTGGCCATCTCTCTTCTTGAAAACCACCATCTAAAAATATTGTCGGAACACTCCGGAAAAGTAAGAAAGAGATTCCTCCAATATTATTGCACCAAAAATGCCAGTCAACAGCAGTAGTTTTGGATTTAGGGCTGCTCTCTTATGCTTCCAAGAAAAATAACGCCATCCTATTGATTTCCACTTTCCATGATCCTGACACAATCGATGAGAGTTCTACCATCTACAACATGACAAAGGGAGGCGGGATACCGTCGATGAACTGAAAGGGACCTATTCAGTTTCAAGGGCTGGCTGTCGATGGCCACTCACTGTGTTCTATGGGTTATTGAATGTTGCTGGGAGCAACGCATTCATTGTCCTAAGGGAAAATACACAGTAAACCTTAATTCTCCTGGGAACTGTGTCTAGAATATTTACAATATCGAGAAACAATTTATTGCCTATCCGGGGAGATGAAGATGAGAATAGGCAGCATTCTAAAAGAGCTTAGTGAACCAACTGAAGTGCAATGTGAACAGTCTGCAGTATCAAGGCGGGAAACCGGACCTGGTCGTTGTGCCTACTGTGATTGGCGCAAACCCAGTGCAGCACACAGTTTCAACATGTGTCGCATGCACAACAGAAGGCGGTGACGACGAATGAGGAACTGAAGTGTACTGTAGCCTATTAGAAATTTTGTTGTTGTTGTATTGTTATTGCAGATATTGCTTTTTCATTATTATTAGAAATAGTTGTTTAGTTTACAGTTTTAATGAATATGACTGTATTATGATTTTCAGCAAATTTTGTTACGTGTTTTTTAATTACACACGTCAAAAAAAGTTTTGCATCACCTCGGTTCCCAGATCTCCGGCATATAGACGTTGACTGTGTATATTGTATCCAAGATACAGTCCCTTTGACTGTTCATAGATGTCACTAAAACTGCTCAAAGATGTAAACAACCATGCATGAGCAGGGCCTATTAGACGGAGGGGGTACGACAGCCGATCAGTTCCAGTCATTCCACCAGGACGAAGGTACGCTGCTCATGTTGTCTGTAGTTCTACCATGCCTAGAAGGTCAATACCGCAGTTCGATCGCGTCCGCATTGTTACTTTGTGTCAAGAAGGGCTCTCAACAAGGGAAGTTTCCAGGCGTCTCAGAGTGAACCAAAGCGATGTTGTTCGGACATGGAGGAGGTACAGAGATACAGGAACTGTCGATGACAGGCCTCGCTCAGGCCGCCCAAGGGCTACTACTGTAGTGGATGACCGCTACTTACGGATTGCCGCTCGGAGGAACCCTGACAGCAATGCCACCATGTTGAATAATGCGTTTCGTTCAGCCACAGGACGTCGTGTTTCAACTCAAACTGTGCGCAATAGGCTGCATGATGCGCAACTTCACTCCCGACGTCCATGGCGAGGTCCAGCTTTGCAACCCCGACACCATGCAGCGCGGTACAGATGGGCCCAACAACATGCTGAATGGACCCCACGGAATTGGCATCACGTTCTCTTCACCGATGAGTGTCGCATATGCCTTCAACCAGACAATCGTCGGAGACGTGTTTGGAGGCACCCTGGTCAGGCTGAACGTCTTAGACACACTGTCCAGCGAGTGCAGCAAGGTGGTGGTTCCCTGATGTTTTGGGGTGGCATTATGTGGGGCCGACGTACGCCACTGGTGGTCATGGAAGGCTCCGAAACGGCTTTACGATACCTGAATGACATCCTCCGACCCATAGTGCAACCATATCGGCAGAATATTGGAGAGGCATTTGTCTTCATGGACGACAATTCTCGACCTCATCGTGCACATCTTGTGAATGCGTTCCTTCAAGATAACGACATCGCTCGACTACAGTGGCCAGCATGTTCGCCAGACATGAACCCTATCGAACATGCCTGGGATATGTTGAAAAGGGCTGTTTATGGACGTCTTGACCCACCAACCACTCTGAGAGATTTACGCCGAATTGTCGTTGAGGAGTGGGACAATTTGGACCAACAGTGTCTTGATGAACTTGTGGATAGTATGCCACGGCGAATACAGGCATGCATCAATGCAAGAGGACGTGCTACTGGGTATTAGAGGTAGTGGTGTGTACTGCAATCTGGACCACAAATGCTGAAAGTCTAGCTGTATGATGGTACAACATGCAATGTGTGGGTCTCATGAGCAATAAAACGAGCTGAAATGTTGTTTGTGTTGATCTCTATTCCCTTTGTATTTAACGGTTCCAGAACTCTTGGAACCGAGGTGATGCAAAACTTTTTTTGATGTGTGTATAAAAAATCCAGAAGATTCCCTGTAAAATAAATTTAAAACAATAAAATGAATCTAACAAACAAATACCATAAAAAATAAATACAAAACTAGGAAATAATAATCACAGTAAAGTAATGTGTCATTTGAAACAGCCTGATCTAAATGACTCAGCGCGACCTCTCATTTCCGACGAGTCAACGCGACCTCTCCCAGGTTAAGAGAACAATAGCAACCTTTTGGAAATGAATAGCTGACACCCTTCATTTCAGTAGTAAAGTTCAGTTGAAACAATGCCTCCGAGCTCTGCAGGCATTGCCAGAGCCATCAGAGATCATTACTACCGCGGATGAGGCTTGGAGTCGAATGCAGCAGGTTTGGGATGTAAATAAGAGGACAGTTCAACAACACCTCAGAGAACAAAGTATTCGATCAAGGTGAACTGGTATGGGACCTGATCTGACGGAGAATACAGTCACCCATCTTCAGTTTGCTTGTCAGCACACCCAATGGAACCGTGTACTGTTTTTTGAAGAGCTCAGGTTCTTCCTGAAATCTCCAGATGATAGGGAGAGAGTTTGGAGAGTGATATACAGAGTGCACAGTATCCATAAAGACTCCATGATTTTGTGGGGCGGCATTGCCATGTAGGCTCGGATAGACTGGTTTTCATTGAAAGTGGCAGCCTCAGTGAGATTCTCATCGATAACACTATTTTTTGGAGATGGAATCATGTCCATGCATGACGATACTTGTCCACTGCAGCACAATATGTATTACAGTGCATAGCCAGCTCACAGTTCCAACTAAAACCCTCGTAGAGGATCTTTGGGATAAGTTTGGGAATATGGAACAGAGTTCAAAATGTGCTCCAGAGGCATTATGTGATCTGCAGGCAACATTTCAAGAGGATTGGGACTAACTTGAGCAGAGAAATATCAAAGCCCTAACTGAAATGATGGCCCAGAGAATGGTGGCTGGAGGCTTCGGTGGCATAGTTGGTAGCATGCTGAGCTTCTATGCCCAAGGTTGCGGGTTCAAACCCGGCCGAAGTCGTCGGATTTTTTAAGAGCATTAAAAATCCCTCAGTATGCCTTCCTTTGAAGGGGAAGTAAAGCTGGCGGTCCCATGTCATAGATTTATGGCATGTAAAGGAACCTTCCACTAATTACACTTGTGTGAAGCTAAATTATAGGTTAGATTTGTTTTACGCTCTTAAGTTCCAACGTTCGTCACCAGGAGCCAACTGCAGTGGCATCTAGTAACCAAGTTCACAACTAGTTGCCATTGACAGTAGCATTTGGTAGCAAAAGTAGGAACTACTTTAAAATTGAATGTCTGCAGTCCTTACCTGAATTACAGTTAACATAAATTGTAGTTCATGCCACTCGAGTTTTATGTCGTAATTGCCAATAAAGGAAAGACCATGGCCAATTGAAACACATTATTTAAAGTAGATTTCATCTCTTCAATTACTTGCTGATGAATCCGTACAGTGTAACTGAACATGACAAGCATATGACCATTTACTTTACAACAATTTAAGAGTAAGTTATTTCGACTTGACAACATAGAGGTATATGGGAAGGAACGAACCCTGCAATTATTACTTGATGGCACATTGGCACACAATGAGCTTCGTATGTAGGAGAGTCCATACGATGCAGCACAATTGTGAGGTGGAGGAACATTCACTTTGCTTGTTACAGAAATGTTCACACCAGTCCCTACTGTAACTGTACTCCACGTTAATCTCTCTTCCAGGAGTACAGCAGTACCTTTTTCTCCTCCTTTAACATCAAAGCTATTAGGTTTACACAATGAAGTAATAATCGCAGTCTTCCATACACTTCCAAGCATCAAATTCATTAACCACAATCTCGAGAGCTATCTACCATCATTTTGTGTACTTCAGCCTGGTGTTGTTGATTCATTTAGAGGTTTTTGACTTTGTGGTCATGTGACCTTGTGTACGTGGCAGTAGGTAATCTGTGGTACGTGTGGTGTTGGCTCAGTTCTGCCATGCAAGGCAGAATTAAATTCCTTGCCAGAGCCAAGAATCAAACCTAGACCTTCAAGGTGACAGCCAAAAATTCTATTCACTATGCAACAAGGTGGATTGCACTTCAACAAAATGAAATAACTTAGCTGTACTTCACTGATTCCGATAAGCCTATGTTAATTACCATAATTCTTCAGATAAAGAATGTCATGGTGTACACAATTACTATTTTAGCTTTTGCAAAGTATACAAATGCAGCAATTTTTAATAAACCTGGTATTTGGTGACTTTCTGCAAGACAGAACTATTGGAACGGTACTGTAGAGGACATGGTGTGAAATGAAGAAGGGAATAAGGGTTTCTTTATTGGGGCATTATATTCGTTCTTGCATGTTTGTCAATTTCCACACACAACGCTACACTGTACTGATGAAATTAATGGCTCGAGAGTAACCTCGAGATACCTTTTTTTAATACTTTCAATGCATGAGCAAAACTGGTCAGAATTTACAACTTGACTCCACTTGCAACTACATCGTAGGCCTATACAACATATCACTCTTTTCATAACTTTCTTATAAATTACAGGAACTACCGTACTCGACTGGGACTGCTCCAGCCCAAAATCTAGGATTTGCTCTCGGATGTCAGTGAGTTTCTTCAAATAAAATATCCTCGCTTGCTGAGCCCAAGGTTGCAGGTTCGAAACCTGGCATTTGAGGGTGCGCAAATGCGAGGGAGCCGTGTCAGTAGATTTACTGGAACGTTAAAGATCCCCTTCGGGGCAAAATTCCGGCACCCCGGCGTCTCTAAAAGCCAGGGTAGTTAAAAGGGACGCAAAACCAATAACATTATTTTATTCAAATAAAATATCAAGAAAGATAGGTCATATAATAATCACCAACCATTTTGTAGGTCTATATCAAAAGTTTTAAGTACCGGTTACACGTGTATCTAGCATTTCAGTCATCTCCGACATATAAGGACAGATACTTGTTACGTTCCTTAAAACCACATCTTCAACAAAACCTAACCTTCTCTATCAGATATGGTATCAGAGTATAAAATGGTTCTAAACAGTGGTGTCGAAGATTACAAAACTAAACCACTAAGTAAGTGTCATACATAATATCTACAGTATATATAGCAGCAAATACTTTAAAGTGGACAGTTTTATTGAAACTTATTGAAACAATACCATACATAACCTCCATGATAGAATATCTTTATCAGAAAAAATATCGCTACCGATTCATTCGATACAGTATGTACAAGTGCAGTCTAATAATAAATTGTCTGACCAAAATTGCATTTCCATCGTAAGTATAATTATTTTACGGTAGTAAAATATCACAGAAGGCTTCCTCGCCACAATTTCATTACGGTACACAGTAGCCTTCATCATTGTGGAAAACAATGAACCGTCACATTAAAGAAGTTTTATTCCGAGACTTAATGCAGTTTATGGATTGCTGTAAATGCCAGTCGCTATCACAGTTTCCATCCTGGAAAAATTTGCGAATGCTTTATTATTGCTTCATATCGCCAAACATTATTCACTGCGCCATTTTTGATTTGATAAAGCAGTTCAAGGTAACTAGAATACTAGTTTCCGGTTACTTTGGCCACGGAGAAAAAAGCTTTGGTTGTTCAACATTGACGCATGCGCACTGGAGCAAGACTTTCCGCTCGCTAGACGCGTCTACTGTATTCAGGCCCGTAATTACGGGGGAACAAACAAGGCAGCTGCCCAGGGTGCGAGATTGCATTTTCTAGTTCACTTTTAGCATTGAAGAAGGATACAGCTTCCTGATTGGCTGTTCCAACGAAACCCAACTGCAGCAAGGGTTGTGATTAGCCAGTTTAGTTTCAGAGTGGAACCAATCAGCAATGTCGTTCTATGTTTAAATAAATGTGTAGAACTCGCGCTTGTTTTGACTTAGTATTTTCTTGAGTTCTATGAATTGTAATGTTACTAGCAATCGTAGTATGATCCCTGCAGCCTAGGCCCTATGTGTTTCCGTTTCTTCTTAAGTAAAGAATCATTACCGGAATGTTTTCATTGATTGATGCCACCTTGCACCACTTATATGCAGTCTTTTCTTTTTTTTTTAAACCATGGAACCAACCTTAGAGCAAGGAACCAACCATACTTGACGTCCAAATATGACAATTATTAACTGAGACATGTTTTGAACAGGTTTGCGTGTAATGGATTACACCACCTAATCTGTCTCAATAACAAATTTCATGTCCCTTGTGAATTGTGACTTATGTGTACGGTATGTGTTGTGTGGAGATAGACGTGACAGATATCACATACAGTATTGTAAAAAACGATCCAAGTCACTAGTCAATTACGCTCAGAATGCCTGAACACATTACATCTAATTTTACAAATATTATTTTCTTGTATGGCCATTGGCTGGCAATCAATAAAATAAAAATTACGACAATAACACTAAATTTTCGTGTGTGGTACTAATAATTACAAATTTTGTCTCGAGCTGAGAGTGCGATGTAACAGTGATTTCGAGTGGGGGAGGGACGAGACTCGTGATATTGCGAGGAATGTTATCAACATTTGTATAACAGATTTGTAATTTCTTTAATACTGATCTGATTTATGTGGCTGCTCATTTGATTGAATAATTTCACACTTTCTTTTGGAATTTCAAGTCTAATGGGATTGTACAAGGTAAGTAGGCTACTAAAATATATTGATTAAAACAGTTAGTACTACGATTATATAGCATAGCCTATGTGTTCATTTTCGCTCAACTGAATGTTTTCAAAACTATTTTATAATTAATTTGTGCATACATTTTTATTTAGATTTCATTAAGAACCCTAAAACACGTGAGGACGAAGTAGGAGAAACTCCACGAAAGATAACTTGTCAGGATGGATTTTGAAATTTGTGTCAAGTAAGTACCATAACCTACAAGGCCATGTTCTTTAAGTGCTTTATTCTATGTTATATTTATGTTTATCTTCAGTCAGGGCACAAAGCCCACGTAATAAAAATAGTTGTTATCTTTTGAAATAGTCTTCTGACTGAATTTTTTGTATATTCAATCCAAACATAACCTAAATATAGCGTACCAAAATCTACACTTAGCAACATAATCTTAGTTTGAATTAGCCTTTTATCTTTTGACTTCCACAAGTCATATTTCCGTGTGTAATTGAACCACAAATTGTTTATGGAATGTGACCTGAATCCATCCCAATGTGATAAATCCATTATTCACATGTCACTTGGACACGACTTTGCTGCTAGATACGATTTAACACATTTTACAGGGAGCAATGCTATTTGTTAACTAGGAAGTATGATTGACGCTTTGCATGGCACAGTAACTATTGCTTGTGTCTGTATTCTGTGGCATTTCTTTCAGGGATAGGCTAGCAGGCAGATAAAAAACTTTAAACATTTAATTTCCATCTGTTTCAGTAATGGTTGCGACTGATTGTGGTACCTCCTGCTATTACACAGAAGAGCTATATAACATCATGGTAATGTAGTCCTGTGTACTTGGGTCTGTTGTGTATAATGTGAGACATTGTGGTTTGTATTCATATATGTACATGCAATTAAAACTAGGGTAGCAGTGCATGACGTATGACTCCGTCATAACGTTTCTCAAGTAGGAAAATTAACCAAATATCTGTAGTAATGGTCAGGAAAATATCTGGATATAATGTAGTTATAGATGTTTAGTACTCCGCTGTCTATAACCCGCCCGCTGTCCCAAATAGGATCACGACTTATATACATTAAATTCCAGCTGTGTCCGCCATTTTCACCATTGATTATGCACTAATACAATATTGCCAACCCCACATTTACGGTACTACTACGTATATGCGCGGTGCCTTGAAAAAAAAAACAAACAATGATTGCAAAGAGTTGCTGAAGCTGTTACTGAGACACCACAATGAATGTGTGATTATTGTTGCATTTTGCCACTGTAATAATTCACGCTTTTTAATTTCATCGAAACCAATACTGTTCTACATACAAATCAAACCTAACCTGAGGCTTACGGCCCAGACCCCCTTGCTTGTAGTGCAATCAGTATTTTTCGTCCAGACAGTCCCCAAACCTTGCACAGGGGATTCCGGTAAAGTGAAGTTGGCACCATTGCCACATACAAACATTATTTGCAAATGCAAATAATTCACAAAACCCCAATTATTTCTTTTTTCACATAATTACAACGTTACGTGTGTCGTCTGGTGTATTTTGTACCGGACATGTTGGCAACTACTGACGTCAATGTGTGCACCTCGTGAGTGATCACTGCGGCAGTTTCACATACCAAAAAACATCTGACGAATATGGCTCCGGTTGTTAAATATAACACATATTTACATGATTTAGCACATATATCGGGTGCAGTCGGTGCAAAAGTGATCAAGGATAGTAGTTAAAATTGATAATGTCCCCCCAAAAGATAAAATAAGGTATGAAACTGATATATTGTCGAAATTGAAGCGAAAAGGAAAAGAGTGATACGTCGTGCATAATTAATAAACTGAGATTGGAAAGGAGGCAGCTGTGGGCTAAAATTAGGAACCTTCCCAGCATTTGCGTGGAGTAGAAGTGGGAAGCACGGAAAACCATTCCTGGGATAGCTTATCGAATCAAGCTCTTCTCAGTTTTGCCTCACAAGACTATCTGTACCGTACATTAATTCTGAATAGGGTATCACTCTTTTCTTTTTTGCTCTCTTTTTGATAATATATAATTTTCACACCTAATTTCATCTTCTGGGGGGGATATTATCAATTGTAACTACTAACCTTGGTCACTTCGGCACCGACTGCACCGGATATATGTGCTAAATTATTTAAATACAGTATGTGTTTTTATGTATTGGTCATTTAACAACGGCAGTCATGTTCAACAGCGTATTTAGTACTGTATGTTAAACTGTTGCCAAAGCGCACACATTGACGTCACTAGTTGCCGACATATGGGACACAAAATACACCACAACTACTCCCACTCGGTAGTGTTCTCGATTGCTGTGATCAAGGTTGCAGGATTGAATCCTGGCGCAGTTAGCTGGCATTTGAGGGTGCGCAAATGTGAGGGAGCCGTGTCAGTAGATTTACTGGCACGTTAAAGATCGCCTTTGGGGCGAAATTCCAGCACCCGGCGTCTCTAAAAGCCACAGTAGCTAATAATGTGATTGGTTTTATGTCCCTTTTAACTACCCCACTGTGCATGGCTAAAATCAGGGGCGTATATATGGCTAACGCGGCCCTCAGATTAAAACCTTTGTCAAGACCCATTGGATTGGACAAAACCAAGGATAGAATGGTTGGGTTGAGGTGTGACCTTGGCCGCGGGATACTTGCGGGGCACTGTTGACGACACATTAAGCTGTAACCATTGTCAAAAACCATTGGATTGGACGTGTTAGGCTGTAACCATTGATCTGGATGAGTTAGGCTGTAACCATTAAAAACCATTGGATTGGACGTGTTAGGCTATAACCATTGTCAAAATCCATTGGTCTATATTCAACAAATTTTACTATTAGAAAAAATATACACTGTAGTTCCGTAAGCGTGGGGTTTACAATACTGTACTTGATGGTAACTCATGCGCATAATGGCGGACACAGCTGGAGTTTTACTATGTAAGTCGTGATCTAAATAAGGGATGGCAGGTGGCTTATGGGCTGCGGAGGAGTAATCATTTATTACTTCCATCATTCCCTGATTTCTTTTTCTTCATTAGAAAAGGTATTTTGGCTAATTTCAGTACTTAAGAAAATTTTATCAACAAGTGGTACTTCATTGAGTGTTACCATCATCGCACATTTTTTAATTGCCGCCATGGGGTACATCCAAGCATACACGCGAACGCTAATGCACAGAATATAAAGAAACCATGTACGGTATTTAAGAAGAAATCATGTGAAAATTTTGCGGCATCAAAAAATTGTCTATTTTATTGTTAAATAAGTGTACTACTTACAGTGTACATGACTGACACTGCCTGTGAAGTATTTACGGCAAACTTTAGTCATCTGTTTAAGTCCGATATGGTGAGATTTAAGAAACACATTTTAACCGGTAAAACATTGAAATTACTAAGTGTGGTAATAATTCTCATTGTAAGGCGGTTAGGTGAGGACCATTATCAGCAATTCTTGCCATGTGGCAATTAGGGTAGGACTAGGTTACAGTTTACACCACCATTTTTGGCAGGTGGCTGTGAGAGCTCGCACATTGAAATGTTTAGTAGAACCAGCTGACAGGAGACTTGCTTAGAGCATGTGCTCCGCTGGTAGTCTGGATTCTCGCCAGCTGATTGGAATTTTATCTTCAGTCCATCATTTTGATCACAACTAAAAATAAAATAAAGTCACCATACCCAGAAAATTATACGAGTGTATGTTAATTTAGTTGACCTGCGTAATAAAACCCTCAAAATGAACCTCGTAGTTCACAAGTTAGACCGTAGTTTGATAGCCAAAATAATCAGCCGTTGAGATAAGCGAACGGCTGACGTGTCACCCCTTTTGTTTAGATCAATGCAGCACCGAGTGCTTCGTCACAGAATGATGATATTGAATGTGATACAAGACGTAGGGATTGTAGGCAGCTTCCATACCAAGAGATACCGTAATAGGTTCGAGCACGACTTTAATCATTGGCATTTTAAGCTTGTTGAAATACGACAACCCTCCATTCCTCAGAGACCGTTTGCTGTTAGAATTGAGGTTAAAGACGACAATCACTTTAATTACGCTGATGCATTTGTAGCCAAATAACACATTTATATCAAAATCATCAATAACAATGATGCAACTGCATACCTGATGGGCCCTTCATGATGTTCCAAACGAGGTATTCTGTTCCTCACTGTTACTTCCTTCTTTAATAATCCTTGTAATGGTCCTCTCTGGCACTTTTGTTGCAGCTACCATTCTATCCTGTAATTAAGACCTCACCCAACGCTCCTTCACTTTTCATAAACAAATTCACATTATTTATAACGTCATGAGTTTGGCTGTGAAGAGGTTTGCCACAAAGTTTTGATTGAACACTAATAAAATCTTCTCTATAAGTTCCCCAACACGTACACAATGAACTAGAAGTAACTACTATAAATAATCGTCAACTACTGCATTTCATTTATTCATCAGCAGAGCATGCAGCACGATTTTGACACCGTCCAGCTTATCTCGCTACAAAAACTCACGTATCAATTGCACATCGCTGAGGCTCGCAGGCTGTCCTTTGTACGTATGCGCAGGGCTGGGGCTGACCAGCCAAAATCAGTGGCGTAAACTGTATGCCCTAGGCTAGCGACATAATTCTTGCCATGCGGTGGTTAGACGTAGGGTTTAGTGGGTGTGTGAAACCATGTAAGTCATTGTAAGGAAGCTTGTAGTTTACGTGACTGTTAATCTCGAGATCATGAGCCACGGGACCTCCTTTTAACATGGAATCCGAACCACAGGATATGGCATTTCACATCGAAAATCTCACATGCATTGACCAAGAATCGAACCCGGTCCACCTTGGTGAGAGGCCAACAGCTTGACCGCTGCGCCACCACGCCCCGTAAGTCATTGTGTCACAGTTTTCGTACAAGCACGATATGTACCTGTCTAGGGGAAATTTTTAGTGTAGTCGGTGATGTCATGGATGACATGCGGACATTGATCATCGTTAGTTTGATGTTTTGGCTTGAATAGCCATATTTGTTGGCTGTATGAGGTTTCAAAGAGTGCTTTGTTACTTGCCTATATAGTTACATGTGTTCAAGTGCAAGGTGTGGTGAGTTACAAATGTTCATACATTACTTTTAGTTGCCCAATTCAATTGGAAAGTTGCACTGTACTCTTCTAAAGCCTTGGTGAGACACACCCATTGGTCACTTCTAGGTTAGACCACTGTCCGGACGAAAATTACTCCATGTACTATGTGCAAGGGGCTCTGGGGCATAAGCCCCATGTTAGGTTTGTGTTTGTATGTAAAGCCTTATTAACTCAGAGAAAATAACCAACCATTGGATGCTACTAGGTTATACCACTGTCCGGACGAAAATTACTCCTTGTACTAAGAGCAAGGGGCTCTGGGGGCATTAAGCCCCATGTTAGGTTTGTGTTTGTATGTAAAGCCTTATGAACACACAGAATCTAACCCACCATTGGTCGCTAGAACGAAAGTTACGCTAGTAGTCGCTCGTTGAGCAAGGTGCTCACACTATCATATGACTTGTTTATATAATACATAGCAACTGATTTCATGCGTTAATGTATTTCCAAATTGAAACAGTAAGAAAGCATCTCACAAAATTTAAACACTTAGAACTAAGGTTTTACAATCTTATGTAAACGGCAAGATATTCTCTTTTTTTTTTTTTAATCAAATACAGTTAAAACCGTCTCATTCTTATTGGTACCCTGGAATACTCTGGAACTGTCACGTCGTAGCAGTTGGATATTTATGTTCATTGTATTCACATCCACAGTCAGTGTCACTATTTTTGCCCTCGATCTTATCACATGGAGTTTCGCCAAACCAAACTAAAAAGGCACAACTTGAATTCATTGTCACACAATAACTGAACCAAATTTTGATAAGTTTTGAAGAACACTGTTACAACCATGAAACTTTACCGCACAGAAATTAGTGCCAATGTGACTGCTGAGGGAAGGATTTAATTTCTCCCTTCCTGTATCTTCACAAAGTCATGGAAGCAAGTGACAATGCATCCGTCCTCCCCTCAAAGTGGGAAGGTATACCGACATTCAAGTTCAAAACCACATGATGTTTAAAACACAAGCTAATTTTCAACAGCTGTGAGCATTTCGCTCATATTGTGACCACTAGTGGGTTAACATGCATGCATTGTTTAAACCTATAGTGTTGTCCATGACATCATGGATGCCACCATGTCAGCTCGGAGGTCCGGGTTTGATTCCCGGCTCTGGCAAGATATTTAATTCTGGTCTGAGGGCTGGAACAGGATACACTCAACCTCGAGAGGCAAAACTGAGAAGGGATGTTTTCGATTCCTACCTCAGCCATTCTGGAAGTGGTTTTGCAAATGCCAGGATGGTTCCTATCTTATGGCCACAGCAGCCTTCTTTCCAATCTTCATCTGATTTACAAATACACACTAGTACTGACATCACAATAATACAGGTTATCAAACAAATTCCACATTCACCCAAGTATATCGGTCTACACGACCACTATGTTACAAAGCCCCTAAATCAATCGACAATGACAACTGTATTCTACCTTTCTAAGAAGAAATCTTCAAGTTGTCATTGCAGTTTTGTGCCCCTAAAATCCAAGACTAATTGGAGTGGTTTTTGGCTTAAGCATCAGAACAACCATCTTATAGTATCTCAAAGGGGAGGTGCCATTAGGCTTCAACAGCTTGTCTCAATTCTGCCTCCATGGCCTATATATGCAAGAAATGAACATTTTACAAAAATAAAGACATATTAAGCAAATACCGGTACGTACTATTTTATTTCTCTCCTACTCCTGAATCCTTCTCTGAACATTCATCTTAAATATGCTGTATAACAGGAGTCAACATTTTTGGACCAATTATAAAAATGTATAAGAAGAAGAGTACATGTTCATCTATAGCTCCCCAGCAAAACTGGAAAAACCTTAAGTAAGTATTAATATTTTTATATAGTGGTTTAAAAGGCAATTTAGAAAAGCAAAGTTTGAGGACTGATGAACAAGATGTCCCTAACTTGAGCAAGGACTTCCTCACAACTTCATGGAAGGTCTTATTTATTTTGGTTACTTTAGGATACAATCACATGGGTTTGTTTGGCGACATTTTGGAGTTAAATAATGTAAGTTGCAACACCGAATGTGGCATCCATATTTGTTGACATAATTATATTATATATATTCAGTCGTTTGGGCCACCTATGGACCACTGTGCTTTAGCTGTTGTCTGCCAATTCTGGTGTTTTTGGTGGATTGTTTGGCAGCTGCTTTTTTTTACTGGAATCTTGAGCCTTTCTATTGGAACAGTAATCTTCCATTTTCTTGCTGAACTTTATCTTGCATGCCTCGGACCATTTCCTGAATGCGTTGTGGTTAACTTCTGTAATGGATGTGAGGAAAGGCTTGGTTTCAACTGTCAGACGGTAGCGACTCCTGTAATTTAGTGTGTCTAGCTGAATATTAAGTTCAGCAAGATCCTTCTCAAATTGTTTGATCCACAAGGACCCAGTGGCTTATCCTTCTTGGCTACCTTGAAGATCTTACAAGACAGACTGTGGTGGTCCATTCTGTACAAGTGGCCGTAGAAAGCCAGGCGTCTCCTTCTGATGGCATCGGTGAGGTTTTCCTGGTGTTTTATAGAGTTCGCAATTTGGTTTGTACCATCGTCTTCCATCTGGCATGACCCTTGGTCCCACTATTTCCCATAAGAATTTCCTTTCCTGTACCTCGAGTGCCCTTACGGGTGTGTTCTTAGTTAGAAACAGGCACTCAGCTGCGAAGAGGATTGATGGTCTAACTCAGGGCTAGATTTGTGACGGTACACAGTACCGTAACCTCTGATCGGGGGAAAAGTCGAATATACAGTAGCCTATAACATAATTTTTAGAACTGTGGAACGTTAGCCGTAAGTCAAGGTCAACTTGGTCTTTGTCTGGACTGTACTTCAAAGTACGTGGAATCTTGGATGCTTCGGAGACAGCACTCCGGTCTGGATACTAACAGCAAGGTGAGAGAGAGAGAGAGGAGGCACGTACAAAGAAAACTTTTATAAACTGTGAGGTAAAACATTTTCAAGCACAGTACCTTTTATAATAAATAATTATTTCAGAAAACGGTGAAGACAAAATTATGAAATAAGAAATAAAAGATTCTTGGTGAACATGTGTGTATTTTCAAACCGACTGTATTTAATTTTTAAAATTACGTAAAATAAAAGTTGAAATAATGTACAGTAAGTTACAGTGTTTAAATGGTAGCCTAGTTGGCCTACATTAAAATTTAATATAGGCCAATGGCTATGGTAAGAAAAATTATGCTACAGCGGTCTCAATTTAATTTAAAATTGCAGTCAAAATTATACTCTGTGAGCTGCCTGAAGGGTATTGACATTTGACCGGAAATTCCACTTCAGCCATCACCCCTCTGCCTCTTGATCAATCCATGTTCGCTTAGTTGATGTCATAATACTCTGCATTGCAATATCACAGCCCACATGCGTCAGTGTCTGGTTAGGTTTGTCACTGGCTTGTACAGTGTGATTACTTGTTATTCTAACTGTTTGGCAACATCAAATTGCATCATATTTGCTAATGTGACCTAGGTCGAAAAATAATGCAGAATGAAGCTCTCCCCAAAAATTTGCCAATGGTGCTCCCCTTTAGTTTTATCTCTGTACAGATAGGCTACCTTAGTCTCACAGGTAGTGGGGGTCAAAGGACAGCTTTATAGGAGAAAAAAAAAATCAGTGCAGGAGAATATATATACTGTATATAAATAAACCAGGAATTAGATGTATTTAAACCAAGTGAATATTCTTAGAAGATAATCGTGTAACGAAGGATTGAGGAAGTTGCCTATAGAACATAATACCTGTAGTATTAAATATTTTATTTTAAAAAGTGTGGGCTACAGTGGAGAATTGAACCAGATTTTATCAAGATCACCTGGAAATAGCTTGTTAGTATTTTTCACCCCACACTGCGAGGGCAGAACGTCCGGTCATCAGAGGTTCGAATTCCGGACCTGACAATAGCTATCTTAAGTGTTTCTACTCCATCCAAATGCCTTAAAGTCCCGAGGCGTATTTCCCATCCCTGTCCTTAGAAGTTACGCACACTATTTAAGTCATCACAGGAATGCAGGTTGTCAGACAAGTTCGACACGCGGCTGCTGACCAAAATGTCCTAAGGCCCTCAAATGAATTGACATCTAATTTTCATCCCCAAACGAAAAGTCCGCCTTACGACCTGTGGTCGCCATCCATATATCAGTAGTGAGGCAGTGGGGAATTAAACATTAGCCACCTCTCATGTAAAACCACTTGAAATCTGGAGATATAGGCTATGATAAAACTAGGCTACTTCGCACTTGTGCAGCAAAAATGAACTATTAAATAGATGCAATGGTGCATGCATTTAACTACATACTACTGGAAATTGATTGAGTTAAAGATACGAAAAAAAAACACGATACAGTATATAGTAACAAATTACGAAGTTAAAACGTTAGTTGATAACAAGATTATACGAAATTCTGAAAAAGCAAGCGCTAAACATTTTCATTTTGGAACGACATCGCTGATAGGTTCCACCCTGTAACTAATCACATGCCCTGTTTCGTACGAACGGCCAATCAGGAAGCCGTATCCGTCTGTAATGCTAAAACTGAACTAGAATTTGCAATGTCGCGCCCAGGGTAGCAGGTTTTAATGGCGGAAAAAATTCTGAAAACTGCACAAAACCGTTTGGGCATTAAACGCCAAGTTATTAAAGTATAATCCCAGCTCAACACACACACAAGAGAATTAATCATTGTCGCACATTTGCCATGTTAATTATTTAAGGAACACAAAACGGGATTGTGTTAGTCATCTTGGTGTTCTTGCTTTTGAACCTGACTCGAAAGTGAAATTGGACTAATGAAATCCTAATCTCGTTTGCAAATGACAAGGTAAGAAGGAAGCCCCTTGTTATTTAAATAATTGGTGTTTATGCCATTGGTTGTGTATGATATCTTTTAAAATTTAAATGTAAATTCTTTTTATTAAGTTTTTTTTCTATTTGAAATTTTGGTAAACACATATTTATAGTGTTTGCCACCCATAGTTAAATGCACGCTCAGTGAAGAAACAGACCCATATGTTAAGGAAACTTGAATAAATCTACATGAGTTAAGCCGGGGGTAGCAAAGTTTTTTTTTTTTTTGCCCAGGGGCTTCAAGAGTCCTAAATACGAGCCTGACTGTGTTTTATACTCGTCTAATTTTGCGTCGTTCTGCCTTACTGCGATAGTTATTCGTGCTGCGAAATGCCATATAAAATGCCGAAATGCCGTGTGTCATAGTACTATGGTCCATTTCTTGAAACAGAGCAATTATTGCTACAAATGAACAGCATTCTACCATTGTTGTAGATTCTTAACCTGTAGTGTTAAATCTTCTTCGATCGAAGCAATTTATTGGTTAATAGTTAAATTGTTCTGCGGTGTTTTTGTGCCGTTATCCAAGCGACTGAGGTTCGCACTCTCAATCGAATGTAGACGGTAGATCAGTTGAGACAAAATGGTGAATTCAATACTGATAGACTTCGTAATGTTGAAGGCTATATAATTCCAATGGAATCTTCTTGCAAGGCAATTTTCGAACCGACTGAAAGTTACAATTCAATATATAAGTAGATCAATTAGGTGATAAAGCCGAAGTTCAAGGGGGGATTGATAATGATGTGCTCCTGAAAGAAGAAAATTACAGAACAGACATTGGCAGGCTCTTAACTCAAGGAACATTTATGTGACATTCTTAAGTACGAATGTATAATAGTTAGGTTAAATGATCCTGCGATATTTGTCGTTATCAAAGCGACTAAGTAAGAAGTACATGATTTAGTGAGTTTTATATATTTTACTTCAAGGGCAGCAATAAACAAATGAAATAATTTCTTTCTAAAACGAAAATTTGCTAATACAATGGGCGTCACAAGTACGAGTAACGTACAATACGAATTCATCACTCCGCACAAAATTCATTAGGCTAAGAAGAGCAATGCAAAGTATTCCTGACAGCTTGTGAAGAAGAGGAAAACATAGATTGATCCGCTGTAACGGCCAGTACAAACTAGATATTTGAAAATAGTGCTATTTGAATTATTAGGCAGATTCATATGCAGGGATATTTCCACAGATTAATTTAACTCAGTAATTTGGAAATATCTGAAAATATGTCCTCTAGTTACCATATTTAGAAAATAGGCGAACTGGATTTACATTAGCATTTTAATGAACTGCTTTTTTACATGCTTTACATGCTTTTTTACACCTCAACATTATAACAATGAATCAAAAAAAAAGAAACGCGAACTTTCATGGACAAAAACCTGTGAACTAAAAACAAAACATTCCTCCCAATCTTGCCATAAAGTATCCAACGGATTAAGAGCAGTCAAATAATGAATTTCACGAAGCTAGTACGAAATGAAACGAAAATTGGGGGTGAGTGGTGTGGTAATGAAATGAAAATTATAATTTGGCCCCATCTGGAAAAAATCCTGCGAGCGCCCGTTGACATGTCATTAACATCCGGGCCCTATGAGTACATACGTCTGTAGCCTGAAATGATACTTCACCTGATTGGTCAGAAGAAACTCATTGCCTTGAAATCTGATTGGCCTCCTAATATACCCGTTCCATGTGTATTTTACTGTTCCTTTCCGCTGCTTGTGCCTGACAAACATCACGTGACCGTTGCAGATTTTAAATGCCACAGCTGGGGCCGCCATTGAGGGAGGAAACGAATACTGGAGATTATTTACAAGAAAAAGCAAGTATGCTATGCTTTCCAACATGTACTGAACGCTTATTTCATTTTTTAGGGTGCGTGTTACAATATTTCCTTTCTTTTCAGACGGATGCAGAAGAGTTTGAGGGGCAGATGACATCGTAGTTTCGACCCTTGAAACCTCAATAACCAACTAACTAGAGTTTCAGAGGAGAGATTTATACGAAACAGCCTGTAAGTTTTCTTTATGAATACAATTTGCCGTTATTTTATTCACTTTTCCAAAGGGATTTTTTTAAATATTCGTTCTATCAAACCTACATTTTTGCCTCATGTGTATACAGCGTATGTTAAAGCCGAGGTACCCTACTGTATTTGATTTACTGTAAGTGGGCATATGCAAAAATCTTGTTACGATACAATATAACATTTGAGAATAGGCGTTGCCCGGGAATTGAACCCGGTCCGTCTTGCTGAGACGAAACTGACCACTCCGTCATTACGCCCCAAATTGTTGATGTCCGGTTGGGAGTAGGCTATTGATATTGCGAATTTTAAGTCTCAACACAATTGGCCTATTTTCCCAATTAGGCTATTGGGACATCCTAAATTATAACCTGAAAAAAAAAAAAAGATTTGGTGGTGCATTTCTATTATTAGGCTACGGTAGTTATTTTGTTAGCATCTCTCAATAAATTGTTTGATTTGTAGTGCGGGACACAGGAACCTGACTTATCAGTTTCAGTTAGATGTTGAATGATAATCTATTGAAATTGCAGTTCATTATGACTAATATACTGGAAATATGTGCTAAATTACGTAATTATATACGGTATGTTTCATTCTTGTTGAATTTGAATTACGGCAGCCATGTTGCTCACTCCAGCTGACAAGGGGAGGATAGCCTACGATGCATGGGTCATCGATTCGAACCATTCTTAGTACACGTGTAGGGCATGACCAGGCGTATATCAGGTGCAAGTAGTAAGGTGCGCTTCTCAGCCGATACCGAGAAATTAATTGCAGTGCAGCGGTAAGAGCCCTGCTTCGTATGCGCTGGATCGAATCCCACCGGTGAGTTTTTGCAATGAGTTTTTTTTTTTTTTTTGTAAACATTGCCAATTCGTACACGTGTATGTATCTTGAATGTTTACTTTGCAGTCAATTGTAATAATGTGTTATGTGAGCGGGAAAAGAGATTCCAAAATCGTCGTATGGGGGTTAAACGTTTGTGACTACATAATATACAGCATTGGCATTGCAAATACATTGTTATTATACACGGTCAGGTATATTCTATTATTTATATATATGTATATGTATAAATATATACATTTAAGGCCCAGTCTGTTCCGTTCATTGCACGTCGGTGAACCATCAGACCACCCTCGTACCCCGCAAGCAGTGACTCGTGTTATCGGTACAAAAAAAAAACACAACACACTGCAAAGGCTCACCGGTGGCATTCGATGCAGCGATCCCGCGCTTATTAAGCAGGATTCTTCGGATTCTTGCTAGCGTACGACGCACATAGACGCCGACATGTAATTGCAATTAATTAATTTCTCGGAAACTGCTGAGAAGCGCACCTTACTACTTGCACCTGTTACACGCCTGGTAATGCCCTACACGTGTACTAAAGATGGTTCGGATCGGTGACCCATGCATCGTCTCCTCCTCTTGTGAGCAACACATGACAAGACGTTGGTGTCACGGCAGTGTGCCCAACATGTAAGATATAAAATACACCACCACTAGGCAAAACCCATTCGTCTGCGGCTGGAAGCTAGAATCTAGACGCATTAGGCTGTAACCGTTGATCTGGGCCCTATATCAATAAACTGGACAAGTCGACATATGCCAGATGACTTAAAATATCCGGATAATTTGATAGTTCGACAAGTTTCCGTTTCTCAAAGCATGATAAATCGACAAATATGTTGCGACAATTTTGTAATTTGTCGTGACATATTGTCAGAAATCTGTTTCATAAAGTTGTAATACGACAGGTAGAAATCTGACAAATATGTCACACATGTCACCAGTTTTTCTTTATGAACTAATGAATATGTCAGCCGTGGTTGTACAATTGTCATCGAAAACTCTACAGGTGCCTTGTTTACATGTCTATTATTACCTTAACCTATCTTTTCGTATTTCTGTGCGTTGGGAAGTTTTCCGTTATATTTATAGCCTACAGTGTTGTTAGAATCGCTGGAATGGAGCGATTAAAAAGCGGCAGTAGTAGAGTGATTAAGATCAGTGACGTACGTAGGATTTCCGGTAGCACTACAGAACAGGAGACCAAAGGTATAAGAAAATTTAGGTAATGAAATTTGCCGAAGTACCTTTAGTAATGGTATCCGGAGATGTTAAAATAATAGATGTTGACTCGTCCGCTGCCATAAACCCACCCAGCCATCCCAAATAGATACACGACTTATATAGCAGAAATGAAGTCTTTTGTAGCCATCTTGCTTACTAAGTCAGGAATGCCAACCCCACGCATTTGGTACTATTTCACATCGGGTATAGAACGAGTAAACAAAAGAGCGTCGATAAAGTAATGTAATGAAAAATTGCGCCAATTGTCAGTGTTTATTGATGTATTTATAATGTTTTACATACAAAAACAAACCTAACCTGGGGCTAACGCCCCAGACCCCCTTGCTTGTAGTACTAGCAGTAATTTTCGACCAGGCAGTACCTAACCTAGTAGCGGACATAAATTCTATCTTATTAATGTTTTACATACAAAAACAAACCTAACCTGGGGCTTACGCCCCAGACCCCCTTGCTTGTGGTACCAGCAGTAACTTTCCACAAGACAGTGCTTAACTTAGTGGAAATTTGTAACAATTTCAAACTTTACGTGTCATATGGTGAATTTTGTATTGGACATGTTGGTAACGTACTCAGATGTTCGTTTTTCCGGTGTCACATGACGTATGACGTAGTGTCCAAGATGGCCTCCATAGTGAAATGAAGACAATGCTAAAAGCATTATTTTCGTAAATAATCAATTAAAAGGAATTATTCCGGTCCAGCAGTGGCAATTGAGAAAGTAAAACGACTCCCAACATCTCCGAGAAAGGTTTGTCAATCATACATACTATATTTTCAGTAATATGCCTTGTTGAAAGTTACGACGGCTTGGTCTCCTGTTCTGTAGTTTTAATGGATTTCCTTCTGGGGGCCTCCATTCATATAATAGGCCTAAGGTAGTTGTACATTATTAAGGTAACTGTACGGTACCGGTTTTCGTCACTGAGCCAATAGTCGTCACTCTCGTATATAAGTGCATATAATAAGGATGTCAACGGGTCTTTCACAATGCTCGAAGTCTTACGAGATTCGTCATATCTTCGTTGCCGATAATGAGCAACTTTGCGAAATCATGCGTGCGATGTAATATGTTATCCCAGCGTCAAACATCTCGTGTGAGTTGAGCTGTCTTGACGCGGCGTATTGCTTCTCGCATGTGCTAAGCAGGCACGCGTGTTAATTATGTGCATGCGTGTTATGTTCCGACATTTTAAAATGTTACAAGTGTGTGATATAGTTGGTAATTGTTTCTATAACATACGCGATTTGCTATTTCGTGCGCATGTTCCTAGTTTGGTTAGAAATGCTGGCGACGAACACTGGTTTTTAAAACGGCACTTTACCAATGCTAGTCATTTGTGACTATAAATGGCAGATTGTCATATCTCCTTGTAAGACCTAACTAACAGCGGCAATATTGTAGTTCTGAAGCACCCTGCATTAGTTAAATTGTCGTTTGATGATCGTGTCCATAGGTCGTCATAGCTGACGATCTTTAGAGCACATGTGTGACGAACACTAGTGAACGATAATGTTAAAGTTTGCGTTAACGTTTCAGAACCAATAAACAGGGTCTTTCATATAAAATCAGAACAGCAAGCGGCAGGTTTGTTATTCGCTGGTGCGGTGGCCTTGGCCGAGCTTGTGCCGCGCCATGGCCCCCTGCTGTACTATTGAAAGCGCGCGCGTAGTCCATACGAGGGCTGTTTTCTTTTTCAATTTCCGATGGACTGTATAAAAACAACAGATTTACATACCAAACTGATTTTACTACTCAATGTTTGCTTGTTATATTCGTAAGTCTCAACATAATCGCCAAAACAATTGAAACATTTGTCGTACCAACCATTACACCAGCTTTCCAATGTCCTCGGCAAAATATTCGGCCGTCACTGAGGTGGGTACCTCTGGACAATCTCCTGAAGTTTTTTCTTTTTGACGAGGCGTTGCCGCCCAACCATACCTTCAATTCTCGAAAGAGGTGAAAATCATTCAGTGCTGGTTTGGACTAAACGGCAGATGGTCCAAAACTTCACAGTTGAATTCTTTGAAAAATCTATCGTAACGTTGGTACAGTGTGGTTGTGAATGGTTTTCACCTTTTTCAAGAATTGAAGGTATGTTTGGGCGGCAACGCCTAGCAAAAGGGAAAAACTTCAGGAGAGACTCCAGACGTACCCACCTCTTTGGCGACACAATGTTTTGCCAAGGGCATTGGAAAGCTGGTGTAACGATATGACAAATGTTTCAATCGTTTTGGCGATTATGTTGAGACATAAGAATAAAACAAGCTAACATTTAGTGTAAAATTCAGTTTGGTATGTCAATCTATTATTTTTATACAGTCCATCGGAACTTGAAAAAAAACAGCCCTCGTATGTACTACGCGCGCGCTGTTAATAGTACATCAGGGGACCATGGCGCGCCACAAGCTCGGCCAAGGCCACCGCAGTAGCGAATAACAAATCTGCCGCTTGCCGTTCTTACTTTATATGAAAGACCCTGTTCATTTACAGTGTGCTGTTATTATGTAGATCTGTCTCTTTGACAGCCGTAGGTCTATGCTGGCCGCGTGCGCGCAGCGGTAATGTTCTCGCCTGCTCTTGCAGGATCGAATCCTGGCGCAGTTATCTGGAATTTGAGGGTGTGCAAATGCGAGGGAGCCGTGTCAGTAGATTTCCTGGCACGTTATAGATCCCCTTTGGGGCGAAATTCCCCCAGCCTGGGGTCTCTAAAAGCCGCAGTAGTTGAAAGGGATGTAAAACAAATAATATTATTATTATCAGTAGGTCTAGGCCTAGGATTTTTAGGCGAGCTAAAGGGGATTCTTTTTAAGTTGAGATGGAAAAATATTTTCAAAGACTAAATCTTTGCTTTCAAGTAATGACAGAGTCGTGCGGAAGAAAATAAATCGAAACACCTAGGCTACTCTTAATGAGAACGAATTTCTAGTATATATCATACTTTAAATATTTTATTGCTCCCTTGACCATAGAAACCTGTTGAGTTTTATGAAATAGGGCCCAGGACACGTTAGACTGGAACCATTGTCAAAAACCATTGGATTGAACTAAACTAAGGTTAGAATGGTCGCGGGAAGCTAGCGGGGCACAGTTGACAAAAGGAACATTGATCTGGACAAAAGACCACCTATACAATTAGTACCGTTTGCGTGGGGTTGGCAATACTGTTGTAACGCCGATAATGGCAGACACAGCTGGAATTTTTACTATACCCTATAAGTCATGTTATAATTCGGGATGGCGGGTGGGTTATACATAGTGATGTGCTTGAGCTCGGCTCGAACAGATGACGTCAGAGTTCGAACAAGTTCGAGCTTTCGTGCGCGCCTTGACCTATCGGTGTGCTCTTATGAGCCCAGAAACCTCAAGCAAGCTGTGTTCGAGCATTGTGCTAGGCGGTACCGGCTCGTCCTGTGTACTGCTGTATAGTTTGTGCATATAACCCCTTCAAACAGTAGCTGTAATGTGGAGACAGCCACGATCTGTTTTTGTGCGATGATTCGATGCACATGTCTCCCCAGAATATTCAAACTGCCTACAGATCAAAGGCGACGGGTCACAACACGTTCTTCGTACAATCGTGTGGCAACAGTATGTGTATAATATGCAATTAATTTGTTCCGTTTCAGGAACATACGTTTGTTAATATCCTCGACAGTATTACATCCTTCCCAGAAACCAAAGACTTATCAGTGAGGGGGGGAATAATCCATATTAATATTGTTATTATTATGTACAGTTTGGTTTACGTCTCACCAACACAGATAGGTCGTATGGTGACATTGGGATAGAAGAGGGCTAGGCGCGGAAGGATGCGGCAGTGGCCTTTTATTAACGTACAGCCCCAGCACGTGCCTGGTGTCCAAATGGGAAACCACGGGAAACCATCTGCAGGGCTCTCGACAGTGGCATTCGAACTGCTAATAGTCTTAATACATTCACACATACCGTACGAGAGGGAAAGGTTGCATAAAACATTGTCTAGGCCAGTGGTTCCCAACCTGGGGTACGCGTAGCCCTTGGTGGTATGCAACGAATTGCTTAGGGGTACTCCAAAATTAAACGGTAATGGCGGGCGCCATGTTCCCATCGTACGTTTCAGTCGTAATGTACCGGCGCGCAGTGCCGTCTTATTCACGCACATCAAGATCGATGTTCCCACCCTATCCCATCCCCTGTCACTTTCACCGACCCACTGCTATTGTCTTGATTTGTCTAGTTTTGCCAAACTAATCGCTAGAATTAATTAGTTTCCAATAAAATCAAAAACAAAAAGATGTTATGTACTGTACTGTTTATTTTCCTCAGCTAAATGTTTATACATCTTCATTTGCCCAAGTAAATGAAAGTAAAATTGAAAAATTATATGTAGCATTTTATTGAAATGAAATGCATACTAACAGCAAACAAATAATACATGAAAAATATTAGTTATACGGTATTCAAATAATACGTTTTATCATTAATGTTTTTATTAAGTTATGTACATATTGCCCGTAAAATATTGAACGTTTTAGGGGTACTATTTTAGATAAATATGTATAAAGGGGTCCGGGAGGAAAAAAGGTTGGGAATCGCTGGTCTGGGCCGTCAGTGCTCCGCTTACTTTATGTGTGAAAGGAAGGAAGGAAGCTTGTAGTTTAACGTGACCGTTAATCTTGAGATCATGAGCCACGGGACCTCCTTTTTACGTGGAATCCGAACCACAGGACATGGCATTTCACTTCGAAAATCTCACATGCTTTGACCGGGAATCGAACCCGGGCCGCCTTGGTGAAAGGCATACAGCTAGACCCCTGAGCCACCACGCCCCCACTTTATGTGTGAGGTCGGCTAACAGTTCGAACAGCTCGAACAGCTTCGATACCGTATCGAGCCGGCGACACCGCACAATGCACGATTCCCAGTCTGCTAACCAAGTAGCTGCCAATGGTTTCTTTCATCAAGGCAGCCGTCGAACCAAGTAGTGATGTATAATTTGGTCTCTTCCAACTTTTACATCAGTAATTTTCGGCCAGACAGGCATCTAACCTCGCTACGTGGGAGTGCGCTGAGGCACATTATAGGAGTCTGTCAAGAGCTGTGAGATATTGTTGGTATTAGGAAATTTTGCATTTATGACACATATTATATTATGGGCTTTATACATAGTTCGGTCATACATCGGCACTGCAAAAGAAGAGCCAAAATTACTGTAGTACAGAAGAGGGATCTGGTGCATATGCCCCAGGTTAGGTTTGTGTTTGTATGTAAAGCCTTAGTCGACGTTCGCCACTTTTGAACTCAGCAGCAAAACCGGCACCAAACGATAATGTTGGCACTGCTGAACTAATGCAATAACACCCTCGTAGTCATTTTCCGTAATCAGTTGGTTGCTCTCTTATATTCTGCTCTCGCAACATAAATATCTCAGCTCTCCACACAAAAAACAACAGTTTGTTTTGTGTTTGTATCTTCTCATCCTTGTCCCATAATTCAGTCACGACTGGAATTTTACTATGTAAGTTGTGATGAAAAAAGGGGATGGGGGATGGGTTATAGTCAGTGGAGGACAAAACCTCTATTACCACAGCATTTCCACAATTATTATTTATTACAAAAGTTTGGTGCTTTTCAGTCGGTCAACACGATTGTAACCAAATGAGATGTGTTATTCCCTAACCCTGAAAAAAATTAGGCTACATGAGATTAATAAATTTTGTTTGTTACAAAAAGGAACTCATCATCATCTTGTACAGTTTCCAGCCCCAGGCTGGGTCTGTTTGGAACATAAGCCTCGCCACTTAGTTCTTTCATCCCACCACCTCTCCGCTGTCACTCTGGTCCAGTCCTCGCCTCTCTTCTTGACACATTCCTCCACTCCTTTCAGCCATCTATCTCTTGGTCTTCCCCTTGGTCGTTTCTTCTGCATCTGCATCTCATGTATCCCCTAGGGAATCATCTTCTCATCCATTCTCTTTAAGTGTCCATACCACCTCAGTCTTGATGTCTCGATCCTACCTTGCAAGGGCTCCTCCTTCACCATTTCCCTGACCTTTTCATTCCTCACCCTGTCTCTTCTTGTTACTCCGATCCTACTTCGCAGGAACTTCATTTCACCTGCCTGTATTCTGCTTATGTCTCTTTTCTTCATTGTCCAAGTTTCTGAAGCATAGGTCAGTATCGGGATATAGTAGCTTCAACTTTGAAAGAATAATGGATTTTCCGCCTGTCCAGGCTGAGGAAGGGAGAGTATTTACCCCCGAAACTAGTCCCTGTAAGTAATAGTAATAAACAGTATTGAAGGCGGAAAATCCATTATTCTTTCAAAGTTAGAGTTACGTCAATACGGACCTGAATAATCGACATTATGAATATAGTAGCTTCTGTATAACACTTCCTGGCTGCTTGTAATGTCCTTGCCTGCTGGGTCCAAGGTTGAAGATTCGTATCCTGGCACAGTCAGTTGGCATTTGAGGGTGCGCAAATGCGAGGGAGCCGTGTCAGTAGATTTACTGGCACGTTAAAGATCCCCTCCGGTCTTTGCATAACATGGCCATACCACCTTATCCTGGACTCCAAAGGTTTCTCAGTTACCGGAATAGGCGCTACTTTTAAACTGCCTCACCCATGTTCATTACGGATTTTATCTTTTGAGAGTAACTCCACTTGCCCAACGTAACATACACATTTCAGTGGTATGTAGCTTTTGCTCATGTGGCTTTGTAGTAGCCCATGTTTCACTACCATAGAGTAGGATTGGTCTTACGGCAGTTTTATAAACTTTACCCTTCGTTCTTATGGGTTGCTTTATGAATCATCATTTTAGAGATGGCTTTCCTAACTTCCACTTCTGTGATTTCATTAATAAATCCTTGCGTCATAGGTAGTTCCACTTCTTGTCACCTGAGACAAAGACTAACACAGGGCCGCCACCTAAGAATTATTGGTCTAGGCAAATGTAACTTTTACAAAAGCAATTAGTAACAGTATGCGTGGGGTTGGCGCTGCTTTAGTTGTGCATAATTCATGCGGATGATAGCCAACACAGCTGGAATTTTACTCTGTCATGATATATAAGGGAAATCTATTTTGAATCATTACAGAAGGTATTGACATAGCTAAAATCAGTAGTTTAGTAAATTTTTTCAAGGGTTCTCGTCTCCTCAACTGTTGCCAGCTACTCTGGAGAACACAGAAGTTTCAAGGATGCCATGTAATTCTATGTGCCAGGGACAAATGACTTGCCTTTCAATATGCTCTACCTTCTGTGCCCACCGTTATTACTTTTTTTTACTATTACACTGTAGGTTGAAGTCTTGTTTTGTGCATCAGAGCTTTCTGTTATGTTTTTCTCTCTGATTGTATATGATAAAGGCCCAAATACCATTATATCTGGTAAATTGTAAAAGATGACCCATCAAACGAGAAAGGAAATTTCTACTATTATTACCGGTTGGTTGTGTGTTTTACAGAGAGTGGGCCTACAAACCACATAGATGAGGCTAAAAGTTAGAACGTATGAAACATGTGGGACACAACCTGTGACATCCAGCTCTAACTGCCTTTGCCCTGTCTCCGAGCAATTATGTCCGACATGGTAATGCATAGAAAAACCAAAAGTGTCTCCACATAAGCTCAGAGGTAGAGTAACGGAAGCCAAATCTGGAAGTTGTGAGTTCGTGTTGTGCTTTCTATCCTTCATCTATATGGTTTGTACACTCTTTGTACAATGAACGACCTAATAGCCCAAGTCCACTATGGCCATTGACAGTATATTTTCTTGATAAGCATAGCCTGCATTCTTACATGTTCAGTGCCTTATAAGTTACATTCCACATTTATTATATTAATAGCTTCATGTTTGTATTCTTACAGATCTGTCCACTAGATCCAGTTGAACTGCAAGTTGCTTGGAACAGACCTGGGCGAGAATGCAGTTTCAGTTGTGTGGTTCTTTTTATAATATGCAGTAATTGTATTTCTTGTACTACATTGTGTAATGCAAAATAAAAATTACTTTTTCAATTACCAACCTCCTGGGTTTTAAATTTGATTGTTTCTCCTTCCTTCTCATAATCCATTTGCAAAAGGGTCATGGGATTCAAACAAGAATTTGGAACCTATGCTGGAATAATGGGACAATGAAGAAAGGGTATGTGCACTGGAATTTGGAGGTTGTCTGTTTGGTAACCTGACTCAGTTGATTTGATAGCATTTAGCAGTTAATATATTAAATTGTTTTATTTGAACTAACATCAATACAAAAGGAACTAATAATATCTATCTAGATATGTACAGTTCACGCCACGGTATTTGGTCGGTGAGTTCCGATTGCACAGTCCTCTGTACGACTGTGCAATCAGGACTAACCGACCAAAATCGTGGCGTGAACTGTATATTTGCTGCCAGTGTTACATAATGAACGACAAATTTCAACTTATTGAATATAGTGTTGAATGCATGTAAAACATTTTATCAGAAGTTATTATATTAATGTTAATTGATCCACAAATGATCTAGCTCTGCGGATTATTTATTTATAAAAATGTGATATCTCAGGGGTTTAGTTTACGGTATGTGTGGTTTTTTTGTCTGTTTTAAGGAAAAATACTGTATGATTTGTTTTTATGTAGAGCTGAGCAAGTGGCACAGCCAATTTTAGTTCTGGTGCCAATTAATGTGTAAAGTCACCAGGCCTTAACAGAAGCGATAATGTGCTCTGTAGTTCAAATTTTTTACTTATCAACTTGAAATTTTGTATTGGCTTTTCAGTATTGGGTAGCTAACATCATTGCAGGTTGAACACCATGACAAGTTCCCATTGATTTCAATTTGTACTACTTTCTTTGTCATGTTAGCGGCCAACGCAGTGAATTCGGGACCATATAGAAATTGATTTAAGTTTTCATCTAAATGTAAAAGGGTTACCATAAGACCTTTTTATCCCTGAACACTTCCAATTTTTAGGTAATGGAAAGAGCAGATTTTCTGTTCGGACGATTTAATATCCTGTTTGTCTACAAATAGCCCTTTAAAACCTTGAAAATAATCGTATATCACAATACATTCGACAGATGTCAGCACATCACACTGCAATGTGAGTGCAAACATGTTGCTTGAGTCTTCAGTCTTTTGACTGGTTTGATACAGCCCTCCAAGCCTCCCTGTCCTGAGCTAATCGTTTCATCTCTACATAGCTACCACACCCTACATCTGAGGCAATCTGTTTAACATATGCTAACCTTGGTCTACCCCTGCAGTTCTTGTCATCGACCCTTCCTTCCATAACTAAGCTTGCTATTCCTGGGTGTCTTAGTATATGTCCTACCAAGCTATCTCTTCTCTTCATTAGCAGTCGCCAGAAACATCTCTCCTCTCCCACTCGTCTTTATACCTCTTCTTTTGTAAACCTATCTACCCATCTAATCTTCATTCTCCTGTAACACCGCTTTTCAAACGCTTCCATTCTCCTCCTTTCTGCTGCACCAATAGTCCAGTGCCACGCTCCCGACAAAGGCCTTCAAAAATGACTTCCTAATCAACAAAGTCAACCCCTGGCACTACAGCCCACGATGGGCCTAGGCCGACCAAGCGACAGCTGCCCAGCCATTTGGCCTGCAGATATTGGGGTGACTCGTGATCAGCGCATCGGGTCCCCTCGGCCGTTAATCTTGGTTTTCGTGATCGGAGTGCTGCCTCACTGTCAGACAGCTACTCAATTGTCCTCACGAGGCTGAGTGCACCCCGTTCCAACCCTCACGTCAGTTTTTAAAATCCCTGACGGGGCCGGCATGACTTCCTAATACCTAAATCTATATTCGATGTCAACTGATTCCTTTTCTGTAGAAATGCTTTCCTTGCCTGAGATAACCTACTTTTTATATCCTCTTTGCTCCGTCCATCATTGGTTATTTTGCTTCCTAAGTAACAGAAGTCTCCTGCTTCCTTTGAAAATATCCATATACTAAAATTATGGGTGGGCTGATGGCAATAATAAAGTTTTATGAAAGTAATCCTGTATGCTCTGGAGTTTCATTCTTGTACTGATCTACCATAGTGATGACAATCTATTGGTACAAAATAAATCCTTTGCTCCTTTAGATATATTTCTTGAGTTGTTGATTCATTGTAGGGACTTAGGGTGTTTCTGATAACCTGTATGATGGCTGTTCTAGAGTTTGAATTTCTAATTGAGGCTAGGATTTTGATATGAGCCTGCAGAGGCCTTAATTTGGGTACCATCCCGGAAATTCTTGACTGCATTTCGAATCACGGTGCCGTCAGCAGCCATCCTGAGTATGGTTTTATCTAGTCCTGTTTCTTCAATCCCGGTGAATGCTGGCAATTAACCTCATTTGTGTTTTATTTTCGTTAATCCCTCACAAAACCCAAATTATAATTTGATAATGGTTGTCATATAAAGGGGCGGAACAGCGACATTATCTGCCCTTCCTAGAATTTTAATCTCTACCTACTCTAAAACAGAGTCCCCCCATTCTTGGATGTTACGGGTAATCTCCAGAACCACTGGATGGATTTTGATGCAGTTTTCACCGTTCTGTATAGGATATCTCGAGGAAGGTTTCTATAGGAAATTATTTATGATCAATGGAAGCCACGCAGTAACGATTTTAGTGAAAATCGCGAGAAAAGAAACTGGCCTCCGTGCGCTTTATAAGCTTCCCCTGAGCAAACTGTTAAAAATATCAATATACTAAAATTAGAGGTAGTCGGACCCTTTGGCCTTGTGCATAACTATTAATCTGGGGTTTGGCATTCCTTTGGGGCGTGATGTTGCAGTGGTCAAGCTGTTTGCCTCTCACCAAGGCGGAGCTGGTTAGATTTCCGGTTAATCCATGTGAGATTTTCGAAGTGAAATAGCCTGTCCTGTGGTTCGGATTCCACGTAAAATGCAGGTCCCGTGGCTCATGATCGCAAGATTATAGGTCACGTAAAACTACAACATTCGTTGTACGTAACAAGAGTTTTTATTTATTAGCGTGGCAGTAAATCTACTACTACGCTCTCTTTTATTTGAGCATCCTGACTGCCAAAATTTGATTCAAAGTGATAGCATAACCGGTACCCTACGGTACGTTAAATATAGCCTACCGGTATAATATATTCTCCTCAACTAACGGACTAACCTGAACTCTAGTGGGCTACATGTGACTGGGATTTAATTATTTGTGTCTTAATATGTATTGTGTAATCTGCCTTGCCAATACATATTACCATTAGTCAATATGGATAAAACTTTTACCAATTTAACACATACGCAGTGTCTAGTAATCACCAAAAGTCGTACGACACGGAATGCGGTGGAGTTTTGCCGGAAATCGAACTCTGTTGCATGCGGTGGATCCCCTACCACTGAGCCACCGAGAAAATTATTATTATCCTTATCTGTATCAGCGGCTTCGATGGCGTAGCATGCCGGCGGTCCTATGTCATAGAGTTATGGCATGTTAAAGAACCTTCCACTAATTACACCTGTGCGAAGCTAAATTAGGTTCAAGATGTTCGTCGCCAGGAGCTGACTGCGGTGGCGTCTAGTGGCCAAGTTCTGAACTAGTAGTTGGTGGCGTTTGGCGGCAAAGGTAGGAACTACTTGAAAAATTCAGTCTGCAGTCCTTACTTGAATTAAGAAACAGAAACACACACTAATAATTGTCATCACAATTAACACCGGTTATCAGACAGATTCTACACACACCCAAAGTGCACGGGGCTACATGACCGCGTTGTCGCAGCCCCTAAACTGAGGAACCAACAAACCAAATCTACAACCTTCCTTACTTTTTTAACATTACGTAAAATTGAGGTGGTTGTAGGTAACATAAGGTTTTTTTTTATCGTGGCAGTAAATCTAGTCTACTACTGCGGTCTCTTTTATCTAAGCATCCTGGCTGCCAGAATTCGATTCTTTAACCTCGGAGGTGAGAATATAACCGGCAGTTTTGTAGCTACCCTAAAAGAAATTATGAAAATACCTGGATGACGAATCCTTGCCGGCGGTAGATGTATGAACTACAAGCTTGTCAGCTATGTGATGCAATCTGTGTTTCTGGGGATATCGATACTGCTCGGGTTGAAGCTGCGTGAACCTGAGAGGAATGTGGATCGCGCACTATGAGAAGTGATGGTGTCGAGTGATTAGGTTTCCCGGTCCGTGCCTAGTAACAGAACCAAATACATTGGTCGGTTACTCACTCACTCATTCGCAACGCCACACTGGTTTCAGCAAAGACCCCATGTTAGCAGTATTGGAATAGACGGGAATATCAGGTAACACGGCGGTCTGTTAACAGGCTTCTCAATTCTCGCCTGACCCTTCCCTGCCTCTGCTCTTCACCCCGCAAGATCACAGAGCTTAAACCCGAGCAGTACAGTGTCCACTGTATGTCAATAGATCATTGTGGCACGAGCATTGCGATTGGTCAGTTGGGTATTTCAAATTTGTGATATGGGAATAGTTTCAAGGGATTCATACCCTTAACGGAAAAGTACCTAGTTCGTAATTACAGTAGAATTGGTATTATTAGCAGCTGAACAACACGCAATCTCCTAGTGTCAACAGCGCTTGATGCGGAGTGTACTTGCCTTCCCTTAACTCACACTCGCCCTGATCCGCCGATTGACAGATGTAGAAACCGTGCTGTTGGTAGAATTGGCAACACTGTGGGGAGGCCGTAAGATGTGAAAAATACGCTAAGCTCCATGGAGGAAAGAATAAGAGGAGATGCCCTGAGCTCGTATGAGTGAAGCCAAGCGCTGCAACCAAAGTGGGCGTAACCTTAACTCGTATTCGGTGTTCTGTGACTTGCATGGGGCATTGTACATGGCTAAACCTTATTTTGGCCCTGGTTTTTATCGTGCTCCGGTTATACAACTTTGGAAACGTAATAACAGTAGTGATAAGTTATTTTAAAAAAACTCTCAATTCTACTCGCAGCATGTGTAGGCCTACCCTATATACCAAAAAAATAAAAATCATTCCTCTGGAAATCCCAAATAATCAAACGGCTGTCGGTCAATAATTACGGTAGGCCTACATAATTCATCAATTCGAGGCTAATCGTCAAATTTCTACCCCCCACAAAGAAAATACCGTACGGTACCGAAACGTATAGGCTATACCGTATTTTTGTGCAAATATGCGTCCTTTTTTAATTGTTCTGTTTATTAATTTTGAGGTTCGTATTCTTGAATATCAAAATGTGTACGACCAATGAGTGAAATTAGCTGTGCTCGAAATTAGGCCTAAAAACTGATGAATGCCTCAACACCAATAAGAACATAAAACTCAATTTGGTGTAAATACCGTAATTAGTTCGGCATCATTAATTCCCAAGATGTTCCTTCTTTGGTATAACTCCATCTTTAGACACCTGCATTCAATTTAATCAGTGTTTCAGCGTATTATTACGTTTTTCCGCGTCTTCCTTACAAAACTAGTCTCGCAAAGGTGCTCTCATATTTATATTTAAATTGGCTTTTAAAACGATAACGCAGCTTATTTGTGCCAAGTATCGTGATGTACAGAGTGTATTCTGCCTATCCAAGAAAAAATCTTGACTCGTCATTGCAGTTTTATGTCACTAAAATCCATTACTAGTTAGAGTGGTTTACGGCTTTAAGCATAGGGACAGCCATTTTCTTGCAACCAAAGTGGGCGAGCCGTTTGGCTTCAGAAGCTTGCGCTAGGCAGCGCAGCGAAGGCATCTCCTTTCTTTCTTTCCTCTAAGCTCACGTGCTAGCTTTTGTTGATGATTACAGTAACAGGACAGAACTTTAAATCAGTCGATTGCTTACTCTTCCAACACCGGTGCAATTCCTCGTGGTAGATGAGACCTGCTGAAAGTTGTTGTTCCATTTAGGGCTTGGCGACATCGTGGTCATACTTGCGTGTGTGTAGAATTTGTCTGATAACCAGTGTTATTGTGATGTGTGTATTTGTAAATCAATGAGGATTGGGAAAGAGGCGGCCGTGGCCTTAATGTATGAACCAGTAGAAGTGGGAAACCACGGAAAACCACTTCCAGGGTAGCTGAAGTGGGAATCGAACCCACCTCTTCTCAGTGTACCTCGTTCCAGCCCTCAGAATTACATTTCTTGACAGAGCCGGGACTCCGCGGTGACAGCCAAGAGTGCTAGCGGGGCGGACTGCTGAAAGTTGTAGAAGTGACTTTGTTGTTTTTTGTATTAAGTTGTATGTAGAATCAATGAATTTAACAATCAAACTCTTCACTAATATTTCATTACAATACTCCTAGCCGCCAAGGAAGCGTTATGTACTTTGCTGTGAGGCAAATTATGGCACTATGAAATTAAATGGATATGCCGCTTTGTTTATTGCCAGAGTTGGTTTGTGGATAAATTCGAATCGACCTGGTAATTAAAGTGGCATTCTCATCAACATGTTCGGCTGGCTGCGTGGCTCAGCGGTAACGTTCTCGCTTGCTGTGCCCAAGGTTGCAGGATCGAATCCTGGCGCAGCCAGCTGGCAATTGAGGGTGCGCAAATGCGAGGGAGCCGTGTCAGTAGATTTACGGGCACGTTAAAGATCCCCTTCGGAGCAAAATTCTGGCGTCTCTAAAAGCCGCAGTAGTTAAAACCATTAACAGTATTATCTTGAACATGTTCACAATCAGTAGATACCGATACGGTGAATTGTTTTGGAGGTATGGAGTTACTCGATGATGACCGCAAAGTTGATATTACCTTATTACCTTTTATTTACTGTATGTCCCGGACTGATATCATGAACCTACTTTTACATTTTTAGGCTAATAACATGTATCCTTGCTACCCCGAAAATTATAAATAATTATAAAAAGAAACTTTGAGATCAGTCGTAGAACTCTTTCCGCTTCGTCAGCTTCGTTGCCTAGTGGCTGGCACTCTTGGCTGTCACCGTGGAGGCCCGGGTTCGATTCCCGGCTCTGTCAAGAAATTTAATTCTCATGGCTGGACAGGGTACACCCTGCCTCGTGAGTCCTCGATTCTTACCTCAGCCATCCTGGAAGTGTTTTATGGTGGTTTCCCACTTCTACTCCAGGCGATTGCCGAGATGGTTCCTAAATTAAGGCCACGGCTCGTCTCCTTCCCACCCTCATCTGAATTACAACTACACACACGAATGCAGCCATCACAATAACACAGGTTATCCGACAAATTCAACACACACACACCCAAGTACTTGGGGCTACATGACCACGATGCCGCAAAGACCCTAATTGAATCAACAACAACAACCCTCTTTCGGATCCGTCTGTTAAATATATAATCATCATCCTTTCATGTAGGCTAATAGCCTAGTCCTAGAAGAAATGTTACGGTCTATACAAAAGATATGCATTTTCCTGGGGGGACCTAGAGATCTCTTCCCATCGGGACAGTAGTTGACGACTGCTTCAGGGATCTGCTTCTGTCCATCCTGTTGAAAAATAATGATAATCTGTATCCTTCTTAGCCGACTTTTATGGTCTCGGGGTTCATGTTGAGACTCAGGTTCTAACATCCAGGGTTCGATTGTCTGCTCTGTCAAGAAAGTTAGTCTAAAGACGGGAACAATGTTCACTCAGCCTTGTGAGACAAAACTCAAAAAAGGTACGGTAGGTTTAGTTCACACTTCCACCTTCCTGGAAGAGATTTTAATAAGTTTCCCATTTCCACTTCAGGCAAATGCCGGTATGGCCACTGTCACCTTCTTCCCAATACTAGCCTCAGTTACAAGTACATGGAATACTACAGACAACTCAGTAACAGGTTTTCAAGCTAATTCTACAAACATCCAAATATCAAGGGATAAATGGCCACGATATCCAAACTCCTAAACGAAACAACATAATAATAGTGCTATTGGTTTTACGTCCCTTTAGCTACTGCGGCTTTTAGAGAGGACTGGGTGCCAGAATCTCACCCCGTATGAGATCTTGAACCTGCCAGTAAATACTGACACGGCTCCCTCGCATTTGCGCACCGGCAAATACCAACAGACTGCGCCAGGATTCGATGGTTCTCAACCAACAGGCGAGAACGTTACTGCTGCGCCACTCAGCCTGTCAAACGAAACAACAATATAAAAGAACTTTGAGCATTTCGCTATGCTTTCAGTCCCCTGGCAAAAGGTAATGCCACAGACAATGGACTTCAATAGGATGTACTGTAGGTAGTGTTTCTGGCCTGACGAGAAGGACTCACTGGGAGTCAAAAAATTGGATTTCCAAAGAAATATGAAATTTTCTTATAGGGATATGTTATTTATATGTATCCAAATCTTGTGAACGGACTGCAAAATTTTACACACAAAAAAAGAGTGCCATATCACCTCCAGGGACGTAGGCGACCTGAATTAGAAAGGGATCACTCACCAGGCATCCCGAGCCGAAGTTCGCGTGTGGTCGGGTGGCCAGTTCCTTTCCACTCCTCCTCTTGCCATAGCATCCGCCAGGTTCCCATTTTGCATCACCAAGCTGGGAGACCCCGTACCAGACCATACCAAGACTTTTAAATTCTTGGCAGAGCCGGGGATCGAATCCGGTACCTCGTGGGTGACAGCCAACAATGCTAGCTACTGCGCCACGAGAGGATCAAGATTTTACAAGGAGAACATAAAATGTATTTAGTTAATAAACATTATGATAATATGGGGTTTGAAGCCATTTTTCAATGTTGCCTCAGTAAACAAAAGTTTGGTGCTTTTCAGTCGGTCAACACGATTGTACCCAAAAGAGCTGGGTTATGCCCTAATCCTGAAAAAATTACATGAGATTAATAAATACCATAGGATGGCCAGTTTCGATCGTCAAGCGATCATGATCACATCCATTACACTTAGGCTATAAAATCGATATTTGTCAATACGGGTGAAACTATTTACAATATGTACATTTATTTAGTTGCAGTATTGGTATTGCAACTTGTCGGTATATGTTAGTTGTAATCTATATGGCGTTTGGTGAAATGCTAAAATGGTGATAGAACTGGCACATGATACTGTTACGGCTGTGAGTTTGTTTCATCGCTCGCCGCATGAGTCACAACTGCCCCAGGGCTGGGCTGTTCTGCCTCAGTGTATTGCGCGCGCCTTATGCAACAGGACTACTAGGACAAAGGGATGGTCCAGAATATTCATGACTCCGCCAGTGAAGGAAACCTCGAGAAGCCGTGAACCCTGGATGGGTCTAGAAGCATTTATTGAGTCACCGGCCTGCTATATAAGAGCGACCGGTCAAGCAGTTGTTGTTGTGTTTTACGAGCTAGTGCGAGCGTTTATCCTGAGCGACAGAGGTGTGGTGACTTGTGAAACCCCTAGTGAAGCCGATTCTCTTGACAGCGAGGGAGTGAGAGGCATACAGGGGACTGCCTGTGTTTGAGCGAGTGCGCTACCTAGTGCGACAGAGGTCATTGTGGTGAGTTGCAAAACAGTGAAAGACCGACTTAGTGCAGCTATTTCCAGCCAGCATACGGGACCGGACTCATTAGCGAGAGGATTAACTGTGGTCTGTTGACAAGTGAAAGGGGGGCAAGAGCGCTCCACAGGGAAGAGACTTGAGGAAACTGGAGTAAGGTAATAATTGCTTGTATTTGCTGTTGAGTGGTGGATCTTTCTGGCCGCAATAAAGTTAATTATTTCTTTAAAGGAACAATCTGTGTTGTGCTTCAACCCACCGTAATCCAGTCAACAAAAGTGCCACTAGGGGGGTGGCACGTAACAATACTTAAACTGACAGAAAAAAATATTTCAAATATATAATTATTGTGGTGGTTATGGTAGTGGGGGTGATAAGTAGTGCAGTATAATGGATGTAACATGTAATGATAATGATAATAATGAATAGGGAAACGGCTATTTACTTACTACAGTACTGACACATGTAATTTACAAACGAACTGAAAAATATGATTAGAAAGACTGTGCCTAGGGCCTATATCTAATTGGCTGTTAGAAAAGTACAGATCAATAGTGTCGTCCTTTGTCGCATAGCGCCGTAGAAAAATAATCAGAGCACTTTGGAAAACTTCGGTTGTCAGGAGCTCCTGAGGTATCGTCACATACCGCTCAAGGATGAGGATCGGAATAAATGAAAGTAAATTTGAAAGAACCAAAGCTTATTGCAGCTGATAACCCCTATGTATTGCACCATCACCACCGCACTTATTCAGAGGCATAATATTTTCATGATGATACTGTTTTGAGGGGCCTAAGAAATCTATTTGCACTAATTACTCACCGTGTCTGCAATTTATACGCAGCTCAAGATGTAACTATTTTCGCAATTCTGCACCAGAACACTGGTAGGGGTGACGTGATGCAGCCCGCATTGCCACCCAACAATATACTTATAAAATACAGTTACACTACCACGGACATGAATGGTTCTAGGACCTTGAAACGTGGTTTTCAAGTTCATTTCGTCTGTTGTTCTAAATGTAGGAATGGAGAGAGTTGTCCAAAATATCAAGTTGGCAGTGTTACCCGCAGGATTCCAAGTTAAGTTTGGTTCAGATCGGTGAAACGATGTAGAATTGTGCCAAAGGGCCTAAATGCAGGGAATGAAGTGGTCTATCCGACATTTCAAGCAGATAGTGTTACTCGCAGGGTTCCAAAGGGTAAGTATACAAATTTTGGTTCAGATCGGTGAAAGGGTGTAGATTTTTGACAAAGGGCCTAAATGCAGGGAATGTAGTGGTCTGTCCGAGATTTAATGTAGACGGGGTTACCCGTAGGGTTCCAAAGGGTAAGTGTACAAATGTTGGTTCAGATCGGTGAAACGGTGTAGATTTGTATAAATAACAGACAGACAAACATTGAGCTTTATATATAGGTCTATAGATAGATATAGATTATCATCTGATGATGATCGCTTGACGATCGAAACTGGTCATCCTATGGTATTTATTAATCTCATGTAATTTTTTTCAGGATTAGGGTATAACCCAACTCGTTTGGGTACATTCGTGTTGACCGACTGAAAAGGCCAATCTTCACAACCAGAAAAACATCAGTCTTTATAGAGCGCAAAACGTCTAAATAACCTTTTTCATAATTCATACGATTGAGAAAGGCCTTCGACTTATTCTTATCATGAGAATTACTTTGTCGGTCAGGTGCAACGAAAATTACATTTAAAATACATATTGTACATAATTAAAACGTACAAAAGAAAAAAAAGTAACAAGTCGCCACCATGATTCCCTATTAGCAGTTAGCACTACGGTCCCCTCTGCTTCTACGTCTCTCAGTTTGAAATAATTCAAACTGAATCTAAACATTGCCTCCTAGGTCTGCTTCTCCTTCTCTTACCATCTACAGCCGAACTCAAGGTAATATCTCCTCTCCCATTCTCTCCACATTACCCCATCATCTGAGTCGACTCATACGAACAGTTTCATCTAGCGTATTAATAACTAACGTAGCCTTCATTACAGTGCCCACGCTATAACTGTGCCGGTCAGCTATACCATACTTCCAGGTAAGGTACCGTACTGTATATCGAATGTAGGCCTACTAGCCTGAGCAGAAATATTTCTCAAATTGGCACGCTGACAATAGTGTGGCAAACACTGATGTGTGTGCCGAGTGCATTAGACTAAGTCGGTCGACAGAACTCCCCAGCCCCACAAAGTGGGTTAATGTCTTATGAATAGGAGTTGACAGCTCGAATTCTCAGAAATGCAACGGCCACTCATCGGCAAATATATAATGCGAGTACCGTACTGTTCGAGTACCCTCCAGCCATTGCTCAAATCCATGTGTCCCAGCAATCATTCATGCTACCCTCATCCGTTACCTCTAGCTTAGTCTATGTAATCCTGTGTCTACCAAACTCTCACTTCCGTAATGCAAGATCGGTCTCAATACTGAGCGATGTAGGGAGAGTTTCGTCGCTACACTGACTTCTTTCTTGCTGAATACTGTAGAGCGCAACTGAAAGCTCACTTCATCAGCTTTTCTACACCTCGACTCTGTTATTCTGAGAGAATAAACAGCTTCAGTACAGTACGGTACTTAAAATGATCTACCTGCTCCAAATTAGAACCTCCTACCTGGCATTTTATTTTCTTGCTTTTCTTCCCTACCGACATAAGCTTCATCTTTAGAATGCATGTGAGATTTCCGAAATTAAATGCCATGTCCTGTGGTTCGGATTACACGTGAAAAGGAGGTTCCGTGGCACATGATCGCCAGTTTAACGGTCACGTTAAACTAAAGCTACCTTTTTCTTTGGAATGCTGATTTTCATACCACATTCCTTACAATTCTGTTGCAAGTTCTAACATGTTGGCCTGTAAGTTTTCGACGGAGTCTGTCATTACAACCACGCCATCAGCATAGGCCAGACTGCTTACCTGGTTTCCACCCAATTGAATTCCACCTATGCCTTCAGCAAATACTCATATATAAAATAAACAGTAGTGGTGAAATATTACAGCCTTACCTCACTCCTGTAACAACCTTAAACCAACCATCAACGCTCGCTGCAGCCTGATTATCAACAACTAAAAAGTACTGTAGGCCTAAATAAAACTCCACAGATATATTTTTTGTGGGGGAGGGGGAGCTTGAAAATGGGAATGTCAAGATAGGAACAGAGATGGACTGGCTCGCACTTCCTTGTCCTAGAGCCCGTGTTCGCTCTCCACAGCCCTGCTAAATACACACATCAAAAAGAGTTTTACATAACATAACACTTGTTTGCCATGATGCAGAGCGTATGTGGGGTTGTGGGCGAGGCTATTACAAAAGAGACGGCATTCTGACAAATCCTGCAGACTTTATTCATGTGTGAAAAGAAAATTACTGTTACGTGTTAGCCCTAGTAGCACGTTCGTTAATTCGACTACAGTGGTTAAAAGCACAACACAGTTTGGCCCTTTAAAGAAATATAAGTTTTATTGCAGGTCTAGCAAGTTACAGTACACCACAAAATAAACAAATACAAGCAATTAGTATCTCACTCTAGTTTCCCTCTTGTTCGGAATACTTCCCTTTCACTTTTTCGAGCAGCAGTCGGTTCACTAACTAGGTAGACCGTGTCCAGCCAGTCTATCACTCACTGAAATACCTGCACACTTCCTTGAGTACACAAACGACAGTTACTTACGAGTCTGCTACACACTGCTCTGCTCGGAAAGAATCTCACTGGGTTTCGCAATCCACACAACACTTCACTGCAATAATCTCTGTCGCACAGTGGAACACACACATTCGCTCAGAAAACACAGTCCGTCCTCACCGGCCAGGGTCGCTCTTATATATCGGAGCTGATGACTCAATGGATGCTTCGAGAGCGGGCCAGGGTTCACGGTTTCTCGAAAGTTCCATTTCTGGGAGGGCTGCGTAGGTTCTAGACCTTGACCTTTTGTTTTTACAGCCCTGTTGCGTAAGGCGCTGGCAACACACAGTCTGGAATAGCCTAGAGCGGCCTGAGTCACGCGCGGGCGACGAAACTGTCTAGCATTCGTAACATTACTAACAGGAAGACATTTGGCCGGCCTGTTAAACAGGTTCTGACTGATATCTGTTGTAATTTTGCCATCCTGTGACGTTTCAATTCGCCGAGACTCAAATCAGCCGTGTTTTTTTTCTTCTGGAATACTAATTTGCATCAGGTTTTTCTCACGTTCTTGGAACCACGTCTATTTAGTTGTTTTTAAAATTCTAGAGTTTCTTAGTCGGTATTCAATCATATGGAAGATGTGCCCATAGAACAGGAATTATTTCCTGTTGATAGACGACATTATTGGTTCTATCTTAGTGTATAATTGTTCACTGAATCTCAATCATACCTGCCCATCAACCCATCTGTTGCCTAAAATCTTCCGTAATAGGCCTATCCTTCGATTTAATAATTTATTATTATTATTCCTATTATCAAAGGGCTGGTAGATGAATTACTTCGGGCCTGGGATACTAATTAATAAACTAACAACCCGCCTCGGCTTTGCCCGGGAACGTGATAAGCACTTTTTCTTTTATGTCAATGAACCCCTATCCGTTTTACGCCTCGGCATGATGGGTTAAAATCACTGACTGGACTATTAATTATATTATCATGGAGATGCATGTGCAACGAATTCTTGTCAGACGTAATTTAAGAATGGCGTGGTGCATGAAACACACATCGCCCTTCCATCCAATCTTAAAATTCACAGGCGAAATGAAGAACAGCCGAGTTCCACTTCCAGGGAAACTCCAAAACACAATCCCTCTTCTCTGAAGTCCTAATACAACACAACTCGACAGTTTGCTGCTGGCTGTATCTGGGGTAATAGGTTCGCCCGCTAGCTAGGCTGTAACTGGGGTGACAGGCTCGCCCTTAGCTTATTCGTAAATTGAATGGAGATTGTTGGAGGAAATGAAAAGGTAAAAACACTCACAGTGAGTGATGTATCGATAGAGATATGCTCTACAATACTTTTTTTTTTGTAGAACTTTCCATGCTGAACATTTCATACACTCATAGTATATTGATATTTTTAACAGTTTGCCCAGCGTAAGCTTATAAAGCGCACAGAGGCCAGTTTTTTTTCTCTCGCGATTTTCACTGAAATCGTTACTGCGTGGCTTCCATTGATCATAAATAATTTCCTATAGAAACATTCCTCGAGATATCCGTTACAGAATGGTGAAAACTGCATCAAAATCCATCCAGTGGTTCTGGAGATTACCGTAACATCCAAGAATGGGGGGACTCTGTTTTAGAGTAGGTAGAGATTAAAATTGTAGGAAGGACAGATAATGTCGCTGTTCCGCCCCTTTATATGACAACCATTATCAAATTATAATTTGGGTTTTTTGAGGGATTAACGAAAATAAAACAAAAATGATGTTAATTGCCAGCATTCACCAGGATTGAAGAAACAGGACTAGATAAAACCATACTCAGGATGGCTGCTGACGGCACCGTGATTCGAAACGCAGTCAAGAATTTCCGGGATGGTACCCAAATTAAGGCCTCTGCAGGCTCATATCAAAATCCTAGCCTCAATTAGAAATTCAAACTCTAGAACAGCCATCATACAGGTTATCAGAAACACCCTAAGTCCCTACAATGAATCAACAACTCAAGAAATATATCTAAAGGAGCAAAGGATTTATTTTGTACCAATAGATTGTCATCACTATGGTAGATCAGTACAAGAATGAAACTCCAGAGCATACAGGATTACTTTCATAAAACTTTATTATTGCCATCAGCCCACCCATAATTTTAGTATATGGATATTTTCAAAGGAAGCAGGAGACTTCTGTTACTTAGGAAGCAAAATAACCAATGATGGACGGAGCAAAGAGGATATAAAAAGTAGGTTATCTCAGGCAAGGAAAGCATTTCTACAGAAAAGGAATCAGTTGACATCGAATATAGATTTAGGTATTAGGAAGTCATGCCGGCCCCGTCAGGGATTTTAAAAACTGACGTGAGGGTTGGAACGGGGTGCACTCAGCCTCGTGAGGACAATTGAGTAGCTGTCTGACAGTGAGGCAGCACTCCGATCACGAAAACCAAGATTAACGGCCGAGGGGACCCGATGCGCTGATCACGCGTCACCCCAATATCTGCAGGCCAAATGGCTGGGCAGCTGTCGCTTGGTCGGCCTAGGCACTTCATGGGCTGTAGTGCCAGGGGTTGACTTTGTTGATAGGAAGTCATTTTTGAAGGCCTTTGTCGGGAGCGTGGCACTGGACTATTGGTGCAGCAGAAAGGAGGAGAATGGAAGCGTTTGAAATGCGGTGTTACAGGAGAATGAAGATTAGATGGGTAAATAGGTTTACAAAAGAAGAGGTATAAAGACGAGTGGGAGAGGAGAGATGTTTCTGGCGACTGCTAATGAAGAGAAGAGATAGGTTGGTAGGACACATACTAAGACACCCAGGAATAGCAAGCTTAGTTATGGAAGGAAGGGTCGATGACAAGAACTGCAGGGGTAGACAAAGGTTAGAATATGTTAAACAGATTGCCTCAGATGTAGGGTGTGGTAGCTATGTAGAGATGAAACGATTAGCTCAGGACAGGGAGGCTTGGAGGGCTGTATCAAACCAGTCAAAAGACTGAAGACTCAAGCAACATGTTTGCACTCACATTGCAGTGCGATGTGCTGACATCTGTCGAATGTATTGTGATATACGATTATTTTCAAGGTTTTAAAGGGCTATTTGTAGACAAACAGGATATTAAATCGTCCGAACAGAAAATCTGCTCTTTCCATTACCTAAAAATTGGAAGTGTTCAGGGATAAAAAGGTCTTATGGTAACCCTTTTACATTTAGATGAAAACTTAAATCAATTTCTATATGGTCCCGAATTCACTGCGTTGGCTGCTAACATGACAAAGAAAGTAGTATAAATTGAAATCAATGGGAACTTGTCATGGTGTTCAACCTGCAATGATGTTAGCTACCCAATACTTAAAAGCCAATACAAAATTTCAAGTTGATAAGTAAAAAATTTGAACTGCAGAGCACATTATCGCTTCTGTTAAGGCCTGGTGACTTTACACATTAATTGGCACCAGAACTAAAATTGGCTGTGCCACTTGCTCAGCTCTACATAAAAACAAATCATACAGTATTTTTCCTTAAAACAGACAAAAAAAAACAACACACATACCGTAAACTAAACCCCTGAGATATCACATTTTTATAAATAATCCGCAGAGCTAGATCATTTGTGGATCAATTAACATTAATATAATAACAGGAAAGATAGGAGAAGATAAGATGAAAGCAATGGTGTTTGCAGATGATCTCATGGTCTGGGGAAACAAGGAGGAGGAAATTCAGGAGCAACTGAAGGCTTGGGAAGAAACAGTGGGAGAGTATGGATGGAAGTTCAACATCAGTAAATGTGAGATCCTGTTAACGACTAGGAAAAAGGACAGACCAATGAGTGGGATAACACTTGGAGGTGGACAGCTGAAGAAGGTGGAAAGTCTCAAGTACTTGGGAAGTCTAGTGGAGGAAAATGGGAGAAATGACAAAGAGATTACGGAACGTGGCAGACAGGCAGAAGCATTTCTGAGAAGCATTAGGAGCTTAGTGTGGAATAAAGATGTCCCACAAAAAAGTAAGGAAGTGTTATACAGAAGCTACTATATCCCGATACTGACCTATGCTTCAGAAACGTGGACAATGAAGAAAAGAGACATAAGCAGAATACAGGCAGGTGAAATGAAGTTCCTGCTAAGTAGGATCGGAGTAACAAGAAGAGACAGGTTGAGGAATGAAAAGGTCAGGGAAATGGTGAAAGAGGAGCCCTTGCAAGGTAGGATTGAGACGTCAAGACTGAGGTGGTATGGACACTTAAAGAGAATGGATGAGAAGAGGATTCCCAAGAGGATACATGAGATGCAGAAGAAACGAGCAAGGGGAAGACCAAGAGATAGATGGCTGAAAGGAGTGGAGGAATGTGTCAAGAAGAGAGGCGAGGACTGGACCAGAGTGACAGCGGAGAGGTGGTGGGAAGAAAGGACCAAGTGGCGAGGCTTATGTTCCAAACAGACCCAGCCTGGGGCTGGAAACTGTACAAGATGATGATGATAATAACTTCTGATAAAATGTTTTACATGCAGTCAACACTATATTCAATAAGTTGAAATTTGTCGTTCATTATGTAACACTGGCAGCAAATATACAGTTCACGCCACGATTTTGGTCGGTTAGTCCTGATTGCACAGTCGTACAGAGGACTGTGCAATCGGAACTCACCGACCAAATACCGTGGCGTGAACTGTACATATCTAGATAGATATTATTAGTTCCTTTTGTATTGATGTTAGTTCAAATAAAACAACTTAATATATTAACTGCTAAATGCTATCAAATCAACTGAGTCAGGTTACCAAACAGACAACCTCCAAATTCCAGTGCACATACCCTTTCTTCATTGTCCCATTATTCCAGCATAGGTTCCAAATTCTTGTTTGAATCCCATGACCCTTTTGCAAATGGATTATGAGAAGGAAGGAGAAACAATCAAATTTAAAACCCAGGAGGTTGGTAATTGAAAAAGTAATTTTTATTTTGCATTACACAATGTAGTACAAGAAATACAATTACTGCATATTATAAAAAGAACCACACAACTGAAACTGCATTCTCGCCCAGGTCTGTTCCAAGCAACTTGCAGTTCAACTGGATCTAGTGGACAGATCTGTAAGAATACAAACATGAAGCTATTAATATAATAAATGTGGAATGTAACTTATAAGGCACTGAACATGTAAGAATGCAGGCTATGCTTATCAAGAAAATATACTGTCAATGGCCATAGTGGACTTGGGCTATTAGGTCGTTCATTGTACAAAGAGTGTACAAACCATATAGATGAAGGATAGAAAGCACAACACAAACTCACAACTTCCAGATTTGGCTTCCATTACTCTACCTCTGAGCTTATGTGGAGACACTTTTGGTTTTTCTATGCATTACCATGTCGGACATAATTGCTCGGAGACAGGGCAAAGGCAGTTAGAGCTGGATGTCACAGGTTGTGTCCCACATGTTTCGTACGTTCTAACTTTTAGCGTCATCTATGTGGTTTGTAGGCCCACTCTCTGTAAAACACACAACCAACCGGTAATAATAGTAGAAATTTCCTTTCTCGTTTGATGGGTCATCTTTTACAATTTACCAGATATAATGGTATTTGGGCCTTTATCATATACAATCAGAGAGAAAAACATAACAGAAAGTTCTGATGCACAAAACAAGACTTCAACCTACAGTGTAATAGTAAAAAAAGTAATAACGGTGGGCACAGAAGGTAGAGCATATTGAAAGGCAAGTCATTTGTCCCTGGCACATAGAATTACATGGCATCCTTGAAACTTCTGTGTTCTCCAGAGTAGCTGGCAACAGTTGAGGAGACGAGAACCCTTGAAAAAATTTACTAAACTACTGATTTTAGCTATGTCAATACCTTCTGTAATGATTCAAAATAGATTTCCCTGATATATCATGACAGAGTAAAATTCCAGCTGTGTTGGCCACTAACCGCATGAATTATGCACAACTAAAGCAACGCCAACCCCATGCATACTGTTACTAATTGCTTTTGTAAAAGTTACATTTGCCTAGACCAATAATTCTTAGGTGGCGGCCCTGTGTTAGTCTTTGTCTCAGGTGACAAGAAGTGGAACTACCTATGACGCAAGGATTTATTAATGAAATCACAGAAGTGGAAGTTAGGAAAGCCATCTCTAGAATGATGATTCATAAAGCAACCCATAAGAACGAAGGGTAAAGTTTATAAAACTGCCGTAAGACCAATCCTACTCTATGGTAGTGAAACATGGGCTACTACAAAGCCACATGAGCAAAAGCTACATACCACTGAAATGTGTATGTTACGTTGGGCAGGTGGAGTTACTCTCAAAAGATAAAATCCGTAATGAACATGTGTGAGGCAGTTTAAAAGTAGAGCCTATACCGGTAACTGAGAAACCTTTGGAGTCCAGGATAAGGTGGTATGGCCATGTTATGCGAAGACCGGAGGGGATCTTTAACGTGCCAGTAAATCTACTGACACGGCTCCCTCGCATTTGCGCACCCTAAAATGCCAACTGACTGTGCCAGGATACGAATCTTCAACCTTGGACCCAGCAGGCAAGGACATTACAAGCAGCCAGTTCCTTTTTGTAACAAACAAAATTTATTAATCTCATGTAGCCTAATTTTTTTTTAGGGTTAGGGATTAACCCATCTCTTTTGGTTACAATCGTGTTGACCGACTGAAAAGCACCAAACTTTTGTAATAAATAATAATTGTGGAAATGCTGTGGTAATAGAGGTTTTTTCCTCCACTGACTATAACCCTTCCCCCATCCCCTTTTTTCATCACAACTTACAAAGTAAAATTCCGGTCGTGACTGAATTATGGGACAAGGATGAGAAGATACAAACACAAAACAAACTTTTGTTTTTTGTGTGGAGAGCTGAGATGTTTATGTTGGGAGAGCAGAATATAAGAGAGCCACCAACTGATTACGGAAAATGACTACGAGGGTTTTATTGCATTATTTCAGCAGTGCCAACATTATCGTTCGGTGCCGGTTTTGCTGCTGAGTTCAAAAGTGGCGAACGTCGACTAAGGCTTTACATACAAACACAAACCTAACCTGGGGCATATGCACCAGATCCCTCTCCTGTACTACAGTAATTCTGGCTCTTCTTTTGCAGTGCCGACGCATGACCGAACTATGTATAAAGCCCATAATATAATATGTGTCATAAATGCAAAATTTCCTAACACCAACAATATCTCACAGCTCTTGACAGACTCCTATAATGTGTCTCAGCGCACTCCCACGTAGCGAGGTTAGATGCCTGTCTGGCCGAAAATTACTGATGTAAAAGTTGGACGAGACCAAATTATACATCACTACTTGGTTCGACGGCTGCCTTGATGAAAGAAACCATTGGCAGCTACTTGGTTAGCAGACTGGGAATCGTGCATTGTGCGGTGTCGCCGGCTCGATACGGTATCGAAGCTGTTCGAACTGTTAGCCGACCTCACACATAAAGTAAGCGGAGCACTGACGGCCCAGACCAGCGATTCCCAACCTTTTTTCCTCCCGGACCCCTTTATACATATTTATCTAAAATAGTACCCCTAAAACGTTCAATATTTTACGGGCAATATGTACATAAATTAATAAAAACATTAATGATAAAACGTATTATTTGAATAACGTATAACTAATATTTTTCATGTATTATTTGTTTGCTGTTAGTATGCATTTCATTTCAATAAAATGCTACATATAATTTTTCAATTTTACTTTCAATTACTTGGGCAAATGAAGATGTATAAACATTTTGCTGAGGAAAATAAACAGTACAGTACATAACATCTTTTTGTTTTTGATTTTATTGGAAACTAATTAATTCTAGCGATTAGTTTGGCAAAACTAGACAAATCAAGACAATAGCAGTGGGTCGGTGAAAGTGACAGGGGATGGGATAGGGTGGGAACATCGATCTTGATGTGCGTGAATAAGACGGCACTGCGCGCCGGTACATTACGACTGAAACGTACGATGGGAACATGGCGCCCGCCATTACCGTTTAATTTTGGAGTACCCCTAAGCAATTCGTTGCATACCACCAAGGGCTACGCGTACCCCAGGTTGGGAACCACTGGCCTAGACAATGTTTTATGCAACCTTTCCCTCTCGTACGGTATGTGTGAATGTATTAAGACTATTAGCGGTTCGAATGCCACTGTCGAGAGCCCTGCAGATGGTTTCCCGTGGTTTCCCATTTGGACACCAGGCACATGCTGGGGCTGTACGTTAATAAAAGGCCACTGCCGCATCCTTCCGCGCCTAGCCCTCTTCTATCCCAATGTCACCATACGACCTATCTGTGTCGGTGAGACGTAAACCAAATTGTACATAATAATAACAATATTAATATGGATTATTCCCCCCCTCACTGATAAGTCTTTGGTTTCTGGGAAGGATGTAATACTGTCGAGGATATTAACAAACTTATGTTCCTGAAACGGAACAAATTAATTGCATATTATACACATACTGTTGCCACACGATTGTACGAAGAACGTGTTGTGACCCGTCGCCTTTGATCTGTAGGCAGTTTGAATATTCTGGGGAGACATGTGCATCGAATCATCGCACAAAAACAGATCGTGGCTGTCTCCACATTACAGCTACTGTTTGAAGGGGTTATATGCACAAACTATACAGCAGTACACAGGACGAGCCGGTACCGCCTAGCACAATGCTCGAACACAGCTTGCTTGAGGTTTCTGGGCTCATAAGAGCACACCGATAGGTCAAGGCGCGCACGAAAGCTCGAACTTGTTCGAACTCTGACGTCATCTGTTCGAGCCGAGCTCAAGCACATCACTATGTATAACCCACCCGCCATCCCGAATTATAACATGACTTATAGGGTATAGTAAAAATTCCAGCTGTGTCTGCCATTATCGGCGTTACAACAGTATTGCCAACCCCACGCAAACGGTACTAATTGTATAGGTGGTCTTTCGTCCAGATCAATGTTCCTTTTGTCAACTGTGCCCCGCTAGCTTCCCGCGACCATTCTAACCTTAGTTTAGTCCAATCCAATGGTTTTTGACAATGGTTCCAGTCTAACGTGTCCTGGGCCCTATTTCATAAAACTCAACAGGTTTCTATGGTCAAGGGAGCAATAAAATATTTAAAGTATGATATATACTAGAAATTCGTTCTCATTAAGAGTAGCCTAGGTGTTTCGATTTATTTTCTTCCGCACGACTCTGTCATATTACTTGAAAGCTGTGACTGTTCCGGTCACAATGTTCCCAAACCCTTATTTGGTTGACTGCAAGAGAAGTCAGGTTAGGGTAATTTGTTCATACCATTTCTTTTCTTGTTCATCATCATCATTTAGGTTGTAGAATTTCATTTTATTTAGTGTATATATATCTTGTGTATCTCGGGGACTCAGTCAGGAATATTTCATTTAATTTGTATGGGAGATGTCAGTATACAAGACAGCGGATTGTGTAGGTAAGCTACAAGATGTTGCAACAGCAGGAAACTCTAGGCCAAATTTAGATTGGGCCGAGAATAACTTCCCTTGTCTTGAAGAAAGCTTTGTGTAAATTGTGTAAGGTTCTGACGTCAGAGAAGAGTTTCGCGCCACGAGTTGTAAGAAATATACATGGGTTCGAGATTATTGGTGTATTTTGTATGGGTTGGAGGGTATCATGACCCTGGCGGAGAAAGACGAAAACATGTGTTTACAAGATGAGAGGTGGGATTTTCGTGTATAGCGGGGCTTCACTTCTATTGTAGCGTCTGATTGGAAAGGTCGCGTTCTCGTAATTTGGCGTAGGCCTATTTGGAGAAACAGTTTTGTTGAAAGCATGGCTTGTGAATGTACTCGAAACGGCTACATATCACAACGATGTTATCTCTGTTAGCACAATTCAAGTTGGGTACGGAAGCACATTCATTTCTCTCGCGGAGATGTGGCTATGTAAACCAGTAAACATCTCTAACCTCAAACCACGTGTGGAAAATCTTAGAAATGCTGGGGAGAACTGATCTATCGAGCATGTCTCGTAGATTATCTGCTAGATCGTCGATGAGTGAGTAACAAACATCTTTATATTCCAACATTCATTTTGGGTCACATGTTTTCGTCATTGCCGAGGAGAGAAGATAGTAAACCATAGTCTGTTCGACGAGAGTCCCCGCCATATGTTTAAAGTTGATATTAATACACATATTTTGAAGGTTATAATTAGTTTTCTTTATAGGGAATTACACCTAAAAGTTGAACGCCCAAATGATACCAGTTAGGTTGACCAAATGTGTGTCCAACACTCCACGACCCTGCCATTTCAATTGTGTGGTATATGATGAAGTACTTCCGATCAAAAATAGGAGGATGATTTTGGGAAGTTTTAAATCAGTCGCCCAAGAAGGGCTGGTAAAAAGTTACAACATGGCGCCCAACGTGGGGAAAGAGTAGGGAAACCTAGCAGGTATCATTAGGGCACATATGCACACAGCCGATAGACACCTTAGGAGTATTAGGGTTCACAGTAATTTGTTTTGTTTTAAGGGGTATGTCCACATCAGACAATTTAGAATTAAGGTCAAGGGTTGTGTGTAAATCAAACAGTAAAATGTCAGGTAATCAGGAAACTGGGGGAAGTGGCAGTGAGGAAGATGTGGAAAAGACAGTGGGAACATATGTTACCATTGTTACTACTGAGTCGCAGCTGATCGCTGAAGGTAGTAACTTAAATGTAAATGGGGGGGTTATGAACGATAGTTTGATCCAAATGCTACTGAGTGAAATAAAAGAGATTAAGAAGCAAGGAGAATCTATGAGTAAGGAAATTAAGGAGCAGGTAGGCTCTGTAAATGAGAAGGTAGAGTCAGTGACCAAACAGATAGTAGAAGTGAAGGAATTTGTAAGTAAGGAAATTCAGGAGAGCAACAGGGCCACGAACACAAGGATAGAGAGTCTCAGCAAAGAAATACGGGACCATAAGTCTGTCCTTAATAGTAGAATGGAGAGTATGAACCTGGAATTAAGTGGGAAAATTAGCAAACAGGGAGAGGAAATCAGGGCAGAAATGCAGGGGAATCAGGCTGGGATCACAAGTAGGCTAGAAGGAATGGAAGGCCATCAGAACCAGCAAGATGTGGAAATAACGAAAATTAAGTCAGAGATAGCTAGTTCAAGGGCAGAAGTACAGAATGTAACGGGAAAGTGTGATGAGATATGCAACACTGTAAGTGGGAATAAGAGGGAATATTTAGATAGAGTAGGTGCCGTTGAAAATAAGTTGGGAGAGATTGAGGGTCTGAGAGGGAAGCAGGTGGCATTGACCGAGAAAAACGAAAAGCTGCAGGAAGAGCTGATAAAGGTCAGGAGAGAGTTGAAAGAGCGACCGATGAGTCAAAGGGTTGTGATGCCATCTAGTTTGCTACTCAGGGACCCTGGTCTGCCACAATTTAACTCAAGGCAGTTCAACCCTATGGAGTTTTTAAAAACCATTGAGAAGAAATTCAGCAAGGATCTAGAAGACGGGGTTGTCGAATGGGAAACAGTGTTGGAGATCTTGTCTAACTCATTTCAAGGGGATGTGAAAGCATGGTTCCAAATATACAGGCCTAACATGAATAGTTTAAGGGAATTCAGGGATAAATTCAAAGCTAAGTTCTGGGGGGAGGGGGTACAGTCCAGGGAAAGGGAAAAATTAACTTTTGGGAAATATAAGGAGAGAGAAGGGGTATCCCTGACAGAATATTTTTTGGCACATGTACTTATTTGGAAGAATTTGGATGGGCTGACCTCTGACAGTGATGTGGTTAGGGTCATGTTGAAGCACTTCCCACCTAGAATTCAGGAGGCAGCTTGTATGCAGAAGGTAAGGACGGTAGAAGAGTTGGAAGAGCTTCTTACGAGCTTTGACGTTTTAGGCAAGCAGCACATGGAGAGGCCAGAGGTCAAACAGGAATTTAGGGGCAATAGGGGGAATAATCAGGAGTTTAATAGGGGTAGATTTAATCAGGAGCAAAGAGATTATCAGCAGAGGCAGGAAAACTATCAGAGAGGTGGGGGGCGTCAGGATAATTCACAGCGACAGGAAGGTAACTATCAGAGAGGTGGGGGGCGTCAGGAAGGTGGTAACGAAAGAGTACAGGTGAACCAGAGGAGACAAGAACAAGGTGGTCAAGGAGCTTTAAACTCCGAACGGGCTGTGCAGGGAGGTCAGTCAGGCAGTCCGTAAGAAATGAAGTCAAGCAGTGTGTTATTGTGGGTGAGGAGGATTTTATGCCTATGAGTCGGGAGGATCTGCTAGCTGACCAGCAGGAGTTCTCATGTATCGGGGAGAAGGAGGCTTTTATGTCAACTGTTGAGTTGAGCATACTAGGTAAGAGAGTGCAGGCATTGGTGGATTCGGGGAGTGAGAGAAGTGTCATCAGTAAGGGATTTTATGATACTTTAATCAAGGACGGTGGTAAGTTGGAAGAAATTCCAGTTAAGTCGACATATGTGGTAACTGCTGTTGGTAATAAATCCCAAAGAGTGGGAAAGCAGGTATTGTTGCCCATGAGGTTTGGTAATGAAGTTGACCACAAGACTTGCTTGGTAATTCCTAACCTAATTTATGAAATGATTTTGGGGATAGACTGGCTTAACGAGCATAGTGCTGTTATTGATTTTGACCGGGGTGTCATCAACTTTGTGAGGGGGAATATAAGCCAGGAGATGAGAATGAAATGCAAGAGTGTAGATAAGACAGTAAAGGCATGTGTTACTGAGGTCACTGTAGGGGATATGGCAGAAGGTAAGGCTGACGATGAGGAGGAAGTTGTGGATTTATGTCACATTGCTGTGGAGGGTGATAAGTGTGATCAACTCCAGCAGGCTGTGGATAAGAGTGGTTTAAGTGTTGAAGAGAGGGATAAGTTGTTAGAGGTTTTAGAGCTAAACCAAGAAGTTTTCAGTGACAAGCCAGGGCTAACACATGTCTATACGCATCAGTTCGAAATTGTAGATCATTCTCCATTTTCAGGACCCAAGTACCCGATACCTCACAAATTTGCTGATGCTGTGGAGAAAGAAATAGGCATTATGCTGAATCAGGGTATTATTGAGCCTTCAACTAGTGCATATCTGAATCCCTTAGTTGTGGTTGGGAAGAGTGATGGCTCGGTCAGGTTGTGTATTGATGCCAGGCAGCTCAATTGTAGGATATCTGGGGACCAACAGAGGCCAGAATGTGTTGAGGAACTGGTTCAGAAATTCAATGGTAAGCAATGGTTTTCCACTATGGATCTGAGTGCATCATTTTGGCAGGTACCGTTGAGAGAACAGGACAGGAAGTTGACTGCGTTTAGCTTTAAGAGTGGTTTGTACCAATTCAGGGTCGTTCCTTTCGGAACAAAGACCAGCAGTTCAGCGTTGATTAGGGCCTTAAATCTAGTGTTAGGGAGGGACACACACGAGTTTGTGACAATGTACATAGATGATTTAATTGTTGCATCTTACACATTAAAGGAACACCTGGATCACTTAGACATTGTTTTGGGGAAATTAAGGGACGGGGGATTTACAATTAAACTTAAGAAGTCTCTGTTTTGCACAACATCAATCACATTTTTAGGGCATACTATCACAACACAAGGGGTGTCTCCCGAACAGTCACGATTAGACAAGATTCACAACACTGCTACACCACGTAACGCCAAACAATTGAGGTCAATATTAGGGGTTTTCAATTATTTTCGTAGATTCGTAGTTAAATATTCCTGTCTTGTAGAACCGTTTAGGGAATTGCTGAAGCAGGGTACTAAGTGGGTATGGACCCAGGTGCACGATGAGGCTTTTAAGGAGTTGAAGAGAGGCTTTGTAGAGACTGTCATGCTTAGGTATCCTCGTCTGGATTGTCCCTACATTTTGATGACTGATGCGAGCATGCAAGGCATCTCAGGCATTTTGTGTCAGGAGGATAGTGAGGGCAATCTAGGGATTGTCTCATTAGCAAGCAGAGGGCTAAGCATGGCGGAGAAGAGATATACAATTACTGAAATAGAGATGTTAGCAATCGTATACTCTCTAGGGAAGTTTAGGAGTTATGTGTTGGGCAGTAAGTTGCAGATACTGACTGACCATCATGCATTACTTTTTATTGGATCCTGCAAGCTCACTTCGAACAGGATGTCAAGGTGGATATTGGCTATAAGTGAATATAACTTTGAGGTAAGGCATATTAAGGGTACTGAGAACATTGTGGCTGACTTCATGAGTAGAAACATTGGGGGTGATGAGGGTCATCAGGTACTGGAGGTACAGGAAGGTGTTGTTATCTGCGTAACCAAGGTAAGCGAGTGTGATTATGAGATACGCTGCTTAAGGAATCTGCTTGTAGAGCAGGAGAAGGATGAGGTCTTAGGTGATATCTTGACTCAGTTGAGAGGTATGGATGTGGATAGTAGAATTAAGGTTGGAAAGTATTGGTACAAGTTGGAGTGTGGTTTCTTGGCTAGGCTGTGCCATGAAGGTGCCTGGAGAGTGTGTGTGCCAAGCTCATTGCAGGTAACGATGATTTGGTATCATCACAAGGCTTTAGGGCATTTTGGATCAAGCAAGGTTCTTTTTGCTGTTCAGCAGCATTTCATTTGGAAGAACATGGGAAGGCAGATTAGGAAAGTTCTGGCAAGTTGTGACTCGTGTCAACGGTGTAAATGCCCAACGAGGTTTCTTGAGGGACCTCGGCAAATGGTGATCACAGAAAAACCAAGGGATTTACTCTGTGTCGATCTGTATGGTCCATTGGTTAAAGCTCAGTTTGGATATCAGTATATCTTCGTGGTTGTTGACGCATTCAGTAAACTCGTCAAACTGTATCCCCTGAGAAAAGCGACCGGGAAGGGTTGTGTCCTACAGATCACTGATAAGTATGTACCTGAGTTTGGGGTGCCTCTCAGGATACTATCAGACCACGGTAGTCAATTCACCTCAAAGATCTGGAAAACCAAGTTGAGTGAATTGGGTATCAAGCACATATTCTCATCTATTCGATATCCTCAAGGGAATTTGTCCGAACGAGTTATGAGAGAATTAGGGAGAGTATTTCGCACCTATGTGAGCAATCGCCACAATGCGTGGTTCTCCAAGTTAGGAGATATTGAACGATGGTTCAATAGTACGTTCCATGAGAGTGTAAAATGCACTCCCTATGAAATTCAGTATGGTAGGAAGCCTACCAATGAGCTTGCTAGAATGCTAGGTTTGGTCACGGGAGAGGAGATTGGGAAGGATGTTTGTATCCAGCTGGCTAGGGACAACTTAATCAAGGCAGGGAATAAGCGTAGGCGCCAGCAGAAGCGGGTAAAGTTTGATTCTTTTGAAGTAGGCGATCAGGTGCTTCTGAGGGTTCCATATCCGTCTTCAACTGTAGATAAGGAGATAGGGAAGTTTTTTCATCTATTTCAGGGGCCTTTTAAGGTGGTTAAACGTATTGGTGAGTGTGCCTATAGTTTAACGGACCAGGATGGTAAGTCTGTCAGTACACATAATATTAGGAATCTCCGTAGATATCACTCTGTAAAATAATATGGCATGGACTCTTAGAGAATCAGTCAACATAACGTGATGGCATGATAAAATTCAAGAGATGTGACGAAGAATGCTAACCAGCAAAGTGGCATCGAGTGTTAGATGGATAGATGGTATGATAAGGCCTGTGCAGGCAAATACCATGGCTTGTGAAGCGATAGGGTCTCATGATGAGACGAAGAAAATGAAGTGGTAGACCTAAGACACTTGAGAGAAATCAGTGAGGCTAGGAAATGGACACAATAAGACATTCGAGAGAGTGAGAATGTGTGAAAATTTGACAAGTGTGTATGTATATATGTCTTCCAGGGTTTATTTATGTAATAGTGTAATTCTTTGTGTTTTCAGTGCGTTGCTTGTTTGAGTGTTTGTGATCCACACTTGTTTCACCCGTGTGAATCACATGGGGGCGTATTGTGACTGTTCCGGTCACAATGTTCCCAAACCCTTATTTGGTTGACTGCAAGAGAAGTCAGGTTAGGGTAATTTGTTCATACCATTTCTTTTCTTGTTCATCATCATCATTTAGGTTGTAGAATTTCATTTTATTTAGTGTATATATATCTTGTGTATCTCGGGGACTCAGTCAGGAATATTTCATTTAATTTGTATGGGAGATGTCAGTATACAAGACAGCGGATTGTGTAGGTAAGCTACAAGATGTTGCAACAGCAGGAAACTCTAGGCCAAATTTAGATTGGGCCGAGAATAACTTCCCTTGTCTTGAAGAAAGCTTTGTGTAAATTGTGTAAGGTTCTGACGTCAGAGAAGAGTTTCGCGCCACGAGTTGTAAGAAATATACATGGGTTCGAGATTATTGGTGTATTTTGTATGGGTTGGAGGGTATCATGACCCTGGCGGAGAAAGACGAAAACATGTGTTTACAAGATGAGAGGTGGGATTTTCGTGTATAGCGGGGCTTCACTTCTATTGTAGCGTCTGATTGGAAAGGTCGCGTTCTCGTAATTTGGCGTAGGCCTATTTGGAGAAACAGTTTTGTTGAAAGCATGGCTTGTGAATGTACTCGAAACGGCTACATATCACAACGATGTTATCTCTGTTAGCACAATTCAAGTTGGGTACGGAAGCACATTCATTTCTCTCGCGGAGATGTGGCTATGTAAACCAGTAAACATCTCTAACCTCAAACCACGTGTGGAAAATCTTAGAAATGCTGGGGAGAACTGATCTATCGAGCATGTCTCGTAGATTATCTGCTAGATCGTCGATGAGTGAGTAACAAACATCTTTATATTCCAACATTCATTTTGGGTCACATGTTTTCGTCATTGCCGAGGAGAGAAGATAGTAAACCATAGTCTGTTCGACGAGAGTCCCCGCCATATGTTTAAAGTTGATATTAATACACATATTTTGAAGGTTATAATTAGTTTTCTTTATAGGGAATTACACCTAAAAGTTGAACGCCCAAATGATACCAGTTAGGTTGACCAAATGTGTGTCCAACACTCCACGACCCTGCCATTTCAATTGTGTGGTATATGATGAAGTACTTCCGATCAAAAATAGGAGGATGATTTTGGGAAGTTTTAAATCAGTCGCCCAAGAAGGGCTGGTAAAAAGTTACAAAGCAAAGATTTAGTCTTTGAAAATATTTTTCCATCTCAACTTAAAAAGAATCCCCTTTAGCTCGCCTAAAAATCCTAGGCCTAGACCTACTGATAATAATAATAATAATATTATTTGTTTTACATCCCTTTCAACTACTGCGGCTTTTAGAGACCCCAGGCTGGGGGAATTTTGCCCCAAAGGGGATCTATAACGTGCCAGGAAATCTACTGACACGGCTCCCTCGCATTTGCACACCCTCAAATTCCAGATAACTGCGCCAGGATTCGATCCTGCAACAGCAGGCGAGAACATTACCGCTGAGCGCACGCGGCCAGCGTAGACCTACGGCTGTCAAAGAGACAGATCTACATAATAACAGCACACTGTAAATGCACAGGGTCTTTCATATAAAGTAAGAACGGCAAGCGGCAGATTTGTTATTCGCTACTGCGGTGGCCTTGGCCGAGCTTGTGGCGCGCCATGGTCCCCTGATGTACTATTAAAAGCGCGCGCGTAGTACATACGAGGGCTGTTTTTTTTTTCAAGTTCCGATGGACTGTATAAAAATAATAGATTGACATACCAAACTGAATTTTACACTAAATGTTAGCTTGTTTTATTCTTATGTCTCAACATAATCGCCAAAACGATTGAAACATTATTGTCATATCGTTACACCAGCTTTCCAATGCCCTCGGCAAAACATTGTGTCGCCAAAGAGGTGGGTACGTCTGGAGTCTCTCCTGAAGTTTCTCCCTTTTGCTAGGCGTTGCCGCCCAAACATACCTTCAATTCTCGAAAAAGGTGAAAACCATTCACAACCACACTGTACCAACGTTACGATAGATTTTTCAAAGAATTCAACTGTGAAGTTTTGGACCATCTGCCGTTTAGTCCAAACCAGCACTGAATGATTTTCACCTCTTTCGAGAATTGAAGGTATGGTTGGGAGGCAACGCCTCGTCAAAAAGAAAAAACTTCAGGAGATTGTCCAGAGGTACCCACCTCAGTGGCGGCCGAATATTTTGCCGAGGACATTGGAAAGCTGGTGTAATGGTTGGTACGACAAATGTTTCAATTGTTTTGGCGATTATGTTGAGACTTACGAATTTAACAAGCAAACATTGAGTAGTAAAATCAGTTTGGTATGTCAATCTGTTGTTTTTATACAGTCCATCGGAAATTGAAAAAGAAAACAGCCCTCGTATGTACTACGCGCGCGCTTTCAATAGTACAGCAGGGGGCCATGGCGCGGCACAAGCTCGGCCAAGGCCACCGCACCAGCGAATAACAAACCTGCCGCTTGCTGTTCTGATTTTATATGAAAGACCCTGTTTATTGGTTCTGAAATGTTAACGCAAACTTTAACATTATCGTGCACTAGTGTTCGTCACACATGTGCTCTAAAGATCGTCAGCTATGACGACCTATGGACACGATCATCAAACGACAATTTAACTAATGCAGGGTGCTTCAGAACTACAATATTGCCGCTGTTAGTTAGGTCTTACAAGGAGATATGACAATGTGCCATTTATCGTCACAAATGACTAGCATTGGTAAAGTGCCTGTTTTAAAAACCCGTGTTCGTCGCCAGCATTTCTAACCAAACTAGGAACATGCGCACGAAATAGCAAATCGCGTATGTTACAGAAACAATTACCAACTATATCACACACTTGTAACATTTTAAAATGTCGGAACATAACACGCATGCACATAATTAACACGCCTGCCTGCTTAGCACATGCGAGAAGCAATACGCCGCGTCAAGACAGCTCAACTCACACGAGATGTTTGACGCTGGGATAACATATTACATCGCACGCATGATTTCGCAAAGTTGCTCATTATCGGCAACGAAGATATGACGAATCTCGTAAGACTTCGTGCATTGTGAAAGACCCGTTGACATCCTTATTATATGCACTTATACACGAGAGTGACGACTATTGGCTCAGTGACGAAAACCGGTACCGTACAGTTACCTTAGGCCTATTATATGAATGGAGCCCCCCAGAAGGAAATCCTACGTACGTCACTGATCTTAATCACTCTACTACTGCCGCTTTTTAATTGCTCCATTCCAACGATTCTAACAACACTGTAGGCTATAAATGTAACGGAAAACTTCCGAACGCACAGAAATACGACAAGAAAGGTTAAGGTAATAATAGGCATGTAAACAAGGCGCCTGTAGAGTTTTCGATGACAATTGTACAACCACGGCTGACATATTCATTAGTTCATAAAGAAAAACTGGTGACGTGTGACATATTTGTCAGATTTCTACCTGTCGGCATTACAACTTTATGAAACATATTTCTGACAATATATCACGAAGAAACGGAAACTTGTCGAACTATCAAATTATCCGGATATTTTACGTCATCTGGCATATGTCGACTTGTCCAGTTTATTGAAATAGGGCCCAGATCAACGGTTACAGCCTAATGCGTCTAGATTCTAGCTTCCAGCCGCAGACGAATGGGTTTTGCCTAGTGGTGGTGTATTTTATATCTTACATGTTGGGCACACTGCCGTGACACCAACGTCTCGTCATGTGTTGCTCACAAGGGGAGGATACGATGCATGGGTCACCGATCCGAACCATCTTTAGTACACGTGTAGGGCATTACCAGGCGTGTAACAGGTGCGCTTCTCAGCAGTTTCCGAGAAATTAATTAATTGCAATTACATGTCGGCGTCTACGTGCGTCGTGCGCTAGCAAGAATCCGAAGAATCCTGCTTAATAAGCGTGGGATCGCTGCATCGAATGCCACCGGTGAGCCTTGGCAATGTGTTGTGTTTTTTTTTTTTTTGTACCGATAATACGAGTCACCGCTTGCGGGGTACGAGGGTGGTCTGATGGTTCACAGACGTGCAATGAACGGAACAGACTGGGCCTTAAATGTATATATTTATACATATACATATATATATATAATAGAATATACCTGACCGTGTATAATAACAATGTATTTGCAATGCCAATGCTGTATATTATGTAGTCACAAACGTTTAACCCCCATACGACGATTTCGGAATCTCTTTTCCCCTCTCACATAACACGTTATTACAATTGACTGCAAAATAAACATTCAAGATACATACACGTGTACGAATTGGCAATGTTTACAAAAAAAACTCATTGCAAAAACTCACCGGTGGGATTCGACCCAGCGCATACGAAGCAGGGCTCTTACCGCTGCACTGCAATTAATTTCTCGGTATCGGCTGAGAAGCGCACCTTACTACTTGCACCTGATATACGCCTGGTCATGCCCTACACGTGTACTAAGAATGGTTCGAATCGATGACCCATGCATCGTATCCTCCCCTTGTCAGCTGGAGTGAGCAACATGGCTGCCGTAGTTCAAATTCAACAAGAATGAAACATACCGTATATAATTAGGTAATTTAGCACATATTTCCAGTATATTAGTCATAATGAACTGCAATTTCAATAGATTATCATTCAACATCTAACTGAAACTGATAAGTCAGGTTCCTGTGTCCTGCACTACAAATCAAACAATTTATTGAGAGATGTTAACAAAATAACTACCGTAGCCTAATAATAGAAATGCACCACCAAAATCTTTTTTTTTTTTCAGGTTATAATTTAGGATGTCCCAATAGCCTAATTGGGAAAATAGGCCTATTGTGTTGAGACTGAAAATTCGCAATATCAATAGGCTCCCAACCGGACATCAACAATTTGGGGCGTAATGACGCAGTGGTCAGTTTCCTCTCAGCAATACGGACCGGGTTCAATTCCCAGGCAACGCCTATTCTCAAATGTTATATTGTATCGTAACAAGATTTTTGCATATGCCCACTTACAGTAAATCAAATACAGTACGGTACCTCGGCTTTAACATACGCTGTATACACATGAGGCAAAAATGTAGGTTTGATAGCACGAAAAGAAATGAAAATCCACAGCCTGCTTCCAGTCTCCGACCGGGTCAGGAATGGAATGAAATGAATGAAGCCCCCATCTAGCGGCGAGGATATGGACTGTGCCAGCTGTCGAGGCCTGACGCACTCCTCTGGTGCAATGATTAAATGAATGACATATGAAATGAAATGGTAGTGGAGTGTGTTGCTGGAATGAAATTTTGACAGGGAAAACCGGAGTACCCGGAGAAAAACCTGTCTGCCCCCGGTTTGTCCAGCACAGATCTCACATGGAGTGACCGGGATTTGAACCACGGACCCAGCGGTGAGAGGCCGGCGTGCTGCCGCCTAAGCCACGGAGGCTTAGGTTTGATAGCACGAATATTAAAAAAAAATCCCTTTGGAAAAGTGAATAAAATAACGGCAAATTGTATTCAAAAAGAAAACTTACAGGCTGTTTCGTATAAATCTCTCCTCTGAAACTCTAGTTAGTTGGTTATTGAGGTTTCAAGGGTCGAAACGAAGAATATAGGGGTCGAAACTACGATGTCATCTGCCCCTCAAACTCTTCTGCATCCGTCTGAAAAGAAAGGAAATATTGTAACACGCACCCTAATGAATGAAATAAGCGTTCAGTACATGTTGGAAAGCATAGCATACTTACTTTTTCTTTTAAATAATCTCCAGTATTCGTTTCCTCCCTCAATGGCGGCCCCAGCTGTGGCATTTCAACAAATCTGCAACGGTCACGTGATGTTTGTCAGGCACAAGCAGCTGAAAGGAACAGTAAAATACACATGGAACGGGTATATTAGGAGGCCAATCAGATTTCAAGGCAATGAGTTTCTTCTGACCAATCAGGTGAAGTATCATTTCAGGCTACAGACGTATGTCCTATGAGTACCGTATATAACCTTCATCTGTTAAGAACTCCAATACAAGACTTGTTTTAGGGCCCCTTCACACGAGGCCACTTAGCAGCGCTGCTTCGTGGCGCGTTGGTGGCGCTTCTGCCAAGCGTTAGTGGCACGTTGGTGGCGCTTCTACCGAGCGTTAGTGGCGCTTCTACCAAGCGTAGCTGGCCCTGCTATTGTTTGATACCTGGGTGGAGAACTCATCAGTTTTCTAGTAAACATGGACTTAGAAGGTGATATAATTCTTGCCATGCTCCTCATACGCAGGAGAAAGAGACATAAACGGAAAACAAGAAGATTCTGGGTGCATCCATTGGTTTTGGAAAGGCAGAATCGAGGACTGTTCTACACCTTATTCGATGATCTACAACAGGATGACGATGGTATTAGCAACAATATTCGGAAAAAAAGACTCCGTCATGAGACAGACCATTCCACCAGAAGAGAAAGGAAAGGGTAGTCCAAAGATATAATATTTAATATAAAATAACGTGTAATTGGAAAATTTCCTCTAGTTGCCGATAGAGCGCACCTCTAACCCATGTATAGGCTGCTGTAATGTGCAAACTGCTGTAATATTTGCATTGTGGATAATAATAATAATATCGTATGGCCTCGGGTACCGAGTGCAAGCTTTGTGAATTGACGCCCAGTTTGTAGATTGCAAATACTGAATTTATACTTTACCTTAGTGTCAAAGCCAGTTTCAATTATTGTAAGTAGTCGGTATCAATATACTGAATTGCTACGTTGTTTGGAATGTTTGCTGATGAAATTGTAAAATGCTGGGGTAAATTATAAACTATGGTTTGAACGCCGCTGCTCAAATTCAGTACCGTATGTCATACTGTTTTGTGCCATTTTGCACATCGAATTGGAAGAAAATAGAAGTGCTTTCATTTCACGAGTTTCCGTGTGACAGTGATGGGTGTGATGATTGGCTTAACGTGATTTCCCGTGATAACTTTGTTCCGGACACAATCTCTCCTTCGGATGTTGTGTTGTGTGTAGTCGTCATTTTAAGAGTCCCACGCGGTAGTTGTGATCGTAGTTAGTTGTTTATTTATTGAGGTTTCCAGGGGGGGGGGGGGGGGGGGGAGGAACTACGAGGTCATCTGTCCCTGTAGTTGTGGTCGTTTAATTGAGCATCACGGCTGTGAGGGCAGCTGTAGCAAGTCTAGAGATCGTAGGATCAAAACCCAGCACCGACAGAAAATATCCAGAGTGTGGTTTTTCTACACTCCATCTAGGCAAGTGCCGGGATATTACTTTACCACTGTCAGTAACGCACATGTTAAGGACTTCCTGGCCTCTGAGACCTACGAAGATATCCAATTAACTACGGAATCAACCGGCCAGTGCATACCCATAAGGTATCTTCTGAAAAATTGGTATCATAATGTTTGTTGAATCATTCTTCAGTACATCCTCCAGAGGCTCACGACTAGTGGGACGTGGGTTTGGTGACCACGAAACCCCAGCTGAGTCCGGTATTGCTTGCACTTACTTGTGCCAGGCCCCTTTCTGTCATCGTTCATGTCAACCACCTTTGATCACCTTTCGTTCACTTACGACATTACGACACTCCCCCTCCCTCAGGGGCGTACAACTTGTGGGACGTTGGTTGGTGACCACGGGCCCCAGCTGAGTTCGCGATTGCTTCCACTTAATTGTGCCGGGGTCCTCTCTGGCATATTTCCTCCCTTGATCAACTCTTGTTCTCTTCCAACCCTGACGGTATTAGGATATCCGAGGTCTAGGGAATCTTTCAAATTCCCGCCTTAATTGGACCTTGTCTCAACTTTCCTGACACTCTCATTCTTCAAAGGGTCAGATCTCTTGTTTTTATTGTCATCATGGCTCTACATCCTTCCAAATCCATCAATTCTCATTTTTCGAGGGTTGAGGGCATTTCTTTTACCTGTATTTTATTTCCCTTATTCCTTCTTTTTGTCCTTTTCTTCTCCTAATCCGTAAGTTAGTTGTAAGTTTTAGTTCTAGTGTTCATTTCATCATAATATTTCATTTTCACCCAAAAAAATTACAGGCCGATAACCTCGATGTTAGGCCCTTTAACATCAACAAACATCAAATTACAATTTCAGCAATACCTTTGCCGACAATGAAAACTGAATATCCAGGTTACGTTGTATGCACAGTGGAAAGAATTTCTTGTATGAAATGTTTGGATTGCATTTCCCAGAACTCTAATCCTCTCCACTCATTAATCTAACTGCAGCAACAGACTTGTCAGCGTCATTGCAGATAAATTTGTATCACCAATTACGGATATTAGACCGTAATGCACAAGCCGAAATACCGGTTGCTTCCAAATGACTTCTGTACTAACCACTTAAGAGGAAAGTTAATGAAGTTTTGTATATGAGTCCTTGACTCGTTAAGGGATTAATAAAATGCATTATTATTATTATAAGTTTTATAAAAACCGAGTGAACCTAATGGAATTCTATTTCAATAAGGTGCAAGGTAGGCCTAGTTTCTCTCAGATTTAATATCACGCTATTTTATTTTGTGATATAATTTGCATTTTGATATTGCGGAAATTATAATAAGTCATAAGTCTTTGTTATGCTATGCGGGGTTGACTGCGCTGTGTGAGCAGTTGAGTAACTAACGGGATTTCATGTAAAAAGCCTCATTGTCTAGGCCAGTAGTGGAGAGAGCAGCTTGCATCCAGTCGGCCCTGAAAATACACGACCATGTGGCGAGCCGTCCGTTCTAACTGGCCTCGTGTGAAGGGGCCCTTACAGTTGTGTTGGTCTACTCGGCAGTTTAAATCTCCCAAGATAAATATCCGTGCATCAAGTTCTGCTTGTTTGATTGCTGAAGCTAGCTTTCCTATTACTTCCTCTGCGGCTGCCTTGGGATTCATGTAAATGCCATTGATAGTCATTTGTGTTGTTCTTATTATTACTAAATTATCTTCCCTTACTGTTGATTTGGCCATTAACACTCACCAACGCTAGCACCGAACAGAGTGTAGGGAGTTGTTTCTTTTGCGGGATTCTTTGCGTTGGACTTTAAAGTGGTGTTGCGGCCTCAGGTTGTTTGTGGCTCAGTCTTCTACTTTTCTTTCAATCAAAATTCATCTCATACGTAGCAAGAACTGTTTGCGTTAATGTCACCCCTTATTGGTATAATATACCGATAATATTATTACTTATTTGTAATATAAGCGCTGGTGTGTTTATAACCGTTAGTAATATGTGACGATTCTGCATAAGTCACTCCCTGATTGATGCATTTTCCTCCCTTTATTTTTGAATAAATATGAAGGTTGCATTTCAATAACTCCTGCGTTAAAACCCTTCAGAATGCCTTCCTTCGGAGGGGAAGTAAAGCCAGCGGGCCCATGTCATAGATATATGGCATGTAAAAGAACCTATCACAATTGGTAGTGTGTAGCCAAATTTGTAGGTCATATTTGGTTGATATGAAACGCTGTATCAAGTTCCAACGTTCGTTGGTAGGTGTCAGTGAAAGTGGCATCTGGTAGCCAAAGTTGGAACTACTTGAAATCGAACTTGCTGAGAACCTACGGGCGTTCAATTAAAATACCCTTCTGTGGTCATTGGCTGCAATTCATATATCGTTTCAATAACACCACCAACCTGGGCCCAGTGTCAGGGAAGCCAAACTCTGCCTGTCACAATCCAGGACGGAGGGTGAGTGATAGACGAGTAACACATCTTTAAAAAACATTAGTTCAGTCAGTCCAGCTGATAAAACTTCGCAAGGACCCCTTGCCAGGGTCACTGTTAAGACCACAATAGCAACGAAGGCGGAGAAGACAGATTTAGGTACGGAGGAGCTGATAGAGGAAGCAACCCATTGTCCAGGGCTGGTGTGGACAGACCCTGATGGAGGGCAGCAGCTCAGCCAATACCACGTCGTGGTGTGCGAAGGTGAACTTCACATAAACAGTGCGACAGTGGATGTGGAAAGCGTAATTGCATCAACGTCAGTGGTTTCCGCACTGAGGTGCGTTAAGAAACGGACTGGACTTGTACTTTCGATAAATTAAATATGATTATGGTTAAAGTAAGTAAGGTAATGGCCCTCAGTCCATAGCCACATGGAATGCGCGTAGTTTGAATATGACTAGAAAGCTACTAATGTGGAGATCAAGATTTTGGGCCTCAGCGAAGTGCGATGGCTTTGTTCCGGGACGCAATAGACCAAATATTGGATATATTACTCTGGAAGTAATTATTCTGAACATCAATATGAAGTAGCCGTGCTCCTCTCCTCTGACCTGGAGAAGTCATAGTTAGAAGTCAGGTATTGATTTCTTTCCCTCGGAGATCGTGTCATGCTACAAACTTCACTTCGTGACATGAACGTCGTCCAGGCATAAGCACCAAAAAGGAGATAAAGCCGATGATATAGACAAGGAGTTCTATTCATCTCTGGAAAGAGCGATGACCCTCACAAACAACCGGCAGAAAACAGTAGTTCTAGCCGACTTCAATGCCAAGACCCGAGTCTGGCGCTGAGGATTATATTGTTGGGCATCGCCGGTACGGTCTCGGCGAGAGAAATATCAGAGGAGACCATCTGGTGCAGTTTTGTACAAAGCGACATACCTTCTTTAAACTACATCCACAACGTTTGTGTACATGGAAGTCTCTTACGGATTGCGAAGATCACAGGATCAGGAAACAGATATCATTCTCATCAAATGCCATCTAAAGAGATTTGTGAAAGCGGCAAAAACATATCCTGCTGCCTATGTCAACAGTGACCAGAATCGTCATGTTATGGATCTAAAGCTCCATCGCTTTGTTATGATTAGACGCACTTAGAAACCAGTGCGTACGGTATCGATGTAAAGAGATTTGAATATCTGATGTATAATCTCAAATAATCTTGAAGCTTGAAGATCGGGCGAGTACGGTACGATAAACAGCTCAGGGATAGCTGACGTCGATTCACAGAGGGGAGACCTGAATAGCACGCTTGATCTCGTGTCTACTCCCGAATCTCCATTCAAATTTGCCCTCTGCACGCTCGCATTATTCCCCCCGCTCGAGTCTAGACATAGGAAGTATTTCAGAGTTTCTTATTGGCCGTCCTGCCGCAGCGCACTCTTAATCGAGACAGTAGATAGTGGCAGGTGGTCCCTGAAACTTGTAGGGATAACAATAAATGTGTAGCCTAAAGCCCGTATCAGACGACACTCGCAAGCTTGGATTCTTCTACCAGTACGGGTATGATAGCTGGTATAGACGCGTCTATTGCCGTGTGATTTGTACCTACTATGTTAGGTTCTGCCTTCCATGATAGCTTCCAGGCAATTCACGGGTTGAACAGGAGCCATTTTTTCCGGCTGTTTGCAAAGAAGATTGAGTACAAGAACCAATCGGATTGCTTTTTCTCGTTCTAGTAGTCTATAGAAATTAGTAGATTGACCAACTCGTGGTGTGGCGGCTAGCATTCTTAGCTGTCGCCCCGGAGGTTTGGGTTCGTTTCCTGATCCTGCCAAGAAACTTTAATTCATGTATGAGGGCTGGAACGGGGTATACTCAGCTTCGTGAGGCAAAACTGGGTTCGATTCCCACCTCATCCATCCTGGAAGTGATTTTCCATGGTTTCCCCAATTCTACTCAAGGAAAATGCTGTGATGGTTCCTAACTTAAGGCTACAGCCACCTCCTTCCCAATCCTATCCCCAATCGACAAATACACACATTAGTGCAGCCATCACAATAACTCAGGTATTACACAACTTACACACACACAAAATACACGGGGCTATATGACCGGGATGTCACAGCCCCTAAAGGAAGCAACAACAACACGATCCTAGTGGCAACATAAAACTAGACTAGTGATGTGGGTAGGTCCACGAAAGAAATATAAAAAACGGAAGTATATTTTCTATAGGCTATTATTATTATTGTTATTATTACGGTAATAACATTGTAACAGTTATCTATCACGAATAGTATCCATTCATGGTTTTGAACAGGAAGTAGGGAAATACCAACTCAAGTGAGAAAAGAGAACGATTTCGCCTAACATTGTTTATCATTTAAATCGGCCCCGTAAATAATTTGAACAAAGTTTGGCAGAAAACATGTAGTAAGAGGTAGAAAGATATAACATAATTAAAAAGGAGTAAAATATCTGGCATAGGAACCCGGGACCCTTACTTACAAAGCAAGCGCGATACCAATCGTACACTTTGGCATTCACATTTTGGGCTTATTGTTCCAGATCTTAATGTGTATGGCTAAATGTCGAATGATTTCAGTTTGATCTTAAATACTGATTGTAATGCATTCATTTACTGCGTGGGATGTTTTAAACTTTAGCTAAGGCAAATTTCATATCTAGTTTATATATTTTATATATTTATATTTTATATATTTATAGGGTACAGAAAGTCCCAGTGAGCTGGTAGCTCAAGGGGGGGGGGGGGGGACGGGACTGCCCTTTACAAGTTTGCGTTAAAAATGCGAATCAATACTCAATAGCAAATATTATCCTTCTTCAATCGACAATCCTCCATGTTTGAAAGGAAGTGAGCCCCTGCCAGCGTCCACCAGCTCAATTAGCAACCGGGAGTACACCGAGGCAGAACGGCCAATAAGCAGCTCAAAAATATTTCCTATGGCTAGACTCGAGCGGACAGAAATAATATGCCAGCGGTTCAGGGTGATTCGAGTTGCTGCACAATATAGCCCATTGTTGATCGGATATTATCATCTGACATAACTTTACCTAACCTAACTTCATCTAACCAAACATGTCCTCACCTAACCTAACCTTTAGAGCTAAGTCAAAGGCTAATGAACAAACCCGAAGTATATAAGGGCACACGCAACTATCTCTATGTTAGCCTTATAGAGAGTAAGGTAAAGCTAACACTTCACTGTGGCTACTGTGCAAGATGTTCGCTACGCACAACAAGCTTAGGATTACAAAGTCAGTTAAGTTTTAAAAAGTAAAAGCTTTTATTCATTTTTCAGCCAATTTTCATTTATGAAAAAATAGGCTTATGAGATTACCTTTTGTCCGTGTGTGTCTCCCTCTAATAACTTCTAACCGGCTGGAGCGATTTCAATGAAACTCGGTAAGTTCATAGCACTATTCCGGATGACCTCAACCGTGCCCTTCAAATTTTGTTACGTCTCACCAATCCAACATGGCGGCTGTGCGAAATATTTCACCACCATTCAATATCTCAGAAACTATTACCGATATCACTCTGGAATGTTTTACGGTGATAAAGGGAACTATTAGAAGTTCACCTATGTGACTTTTGAAAACCTGATAAAAACAAAACCAACATGGCGGCCAAGCGAAGTTGCGACTTTTAAATAGACGTTTCTCGCGATTTAACCAAACAAACGCAATAAAACTTGGTACATTGTAATACACCGACACATAACTTCGTTCAATTGTTTACATAACCTCAAGATGGCGGATGTGCGAAATATTTCACCGGAATGCTATATCTCTGAAACTATTATCACCCTGAAATTTTGTACGGAGATAAAGGGCACTACTGGAAGTTCATCTATGAGACTTTCAAAAACCGGTTAACTACAAAACGAATATGGCATCCAAGCGAAGTTGAAAATTTTAAATAGACCTTTCTCGCGATTTAATAATCCAAACGCAATGAAACTTGGTACAGTAAATGTTTATACACATTGTAATGCACTGGTATCTAATTTAGTTCAATTGTTTACATAACCTCAAGATGGCGGCTGTGTGAATGTTAAAATTTGTTTTTATTTCTTTTGTCGTAATGATGCGATCGAAGTGAAAGATTGAATAATGAACCTACGCAATAATTTTCCTTTAATGGTACATGATTCTATGGCCTATACATATAACAATCCAACATGGCGACCATCCGAAATATTTAGATGGATCTCAATATCTACGAATCTATTACATCAATCAAACTGAATTTTTTAATGTTCATAGGTGATCACAAATCCAACATGGCGACGACGCGAAGTATAATTATTCACATGGTCGTTTCTCGCAATTTAATCATCCGAGTGCAGTGACACTTGGTACAGTACATCCTCATACAAATGTTAATCCACCGGCATATTTTTATTTTCATTTGTTTCCATAACCACAAGATGGCAGCTGTGCGAAATTTTAAAATCTCGTATTTACTTCTTGTGCCCTAATCATGCGATAAGTTTGAATACTATACGTACACAATAATCTTCATGAACAGTACATAACTCTAAGACCTACATATGTAAAAATCCAACATGGCGACCATCCGCTATATTTAGTCGGTTCTCAATATCTACGAATCTATTACAGCAATCAAACTGAAATTTTGTATGTTGATAGAGGCAATTTACATAAGTAGGAAATATGAAAATAGGCTGTATATTTCTTCACGGAAATACTTGTTTTTCTTTTCATTTTCATATTTCACACATTGCATTTTGCCAATTTCCCATTTACACTTTTTAAAATTTCAGTTTTAAATTTTGTCAATATGGAAAAATGGATTTTCCAATTTTCTTGTTTACAGGTTTTTGATTTAGTCCAAGTCAAAAGTTCATATTTGCGAAACATGAATTTTCATTACATATAACAAGACTGTAAACCTTATCTCAAAGCATATAGGTTATAACTGGGTTATACCATACTTTTAACTACCTACAGCAGTTTTAGCTAACTAAGGCAATTTCTCAACATTACTAGAGGTTAACGGTTGGATTAGGAGTGGGAAGTTGCTAGTAATTAAAATGTACAAATTAATTTAAATACATGTACAATATTTACACATAATACATTTTTTAAATATTTTGTTATAAATTGTACAGTTGGTTTTATTCGTTTTCTATTTTTTATTCTTAAGTATGAATACCATTTTTTTCTTTACTTGTTATAGTTTTTAAACACGAGGCTTGTTGTAGATCCTTTTATAACAATGTCAATTCACTGTTGTTTAAAAAAACTGGGGAAGCCTCAATGGTTTTATAGACGAAAAAACCTCATCCTCTTCTTACCCATCATCATCATCATCATCATCATCATCACAAGCAGCACTATCATCATCTTTATCACTATCATTTTAATCACCATCATTATCCTCAACATCACTAAAACTATCCAATTCCTCTTGTTCCTTTTCCACAGGGACCTCTTGCAGAGTCTGCGTTGCTTTTGATAGTGTTAAGTTTTTTTTGAACGTTGAACTATCTTGAGCAGCAATATTGTTTGTTGACAGCAACTGTGGTTCGTTTGGAGCACTACATTGATGAACACTCACAATTAAAACCTTTCCATTTTTACTTTTCAGATTGAATTGACATTTTGTTGACCTCTCTTTTGAGCATCGCCTAAATATTATTCCATTTACATTCTGACGATTATAGTTATAAGAGTAGCCTTGATAAGAGTGCACGCTGGCTACCCTTGTTGGTTGAAGTAAGTTCCATAGTAGTAACTAACCTGTCAGTATGATGTTCACACTATAAAGGTTACAACTGTTCTGGTAATGGAGTGACGATATTCTTGCTAAGGGTCCTCTTATATACCCTAGTCAAGGCTATCAGCTGCTTATGTGTTGGCCTTTCATGTATTGGCTCATATGTTGGCTTTTGTATTGGCTCATATGCTGACTTATGTGTTTGTGGCGTGCCGATGGAAAGGACGCGGACCACATCGAGTATACCCGCATTTCGAACTGGATGGAGAACTAACTTTGGAATGATTACACGTTTCGAGTAAAGGTTGAAGACAAAAAATGTAATATACAACAGGACACAACAAAAGGGGATGTGAATAGCGCATGAGATGGAGAATGAGGATGATAAGGGGGCTGGAATAAAAATATACATATAATCAAAACAAACAAAAGTATAAAAATTAACAATGTTACTAAGAGAGAGAAACGTCGAGATGTCAGTGCCTAACATTGTAACGTGTTTTTCGAGGGGTTTTTATGCAACTGGCATAAGTCAGTAGGAAGCCATTCTATATTTATTTACGCGGCAAATTGTTCAGCCAAGAGAATTTTTCATGTTAATTTATTATAATTATTATTAAGATATTTTCGGAGCATTTTATAAAAATTATAAGCATACAGATAGGGTTTCTATGTCTTAGAAAACGCTATCAAGCAAATTATTACGAACGACGATATCATAGAAAATTATCTGATTACGGAATTTTACGGAGTTTTGTCAGTTAGGGTATTTGAGAGAGATGAGTCACGGGGAATTCAAATACAAGCTTAATCTTGTCAGGAAGTATTACGCAAGGCTGGGTCGCAGCGTCCAGGAAAGGCGAATTGTTGGAACGGAACCCTCCCGCCGAGTGTAATGACCCAGAGAAGGGGAGTATAGCGCGTGGGGTGCAGCCAATCAGTGAGGACCACGCAAGCTGAAGTCGGCTGAAGAGTGGGGGAGCCAACGTGTGCATATATCGTTCGGCGCGGCGTGGAAGGAGGACAATCTGTGAAATACTTGACGAGTATGGGTGCGCGTGCGAGTGGCTCCGATGTTCGGTGGAGTTAGCGACAATCTGTATAGAATTTAACGAGTACGGTTGTACGCGGGAATCGCTCCGATGTTCCGTGGATTGGAGGACTAACTTTTGTAAAACTTAACCAGTGCGGTTGTACGAGTGTTTGGGTCCGAGGTACGGACCATAGAATTATCTAATCTACCAGAATCTCATCAAACATCGACGAAGATGACGACATCCAGGAGACTGTGGGAAGCTCACAGCATCATCCAGTACGAGGGAAAGGCTTCGGGCATTTCCAGTGGTAAGCGCTAATGTCGCAGAAATACGCAATCTCTCATTTCTCTTGGTTTTATATTTCATATTTCAGTAACTTCATAGCTTGGGAATAAGAGTAAAATCAATAATTTATCAGACTCCGTTTTCACGTAATTTTCTATAGGTAATATTAAAATCGCAACGCTCCAATTTAAATTTTAAACTTATTATTATTATTAATTTTGCTATACTTGTTTTATATAATAAATTCATTTCTTTTACAATGCAATCTTTTCTTTCAGTAGGTAGCATTAGATATAGACCAATTTCTTCTCCTGATACAATTGTTTGTTGGGTTAATGATCAAATCATACCACGATCTGAGTGAATAGAGTCTTGAATGTGTTCTGCCAGAGCTAGACGTTGTTAAATACAAATTTAGATTTCAACATTGCGTTGAGGTCTTGGCGCCCATTAAAACAACATAGCTTAGGCAAAGGTAAACAGTTACATTTCTCACCCAACAGTTAGGGGCTAGCAAGACGTTTCAACATGATGCAAATTAGAGGTCGTTCCGAAATAACTATAAAACAAACAAGAGGATAAACGAGTTAATTAAAATAAATAGAAAATAGTGCGTTCGTTCCACCAAAGGCTGACCACGGATTTTAGTCGGAAGAGATATTCTAGGTAGCTTATGAAGTCATGTATCCCACGAACTTTCTAACCGGCCACCCTTATTAAACTAAATGTCACACCTAAACAAACAACCCATAAAACACAACGGTATCATGAACAAACGACCACACAAGGAACAATAACAACACGTACCCGAACTTCACTTAAACATGACATTATGTGACATACCCAAACCCTTAAGAAACATAGACCAGTTTTAAATTAAACACACAAAGAACAGACAAGGGACAAAGCCCAAATTAATGACAACTAATAAAATGATTCCATGAATTTTCTGAACAAGGCACGAGACTCGATTATCTAACGTGAAGAAAAATGAGCGCCAATTGTAGTATAGGGCACATACAAGAAACACGCATATCACCGTCACGAAAGAATAAGCAATACGCCTCATTTAATATCAGTAATAAGACCTCCTGTTGCTCCTTGACTGAAAGCATCGCAAACAAGAACGAAATAAAACGACCCTCTGCTTTCAGTCAAGCCCCATTTAAACGAAGTTAACCCACCCATAACATAAGAACACAGCTTATAAGGAAATAACCAGGAGGATGACGAGGTCCTAAATCATTTACCCCTACAAAACAAATAACACAATACAACAAACAGCTCATCCGACTTCATAAACAATCTACATAAATACGACCAGCTCACCGGAATTATCCTATGTGGCTCAAAACATCTCCTCAAGGTAACGCCCGAAGTCACTTCGCATCCTTCTAGTCATTTAATTATTCAGCAAAACAAACGTAAAACACACGCAGGGAAAAATAATACATAAAACGAAAACCACCACGAGACCCTTAAACGATTAACCCCAAAAACAACACGGTTCCTCATTTCGCAAGTCTACACAAAGAAGAGGAACATGAACGAAACAAGATAACCTAAAAGAATAAACGACCTCCCATCTAGAAAGGGGCACTTTATCACTGAAAGATTGGAGAGCAACTAACTTCTTGATACACATTTTATGCATGTTGACATTTTCAAACAGTTAAAGACTTATCTTTTTCCTGGAGACGGTCTCGACGACAGCTTCAAATACATGTCATTTTTAAAACTGGATTCCTTCCAAGATAGCAATGTGCGGAGATACCATCGTGAACGACAAGACGTAAGAAACAATTTAAAACATCGATATAAAACACATTGGGTAGATATCTTTTTTGCTTCTTTTCATCATGGCTCTCGTCTTTCTTCAATTCTAATCTCGTAATAATCATCTCCGACATAATAATGTTATTGTCAGTTCCTTTAGTTCGAGATGACATACATTTTGGGGCGCTTTTCTTTTCACAAGATGTGCCGATATTACGATCTCATAGACATTTTCAGATAGTGACCGCTAGATGGACAAGGCGTCAAAAATATCTAAAATTGTAACGCGTCAGTGTTGTCCTTTATGTATTGGTTTTGTATTGGCTTTTGTATTTGATCAAATGCTGGCTCTTATGTTGGCTTTTTGCATTGACTTTTGTATTCGCTCTTGTGTTGGCTTTTTATGTTGGCTTCTTTATGTTCGCTTTTATGCTGGCACTTATGTTGGCTTTTGTGTTCGCTCTTTATGTTGGCTAATGTATTGGCTTTTTTGTTGTCTTTTTATGTTGGCTTATGTATTGGTTTATAAATTGGCCTTTATGTGTTTATGTTGGCTTTTGTGTTGACTTTTACGTTGGCTTATATGCAGGGTGTCCCACCTAACTCTGCGACCTCAAATATTATCGAAATGAAACAAGATGTGAAAAATCTACTTGCACAGGAATGTAGCCACGTCAGGGGGTCACACAATGGGAGGATATGCACAATCCAGGTAATTATAACAATACCACTTTTAACGCAAAGTTACCTTTTTTTAAATGAAACATACATGTTTTTTCTAGCAAAATCAATAGTAAACATACAATTATTGATAACAGAATTGGTTTCACTTCTCTAAACCTCGTACCTTCTGAAATAACCAAAGTTGTAGGTTACTAACCAACGACAGTGGAGTATCAATGTTTGGTGCGGTATCACTGGCAACCGTATTGTAGGTCCCTATTTTTTTTTTTATCAGGGAACACTAAACGGACAGCGATATGCATCATTTCTTCAAGACAAGTTACCCCTGCTCATGGAGGACGTGGGATTGGAAACTCGTGTATCAATGAGGTTCCAGCATGATGGGTGGCCCGCACATTTCGCACGTGTTGCCAGAGATGTAATGGATGAGAAGTTTCCAAATCGCTGGATAGGACGTGGTGGTCCTGTGAGATGGCCAGCACGGTCCTTCGACTAGACGCCATTAGACTACTTTCTCTGGAGCGCATTGCAAGATAGTCTATCAGGAAGTCCCAACTACAACAGCGTATTATTTCGGCGTGTGCGGAGATATCTGTGGAAACACTGGGATCAGTACAACGCTCTGTTGTTCACCGTCTACAGAAGTGCATTGATGCAAACGGTGGTCACATTGAACATCCGCTGAAGTGACACAGTTTCATCAGTTAAGATGTTACTGCTTACTTGTGAATGTCTCTTCCGTGCTGGATGTAATTTAAAAACATGACGTTTCTTTAAGCTATAGGCCACAAGTTTGTTTAGGGAATCGGTAATTGTACATTTTGAACTATGTGTACGTTCGTTTGAGTCTTCAGTCTTTTGACTGGTTTGATGCAGCCCTCCATGCCTCCCTGTCCTGAGCTAATCGTTTCATCTCTACATAGCTACCACACCCTACATCCGAGGCAATCTGTTAAACATATTCTAACCTTGGTCTACCCCTACAGTTCTTGTCCTCGACCCTTCCTTCCATAACTAAGCTTGCTATTCCTGGGTGTCTTAGTATGTGTCCTACTAACCTATCTCTTCTCTTCATTAGCAGTCGCCAGAAATATCTCTCCTCTCCCACTCGTCTTAATACCTCTTCGTTTGTAACCCTATCTACCCATCTGATCTTCATCATTGTCCTGTAACTCCACATTTCAAATGCTTCAATTCTTCTCTTTTCTGCTGCACCAATAGTCCAAGTTTCACTTCCATAGAGCGCCACGCTCCAGACAAAGACTTTCAAAAATGACTTCCTAATACCTAAATCTATATTCGATGTCAACAGATTCCTTTTTTGTAGAAATGCTTTCCTTGCCTGAGCCAACCTACTTTTTATATCGTCTTTGCTTCGCCCATCACTGGTTATGTGTACAGTTCTACACATTTGTTAAACTCGACAAACAATGTATCCATTGCCATCCTCTACAACGTTAGTTATTTCAGAAGTTACGGGGTTTAGAGATGTGAAACCAATTCTGTTACCATTAATTGTATGTTTACTCTTGATTTTGCAAGAAAAAAACATGTATGTTCCATTTAAAAAAAGGTAACTTTGCGTTGAAAGTGATATTGTTATAGTCAATGCATGTGAGATTTTCGAAGTGAAATGCCATATCCTGTGGTTCGGATTCCACGTAAAATGGAGGTCCCGTGGCTCATAATCACAAGATTCACGGTCACGTAAAAATACAATCTTCCTTTTTTTGATATTGTTATAATTTCCTGGATTGTGCATATCCTCCCATTGTGTGACCCCTTGACGTGGCTACATTCCTGCGCAAGTAGATTTTTCAAATCTTGTTTCATTTCGATAATATTTGAGGTCGCAAAGTTAGGTGGGAAACCCTGTATAAACTTTTATGCTGGATTTTATGTTGGCTTATGTATTGGCTTCACTGATCTCTATACATGGATGGCTGGTAGCTAAGGCAGCAGTAAGCCGAATAGACGATGACAGGTATAGCAAGATGGTAGCGAGCGCATGGTGCAATATTGCGAATCCAGCTCTGTGATTGGTTACTGGTAGTTTGATGTTATACATGTATTTATACTGGCAGTAAATATTTTGTGTTTCTTGTAGTTGTAAAATGGGCTGAATTTGGTTATTTAAAGCATAAAATCTTAGTTTTAAGTACCGGTTTGGTGACCCATCATCCCAGGCAAGCCGGTAATACCTTTACTTCTCAGGCAGACAGGTCACTTAACCGTAATTTGTAAGTTATTGTGGAGTTAATTATACAAATGCATTGGTGCTGAAGCAGACGTGATCGGCTAGGCTATTGCGTTTTTAAATTTGATCCCATTTCAGGGATTTTCGGTTCTGGGTGCGAATAGTTCACTTAATAGATGTAAAACGGTGGGAAGAGTATATTTTGAGTAAGTTTTTAGTTGTGTTAAGTTTTATGTGGAGCTGAGGAGTGAAATTGGTTTGGCTTAAAGTGCATTTTTGGCTTTGATCTACTTGCCGTTATTATTAAGTTTATTGTGCTGCTAGCGTGATTAAAAGCTGTAGTATTTGATGTAGAAAGCTGGGATTACTTGGGGGAAGTGTTGGTTATTTCATGGAAACAGGAATTCATTACCAAGCACCGATTACGATATGTCGAATCTAGGCCTGTATAGTGAGCTACGTTTATAGGAACATCATTTAAAGAATGCATAATTCCGTGGCATATATACATGTATACCGAATATACAATTTACAAGAATGTTTCGAGAAATTGTTTTTCACTCGTTACTCTATTACTGATCGCTAATTGCGTGTACTCAGCACCTAAGTTGATATTTGTCAGCCGTTATTATACATTCATTTTCATTCATATTCCGGAGATTTACTGACCTCGGAATGACTTGTCAGTGATCCCAATGCCCTTATGCTATGAGTGAACATATCTCTATATTTTATTTGCTCCAAAGCACCATTAATTACGATTTAAAATTGACTAGATTATCATTGCTTCCCCATAAGGATAGCTCGAGAATGGGTACACCAACATGGCAGAACGCTCGCTCAACCTGGCGTACTTTCCCGTGCAGCGGAGAGCTGCCATCAGCGATCCATGTATAGAGATCAGTGGTTGGCTTTTAAGTTGGCTTATGTATTGGCTTTTGTGTTGGCATTTTATGCTGGCTTATGTCATCATCATCATCATTTCCCCTTTTCCAGTTGACATTGGGTGGGGGCAAATATGGTTCCTCTCCACTTCGTTCTGTCGTTCCACCATTCCTCTTCCGACACAGTACCCCAATCCAGGTTCCGTTTTCTAATACTGTTCTCCACCGAGTCCATCCAACGCATTCTTGGTCTTCCTCGTCCTCTCTTCCCTGTCATCCGTCGTTCCAGTGCTCGTCTTGGGAGCCTTACTTCATTCATCCGTTTGACATGCCCAAACCATTTCAATCTGTTTTGCTCCAGTTGGCTTATGTATTGGCTTTTATGTTGGCTGCCAATCGCATTGCAAACAGTGACATGGAGGCGTCAAACGAAGAGCAAAGAGGTGTTGTTCGGTTTCTGACAGCGAAAGGAGTAGGGGAAACTGACATTCATCGCCGAATATCACAAGTGTACGGCGAATACTGGAAGTCCCTTGCAAGGGTCAAGGCGTGGCACAAGCGCTTAAGGGAAGGACGGGTGTCGTTAGCCGATGATGCCCGGTCTGGGGCAACTCCCTGCATTACCGATGACAACGTCCGGCTGGTTGATGCACTCATTACCCAGGACCGCCGAGTGACAATGAATGCCACAGCCGCCGTGATTGGATTGAGCGTCGGAAGTGTGCACACCATCATGAAGGAACGACTGCACTTGCACGAAGTGTGTGCCCAATGGGTGCCCCACAGTCTTCAACCACACCAGGAAGCATGTCGAATGGCCTACTGTCTTGGTCTTGGTTGGACGATTGATGCATGCTGCTGCTCGCTTTGTATAGTCACGTGACGTGCACGCTTGCCCTCTAGCGACGGGCTGTGACCTTCCACGTTCTGGTCGGAACCACACCTCGTTGCATACGCCACGATTAGCCGATGTCGTCAACGGTTTGCGCAGTACAGCCTCGGGCTCGTTACTTTTTGAACGCACCTTATAAAAGCCAACACAAAAAAGTCAATACAAAAACCCAACATAAAAGCCTATACAAAAGCCAACATATGAGCTAATACAAAAGCCAATACAAAAAGCCAACACAAAAACCAATACAAAAGCAAACACAAAACAAAAGCCAATACAAAATCCAATACATAAAAAACCAACACAAAAGCCAACATAAGAGCCAGCATATGTCCCAATACAAAAGGCAACATAAAAGTATATACATAAGCCGACACAAAAAAGCCAACATAAGTGCCAGCATATGAGCCAATACATGAAAGGCCAACACATAAGCAGCTGATAGCCTTGACTAGGGTATATAAAAGAACCCTTAGCAAGAATATATTCAGTTGACTACTACCTCTTACAGTGATCACATCGTGAAAGACCATCTTACCCACCATTGTATAGCTTTGTCATATGCAAAAAGCAGCTGTAACTCTTGACTTGGGTATATAAGAGGACCCTCACTCCATTACCAGAACAGTTGTAACCTTTATAGTGTGAACATCATACTGACAGGTTAGTTACTACTATGGAACTTACTACAACCAACAAGGGTAGCCAGCGTGCACTCTATCAAGGCTACTCTTGTAACTATAATCATCAGAATGTAAATGGAATAATATTTAGGCGATGCTCAAAAGAGAGGTCAACAAAATGTCAATGCAATCTGAAAAGTAAAAATGGAAAGGTTTTAAGTGTGAGTGTTCATCAATGTAGTGCTCCAAACGAACCACAGTTGCTGTCAACAAACAATCATCAAAAGGCTAAAAAGCCAGTTCGAGAAAACAATATTGCTGCTCAAGATAGTTCAACGTTCAAAAAAAAACTTAACACTATCAAAAGCAACGCAGACTCTGCAAGAGGTCCCTGTGGAAAAGGAACAAGAGGAATTGGATAGTTTTAGTGATGTTGAGGATAATGATGGTGATTATAATGATAGTGATAAAGATGATGCTAGTGCTGCTTATGATGATGATGAGGTTTTTTTGTCTACAAAACCATTAAGGTTTCCCCAGTTTTTTAAAACAACAGTGAATGGACATTGTTATAAAAGGATCTACAACAAGCCTTGTGTTTAAAAACTATAACAAGCAAAGAAAAAGTATGGTATTCATACTTAAGAATTAAAAGAAAAAGGAAACAAATAAAACCAACAGTACAATTTATAACAAAATATAAAGAAAAAATGTCTTCTTATCTTAATTTCCCGTTTCCAGTTCCCTGGGTCGGGTTGCGAATTAAGGACCTCCACACTATTATGTGTAAATATTGTATATGTATTTAAATTAATTTAAAAAAATAATTGTATGGACACTGCTTGTAAATTTTAATTACTACCGACCTCACACTCCTAATCCAACTGTTAACCTCTAGCATTGTTGAGAAATTGCCTTAGTTAGCTAAAACTGCTGTAGGTAGTCAACAGTATAATATAACCCATTTCTTACCTATATTCTTTGGGATAAGGTATACAGTCTTGTTATATGTAATGAAAAATCATGTTTCGCAAAATAATATGAACTTTCGACATGGACTAAATCAAAAACATGTAAACATCAAAATTGGAAAATCCATGTTTCCATATTGACAAAATTCAAAAACTTAAAACTGAAATTTTAATAAGTGTAAATGGGAAATTGGCAAATTGCAATGAGTTAAATATGAAAATTAAAAGAAAAAAAATGAATAAAAGCTTTTACTTATTAAAACTTAACTGACTTTGTAATCCTAAGCTTGTTGTGCATAGCGAACATCATGAACAGTAGCCACAGTGCAAGTGTTAGCTTTACCTTACTCTCTATAAGACTAGCATAGAGATAGTTGCGTGTGCCCTTATATACTTCGAGAGTGTGCATTAGCCTTTGGCTTAGCTTTAAAGGTTAGGTTAGGTTAGGTAAAGTTAGGTTAGGTGAAGTTAGGTTAGGTGAGGTTTGTTAAGTTAGGTGAGCTTAGGTTAGGTTAGGTGAGGTTATATTTGGTAAGGTGAACTAAGGTTAGGTTAGGTTAGCATGCCATATGTGTAAGTAGCAGTGTGCAGTGACCATTTTCTGCATTAGCCCTGTGCTAAAAATAATAAATTAACTCTTAAAAAATAAAATTTATAAGTTAAAAAAATAAATGTTAGGTCAGGGACCTCGTAGTTTAGTCTTTTTCTGAAAATCTAAAATGTAAAATATAAAATAAAAATAAAAAATAAATAAAAAATGAATAATATAAAATTTAAATTCTAAAAAATAATCTAAAAACTAGAATCTAAAATTAAAAATTTTAAATATAAAATTAAAAAAATCTGTATGCATTAATTTAAATCTTGAATTTAGGTTTCTGTGGGTTAGATAATTATTGGATTAATGACCTTACAGTTTAGTGCTTTGACACATTAAAAATAATAAATTAACTCTTAAATAAAAATGTATAAGTCAAAAAATAAAACAAAATATTAGATCTATGTCCTTCTAGTTTGGTCTTTTTTGCAAAATCTATTATGCAAAATCTAAAATTAAAATCTTAACTCCTTTGCTAACTGCATCTTCCTTCTTATTTCTGCATGTGTACTCCTGTAAAGATCTTCATCTGTTTTTACAGAGCCTCCTCTTTTCCATCAATTGTATTATTTCATCAGTCATCCAAGTCTTTTTATGCACTGTTTTACAATCTTTCAGCATCTCTTGAATTGTATGCTGGAGTAATCCCTTGAAGGATTTCCATTTGTCATTAAAATCACTGAAGATTTTTTCTCTTCTTTACAGAGCTCTTCATTGATTCGTTCTGTAATTTGTTCTCTCACTATAGGATCTTGAAGTTGTGAGATGCATAGCATATCCTTATTTTGTTTTGGTAATATTTTCTTAAGCTTTATTCCGAATCTAGCTACAAGTGGATTGTGGTCTGATGCCACATCTGCTCCCGGATAAGTTTTCACTGCCTTGATGGCATTCCTTTAGCGTTTATTAATTAGGATGAAATCAATTTGATTCCGGATAATGATGTTAACGTTATCTCCAGGTGCTTTCCAGATGTACTTCTTCTTTCTGGTGGCTTAAATATTTTCAAGACATGAAATTTACGGCTGTTGTGACAAAGTGACACCGTAGATTGTTTCCAAACAGAGATATAAAAATGCATTAAACTTAATGACGGGCTGGAACTTGCTGGAGCTGATATTTTCTCTAAGCAACCTTCACAGTCTGTTCTCTCTTCTGCCACTCTTACAAGAAACCCCGCTACCATTCCAATTGAAATGGAAGATAGACACACTAGCCTTTCTGAAAATAAAGAATTTAATGCTAAAATAAGGTTAATGTAAATCATAATTTTGTTATACAGGCTATGTACCCCATATTCTTACCTTGAACAGGGCATTTAAGAATCTACAAGACATGTGCCGGAAACTGGGTTGTTTCTGTTGCACTGGCTGGGTATTGCACCTCCCACGACTCTTTAAGCTCCAGAAAACTTGGTCAAGGTACCTGTTACGACTGCATCTTTCCTTAGCTCCACATTCCCACTTCTAGAAGATTTGATGATTCCTGTGCGAAGTGTTGACTAGATGGCATGCAGGCATGATCTCATATCTCGTTACCTCCCTCATTTCTCAGGTGCCTGAAAAGCATTTCTACATTGTCACTTGAGAGATTCCACGTAAGCACAAAACGGAAGCCAATACCAATTAAAAATCTATGCAGAACACGGTTGTAAGCACATTGGAAGAAGATTGTTTAACTACCCTACTCAGCACACCAAAATGCAGCATGAAGGAAGACATCGGGAGTGAAGACCATATAAATGTCAAATGTTAACTAATTGTACCCAGTTCACTTATCAATAAACTCATGATGATTATGATGATGAATGTTTAAACAAAATGCCATTTTCAGGTAAGGTTATGTTTGTTTGTACTATCCTCATTTTACAGTTATCCGTGCGATATTAAGTCTGCATTAACATGGATAATCGAGAACTTACTGTATCTTCATTCTCTTTGTGGAAGGTACCCACTGTGAAGCCAGCATATGTTTGGCACAATCCTGTTTTATTAATGGGCTTTGGATTGCAGAATTGGATTTTCACAACTGTATTGACATCAAATGGTATTAGGTCATATTATTATTAATCTTATTGGTCACATTGGACCACTTGAGTCGTTCCACAATCATTTCTTCTTTGAAGGCAGTACTGCTCGGTTCTTGCGCTCTTTCCAGTACTTTTTCATGCTTTCAGATCGGGATTTTCTCAACTCATGTCATGTATTGTACAGAAAATCCAAGCCATTTAGATGGAAGGTAGAAAATTAAATAGTATGACCTATGTGGGACTCAAACCCATGACCTCCCTGCAGCAGTATTAAGTTTTAATTTCCTCATCTTTACACCAACCATAAGAATTTGTTTTCTCTTAGTTGCCTATCTCTATTGATACAGACACTCCACTATAGAAAGAAAATATTTCAATATTTTAAAAATATAATGAATTACATTTCATACAAATAGGGTACTTTAATACGAGACTTCCTTCTTTTTAATTCCATGACCAAAAATCTATAATGTGTTTCACACATGCATGAATCTTATACATGTGTAAATATGCTGTCATAATCAATTCAAAATAGTCAATGACAGCTTTACATTACCGTACTCTTAATGATGCTTATGATTTCAATATTTGAAAAACATATATTTTATTTACAATATTGTAACACAGATGATGCCTCAATATACAAAAATACACTCATCCTAACAATCTAAAGCAAATTCAGGCAACTGATGTAATTTTCAATCCATTATCTTGCATATGGATGTATCTGAGTTGCTGCCTTGATGTTGGTCTTGATGGTACTGGGTGCCTTTCCCATAGAACCCACTGTAAAAGAACAAAATGATGAAACTAAAACAAAAAGAACTGATATGCTTGATTTACTGACATTTAAATGTATGCGATAAAAATTCACTGTTATCTGTACCACCAAAGATGAAGGAAGAAAACCACCCTCGGTAGTAAACGATTTAGAACATGCAGGTGCAAATATAAGACTGATAGATCCCAGGTAATACAATCACAATTTAAATCATATGCAATACACAAAGCTAACAAAAGAAGTTACATTTTCTGCATAAAGTAATAATAACAATAAATGTATACATAATAACAATTACCCTTAGAACAGAAAACAAGTCAATCAAATGAGGTAGGACTGGGTAAATGCTATAGAATAGCAACACTGGACACTCCCCACTATACGGATGACTACGATGAAAATGATACAGACTGTCTTTTGGAGACATCAGAATTTTGCTCCCAAAATGGATCTGTAACATGCCAGTAAATCTACTGACACAGCTCCATCACATTGAAGCACTGTCTAATGGCGTGCAAAAGCAAAGCCAATTCCCTACAGACCCTAGAGGTCCTGGGAGCAGTGGAAGGTAGAGGATTCCACTTTTTGTAACATCGGCACTAGATGGGATGGAGTTGTCAGCTCTACACCCGGCCGTCTTTGCTCCCTGGAATTACCCTGGTACTTATTTCTGGTGTAGACTGAGTAAACCCCAGGGCTATTTGCATTTCCGAAAGTGATAATTTTGTTTCTAAAAACCACTACCTGTGCGGGAATTGAACCCACTCCCTTTCAGTTTCAGCGCCTCTACCGACTACGCCACGTAGCCCCCTTCAAACGCCGGGCGCCGTGATTCAATCCTATAATCTTGGACAGAGCAAGTGAAAACATTACTAATGCACCAGTCCCCCACTGAAACAGGTCACATTCATGTAGTGGGGTTCCAGCAGTTTGGCCTTATAGTACAGCTTGGTAACAATGAATTCTCTACAACATTATACCATCTGGTAAGCAATAGTCCAGGAATAATTTTAACTGGCAATGTACAAGATCAATTTGAATGTTTCAAACCATTTTTACTGCAAATTATGAAAATTACATAGAAGTACTACGTAGCCTCCGTGGCTTGGGCGGCAGCACGCCGGCCTCTCACCGCTGGGTCCGTGGATCAAATCCCAGTCACTCCATGTGAGATCTGTGCTGGACAAAACGGAGGCAGCCAGGTTTTTCTCCGGGTACTCCGGTTCTCCCTGTCAAAATTTAATTTCAGCAACACTCTCCCCTATCATTTCATTTCATCTGTCATTCATTTAATCATTGCCCCAGAGGAGTGCATCAGGCCTCAGCAGCCGGCACAGTTCATATCGTCACCGCTAGATGGGGGCTCCATTCATTCCTTTCCTGACCCGGTCGGAGACTGGAAGCTGGCTGTGGATTTTCATTACATAGAAGTACTGACATAAAACTCAATGTATTTCTTTTTACAGCTTTAGGATTATTAAAGAATTATGTTGTTGATTATTTTAGGGGCTTTGTGACGGCATAGTCATGCCCTGTATGTTTGGGAGTGTGTGAAATTTGTCTGATAATCTGACATTGTGATGGCTGTACTACTGTGCATGTTTGTAACTGGGGCAAGGATTTGGGTAATTGGTGGCCATGGCCTTAATTTTAGGTACCATCCCGGCATTTGCCTGGGGTAGACATGGGGAAACCAAGGAATACCACATCTAGGATGGCTGAGGTAGAAATCTAACCCACCTCTTCTCTGTTCTGCCTCATGGGCTGACTGTACCCCATTCCAACTCTAAGGCCAGTATTAAATTCCGTGACAGAGCCGGGAATTGGACCTGCACCTCAGCGGTGAGAGCCAAGAATGCTAGTCACTACACCATGAGGTGAACTAAAGAATTATGATAGCAGAAAACAAGAAAAATTTCTCTAAGTGAGCTAGGCCAGTTGTCAGGCCCATCTTCTACACAAGACACGGACACTTACAGCATGTCATCATACAACTACGTCTTAAATCGAGCCTGTGTCTGGTATTAACAATCAATGGTCATCATCATCAATTTCAGTGTTCCAGCTTAGGCTGGGTCGGAGCAAATATGACACCCCTCCACTTAATTCTGTCCACCATCCTTCCTCAACCACTGAACTCCACTCCAGGTTCCGTTCTCTCACACTGCCTTTCACTAAATCCATCCACCGTAGTCTAGGTCTTCCTCGTCCTCTCTTTCCAGTCATTCGTCTCTCCATCACTTATTTCGGTATTCTTACATTATTCATCCTTTTCACATGTCCATACCATCTCAATCTGTTCTTCTCCAGCTTATCATTCAGCTTCTATACATTCAATTCCTTTTGAATGTCTTAATTTTTTACTCTATCTCTCCTAGTCTTCCGTACCGTACTCTTCAGGAATTTCATTTCGGCTGCCTGTATTCCTTTTCTCTCTCCTGGTTTGCAGAGTTTCTGCTCCATACATAATTACTGGTATTACAAAATGTATTAAAATACTTTATTGTCCGTCGAATCAATACTTCAAAATAAGTGTATCTTATTGGTACATTTTTCGAATTCTGTTACAATTCTTCATCAGCCAAAATATACTAAAAAAATTGGATAACATCATGCACACATGAACATTGAATATAAGATCTTAAGTATCATGCAACAGGGCGAGCATAAACAATAAAAATTAGCCCTTTCTGTTTCAAAATGCACGGTTGCATGCAGCTCATTAAACATTACACTACCAACAATGTTAAAAACTTGTTAAAACACAGTATAATATCTCATTTAACGTTCATGCATTCTTTGTCACTGGTGATGACTGCTGGAAGTGACAAAGAATGCATGAACGTTGAATGAGATATTATACTGTGTTTTAACAAGTTTTTAACATTGTTGGTAGTATAATGTATAATGAGCTGCATGCAACCGTGCATTTCGAGACAGAAAGGGCTAATTTTTATTGTTAATGCTCGCCCTATTGCATCATGGTGTCCACAGAATTTTCAATGTCAATTTTCCTGACTTTTACTGACCATTTTTCAACAAAATTCCTGACTCGCGAAGACATCGTAACATCGGAAAAAAGGTTTATTGAGCAAATATATATATTTTTTATTTGCAACCTTCACCATCTCAATAGCTGCCCCAACACTCGCCTCTTTATTCATTTAAAATACAAAATAAAGTAAATTATAATGCAATAATACATAAATCGAAGTACTTAATAAGCTAAACTATAGTGATGGGGTCGCCACATCCTTACGCAGACGCAAAAAAAGCGTACAAAAATAGGTAAAAGAGGTTTTTACTATGACGCAATGTAAATATGGAAACATCAAAATGTCCAGTGAGTTATTGCTTTTTATCTTCAGAGATTAGTTGAACTAGTAACATCAAATTATGGCTCTAAAACACAAAATACTGTATGGTTAATATAAAATTCCTGACTTTCTAATACTTTTGCCATTTTTTCCTGACTCATGCCATTTTTTCACACTTTTTCCTGACCTTTCCTGACTAAAAACAAAATTCCTGACTTTTCCTGCCTGTGGACACCATGTGCATGATACTCATTATCTTATATTCAATGTTTTTGTGTGTGTGCATGATGTTATCCAATTTTTGAGTATATTTTGGCTGATGAAGAATTGCAACATAGTTCGGAAAAAGTACCAATAAGTTACACTTATTTTGAAGTATTGATTCGACGGACCTTAAAGTATTTTAATACATTCTGCAATTTGCAACGTCAATACGGACCCAAAATCGGAAGCAAATATTCCCGAGTAATTACTGGTAAGTAATAGGTCTTATACAACACTTCTTTAGCCTTCAGTGGTACGTCTTTCCCAAATTAAACTCCGAACCTGGTGATAGAAAACACTTCCACATTGTATTCTCTTGTTGATCTCCATATCCAATCTTGCATTTTCCATCAATTCACTACCTAAATATTTGAAGTGCTCTACTACTTCCAGATTTACATTTCCAATTTTAACAATTTCTTTTCCTTCGTTCTTTCCTCTTTTCATTAACACTGTCTTACTTTTTTCCCATTTCTCAATATTTTCCTTCAGTTGTTGGACCACATTCTCTTCTCTCTCCAAATCAGAACTTCATCAGAAAATAGGATTATGTTCATTCTTGTACCTGTGTACACTTCCTTTGTTGTCTTTAGCATATCATCCATCACCAGTATAAATAGCAATGGTGAGAGTACACTTCCTTGTTTTAATCCATGTATTATCAAAGAAATTTAATGAAATATTTTATAAAACTTACACCATTACCCTAAATAAAACATTTTACTATACACTCACCGGCAACAACAACAACAAAAAACCACATTTGTATTTTTTAATTATTCTCATAATTTATTGCACTGAAATTGTTCTTATGTAAACATTATGCATAATTAATTGTTTTTTAAACATTTGAAAACCACTTCACATACAAAAAAGTGGTTCAAATAAAAAATCTGTTTAATTTTCTAGAATACCGGAAAGAAGAAGAAAGTGAAAATGTCTTAAATTTGGAGTAAATTACATAGTCGTTTAAAAATGTTAATCCGTGTTTCAAAATTTACCATTACAGAATTAATCCATTCCTTTGGGTACTGACACAAGAACTGACCACTTAAAAACGGGTATTTCCACCCCTAGCACGAATCACCTTGCGTAACCTCTCTGCCATACTTGCGACGATGTGTGAAATGCATTCCTGTGGGATGCGTCCCCACTCCTCATGCAGCATCACACAAAGTTGCTGGAGAGTCTCAGGAGCACGTTGCCGAACATTTCTGGCGAACATATCCCAAATATGTTCAGTTGGATTGAGGTCAGGGCTCCTAGCTGGCCAGTCCAGTGCGTAGATTCCAACCACATGCAGGTACTGCTGGACACATCGGGCAGTGTGTGCTCATGCGTTGTCGGGCATCAGGCGAAATTCATCCTCGACATATGGAGCAAATGGTACAACACGGTTTTCAAGGACTTCCATGATGTACCGGTCAGCTGTGAGAGTCCCATTCTCAATTAGGTAAAGTTCAGCCCTGGCATCTATACTGACCCCGGCCCAGGCCATGACAGAACCCTTGTCGAATGCAGTCCTGGAGTAAAAAGTTACAGGAGAAAACCTTTCTCCAACCCTCCTCCAGACTCTTTCTCTTCCATCAGGCGATCTGAGACAGAGTCTCTTCTCGTCTGTGAAGAGAACGGCTTGCCATTGTTGTTGTTTAAAAATAAAGTGTGGAGTTTTTTTTTTTTTTGCCGGTGAGTATAATTCAGCAAAAATGGATGAAGGACAGTTCTTTGCTTACTTAACATTAACAGTTTAAATATTATTCATAATGTTGAATTTTGGGATTATGCCGTGTATTATTATATTAAAATTCGACGCGTTTCGAAAGAAACCATGTCTTTCATCGTCAGGAATAATCTGGAATACGACAATGTTGCTAATAGAAAGCAACGAAGAACATATAGAAGGTGCCCAAAGATGGACGCCATTATAGCCCCATGTTAGGGACAACGGAAAGCAGCAGTGAATTACTTTCTCAGGGTTCTGATAATAGGTAGCCAGGATTCACTGAGATTGTAGCCGGTGTTGCGGTTGAAATTATCTGGGTGTTTACGTATTTCAACCGCCTCCCTGATGATTCTGGGACGATATTGCTTTATACGGGCAAGAACATCCACTCCTTGGAACATGACATCATGGCCAGGTGTTAAAGCATGATCGGCAACAGCTGATTTATCAGGTTGAATGAGCCTGATACATCTATTATGTTCCTTAATGCGAGTGCATATTGTTCTCGAAGTCTGCCCGATGTAAACCTTGCCACAAGTACAGGGAACTCTGTAGATACCCGGTTGTTGCAATTTAGGCAAACTGTCCTTAGTTGGTCGCAGGAGTTGCCTAATTGTAACAGAAGTTCCAAATACAGTCCGTATGTTGTACCGACGTAGGATTTTAGCAATACGATCCGTTGTGTTATGTATGCACGGAAGGTAAGCAGTTCCTCTTACATCTCTTTTCTCAACTGACGTCCTATTATTATTTGTTGGTTTCAGAACCGTAGAAATCAAAGCCTTGCTATAACCGTTGCTCTCAAAGGTGGTTTGCAGGGTGTTAATTTCTTCTTGTAAAGAAGACACTTCACAAATCCTCCTAGCCCTGGTAGTTAGAGTTGTAAGGATACCATGTTTCTGGGCAGGGTGATGGTGAGAACTTGCGTGGAGATATCTATTGGTGTGTGTTGGCTTACGAAAAACGCTGTGTCCTAAAGATCCATCCTCTTTCTTGGTGACGAGAACATCTAAAAAAGGTATTTTGCCGTCAGATTCCTTTTCCATGGTGAAACAAATAGAAGGGTGCTGGAGATTAAGGTGATCCAGGAAATGGCTAAGATTTTCCTCACCTTCCGTCCAAACAACGAACGTGTCATCCACATAACGCCACCAGATCTTCGGTTTGAAAGGAGCCGACGACAAAGCTTTCTCTTCAAAGTTCTCCATCACCTCACACCTGAAGAGGCCGAGGAAGCCAGGCAAGAATGTTCCCGAGTTCTCAAGACTGCTAAGCCGCCTAACACCAACTTAAAACAAGGCGAAAGCCGGGCACTTAAAGATCTAAGGGACAATTCTGATATTATCGTTCTCCCCGCTGACAAGGGTAACACGACAGTGGTGTTGGATAAGGTTGATTATGATTCCAAGATCTCGTTTTTGTTATCAGATCCTGTATATAGGATTAATAGTCGTGATCCTACTACTCGCTACTCAAATGTCACAGTCAAATTGATCAAGCAATCATCTATTCCAGCGGATGCAGCGAAGACTCTCCTTCCAGGGGATGCTATTCCTCCGAGACTCTATGGTCTTCCTAAAATACACAAGGAAGATGTTCCTCTTAGACCTATTGTTAGTACAATTGGTTCTCCTACATATGCCCTTTCCAAATACTTAGGTAGACTACTTCAGCCGCTTCTGGGTAACACGCCTTCGTACATTAAGGATTCCACACACTTTGTGGAAAAGTTAAAAGCTATAACACTTCAGCCGGGTGAAATTCTAGTGAGTCTCGACGTGGTGTCTCTGTTTACGAGAGTACCTATTGATGGTGTTATGTCTCTCATTAATGGCTTTTTTCCTGAAGACATCACAAGACTTTTTTATCACTGCATGACCTCCTCCTACTTTCTATGGAATGGGAATTTTTATGAGCAGACTGATGGTGTGGCCATGGGTAGTCCTCTCTCTCCTGTTGTGGCTAATTTCTTCATGGAGAACTTTGAAGAGAAAGCTTTGTCGTCGGCTCCTTTCAAACCGAAGATCTGGTGGCGTTATGTGGATGACACGTTCGTTGTTTGGACGGAAGGTGAGGAAAATCTTAGCCATTTCCTGGATCACCTTAATCTCCAGCACCCTTCTATTTGTTTCACCATGGAAAAGGAATCTGACGGCAAAATACCTTTTTTAGATGTTCTCGTCACCAAGAAAGAGGATGGATCTTTAGGACACAGCGTTTTTCGTAAGCCAACACACACCAATAGATATCTCCACGCAAGTTCTCACCATCACCCTGCCCAGAAACATGGTATCCTTACAACTCTAACTACCAGGGCTAGGAGGATTTGTGAAGTGTCTTCTTTACAAGAAGAAATTAACACCCTGCAAACCACCTTTGGGAGCAACGGTTATAGCAAGGCTTTGATTTCTACGGTTCTGAAACCAACAAATAATAATAGGACGTCAGTTGAGAAAAGAGATGTAAGAGGAACTGCTTACCTTCCGTGCATACATAACACAACGGATCGTATTGCTAAAATCCTACGTCGGTACAACATACGGACTGTATTTGGAACTTCTGTTACAATTAGGCAACTCCTGCGACCAACTAAGGACAGTTTGCCTAAATTGCAACAACCGGGTATCTACAGAGTTCCCTGTACTTGTGGCAAGGTTTACATCGGGCAGACTTCGAGAACAATATGCACTCGCATTAAGGAACATAATAGATGTGTCAGGCTCATTCAACCTGATAAATCAGCTGTTGCCGATCATGCTTTAACACCTGGCCATGATGTCATGTTCCAAGGAGTGGATGTTCTTGCCCGTATAAAGCAATATCGTCCCAGAATCATCAGGGAGGCGGTTGAAATACGTAAACACCCAGATAATTTCAACCGCGACACCGGCTACAATCTCAGTGAATCCTGGCTACCTATTATCAGAACCCTGAGAAAGTAATTCACTGCTGCTTTCCGTTGTCCCTAACATGGGGCTATAATGGCGTCCATCTTTGGGCACCTTCTATATGTTCTTCGTTGCTTTCTCTTAGCAACATTGTCGTATTCCAGATTATTCCTGACGATGAAAGACATGGTTTCTTTCGAAACGCGTCGAATTTTAATATAATAATACACGGCATAAGCCCAAAATTCAACATTATGAATAGTAACACGGGCCGTGAAAGTCTAAATGACAATAGTTTAAATATTGTTGTGGCAATAATGGTATGTAAAAGAAACGGAAAAATAAAGTAAATATCTATGGATTTAACAATTCCAAAAGGGTAAATTAGTTTAAACATACCACATTGTTTCACAAATAATAATAATAAAACAGACATACCTTCAGACAAGAAAGGTATTTATAAAATCTTGGGTGAATGGGCTGCAATACCAGGACTTGACAGCTTATTAATAATAAGGTACTTGAACAAAACAACTGGATCTCAGAAGGTTTCAAACTGCTGACAGTTTAGGGCAAACACAATGTTTATATCTGATATCCTTTGCATTTTGATGTATTGTGATTATCATTCAATTGTCAGTCACAATCGTGCAGAATTATGTTGGTTTTAAAATCCAACTGGCACTGTGTGCATCCTCGTGTGACTCCTTGTTTGCTGCACAAGTGGGTAACTAGCAGCACTAGCACCATGCTATGTTGTGCTGTAAAAACTAGTGCAATGATCTTCAAACTTCATCTTCTACAGGTTGGCCAAAGCACAAAATGATCCAAAAGGTACAACAGGAATGATGAAAGAAACACCTGGCACAAATACTGTAAAGTACAAGCACTGTCAGATTTAACCAAAGGTTCCATGGCCCTATACATGCATCTTCAGTTGTGAGCCTCGAGCGAGAAAGGGAATTTCATTTTTACCTCCACTCATTAAAATTCATCAGGTTCAAATCAAAGTGCTGATAAGTGAGTTACTTACTTTGACCTGGTTGATTAGGATTCATTGGTGCTCCAGGCTGCTGTGGTCCTCCAGGTCTGCCACCGGGAGCCACCATCATGCTCTGGGGACCAGTTGGTACCGACTGTGTGACCATCGCCTACAAAAAAACGGGCAAGGATTTAACAATTCCAAAAGGGTAAATTAGTTTAAACATACCACATTGTTTCACAAATAATAATAATAATAATAATAATAATAAAACGGACATACCTTCAGACCCTTGCCCATTCCGACAGCTGCCACAAGGGCATGGGTATCCGCTACTGAAGAGGTCTGATTTGTTCCTGACCTTGCTCCAGATTCACTCTCCCATTCTTCCCGAGATTTACTCACAATATCCCACACATGGTTCACTACTTTGGCGTATGCAGCGATCAACTTCTGTTCAAGAATCAAAATTGGAAGGGGGAAAAAAAAAGCACCATTAGAAAGAAAACATTAAATGAAAGAATCTATCATCTCTTCCTACAGAATGTGAGTCAAGAAATATGAAGATAATTATTACAAGAGGTTACCTTGCATCAAATGTTCACTTAATGACTAATATTTACAAAACTGAAATATATACTTGCTAACTGTGAACATTACAATCATCACCATAGTAAAGTCATTAACAACTTGACAATGCCTTCTCAAGCTTAAGGTCTGAAAACAATGTTTTGAGTCTTAAAACAACAACCAAGCCCACCTTTCAAAAGGTTCATTTTCCTTGCAGAGCAAATCCAAAACTGTTAATAATTACCTTCACAATTGAAGGGCTTATTTCCAAAGTGGCACATCTCCAAGAAATACAATCTTTCAGGAAACATGATTTTTTTAATACATGGATTAATAAGATAGACTTCATTTCCTCTTTGCAACTAGATCACTTCAAACAAAATCTGCTTGTCATAGTGGCTAAAATTCTAAAACAAAAAATACCATAAAATAAAGATGTTCTTGAATTTACATCACTTTTGAACTAAAAGAGGGGTTCGACATGCGCATTATGCGGAATGGTGGAGGGAAGGTTATTTTACAGATGCTAAAACTTACAAATATTTAACCAAATACTTAACGAATGCAGTATATCATATAGTCGCAATTTAGTTAAAACACTTATAATATGAATAGAAAATATAAATGCCTACAATGCAAAAGAACATAAATTTAATTTATGTAAAACGTAACATATGACTGGAAAGAAACAAAGTTGATTGTCTCGAATTACTGTATATCTCATATTCCTGACCACAAAGTTTTGAGAACATTTTTTCGGAAAGACCTACTGGTCCATACATTTCACACATTCAACTCACGAAATAAAAATGTAAAATATCATTATTAGATTAGAGTTGAAGAGATAATTGTTTTCTTTGTGGGTTTCTCCTCTTTTTACCTTATTTTTCCTACCATATCAGAAGTTGGTCTATTTGATTTCTTTTTCTCGCATAACGATTTTCTGTCTCTCAATTTCTTCAATCGTCACCATTTTCACCAATATTCACCACTATTAATGAAAACAGCAGAGAAATGGCAAAACCATGTCGTGTGGAGTTGCAGCACTTTAGAAATAAAAGCAGTGAGGAGATGCATCACATTGGAAAAATATAAAACTTTTGGATGCCATTTTAAACAAAATATACTCCATTTTACCACTGAAAATAAGCCCTTCATTACTGTTGTGGTAATTTTTCTTGTAATCTTTACATTTTAGAATATGCAACTTTTTACTTGTAATCTACCCCATTTACTAAAAAAGTGATTGTTAAATCATAGAGTGGAACTGAAACAGTATCTCACTTTGTGAAGGGCCCCTATTGCAACAAAAAGTTTTGTGTTGTCAATGGATGATACATCAAGAGGGGTTACGTTCTCAAATCTCCTGCAAATAATGTGTGTCACGCTGCGTGTAATCGTCTAATGGTAAGGAATTACAAGTCTCATGTACTTCAAGCTATATATTTTCTATTTAATTTAGTATTCACCAGTGTTGTTATAATATTACTGTAATTCATGCTATTCCTGTAACTTACTGGCTTGAATACTCCATAACTATGTTTTCTAGTGTCACAAAGCAATGGATATATTCATAATAACAACAATAAATGTCAGTCATGATTTAGGCCTATGAACAGAATTTCATACCTAAGAGCTCTCACTTGGAAGAAATCCTTTAATCTAAGCATAACACTACATAACATATAATATGAATAAGGTCCTAACACCTCTCTTCTTCTTCTTTTCCCGGTTCCAGTGATCTGGGTCGGGGCGTGAATCAAGGACCTCCATCCGAGGCCTCGACTCGCACACTATCATATTTAGGCTATTTGTACGATGGGTTCGCCACACCCAAAGGTAAGGTCCTAACACCATAATATGATAATTACTGCACTAGCACTAGGCCTATGTGCCTAATATTAATTTCCTATGCTGTATATTGGCAAATAATTTAGGCTTAACCCACATGGCACAAGAAATCACAAAGATTGGCACATTCATTCCTCTTTAAACTTGGCAATGCATAGCGACGATAATATTTGTAATAAGAACATGGATAATGTTACTTTCTTTCAATAGTAGTATCAACATACAAATAATTCAGTTCAGTACTGGTATAAATCTTTTCATGCTTGTCGTTGGCTGTAACTCATTTCTGAATATAATGTACTTCTTGACAGTCCTTTCCAGTCGTATCCCAATTTGTGAATGTGCTTCTGATGGCTATTTAGGCTGATCCTTGCATGAAACGTGCGTCACAGATGTTGCATTGAATGGACAGGAGAGGGCTTGGTTGGGTATCATGAAGCTTAATCAATTGATATTTGGTTTTCTCATGCATCATAGGTGAGGTGCCGCCACCATAATTAATATTCTGCAAGTGGCTCTCTGTTTTTCAGGTTAATGCCACTTGCCTTCATGGTTTGTTTTGGTTAGTCCTTATACCGCCTCAAAGGCTCCCCAGTGCAAAGTTTGCCATATTGATGAGTGAGCCTGGTACCACTCGTGCAACAAACATGCCCTGTCAATCTAAGACAATTACCCAAGACAAAGCTTCTATGCTATTAACATGGGCTTTATCACGAAATGCCTGATTGGAGACATAGTCCACATGACCGTCATGATTGATCTGAGCTTCTGTTGATCAAAACACTGAAGGTTTTCGATATCACGACAGTACAACGTCCATGTTTTGCACCCATGGAGTAGCACTGAGATAACAGCTTGGTAGATACTGTCAGCTCATTATTCAAGAAAATCCAGTGCAATAGCCATCCAAAGGCCAAATGAGCAGCCCGGAGACTGTCTCCACACCCTGTTCATTACAGCTCTAATGGCCCATGTGAATTAATTGCAATACAACAAAACCATACACATTATTCAACTTTTTGAACTTACTCACCTACTACATATTGTTACGTTTACGGTTCTTGAAATAACCGGTCAGGCATATACAAATACACTACCGTACTTCTTTATTTAGCAAACCTTACACTACTAAATATTAATGTAGTGTTCATTAATATTTAAACTGGGAACGTCGAGCTCTAGTCTTTCTGAAAGGGGCGACTGTCAACCAGTGGCAACACCAGAAATGCCCCCACTTCTATCGTCGCGTCTCTGGGTTGTCAAGCCAAATCTATTTTTATTAGTGGCCATGTGGACGGAGAGCCCAGAGACCTACTGCTGGATACAGGGGCCACAATGACAATAATCAGACCAGGCATCGTGAGACGAACAGTAACAACCACGAGATGGACACTGCGAACGGCTACGGGGGAACCAGCCAACGTTCACGGGGAGGTAGACGTCAACTTCGTCATCGGTGATACCCAGTTTCGCCATCGTGTCTTGGTCGCTGAAGTGGAGGAGGACGTCATTCTCGGGATGGATATCATGACTGAGTATAAATTTAGACTGGACCTGGAGAGTGGGATTTTGAGAGTCGGAAACGAGGAAGTAGTGCTGCAGGGGAGGAACGCCTCATCGGTACGGGTGATCGCAGCGGTAGATGTTGTACTACCTGGGCTTAGTGAAGTGATGGTAGAAGGAAAGCCGGATGGTGGAGTTCCTCATGGCTGTGTCGTCATGGTAGGGCCTAGGTTTGCTGACGATGAACCTGAACGTGGAATACTGGTAGCCAGAGCTTTGGTCCGTGCAGGGGCGAAAATTCCTGTGCGAGTAATGAACCTTAATGAACGCTCGATAATCGTTCGGAAAGGAACCAGTTTGGGAAGCTGTTCGTCTGTGTCCTCCGTCGTACGCCAAGTACAAACAGCTACTTCCTCATCCGATATATCTTCGGTGTGGCTCGACGGTCTTATCGAGGCAGCGTGTCAAGAGCTTAATCCTGGGCAGAGCCGAGAAGTGAGGGAACTTCTTCGACGTCATAAGGATGCCTTCCAGGACGGGACCAGTAACGGAAGAACGAACGTGGTTCAACATCGCATCGATACGGGTGACTCAAGACCAATTCGCCAGACTCCCAGAAGATTACCACTAGCCAAGCGAGAGGAAGCAGAGCAGATAATAAATGATATGGCTCGCGATGGGGTGATTGAACCTTCAAGCAGCCCATGGGCTTCGCCAGTGGTCCTGGTGAAGAAGAAAGATGGATCTACACGGTTTTGTGTAGACTACCGTCAACTGAACAATGTGACGAAAAAGGACAGTTACCCACTACCCCACATCTGACACCAGTTGTTACGTTTACGGTTCTTGAAATAACCGGTCAGGCATATACAAATACACTACCGTACTTCTTTATTTAGCAAACCTTACACTACTAAATATTAATGTAGTGTTCATTAATATTTAAACTGGGAACGTCGAGCTCTAGTCTTTCTGAGACTACCACACTCCAAATCTCAACACTCCTTTTCACCGAATCCTAAATCTCTTCTCTGTCGTATCGTCGCCTTCTCGATTCATCCACTCCAGCTTGCCGGCCCAACTCACAATTGCAGCCAGCGCGCCACGCGCTCGCACGAGTCTGCCACCAGGTGCGCTCACACGTGTCTGTCACAATATCTTTAATTTTTTGTTAATAGCTAATGTGTCCTCTTTTCTGTTTTATAAGTTGCTTTACACGATTTGGCATAGATTCCACAGGCTTTGACCAAATATTTTTAAGTTCATCCAAAACCACACAAACGGGAATTTATCATGTTAATTTTTGTCAGCTGAAGATTTTTGAATCTCCTTTTTCAAAAAGCCCAGAAGTTTTCTATTGAATTAATGTCAGGGAAGCTTGCCACGGTGGGTGAGTGGTTCCAGTGTCGGACTACCAACCCCAAGATTGCAGGTTCGCCCCTGGCCATGGTAAGTGATTTTTGAAGACGACAAAAATCACGATACTCATGTCATACGTTGTTGGCATGTTAAAGAACCCATTTGAATTCAGTAGGCCGTGTTCAATGGCAAAATTAATCTCGGGATTTTCCGCCAACACAAAGTTCCTCCATTCTCTACTTGAAAGCGCTGTAGTGTCAAGGAGTTTAGATATCTAACCTCCTTGACTTTCATAGCGTTCAAAGGAACGACGAAATTCGACATGCAAGCTACCCTCTGGGTGTCAATTAACAAAGCTTGCACCAGGCACCCGAGGCCATACGATATTATTATTATTATATAATGTCAGGGAGTTCTCACTGAAGAATGTATTCAATTTCTCTTAAGAATGGTAAAGAGCCAAATCTTGCACAAAAATTCTGTCACCAAATGGAAACTTCTTCTGCACCTCATAACCAATTCTTCTCTTCAGTATTTTGGTGTGCTGGTCAGATTTCATCATCCTGTAAACTGGTACATCTATTTCACAGGGTGTTTTATGGTCTGTTACAAAAGTGCTGAAGTTGTTGCCTCGTATTGAATCCTCTGCACCTGCACTTTAAGTTAGTTAGTTATAAATGACTCACATTAGAGAATAGAACTTCCTTCCAATGTTCAATTGTCCAATCCTGGACTACATGTCTAAAAGAGATATTTCTTCACATTTCACTTCCCTGAAAAGCATTCACAGTTAATGACTCTACAAACTTATTAGGAGTTGTCACGCTAACACTAAAAACAGAAGGAGAAACAAAATAACTCCGCTAGGCATCCATGCTATTGTCAGACTGTTTTTTTACCGTTGCCATAGTCTACTTTTTTTTAAAGATCGCAGACTCCCTATTCACACAACAACATTATTCTAGTGTATTTATTTGCTTTTAGAGTGGTTTCAACAGGAGGTGGGGATGTTTCTTTTCAGGAGCAGAGCATCAAGGTCATCTGCCCATTGGTTGATATTGTCTTGTTTAACCGAGTGCACAGCAAGATGCCTAATTGATTTGTTTCTGAATGTATAGTTCATTACGAGAGCTCTGATGGTGACAACGACAATAACACCACCACCAATAATAATAATAATAATAATAGTTGTAGTATTGTGGTTTCAACAACCTTGTGTAGTGTTTCTCAACTTCAATCACGGGTTACGGGTTTCTCATTTTGAAACATTCTGGGGTCCAAATCCAGTATTTAATTCTGCAACATTTTCTTATTCACACATTCTAAGAGTCAGATATAACATTTTAAAATGAAGCTTTATCAAAGTTATTACAACAGTTACAGTTTTACTAAATACTGTACATTGATATCAGGGTTGCAGGAAACCCATGTGCCAGTTCACCAAGGTGACCATGTACTGTATTTTCGATTGACATCTAAGTTTAAGTTTAATAAAATCTCTTTTCTGTTTATTTATTTTGATCTATAAATATACAGCAAATGCCTTGTAATATGCACCTTGATGTCATGATCTTCCATGATCAAAGCCATGTAGCAACTCTTATTGATAGCTGTCAGGTTGGTGGGATCATTGCTCACTCCTCAAGTCTGATATCCTGCTAATGCTGAATAGTCTGATTATTCAAAAATTACTATCAATTACTTGAGGGTTTCTTTTTTATAGGGAAAATAAAGAGTAAGTTGACTTAGAAACACAAAGGCTCGGTCTCGGAATGTTTCAAAATGAACTGCTTGAGGTTGTGGAAACCCTGACCTACACAAGATTGTGGACATCTCTCGCCACAGATTAAATTAAAAAACCTACTTTTCCATTTTTAAATGAGAAATGCAAGAAAAAAAAACTTTTAAAATCATTAATAGGTCTATGTATAAGGTGCTTTCAAAAAGTAACGAGCCGGAGGCTGGAATGCACAAACAGGTGACGACATCGGCTAATCATGGCGTGTGTAACGAGGTGTGGTTCCGACCAGAGTGTGGAAGGTCACAGCCCATCGCTAGAGGACACGCATGCACGTCACGTGACGATACAAAGCGAGCAGCAGCATGCATCAATCATCCAATGCTGCCAGTCGCATTGCAAACAGTGACATGGAGGCGTCAAAAGAAAAGAAAAAAGAGGTTTTGTTTTGTTTCTGACAGCGGATGGAGTAGGGGGAACGGACATTCATCACCGAATGTCACAAGTGTACGGCGAACACTGCATGTCCCTTGCAAGGGTCAAGGCGTGGCACAAGTGCTTCAGGGAAGGAGGGTGTCGTTAACCGATGATGCCCGGTCTGGGGCACCCCCCTGCATTACCGATGACAACGCCCAGCTGGTTGATGCACTCATTACCCAGGCCCGCCGAGTGACAGTGAACGCCATAGCCACCGTGGTCGGATTGAGCGTCGGAAGTGTGCACACCATCATGAAGGAACGACTGCACTAGCGCAAAGTGTGTGCCCAATGGGTGCCCCACAGTCTTCAACCACACCAGAAACGACACCCGTCCTTCCCTGAAGCGCTTGTGCCACTCCTTGACCCTTGCAAGGGACATGCAGTGTTCGCCGTACACTTGTGACATTCGGCGATGAATGTCCGTTCCCCCTACTCCTTCCGCTGTCAGAAACCGAACAACACCTCTTTGCTCTTCGTTTGATGCATCCATGTCACTGTTTTCAATGCGACTGGCAGCGTTGGACGATTGATGCATGCTGCTGCTCGCTTTGTATAGTCACGTGAGGTGCACGCGTGCCCTCTAGCGATGGGCTGTGACCTTCCACGCTCTGGTCGGAACCACACCTCATTACACACGCCACGAATAGCCGATGTCGTCACCGGTTTGCGCATTCCAGCCTCCGGCTCGTTACTTTTCGAACGCACCTTATACAAAATGTTTCATTATAAGAAAATCATGACTTGGAATAAGTAGAGCTTTCTGTGCCACTCTATGGACTGGCACACGTTTCTGCCCCACCCGCAGCTCCCCGGCGACCCTTCTGCGACACCCTGTGTCCATTTGCTTGGGATATTTGAATGTCCTGCCGCTGACGCCGGACTCCCCTCTTCCCGGCGAATGAACTGTCCCGGCCCTATGTGTGAACTGTTCCGGCCAGGCAAGACTAATTCCCGACCTTCTTCTTCGTTGCTATTGGGCCGGCTATTTCAAATGGACCAATGGTGTGCTCCCATATCATCTCCTTGTCATCATCATCATCTTGAGCAGTTTCCAACCGCTGGTCGGGTCTGCTTGGAACATAAGCCTCTCCATCGTTTCCTGTCCATCCACCATCTCTCGTCATTTACTGTGTCCCAGCACACTCCTCTTTCCTCCACACTCTTCTTAACTCCTTTTGTCCATCTGTCCCTTGGTCTTCCCCTTGGCCTCCTTCCCGTCATTTCCATTCCAAACATCTTCTTCGGTATCCTCTCCTCTTGCATCCTCCTCACATGTCCATACCATTGTAGCCTAGATCGCTCTATTCTATTTTGCAATGGTTCCTCTCTTACCATCTCCCTGACTCTCTCATTCCTTACTCTGTCCATTCTTGTCACTCCTACCCTACTCCTCTGGAACTTCATCTCCACTGCTCGTATTTTATTCTTGTCCCTTTCCTTCATCACCCATGTTTCTGAACCATATGTCGAAATTGGCACAAAGTAGGTCTTGTAGATGATTCCTTTACATTTTTGTGGTACATCTTTATTCCATATCATCCCCCTACCACTCTTAAAAAATCCATCTGCGCACCTTCCCCGCTCATTTATTTCCATCCTATTGCCTCCCTTTTCTTCAATTATGCTTCCCAAGTACTTGAAGCATTCTACTTTCTGCAACTGCTGTCCTCCAAGTGTTATGCCCATATCCAGTCTGTTCTTCTTCCTCGTTGTGATGACCACTTCACTCTTTTGTGCTGAGAACTTCATCCCATATGATAACACTACCTTCTCCCACTCATCTAATTGCTCTTGTACTTCTTCCTCATCCTCTCCCCATACCAGAAGGTCATCAGCAAACAACATTGCCTTCATTTTCCTTTCCCCAATGCCATTTACCACTTTTCGTATGATTTCATCCATCACCACTATAAATAACAGGGGTGAGAGGGCACTTCCCTGTTTCAGACCACTCTCCAGTTGAAACCATTCCGTTCTCTCTCTTCCCACCTTTACACAGCTTTTGCTTCCCTCGTACATTGCTTTCACTCTTGCCACTGTCTCCTTGTTCACTGCTTTTGCTCTCATTGCTTCCCATACCTTGTTTCTATTAATACTATCATATGCTTTCTCAATATCCAAGAAGGTCATCACCAGATCTTTCCCATATTCATAATGGTGTTCTTGTAGCTGTCTTACTGCAAAGATGAGGTCAACTGTTGACCTTCCTGGCCTGAATCCATACTGTTCTTCCCTCAGCCCATCTTCAACTTCTGTCCGAATTCTTCTCTCCAGTACCTTCTCAAATATTTTGGCGCAGTGGCACATGAGTGTAATTCCCCTGTAGTTCTTGCATTCCTTCCTACTTCCCTTTTTAAATATGGGTATTATTATCCCTCTTTTCCAGTCCTCTGGTATTTTCTTCTCCCTCCATATCACTTTCATTACTCGAAAGAGCCACTGTGTTCCTATCACCCCTGCTGCTCTCACCATCTCCACACTCACTTCGTCTATTCCCGGTGCCTTTCCCCCTTTCATCTTCTTTAATGCTTCCTCCACTTCTTTCCATGTCAATTCCTTCTCTGAAATGTCTTGGTCACTGTCTGTTTCTTCCTCCACAATGACCACTACGCTGGTTTTAGTTGGATTTAGGAGTTCCTTGAAGTATTCTCTCCAGATAACCTTTACTTCTTCCATATTTTCGACCTCCTTTCCATTCCTGTCCACCATTCTGGCATTTTCCCCTGTATCTCTTCTCTTTGCCTTTATCATTCCATACAACACTTTCTTACTGCCATCACAGTCCTCCTCCATCATTTCTGTCCATTTCTCCAGCCATTTCTTTTTCTCTTCCTTCACTACTTCTCCTGCTTCTTTCTTCCGCTCTTGGTATTCTTCTCTTATTCTGTCTGTCCTCTGTTGGAACCATTTCCTGAATGCTTCATTTTTCTTTTTCACTGCTCCCTTAGTTCTGGGGTTCCACCATGGTGTTTCCTTACACCTTTTCTTTCCACTAGTTCTGCCACACACGACTTCCGCTGCTTCTACCAACACGTCCTTGAACCTATTCCATTCTTCTTCACCTGTTTTCGGATCATCCTTCGGTAATTTGTTCCTCACTAATATCTGGAACTTCTCCTTATTTCCATCCTCCTTCAGCTTCCATGTCCTTATTCTTCTTTCTTAGTTTTCAGTTCTCCTCTTTTCCTTCAGTCCTCTCACCTTGGCGACCAGCAGACGGTGGTCCCTGTCCAGGGCTTCTGAAGGTATTACCCTTATATCCGTGATACTCTTCTTTGTCTCCTTCCCGCATAGAATATAGTCCACCACTGATTTCCTAGTCAAATCCCTGCTGTACCAAGTAATTTTATGGCTCTCTCTCTTTATGTACCATGTGTTTCCAACCATTAGCCCATTTATCTTGCACAGTTCCAACAATCTCTCTCCTTCCTTATTCCTGTTTCCCCATCCTTCACCACCAATCACTTCCTCAAAACCTCTTCTATCAGTTCCGACATGGGCATTTAGGTCTCCCATGACTATCAGGTCTCCCCCCACTAACTGCTTCTGCAACTCCTCTTCAAACTCGTCCTTCTCGCCTTCTGTGCATCCCACCTGTGGTGCATAGACTTGCAGAATGTCCAGGTTTCTACCTTTCACAGTGATTCTGGCTCTAATTATTCTATCACTTACTCTCTTTACTTCCTCCCTCAGCCCTTCTCTCACCACCATTTCCACTCCATTTCTCTTCCCCTCCTCATTTCCTATCCAGTATAGCTGCAAGCCATTTCTCAGTTCTTTTCTTCCTTGTACTGTGGATAAACTTAGCTAAAGCCTGCCAACTGAAATTGCCTTCTGGCTAGGCCAATGTGTGACTTTGGAGACCTACTAATGTTGGTAGCGCCTACCTCCCAAATTCTCCGCAAGGCGCACGCGACACTCTTGCCGCCCGTCGACCCGCGTGCTCTGTGAGCGCGTCCCTTCCCACTTCGCCTACAACGATGAAACAAACTGGTTGCTCCGCGACCGGGCTCTTGGAGCTCGGGCATTTAAGGTTCTTATGGCCACATCACAGACTCAGGTAAAGCGTCTGATCTTATTCCATAAACTGTGTGTTTCCTTCGGACCTACAAAGTGATTTTCAACTCACAGTGTCGATGTGAGCAATGCAACTAAACTTAAGATTAATCTACTTAGCCATTTAAAACATTTTTGAACTAAGATGAACTACAAGGCACACAGCCATGGCGGCTAGCCTTTTCAGACAGGTCTCCTTTATATCGAACTACATCGTAGTAATCCATAAGCCGTGTGTGCTATTATTTCATTGATTATAATTAACGAGTTCGAATTTTACATGTTTGATGTTATCTTCTGGAGGGCAAGTTATGATAGGACGACAATGGGTACATTGTCCTTGTATGTGGTCTACAATTGCCAACGGCTTGCCCCTTGCTGGGCAGCCGGCAGCAATTTCGCTATGTGGGCAACGGTCACGTTAAGGCGTTCTCTTGGAGCTTCTGCTCTGGGCCAGTGCTTAGCCCTTTGTCCCTTTTTATTTTATCTTGATATGTTTGTCCTTTTGCCATCCGCTTTGTTTTATCATGTTTCTTTTTATTTTAGAGCTTTCGCCTCATGAATTTCCCCAAAATGCCTCCCGGCATTTTCAATTTTTGGTTAACGTGTAGTATTCATATTTTTAGCTCGTTTTCTCACCTTCAGCCTGTTGCCGGGGCTAGTATTTCTTGTCACCAAGAAATACCTTGCTTTGACCTAACATGGTAAATTGTCGTTGCGTGACCGCGGTTTCACAAAGACCACATGGGGCCTAGATTACTGTTAGGAGTGGCCATTATGTCTTGTTGTTTGTTAAGTGTTTTCTTTTCCACATGTTGTTCTGTACCCAATTCTTTATTACCTCAATATATTTTAAATTTACATATTTTCTAACCCATGAGTGTACGTCTACCACCTCATTGCATTAACCAGACCCATGCCTTTGTATCACGAGGCCCTAATCCACACCCCGGGTATTCTACCCGCCTGGTTGGTCATTTCTAGAAATGGTTGCCAGAGTACGGTGCCTGCGAGAGCGCGAGAAGGGGCCGTACAGTAAGTGTAGCAGAGCGTTAGTTGTCGATTTTGTCTGGTTTTGCTACCGCTGGTGGTAGATGGAAGCCACGTGGCAACATTATCGACTCTGCCCTGATATTTATCAGGATGAAAACACTGAGGAGTGGAATCCCTTTTTTTGTAATTATAACTTCCTACCATGGGCAAATAAGTAAAAATTTGGATTAAAGTCTTGTGGAAAATCAAACCGTTAGACTTAAGGTGTTGTAAAATTCAACTGTCTGACATTTTTTTTTTTGGTTTTTCCTTTCATGCTACTGTCATGGAGCGGCACGTACCAGATCCAAAGTATTTGGATCATGAAGAAATCCAATATGAATTGGAGATCAGAGGTTTGGAGGTTCCCGCGAGCACGGAGGTGGCTCGAGCAGTTCTGAAGCCTGCCCTTAAGGATCCTGTATTGTTGCCTGTGCTGTCCGAAGCAGAATTTGCAATTGGTGAGTCACAGATTTTCCATAGAGTAGAAGTTTGTGCTAATCTCATTAATTTCTTTTTGCTTGAGGATTATGGTACATCTGCCCAATATAAAAAGTTGCGTGCTCGTCTGCAGTACTTGTCCACTCGTTGCGAAGATGTTTTATCTGTTTCATCTCATCGTTCTGACGAGGAATTAACCAATATTTTTGAAATTCAGCGCATGATAGCCGAATGTGCAAATAAAGTTTTCGATGAAAATTCTAGTGGTCAGGGTGGTGTAGAGGCACTCCGGGCAGTCAGTGCAGAGAGTGATAAAATGGGCTTTCCTATCAGTGAAGGAAATAAGCATCCTTATGTTCCGACATGTGCTGCTAACCTGTTAAATGCAGTTCGTTTGAGTTGGGAAGGTTCCAATAATGCTAGTATGTTTCAATCTGTTGATCGCAACAATGTCTTTCCGGTTTCTACTAACAATAGTGTTACAGTAGATAGTAGTAGTGAGTTGCCAGTAGTTTCTTTTGCTGAAGTAAATCCTGGATCTTATTATTCTCCTCCTTCTGTGAGAATTTTGTCGAAAGTGTACGGGGATATCGCTTCCGCAGCCAGGTCCCATACTAGATCAGGGTTGCCAGCCAGTAGTGTCGATGCTGGTGGTAACACAAGTGTTGTCAAATTGTCTACGCAGTACCTTCAGGTCACCGAGAGGCAACCAGTCGATAGTGTTTTAGCGACTGAGTTTAGCCGGTTAAATTTTAACCAAGGATTATCGTCCGACACGAATTTGGTTGAGGTGTCAAACGCTTCATGGATGAATAATTTGGGTACTAATCCTGGTTTTCATGTACCAGTGTCCGTTCATTCTGTTTCTGCTGTAAGCAATTCTAACGGTGATGCCAATTGTAATTCTTCCGTTTCCGAAATTTTGCAACCGAGTGCTAGAGAGTTGTTCATGTCAACTGAAATGCTTCGTTCCGTGTGTAGCACAACTCCTGTGTACACCACAAGTAACTCCGATGGTGGAGTAACGTATTCTTATTCTAGTGCCTTTTCTCATCCTGCTTGTTCTGTTCTGACGCCCAGTACGAGGGGTGTTCAAGAAGTAAATCCCCGTAGTCGGAGCATGTATCCTACTCCAAGACGAAGTGCTCCTCAAGACGTTTCTAGTAGTAACTATCCTCCTTCGTTAGGTATTAAACCTCTTAATTTCCGTTGGCCTAAAGATAAGGTTTGGTGCAGCAAGAACAGAGTTTCTTCTCGTGTAGAACCTCAAGGTTGGGATTTCAATAGCCCGAGTGATGAGAGTGGACCTGTTCGTGGTGAACAGAGAGGTCCAGGTTCTAGTCATTCAGTTTTTTCTAACCGTAATTTTGGGAATCTCGCCCACCCGTTATCTGATTGTGTAGCGAAGTTGAAGCACATGAATACTGATACCACTGATGGTATTATTCATTTTCTGCGTGAGTTGGTGGAAATTTATGAGTATGCTGCTGTATTTGGTGTGAGTTACACTCAGGTGTACCAACTGATGTTCCCGTTCACTTCTGGTATGATGAGAAGTATGATTGTCGAGGCTATGTCCCGTAATACAGGTATCGAAGTGTTCTGTGAGCAAGTAATGTCAAATTTCATTCCGTATAGAAAGATGGGTACTGTAATTCAACGTCATTTGTATCGTGTACAGAAGTATGGTGAATCATTGGATGTGTACATGCAAGATATGCTAAAGCTGGCTAAGATGTTTTCTGTTAACTTCACCGAGCAAGAGATGGTGGAACACATTTTGGATGGTGTGACGCCAGACTATCGTTCATTCTTATGCTTAGGGTCTCGCCCGAGCACTATTGCTCAATTGTGTGCTTTTGCCGTACGTGGAGAGTCCGTACGCCAGTCTGATTATGGTAGAGGTTCTGTTGATCAACCCTCACAATTTAATTCATACAAACCGCAGGGTTATTCTAATCGTTGGAACAATGCTCGTTCCCAGGGTAGCCAGGGTAATTGGGGAAATCGTAAGCCTCAAATTACAGGAGGTCGATGATCGAGTAATCAGCCTCAGAATAGTCCTGTTCGTAATGAAGAAGTCAGTAGCTCTGGTAATTTTAATTCTGGAAGGAATGTCCGTTTCCAAGGTCCTTCAAATAGTAGAGGTGATGTCAGACACCCAGAAGCTACTAACCGTGGTGAATTTTCAAATCGTCAAGAAGCTCGAGGTCGAGTGAATAGTAGTTCTGTGAAATGTAACGCTTGTGGTCATTTCGGTCATTCAGACCGCACGTGTAATTCTCCTCAGCAATGACATCAGGAGACCGGGCATCGTGGTGGGATACCGATGTCATCAGTTGTCAATGTGAACGATAACAGTATAGGAGGCTGTTCGAAGGTTTCTGTGAGTTCCTTATTACCTGCACCTATTGCTGGCATTTTGATCAATGATGCCAACGTTAAAGCCTTGTTGGATTCTGGCAGTGCTGCGTCACTGATGAGTCAGGAATGGTATAGGACCATGAAAGGCATGTGCAAATTTCCCCCTCTCTCTAAAATTGATGTTCGTTTAGTTTCAGCTAATAATTCTCAACTAATAGTTCTAGGGGTCGTCAAGTTAAAGGTTAAGATTCATAATTTTGCGTGGAAGTTTCCGTTTTGGATCGTGTCCAATTTATCTTGCCCTGTGATTCTAGGCGCTAATTTCTTCTCGCATTCCGGTTTGTCGCTGGACATTAAAAGAGAAACCTTCTGGTTTAATTTCTATGAAGACGCTCCCGAGTTGTCAAGTAGTGTCAATGACCTGGATCTTAGTAATCTTTCTGATGGTCAAGCAACGATTATACGTGATTTGTGTTCTCGTTTTCCGGAAGTTTTTACCGACAAGTTAGGTGTCACTGATTTGATCTCTTACAAGATTGTCATGTCAGACAATATTCCAGTTAGGCATCCTCCCTACCGCTTAGTCCACCTAAGATGAAAGAACTTAAGAAGATAATTGATCAGATGTTGTCTGATGGAGTTATTCGCCCCTCTATTTCTTCATACTCATCGCCTATGTTTCTGGTGCCCAAGCCGAATGGTGGTTTTAGACCCGTTGTAGATTACCGAAGGCTCAATAAGAAGGTGGCGATGGAATCTATCCCCCTTCCTGATCTTCACTCATGTTTTTCGTGGTTCAAGGATGCTAAGTACTACAGTCTCATCGATCTGAACCAGGCTTATTACCAAGTTCCATTAGCCGAGGAGAGCAAGCATCTCACCGCCTTCGCGACGGATTGGAATCTCTTTGAATTTAATAGGCTTCCCTTTGGCCTCACTACTGGAGGAGCTGTGTTAAGCAGATTGTTGGATAAGGTCTTCGCTGGCATTAAGTTTGAGTATCTGTACCACTATTTGGACGATGTCGTAGTGTACAGTAAGACATTTGAAGATCATGTTCGTCATCTTCGTGAAGTGTTCGAGCGTTTGAAGAACGCTGGGCTAACTGTGAAGCTTTCTAAAGTATTTTTCGCTAAACCTCAAATCTCCTTTCTGGGGCATGTTATTTCGGCCGCTGGTGTGTCGATCGACAGCTCTCGCACCCAGGGTATTCGTGACTTCAAGAGACCCGTCAATGTCAAGGGCGTGGCTCGCTTCGTTGGCATGGCCAATTTCTTTCGAAAATTTATCCCTGATTTCGCTAGTAAGGCTATGCCCTTAAATAGACTACGTCAGAAGAAGGTTCTGTTTGAGTGGGGTGAGTCTCAACAGGCCGCCTTCGATGAGCTAAAAGAAGCCTTGTGTAATGCTCCTGTTCTCGCTGTTCCTGATTTCAGCAAGAGATTTATTGTACAGACTGATGCCTCTTTAGGCGCCGTTGCAGCTGTTCTTTTACAAGAAGGTGAAGAAGGTCGTCGTCCTATTGCGTTCGCTTCGAGAACCTTAACTGCTCCCGAGTCTCGCTATTCTGTATATGAGCTCGAAGGCCTCGCTGTCATGTTCGGTTTGGAAAAGTTTAGGATGTATGTCGAACACGTGCCGTTCGAATTGGAGACCGATAACCAAGCCCTGAGCTGGGTCTTGGCCAGACCGAGGAACACTGGGCGTATCGCTCGGTGGGCTACTCGTATTTCATCTTTCCATTTCACCGTTCGTCACATAAAGGGGACAGACAATGTTATTGTAGATTCGCTTAGTAGGATGTACGAAGAATCTCCCCTTAAGAAACCGGAACCTGCTCCTGTGGAATCTGATGTTGTTGGTGTTTGTTCCGCCCAACACATGTTAAACAATTCTCCCCTTTTGTTTAAGGATATAGTCATTCATCAGAAGGAAGATCAAGAGTTAAAGTTAATTATTTCAAAATTAGATGCTGGTGAGGTTGTAAAACCTTATTTCTTAGGTCAGGCGTGTTATGCTGTGTTGCCAGGCATGACAAGAAGCCGAAAGTCGTCTTGCCTGTCCAATTAGTGGATGCAATGTTAAGATATTTCCATGAGTCACCAGTGGGTGGTCATTTAGGAGTCTTCAAAACTCGTCAAAAGGTAAAGCAATCCTTTACTTGGAAATATATGGACCGTGATATTAAAAGATTTGTTTTGGGTTGTCGTAGTTGCAACGTGAGCAAACCTGCTGTCAATAGTAGAATGGGATTTCTTGCGTCTGAACCCGTGTTGCGACCTATAGAGAGGTTGTATATTGATTTCGTTGAGCCTTTTCCGAAGTCCAGGTTAGGTAACCGTTTCGCGCTAGTCTGTGTAGATGGATTCTCGAGATTTTGCTGGATTTTTCCCACCAAGATGAGCAACACTGCTGCTGTTATTAAGTGTTTGAAGGTCATTTTTATCTCATTTGGTCCCTGCCAGTACCTCATTTCTGACAATGCCCGTACCTTTACTTCTAATCAGTTCCGTAACTTCTGTTTCGAGTATTCTAATTCTCATGTTACAACTACTCCGTATTATCCTAACCCTAGTTTGGCCGAGAGGGTCAATAGGAATTTGAGAGCTGCGTTAATCGCTTATCATCGGGACAATCATGCTAAATGGGATTCCTCATTACATTGGTTGGCCTATGCTTTCAATACTGCTGAGCATGAAAGTCATGGTAAAACCCCATTTTCTTTAATGCACGCCTTCGTGCCAAATTCTCCGTTGTCAAACCTTTGGTCTCTTAACGAACTTCTTCCCGATCAGCCTAGTCCTGAGCGCGTTCGTGAAATTTGGAAGGAAGCTCAGCGTGCTATCAAGATATCTCACGACAAGTTGGCCCAGAGGTACAATCAAGGTCGTGGTCAGAATAAATTTAAAGTTGACGATCTGGTTTACGTCAAAAACTTTTGGAGGAAAACTCCTGGTCATCAAGTAAGTGGCAAGCTCATGCCAAAATTCCATGGTCCGTATAGAATTTTATCCTTTCCTACCAATGTTACTGTCCTGTTGGAGGACAATGAAAGGAGGCGCATTTTTCGAACTCACTTGTCATATTGTAAACGTGCTGGTGAACGTGAGGCAGAGGAAGCAGAGGAAGCAGAGAACGCAGAATGTGAGGTGTAGTGTGGGTTGCAGTATTTTCCTGTGCTGTGATTTGGTAACAGTGATTTCTTATTGTATTTTGGTACCGTGTAATGTTCTTGGAGTCGTGTGTGTGGTGCTGTCTTGGTATGACGCTGTGTCGACAGACGTGAAGTTGAAGTTGTGCTTCTGTCGTGTTCTATTGCAGTGATTGTACAATATCTCCACAAGTACATCGTGAGTCAGTTTTTCGCCGAGGAGAAATCTCGTCCAGTGATAGGCATAATGGGTCTTCTGATTTTTCCTTTCAAGCTTTCATTCTTGTTAGCGGGACCTGCTTGAGGTCTTTCTATGCCCCTCGTGGCCTATTTCTTCGTTCTGTATTTGGTATTGTTGAAGTGAACATTGATATGTTCTGAGTCGTAGTACTCTTGTTCTGGTGTGTGTGTGGATATCAGGGATTACTGCATTTGCTCGCAGCCCTGGTGTCGGACCCTTTCCTCGTTGAATTTTGTCTGTGTGCTGTGTATAGCGTAGAGTTGTCAAGGACTGTTGATTAGTTCTTGTGCGTGCTGCACATTGTGAAGTGGTGACTGTACCTGGTTACGTTATCGAGGTGATGAAGGTTGCCCTGCATTTGCTCGCAGGCGCCTTGGTGTCATTGGAGATGACCCGTTGGGTGAAATTGGTAAATTTTCTGTTCTTGTTTCACTGTTCCTGTCAAGTGTTGGTAAGTTGTAAAGGTTAAGAGAAGTGGGTGTGTCCCGGTTCTGTTCTCTGCGTTCCGTATATGTGTGTTTCCTGTCCTGCGTTCCGTGTACTAGAGGGCATTTGATGTGTAAGAAATGTAATGTAAAAGGTAAATTGTAAATGTAAATGTTGGAAATTTGTTGACACCAGTTGTAATCTGTGTGGTGACAAGGTAACTGTTTCATGTCTCCCCTGGCTTGTGAGAGCTGAGCCATTCCTGTGGTCGTGGGTTCCCCTAGATTTCTTTCGTGCGACCCCATGTCAGTATTTTACCACCAAGGTGAAAAATGTGTAAAGTTTTCTATTTATTCAATATAGCATTGTAACATTAGGATTTTGGTTGGGTACCAGTTCTGTGTAGTTACTAACTCCAGTGAAGTGGAGGTAATACAAGTTCAAGAGAACGCTGTACAGTGTTTCTTCCCATTTTAATGACTTAACATTAACGTAATTCTGCTAAACCTAAAGTCTGCGTGTGCATTGTGTGTGCATCGCCCCTATGAAAGTGAATGTGATCTCGTGTCACGAAGGCAAGTGAATTGCCAAGTCCTTGCTCGCACAGTGAAAGGTCCTAACATGTGCTACGGAAGTTGCTCAAGCTCTCGCCCTGGTCCTTCTCAGACCAGCGGCCTTCTTCGACCCTGCTGGTGAAGAAGCCAACCCAACCTTGTGCTGCGTCTCTGCGTGCTGTGTCTGCTCTTGTCCTTGGCTGTTTCAGTGGTGGTCCAGTGTGAGGGTGGCACCCCTCACTTCTGGCGATGGAGGTGGCCTGTGCCAAGGTCACTGTCATAACGTCGTCCTCCATCTGATGGTGATCCTGATGCCTGCTGGTCGGTGCGGATGGTGATCTCTTCCCTGATGTCGACCCTGGATGCTGAACGACTGGAGCGGTACTATGGTGATCATCTGGTATGGTGATATGGTGCTGTTGGCGTCCCTTCTTGCCAACCCTTGGGGTCTTCACGACATCATTAGTTGGGCACTTCTACCTTCCTGCAGTTTCGACTTCCTGGTGCAGTGAGTGACGCATGAACAAACATTATTTTGCCTGCTGGCGAACCAAGCTATCCTCAGGAGAACTTACAAGGGGGGCCTTCTTTCTGTTGGCTCACCCCCACTGTCGGCTTTATGAGGGGGAGGCTGTGCCACTCTATGGACTGGCACACGTTTCTGCCCCACCCGCAGCTCCCCGGCGACCCTTCTGCGACACCCTGTGTCCCTTTGCTTGGGATATTTGAATGTCCCGCCGCTGACGCCGGACTCCCCTCTTCCCGGCGAATGAACTGTCCCGGCCCTATGTGTGAACTGTTCCGGCCAGGCAAGACTAATTCCCGACCTTCTTCTTCGTTGCTATTGGGCCGGCTATTTCAAATGGACCAATGGTGTGCTCCCATATCATCTCCTTGTACTGTGGATAAACTTAGCTAAAGCCTGCCAACTGAAATTGCCTTCTGGCTAGGCCAATGTGTGACTTTGGAGACCTACTAATGTTGGTAGCGCCTACCTCCCAAATTCTCCGCAAGGCGCACGCGACACTCTTGCCGCCCGTCGACCCGCGTGCTCTGTGAGCGCGTCCCTTCCCACTTCGCCTACAACGATGAAATAAACTGGTTGCTCCGCGACCGGGCTCTTGGAGCTCGGGCATTTAAGGTTCTTATGGCCACATCACAGACTCAGGTAAAGCGTCTGATCTTATTCCATAAACTGTGTGTTTCCTTCGGACCTACAAAGTGATTTTCAACTCACAGTGTCGATGTGAGCAATGCAACTAAACTTAAGATTAATCTACTTAGCCATTTAAAACATTTTTGAACTAAGATGAACTACAAGGCACACAGCCATGGCGGCTAGCCTTTTCAGACAGGTCTCCTTTATATCGAACTACATCGTAGTAATCCATAAGCCGAGTGTGCTATTATTTCATTGATTATAATTAACGAGTTCGAATTTTACATGTTTGATGTTATCTTTTGGAGGGCAAGTTATGATAGGACGGCAATGGGTACATTGTCCTTGTATGTGGTCTACAATTGCCAACGGCTTGCCCCTTGCTGGGCAGCCGGCAGCAATTTCGCTATGTGGGCAACGGTCACGTTAAGGCGTTCTCTTGGAGCTTCTGCTCTGGGCCAGTGGTTAGCCCTTTGTCTCTTTTTATTTTATCTTGATATGTTTGTCCTTTTGCCATCCGCTTTGTTTTATCAAGTTTCTTTTTATTTTAGAGCTTTCGCCTCATGGATTTCTCCAAAATGCCTCCCGGCATTTTCAATTTTTGGTTAACGTGTAGTATTCATATTTTTAGCTCGTTTTCTCACCTTCAGCCTGTTGCTGGGGCTAGTATTTCTTTTCACCAAGAAATACCTTGCTTTGACCTAACATGGTAAATTGTCGTTGCGTGACCGCGGTTTCACAAAGACCACATGGGGCCTAGATTACTGTTAGGAGTGGCCATTATGTCTTGTTGTTTGTTAAGTGTTTTCTTTTCCACATGTTGTTCTGTACCCAATTCTTTATTACCTCAATATATTTTAAATTTACATATTTTCTAACCCATGAGTGTACGTCTACCACCTCATTGCATTAACCAGACCCATGCCTTTGTATCACGAGGCCCTAATCCACACCCCGGGTATTCTACCCGCCTGGTTGGTCATTTCTAGAAATGGTTGCCAGAGTATGGTGCCTGCGAGAGCGCGAGAAGGGGCCGTACACTTTCCAATGAAGCAGAATTATCTTCTTCAAAACAATTAAGGAACTTGAGTGCTATAAGGTGCCAGCTGCCATGAAAATCTGGAAAACTTCTATAGGAATAGGAAATAAGACAGATGAGTTGATCAGTTTATTGCCAGAGGGCTATATTACAGTTTTCAGTAGTGCGTTTGATACTAGATCGCATGAATCGGTGCTCAGTTTGAAATATCGAATAACTTAGGTTTGTTGTATCAGTATCAGTAATTTTTGGACACCAGTGATTTGGGTATCGATTTCAAGGGTATGGGGCTAGTAGCAAACATAACTTTCGCGCTTCGTGTGGGCCTAAGCCTGATGCTCTAATTACTAGCATATTGGAACCTTCATAGTCCAATGGTTTTAGTATCCACAGGACTTATTTCATAGGCCAATAGTTTAAGTACCGTACCCACTAGAAATAACCTCAACAAACCAATGGCTATTCTGGATACACTAATAGTTTTAGTAACTTATCCACTTAGGGAAGAGAGGTTGTTCTGAAATTGAATTTAGGAAAGTGCATTAATGTGAAGTTGGCAGCATCGTCTGAACCAAGTCTTAAACATAGCAACCTGTATTTTCCTCAGTTTATTACTGCAAGGTAAAATGTTGATAATTTAATTTTAAAGTGTGAATATGGTGTTTCTTGAAAGCAGTTAACCTAAATAACTCGGCTCAGTAAGTACAAACACCCTTCAGAGTACTGCAAACAAAATTACTAATGATTGAAACACGACACCTTAGTGCCACAATTAGAACATTTCCAAATAGAAGAGCTGATGGACACCTGCAGTATTTAAACTTGCTGAAGTTTGAATTCTGGAGAAGGTCAATATTTTATTTTTATTGATGAATATTCCAACTATTGGAATGCTATTCTACAGTAATTTTTAATAATGTAAACAATTACCGAATAATAAAGGAGAAAATGGGGTTATAGTCAGTCTTAACATTCCATACCTGAGCTGTTTCAAAAGACTGATTGGCTGCTTTATGTTCCATCTGGAACATCTTCTGCTCTACTTCTGGTTCAGGTTTTGTACGAAGATAATCAGGAACCAGATCATGTGAAAATACAGACACACGGTTCTCTGTTAGTCTCAGGAGCTCCTCATCTCTCTCTGGGCTCAGTCGTAGTGGCAGTACCGTCAGGCTCCGAAGTGGTGGACATTTATCATGGCTCAGCATCTTGGAAAGTGCTGTAAGCTTTAAATACGACCATTTTGCCTTAATCATACATCACTGAAAAATCTACAATTGAGATAACATGCTAACAATGACAATATACATTTCCAAAATAAATCTTCCAGATCATTGCATTCCAATAAATTTTTAAGAAAAGCGCATGTTGTAATTTTTTTTTAAAATTAGAGAAACCACCTAGGAGGAGCAGATGAAAAGATAAAGAGAGAACATTGAGTCCTAAATAGGGTAATTGAGGAAGTTGAAGAGCTAGAACAAGATGAAATGGAGGATGTCCCAGAAGATCAAGGGAATATCAATGACCTGCCAACAAAACAGGATAATCAACGCCACCTGAACAATGGCAAAGTTCCTAGGCTGGATAATGATATCCCTGAAGGTTACAAATTTGATACACTTGCATCATCGGAAGTGTTGCTTATTGCAACCTATTATTCCTTAATGAATGGAATCGGAAACTAGGCTTACCAATTAAATTGCTTAAAAGAGGAGATCTGTTGGTCTGTGCCAAATGGTGTGGCATTTTAATGCTTTTCAGTGCATAGTGGGAAGGTCTTTTCACACATCATACACAATAGAATAAAAATTCATGGGGGCAAAATACTATTGAAAGGTCAAGCAGGCTTTTAAGAAGGCTCTTTATGTGCTGACCAGATTACCGTAATAGAGATAATCACAGAACAATCAGGGGAATACTACTAACATATTATGCTGATCATCAATTTTGAGAAGGCCTTTGACGGCAACATTACAGTATTACAACATGCACAAAAAAATTCAAAATATACGACATACACCTTATCAATACGCTTATATATTGTAAAGATTCGTGCAATTGCCCAGCGGTCGCCATTTTCTTTATCCTCGTAGTGACGGGCAGGCGGGGTGTGTGAGGAATGCAGAATAGCCAGTCCGGCCGGGGCTGATTAGGGTGGGCCCCTCCCCGCGCAACGATGAATGAGTCAACCACAATAGCCCACGAGTCAGGTATACTATTGGCGCCTTGGCTACTGGACTCTTCTGCTTCTCGAGGCCACTGGATGCAACAGGGAGTTCCAGAACAACCAACCAGAATAGGCTTGAACCCACTGGAAGGGGAAAAGGGAGCCAGAACATCGCCGGAGAGAGGCTAGACAGTGCTGGAATCCACCACTAGAAACTACTCGCTTTTACGAGAGGTGGCTTGATCGGGAATATTCGAGACCAGGGAGCTGATTGGATATATACCGGCAAACTGCGACGGGCAAATCAGTCCTGGACGAGTCTCCGCTAAGGAGTGTGCCGAGTGACCTGTGGATATAAATGTGGACAGTGCAGTGGAAATAACTAACATAAATCGTGACTGCCAGAGATACTGATTTGCAGAGATCAGTGTACATAAATAGTGACTAATAGCTGTGTAAAGTGCAACTCTGTGTAAGTGTGTGTGTGTGTGTGGAAGTAAGTAGGCTTAATTTGATTTAGTATAAATAAAGTATTAGTGCATTATAAGCCTGTCCTATTTTTACGAACCCTAAAAACGTTACAATTGGTGTCAGATGTGAGGGTCAGGTTATGCGTGCGTGCTTCTGTATGAAACAGTGCGTACTTTTGAAAAGGCATACTTTAAGGAAGTGTGTACGATAGTTAATTATTAGTGACTGTCTTGTGTGTACCATCTGGAAGCCTGGTTAATCGTGTGCTGACTGTCCGTGTGTCTCGCATTTTGTACTGTAAAATGGCGACAAGGAAAGTAAAACTTTCAGCACTGAAGGTTTCGGAATTACGGCAGGAATTGGAAGAAAGAGAAGCTGATGCCACGGGAACAAAGTCTACGCTACAAGTGCGATTACGTCAGTTACTGCTGGACGGAGGTGAGGACCCAGATATATTCCTTTTTGAGCTTCCTTGCGGCATAGGCCAGGTGGTGGAAATTTTGGAAAAGAAAATGGCGGACAATGTGGAAAATTTAGAAAAGAAAATAGTAGAAAACTCCAAAATTATGGAAAGGAATATAATGGAAAATAATGCCAATCTTGAGAGGAAACTTCGAGAAATAACACTCACTACGGAAACGAAGCTGAGGGAGGAATTTCAAAAGTCGCTGCGGAAGTTGGAGGACGAGCTTGCGAGCGCCCTGCTTCAAAATAAGGACAAGCAACGAAACGAAACCATTGCGCTGCTGAACCATCGGAAGGTAAGGAGAGTTTACCTGTTCCCGCCGCTGGGCGGACTGACCAGCCAATGGATCGTGCACCCGTTCCCGCAGTTGGGCGTTCTGACCTGCCAACATTCGATGGGAAATCTCCATGGGAAGAATACTTCACCTTGTTTGAGACCGCCGCCATGATTAATGGGTGATCAGAGGCCACGAAAGCTGCAATGATGAGCTTGTCGCTGCGCGGAGAGGCCCTACGAGTCCTACAAGCTGTTACCTTATCGGAGAGACAGAACTACGACGTTCTCGTTCAAAAACTGGAAATGCGGTTCGGGCATCGACACACGGAGCAGCTATATCGCTCCCTGTTAAGAAATCGCTGGCAAAGACCTAACGAGAGCCTACAGGAGTTTGAAGCAGACATAGTCCGTCTTGTTAGGAGCACCTACCCAACAGTGCCCAGCGACGTTTACGAGAGTCTTGCTACCGAGAAGTTTCTCGACGGGCTCCGTGAGACCGAGACACAGCGGACTGTGAAGCTGGCGCGCCCGAAAACGCTGAATGATGCTTTGACCCTAGCCCTTGAGTTCGAGGCTGTTCAACAATCCGTGCGCAGCCAGGCGCGCATACGAGCTCTGGAGGGAGACAAGGAGGTCCAACCTGTGCCTTCCATAGAAGAAATCGTGGAGAAAGTTCTTCAAGCCTTGCAGACCAAGAAGAAACGGACGAGGTGCTGGGGCTGCGGGGAGGTTGGGCACCTCAGAGATCGATGCCCTAAACTTACGACTAACAAGAACCAGCCACAGGGAAACTAAAGAGGGTTGATGGGAAGGGGCGACTGTCAACCCGCGCCAACACCAGGAATGCCCCCACTTCTGTTATCGTCGCGTCTCTGGGTCGTCAAGCCAACGCAATTTTTGTCAGTGGCCATGTGGATGGAGAACCCAGAGACCTACTGCTGGACACAGGGGCCACAATGACCATCATCCGACCAGGCATCGTGAGAAGAGCAATAACACCCACAAGATGGACACTGCGAACAGCAACGGGGGAACCAGCCAACGTTCAAGGGGAGGCAGTCGTCGACTTCATCATCGGTGATACCCAGTTTCGCCATCGTGTCTTGATCGCTGAGGTGGAAGAGGACGTTATTCTCGGGATGGACATCATGACTAAGTACAAATTCGGATTAGACTTGGGAAGAGGAATTTTGAGAGTCAGAAACGAGGAGGTAGTGCTGCAGAAGAGGAACGCCGCGTCGGTACGGGTGATAGCAGCGATAGACATGGTACTGCCAGGACGTAGTGAAGTAATGGTAGAAGGGAAGCTGGACGGTGAAATTCCTGAAGGTTGTGTCGTCATGGTAAGGCCTACGTTTGGCGAAGACGAAACTGGACATGGAATGCTGGTAGCCAAAGCTTTGGTTCGTGCAGGTGCGAAGATTCCTGTGCGGGTAATGAACCTTCATGATCGCCCAATAACCATTCGGGAAGGAACCAGCCTGGGAATATGTTCGTCTGTGTCCTCCGTCGTACGCCAAGTGCGAACAGCTGCCTCCTCATCCGGTATACTTTCAGTGTGGCCTGACAGTCTTATCGAGGCAGCGTGTCAAGAGCTATATCCTGAGCAGAGCCGAGAGGTAAGGTCACTTCTCAAACGTCATAAAGATGCCTTCCAGGATGGGACTGGTAATGGAAGAACGAACGTGGTGCAACATCGCATCGATACGGGTGACTCAAGACCTATTCGCCAGACGCCCAGAAGATTGCCACTAGCCAAGCGAGAGGAAGCCGAGCGAATAATAAGCGATATGGCTCGCGATGGGGTGATTGAACCTTCAAGCAGCCCCTGGGCCTCGCCAGTGGTTCTGGTGAAGAAGAAAGATGGATCTACGCGGTTTTGCGTAGACTACCGCCAGCTGAACAATGTGACGAAAAAGGACAGTTATACTCTACCACGCATCGATGACACCCTGGACACCTTGGGTGGGAGCACGATCTTCTCCACATTGGACCTCAAGAGTGGCTACTGGCAGGTCGGGTTGGACCCCAACGACAAGGAGAAGACCGCCTTTACGATTGGTTCGGGACTGTGGAACTTCACAGTTATGCCGTTCGGACTCTGTAACACCCCTGCTATGTTTGAACGTTTGATGGAGCGAGTTTTAAAAGGGCTGTCTTGGGAAACCTGCTTGGTCTACTTGGATGACATCATCGTTCTCGGAAGGACGTTTGAAGACCACCTAAAGAATTTGGAGCAGGTGTTCTTACGTCTAAAACAAGCCAACCTGAAGCTCAACCCCAAGAAGTGCTTCCTCTTTCGGAAATAAGTTAATTACCTGGGCCACGTTGTTTCCGGAGAGGGGGTTGCTGCAGATCCGGAGAAGATAAACGCGGTGAAGGAGTGGCCAATACCGAAGGATAAGCGCGAAGTTAGGAGTTTCCTCGGACTATGCACCTATTACCGCCGATTCGTGCCAGGATTTGCTAATCTCGCGAAGCCTCTGACTCGACTTACCGAAGACGGCCGGAGTTTTGTGTGGGACACAACCTGTCAACAGGCTTTCGAACAACTGAATGAGGTACTGACCAATGCTCCTATCGTGAGTTACCCACAACCGGAAGGACTGTTCGTTTTGGACACCGATGCTAGCAATGTGGGCATCGGTAGTGTGCTCTCCCAACTGCAAGGTGGGCAGGAAAGAGTGATAGGTTACTTCAGCAAGGTTCTTTCTAAACCGGAGAGGAACTACTGCGTGACTAGAAGGGAATTGCTTGCTGTAGTGAAGTCGGTGGAGCATTTCCACAAGTACCTCTACGGGAGGAAGTTCGTTCTACGGACTGATCATGCAGCACTTACGTGGCTTCTGAGTTTCAAGAACCCGGAGGGACAGGTAGCCAGGTGGATCGAAAGGCTCGAGGAGTACGACTTCGACTCTGAACACAGGGCTGGTGTTAAACACAGAAATGCTGATGCTCTATCTAGGAGATCGTGCGCGCAAGACTGCAAGCACTGCAATCGGATAGAAGACAAAATTGCAGTGGTAAGAAGAAGTACTGAGACTGACGACCACTGGCAGGATGAGGAAATCCGTAAGGACCAAGAAAACGATCCGGACTTAAAACACCTACTGCGTTGGAAGAAGTCTGAGGAACGACCGACCTGGGAAGAGGTAGCTCCCTTCTCGCGCTCTGTAAAAGCCTACTGGGCTCAGTGGAATTCCGTGATTTTGGAAAACGGGGTTCTAAAGAGGGTACTGGAGAATGAGAATGGGACTCAGGAGAGGCTACAGCTTATTGTTCCACGAAACAGGGTATCCGAGATAGTGCAGTTGCTGCATGATGGAACGTCCGGAGGGCACCTTGGAGTTCGGAAAACCATAGAGAAAATCCGAGAGCGGTTTTACTGGTTCAATTGCTCCGACGACGTTCGTGAATGGTGTAGAAAGTGCGTGGTTTGTGCCACTGCGAACGGGCCACAGAAGAAGAGAAGAGCAGCGATGAGACAGTACAACGTTGGTGCACCGTTCGAACGGATCGCCATCGATGTAGCGGGCCCCTTCCCCACGACTGAGAGTGGAAATAAATACATCTTGGTAGCAATAGATTACTTCAGCAAGTGGGTAGAGGCATATGCATTGCCCAATCAAGAGGCGGTGGTGGTTGCCGAGACACTAGTAAGGGAGCTGGTGAGCCGATTTGGTGTACCTTTGGAATTGCATTCCGACCAGGGGCGAAATTTCGAGTCGTCGGTGTTCCAGGAATTGTGCCAGATTCTCGGGATCCGGAAAACGAGAACAACTGCCCTGCATCCACAGTCCGACGGCATGGCGGAGCGCATGAACAGAACAATGGAGAAATACCTGTCCAAGATTGTATCCGACCACCAGCGGGACTGGGACAAGTTTCTCCACTTGTTTCTACTGGCATACCGCTCTTCTATACATGAGACCACAGGCCAAACACCAGCTAATGTGCTGTTTGGCCGAGAGCTGCGGTTGCCATGTGATCTGATGTTCGGCTGCAAACCTAAGCATGACGTTGTTGGCGAGGACTACATCTCCGACCTCCGTCGAAGGATGAATGACAGTCACGACCGAGTTCGCGCAAACATCCAGAATGCGAGCGACCGGATGAAGGAGCGTTACGACCTAAGAGCCGAATCAGGAGGATACCAAGCAGGAGATCTAGTCTGGCTTTTCGACCCAAAAAGGCGGCGAGGGTTCTCTCCGAAGCTACAACGCTCCTGGGACGGACCATATGAGGTACTGAAAAGGATCAACGACGTCGTCTATCGTATCAGGAGAAGACCGAATGGCAAACCCCGAGTGGTCCATTTCAATCGGCTGGCACCGTTCCTGGGCGACAACGATGACGAGGGGCACGTACAACACGCTCGTATCTGTCGATTGCCAGAAGCAGAACGATCCTTCTAAGAGTTCATGGCGCAATGCCGAATTGGCCGAAAAATTCGTTATGGCGTCACTACCGAGATTCGACAGGATTTATTCCAAACCGCCAGTGAGTATGCCTTGGCTCACTGTGTGGCTAAGGACCTGAAGATGAGCCAGGGAATCGTCCAGGTGTTCCGGCGGAAATACGGCGGGATTGAAGAGCTACAGCGCCAAGAGCCTCGTGTCGGGGGCGTGTTGTGCTTAACCAGGAACGAGCGATCGCTGTTCTATCTGGTGACGAAAGAACTTTCCCATCTGAAGCCCTCCTATCGTGCCATCTGGGATAGTCTACTTGCTATGTGGGAGCACCTACTGGAGCGAAGCATATCCAAATTAGCTGTACCCAAGTTGGGCTGTGGACTAGATGGGTTGGACTGGAGGATTGTAAGAAGCATGCTAGAGGAAGTCTTTCGACGCACAGGGATTGAAGTTCTGGTGTGCTGCTGGCCCCGAACAAACGTGGTGTCTCAGAAAACGGTGGACTGTTACTTCTTCGTCAACTCACGATGCCGTGAAGGACCGAGCTGCTCCTACCGTCACCCTGTTGGAAGTGTCTGCTCCGAGACGGAACAGTGTTACAGTTCTACGTAGATTCAAATATTTGTTGGCGGTGGCCACTGAACACTACAAGAGTTCCATATCTTTATTTCCAATATTTCAACTCTTTCTTGTATGATAGAAATTGCTTACTGTAGGCATATTTTGGCCTTTAGAATCCTATAAGTCTTCCTTTTTTTTTTTTTAGTTTAATTTCAAATATAACATATCTAGCCAAGAAAGATGATCCATCATTATCAGTGCTGCCAACTCTTTCAAATAACTGTTGATTTATTTACTGTAGAGGCTTTGCGACATCATGGTAATGTCGCCCACGAACTTGGGTGTGCGTGGAATCTGTCATTGTAATGGCTGTATTAGTGTGTGTGTTTGAAATTGGGGCTTGCATATGTGTAGGAGGCCGCCAAGGTCTTAAAGAAGGTAGTTAATTATTGTTTTAAGTGGTGGAACCGAGACGTCATCTGCCCTTAAATTAAATAAGGTACCGTACCATTCCAGTATTTGCCTAGATTAGAAGTAGGATGATGATGATGATGATGATAATTATTGTTGTTTTAAGGGGCCTAACATCCAGGTTATCGGCTCCTAATGGTCTGGGTGACAGCGAAAATGACAATGAAATGGAAACCAGAACGAAAATTAAGTGAGAATGAAAATACTTACAAAAAGGAACTCAGATTGAAACGACGCACAAAATGGAGAGCGGTAATACTTACAAAAGGGAATTTAGAAGAAAAATCCTCACAAAAGGAAGAGATTGAAAAATACGTGCAAAATGTAGTTTAGGTTCAAAATACATACAAAATGCAATTGAGGTTCAAAATACTTACAAAATGCAATTGAAATTGAAAATACACAATGTGATTTAGATTGAAAAACGCACATTTCAGATTCTAAATACTCACATAGTGCAATTGAAATTGAAAATACTTACAAAATGCAATTGAAATTGAAAATGCTTCTTACAAAATGTGTGGAAGATTCAAACTACTCATTTGGATGGACAATACTAACAAAATACAATTTAGATTGAAAATACTTACAAAATGTAATTTAAATTTAAAGTACCCACAAAATGCAATTGAGAATGAAAATACTTACAAAATGCCCACCATACAAAATGCAATTTAGATTGAAAATAAGTGCAAAATGCTGTTTAGGTTGAAAATACTTACAAAATGCAATTGAAATTCAAAATACTCATCAATACTCACCACTCCTGCATTGAAAGACTTACTAAAAAGCAATTGAGGTTGAAAATACTCGCAAAATGCAATTTAGATCGAAAATACGTACAAAAGCAACTTAGATTGAAAATACCTTCAAAATGTGGCGTAGAGTCAAAATATACACAAGAATTTAGATACACGGGGAACCAATTCACAAAAACAGTGCGGGAATCTTAAAGAGAAAAGGAAATATAAAAAGAAAAAGAAGGCTGATCCCTAGAAGAATGAGGGATCAGGAAAGACGAGAGAAGGGCCAATGAAGGCGGGAAAGTGAAAGACCCCCTAGGCCTCGGATACCCTAATACCGTCGGGGTCGGAAGAGAACAAGAGTTGGCCAAGGGAGGCTGATAGGAAAGAAGACGGAGAGGAGCCCGGCACAAGTAAGTGGAAGCAATGACGGACTCAGCATGGCTCCCGTGGTCGCCAACCCACGTCGCACGAGATGTGAGCCCCTGGGGGAAGTAGAAGTAGGGAAACCATGACAAACCACTCCTAGACGGGGCTGAATTGGGAATTGATCCCAGGTAACAGTTCAGGAATGATGAACCATCTACAAAACTACCTAAGTTATTAATTCTGGAGGAGATCTACTCCTGGCTTTTACACTTCTAACTGGCAGATTATTGAAAATACAGTATATGTTTTGTATACCTTACTGAAAGTCATTACGAATTGAAATTACTGTCAATTATCACTGCTGCACCAGAAATATTTGTTATATTATGTAAATAAATGCGTTTATCTCTTGTTCCTGAGGCGCACGAGGTTCTTTAACTGTTATTCTGGCACACACATTGATGACAGTTCATTGTAGCCAACATGTGGGATACAAAATATACCACACGACGCATGAAACTTGTAATTATGTGCAAAAGCGAAAATTGGCAAAACCATTTGCCTGGATAAAGATTATTATTGATGCGTAAATACCCCCACTGTGCATAACTAAAAAAGGGTAGGGGGGGGGGGGGGGGGGTGCGCTTATATTAGCTAACGCGACACCTAACAATTATTGGTCTAGGCAAAAACCATTGGTTTGGATGAAAATTATTGAAGTTTAGTTTTAGGGAACATGAAATTGGAAATTTTTATCACACAACTCGCAAAATCCATGTCAAACTTAGACTGGAACTTTGGCGCACTTTATCATTAACTTGGCGGTGCTTCTTTCTTTTACGATACCGTACAGGATATGAAGTAGTAAGTTACCGTACACGTGGGGTTGGCAATACTGTACTTGTCCCTAAATCAGGCTGGTATTTCATCTATGTAAATCGTGTGAAAATAGAGGATGGCGGGTGGGTTATAGAGTGGATGAGTCAACATCTATTACTATATCTTATCCAGATTTTTTCCTGACCATTACCATAGGTATTTTGGCTAATTTCAGTAGTTTAAGAATTTCTTCCCCAGGAGTAGGTCTACTCTAGTTTTACTTTTCAAATTAGCTGAAATAACTTACCTTTTGTATTGATGAACAACAATTGATGATGATGATAATTAATGTTTTAAGGGGCCTAACATCTAGGTTATCGGCCCTTGAATAACAATTGTGGAAATGCTCTGACAATAGATATTTTCTCCACCATTGTCTATAACCCGCCTACCATCCCCTTTTAAGATCTCAAATTAGCCTATATAGTAAAATAAAATTACAGCTGAATCCACCATTATATGCGTGAATTATGAACAAATACAGCATAGCGAACCCCTCAATAGCCTTTATCCAGACCAATATTTAACAGGTAGCGCAGCCTACAATAAACACCTGGTTTTCGTCATGCACAGTTGGGGGTTATAACACATCAATAAACCTTTATCCAGACCAATCATTTTTACAATTAATGCTTTTTCACATAGACTAATTACAAGGCATATTTTGTATCCCATATGTTGGTGACAGTGATATGACGTCAATGTGTGAGCATTGGAAACAGTTGAAGAGACCAGCAGATGTGCCAAACAAACACGGCAAGAAACTAAAACACATATTTACGTAATTTAGCACATATTCCCAGTGCAGTAGTGATAATTGACAGTAACTTAATTTCGATGGCGTAGTTGGTAGCATGCTGAGCTTCTATGCCCAAGATAGCGGGTTCAAACCCGGCCGAAGCCGTCGGATTTTTTAAGAGCGTTAAAAATCCCTCAGTATGCCTTCCTTCGGAGGGGAAGTAAAGCCGGCGGTCCCTTGTCATAGATTTATGCCATGTTAAAGAACTTCCACTAATTACACCTGTGTGAAGCTAAATTGGATAGGTAAAGAATGTAAACAACGCTCTTAGGTTGCTACGTTCGTTGCCAAGACCGACTGTGGTGGCATCTAGTGGCTAAGTTCTCAACTTGGCCTAATAGTCGTTGACGGTGGCGCTTGGCGGCAAAAGTAGGAACTATTTGAAAAATTCCAAGTTGCAGTCTGTACTTAAATTAAAAAACAGATACACACACTAATACAGGCATCACAATTAACACCGGTTATCAGACAGATCCTACACACACCCAAAGTACATGGAGATACATGACTGCGTTGTCGCAGGCCCTAAACTGAGGAACCAACCAACCTTAATTTAATTTGGCAATGACTCCCAGACTATGAAAAAAGATATGAAACATGAAAATTACATATAGGCTATTATCCAAGTGCAAATGTAGAATCCAGGTCCATCACTCAGCTGAAAAATGTACCCATTTTCCACCCATCAGATCAGAATTAAATTTCTTGGCAGAGTCGAGAATCGAACCAGGACCTCTGCAGAGACAGCCAAGAATACTAGCCTCAATGCAGGTTTAAGGAAAAAAAACAGTCAAGTTTTCAATGAGCATAATAGGGATGTTTTTGATTTAATAAACGCTGTCAAAGGGTTTCTGGCGAGTGATTTGAAAGATTAAAAAAGGATAGAAAATGAATATATTGCAGGCAAGGACAATATTTCAAAAGAATTATTGTAAATCAACCTCTATGATCAGAGAAAATGAAATAACTCACATGCCCAGACATCAAAGCAAAGTTGTCCAAAAATGTCGGCCAGTTGAGTGTTTCGTATTCATGCTCCAGTTTGAAAAGCATTGAACCGACGGAGTTCTTAAGATCATTAACACGCATAATAATAGCTTCTAAAGCGGCATCTAGTTGTTTTTCTTCACGCTGCATTGTTTCTTAACTGAAGAGTAGCCAATATCACACACACAAATTGGGACGTACAAAGGGTCTCAAAGCAAACCTGCGTACATTTAGGCGAAAGAATTAGCTATACTGTAAGAAATCAAACTTCTGTCCGTTAAAATTACAATGGATTTACTTATTCTACGAATGTCTCAGGTACACTCGATATGTTTTCACACAGCACAGAACCATAACATAACCTTAACATCATTCATCCATCAAATATGAGCGCCGCTATAAACTTCAAGGAATATGGATAATCGCAACAGGTAAAACTCAGGCGTGGCCAGGAACATTTGCTTTCAATGCACGTCGTTATCTATAATAAGGTGTATGCCTTTTTCTAATTAATTTGGTTTTCCTCTTTGCCTGCTGCCCATTTCCAAACAATAATGTAAGAGTTGTCATACAATCAATGTCGCCAACATTTGTGACCGATTTTGCCTGACTGCCTACGAAACATTCCCAACAGGTTACAAAATCAATTTTTTAAATTTAATATTAATAATTTTTTTTTTCAAGACGATGTGTACATTCATATTGGGGGTTACAATTTTATAAATTTTCAATATGTCACTTTGTTTTACCAGTCCTTCGTTTTGTACAGTTAATCAAGTGTATATTCCAGTGAAAAATCTGACGTTTCGGCGCCACTGCAAAAATGGGTTGAAAATTAGATCACACGCAAGGCTCGTGTTCCGTTGGCAATTCTATACGCATCGAATATGAAGAATGACACGTTGATAATACGACAAATTATATTTCTAAGGCGTTTTAAAGATCCTATTGTGTGTCATTTTCAAATGCTATTGGAACTAAAATATAAAATGATCCCACATACTGCGCCCGGGACGGCAGCGGTCATATCGTTTGGACTGTTTAAATGAGGCGCCACACTGCATTTTCGAATGAGCGCCGTGAGAGGACAGAGCCAGCCCGCCGCTAAGCTTGAGCGAACAGCAAATCACTAGAAACCGAACCAACTAGAAATAGTACGGTGCAATTAGTCCTAAAAACGGCCGAACCTCAACATCCAAAGTAAAAATTTCCCTCCAAGCCCAAATTGTTCTATACAATCCACATGTTGTTCGGTAAAATGTCTCACCATTTTGAGCGTCGGGTTTGGGGGGGGGGGGGGGAGGGGGGGGGGGCAGAAGTTGGCAAATTAGTAGCTTTTATCAGTTTTTCTTCAATATTTCGAAAAATATTCGGTTTAGCGCAAAATGTGTCATTTACAAAAATAATCTACATTAAATTGCGAACAAACAAGGTCCCATGTATAATCTTGCTAAAGTGAACGGTTCCAGAGTTACGGAGGGTGCGAAAGTTGCAATTTTTCGTATTTTGTTAGATTTTTTGGAAAAATGAAATTATAACTACTATGTAAACAGAAATAACTAAACAATTTTATTAAAAAGTAATATTGTACAATCGTATTGTAGTCCAAAAGAGGCTGAGGCACCACAAAGGGTTAAAAGCGTAAAAATACTGGGAACAAACCGGTTTAGTACAAGCGGCCGCGTAAGGGGCCGGTCGACCACCTCCACCTTGCACCGGCCGCCTGCCCCTCCCACGCACACACTATCTCATCTACTCTCTTTCCCTCATTCGTATTGGGAGACCCGTTTAATGCGTTTGTTATTTCTAGTTAAGTTCTGCTGTCATTTCTTATTGTTCGTCTTTAGAATACTGTGCCAACTATGTGGTTATACTGTGACAGATCTTGGATCTGCACAGGCACTCCTCATCATTAATCATTATATTAATTTAATCATCTCATTTTGATATCAAGCAATTCACAGTATTACTTATTGTCGTTCGCGCCATTACCTCATATATTATGTTAATTTTAAGTAAAAGGGATATGTATATTTTTAGATGATGTATTAGTCGGAAAGTGCCAAGTTAGGGATTACAAAAAAGCAGCCAGCCTATTGACTGATGGGCTTGGGCTCATTACGAAGCAGGTATCGCTACTGTGTATAAGACGAAGGTTATTGATATAATTTTATTCCTTTGTACGGGATTCCCTCGGATTGTCTATGCGGCAGAAGATTGCCTGAAGGTTGGATCCGCTGTAATTTGACTGCTCTTGACGTAAATGAAGGCATGAAGTAGCGACACGGACTACTGTCGAACTAATGCGATATAAAGATTGGAAATGACGAGTGAGGTGGTGACACGCTATATACAAACTTTTTGGTTCAATGAAAATTACACCGTAAGGGAAAGTGCAAGCCAGCATAGCTCTTCGTACTGCGTCCGAATTTATTTATGGCCAAGACCATGACTCAGACGAGATGAGAACAAAAACCCGCAAATTTGAGAAATGACGGAGTGAAATTATTCAGAATAAATAAAATCGAAGATCTAAAGATTTTATACTCAGGATGAGTATTTTATTATGTCAAGCGAGTACTAGTAACATTTATAAAAGGCCGGAAGAAAAGATGGAAGTTTAGAAATTATTTAAACAATAAATAGGTGAATTATTGGAATGGACAGGCCGACATCGCTAGAAGCGTGGATTGCACATCCGGAGAAGGTAGTGTGTCGTCACAAGAGAGGAGAGGTAACAACATGTGACAACAGCCTGGGGAGGTTAGCAGTCGCGTCACAGAAGGAGAAAGGGTGGGGGAGACTTGAAGAGAGATTCTGAGACTACGAGGAAATCGCTCGTATTCACTCTATACATTGACCAGGTCGAGGCAAGACCTAGTCTGGGAACAAACTTCGTATAACAGTGCAACGTATAACAAGTGAAATGCGAGGCTTCAGAAGGCTGTGAAATCTGCGTGAAAGCAGAGCTCTCACCGTGCAGGCTAGCATTGCTAGGCAGACTTGCAGCTGTCCACTACACACACAGCGTGCAAGCAGTTCATTCATACGGCTCAGTTTACTACAGGAGGACGAAAGTATATCTTGCAGCCACCGTTTAAAACTGATATTTCTACACGACGATAATCTTACTGCAGTCTATACTCTATACTTCAAAGCAGTATTCGACGGTGGTATTACATCACAAATACCAGTATCAAAAATGCAAGTTACAGTCAGGCCAGGGGGAGATATCATTGGTTCACTCTTTAACCAAATAGTGATGTACTGCTAATCGCATTAATGTAGGGAAACAGAAACGCAGTATCTACAATAAAGTCCAGAATATTTCGACATAGATGGAAATCGCGGTGAACCAACCACGCGAGACTCTGAAACTACGAATGGACATAGTATATGACAAGAGATTTCACTCACTTCTTGAAATGCTCTTACAAACTACAATGGAACGGGATTCGGAGCAAACCAAATGCGCTTGTAAAGCAGCATTGAGAAGCAACATCAAAATTCATCATGATACGCTGGAGGACAGCCAACAAATCGAGGAGATGCCAGGAACGCGAGGCGAGGTCATCACGCTGGCCATTGACCCAGTTTCGCTGGCTACGTCACGGTCCGACCACGGGTGGGGGCCACAGCTGTCTTTGGAGGTTCCGAGCGGAACTCGGCTTGCTAATATCAAGTACTCCAAGAATCTCGTCGTTCAACATAAGGTAGCTGAAGCTGTCAGTTTATATAATCCATGTTTGTAGTAGTAGTAGTTTCTTTTCTGTGTTTCATTCGGTGATTGACCAATATTATTATTATTGAATGAATGAAAAATGAAAATCCACAGCCTGCTTCCAGTCTCCGACCGGGTCAGGAATGGAATGAATGAAGCCCCCATCTAGCGGCGAGGATATGAACTGTGCCAGCTGCCGAGGCCTGACGCACTCCTCTGGGGCAATGATTAAATGAATGACAGATGAAATAAAATGATAGTGGAGAGTGTTGCTGGAATGAAATGTTGACAGGGAAAACCGGAGTACCCGGAGAAAAACCTGTCTGCCTCCGTTTCGTCCAGCACAGATCTCACATGGAGTGACCGGGATTTGAACCACGGACCCAGCGGTGAGAGGCCGGCGTGCTGCCGCCTAAGCCACGGAGGCTCTCCATTATTATTATTATCAATTTTTGTTGATTCTTCAAATCCGGTAAATTCATTTTTATTCCCACTTTTTCAATCAGATTTAAGTCACTTTGACGTTTTATAAGCAAACACCCATTTTGCACATGTCAGATAGTAGATCGTAAATTCATTAAATAAGCTTTAAATATGTGCAACGTTATCTATATCTGTATTTTATAGTGAGATGGAACACGCATTGATAAATCTAGATACGGCATTGTAGGATAAGAAAATCGGTATTTTCAGGGAAAATGCGGGGATAATCGAAACTTACGATGTTGATTCAAGTTTCAATCCCAATTACAAACTTACAGCGTGCAATTAATGCCTAATTACACGAAAATTAATTGTTAATAAATGATAGAATTTTAACAAACAAATCCAATTTCTAATAAATGTAATTTGTGGTTGACAAGGCAGATAGTTATTTGAAATTATATTGTTAGTAGAATAATGGATTAAACTATATTTTCAATTAAGAAATGTTAAGAGAACATTCACATTGGTGAATTAAGGTTTTAATTATAGCATTAAAAGTCTCTATATTTGTGAATAAATTTATATTTCATGAAGGAAACCTTGGAACTTCATTGATCAGAAAATGTAATTAAATAACGAAAGGAAATGACAGCCGACATTGTATAAGTCGACCGGTGTCTGTAAAATAAGCCAATATAGATTCAATTGAATTATATTCAGAGTTTTTGAAATACCAGAAGGAGAGGATATGTTCGTATTTTTATTTCTTTGAATTCTTGCAGACTAGTCAAATTGTTAGTTACGGTATTATCACAACGAAATTTATACGTGGATTAAGGTAAATAAAATCTGCATACAAGATATTTAAAAAGTTGCACAGACGTAGTTGAAGTTTGAAATGTTGTAGCACGAGGAATAAATGTATCAGGATAGTAGAAGTTTTGTAGGAGTTATGCATTATAGATAAAATGCAATTGAAATGGGTGTTATAGTAGAATTCCGTGCAAGGCCATGAACGTAGATGAAATTACGTTTTATTGAATAAGGAGGCATAGCGTAAATGTTTTCCCAGTTTGTTCACAGGCAATGTGAAAATATTATATTGTATCGAGGCAAGTGTCTGTACAGTATGTTAGGAAAGTAGAGCAACTATGTGTGTAATTTTTAAAAGAGAAGTGTTGAATGAGAAAATAATGCCAAGCACTTTTAGAATCCACTATTTTTACGTAACTGATAGTCTTGCAATGAATTACATTATCGGAATTATCACCAGTTATGAGATCAGAGCAGTGCTAAACTTTACCATTCGGCACGAATGCTCTTTTTGCAACGACTTATATTAAATACTTTAACCTAGGAAGGCGTGGTGATTGTGAAAGAAAATCATAAAGATTTATTAGAAATCGTGATAGAAAGAAAATTAAATTAATTTCATGTAAGAAATTATAATTTGTGCTGATCACAAATCGTTGTACAGTTGCACATAAGCTTCATAATTAATACTTGATAGTTAACATTTTTCACAATTACAATTTTAGATTTGGAACTACGGTTCAAGAAAATGAAACGAAACTGTATAGACTAGGGCAATGTCTACAGCTAACGTCGTTTCATAATTTGATTTTTTTTTCTCTTCGTGAAAGTTCAAAGGAATTTCACAAGGGTTGGATATTTTGTAAATCATTTTCATGTTTATTGAGGTGCACATTTATGCACAAGATTTATTCTTGGGAGGAATTAGGGCTCAAATAGAGTGCCGAATTCTCCAAATTTATTTCTTTTCAGGACATAGTTATTGTCAGTTTGATTTTGTTTTGTGTTAAATTTTTGTAGTGTCAAATGGGATACTAGGTCAGATTATTTGAGGTAGGGACATTTCTTGTATCGTTCCTTAGTGAATAAACGGCTGGCACTTTTTAGTGACTCAGTCAATTTTATTTTAACTGATCGCTTACTCATTCGATAATCTTCGTAAATGGCACTGCTGGATAGCTACAGGCGGCCACTATAGTTAGACCTTAACACCCCTCGAGATTGGAGTTTCTCGAATTCACTATTAAATGTAAATAATAGTAGAATTATGTAGCTGTTCAGGTGGTGCTATTTAAATACAGTATGCACTATGTGATCCTAGAATTCCCAATTCTTACTTAGCAGGCCACGGTAAGATATTTTGAGCTGGGTATTTGTGAGTCTGCTATCCTTTTCATCTCAGCGGATATAGGTGCTGATTGGAGAATTCGGGTGCAGTACGAAACTTCTAGTCTTCAACGACCCCAAAGCTGACCCCAGTGCAGTGGCTGACGCTGGAAAGCATTTCCTTCTTGCGATGTTTAGAGCCAGGAACACAGAAGATCAAGATTATTTTCGCTACCAGTGTTACTTGCAGGGTATTGCAAAGCAGCCTATATAATCATTGTTCAAGTTGGCTGCACTTCCCCCCACTTTCGGCAGCTTCCAGGCAGCATTCATTTAGAACCTACCACTAGGTGCAGCAGTGGCTGAATGATAAGAAGAATCTGCTCGAGTGGGGGTGGAAGAAGATTGGCGAACACCTGAGACCAATTAATACAGCACGTCCTGCAGCTCCCCAGGAATTACTTTCCCACATAGTGTGCGCTTGCAAAGACGAATGCGTCCGTATTTGCGAGTGCAGAAAGAGTGGTCTAAACTGTTCGAACATATGCGGTAATTGCTCAGGCCTAGGATGTGATAACAGGGACATGAACATCATAGAATAAGATCTAGAACAGGAAAGTGCTTTGTATGAAGAGGACTGTATACTGATGAATAGCCTACTTTACATTAATTTAAGGTCGCATTTAACATTCTACATTTTTATTGGTATTAATAGTTCAGAGTGGGTTTCTCCGTACCACAGGTTTATATGGCTTAGGCCTGTGGAAGCCTCTTTTCCCTTAAATAGTAGCGCCCCTTGAGAAGGTGGTGAGGTTGACGTTCCTTCAAGGGATTATCACTAACATACCACCGGTCATTATGGGGGTTGAAGCCATTTTTCAGTGTTGCCTTGGTAAACAAAAGTTTGGTGCATTTCAGTCCGTCAACACGAATGTACCCAAAATAGTTCAATTATGCTCTAAACACTCACTTTATAAAGCACACAAGTTAGCCAAAAACATCCTCCCAAGGAAGAAAGTTAATGAAAGTAATGTCAACACAGATTCCATATTTATGACCCCGACTAATGAGATGGAAATTCGCAATATTATATTAAGCCTTAAAATGAAAAGTAGCCAAGACAAAGATGGTATGTCAGTAAAATTGTAAAAAAAAACTCCATTGACATGCTAAGTAGCCCACTAACTACTTTAATAAATTTATCGTTAGAGACTGGTATGGTGCCTGATGATCTAAAAATAGCACGAGTCATACCAGTCTATAAAGGAGGTGACAAAAGCATCCAGACAATTACAGACCCATTTCCATCCTCCCACCCATATCCAAGGTACTCGAAACAGTAGTAAAAACAGAATTGTTAAGTTTTTTAATAAAAATGATTACTTCTACAAAGGGAAGTATGGATTCCGTGAAAACTCAAGCACAGAAATAGCCACAATTAATATTGTTACGAACAGAAACGTCACTTCGTACTTATTCGGGAAAATGAAAAGATATTTATTCACAAGAAAAATGCACACACATTACAAATAACACTCAAAAGACTCCATCTTGGATGCACTGTTCCTTGTCCTTCTTTTCTCACAAAAACAAAAATAACTGTTGCCAACTGTCTGTCACATTCTCCCACCGTTGAGGAAAGACATCCTCAACAAGACATCCTCAACTACTCCACATATCTTGCAGGAACATTGACAGTTCTACCCGAATGTGTAGTCTTTGGGGGTTGAACACCAGTTCCAGTCGGCTCTCCTAAAGCAGTAGCCGTTTTCTTATTCAAGCCAGTCCTTAAAGGTGTGCTGTCTTCATCAGGTACTTCTAGTGGGTAGAGTCGCTGTATCGGTCTCAAGAGTTCTCCTTTAGATGTAACAACCCTTGCAAGTCTTGTATTACCATCAGTTCCAGGGAACAAGTCCACAATTTTTCCAAGGGGCCAATCTATCCTCTTAGTGCCATCTGATCCAACTAGGACAATGTCACCTCTCTTGAACAAAAGAGTTGGTTTACAACTCGGTTTACCGAGTGCCAAAAGTCCCAGATATTCCTGCTGGAATCTTTTTTTCAATACCATTCTTAGGTTCAGAAGATGACGATTTCTTTGATTCAGGGTTATAGCATCCAATGCATCACATTCTGGAACTCCAGTTGTCTTAATTTCTTTTAGAAAGCAGGCAGGGGTGAGTGGACTTATATCTTCACATCCATCGGTCAGATATGTTAGCGGTCTTGCATTTATGGTGGCTTCTATACTGCAGAGAAGGGTAAGCATTTCTTGGTAAGTTAGACAGACTTTACCCAAAACTCGTTTCAGAAGCTGTTTAATTAGACGTATTAACCTTTCCCAGAAGCCTCCCCACCAAGGCGCACTAGGGGGATTAAATCTCCAAGTAATACGTTCAACCGAATGGTGTTTGGAAATATTCTCCCAGTCAACACTTTGAAACGCGTTATCTGTACCCGTGAAATTTGTACCATTGTCTGAGTAAATCACAGAGGGGCGTCCTCTTCTTGCTACAAACCGCCGGAACGCTTGCACAAACGCCTCTGTGGAGAGAGAATTAACCATTTCGAGATGACCAGCGCGATACACCGCACATGTGAAAACTACAATCCAAGCTTTACTTTCATCCCTCAGGAACACCGGACCAGCCAAGTCCACTCCTATCACTTCAAATACACAGGCTTCCCGTATGCGGTCCAGGGGCAGAGGGGCCTGAGCGATTTCGGTATGTTGTCCATCATGCCTCCGGCACTTGACACATTTTCTTTTAATTTTTCTAACTGTCCTCCTTCCACCGATGATCCAGAAGCGTTGTCTCAGATGATTAAGAAGAAGTTGTACTCCAATGTGATTTTCTTTCACGTGCTCATCCATTATCAAGCGAGAGGTGATGACATGGTTCGCCGGGAGAATCATTGGGAACCTGAATTGCTTCAAATCTGCTCGCAGTAGTAGTCTCGTTTTAACCCTGAGAACACCATCTTCCAGGAATGGATGTAGTGAAGATAGACGTTTATCAACTAATCCGTGGAAGCTTTCTCGTTGAATTATAGAAATGAGTCTAATTTCAGCCCTTTCTAACTCTTCAACTTGCAGATTTTCTTGCGAGATCCTCTCACGTCTAAGACAATTCTTACAGAAACGAAGAATCCATGCGATTAGATGAACTATTCTGTGATAGCTGGAAAAATACATGGCATACCAGAAGGGACCTTCATTGGTTACAGTCATAGAATTCACAGGGTTTTTCTTCATTTCCTTTGCGATACTCTCTTCGTCATACACCACTTTTGTTTGAGGCCAACAATCTGGAGATTCGTACAACCAGGCAGGTCCCTCCCACCATCGAGAGGCTACTAATTGCGAAGCAGAACAGCCACGTGACGGTAAATCAGCTGGATTCAATGAACCTGGAACATGTCGCCAGCAGTTTAAATTGGTCCAATTCCTGATCTCATTCACACGATTGCGGACAAACACCGACCAGTTCTCAGTCCTGCAGATCCATGCTAGAACTGTGGACGAGTCAGACCAGAGAAAAAACTCATGAACTTCCAGTGAAATAGATTCCAACACACATTTAAGCAACCGTGCACCAATTGTAGCAGCCAGCAATTCCAATCTGGGGATTGTCACTTCCTTGAGGGGGCCTCACGAGATCTTGCATCACATAACTGTACACTCACTTGATTGTTGGAATCGCATCTTATGAAGACTACTGCTGCGTATGCAAGTTGGCTGGCATCACAGAAGACATGAATTTGCACATGGTCACTTCTTCCAAACCATCGAGGAATCTTGATTTCTACCAGGTGAGGTAGATCCTTTACCCAGGCCAGAAACTCGTCTCTGGACTTCTCATCAACAGCACTATCCCATCTTATATGAGTCTTCCAGGTCCTTTGAATCAACAGTTTAACACAAAGGGTGACAGGACATGTCACACCAACTGGATCGAAAATTCGATCTGCGAGTGACAGAATTGTCCTTTTCGTCACTTCTCCCACCTGAAGGCTATTCAACCAATGCAAATTTAAAGTAAGTGTATCCTCCTGTCGATCCCATAACAGTCCCAAAACAGATGAAAGGGTAGCAGACTGGTCATCATCCTGAGAGAACTGCCATCCCCTCAAATTAAAACTGCCTTCTGATAATACCCTACTAGCTTGATTGATAAACTCGCCCACCTCCGATTCCCTGTCAAGGCTAGTGACAACGTTGTCCACGTAGAAGCTCTGTAGAAGTCTCTTGATGAATAGGGGATTGAATTGCGGGTTTTCCAAGGACTTCTTCAGGTGATACTCCAAGACAGCCACCAGGAGAAACGGACTACAAGTTAAGCCGAAAACCAGCCTGGCATGCTTGAAGATCTTGTAATTATTCCCAACGTCCTGCCACATCAGGAAGCAGATATAGTTTCGATCTTCTTTCCGTATGCTTATCTGAAGGAAGGCCTTCCCAATGTCTGCAATAATTCCTACTTTCCTCTCTCGGAATCTAAGAAGAATAGCAGGGATTAGCTCAATCAGGTTGGGGCCATCATACAAACAATCGTTCAAAGCAGGGGTTCCCGCTTCCTTCGCTGAGGCGTCAAATACAGGACGAACAGGTGTCGTTGAACTACTTTCCTTCACAACAGCTCGATGCGGTAGATAGTGTCTGAAGTTTTCATCCTCCTGAACCGGTTCAATAACACCACTCCTTTCCCACTCGGTGAAAATATTTTCATACGACTCGCCTAATCCAAAATTTTCCACTTTCTTCCTTGTGTTGACTAACCTCTTCTCAGCCATGACCCTGTTAGATACAAGAAATGATTTGTTTTCTTTCCAGGGTAAATGGACTTCATACCTAAATTCTCCATTAATAGACACGGTTTTCTGAAAGTGCTCCATTGTTGCAAAGTTTTCTTCAGTTATAGTTTTCTTTACGGCAGGATCGCTGATACCTAGCACGTCCAGTTCCCACAGATTTTCAACTGAAGCATCTCTGATAAAGAGAGAAGTGACGAGGTTGGTCATGCTTGATTGATCTCCGTAAACTACTTTACCCATCACAGTCCACCCCAGCAGAGTCTCAATACATACAAGACCATTGCTTAGTGTACACGTTTGTCCAGTCTTTAACTTTCCAGCGACATCAGCGCCTATTAATAGTTCAATGGGACCTTCAGTATCATAATTCTGTATCCCTTTTGCTCTTAGTTCTTGCAACCATGGGCCCTTTAACATAGTATTGTACCCTGTAATTACTTGTTGCCCTAAGACTTCAAAATTGCAGGCATAAGGCTTTCCTAAACTCTCTATGTAGATCCTATAGCACATATGCTGGCTCTCTTCGGTGACTACCCCACCAAATAGTGAATGGCGTAGCATTTCTGTGCGATGACTACTGTAACCTAACTTCTGTGCCACTGATTCAAGCATATAAGATCTCTGACTGCCAGTATCCAGTAGAGCCCTTACCTCCATTGCAGAGGATTCTCCAATGACCTTCAACTTTAATGTTTGCAAAATAACACCTTGCACACCACTACGTTCTTCATTTGAAATCAAATAATGAGACTGAAGTTTCTCATTGGTAGCTTCAGAGGAATGTGTTGGGCCTAGACATATTAGGCTGTTATGTTTTTTGCTACAGGAATCACATTTTAACTGACTTCTGCACATCTTTGAAACATGTCCTTTCTTCAGACAGAGAAAGCATGCTCTCTTATTCTTCACAATTGAGACTCTCTCCTTTAAAGCCATCTGCTTTGCCACGGAGCAGTTTGAACTAGCATGGGACCTATCACAAAATATACAGTTTAGTTTAAGATTACAATCCACAAGTGCAGCTGCGGTAGGTGGCGATTCACTGTAAATGTCAATTTTCTTCGTACCTTTTGACTTGTCAGGATTCACATTGATGTTACCTTTACTTGGGATGGCCAGTTTGATCCTTTCCTCACTCTCTACTTCATTCTCCAGGAATTTCATCAAACCTTTAAGACGTTCACTAGGTTCACATTCCTTCCCACCGCCACTCCTCTGCCAGGCACGTAACACATCTATGGACAAGCATGATTCAATCATAGGAAATAACATTGCTGCATATTTCTCGGAAGTTACACCTAGGCTCTCCAAAGCACCAAGTTGAGTTTCGAGTCTGTCATATAATGATGAGATGTCAAGACTACTAGAAGAATTCATCATTGTCAATAGTTCTCTAGTGTAGACTTCCACCAACAAAGAATCTTTTCCAAAACGTGATTTAAGTTTCTGTATTGCTTTAGGGTAATTTCCACTTGTGGCTGGAAAACTATCAACGATGTCGCGAGCTTTGGAGTTTGGCAAGGTTGCTTGGATAAGATATTCGTATTTATCGGCATTATCTAACCCTTCATCTTCATCAATCTTTTGAAATTGATTCCAGAAACCTAACCAATCTCGTAGATTTCCACCAAATTTTCGGAATTCGATCTTTGGAAGGCAATATTTACTTTTGAGGTTATGAGTGTTACTGGTGCTTACTGTTGACTGGACTTCGTCTTCACGTTTTCTCTCCATTGCAAGAGCATCGGAAACAGCCGCTGCTAACATATGAAACTTGCGTTTATAGTCATCTACTCCGTCTACTTCTGTGATCAGGTCTTCTTCTGACACCGCATCTTCCATGAGGTGTTGGAAGATCTCCTGGTCCAGATTACTTATGAGGTTAGCCTTCTCTTCCACTAAGGCGTAATCTCCTCGGATAGCGACTATGTCCTTTATTTCTTTCTCCAACAAAACTTGAAGTGAAGCTACAATTTTCGTGAACGATGCACGGTATACACCACGTTTTCTGATCAAACTTCGAATATCGCTCATTTTCCCTTCTATGTCCTGTCACGGTCGCCAGATGTTACGAACAGAAACGTCACTTCGTACTTATTCGGGAAAATGAAAAGATATTTATTCACAAGAAAAATGCACACACATTACAAATAACACTCAAAAGACTCCATCTTGGATGCACTGTTCCTTGTCCTTCTTTTCTCACAAAAAACAAAAATAACTGTTGCCAACTGTCTGTCACAGATATAATCTCTAACTTGCAGGATGTCATAGACAATAAGTTGACAGCGAGTGGCCTTTTCATAGACCTGAGAAAGGCGTTTGATACTGTTGACCATGACATTCTTTTAGGGAAACTTGATAAAGCAGGTATCCGAGGAGTAGCTTGGGCATGGTTTAAAAATTACCTATCTAATCGTAAGCAGTATGTTGAAATAAATGGCTACAGAAGTGAGGAAGTAAATATTACCCATGGTGTGCCCCAAGGATCAATACTGGGTCCTTCCCTCTTCTTAGTATATATTAATGACATAGCAACACTCAGTTTTCATGGTAATATAACGTTGTTTGCAGATGACTTAAGCATCTTTTACAATGCGTACACCACCAACACCCTGATTACACAAATGCAGGAGGACATGAATACAATACTTGGCTGAACCCAGTCAAATAAATTAACAATAAATGAAGATAAAACAAATTATTTAATAATATCTAAGCGTAGAACAAAGTTAGACATCACTCAGAACATAATGCTGAATGGAAAGGCAGTTAAAAGGGTCTCAACTGTCAAATACCTAGACCTAATAATAGATGAAAATCTCTCCTGGCAAAAGCACATTGATGCATTAGTTTAAAAAATATCATCTGCTGCTGGGATGATTAAAAATTGAGCTACTATATCCCAAAATATCTACTCAGGAAAGTGTATTTTTCCTTAATCCATAGCCACTTACAATATTTGAATACAATTTGGATAAAATGCTCAAATTACCTAAAAAAAAGGTAATTCAGAATAGAGCCATAAGAAATATTTATAACTACCCTTTTTTAACACCAACCAAACACCTTTTTATATTACGAGTAAAATTCAACCAGTAGCCCTAAATGCAGAAATCAAATCAAATGTCCTGATGTACCAAATCCTACACAAAGGTATCCACACAAATTTAAACTTCACTAAACAATCTGATTTACACGCTTACAAAACTAGACATGCAGATGACTTATCACTTTTCCATATCAATTCCAAACAATATGGCAGTAATAGCATTAAGTATAGTGCCTTTGTAAAGTTCAATAGACTACCAGAAAATATAAAAATTGCACCTAGCCTACCAATCTTTAAAAGGAGGCTAAAACAGTTCATGTGGAATGATTATAAAATGCCAGTTTGAAGAAATTCCAAAATCTGAGAAGACAAAAAAAGACTACATTGTGTACCAAAACTTATGAAAGCTACAAAATGTTGTATATATTTTCATACTGAAAACTTTGTAAACTAAACATTGAATTGTAATTTGTCGCCAACATGATAAAACTGTACGATTCCTTTGTATATGAGTCCTTGACTCGTTAAGGGATTAATAAAATGCATTATTATTATTATATGAATGGTAGGTATTTATTAATCTCATTTGATTTTTTCAGGATTAGGGTATTACCCAAATCTTTTGGGTGCATTCGTGTTGACCGACTGAAAAGTACCAAACTTTTGTTTTGTATACCACCGGTCAATAAAATCGGCATTTGCTTCTAAAAACACAATACTGTATAAACAAAATTAGTTTCCTTAGTGATAATGTCATATTCTTAAAAAAAAAAGAAGTCCACATTTACACCCTCCGTAACTCTGGAACCGTCCACATTAGCAAGATTATGCATGGGACCTGTTTTTGTTCGCAATTTCATGTAAATTATTTTTGCATATGACACATTTTGCGCTAAACGGCATATTTTTCGAAATATTTAAGAAAAATTGATAAAAACAACTAATTTACCAACTTCTGCCCTCCCCCCCCCCCCCCCCCAAACCCGACGCTCAAAATGGTGAGACTTTTTACCGAACAACATGTGGACTGTATATAACAATTTGGAGCTGAAGGTAAACTTTTACTTTGGATGTTGAGGTTTGGGTCTAATTGCACCGTACTAAATATCTTGATATAGCGTATTCCACTATTCTACAGAGGAGATAACTACTTAATAATTTAGGCCTCAATTTTATGGTAATATTCCAGAAGGAATTATATAGCTATTTTCAAGAACACGTTAAATTTCTCTACACCACGTGATTCACTAAAGCTTGTGAAAATATTTTTTAAATTTATTCCTGAATCAGTCTTTGAGTATTGGAAATCATATTCGACTTTACGTGCCATTTTCTTGTTTGAGATTGATGCTTTTGTTTCGAATGATTTTCGAATTGGATCAAACTGTAATAGTACATTATGCAACGAGCCTATAATGGCAATAATTAAGACACGAGTATGTTTATAAAACGAGCGAAGTAAGTTTTATAATTTCCATACGAGTGTCTCAGTTAACATTATAGGCGAGTTGCATACGACTGTTTACGTTCAACGATAATTATAACTATTTTATGTTCGAACATAAATATCCATAAATATCTGTCGAGATTTCGGCAGTCTTATGTACTGAACAGAGCGCAGGGAACGCAGAGAATACCTCGTATTTGACCATGGCCTCCTCAAATACCCCATTATGACACGAGCCACGCAGTGAAATTTAAAAAAGGAGGCCGTGGGATTGAGCGCAGGTGCGAACTATCCTTACCTAACTGGTCACACAACTGTTTCTTGAGCTCTGATTGGTGGGAGAAACTGTTTCATAATGAAAAGTAGTGTTGTAATGACCCTCATTGTGATACAGTTTTCTGACATTCATTTACATTTCGACATCGTCAAATATAAAAATAATAATGATGTTTATAATACCCCATTGCACATAGCCAATAATTATAGCATTTTCTGAAATATGAAGTGATAATAATGATAATAATATTAATAATAATCTTTGCTTGAAATGATTCTTTATAAAACAGTGTTGAGAGTTATGAATAATACGCTAGAATATTAGAATTTTCATTCTGTGAGGAGCCAAGTAATTAATATGCTGAGTTTTGAGTAGATTTTGACATTTATTGGAGAATGAGTTGTGACCAGGTTTATTGAGGTTGTAATGAGGTATTATGAAGAGGCGGTTAATGCATCAGTTAAACGGGCATGTCGAGGGCATGGCACCGTTATGCGTGGACTCAGGCATGGTGGCTTGAGGAGTTATAGTTATCAAAGTCAACGTGGTTATTTGATTAAATTATGGAGCAATGTTAAATAATCTATACAGAGTAATGGATATGAGTGATTATTAGTAGAAGAGTTATAGACCATTTAAAGTAATGAGGTCACAACAAATGTAATCTAGCTACTCCGAAGGTGATTCATTATGAATGAGTATTTATAATTATTTTCCAGTACGGTAATGTTAAAATGAGTGTGTGATATGAGGTTGAGTGATCTAGCAGTCAAATACCTTAGATATCTTTGAGTCGAAAGACAACTTACCACAATTCTGAAATTTCAATCATGTTTTTCTGATAATTTATCTGCAACCAGTAAAGAAAATTTGAAAATATATTTGAAACAAGTGCGTGTGACAAACTGACCCGTGTGAATATGATGACAGTGAATAGTAGGAGTGTGTGAACAATTGAACATGATGATACATATTTAGTCAATGAGACATTTTCTTTTGAGTGAAGGATCACTATTTGCCTTATTAGTTAGGAATCTCAGGTTCATGGAATCTATTTTTAGAACCCTGAGCTATAGACAGGAGTGCTATATTTTATTTTTGAGATATTTTTATTAAATAAAGTGGAGTGATTTTAATAATTTTGCGTTTCGTCCTTTCCTAAAGTTCGCAATACAGATTGGTAAATTACCACGGAGTCCCCGCTCGTGAAGGGTGGAAAGGATCCCGTAGCGCCATGTGGTGTCGTAGGCTTTTCTCGAGGTAAAAAAAACCGCGACTAGATGCTGCTTCCAGAGAAAAGCCTACTATATGGCGCTCTCAAGTGGCACCAAATGGTCGTTGGTGAACCTATGAGAGTGAAACCCACACTGGTACTCAGTCAGTTGACCTCTCTCCTCCAAGAACCACACCAGTGGACGGTTTACCATATTTTCCAGCAGCTTACATAGACCATTTGTCAGACAAATGAACCTATAGCTGCTGACAAACTTTGGGAACCTTTCCAGCCTTGGGAATCGGTATCTCGATCCCATCTCGCCAATGAGATGTAAACTCCCCTTCAATCTATATACGATTGAAGAGGACCAACAGTTATTTTATACTGTATTTGCACAGATGTTTTAACATTTGATTATGTATGTTATCTGGTCCAGGAGCCGTTCCCATTCAGAGAATGGTGCATTGTAGGACTCCGAAGCAGCAGTGGCGAAGGACAAGGGGTGAACTTCTGCCTCCCGCTTCAGAGTCAGAAATGTAGGATCATAACTCCCAGAGCAGGATACATCGGAGAAGTGCGATCCAATACTGTTATCAATGGCGAGATGGTCCGTGATGATGTCTCCGTTGATGGAGACACCGGGTATCGTTAATGATGTCGGGAGTCCGGAGATCCAACGAAGCTTAGTCCACACTTGTGATGAAGGAGTGTGTTTTAACACAAAATATGATTAAATGGTCCGGCTAACTCAAACAAATTGCTAACGTTTCGCCCCAGTGTACCATAGACGACACATACTTTTCCCACGTCGTTTTCTTTCTCTCTCGAATCAGATATCGGGCTCTATCACGCGTTCTTTTGAAGGTGATAAGATTGGCTATGGTATTTTGCCTCCGATAGCATTTGAAAGCACGTCGACGATCTATAATGGCTGTTGTAATCTCGGCTGACCACCAAAGGACAAGCTTCCGGCGGGAGTTTCCGGATGAGGAAGGAATTGTTCCTCTGCCGCAGCCAAAATACCATTCGTTATGTGAATGGTATGATCACGACACTCTCAAAGGTGTCTTCGGCAAAAACCGCACGTGCTGTGAAAGTAGGCCTGTCAGCCCGACGGATAAGCCATTGACTTGATAACTCGATGGCTCTCTGGTTCGGAAGAGTTACGATAATCAGGAAATGGTCACTATAAAGGTACAACAAACAAAAGAACCCTCGACTAGTTCAGTTCGCGCAGCTCACTTCGGCTCGTCCGATCTTCCCCGACAGTACGGGATCAAGGACAAGACGTATGTGCGCGCTGGCTGTCAAGCGGAACCATGTATTATTTTCCCATACAAATACAAGCCGATATAAAATAAGTGAATTAATTTACAGTCATACAGCATAACCTCTTGATGTATAAGGATTACAACGCAACCAAGAACGCGATTTTCTAACCACCCCGAGCAGAGAAAAAGTTACCTTACAAATATGATAACAACTTTGTTTCTTGGACACACAAAATTTTGAAATTATAAAACATTCCAATGTATATTGTATTAAAATTTGGATTCGATCTGATGACGGGATTTTAAGATATAAATTCTTAAATGTGATGCATGGTTGAAACGCGCTTATAAACGGGCACTTTTTGCGTTCGAACTGCGATAAAAATATTAAAATATAAACTAAAAATTCCAAACCTGCATGAACTGACGTAAAATAGAACGACGAAAATGATGATGTCATTGGAATGTAGGTAGGCCTATAGGTTACTTCACAACAACACGAAATAATGCTTGCAAAAAACTCGCTTATTAAAGAAAAGGATTAAGTCATAAGAGGCAGTATAACATACCTGTCATTCTCGTATCTCATCTGCCATCTCACTATCGTCTTCCTGATTACTGCTGTCATTCTTGGACTCAGATTCAGATTCAGATGAGCTGCTATCACTCACAGAAATGATGAAGCTATTTTTTAAAAATATCAATGGCGTCATCGATGAGAGCATCCTTGGACCAATATTCATCTTCTATCGTGCGTACGTGCTCGCAACATTTTTTCCATTTGGACTGTGAACATTCCGAAAATTCTTGCTCGCAAAGTCTACGCTTCACTTCTAGAGAGTCTGACACAGATTCACCCACTCTACCCTTGACGTCTGCCCACACTAATTCAATAGGATTGAGGTCAGCGTGATAGGGTGGCAGACGCAAAACACTGTGCCCGGCATTAGTAAACATTTTATCAATGTTGTAGGTCTTCTCACTAGGGACATTTTTCACTAACATCAACAAATCCGCTTTGGTCATCCTTTATTCAAATTGTATGTTGTTGTGCGTAAGCCAATCAACTATGTCCTTTTTGAGCGACGATAGTGTTGGCTTCTTATTCTCTTGTACGCTGTGATAACTGGCATTGTCTAATACAATCACACTGTTTGGACTTATGTTCGGCAGCAGTTGCCTTTCCACCCAAGTAGAAAAATTGGTCAAGTTCATGTCGTCATGGTAGTCCCCTGTTTTTGCTTTGATTTGAATATCAACAAGGCGTTGTTTACAAAGCCTTCCTCTCCCCCAGCATGCACAACAATACTGCGAGGGCCTTTCCCTATAGCTCGTAATTTTCCCAGCGCTGTATCAGATTGCCAACACGATGGGACAGAGTGAGTAGAATGAACGAATGACGTCTTCCCCTCCGCTATTATACGCTTCACAAGTGACTTTGAAACACCCGTTGCTTCACTTGTTTAAGCCCCAACATTATAATTCAGTTTATGAACGGTTTTCTGTTCCCGTAGGTGAGCAGTTACGTTATAGACTATTTCTCTAGCTTGTCCCCTTAATGGTCGTCCAGATTTGCTACCAGACTTCGAAGTAGAAGCCATAACGAAAATCAAATTATACTATTACTAGAATAGCATGGTACACAACACTATATACATAAACACATTTACCAATAAAATACACGGTACACTATAGGACTACAATAAAGAAAGAAAACATATAAAACTGACAAAACAATAAGAGCGTGAAAATGGATACGGTACACAATTGGCAACGAATTGGCGCGTCTACGCAGTGTGCTCGGTACGGCAGCCAGATAGCATATGACCCCCTCCATCGCTCCTCTGTGACGTCGCAGATCCACTCGAAGTGAATGCGCGGGGAAGTGTGCTTTGCGCAGGCTCTTTTGATCGTTGCAGGTTTATAGTACAAAGGTCGTCGTGTACACTCCATTGTAACAGGGGAACCAGCGCACGACTGCACAATGTGTTGTTGTTGTTGTTGTTTTTTGAGTCTTCAGTCTTTTGACTGGTTTGATGCAGCGCTCCAAGCCTCCCTGTCCTGAGCTAATCGTTTCATCTCTACATAGCTACCACACCCTACATCCGAGGCAATCTGTTTAACATAATCTAACCTTGGTCTACCCGTACAGTTCTTGTACTCGACCCTTCCTTCCATAACTAAGCTTGCTATTCCTGGGTGTCTTAGTATGTGTCCTACCAACCTATCTCTTCTCTTCATTAGCAGTCGCCAGAAACATCTCTCCTCTCCTACTCGTCATAATACCTCTTCGTTTGTAGCCCTGGTGTATCCTTGGAATACACGGTAAGATAGAGTATTATTTTTAATGCTTTTGCATGTTCATTCCTTCCTCTTTATCAAACACCAACAGTGATCTTCTATTTTCTCTTTGGTGGTCATGTCTCTTATGTCATTGTGAGTCTGTTCTAGATATATATCTTCCATGACCCACCTAGCGTCATCTAGCAGCGAATCTCTGAAGCTCCTCAATTCTTCCTGGTGCAAGAGGACTTCCTTTTCCATCTGGCCACCAGATCTCGTTGCCATCGCCAGCTATTATCTCTGTGATCAAGAGATCTTCGTCTACTCTTTCACCCACCAGGCTGTGCTAGTATCGCCTGCTATCAACTCTTTGAAGACCATTTCCTCAAGAGAATTTAAGTTTACAATATTGGTCATGCTTATATGTTTTCCTTTTGTCTCCTACCCCCACTCTTTTCCCTTCCTTGGACCCTCCGCGCTTCGCTGAGTGGGACTCACTTGTAAGTCGGCAGTTGACTCGGTCAGTCAAGGCTCAACTAGAGCCAGTCTCCTCAAACCAAGAGGCACTCTCTACGTTCTACGCCATGTTGGCACATTAAGTATTCGTCAAAGGGAACTTCACCTTCGACATGCAACCAAGATAAGTACAGACTTAAGGTTTTAACCTCATCTTCATCAGTTTTATTATCTACATGCTTTTATTGATCATTTTATAGACAGCGTGAGATTACCTATTTGGGGTGGTAATCATTCTTCGCGGGATTTGCCATGTTGAGCTTTTGTCTGTCTAAGCCAACCTTAATAGAAAGTAGCTTTTCTTAAGCTATTTAAATGAGAAATCTTCTCACCACGTGGGATATTATCTAATACCCGCTGTCTATAAATTACCAAGCCAGTTCCTCCGCTGGATTAACTTTGGCCCCATTCTTCTATTAAGATCGTTCTGGAACCTTCCAGATCCTGTACTTTATCTACAAGTCCTGCCGTCATGTATTTTTCACTCACTTGTGAGAATACTATTTAAAATGGAAGAATCTCACTTCTGAATTAAAGCTCAATAGCGAATTTTCTTCCACCGTTGGAATGTTCTATTGTAATGGTTTTTTAATGCCCCATGTTGGTAGCGACAAGTGTAGCAGTTTTGCTAGCCCACCCTTTGCCTAAGCTATGTTGTTTTAATGGGCGCCAAGACCTCAATGCAATGTTGAAATCTAAATTTGTATTTAACAACGTCTAGCTCTGGCAGAACACCTTCAAGACTCTATTCACTCAGATCGTGGTATGATTTGATCATTAACCCAACAAACAATTGTATCAGGAGAAGGAATTGGTCTATATCTAATGCTACCTACTGAAAGCAAAGATTGCATTGTAAAAGAAATGAATTTATTATATAAAACAAGAATAGCAACATTAATAATAATAAGTATACAATTTAAATTGGAGCGTTGTGATTTGAATATTACCGATAGAAAATTACGTGAAAACGGAGTCTGATAAATTATTGATTTTACTCTTATACCCAAGCTATGAAGTTATTGAAATATGAAATATAAAACAAAGAGAAATGAGAGATTGCGTATTTCTGCGTCATTCGCGCTTACCACTGGAAATAGCCGAAGCCTTTCCCTCGTACTGGATGATGCTGTGAGCTTCCCACAGTCTCCTGGACGTCGACATCTCCGTCGATATATGATGATATACTGGTAGATTAGATAATTCTATGGTCCGTACATCGGACCCAAACACTCGTACAACCACACTGGTTAAGTTTTACAAAAGTTAGTCCTCCACTCCACGGAACATCGGAGCCACTCCCGCGTACAACCGTACTCGGCAAGTTCTACACTGATTGTCCTCGTTCCACGGAACACTGAACGATATATGCACCCGTCGCATCCCCACTCTTCATCCGACTTCTAGCTTGCGTGGTCTCCACTGATTGGCTGCTCCCTACGCGCTAGATCCCCACTCTGGCTCATTACACTCGGCGGGAGGGAGAAGTCGTTTTCCGTTCCATACATTCGCCTTTCCTTGACGCTGCGACCCAGGATTGCGTCATGCTTTCCGACAAGATTAAGCGTGTACTTGAATTCCCAGTGAGTCACGTCTCTCGATATACCCTAACTGACGAAAACTCCGTAAAATTCCGCAATCACATAATTTTCTATGATATTGTCGTTCGTAATAATTTGCTTGATAGCGTTTTCTAAGACATAGAAAACCTATCTGAATGCTAATAATTTTTATAAAATGCTCCGAAAATACCTTAATAATAATTATAATAAATTAATAATAATAATAAATTAACATGAAAAATTCTCTTGGCTGAACAATTTGCCGCGTACATAAATATAGAATGGCTTCCTACTGACTTATGCCAGTGGCATAAAAAACCCTCGAAAAACACGTTACATATTCGCCTCGGATCATCGGATGATTTACCGTGACGAAGGTCCATTATCCGATTATCCCAGACACGTTAATAAACCCCATCCAAAATACATATTACATAAATGAGATCACCCTAAATTACAGATATATACACTCATAATTTTTCTTCACGCACTTTGCGTCAAAGTTTGTTGTCACTATGGATTGCACTTTGCAACCAGTCCAATGTTTTACATATAGAATAGTGTTCCACGGATATTTCTGCCTCTCAAATTTCTCTATGTTGGAGAAATAGACAGAATTAATGTGTGAGCACTATGTATTTATGATGTCATATCACACGCATTGAAGGTGTTCTGATATATTTATATCTCCATAGAACTTCCTAATTTCACTGGGGGTCCCTTCCTTATGGTGAAATTTAATCTCACTTATCACTGAGCACACGATCACACTATTGTGGCAGCGCCTCGTGACCATAATACTTAATCTCTCTTTAAAGTAGATGAAATTAATATTGACTTCTGAAAAAAAAAGTAAATGCGCATTACATATAACACCAAATATTTCTGTGCCGTAATCGCCCTGTCTTGTTAAGTTCGCGTAGACCATATTCTACTTAATACTAGTTCTCAACACAGACCATTTCTCCTGACACAAATAATACCTTGGTACAAATTACCTTAAATTACACACTTACAAATCTTACATGGCGAGGCCGTAAACAGAAATCACGTGTGCTGATATGTATGAGTTTCATGAAGGACTGTCTCGCATTCTGATGGCCCATCTTTTGTCTCGTGGACGCCTTAAGCAAAAATACCCTGTTCAAGCGCTCACCCATCTCTAGGAGGCAAATGGGAATTCACCAGTGCTACCAAATTCTGGCCTTGGTGTATCGAGACATTTTAGTGCTCAAGAGCATCCGACAATCCCGTCATATTTCCCTGTACCTTAAAAACTCTCATTTACTTACATACTACCCCCCTTGTGTGACTTCTGATACGCCTGCCTGGAAGACCATCTCCTCCCACGCACCAAATACCACACTTACTCATTTGATAGGCTAGCTCGCCAGCTATACCTCCTCACTTTATGACACATATTTTCGTAGACTATGTATATTATACGTCCCGTATAATCTGTTTCCCTTACTATCCTCCAGCACATATGCTGTTTTTCCAATACGTTTGGAAACTATAAATGTTTCTGCGTCACCTGCTTCCAACCTTGCAAGTGGCTCCCTTAAATGAACGTCATCACGTTGCTCTACCAGCATATTTCTCAGTATCTGTAACGATGCCCTGTTGCTACTGTCCACACATGCACATATTAAAATACCGTCCTCTGCTTTAACCACAGGATAATCCCTACATAAATTAGTGTCCCTCGATAGCATGTCTGCAAGAATGTTATCTTTACCTTTAATATATTTTACTGTGAATTCGTATTCCTGAAGAGCAAGAATCCACCTACTAACTCTGTTAGAACTGAGTTCACAAGTCCTCATATACAGTAATGCATGGTGATCTGTGTGGATCTCAAATTTCCCCCCTACTAAATACATTCTAAATTTCCCTAAACTGAAAACAATACCTAAAAGCTCTAACTCAGTAATCGTGTATCTTTTCTCTGCTGCTGTCAGTCCTCGCGAGGCTAAAGATACAATGCACAGATTACCCTCATCATCTTTCTGACATAATACTCCAGCAATGCCTATATGTGAAGCATCTGTCATAACCACATATTCCTTATCTTTTAACGGATATTTCAGCACTACAGCTTTCTCAAAACCTTCCTTCAGCGCTCTAAAAGCCTGATCATGCTTGGACTCCCATCTCCACCGAGTCCCACTTTTAAGCAATTCCCTGAATGGTTCTACCAACCCTGAGTATTTAAGAACGAACCTCCTGAAAAGTTGCAAATTCCCAGGTAAGTTTTTAACTGTTTAACATTCTGTGGCACCTCTGCGTTAAGTATCTTATTAACCCTACTTTCTTCTGGTGTTACACCTCTACTCGACACTCTATGACCTAAAAATGTCACTTCTGACTGACAGAATGACGACTTAGACAGCTTCAAAGTGAACCCTGCCTGATCTAACTTCTGAAAAACTATATCTAAATGACCTAGATGCTCCTCAAAACTGCGTGAACTAATTACCATATCATCTATGTAAATGGTTACAAACTCTCCGGTGTCATCCCCTAATGCGATGTTTAAAGCCCTAATTAAAGCTGCTGAACTACTCTTTAACCCATAAGGTGTTCTACAAAATTGATAAAGGTTATATTTATGACTAAAAGCTGTAAATGGTCTATCTTCGTACATAAGTGGCACTTGCCAAAAATTGGAACTCAAATCTACACAAGTGAAATACTTCTTCCCCTCAAATGTTTGCATTAATTCCTCTATTGACATAGATTTCAGCTGATCTGAACTAATTCTACTGTTAACCAAACGAGCGTCTAAACAAATACGAACCGTGCCGTCGGTTTTGTGTACCGTGATCAAAGAATTAACATATGGACTGTTAGAGTGCTCAATAATCCCATCTTCAAGCATCTGATTAATTTGTGCCTCAACTGCACTCTGATAAGCGAAAGGTACAGGATATCTATGTCCTGTGAATACTGACCTATCAATAACGTTCAATGAATGTGTATAGCAATTGGCCATACCAATGCGATCCTCAAAAACTCTCCTATTACACAATAACACATCATAGAGCCGAACACACTGTTCATCCTCTATATTTCCCTGAAATGCAGCATCACGTAACGAGTCCTTTAGACTACCGTTCGTAATCACACTGCCCACAAAACATGGAGAACCCCGCTCTACGGCTGGCGATATCTAATATATAAAGGTGAAAGTCTGTATGTGGGTATGTATGTGGGTGGATCTGTTCCGTATACAAATCTACACCGTTCCACCAATCTCAACCAAATTTTGCATACACATAGTTTAGGACCCAGAAGGAACCGCTGGCTACATGAATTTACGATAGTCTTTCTCATTCTTCTGATTTCGACCCTTTTGCACTCCAGCACATGCTAATCAAATCATAAAATATACTCATGAAGGAATGGCAAGGCGGATAGTTTCCATGGCAACATAGCTCAAGTCGAGACACGGCCGACTGGATGCCATTTGCGCTCTGCACTACCGGTATAGAAAATGGGGATCTTTACTTGAAATCCCGTTAGTTACTCAACTTCTCACACAGCACTGTCAACCGAGTTTAGCATAACAAAGACTTGACACTATCTTCAACTATATATTTGTCAAATACCACTCACTCACTCATTCATTCATCACGAAATCTCAGAAACCATCAAACGGATTGGAATGAAATTTGGTATGCAGCTTCCCCAAGGGCCGCAAATGCCCACTAAGAGAGGATTTTTGGATATTCTGGTTCTAAAGGGGTGTTAAGGGGGTAGACCTGCATTTCATTGAACAGCAATATCTCCCGATTGGTTTCATTGGGGGATGTGATACTCGGCACATAAACTCATCATTAAAAATAAGAAGACACGAGTAGGAGGTTTTTTCGATGTGGTGTATATTATGAGATGAAAGGGGTGAAAAGTGGGGATTGAAAGATTCCTAACGGAGCGTGTATCTCTTAAACGACATAGGCGAGGAGTTTGAAACTCAGCGGGAAAAAAATCAGCATAAAAATAAGTAAATATGTGTTTGACCGTTTCATCATAAATCCAATTTAAGGGGCCCATGGGGTGGGGTGAAATTCTGGAGGGGGGGGGGGAGAAACAGGAAAGAAAGTGTCCTAACTGATTGACTGACTCACTCACTCATCAAACCCAGGGGGAAAACTGCTTTAAAGTAAGTAAATAGCTGTTCGACAGTTTTTTTCATAAATCCAATTTAAGGGGTTCATGGGGAGGGGTGAAATTCTGAAAAATGAAAATTGAAAGAAAATGTCCTGACTCACTCACTCACTCACTCATCATCGCCCAGCCAAAATGATTGAAGTTAGAAACATGACAGTTTGGGGATATGTTCATTGTATTTCAAAACAGTCTACTAAGGGAGGATTTTCGGATATTCAGGTTCTAAAGGGGTCTTAATGGGGTTAAACCTGCATTTCATTGAATAACAATATCTCCCGAGTGGTTTCATTGGGGGATGTGATACACGGCATATAAACTCATCATTAAAAAGTAAGACACGTGTCTGAGGGTTTTTCGATGTGGAGTATATTATGAGGTGAAAGGGGTGAAAAGTAGGGATTGAAAGATTCCTAACGGAGCGTGCATGTCTTAAACGACATAGGCGAGGAGTTTGAAACTCAGCGGAAAAAAATCAGCATAAAAATAAGTAAACATGTGTTTGACCTTTTTTTTTTCATAAATCCAATTTAAGAGGCCCATGGGGAGGGGTGAAATTCTGTGGGGGGGGGGGGGGCAGGAAAGAAAATGTCCTAACTGATTGACTGACTCACTCATCAAACTCAGGGGGGAAAACTGCTTTAAAGTAAGTAAATAGCTGTTCGACAGTTTTTTATCAATCAAATTGAAGGGGTTCATCGGGAGGGGTGAAATTCTGAAGGAAAAAAAATGAAAGAAAATGTCCTGACTCATTCACTCACTCATCATCGCCCAGCCAAAAATATTGAAGTTGGAAACATGGCATTTTGGGGATATGTTCGTTGTATGTCAAAACCGTACACTAAGGGAGGATTTTTGGATATTCAGGCTCTAAAGGGGTCTTAAGGGGGTTAAACCTGAATTTCATTGAATAACAATATCTCACGAGTCGTTTCATTTGTGGATGTGATACTCGGCATATAAACTAATCATTAAAAATACGCAGACATGTGTCTAAGGTTTTTTCGATGTGGTGTATTATTATGAGGTGAAAGGGGTGAAAAGTGGGGGTTGAAGGATTCCTAACGGAGCGTGTAGGCCTATCTCTTAAGCGACATAGGCGAGAAATTTGAAACGCAGCGAAAAATCATCAGCTAAAAAGATAAGTAAATCGGTGTTCGACCGTTTTTTCATAAATTAATTTAAGGGGCCAATGGAGTGGGGTGAAATTCAGGGGGAAAAAGGAGAGAAAGTGTCTTAACTGACTAACTCACTCACCAAACTCAGGGGAAAGAGACAGCTTTAAAAATAAGTTAATAGATGTTCAAGCGTTTTTTCATCAATCCAATTTAAGGGGCCCATAGGGAGGGGTGAAATTCTGGTAAAAATAATTGAAAGAAAATGTCCTGTCTGACTCACTCACTCATCACGCCCAGCGAAAACTATTAAAGTTGGAAAAATGAAATTTTGGGTATATGTTCGCTGTATGTCGAAAACGTCAACTAAGGAATGATTTTTGTTTATTCGGGTTTTAAAGAGATGTTAAGGGGGTAAACGTGCATTTCATTGAATAACGATATATCATGAGTTGTTTCTTAGGGGATGTGATATTCGGTATATAAACTAATCATAAAAAATAATCAGACATATGTCTAAGGGTTTATCGATGTGGTGTATATTATGAGGTGATAGGGGTGAAAATTGGTGGTTGAGGGATTCTTGACGGAGCGTGTATCTCTTAAAGGACATAGGCGAGAAGTTTGAAATTCGGCGGGAAAAGAACAGCTTAAAATACAAGTAAATAGGTGTTCGACTGTTTTTTTTTTCATAAATCCAATTTAAGGGGCCCTTGGTGAGAGGTGAAATTCTGGGGGGGAAAAAACAGGAAAGAAAGTGTCCTAACTGATTGACTCACTTACTCACTCATCAAACTCAGGGGGAAAACAGCTTTAAATAAGTAAATAGGTGTTCGACCGTTTGTTTCATAAATCCAATTTAAGGGGTTCATGGGGAGGGGTGAAATTATCAAAAATAAATGAAAGGAAATGTCCTGACTGACTCACTCACTCATCATAGCCCAGCCAAAATTATTAAAGTTAGAAACATGACATTTTGGGGATATGTTCGTTGTATGTCGAAAACGTCCACTAAGGAAAGAGTTTAGAATATTCAGGTTCTAAATAGGTGTTAAGGGGGGTAAACGTGCATTTCATTGAATAACCATATCTCACGAGTGGTTTCATTTGGGGATGTGATACTTAGCATATATACTAATCATTAAAAATAAGCTGACACATGTCTAATGGTTTTTCGATGTAGTGTATATTATGAGGTGAAAGGGATGAAAAGTGGGGGTTGAAAGATTCCTAATGGACCGTGTATCTCTTAAACGACATAAGCGAGGAGTTTGAAATTCGGAGGAAATCAATCAGCTTAAAAATAAATAAATAAATAAATAAATAAATAAATGAATAAATAAATAAATAAAATAAATATGTGTTCGACCGTTTTTTCATAAATCCAATTTAAGGGGCCTATGGGGAGGGGTGAAATTCTGGAAGAAAAACGTCCCCTAATGAAGGATTTTTGGATGTTCACTCTCATCGACCAACCCAAACGATTAAAGTTAGAAGAATGATATTTTGGCGATATGTTTGTTGTGTGTCGAAAACGTCTACCAAGGAGGGATTTTTGGATATTCAGGTTCTAAAGGGGTGTTAATGGGGTTAAACCTGCATTTCATTGAAAAACAATATGACACGACTATGACGCGAGCGAAGCGAGGCTAAAAATGAGATGATGTGCGTCTATGTATTACTCAATCACGCAAGTACCACTGGTCCGATTTACATGAATTTTACATGGAAGTAGCTGATTTACCTGGTTAACATATAGGTTACTTTTGATTTCAATACTTTGTACTATTTAAAGATGGCGACCATTTTAGTGACTTCACTACACCCTTTGGTTTAAAACTTTCATATTTCCATTTCAAATACAAAGAGAACGCTAAGAAATAGCAAACTTTTGATGGTATATACGAGGTTAAAATTACATTTTCTATCCGAAAGGTATCTCCAACCGTTAGCGAGTAAAACCTAAATTTGTGCTATAAAACACGGTCAACGCCGAGCGGTGTAGTTGGACAAATTGTTCCATCCTTAATCTCCCTCTGCGCAGCACCTCGCCTATCCCCTGTTTTAAATGTCACCTTCATATTTTAATTTATTTATGACGCGTAGCGAAGCACGGGTACTTCAGCTAGTCTCATTTAAAGTACAAATCACACCTACAATACTACTTCTCTGAATTTGGTCATTGAACGCTACTTCTACTTCAGAATCTCCCCATTTAAATTTCAAACTCCCTACATCATAACATAAGTTACCAGACACTCTACTTAGCCACTCTGAACCCAAGATAACACTGAATACTAAATTTGGAATTACAAGGAAAATCTGCTTCTCTACATGATTATTAATTTTAATGTCTACTAAAACTTGCTTAGAAATTACTTTAGACTTCTTCCCAACAGCTGTGATAACAAAAGTGCTTTTAATTGGCATCTCCTCAAAATTTACTCCAGTTCCTTTCATTTTATCATAAAATGCACTACTTATGCAACTCTTCATACAACCACTATCAATTAAAACATCTGTGTACGCCTCGGACACGTTAAATTTAACTATGGGGCTCTTACTAACCACTTCCTGAATAATACCTTCATCATTTAGTTCATGTAATAATTCATTTCTTACATTTAGATCATAGGGTTCCTGTATAATTGTATGGACAGGGCATGCTACAGACTGAGATTCTGACCTTACTTCGCAGCCTGGTTCGCGTTTAAAGAACCGCTACAGCTGGCCGTAGTACTACTAACTACTGAACTGGTCTGGTTGTTCTGGGCTGTGTTGTCATTGTTTGGCTGTATATTACTACCACTAGGCTGTCCTCTTCCTTGACCCCTATTCTGGTTGTAATTATTGTCATTATAATTTCTCCTTTGATTTCCCCTGAAATCATTGTTTCTCCCTTGATTTCCCCTGAAATCATTGTTCCTCCCTTGATACTGATTACCATAGCCATTTCCTCTGTTCTGATTTAGTTGATTATTATTATTTCTATTTTGAGCGTTGGCTCCTTCGCCACCGTTCCCTTGAACCTCTTGATGCCTGTCTTCATTAGGTCTATTATTATTATTACCCTGGTTCCGATTGAAATTGTCCTCATAACCCCCTCTCCCTAGTGCATCAAATGTGCTTAACAAATTTTCTACTTGTGATATTGTCTTTACATTCTGGATACAAGCAGCCTCCTTGATCCTATTGGCAACTCCAGCTATCTGATATGACATCTAGCGGTAAAAATGAGAAACTTACCAAGTAGGGTACATTTGTCACGTGGTAACAGTTTGTATATGGTTTCTTGTATTGGTAAACAGATCGTGGTAATTTGTTCGTGTCTTTATACATAAGTAATAAGTTTTACTCGTTGATAGAGTGAAAAATGAGTAAAAGCAAAGTGTATTGCTCAGTTTACGGCTGTAAGTCGATGTATAAGATGGCTGCGGATATACGTTTTCATCACTTTCCAAAAGATGCAAATAGCAATAGCCGAAATGTGATGATACCTAATAATACCTAATACTGTACCTAATAATAATACCTTTCCACCCCGGGAAGGATCTAACACTTGTCGACGTAGACAGACAGAAGACCTGCGACGTAAAGCCAGCGAAGGTTATTCAGTTTAAAAACAGCTGTTACGATGGGCGCGCTGGTAAGATTGAATTTACTTGAATAATTAATTAAATAATTAATTATTGGCTGATTGGTAGGGAGAAGGGATGAGTTTAACTTGTATTAAAACTCGTGGGGCGACAGGAATTGCTTGATTAGGATGGTTAAAAGGTGGGTTTGGTGTTGAATATTTGAATGGTAGCGGAATCACTCATTCTACATTGCCCACGGGGAGGCAAATTAGGCCTATATGACTCGTAGTGGAATAGCTCGAATATCGAAGAACTTAGCGATTACGAGGAGTAGGCTGGCGGATCATCAGTTTGACATCAATTCACGATATAAGTCGGAGCTTGGAACAGTGGCGTCTGGTTTGCGTGGATGCTAGTCTCGGAATGATAAAAGTAGCACAGCTTCGATGTGTTATTTATTTGTTTATGTACCGTATTTCTCTATTTGAATGTCCTCGGCGTTGACTCAGGATCGACATTTACATTATATTGAGCATAATAGTACCGAAATAATGTCCGAAGTGTAGCCCTGTGTAAATTTGAATCAGCTGATCTACATCAACCATAAAAACTGATGCTTGATAATATGCAAATTACACCAAAAAATCCAGTTTAACACACAAATTAGATCACGTGTATCGCACAGTAATACATATATACAATTAAAAATAACACTGTCATTACTTTAGAGACCACATTTACTGATTATAACCGAAAAATAAAAAGTGTTCCATATCAAACGCGTGTTATTGAGTATTTTAAACCCTACTTATCCAGACCGACCGCAGCGCCCCAAGTGTTAGTTTGAGTTGCCAATAGGGAAAGTGCCTAAGTAGCAACCTTACCACATCACTTTCCTCCTTCAAGCCATCCAGATATTTACACACTAATACCTGCCCTAAAAAGTATTCGGTCATGGTGGAGCTTCCTTTAGGGTTATATTTACCACACACTACTCCCTCACGATGCTGCGACTGAATAACCTCATTCCAGAACTTTTCACAGAATTTCATTTTAAAATCATTCATATCAGTAAACTTGTCTCTGTAGACAGCAAACCAATTCCTCGTTTCCCCCACAAACACTTGTTCTAAAATTTCAACTACCTGGCACCACTCAATACTACCATTTTCCAACCTCTCCCCGAATTTATTTTCTATAGTGTTCATGAACTCCATTGGGCACCCCTGTCGATTGCTGAACTTACCCAGTTCTACCTCCCTGTGTGTGCTATTCACAAAAACTGGCCTATTCTGACTATTTTCTTGCCTGATCCTAGCTTTTAATTTTAATTCTAATTCTGCGATTTTCTCCTCAGCCTTCCTCTCAATACTGTTTACTGTTAATTTAATGTTTCCTTCTGATTCTTCTACTTTATTATATGGCTTTGCTTGTTTCTCCTCAATCTTGCTAATGCTCTCTCTATTACTCTCTCTTAAATCATTTACTTCTGCAACTATTTGCGAGTGGACTTTCTCAATTCTACCCCCCAGCTGTTCCTTAACCTCTTTAGTTGCTACCTGAATTTTGTCAATTTCTCCCCCCAATTGCTTTTTGACCTGCTGTGTTTCCAGTTGCACTAGTTCTTTTAAATTTTCAGCCTGTGTACTGATTCTAATTTCCAACTCCTCCTGTACTTTTCCTAATTTCTTGTCTACATCTGCAATGATCTCTTTAACCTTCTCTTCCATTACTCCTCTGATTTCTCCTCTAATCTGCTCCATTTTCACACTAATTTCCTTGTTGTTCTTATCTAATTTTGCATTATTCTGTTCTAATTTTTTATTCAAAGCTTCTGTACTTTCTTTATTTTCCCTACTGTTTTGTTCTAATTTTGCATTATTCTGTTCTAATTTTGCATTTAAAGCTTCTGTACTTTCTTTATTTTCCCTACTGTTTTGTTCTAATTTTGCATTATTCTGTTCTAATTTTGCATTTAAGGCATCACAACTAACTTTGTTCTGATACATGAACTCGAGAAGTAAAGTTTTTAATTCTGGTTGGCCGCCTACACTCCCTGTTTCAGTATCGGGATTTACCTCCGCTACCCCGGTACTACCATCACTCGACATACTGCTCGTATCATCACTCTCCAGTTGATGACCACTACGTAACCTCATCTGTCTTTCTTTCTCATCCCCCATAATGATATACACTGATAAAGACAAATAACCCCCAAAATACAGGCACAGAAATATATACCCTTCTCCTTCCACAAATGTTATTAGGTTTTCAGCCCCAAGTTGTCGGCGGCAATTGTAATGGTTTTTTAATGCCCCATGTTGGTAGCGACAAGTGTAGCAGTTTTGCTAGCCCACCCTTTTCCTAAGCTATGTTGTTTTAATGGGCGCCAAGACCTCAATGCAATGTTGAAATCTAAATTTGTATTTAACAACGTCTAGCTCTGGCAGAACACCTTCAAGACTCTATTCACTCAGATCGTGGTATGATTTGATCATTAACCCAACAAACAATTGTATCAGGAGAAGGAATTGGTCTATATCTAATGCTACCTCCTGAAAGCAAAGATTGCATTGTAAAAGAAATGAATTTATTATATAGAAACAAGAATAGCAACATTAATAATAATAAGTATAAAATTTAAATTGGAGCGTTGTGATTTGAATATTACCGATAGAAAATTACGTGAAAACGGAGTCTGATAAATTATTGATTTTACTCTTATACCCAAGCTATGAAGTTATTGAAATATGAAATATAAAACAAAGAGAAATGAGAGATTGCGTATTTCTGCGTCATTCGCGCTTACCACTGGAAATAGCCGAAGCCTTTCCCTCGTACTGGATGATGCTGTGAGCTTCCCACAGTCTCCTGGACGTCGACATCTCCGTCGATATATGATGATATACTGGTAGATTAGATAATTCTATGGTCCGTACATCGGACCCAAACACTCGTACAACCACACTGGTTAAGTTTTACAAAAGTTAGTCCTCCACTCCACGGAACATCGGAGCCACTCCCGCGTACAACCGTACTCGGCAAGTTCTACACTGATTGTCCTCGTTCCACGGAACACTGAACGATATATGCACCCGTCGCATCCCCACTCTTCATCCGACTTCTAGCTTGCGTGGTCTCCACTGATTGGCTGATCCCTACGCGCTAGATCCCCACTCTGGCTCATTACACTCGGCGGGAGGGAGAAGTTGTTTTCCGTTCCATACATTCGCCTTTCCTTGACAATGCGACCCAGGATTGCGTCATGCTTTCCGACAAGATTAAGCGTGTACTCGAATTCCCAGTGAGTCACGTCTCTCGATATACCCTAACTGACGAAAACTCCGTAAAATTCCGCAATCACATAATTTTCTATGATATTGTCGTTCGTAATAATTTGCTTGATAGTGTTTTCTAAGACATAGAAAACCTATCTGAATGCTAATAATTTTTATAAAATGCTCCGAAAATACCTTAATAATAATTATAATAAATTAATAATAATAATAATAAATTATCCAGCCTCCGTGGCTTAGGCGGCAGCACGCCGGCCTCTCACCGCTGGGTCCGTGGTTCAAATCCCGGTCACTCCATGTGAGATCTGTGCTGGACAAAACGGAGGCAGACAGGTTTTTCTCCGGGTACTCCGGTTTTCCCTGTCAAAAATTTCATTCCAGCAACACTCTCCACTATCATTTCATTTCATCTGTCATTCATTTAATCATTGCCCCAGAGGAGTGCGTCAGGCCTCGGCAGCCGGCACAGTTCATATCCTCGCCGCTAGATGGGGGCTTCATTCATTCCATTCCTGACCCGGTCGGAGACTGGAAGCAGGCTGTGGATTTTCTGTGGATTTTCAATAATAAATTAACATGAAAAATTCTCTTGGCTGAAAAATTTGCCGCGTAAATAAATATAGAATGGCTTCCTACTGACTTATGCCAGTGGCATAAAACACCCTCGAAAAACACGTTACACTATGGCGCATTTAATTGTAATCCACAACTTTCTCAAGTAATAGACTTTCGCCTATCTAGTGCAACCAGTCCTTTTTCATCATTGCAATAACTTTCTTTGCCATAAACTTTCGTGTTACTACAGTGAATTTTTCATCTATTCAAAAGACTATAGTGATAACTAGTGCTTGTTCAACTTTTCTACCGCGTCGCGATCGTCCGTTTACATTAAATAAGGCCATGAACATTGATCCTAAATCCCAATTGATCTTTCCTAAACCTTCTACTAACAAACCATATTAATAAAATTGTAACTCTAGATCATTTTCTATGAGGTGTCACTCTAACGAAGTGCCCTTCCATTTTGCTTGTTTATCATTAATTAATTTCTGCATAACTACGTGTTTTATACACGGTTCAAGCTTACATTGTTTCTACCCTATAATCAGGGAAAACAATTCTCTCAACTCATGAGTGAGTTATTTCTAGGTTTCACGATAGGGAAACTGCCCCATTTGGCTCGTGATTCCTACTTAAACATAGGAGGTCGAGAACCTTCCTTTTGACTTTCTCTTCAGGTTTCACAGTAAGTTACCTGCCCTTATTTGTATAATAACCAACAGTAATTCTGTATAAATATAAGAAGTTATAGGAACTTCTCCTTCATTCTACCCGCTTTCTTTTTTGTTATTTTCGAAGTTGTAACTTTTTCTAAAATAGTTACCTGGAAATTTCTTAAAGTACACTCCTTGTACTCAATTTAATGTTTAAACTTATATCACTTCATTTGTCTTTTTGTAATCTTACAAAGATTTTAGTACATATATAAGGTTTGAAACCTAAAGAATTGTTAATTGCCTGGAGGAAACTTTAAATGTTAGGAGGTCTGCGACCCCAAATTGTTACTAAAAATTGAAACTATATACTTGTCAAATTTATTAGACTCTTTTGCCTTGTTAAATAAATTAAATATTTGTTTTTGGATTTATCATTTCTCTAATACAACGGTTAGGCAAGATCATGTCTTCCTTGGCTCTCCCTACTCAATGCCATTAAATCTATTGATAGGGCTTTCACCACTCGTTGCATTTGAGCAAGAACTCTTAGTGGTAATCTCGTTAAAGTTTCTCTTAGCTTTAATAGCTAATTCTAATTGGCCAGTAAGGCAAGTATAGCTCGCTACGCCAGCTACCTGCTTGTGGAGATCCTCTCCGAAAACTTATGGTTGGTTTTCCAAAAGATAAGTGTTTCTCTTTGTCTAAACTTTTAGCCGGCTCATTGCTGAGTAAAAGCTTAGCCATTTCCAAATGCAACCATTGGTTCACTTACCAAAATTACTCCCCAAGGTATAGTTTTTTATCACTATCCTTCTTGGAAGCACTTGGTCGCTTTTTCAGGAACTCTATAACTCCGAAAACTGGAAATACCAAACCTGATTAAAATTATTGGCATTCTTCGAATTACTTTGCAAAACGAATTTCTTTGAACAGACATACATTAAATCTGTTACTCTCAGTCTTGCCAGACCATCACCCTTCCCCATAGTAAGCAGATGCATGCTTGAGAGGGAATATACTAAAGCCACTCTCTTGCAAACCGCCCAAGTCCTATCTGCGTTTCCCGTCAGCTTGGACCAAGTCCTTACCCACTTTAGGTATCAGAGAGCGGATTTGCGGTGGCAACCGCCTCTAAGTGCATTTAAAGTTAAATTCATAACTTTTGTGGGACTCTCCTCCTATTTTTCTATCCTTTTTTCTCCAGTCCGAAACCTACCTCTTTTTTTTAATCAACTTCCCTTGGTGGTTAGGTTATTCCTCAGCCAATAATCTACCCAAGCCCTATCTACCCATCTGATCTTTATAATTCTCCTGTAACACCACATTTCAAACGCCTCAATTCTCCTCTTTTCTCTTGCACCAATAGTCCAAGTTTCACTTCCACAGAGTGCCACGCTCCAGACAAAGGTTTTCAAAGATGTCTTCCTAATACCTAAATCTATATTCGATGTCAACAGATTCATTTCCTGTAGAAATGCTTTCCTTGCCTGAGCCAACCTACTTTTTATATCCTCTTTGCTCCGTCCATCACTGGTTATTTTGCTTCCTAAGTAACAGAAGTCTCCTACTTCCTTTACTCTTTCCCCTGCCAATTTGATGTCCATAGAGGTTTCTGATTTATTACGACTGCATTCCAATATTTTTGTTTTACATTTATTAATTTTCATCATGAATTCTTTCCTCAAGACGGAGTCCATACCATTCAAAAACTCATTCAAATCCTCAGGCGTGTCGGTCAAGATGACGATGTCATCAGCAAATCTCAGAGTTGAAATTATTTCTCCTTGAATCTTCACTTCCACTTTAAATTTCTCTCTAATTTCCTTCATTGCTTTTTGAATGTAAAGATTGAAAAGTATGGGTGATAAGTTGCAGCCTTGCCTCACACCTTTGTGAATACCAGCTTCTCTCTCATGTCCATCAGCTCGAATGAATGCTGTCTGGTTTCTGTATAGATTGTAGATCACCCTCCTATCCCTATAATTTATTCCAATCATTTTCAAAATGTCAAACAATTTAGTCCAATCAGCGTTATCAAAAGCCTTTTCTAGGTCTACAAATGCCATGAACGTTCTCTTATATTTTCTTATTCTAACTTCCAAAATCAGCCTAAGACTTAGTACAGCTTCCCTTGTTCCTACATTTCTCCTGAAACCAAACTGGTCTTCACCCAATTCCGCTTCTATCTGGCTTTCCATCCTCTTGTAAATTATTCTAGACAGGATCTTTGAAGCACGAGTAATCAAGCTGATTGTATGGTAATCCTCACATCTGTCAGCTCCTACTTTCTTCGGTATAGGGATGATAACATTCTTCTTGAAATCAGAGGGTGCCTCACCTGTTTCATAAATCCTACACACCAAGTGAAATAACCTGATCAGACCTTCATCTCCTATGCAGCGTAGCAACTCATCGGTATATCATCTATTCCTGCTGCTTTGTTCCTGTTTAAGTCTTCCAAAGCTCTGTCAAATTCTGATCTCAATATTACATCTCCTTTTGCATCCTCATCAATTTCCTCCTCCCTTTCCATTACATGATTCTCAATCTCCTTTCCTTTATACAAACCCTCTATGTAGCTTTCCATCTCACAACCTTTTCTTCCCTATCTGTGATATCGACACTTGAATAAGTGCCGTGTGCAATAGAGAAGTATGTAGGTTCCCCTGTGTTTAACAATCACAGGTCCAGCCACCTGATCAGTCTCTCAAAATATATCCCTCTACCGCTAGTGGTAGCGGAGCCCCAGCTGGTGTTGTGGGCATTAACATCTCCCAGAAGGAGAAAAGGAGGGGGAAGCCGAGAGACTAGACCCACCAGCTGGTTGTAATCCAGTTGAGAATCAGGCGGGATGTACAAGTTACATACTGTTGCCGTTAGGCTACTGGCAACGAAGTACGAACTGCAACTGCTTCTAGCAGAGTACGCAGCGGCACTACTACTCTTATGCTCTGACAGCATAGCACCTTGGAAAAGGCGAATGCGAGAAGAATCAGAGACTGGTGCCCGTGAACCGGGCTCCTTTTCCTCGGTTTTTCAGGGATAACTTGGGGTTAATAACAGTAATAACAATTGGGAATTACCTCTGGCTGTAGTAAATCAAATAACTTACAGCCAGAGTGTTTGTTGTGCAAAGATTAATAGTTGTGCAATGAAATAATAAATGTTTGTTTAATTAATTAATTAACTAGGGGTAGTGCACGAGAAAAATGAGAGTAACAGCTCGTCTCAGCTTAAGTTCGGGCAGGAGGCGAACCTTGGCCAATATGACCAGTCACGCTCCTGCTGATTCTGTAGTTGTTGTTATTATTATTATTATTATCGCTACGCTCGCCATGGATTAACTGTGTGTGCGATTTTCAGTGTGTGTATTGGTTTTAAGTTTTGCAGCAGCTTCAAATTTAATGTGAAAAAATAGAAGACCTCTAGTGGGTTGAAATTTAGTAGTGCTTTAGGAGAGAAGAAAAATAAAGACCTATAGTAGGTGGCATTGTTTGGCAATATGCATTTAAAAGGCTTCAGCTCCCGCCTTTTATGTTTAAAAGGTATGTAATGTGAGGACAGTATAATTGATGTGTAAAGTACGTCTCTGTAGCGGGGAGTTTGAATTTGTAGGTGCTGTGCTCTGATTGGCCGCTCTGGTCTGGACCAGCCAATCAGAGCATGGTTGGTTTGTATGCAGTTTGAATGTACTTGTAAGTAGAAATGATGCTGTTTGATGAATAATTATTGTTATTTTGGTCTGGTTTTGATGTAATTCGCTGTTTTTTTGGTGTGAGAGGTGTGTATTTATTGGTTTGTAAGCCAGCCGAACGCACGCCACTCATCAGAGGCTAGCTGCGCTCGACTGGGCTTCCTGTTGTATTAGGTTCCAGTGTAGTTGAATGAGTTTAAGGTTCCCTGGTCCATGGTTCGTTACGCCGGGTGGGGCCGGCCGTGGCCTTAACACCCCAGGCAGCAAAACCACGGGGCCAGGGGTCTGTTTTGAGTGAAGGTGGTGTAGTTATTAGTGTATAAGCCAGCCGAACGCAGGCCAGTATTCTGAGGCTGGCCGGGGCCGCGTTCGAGCCTATGGTTCCGTGTTAGGTGAGGGAGACAATGTTGTTTATGAGCCGCAGGATTTGGGATAGTGTATTTGTTGTGTTCAGTAGCGGTGAGATGGGAAGGGAGATTAGTGAAGGGATGTTATTATGGCGTTGTTTCTCCTTCAACTCTGCGTGTTTAATGGCTTTTTTGTAGTGTCTGCAGCCATGGTACGACGCCTCATGCGCCCCTCCGCAGTGTGAACACGGTTTTTTTTTCTCTTGGCACGGTACATTCTGTGTGCTGATGAGGACCGGCACACCAGTTGCACCTGGCGTCGTATTTGCACTCAAATTGATTATGGTGCAGGCGTTGACAGTTAAAGCACTGTATAATGAGTGTAGTTTGTTGTTTGGACAGTGGGCGTCGCGGTGCCTGTTACTTGGTTCTTGTTTTGAGCTTGGCAGATGGTGTTGCTTGAGTGCCTTGGTGTGCGTGTTCAGTAGGCTGTAGGGCTGAACTGGGTTCTGTGAGGGTTGTATTGGATGGGTCTGTTTCGACTGTTCGAATGTCTGTTTGTGTGGATTCATGCCTAATGTCTTGTGAGTCCGTTTGTGATTGAGTGGTGAAGGTTTCAGTGTGCTCTGTCTGAGTGGATCTGGAGTGGCCGCCCGCAGGGTTTGGTGAAATGTACATGTACTCTGGGATGCCTGGGTGACTTCTGAGGGCTCTAGCTATGACCTCCAATCGTTTAGTGCTTGTGGGTGTTATGAGTATGAAGCTGTTTCCTGTTTCCTCTATCTCAGTTATGAACTGCCATAGAGGTTCCAGCACTTGAATAACAGCCATACGGATAGTGAACGGATCCCGTGATGGCTTGGTCATTATGACGCTAGACCAGGGGGCGCTTCGATCAGAGTGCGAGTACATGAGTTGTTCATCGTAGTTGAATAAAGGAATGAGTGGTGTGTCGATGTCGGTGTTTGACTGTATGTATGTTTTCGTATGTATGAGTATATGTAAAGTCGAATGCTGTGACAGACTTTAATAATGGCCTCGCCGAAGAGAAATGCCAGTCGCTCAAGGTTTCCAGTTGATCGGTTGGTGCCAGACAATGAGACTAGGGGGGCAAGGACAGTTCTAACGAGTGTCATGGCCTCCGCGTGAGTCCAAGCCGATATCTCTTGAACGCCTGGTCGGATTTTAACGAATGAGGTGTCGTTGGACTCGAGCTGACGGGAGCTTTGCTATTAACCACTCGTTATATTTTTTAAAATTTTTGAAAATTTTTGTTTATGAAAATAGGCGATAGTTTGAAAAACAAACATGATAGAACGTTGTGCCATGGTTCAAACGAGTGGCGTTTATGTCCTTTATTTTTATAATAAAAAATTCTTATTTTTTGAGATTTTTTGAAAACACTCAAATTTTAAAATTCCTATATTTTGGAAACCAGGAAGTTTACAGAAAAGTTTGATTGACGTAAATGAATGGTCCTGGCCCCCATTACGCCCAAAATACATTTTAAGTCTCTAGGGCAAAAACTTGTAGTAGTGGTGTAAGGAGAGAGCTGCTTCTTAGCCTACTTTCCTACGAACTTTGCCGATATCTCCCGAACGCATGATCGGATTTAACGAACGAGGTATTGTTGGCGTTGGAGTGACGTCCTCTTTGCTAAGCATGTGTTGGTATTTTTTTTTTGAAAATTTTTGATTTTGACATTGGCGCTATTTTGGAAACGGTGAATTTTGGGAAAATTTTACTTGACGTTAATGTAAGGTCCCTATGCCCTCTAGGCTGACAGCAAGTGTCAAGTGTGTAGGACAAAAAATGATAGCCTACTTTCTCACGAACATTGGCGATAATTCGCGAACGCATGGTCGGATTTTAACGAATGAGGTGTTGTTGGCGTTGGGATGACGTCCTCTTTGCTATGGAGGACTTGTATTATTTTTCATATTTTTTTTCAAAAAATTTTGTGTTTGAAAGTAGGCGATAGTTTGAAAACCAAACTTGATAGAACATTGTCCAATAGTTCAAACGAATGGTCTCTGTGTCTTTTTATTTTTATAATAATTTCTTTATTTTTTACATTTTTTCAAAAAGTCCAATTTTGATATTTTATATTTTGGAAACTAGGAATTCTACAACAAAGTTCGTATGACATAGATGAAAGGTCTCTACGCTCTCTACCCCTAAAATAAATTTCAAGTCTCTAGGACAAAACCAATGCATTTTAAAACTTTTTACCTGTTTTTTTTTTAATTTTTAAAATAAAGAGTGTTTTAGACAGAGAGCCGGTAGCGCTAGGCGTGTGTTACAACGAGGCTATGACTGGCCATGGCGAATATAGGAAATGGCTATTTCGAGGGGGCGACAGAGCGAGGGGTCGCATTTTCCGATATTTTTCCTATGACGAACGAATGAAGGCGAATAATTGAAAATGCGTGAAGCGTGCTAAGATCTTTTTACCCCTGAAGGGGATCTTTAACATGCTAGTAAACGGTAATAAGTGAGACCGCTGTCTGGCACAGAAAATGGTTGTAGAATATGGAAACCTATAACATTCGCTCGACCAACTCATGTGCTTGTACGCAAGGAGCCAAAACGGTAAGGTCATTGGCCTGAGATGTTATAAACTAAATATTGAACAGGGTGAAGTGACGTGTTATAGGGTGAATGCATGTGGTTAACATGATTATGTATTGAGGATGGCCGCTTGCTAGTAATTATTATTAGAGTAAAATGTTTAATAATGATAATAATAAGAAGAATCACAAGTTTTCAATGCTAACACACATAGTCCTGCGTGCTGGAAACTGAATACAGCGGTTTGGCGGTTTGGTGAGAGCAACTGCTGATAAGACAGAAATGTCTACGTGGACAGGAAGTGCAGTGTTAGGTTACTCGGCTGGTGGCTAGCAGGTGTGACGTTTACGCAGAGACTACCATTTTGGTTCTGAGACAGTAGGACTACCAATGTATAAGAGCCAGCCATTTTGGTTCCTTATTAAAAACATGAAGCTAGTATAAGGTACGCGAATCTTATCGCGCTTGAGGTATTGAACCCTTGTAAAAGAAGCGTATCGAGACTCAATTTCGGGTAATGTTTCGGTCCATGATAGCCGTGCAGTTAAATTTTGCTTCTCATAGATTACAAGGATACATAGGGCAAATACAGTACAATAATTAAAGAAAGGAGGTAACCCAGTATACTAAATAACAAGTTTAATAACCAAAACAAATAACAATCAACAAAAACAACATCTCGAATTTACTCTCACACTTCCAAATAGATCACAACTGCAAATCCTAAGTTGTGTCTGCATCAATCAAGTGGCATTCAAATATCCACAGTTTACCATTTAAAATAAATATCTCAGGAGAGATTATTAATAAAAGACGTTTGAAACATTACGTCTACTTCAAATCTATACTTGTGTATGCGTGACGATGTTTTGACAATATGAAGGAAATAAGTACGGTTACGTGATCCGTTACCATCTGGTTTCCCGTCAAGCAACGAATCCGTAATTCTGCGTAAATTAGATTAGCTTAGGGAACACACAACAAGGCACTTAAGAATATCCGACACGCGCTACCCTTATATAATACAAAATAGATCGGGTCTTGATAAAATCAACACACGCGTACGTGACTACAACAAAATACACGAGGACATGACCGAACGTCATTCTAATAATTACAATGACCAAACAATCCAAATGGATTATATAAAAAAGCAAGAACAACACCATGCCCAATGGCATTTAATTGTAACACACAAACAAATATCAATTCAACTTAATGCATGAAAATTATGGTCCGAGTATGGCAAGCTACCCTTTAAATCAAGATATAGAATACAGGCTCATCTCACTTTAAGAGAAGAGGACACGGTACCCCGGCCTCAAACCTAATTAGTGTTATCTTAAATCTGTCCGTCCCTTATGAAGCCATTAGGTCATTCACCCAGTGCGTCGCATAATAATATCGGAAGCTTGCTCACAGCAGCTCTCGAACCTAGAAGTACCTTGTATTTCCTGGAAACATGTATGTATAAAATACCTATATTGTCCCAATAATTCTCTCAGGAATTATAAGACACGACGACTCAACCAGTAGCCTCCTTGGAGTTCATACCGCCGTTAATTATATTTTGCTGCAGACAGGACTCGTGGGCTGATTACCACGATGTTCCCCGCGATGTAGACACACATCATCACACTTAACCAAATAACGCACACCTGGGTAATGACTACACCTCACATTTCTCCACCTGAAATACGTCCAGATTTAGGATTCCACGGAAAGACTTAAATTGCTTTCCCAAAGATCAAATAAAATCATTACTTCATTAGTTTTACATTTTACTAAGAGAACTATGGTTCCCTGCAAATAAAATTGCGCAAGGCAAATCACAATAAAACGCCTGTTTATCAAACATAAGGTTAAAATGTTACCCCCCAAATTCAGCACCATTTATCGCTCAGACCATAAATTCCGCTCAAGCGATGTGAACAAAACACTGCACACGCATTGTACATTTACAAGTTACATTACAATCAATTAAATCAGAACAATAAAATAGTCACGCACGATATTACAATCGAGTGACGGTACACCGAATAAAAATCAAACTACAATAAAAAATACAAGAAAATTATTTACATTTCCCCAGCTTATCTAACTACGACTAAAATTGAATAATTGAATAATCAATATGTTGTACTTATCCCTTCGCCAAAACACCTCAGCTCACGTCGCCACACATAACCCAGCAGTTATTTAGCCGGACTTGGACATAGTCGCTGGTGTGTCCATGGTCATCCTTCCAACTGTTGGCCTCGTTCCAGACATCTTGGTTTTCTTAGGATAGAAAATGTTCAGTTATTTCACAGTACTAAAATTACTACTAAAATTGCTAAATGGGCTGATAATATCCACTCAAAGTCCTGAGCAATTTATTCGAAGAAAAACTTTTCCTAAATATTTATAAGCCTGAAGCTTCTACCATTCACACGCAAATTATACACATTTAAATACTTGAAGAACTCGTCAGAGTTTAGAAGTTAATATTTCGTCTACACAAGTGTCACCTCGACACCTCAGAATAAAGTCAAGTGTCCCTCACGATACCTCAAAATAAAGTCCACACAAGTGTCACCCACGACACATCGAAATAATGTCAGTTCAACCTCCAGCTTGGCGACATTTATACAGAACACAGCAAATTGACAGTAGTGGGGACGAATTTTAAAAATAATTCGGAGTTTTTAATTTACGGACTTGTGACTAATTTCATTGAGCTTTTCTTATTGCACAGGTTAAGAATCTGATCGGCGGAGACACAAATGATCATGGGTTTTATTAATATACATTTTTGCGCCAAATCAATGGTACGCCAGTTTACGCGGGCCTTAAGCGTGCCTTGCTTCATTCGTTGATTCAAATTCATCTCGGAGAGTTTGACCTAGAGACTCCTCGCCAATTTATGACGTACAAGCATCTTCTTCCTGTCAGATTCTGGTCCCCCTACTCCTGCTTGCGTAAATCGGTAGCAACTGAAGCCACGCATATTGGACGTTGACCTCTTCAGTTCCCGGAATTATGGCACACTTTTCCTTGTCTCAAAAGCTTGGTTTAAATATACCTGCTCATCATCCAACTCCCAATAGTTGCAACATATTTCCTCAACTCGAATCCACTGCTGCTTGTATGAATACCCTCTTTCAAACATACTAAAATAAAATATGAATCATTATTATATCAGATGATATCATAAGGGTTCATTACCCTCTTTCCAAGGAAAATTCGAGCTACAATGCAATTGGAGTCGAATTTGCAAATCCCACTTCTCAAGTTTTTCAAAACATAAATTTTTCAAGGTCATTTCCAAAACAATAATTGTGTCCCACCTTCTGTGCTGTCTGTAGTAAACATCTCCGTTCGCTAATTGCTTCTTCACGTAAACCTCGGACTTTGGACTCGGCTCTCAACTCGCCCCCTGCTAATCACTTAGCCATCTCCTCTCTCTCTCGTACAAGGTTGACTTATATCGGCTCCCTCTTGCTTGTAAACAACTTCAGCTGGTGACTCCTCACTACCCTCCCAGTAGCCACGTATCCTTGAGTGTGGTTTCTCAAAATATTTTAAATAACATTTTACAACAATGTCAGTCTTCTTTACAGGTCCCAGGGTTCTCTTCTTCTTCTTCTCCCGTCTTCTTCTTCAGCTCCTGTCTTCTTCTCCCATCTTCTTCTTCTTCAATCTTCTTCTCCGGTTCCAGTACGATAACTTCACCATATTTCGAGACCCTTATTGACTCCGGTCTGCGAATCTCTCCTGTTTTTTTTCTGTTTCTGCTTGTCGGCAAATCTCTTCTCTTCTCCATGCAGATCCTCCAGATACCTTTGTGTTTCTATGTGCATGGCCTGCAAGGTTGGATTTGTTCCACTTTCCGTGTTGTAGGTGTCAGGATTTTTGCGGTTATTCATCGCTCTTCCCCATTTTTCGCGTTCTGACTCATCACCAGCGTTATGTTTCTGTACGTATTTCTGAGGTTCCTCGCATCGTTGATCCCAGTTTCTCCTGTAATCCGTAGGATCGCCTTCCCCATTGTTCCTCCTGTCCTTCCAGTTTTGATTTCCCCGTGGGTTATTATTATTATTCCGCTGGTATGGTGCATCTTGCCTTCGGTTACTCCTCCAATTGGAATATCCGCGCTGGTCTCCCCTCTGGTTTGATTAATTATTCCTGTAGTTATTATTATTATTATTATTGTACTGGTTATTACGATCATCGTAGCGTTCCCTGTCTTCATAGAAATCCCGCCTTCTCTGTGCTGGTGGTGTGTTCGTGGCTTGTGACCTAGTATTTGTTGGACTAGTCTTTACGATTTCTGCCGTGTTCCCGTCATGTTCTACGTGCCTCTGTCTATATTGTTGGGTTACCATAGACGTTTCGTCTAAGTGCCTAAAGATTTCCTCTGCTTGTATCGCGGTTTTAATGTTTGCGGCTACGAGAAACTGTTGAACATTCACCGGAAGCTGTTTCCCGATAGTGAAAACAAGATTTTCCTCACTAGGCGGTTCATCTAAATCTTTCAGCCTTAACATTTGTTGGACAAAGAATTCTGAATATTTCGTGGGGTTGGTACTATGGTATTTACGTGAATATAATTCCATTCTTAAGCTTTGTTGGTACGAGGGACTCCAGTACTTCCTTAAAACGCTTTCTTGAATGTGTCCATAGTTTCAAACGTGTATTTAAAACTTTGAAACCAGACAAGGCTTCCACCTTGTAAAAAATCTCTCGACCATCCTGAGCTGTTTTACAGGACTAATCTGCTGATCCTGAAAATAGTCGTCCAATTCCCGCAGGAAGGCTTTGGGAGTAGACCCCACCCCGTCATTGTATTTTCCAGGACGAAAACCATTGCCCCTGATGACCTGAATAATTTGAGCTTGACTTACATTCGGCTGTGGAGTTGAGGCCTTGCCCCTATGTTTATTGAAAGCTTCCGTGTTACAGTCAGTCCTTGGACTCTGGACCTGACTCATTCCCCCAGTATCGTGAGTTAATCCTAGACTGTGAATACTTTCCGGTTTTTCCGCTTGCCTCTCGGTTGTAAATAGTGTCATATTTTCTAATGATCTAAGTTCATTTTTTATGATTTTACTTCGTGCTCTTGGAATATCGCTTTAATCTTTTCTTCGAGAGCCTGAATCCTTTGATTGTTATCTCCCAGTCTCTTAATTATCGACACCTTCCCCCCTTAACTTTGCTCTGACATCTGTTTCCAATCCTTCCAGATTCTGTCCTTAATGGCTTGATATTTTTCTTCTGTTTGTTCATTGTTATCAATTTGTCCTAATTCAATTCGATCTAGGCGTTCTTCTATCTTTTTCTTTGTCTCCCGCATATTCTGCTTGATATGATTTTGGTCTGCGTCCATATCTCTAACTAAACCCATGACGTTGCTATCTATGGATTCGATCTGGCCTTGCATACTGTTGTTCTTCTTCTCCATCCCCTCTAACCTGCTTTGCAATTTCTCCTGTGCGACTTTAATCTCAGCTGTATTAGTGACGCGAGCCCGTTCTATTTGTTCAAGTTTCGCGCCACCATCTCATACAACTTAATTAATTTTGTGTCAAATTTTCCCTCAATGTTCTGTATCTGTGTTTTGATTTGATCATGTTGAATAACTGCCTGTTTCGCTATTTGTGTGTTTATATCGGATTTTAAGTCTGTGATCTGTTCTGTAATTTTATTATTTTGAGTTATTGCCTGTTCTGAAATTTTATTATTAATTTCGGCTAATTGTATACAACTACTGTCTTATATCTCCGCCTTCATTTCATTTAATTGTATACTACTACTGACTTTTATCTCCGCCTTCATTTCATTTAATTGTGCGCTCAACTTCTCCTGGTTTCTTGCCATCGCAAGTTCAATCAAAGCACTTAATTCTTCCACCGTCGCCATTGCAAATACACAATACACTATTAGAGAACTAGGGTCATGCATATGGCGACATCAGCTGCACACGCTCACACGTATAGTTTGACATTTAAATGGTTTTTACAATACTCAATTCATTTATCTTTACGTTGATAAAACCCCAACAAACATGCATCATTGAGTTATCTATCTTTACATTCAATTTAAGACCCCTTGATTTTGGTTATTAACTTTCCTGACCTTACTGATTTTACATGAAATATATTTTAATTAACCAACTGTTAATTAAATTTTTTAAGGTATCACCTTCCTGACCTTAACTATACTGAGTTCATTGTGTAAACAATCATAATTTAATCTAACAGGGCGCCAGAAACACATCTCGACTCAATAGCAAATATCAAACATAACTGTGTCTCAAATTTCTTTACTTCTAAATGAATTCATTGATTTTTTTTTTTTAGCACTTGGCGGTACAACTTCACCACACTTTACTGATTCTACTCATTTATTAGCCACCGTTGGCGTACGTCCCACATTCAAGCCTTGTTTATCTCTAAACTGGTATCGAATGTACACCCTAGAACAAGGTTTACCATAAAACAACTGCAATCCCCACGTTGGGCTCGACAAATTTACTCTATGAACCCTTGTAAAAGAAGCGTATCGAGACTCAATTTCGGGTAATGTTTCGGTCCATGATAGCCGTGCAGTTAAATTTTGCTTCTCTTAGATTACAAGGACACATAGGGCAAATACAATAATTAAAGAAAGGAGGTAACGCAGTATACTAAATAACAAGTTTAATAACCAAAGCAAATAACAATGAACAAAAACAACATCTCGAATTTACTCCTACACTTCTAAATAGATCACAACTGCAAATCCTAAGTTGTGTCTGCATCAATCAAGTGGCATTCAAATATCCACAGTTTACCATTTAAAATAAATATCTCAGGAGGGATTATTAATATAAAAAAAAGACGTTTGAAACACTACGTCTACTTCAAAACTATACTTGTGTACGCGTGACGATGTTTTAACTATATGAAGGAAATAAGTACGGTTACGTGATCCCTTACCATCTGGTTTCCCGTCAAGCAAAGAATCCGTAATTCTGCGTTAATTAGATTAGCTTAGGGAACACACAACAAGGCACTTAAGAAATCCGACACGCGCTACCCTTATATAATACAAAATAGATCTCCGAACGAGATCTTGACAACCTGCCAAAACACGACTAATTGCCCAACCGGGTCTTGGAAAAATCAACACACGCGTACGTGACTACAACAAAATTCACGAGGACATGACCGAATGTCATTCTAATAATTACAATGACCACAACAATCCAAATGGATTATATAAGAAAAACAAGAACAACACTATGCCCAATGGCATTTAATTATAACACACAAACAAATATCAATTCAACTTAATGCATGACAATTATGGTCTGAGTATGCCGAGCTACCCTTTAAATCAAGATATAGAATACAGGCTCATCTCACTTTAAGAGAAGAGGACACGTTACCCCAGCCTCAAATCTAATTAGTGTTATCTTAAATCTGTCCGTCCCTTATGAAGCCATTATGTCATTCACCCAGTGCGTCGCATAATAATATCGGAAGCCTGCTCACAGCAACTCTCGAACCTAGAAGTACCTTGTATTTCCTGAAAACATGTGTGTATAAAATACCTATATTGTCCCAATAATTCTCTCAGGAATTATAAGACACGACGACTCAGCCGGTAGCCTCCTTGGAGTTCATACCGCCGTTAATTATATTTTGCTGCAGACAGGAATCGTGGGCTGATTACCACGATGTTCCCCGCGCATGAAGACACACATCATCACATTTAACCAAATAACGCACACCTGGGTAATGACTTCACCTCACATTTCTCCACCTGAAATACGTCCAGATTTAGGATTCCACGGAAAGACTTAAATTGCTTTCCCAAAGATCAAATAAAATCATTACTTCATTAGTTTTACATTTTACTAAGAGAACCATGGTTCCCTGCAAATAAAATTGCGCAAGGCAAATCATAATAAAACGCCTGTTTATCAAACATAAGGTTAAAATGTTACCCCCCAAATTCAGCACCATTTATCGCTCAGACCATAAATTCCGCTCAAGCGATGTGAACAAAACACTGCACACGCATTGTACATTTACAAGTTACATTACAATCAATTAAATCAGAACAATAAAATAGTCACGCACGATATTACAATCGAGTGTCGGTACACCGAATAAAAATCAAACTACAATAAAAAATACAAGAAAATTATTTACATTTCCCCAGCTTATCTAACTACGACTAAAATCCTCACGACACCTCAAAATAAAGCCCACACAAGTGTCGCCCACAACACATCGAAATAAAGTCAGTTCAACCTCCAGCTTGGCTACATTTATACAGAATACAGCAAATTGACAGTAGTGGTGACGAATTTTAAAAATAATTCTGAGTTTTAAGTTTCGGACTTGCGACTAATTTCATTGAGCTTTTCTTATTGCACAGGTTAAGAATCTGATCGGCGGAGACACAAATGATCATGGGTTTTATTAATATACATTTTTGCGCCAAATCAATGGTACGCCAGTTTACACGGGCCTTAAGCGTGCCTTGCTTCATTCGTTGATTCAAATTCATCTCGGAGAGTTCGACCTAGAGACTCCTCGCCAATTTATGACGTACAAGCATCTTCTTCCTGTCAGATTCTGGTCCCCCTACTCCTGCTTGCGTAAATCTGTAGCAACCGTCTCATGGCCTGCTAACTGAAGCCACGCATATTGGACGTTGACCTCTTCAGTTCCCGGAATTATGGCACACTTTTCCTTGTATCAAAAGCTTGGTTTAAATATACCTGCCTCATCGTCCAACTCTCAATAGTTGCAACATATTTCCTCAACTTGAATCCACTGCTGCTTGTATGAATACCCTCTTTCAAACATAATAAAATAAAATATGAACCATTATTATATCAGATGATATCATAAGGGTTCAGTATGTGGGGAGGCGTGGGACTATGTGTGATACAGACAACAGTTCAAGGTCAAAACGCTGAGAAAATGCAACTCTCTCTGTTGCTATGCAGACTGATAAGGAATGCGATAGTGGTGCTGTGGAAGAAAAATCCTTTTATTTTTTGGTAGGTCCCTATGAATGATTATTTTAATGATGTAACTAATGAACCTTAAACTTGTAGTTAATGATAAGGTAATTGATATATTTTTATATATTTGTTTGCAGATAACCGGCATACCTCACATGTCTGAGAGAGAAGAAACCATTGCACGTTTGAGCCCACTAGAAGGAAACAGCAAGAAGCCAGTACAAGTCAAGGTGAGTTTTTTTAACTAACTTGTTTCATTTTTGTTCGATATTTTATTTTTATGAAATGCATTTATTAACCTGAATTTAGTTATTATGGCGGTTTATTTTATTTATTTTTAGAAAGTTGCAAAGAAAAGCTTTACTGCTGTAGCAGTCGCTGAAAACCCGAGACGCACTAGAGTGGAACCATTGCCAAAGAGTGAACTATTCAAAACTCTGGTAAGCCTAACTTAAAATGCTATCCCATTTTACCACTATTGAAACCCCTAGACAAAAAAAAATCATTACCTGTACATGACTGGAACGAAGATTGGTCTCTTGATTAATGGCTATGCATTGGCAACCGGCACAATACCATAATGGTTGTTGACCGGGAAAGTACATGGTCATATTGGATTTTCTAAAAACAAACAAAAAACTAATTTAATTTATAGGCGTTTCCCTATGGACTCAACGAATATCCACAGGTTTCAACATGATAATCTGAACAAAATGACATGACATTCATTTTTTTATATATTGGTTAAAGGGGTATGTAAATGACTGCAGCTTTATCAAAAAAGAAAATAATTACATGGGTTACTGTTAGTGCCGACATACAGTTTATTATTAAATATTTGTTGATTGTGTTTTTCATTTAATGTCAATTAACGTTAAAGTTTTATTTACAATTATTGATTGATTGAGTGATGGATTGTTTTGTTTGTTTTTAGTTGTGGTTATGCGCCATTAACGTAGAGAACAGACATTGAACAAGCATACATTGTGCTTTAAAATACTCTGTGCTCTTTGTGCAACGTTAATAACTTGCAATAAAAAATGTTTTATTATAACACATGGCTTTAATTCCAAATACAAGTGAGCAAGTCGGTTTACCACGTGGGTTAAATTTAAAAGCAGAAAACGATCGTTGGTTAACATTTGTATCCTGGCCTGTAGGCTTTTTGTCGGCACATAAACTTGCTGGAGCTGGTTTCTATTACTTGAACCGAGAAGATGTTTTGTCGTATCGAACTTTCACACTGTGAAGAAGGGGATGATCCCTTTAGAGACCATTTGCGATGGTATCCTCATTGTCCTTACATGCTTGGAAAACAAGTGGGTAACATACCAGTGTATCCATTTTACCGAACCACTAGGCCATTCACTACTACTTACGTTGCTGAATCACAAATAAATAATAATAATGATGCATTACCAGCCAACGGTAGTGTCGATATATGTGGTCCATATGCCATAGACAGTGTTGAATTGGCATGTGCTTTTGAAAAATTGGGAGTTTGCAAGACTAAAGCACTAGCACACCCAGAGTACAGCTCTGTTGAAAAATGTTTAGAATCTTATAAGAAAGTAGTAGTAGCCTGGCTCGTGCCTGAGGGGCCTTGAGGCATTGAAAATGCCTGCAAGCCCAAAGGACCTGCACGTGCTTGGTGCGCGCCACCTTGATTTGCACCAGTTAGCTTTGTGAGTTGCCTGCTGGCTTCGTATGCCCGGCGGGTGAGGCAGTTCCTGAAGTTAGCCACATGTGTGCCCTCACAATTTCGGGACTTAGAGAGTGCCATGTTTTGACCATTTGGGCACAAGGCCGAGTGGTGTTCACCCGCGCAGCGCCTGCAGCAAGGCTTAATGTGGCACCCCTTAGAGGTGTAACCCAGCCTTTGACAGGTGCTACATTGAGACGCTGTTGCGGTTGTCTGGTAAGGCAAAATGCTCACTACCATGCGGGCCAGAATCTTTACTTTCGTTATGCTGTCCGCGTCCGGGCCGGATGGTATGGTCACAAGATGTAGTGGGGTGTGTGCTCTGGTGGCCCTCGTGCGCATCGTTTCGATAGCTGTCACTGGGACTTTAATGCGGCTGCGAGTCCCTGGTACGTCATTTGGTTCGCCAGAGTGCGCAGTACGTATCGCTTTATTGGTTTAGCTGATACGACTTGCGAGAACGGCACCTGAATTGCTGACAGGTAGTCTATGGCCATGGAGTAGGTCTGCCAGTTGGCGCATAGTAACCACACAGACGTGCCAGGGTCACACTTGGGGGCTGAGAGATGGTAGTGCTCGCGCAGGTCATGCGGAAGATGCCTGACAAGTCCCAAATTTATGGTGCGGATGTTTGCGGTGTATGGGGTGAGTGGTGGAGGCCTTTTCCCTTCTGGCCTGGTTTTCATTCGGGGCACCGTGGTATGGGTCGAGCTGGATGAATCGAGCGAATCATTTTGCTTAGGTCCGTCATTAGCATTGGTATCATGGGCTTGCCTCTTGGCTTTGGCTCGGGCTCTCCTGGAGATCACCGTCATAAATCCCTCCTCCGGGTCCCTTTGCTCCGGAGTCGATTTCCGGGGTTCAGGGCCTCTGACTGCGCGTGGGCGGCTTGATATTGGGTTTACTCAGTCCAGGTCGGGAAGTATGCTCGGGTGCCAAATTCGGGGCCTTAACTCGAGTGCATTTGCCTGCCTTCCCGCTCGACGAGTTTGAGGGCGGAGCTGTCTTTACGTAACAAATGTATGTTTCAATTTAAAGGAAACGAGTATACTGTCTGCGCTATAGGCGTGTATTCAGATGCAGCCAGGAGCTGTGGACTCGCAGCGAGGTTTTATGAAGTCATTTAATGAGAAGAAATATGCGATGTTTTATTGAAGATTATTTTTAACATGGGTGGAATGAGATTTAGATTGAGCTGCGAATCGACACTTTTACGAGATCTTGACAAGTTTCGCTAGCAGGAACCTGTTTTTGTAATTGTGTGACAAGGAGGGAGAGAGTCTTTCACCGAGCGACTTTGATGCACACGACCCTCTATGAAGCGTGTCAGGGAGCAACCCAAGGCACACGTCACCAATGTTGGACGCGTGTAACAAGGAAGTCATGTGACTACGGCTAACCCAATCAGATAATTAGTATCGTATGACGCAGATCTATTTATAATTACTTCACACAACAATTATAAATAATTAATATACGGAAATACGAAGTTATTTGAAAATAAAACACATTGGATTAAATTATATTTTAAGGTGAAAGCTCAATGAAGAGATATTTAATTATGAAGTGAACATGTATTGTTTGAGCGCTAATATGGCATTTGTCTAAATTAAGGAGAGGAGACATAGAGCGACACTCAGATTTCTCCACTCCGAAGTATTGAAGTAGACATACGTGCCAATTTGAACTGGGATATACACATTGAAATTAAGGTCGACGAGCATAGTAAAGTTGAATATTCTACAGTACAAGAAAGACATGAATTTTAAAGCTACATGAGAATTATATTGTCGAAGGAAGTAAATGCATTATTAAGCCAACATTAAGAAAGTCGACATTATTAGATAGAGAGAAGAAGGTTATCTACGACATTACAAATCCACAGCATATTACGACGGATCTACAGAGAAATGTCTTCGACCTATACTTCAACATATTCTTGAAATTATTCAACATGCTATTGAATTTGAGTCGGCGAGGATATTTGAGTAAGAATACTACAGGAGGAGATATGGCTTACTAAATACGTGATGGGGAAATAGCTTATAACCGACGAAGTGGATGCCAGAGGTGATTTAGCCAGTTGGAGGAAGAATCATGAAGATGTGGCACTGCAATTCCAACCGCAGTCCACAGATGTCACAAAAAGCAATACAACTACACGAGATTCCGATACCACCAACAATGTATCAATTCACCGAAGAACTTCAAGAGACAAGCCGATCGAAGAGATTGACGACGGAATCATCGGATCCAGAAGCGTACGAGAGATGCCAGTACGAGTTCCAGTGTACGAGACGAGGAAGCAGTAATGGTTCAACTCCTGACGTACGAGAGTTCGACTCGGAGCGGACCAGCACAGCTGATCGTAGTTCCAGCAAATAGCTTAATATCATATTAAGCTATTTGGCTCCAGGCAGGCAATCCCGCCTCACTCGCAGATTTTCAGGGAATGTCAACAGAGGAATACAGTCGGCAGCTGTTCTTAAATAACCCAGGTTGTCAAGAATTATTTGGGCAGAAGGTAATTGAGCGATTACGATATATTTAGTAGCTTTTCGCCATGTGATGGATTTCTAGAATTGACCAACATTTTGTAGATATGTGACCATTTATTTTCATGTTTTTCTTAGCTTTGTTAGTCATTTTTAATTGATATTTCATTCATTTTGAGTCAGTAATTATTTTAACGTCATCGTGGGTCGATTTTGACGTTGCGTAAATTTTTATTTGATTCTTCGTCTACTATATTTTAATAGTGAATAATTTTTCGATATACGTGGATGCTTTTTATCGATTGTGGAATGCTTCATCATATTTCATCATATTTTAGTAATGCTGCATTAAAATGTTTTAAACATTTATCGAGAAGGTTGTACAATGCTTTGAAAGCATCATAATATTTAAAATACTTCAGAGTATTTTACTATTTAAATCTTAAAGGAATGTATCAATATTTTATGACTTTGATCATATTTTCAAGTTATTCAAATCTAAGGATTTGTGATAAACATTTGACTAGTTTAATAGTGAACGTTACTGTTTTATCTGAGAGAAAGCAACAGGTTGTTGACAATATAAAAGGAAATGTTACGAAAGAGTTAGTTAGTTAGTTAGTTAGTTATTGTTGTTTTAAGGGGCGGAACTACGAGGTCATCTGCCCCTTAACGAAAGAGTAATGTTAGTTCATTGTAAGAACGAAAGTTTGATAACGCTATGCAAGCATAAAATGCAAATGTAATACGAGATGTAATTGATACATCAACTCAGTATTATGACAGATGGTAGATAAAATGTTATTAAACATTTATTCAGTAAATGAGGCCAACGGCCTAGCCGTGTTGAAACACCGGATCCCATGAGAACTCCGCAGTTAAGCAACATTGGGCGCAGTCGGAACTTGGATGGTGTGCCGGTTCTAGGCACTGCGCGCTGTTGGCCAACATAAGGAGGAGCGGAAAGGCCCTGGCCACCCTACCGCACGCAAACTCCGGCTGGGGGTAGTCTCTTCGGAGGCTCGGACCTGCCTTCGGGCAGAATACCAATTAATTAATTAATCAATAAATGCAAACCAGGAACGTGAGGATATGAATTTATATTTTATTAATTCGATGATATATACAGACAAATATCTTAAGTGTATTTGGTGTAAACGACAACGAAGGTAATATCGCAATTGAATCGCTACAGTGTATGAAATGGAATTAAATGTTGTATAAGAAGGATGAGCGTTGAAATATAGAACAAGTTAAAGGAATTTGCAAGCACGAGGAAGATTGTATAATCGATAGAGGAGTATATTGTAATTTGAAAGTTATATCACGCACTCGTGTATAGCTAGTTGACTTACTGACTTCCATGCATCCCAGAGGGTGTGTAGAAAGGGTTTTTATTTTTTATTTTATTATTGGAATTCCGTGCAAAGTTGTGATGAGAAGGTTGATAGAAATGTATGCGAATAGGTAACGCAAGATCTGAGGAACTTGTTCAACGGAAGGAATGTATGAATATTTCAAAGATTTACGACGTGTAATAGCGTTATGTATAATGTATAACATAATAATGTTGTTAGTGTAACAACATATGAGTAATGCGATATATAATGTAACTAGCAGTAGTGCCCGGTTTCGCCCGGTGGATTTATTTGTTTTACAGAACTGGGCGCTAAAGGATAAGGATCGGAATAATTGTCATGATGATAACTGTTTTAAGGGGCCAAAGGAATCTTTTTGCACTAATTACTCCCCGTGACTGCAATTTATAAGCAGCTCGCAATTCTGCACCAGAAAATTGGTAGGGGCGACGTGATGCGGCCCGCATTACACATGGCAACAATAGACTTCGGTATTATTGAAGCCGGTCTGGAGCGCTTGTTCTTCCGACTTACTGAACAAAAATCAATCTTTAAGGTTACCTGAGAGGTGTAGCCTAATGCTGCATAGCCTAAACTATTCCTCTTGAATCAGGCTATCATGTACAAAAATATTTTTTTCGAATCCGACTGGTAGTTCCAGAGATTAGCGCGTTTAACCACATAAACACACAAACAAACACACAAACTCTTCAGCTTTATTATATTAGTATAGACTAGCAGAAGTACCCGCTGTTCGAACGGTATTCGGTATTAATAACCAGACGTTATCAATATTGAGCTACTGTTGCAATGGTTAGGGGCTTGCCAGAGCGAAGTTATTTCTCTGGGAATATCACAGACACTGTCAATTTAAGGGCCTTAAAATGTGGTTTTCGGAGACTCTTTATAGACTCCCGAATTTTGTGTCTCACATTGAGAAGCGCAACATATGCTTTGGTCGTCCTTCTAGGATAATTTTTATATTTCGCCTATTTTAGCATGTATTTTGAAAAGTTTTTTTCCTATACCAACCCTTCTATGAGAAGTACGGTGAAGAGTTTTATAAATGATTGGTGTATTGACTCTCATGGATACCTAATTTTGCGATGCTCCAAACATTCGAACACGAGTCATAAGCGTACATAAAGATACACAGAAAGTATGCCTTACTTCGGAGAGGAAGTAAAGCCGGCGGTCCCATGTCATAGATTTATGCCATGTAATAGAACCTTCCACTAACTACAATTGTGTGAAGCTAAATTTGTTGGTTAGATTTGATTAACGCTCTATTAGTTCCAAAGTTTGCCACCAGGTGCCGGTTGAGGTGGCATCTAGTAGCCAAGTCACTGCTAGTTGTCGTTGACGGTAGCATTTGGTAGCAAAAGTAGGAACTACTGGAAATTGATCGTCTGCAAGGCAAACAATCCGGGTATGTCAACGCAAAATGGAACGGAAGATCCTTCAAGTTTCCTTGAGGAACAGATTACGAAACGAGGAGATAAAAAGAAGAACTGCCATGAAAGATGCCGTGACAACAGCTGACAGGCTAAAATGGAAGTGGGGAGGCCACAAACTAACGGTATGGGACCCCAGGACAGGAAGAAGGAACGTGGGTAGACAGAGGACCCGCTGGGATGACTAAATCGTAAGGAAGACAGGCAAACACTGGACGAGGATAGCAGGGGAGAGACAAGAATGGAGACGTATGGAACTATAAGAAGGGAAGAGAAGGAGAGCTTCAACAATAAAAGATCCTGGTAAACAGCACACCTATGACATGAAAGATACACTTCTGCAACCTGTAACAAGTCAAACAACGCACGTAAAGCGAAGTGAAATATAGTGTTAGTGAAGTGAACTATAGTGAAGTGTAGCAAGTGGAGTAAAAACTTGTACACAACTCCTTAGGACTTGCTCGCCTAACGAGTTTAAACCAGAGCACGTCCCTGTTCGCAGGAGGCCTTTGCCCTTATGGGATTATCTAGGCTATATTTATTATTTATTTATTATAATCCTTACCTGAAATACAGATAACACACTCTAATACAGCCATCACAATTAACACCGGTTATCAGACAGATTCTACACACACTCAAAATACACGAGGCTACGTGAACGCGTTGTCGCAGCCTCTAAACTGAGGAACCAACCAACGTACAACATATTACCCAGATGTCCGAATATGGATATATCAACCACACAGTATCAAACAAAATCATCCTTACGATGAACCCGTTTGTAAAAAAAAAAAAAATGTGCTCAATCTAAATTCACTTAACGTGTACTTCCCGACGTGAAAACAAAATTAAAAACATCGTAAACGAAACGCAATACGTCTCACATAAAGACTGACACTCAGCGTTGTGTAAAGTCCCCATCCACAGGAAGACACCTTTAACAAATTATAAAGGCTTGTGGTGCATGAATATTCAGGTTTTTTAGCCTCCAATGGCCCTAATTCCTAATAGCCGCAAAAATACTATTTCAATTCAGGAATTTGTGAAAATAATATTGCTGATTGGAGATATAATTCTGTACGACATATCACACGTGTAAATCACGTATAAACATTCTAGGGTACCCCTTGACCCCCTTATGCGCACTGATGAATTTTACAGTCTAAGTTGGCCATTTGAAACTTTCACAGAAATGTGATAAGTGGAGTGGCATTGCTTTTTACAGAAATAGGTGGAAAGTTGGATGTCTTCTCTTGAGAACCTGTTGTCATTGTTGCCGGCTTGCATTCCTTCATTAGTTTGAAATGAAAATCCACAGCCTGCTTCCAGTCTCCGACCGGGTCAGGAATGGAATGAATGAAGCCCCCATCTAGCGGCGAGGATATGAACTGTGCCGGCTGCCGAGGCCTGACGCACTCCTCTGGGGCAATGATTAAATGAATGACAGATGAAATGAAATGATAGTGGAGAGTGTTGCTGGAATGAAATGTTGACAGGGAAAACCGGAGTACCTGGAGAAAAACCTGTCTGCCTCCGTTCTGTCCAGCACAGATCTCACAAGGAGTGACCGGGATTTGAACCACGGACCCAGCGGTGAGGGGCCGGCGTGCTGCCGCCTAAGCCACGGAGGCTTTGCATTCCTTCATTAGTTTATTAAATTCAATTAGTTTTCTGGGAATATCTCAGAATCTGTTGGTTTTAGAGCCTTAAAATGTAGTTTTCGGGAACCCTCGAGTTTTGTTTCTACCACTGAGGGGCTAAAAATGAGCTTTGTCTCGTCGTTGTTTGCCATAATATAATAATATTATTAATAATGATAATAATATAATAAATACAATAAAGGGATAGCGATATAAAAGTCCTTTCGTACCACACGCGCACGTGAAAATCGCGTGAATAAATTCTAGTGTACCCCTTGACCCCCTTAAGCGCATTATACGTATTGATGAATTTTACAGCTTAGCTTGGTTCCGTGATAACCTTATAGCCGTTTCCAAATTTCACAGAAATGTAATAAATGAAATTGCATTGCGTCTTACAGAAATAGATGGTCCTATGAGATTCCGTTGCCATGGTAACCGGCTTGAATTCTTTCATAGATTAATAAATGAAATTAGTTTTCTGGGAATAACTCAAAAACTGTTGGTTTTAGGGCCTTAAAATGTGAGGGCCCCCGAGTTTTGTTTCTCACATTGAGGGGTTGAAAATAGGTTTTGTCTCGTCTTCTACGCCTATTTCAGCATGTATTTTAAGGGGGTAGGCCCCCTTTTATGAGAGGTACGGAGAAGAGTTACATCAATGATTAGTGTGGTGCCTCTGATGGATATCTGTATCAAATTTTACGTTGATCCACCCAGCCGTTCTCAAGTTATAAGGACTCAAATTTGTCCACAGACACACAGACAAACAGTCAGACAGACAAAAATTCTATTTTTGCGCGCATCCGTCATAAAACAGTCTGAAACGCGCAAATAACGCAAATTTCCGTGAAAATTTAGAAAAAAACAGACAAACTTTCATTTTTATATATAGAGAGATAGAGATAACGAGTACTGCAAACCATAATATTTGGGAGGATATTTAACCTCGAAGCGAGTCTGATATATTAATCTTTTATTATCGTTTATTAATGATTGTAACTAACTATGAACAGCAATTAACTTTATTACTGGCAGATGACCTCGTAGTTCCGCCCCTTAAAACAACAATACAATTTTTAAAAAACTATATTGATCGTTGAATTATTTACATGGAGATGACGAATTAAGCTAATATAAACAGGATAGTTGTGTGATCTTATAATGAGAGAGTAGTAACGAAGAAGTATTGTGATCTAGAAGGAGTAGAAGTAGGAATATCATGCTGGACATGATAAAATTGACAAATATTGTAAATATAATAAAAATAATAATAAGTATAATCATTTGAATTTTTAATAATTTTTATTAGAACATAGAATATTTAGGAACGAGATATTAAGGAATGCTATGTGTAATTTAGGACCGGCCCCGTGGTGTTGGGATAGCGCGCCTGCCTCTCACCCGGAGGCCCCGGGTTCGATTCCCGGCTCCGTCAGGGATTTTAGAAACTCACGTGATGCTGGAACGGGGTGCACTCAGACTCGTGAGGACAATTGAGTAGTTGTCTGACAGTGTTGCAGCGCCCCGATGTCGAAAACCAAGATTAACGGCCGAGGGGACCCGATGCGCTGATCACGCGTCACCCCAATATCTGCAGGCCAAATGGCTGGGCAGCGGTCGCTTGGTAGGCCTAGGCCCTTAATGGGCTGTAGTGCATCATTTAGGGTTATATAATGTATATAGTACCGTTATTTCATGAGATAAATCGATTCTCAAAGTACAAAAAAGGAAGGAAAGGAAGCTTGTAGTTTAACGTGACCGTTAATCTTGAGATCATGAGCCACGGGACCTCCTTTTTACGTGGAATCCGAACCACAGGACATGGCATTTCACTTCGAAAATCTCACATGCATTGACCGGGAATCGAACCCGGACCGCCTTGGTGAGAGGCATACAGCTAGACCGCTGAGCCACCACGCCCCCTCTCTCTCTCAAAGTACAGTATGATCAATAAGTGATCGATGTTTTGAATATTTTCTAGACAAGATGTCTATTAACGAGATAATTATTTTCTCCTTGATAAGGACAGAGAGATTTCCTAGCACCGAAATTCACAGTGCATTTTTCTTATAGAAGAAGACAGGTTTATTTTATTTAAGTGAGGAATTTTATTTTCAAGCGTGTGGTTTAATAAATTGTTAACAGTGTTATTATCTTCAATATTTTTGAATAAATTCTAGCAGGAACGTGTTAGTTTTCCTGTTCCTTTTTATAAAACTTGGCGATCTCTTCATTTAATAATTAATTGCGGTGATATCACTAGTTAGGTACTGGCGCCCTCATTTTAAACCGTTCACCCTCGAGATTCCGGGAACCTCGTCCTACCATACTATGTCGTAGGAATTTTTGTACGTAACTAGGTAGTAGTACTATCGTGTTTTAATATACATCCTTGTACCGAGAGGTTCCTAGCTAACCATCTAGCGGGGATTTGTTGGTTTATCTGGCTGGGTATCAGCAGCCCTTGCGATCCTTTCCACCCTTCGGATAATAGGTGGTGGCTATGTGAATTTCGGGTACAGTACCATAGCTTTTCAACAGTTTAGCTGGGGGTGCCAAGTATGGGGGATGGTGCGGGCGTGGGTGCGGCGAATCTGAACTCACTAGGTTGACCCAGTAACGGACTGTAGGGCAAGGCGGGCCTTGGTGCCTGGTTCACGTTAAGGGTACCATAGCTTATCAGCAGATTCGCTTGGGTGCTGGCGAGGGTGAAGGGGATCTGGGCTCACTTGGGCTACTCTGAAACGGATTGAGGAGCAAGCCGGGGGGCTAGCCTCTGGTGTGCATTCCGGGTACCTTGGTGTCTCAACAGATTTAGTGGCGATTCTTGTTTGGGTTCCCATGTGAATATGGGGATGGGCACTTGGGAGTTGGGATGACGCTGGGAGCGGAGTTGGTGGTGGAGATGATATGCAGCATGAGTGATAGTTAGAGTGACAGCTTATAAATTAATAGGTGTCACACCAGGGTCAAGGGAGGTTGTCAGACAAAAGCTCTTTCAGATACAGACAGTAGCACTCTTGGATTTGGCCTGGTGTAAGCCTATATATGGGAAGAGGGGAGATGCTAAAACGAACTAGTAAGCGCGGTGTGATCCGACACGAACGGGCCCCTGACCTACGGCTTGCCCTATCCTAACCCTGAGCTAGGCTAGTCCTGAGCTTGTTGGAAAGTGGAATGAATGAGATGCGGGGTGAGCTATGAGATGAGACGACTGGCGGTGCTCTGCAGTAGCTTGGAACCCCTCTGGTTCTCACCTGGTGAGTTGATTCCGGCTGGGCTCTCGGCGGTCGACTGGCTGGCGGGGCAGCGTCTAAGCACTCCCCGCGGTCAAGTCTCAAAGTTCTCATTCGGCTCTCTATCGTGCAGCAGCCTGTTCTTACTCGTTGACAGTCCAAGACTGCCCGCCGTCTATTGTCTGTGTCGCGCGGGTGCATATATGCGGAGCAGTGCAAGTATGGGGTGGAGGAATGTACGGCTCCAGATAGGAGTGTTCTGGACGTAGCAACTAGAATGTTCGGGAAGCGGGGTAAAGGTCGATGTACGCGTTATCTCAAACTTAAAACACATTTCCTCCCTTTTTAAATGGATGATTTTGGAAAATTAATCAGGAGAGAATCTCAATGGTGGTCGGCTCTGGCGAGAATAAAAGAGGGTCTGGGAAAGAGGTGGTGCCCTGTTTACGGGTGTGGCTGGTGGTGTTTGCACTGTTGCTGGTGTAAGTGTTTTATGGTTCGGTGTTCTGGTGGTTGGTGCTGCGATTGCTGGTGTCTCAGTGAAGCCGTCTCAGGTTCGGTTGCTCATTGGTTGGTTCTTGATCGTTGGTTGATTATTGATCGTTTTCAAAGTTTATTTTGCCTGTGTTGGTGCCAGCAAACAATCTGATCTGATCAATGTGGCGCTTGAATCGTTTTCCCTGGTAGTTGATCTCGTAGTGAAGGTCACCAGTGCGTGTCACAATTGATCCAGGGAGCCACTCGTCCAGCTTGATGTTGCCAGACAGGATGTAGACTTTCTGTCCAGGTTCCAGAGTGCGGAATGTTGAGCTCATTTCAGTTCGTTGTTTTTCTGACACCTTCGTGTGGACGTCATCAGGTGTGGTCAAGTTGAGTCTCGTGCGGAGATCTCGTCCCAAGAAAAGCTGGGCTGGAGATTGGCCAGTGGTGGAGTGTGGAGCTTTGCGGAATTGATGGAGGAACTCTTTCGGATTGGCGCAGAGCGTTCCCTTAGTTGTCTTCATCGCATAGAGGGCGTTCTTCGCCGTTTGCACATAACGTTCAGCTTAGCCATTGGTTGAGGGATGGTATGGCGCTGACAACTTGTGATATTTCACACCAATGCTTTTTAGGAAGGTTTGAACTCAGCTGAGACGAATTGTCGACCGTTGTCAGAGACGACAATGTCTGACACGCCATAGGCCGTGAACAGGTCATCCATGATGTAAATTGTTGTGGCTGATGTTGTTGATGTTATGGGTTTGACCTCGAGCCACTTGCTGTATGCGCCAACAACGATCAGCAGCATGGTGCCCGCCACTGGAACCGCGTAGTTAATGTGGACCCGTTCCCATGGTGCCTTCGGGTATTCCCAATGGTGATCTCGGAACATGGGTGGTGCATCCGCATGAGCTGCACACATGGCGCGAGCCTTGGCGAGAGACTCGATGTCATTGTCGATTCCAGGCCAGAACACAAAGGAACGTGCCATGCCTTTCATCTTGACTATCCCCAGGTAAGCTGCGTGCAGGTCGTCGAGGATACCGTCTCGCAGTGAAGGAGGGACGCCAACTCGATGCTCGAACATCAGTAAAGGGGGGACACAGTCATCCTACCGACACAAACAGACCACCCCAACACTGATATCAACCCTGCCCCAGGCCCAAACACCCGCCCAGACCAGATCTTACTGTCGCCCAAACCACATAGGACTAAGAAGGCTCGTACGAAACGTCCTAATATTAACAAAACTCCCCCACATTAGACCAACATGGCTCAGGAGCAACCTCAGGAAGCTGAATGCGCTGCCTGCTCCACCCCTCGCAAGGCCAGAATCAGGCATCGTCAGCTACTCACCCCTCAAGTTCACAGGAGCAACTCTCCCTCCCTGACACAGCCTCTTAGGCCAGCCCACCACCGGATCAAGCACCCAGCAGAATCTGGGAAAAGATCAATGCCTTCCTGAACCAGCTCATTCCTGAGCTGACGATGGAAGCACTGTTCCAAGGCGTGATGTCGCTGATTATGCAGCTCATCATTGCCCTCACGAACCAGTGGACCGGCATTTTCGCCCAATTCATTAACACCACCTTCACACCACGTCATGGCTGACACACCAGACTCACCTGAAGGGAATTAGGGAAACCCTAACGACCCCAACATAATCCACACGGAAGGCATCCGAGTACTAAATTGAAACGCAGACGGCGTACTAAAAAGAAATTAGAACTCGTGATGTTCCTCCTAATACGTGGCATACACGTGGCTCTAATAACAGAAACCCACTTACAGCCCGGGAAATAATTCACCGTAAGGGGCTATACAACAGTAAGGTCAGACAGAAGAGACCACACGGAGCAGGAGAAGGGGGGGGGGGGAGTGGCAGTTCTGGTGCGCAAAGAACTAGCATACATGGAACTAGACACACCAGACCTGCAAAAATCGAGGCCTCCGGAATCCGCTTGGCCGTGCAAGGAACATATTTAAACATATTTTCCGTGCACAACCCCTCTCGCCGAATCAACATACTGGATATCGAATCCCTATTCAGGATAGGTGCTCAAGCCATCCTAGGAGGGGACTTCAACACCAAAAGTGCTCACTGGGGATGTGTTCGCCACAACCACAGCGGGACCAAGCTTTATGAGCACATGATTGCCAATGACTACATAGTCGCGGCCCCCAATGAGCCAACTCACATAAGGCGCAAGAACACGTGGGACTTTCCTGACATACTTGACATTTGCCTTATGAATCAGGTAACTCCCAGGCTCAGAGTCAGGCTAATCAAAGACCTATCGTCAGATCACTACCCCACAATATCACCCTCGCGACACCTCCCGAAGTCATCGAAACGGGTACCAGGCCGAACCGCAACTACAAAGCGGCAGACTAGAACCAATTCAAGGCTATATTAGATCAACACCTTGATGCCAAAGATGACATGCCATTAACCACTGTACAAGAGCTAGACAAGGCCGTGGAAACCCTGATCTCAGCCATCCAAGTCGCCTCGCACACCAGCATACCCGCATACCCCATATTATCCCACGCGAGTGGAAATGGGACACACCAGCCCGCATCAAGGAGCTAATAAGGCCCAGGAAAAATATCAGGCGGGATTGGTCAAAGTATCACAGGGACCACGACAGAGTAAGGAAAAATCAACTCAATGTTGAAATCCAAAATGCTCTACACGAACACAAGTGCAGTTCATGGGGAGACCTGATATCTAAATTCGGTAACAACCCAAAAGGAAATGCTTCAATAGTATGGCCACTCGCGAGACATTTCACCCGCGAAACACACCAGGTACCGACCCTACAAACTCCGACAGAGCGGCCTGCTGAACTCGCGATAAACTGGAGGCCCTAGCGAACTCCCTAGAGGAAGCATTTACACCTAATTACTCCCCCTCTATCCCGGTTTTCACACTCAGGATGGACGCAAACGTAAATGATTATCTAGCCAATGCGCCTAGGTCGGAAGTCAGCAAAACCAATATACATGACATAAAGTGAATTACCTGGCACCTCCCAAACAGAAAATCCCCGGGCCCAAACAACCTTCAGATTATTCATAATGTTGAATTTTGGGCTTATGCCGTGTTTTATTATATTGCAATTCGACGCGTTTCGAAAGAAACCATGTCTTTCATCGCCAGGAATAATCTGGAATACGACAATGTTGCTAAGAGAAAGCAACGAAGAACATATAGAAGGTGCCCAAAGATGGACGCCATTATAGCCCCATGTTAGGGACAACGGAAAGCAGCAGTGAATTACTTTCTCAGGGTTCTGATAATAGGTAGCCAGGATTCACTGAGATTGTAGCCGGTGTCGCGGTTGAAATTATCTGGGTGTTTACGTATTTCAACCGCCTCCCTGATGATTCTGGGACGATATTGCTTTATACGGGCAAGAACATCCACCCCTTGGAACATGACATCATGGCCAGGTGTTAAAGCATGATCGGCAACAGCTGATTTATCAGGTTGAATGAGCCTGATACATCTATTATGTTCCTTAATGCGAGTGCATATTGTTCTCGAAGTCTGCCCGATGTAAACCTTTCCACAAGTACAGGGAACTCTGTAGATACCCGGTTGTTGCAATTTAGGCAAACTGTCCTTAGTTGGTCGCAGGAGTTGCCTAATCTTAACAGAAGTTCCAAATACAGTCCGTATGTTGTATCGACGTAGGATTTTAGCAATACGATCCGTTGTGTTATGTATGTACGGAAGGTAAGCAGTTCCTCTTACATCTCTTTTCTCAACTGACGTCCTATTATTATTTGTTGGTTTCAGAACCGTAGAAATCAAAGCCTTGCTATAACCGTTGCTCTCAAAGGTGGTTCGCAGGGTGTTAATTTCTTCTTGTAAAGAAGACACTTCACAAATCCTCCTAGCCCTGGTAGTTAGAGTTGTAAGGATACCATGTTTCTGGGCAGGGTGATGGTGAGAACTTGCGTGGAGATATCTGTTGGTGTGTGTTGGCTTACGAAAAACGCTGTGTCCTAAAGATCCATCCTCTTTCTTTGTGACGAGAACATCTAAAAAAGGTATTTTGCCGTCAGATTCCATTTCCATGGTGAAACAAATAGAAGGGTGCTGGAGATTAAGGTGATCCAGGGAATGGCTAAGATTTTCCTCACCTTCCGTCCAAACAACGAACGTGTCATCCACATAACGCCACCAGATCTTCGGTTTGAAAGGAGCCGACGACAAAGCTTTCTCTTCAAAGTTCTCCATGAAGAAATTAGCCACAACAGGAGAGAGAGGACTACCCATGGCCACACCATCAGTCTGCTCATAAAAATTCCCATTCCATAGAAAGTAGGAGGAGGTCATGCAGTGATGAAAAAGTCTTGTGATGTCTTCAGGAAAATAGCCATTAATGAGAGACATAACACCATCAATAGGTACTCTCGTAAACAGAGACACCACGTCGAGACTCACTAGAATATCACCCGGCTGAAGTGTTATATAGCTTTTAACTTTTCCACGAAGTGTGTGGAATCCTTAATGTACGAAGGCGTGTTACCCAGAAGCGGCTGAAGTAGTCTACCTAAGTATTTGGAAAGAGCATATGTGGGAGAACCAATCGTACTAACAATAGGTCTAAGAGGAACATCTTCCTTATGTATTTTAGGAATACCATAGAGTCTCGGAGGAATAGCATCCCCTGGAAGGAGAGTCTTCGCTGCATCCGCTGGAATAGATGATTGCTTGATCAATTTGACGGTGACATTTGAGTAGCGAGTAGTAGGATCACGACTATTAATCCTATATACAGGATCTGATTCCAAGATCTCGTCTTTGTTATCAGATCCTGTATATAGGATTAATAGTCGTGATCCTACTACTCGCTACTCAAATGTCACCGTCAAATTGATCAAGCAATCATCTATTCCAGCGGATGCAGCGAAGACTCTCCTTCCAGGGGATGCTATTCCTCCGAGACTCTATGGTATTCCTAAAATACATAAGGAAGATGTTCCTCTTAGACCTATTGTTAGTACGATTGGTTCTCCCACATATGCCCTTTCCAAATACTTAGGTAGACTACTTCAGCCGCTTCTGGGTAACACGCCTTCGTACATTAAGGATTCCACACACTTCGTGGAAAAGTTAAAAGCTATAACACTTCAGCTGGGTGATATTCTAGTGAGTCTCGACGTGGTGTCTCTGTTTACGAGAGTACCTATTGATGGTGTTATGTCTCTCATTAATGGCTATTTTCCTGAAGACATCACAAGACTTTTTCATCACTGCATGACCTCCTCCTACTTTCTATGGAATGGGAATTTTTATGAGCAGACTGATGGTGTGGCCATGGGTAGTCCTCTCTCTCCTGTTGTGGCTAATTTCTTCATGGAGAACTTTGAAGAGAAAGCTTTGTCGTCGGCTCCTTCAAACCGAAGATCTGGTGGCGTTATGTGGATGACACGTTCGTTGTTTGGACGGAAGGTGAGGAAAATCTTAGCCATTTCCTGGATCACCTTAATCTCCAACACCCTTCTATTTGTTTCACCATGGAAATTGAATCTGACGGCAAAATACCTTTTTTAGATGTTCTCGTCACAAAGAAAGAGGATGGATCTTTAGGACACAGCGTTTTTCGTAAGCCAACACACACCAACAGATATCTCCACGCAAGTTCTCACCATCACCCTGCCCAGAAACATGGTATCCTTACAACTCTAACTACCAGGGCTAGGAGGATTTGTGAAGTGTCTTCTTTACAAGAAGAAATTAACACCCTGCGAACCACCTTTGAGAGCAACGGTTATAGCAAGGCTTTGATTTCTACGGTTCTGAAACCAACAAATAATAATAGGACGTCAGTTGAGAAAAGAGATGTAAGAGGAACTGCTTACCTTCCGTACATACATAACACAACGGATCGTATTGCTAAAATCCTACGTCGATACAACATACGGACTGTATTTGGAACTTCTGTTAAGATTAGGCAACTCCTGCGACCAACTAAGGACAGTTTGCCTAAATTGCAACAACCGGGTATCTACAGAGTTCCCTGTACTTGTGGCAAGGTTTACATCGGGCAGACTTCGAGAACAATATGCACTCGCATTAAGGAACATAATAGATGTATCAGGCTCATTCAACCTGATAAATCAGCTGTTGCCGATCATGCTTTAACACCTGGCCATGATGTCATGTTCCAAGGGGTGGATGTTCTTGCCCGTATAAAGCAATATCGTCCCAGAATCATCAGGGAGGCGGTTGAAATACGTAAACACCCAGATAATTTCAACCGCGACACCGGCTACAATCTCAGTGAATCCTGGCTACCTATTATCAGAACCCTGAGAAAGTAATTCACTGCTGCTTTCCGTTGTCCCTAACATGGGGCTATAATGGCGTCCATCTTTGGGCACCTTCTATATGTTCTTCGTTGCTTTCTCTTAGCAACATTGTCGTATTCCAGATTATTCCTGACGATGAAAGACATGGTTTCTTTCGAAACGCGTCGAATTGCAATATAATAAAACACGGCATAAGCCCAAAATTCAACATTATGAATAATAACACGGGCCGTGAAAGTCTAAATGACAACCTTCAGATTATAATACTGAAATGGTTGACTGACAATGCACTGCACACACTAACCCGCATCGTCAATGCTATACTCACCGTCCAACACTGCCCAGAATGCTGTAAGAGAGCCAAACTATTAGTATTCGGCAAGCCGGGGAAAGACAAATCCAACATGGACAACTGCCACCCAATAAGCCTACTGGACTCACTAAGTAAAGTATTCGAAAAAATACTACTAAAGAGAATAATAGCGCACGTTAAGGCCAAGAAACTGCTCAGAAATTAGCAGTTCGGATTCCGAAATCACCACTCCTCAACGCAGCAGCTTATGAAGCTGGTAGAACACGCTACTGTTGGATTTAACAAAAAATGTGACACGGGATCGGTCTTCCTAGATATGCAGAAAGCCTTTGACAAGGTATGGCACAACGGCCTACTAGCCAAACTAATAGACTGTAACTTTCACCCACTCTATATTCGCCTAATCAAAACATATCTACAGTAGAAGACCGCACATTCCAGGATGATATACTGAACGTTCTGTCCACCAGACGACAGATCCGAGCAGGCGTCCCGCAGGGCAGTATAATTGTACCTGTTGTTAAGTCTTCAAACTATTTATTTTACACAACACAAGTAGTGCTCTAACAGCGGTTCTGCTTCCCTTCTTATTGAGCCACCCTCGTATCGGCCCCGAACTTGATATCTCGCTAACCAATGATGGGATTTGAACATACATGGTGTCCTAGCACTGATAGTAATGCCCCCTACTTTCCTATAGCCTCTTTATTTAATTAGAAGACAAAAACTAAAAGGTCATTCGCGAGTAGTGGCGTAGTGTATGTTTTCTTGCAAGTCGCGTGTGTGCTTGAATACCTATGGCTATGTTGGGAAAAGGTTAGGTGGTGGGCGAGGACTAGGGTTGAGTGAGGGGTCGTTTAGTTGGTATTTTTCCCGCTCTATTTGATGGTGAAGTTATTTTTTAAAATGGGTGAAATTTGGAAACGCAATTTAAGGTAAACGTTTTTTTTTTACATTTTGGCGATTAGTGTTTTTTGTAAGCATGCGCATATGAGGGCTTTTGTAAGAGAGCGGGCGGGCTTTTTAAATGATTATTTATAGACGAGTTTGTTTATATTTATTAAGAACCAAAAAACTAATATGTCATTCGCTTTTTAGTATCTCGCTAACCAATAATGGGATTTAAACATATGAGGTGTCGTAGGACTCGTGGTGAACTCCCCTTTTCTATGAACGGGTTATATCCATCTTCTATATATATAAAGCACAAAGTTTGTCTGTCTGTCTGTCTGTCTGTCTGTTATGTATACAAATCTACACCGTTTCACCGATCTGAACCATAATTTGTATACTTACCCTTTGGAACCCGACGAGTAACCCTGTCAACTTTAAATTTCGGACAGACCACCCCATTCCCTGCATTTAGGCCCTTTTGCACAAATCTACACCGTTTCACCGATCTGAACCAAAATTTGTATACTTACCCTTTGGAACCCTGCGAGTAACACAGTCCACTCAAAATTTCGGAAAGACCACCCCATTCCCTGCATATAGGCCCTTCCGTCCAAATCTACACCGTTTCACCGATCAGAACCAAAATTCGTATTCTTACCCTTTGGTACCCTGCGAGTAACACTGTCTGCTTGAAATTGCGGACAGACCACTCCATCCCCTGCATTTAGGCCCTTTGGCCCAAATCTACACCGTTTCACCGATCTCAACCAAAGTTTGTATATTTGCCCTTTGGAACCCTGCGAGTAAAACTGTCAACTTAAAATTTCGGACAGACCACCCCATTCCCTGCATTTAGGCCCTTTGGCACAAATCTACACCGTTTCACCGATCTGAACCAAAATTTGTATACTTACCCTTTGGAACCCTGCGGATAACCATGTCCACTTGAAATTTCGGACAGGCCACCCCATTACCTGCATTTAGGCCCTTTTGCACAAATCTACACCGTTTCACCGATCAGAACCAACATGTGCATACTTACCCTTTGGAACCCTGCGAGTAACACTGTCCACTTAAAATTTCGGACAGACCACCCCTTTCCCTGCATTTAGGCCCTTTGGTCCAAATCTACACCGTTTCACCGATCAGAACCCAAATTCGTATTCGTACCCTTTGGTACCCTGCGAGTAACACTGTCTGCTTGAAATTGCGGGCAGACCACTGCATTCACTGCATTTAGGCCCTTTGGCACAAATCTACACCGTCACCGATCTGAACCAAACTTTGTATATTCACCCTTTGGAACCCTGCGAATAACACTGTCTGCTTGAAATTGCGGACAGACCACTCCATTCCATGCATTTAGGCTCTTTGCCCCAAATCTACACCGTTTCACCGATCTCAACCAAAATTTGTATATTTACACTTTGGAACACTGCGACTAACACTGTCCACTTAACATTTCGGACAGACCACCCCATTCCCTGCATTTAGGCCCTTCGGCAAAAATCTACACCGTTTCACCCATCTCAACCAAATTTTACATACTTACCCTTTGGAACCCGACGAGTAACACTGTCTACTTAAAATTTCGGACAGACCACTCCATTACCTGCATTTAAGCCCTTTGGCAAAAATCTACAACGTTTCACCCATCTCAACCAAATTTTACATACATACCCTTTGGAACCCGACAAGTAACCCTCTCTACTTGGAAATTTGGGCAGACCACTCCTTCCCTGCATTTAGGCCCTTTGCTAAAAATCTACACCGTTTCACCCATCTCAACCAAATTTTGTCTTGCTCGACTGTGATTCATTATTACTATTACGTTAGTTTGTAAGTTTGACGTGCCAATTCAATAGTTGTAGTGTATGTATGTCCCCTATGCGTTCATATACCATTCATCCGATTGCGATGATACTTGGGTGAGTTGTTGTGTGGATTCCAGGGAAGGTTTCTAGCTACAAATTATGTATGTAACACAAAAGGGTGAGGGACTTAACAGGAAGTTTTAAATGCCACAGTAACCCAATTGCACAATGCCAGTTGTGATGATGATGATGATGATGATAATTGTTGTTTAAAGGGGCTTAACATCGAGGTTATCGCCCCTAATGGTTTGGGGGATTGTGAAAATGAAATTAATACTAAAACTAGCTACAAAACTTATGGGATAGAAGAAGATAAGGACAAAAGAAAGGAATAAGGGAAATAAAAGACAGGAGGAATGAAATGCCCTCAACCCTAGATAAATGAGAATTGAGAACTTGGAAGGAAGGAGAGCCACGAAATGCAGATAGGAAAGGGAAAGAGGACAGGGTACGTCCCAAAGGCAATGGAAAAAAGGTAAAACCGGACCCAGCTCAGGAAACCCTCAGGGTTGCCAGCTCCCAAACTCACCAGCCATGAGCCCTTGAGGATCTAGCACTATCCAGGGTGCACCAGAAGTGGTGGGGCTACACACACCCTGCCTCCTTGAGGGCCTTGAGCAGAAGACATGAGATATTACGAAAATAAAAAGAAGGCTGACACCTCGAAGAATGAGGCTATCAGGAATGATTAGACAAGGGCCAATTAAGGCGGGAAAGTGAAAGAGTCGCTATGCCTCGGATACCCTGATACCATCGGGGTCGGAAGAGAACAAGAGTTTGACCAAGGGAGGCTGACCGGAAAGAGAACTGAAAGGAGCCCGGCACCAGTAAGTAGAAGCAATGCCGGACTCAGCTGGGGTCCGTGGTCGCAAACCCAAGTCCCACAAGTTGTGAGACCCTGGGGGATGGAGGGTTGGAGGAGGGGGCAGGTGTGAGAATAGCTTGCTGATTCATCGCGTGGTGACATGAGAGGACTGTCCGGAGGCCGCCGTGTTACCTGATATTGCTGACTATGCTGATGTTCATACAGGGCCTTTGCTCAAACCACTATAGTGTTACGAAAGAGTGAGTGATTCACCGGCCAATGCATAGGACCGGGAATCCCCCCCCCCCCGAACGACTGTCATCATATATCGTCATCAACTGCGATATTCTCTGGTTCGTGCAGCTTGGACCCGAGCAGTACTTCATAAGCTCTTTCACTAGACGCTTCGAGTATAGGCCTAAGCCAGGAAATAAGGTTCAGACTTTGGAAGAGATCGAAGGTAGAAATCTGAATTACCTATATCAGATTTAAAATTACACCATGTTCGTTTAGTAGTCATTTTTCACTACCTTATTATTATCATCATAAGGGCAAATGACCTAGATGTTACGTCCATTATACCACTAATCACCACACACAATACGTCTTCATCGCCTGTGAATTTTGAAATATTTCTATCACGGTAGTCTGTAAGTTTGTCGTGTCAATTCAACAGTAGTTTGATATACCCGTTCAGTAGTAGTCGTCTTCATTATCATCCTCATCAAAATGGCAAATGACCTAGATGTTACGTCCATTATACTACTAAGCAACAACGCAGTCTACCTAGCCTGTGATTTTTAAAATATGTATTTCCATTAGATTGTAAGTTTGATATACCCGTACAGTAGTAGTCTTCATAAATAAATATAATTTATCACGTTGAGTGTTAAGGAGACTGAGATATTATCATCATTCCACCGGGCGAAGCCGGGTACTATTGCTAGTTCCAAAATAAAAACTACCCTTACCCGGGGGGTGAAATAGTATTTATTTTTTGTATGCATACGAACTTGGCGGCTTTTGTAAGAGAGCGGGCTTTTTAAATGATTATTTATAGATGAGGTTTTTTAAATATTTATTAAGAACCAATAAAACTAATAGGTCATCCGCTTTTTAGTATCACGCTAAACAAAAATGCGATTTAAACATATGGGGTGTCGTAGGATTCGTGATGAACACCCCTTTTCTATGGACGAGCTATATCCACCCCAAAATAAAAACTACCCTTAACTGGGGGGGGGGGGGGGAAATATTTTTTTTTGTATGTGTGCGCAATGACAACTTTTGTCAAAAGGGCCTAACTACACTTTTGCTAATATTTTCTAAACCCCTGATGGGATTTTGCCATAGGCAGTATCCAAGCACTTGGGGGTGACGTCCCGTTTTTTTGAATGTATGATTCATTTTTTGTAAAAAGGGCCTAACTACACTTTTGTAAATATCTCGCGAACCAGTCATGATAGGGACTTGTATGAGGAATCCTAGCACTTGGGGCGACGTCCCCCTTTGAGGGATTAAACTACCCCCCCCCAAAAAAAATGAAAAATCAATATCTTGGAAACTATGAATCCTAAAATTAGGCGTGATAGCTTTAAAAATAACTGATGACATAGGCTTTTGCCTCGACTGGTCATTTCACCCCTAAAACAGTAAACAGTTATTTTACGAGAGAAACCTGTTAAACACTTAAAATGATAAATGAACCTAAGATATTTTGTTTTTGATGAAAAATAGCAGGGGGTGAAAACTACCCCCAAATTGAAAAGTCGATACCTTGGAAACCAAGAACCCTAAAATTAGCTGCGATAGCATTAAAAATATGTAATGACATACGCTTTTACCTGGATAGGTCATTTCACCCCTAAAACAGTAAATAGTGATTTTTCAGGGGGGTAAAAAGGTGTTAAACGGGTAAAAATGATAATTGAAACTTCGATCTTTTGTTTTTTTATGAAATATAGTAGGGGGTGAAAACTACCCCCAAATTTAAAAAATCAATATCTTGCAAACTAAGAACCCTAATATTAGGTGTGATAGTTTAAAAATAGGTGATGACATACGCTTTTACCTTGATAGATTATTTCACTCTCAAATCAGGGATTAGTAATGTTACAGGGGAAAAAGTTATGAAACACCTAAAGCATAAGCGTTTTGTGAAACCATGCTTTAATGGACATGTGTATGGAGGATTATTGTTATTATTATTATTATTATTATTATTATTATTATTATTATTATTATTATTATTATTAGGTAATTATGGATTAATGTGTGTATAGATAACTAACCAGTGGGGAGCGTGATGGTGCAGTGGCTTATCTTCTCGTCTTTACCCGGACGGCTGGGGTGCAAATCCCGGTGACAGCTGGGTGGAATTTTCACCTGAAAAATCACGTGGCGTCAGGAAGGTCATTCGGCCTTAAATCCCCAGCCAAAACCAGAATGAGCCTTGTTGGCTCCGGCGACTCCAATTAATTGGGAAAAGCTGAAAAAAGAATAAGAAGAAAAGAAAGGTAACTAACCAGTAATAGTAAACATTTGTTTGAGGTGTTGAAGAAGTCAGGATGGCCAACCCTTTGTTCACGAATTGACCCCAAAAGTTTTACCTGTCAAGACTCAGTGTACACCGTTGCAGCCTTTAGAAAAAAAATCGAACCCGGGGCCTCTGTGGTGACAGTGGAGTTATATTAATGATGCTTTTTAAACAAACATACGCTTGCATACTACCGCTGGGTTGAATCTGCACAGAGACACAGGCTTTTGTTTGTGTAGTGAGTCTTGGTGATAACAGCACGGCGATCTTATCAGCAAGTTTCATATTACTCGTCTGCTTGATAGTGGACGTGCTCTGCAACGTGTTAACATAGAGTACATGACTAGATAGTTGTTAGATAAGGGTTGACAAAGGCTTAGTGAACCTTATTGCAACATTAAAATGAAAATGAATTTTTTGGTATAGTCGGGGTTGGAAGCCAAGACCTTAGGGTTGACATTCATGTATGTAACCACTACACTGTGAGATGGTCAAATAATAATTTAACAGAACATATAGAAAAGTTTTCTATAGTTTAACGAATTGACTAAGAGCCATACCATGAGAAGTGAAGGTAATTGAAATTGAATCCTTAGCTGATGACCCTACTACATGTAAGCTATAGCAATGCCCGCCTATAAGCTATCATGTTAGGAAAAGAAATTTATTGCTTGTTTTAAACGGAGAATTATTGTGTTTACTGTGAAACACAAATCTGAATTTAAAAATAGTTTATGTCCTACATGTTTGATCTCCTTTTTATTTATACTTGAGACAAACGCTAACATTGTTGTAATTTCTTAATCCATGGCCTCCCCCTTTCGAATCCTACACCGTACACTGAAGTTAAGATGAATAATGATCACGTTACAGACAGCCAGTTTCAAAGCCATGAGAAATAAGTGAAGAAAGTATAAAATTCATGAGCCAGTGAGGAATTCAACATGGTGTCCTTTGGGCAAAAGAGAAGCGTTCTATAAACTTAACCACCAAGCTGTCCTATCGACCCCCTATGGTTTGGGTCATCGTAAAGATGAAAATTAAATCTAAGCTATAACTAAAACTAACTACACACTTATATACTAGAAGAAGGAATGAAAAACTAAAGGACAATAGGCCAAATAAAGACATAAGAAATAAAGAATGGCCCTCAACACTCAAGAATGTGGATTGAGGGATTTGGAAGGAAGGAGAGCCATGAAAGTCAGATAGAAACTTAATAGAGGAGAGGCTCTGCCCCAGAGGTAATGGCTAAAAGGGGGAGAACCGGAGCCAGCTCATGAATCCCCTGGAGCCACCAACTTTCTAACTGATCAGCTGTGAGCCCCCCTGAGGGTGTAGCCATACCCAGGGTGCACCACAAGTGGTGGGGCTACATACACCCTACCTTTAGTATGGCTTGAGCAAAAAGGCAGGAAATAACATGAAAATAAAAAGAAGGCTGACCCCTCGTAGAAGGATGGTATCAGAAAAATAAATAAGCAAGGGTCAATTATGTCGTAAAAGGAAGAGACTCCCTAAGCAACTGTACTCACTGGTCAATAACCAACATAGTGGCCAACATGTTTCTCTAATAGGTAACTCATGTTTGGTTAGTTAATTCTTATTGCAAGGCCAGTCAAGACCTAAAAAAATAGTCTTAACGTATATATCAATCATCAACACCATAGCATTAAACAAATCAAACCATCTTAAGGTATTTATTAAATTTAATTGTATTTTAGGAACCTTTGCAAGCATCTTGCAACCTTGAAGAGGAAAGTATAGACAGGATTTGTGAAAAGAAAACCGTTCAATCATTTAATGTCGTTAGTGTTAGAAACCTCAACGTAAGAGGTTATGAAAGTCTATGTAAGGGTGTGGTTTTTACAGCTGGATGCCTTTTCCTGACACCCACTTCAGAGACGAGTTTATGGGAGATGAAACTCAGCTATCATGTCGAATGTGGAGCTCCTAGTCTAGGATAAAGTCATGTTGAGGTGTTTGTCTGCAGGGAGTGTGGTAAATGAAACAACAGAAAAAACATACATGTAAAGGGAAATATTATGGAATTTTCCAGTTCTTGTAGTGATTTTTTTTTAAATTGGTTAAATTTCATGGTTTGTAGACCACTTGGTTAAGTTTGTTAAATTTTAGTGAATTTTCATCTATATTCGGGTAATTTTATATGAATGTGAGGTAGTTAAACCATTCTTTGATAAATCAATGGTATTTCAATAAATCTGGTAGTCATTTGTTGAATTTTGCTGCAATTTGGTGGAATTTGCAAAATTTGCGGAAAATGTATTGGATTTTACAAAATTCTGGTCAATTTCACGATAAATCTCTGATATTTAGGTATTTTACAAATAACCTCTGACACTGTGATGTCTGTATTAATGTGTGCCTTTGACTATGAAGGGTAGGAATGAAAAAGAGGTGGTTATGAACTTAAGTGCATAGTCATTTATATTCACTTTCAGGATGGGATGTTGTGGGAAAATAGAACACTCCTCTTGTTAGTTTTTCAAGTAAGTGTACTCCATGCCACCCTTAAAAAGTCGCTAATGAGTTCTAGCATTGACAGTTTGCAACCATCTCACTATTGTTAACATGGAATGCTCATTACTTGTTATTTATAGTGCATGTTGTCATGTATGTATGGAATTCATCCAAACATAACATGTTTTGATTTTCTTTGCACTTGTCTGTGGGAACAACCATGGCATTTACCTGTAGTACAAGTGAAAAACCACATGAGTTTGACGTTTAGAAAACTCACCTCACCTCACCCCAACTGTTTGGAAATGCAAATAATTTGTTTTTGTCTTACTTAGGGGCTTGGAATTCATGGTTATCACTCCCATCACACTATTATTGGCAGAGTATCTCATACGATTTTGCATACCCCTGGGACCAGTATCGCATTATAAAGGCATGCAATGTTTTACCGTCCTTAAAGCCAGTGATATAAAACAAGAGAGGTCTTTATTATCCACCCCCCTCCCAAACATGGGCTTACATCTAGTGGAATGTAGGTTGACGACCATGGAGCCCCAGCTGATCAGTTCGAATGTTGGTGACTCCAAGGGATTCCTGAGCTGGCTCTGGTTTTCCCCCTTTTAGCCATTACCTCTGGGGCAGAGCCTCTCCTCTTTTACGTTTCTATCTGCCTTTCATGGCTCTTCTTCCTTCCAACTCCCTCAATCCACATTCTTGAGGGTTGAGGGCCATTTTTTATTCCTTCTGTCCTTTATTTGGCCTATTGTCCTTTTGTTTTCCATTTCTTCTTCTAGTATATAAGTGTGTAGTTAGTTTTAGTTATAGCTTAGATTTAATTTTCATCTTTACGATGACCCAAACCATTGGGGGTCGATAGGACAGCTTGGTGGTTAAGTTTACAGAACGCTTCTCTTTTGTCCAAAGGACACCATGTTGAATTCCTCACTGGCTCATGAATTTTATACTTTGTTCACTTATTTCTCATGGCTTTGAAACTGGCTGTCTGTAACGTGATCATTATTCATTTTAACTTCAGTGTACGGTGTAGGATTGGAAAGGAGGCAGCCATGGCTTCTGAATTACAACTATGTTAGCGTTTGTCTAAAGTATAAATAAAAAAATAGTTCAAACATCATGTCGGACATAAACTATTTTTAAATTCAGATTTGTGTTTCACAGTAAACACAATTATTCTCCGTTTAAAACAAGCCATAAATTTCTTTTCCTAACATGATAGCTTATATGCGGGCATTGCTATAGCTCACATGTAGTTAGTGATGTGGGTCGGGTAAATACCCAGTGGGAAGGTAAATATAAATTGGGTATTTACCTGGGTATATACCCATTGGTCATTTAAATACCCGAAATGAGGATATTTTCAGTTTTCTGAGGTTTGTACAACACTTTTTGATGTGTTGATGAAGTGTTGGACAAACAAGGACTGAAACACAGGTATTTCATGCCTTAAATTGAAATCAGGAACAATATTCATCCTTCAAAACAAAACAAACAAAAAAGGAAAATGGACATACGGGTATTTTTGGGTAAGAAAAGAAACGAACTTACAACTGAAAGGGCTGGACAGCTTACTTGTCACTCAACTGGAATCTGCTTAACAAAACTCCAAAACCAATAAAAGAAAAGAGACAAAGGAAACAAGGTGAGTGCAGCGAAAAAGAAGATGAAAACACCAATAATGATCAAATGAAAGTTTCCTGTAGCGACGAAGCGAGGACAGCGATGATGGCTACATTTCGCCCTCAGATGTAGAGTACATCTCTGTGCGTGATGAAAACTCAGATAAGAAAATATTCTATTAGCCAACTTAGTGATTATTTTTTTACATCAAAAGATGTTGTATTTCTTGTGATGTACTTTGAATTTCTTTTGTAAATTAAAAAACCATAATAAACAAAATTTCAATTTGATTTGACCCAAGTTGTACTTGTACTACTCGATTGATATTTATCATTGTAAATTGGAATATAGGCCTAAGCCTAAAGAGATTCATTATGTAAGAATAGCCTAATATATTTGTTAAGCTTCATTAAACGTCAATAAAGTAAGGCCCCTATTTTTTTAGAACTTATAATGTAACTGTTGATTTTCTATTTACTAGTCTTTTTGGTTACTTGATTATTTATTTTATATATGAATGATATTACAAACTGTTCTAAAAACATAATACAGTGTTTTGAAAACTGTATATTACACCTTAAATGTAGAATTTGGGCAATGCTCTGATTAAATTTCCCCCAACGTTTATCTCAATGTTTGCAAAAAGGCCTAGGTCAATTCTAACCCTGAGTTTTTCAGGATATAACTATTGAATTTTATCTCCTGATCTAATTCCCAATTCTAATTTAGTTTTTAAGTCCCAATTCGAATTAAATTTTATTTTATTAACTATCTAATGTTGTAACATTTCTAAAAAATTAATGTAGAATAGTTTGCATACCGGTACCCTTTTGTAAGGTTCAACTTACCACGACACAGGATTTTTCACGAAAAACTAAAATACCTGGGTATTTACCCAAATTGGGTATTTACCCGAGTAAATACCCTGGGTATTTACCCCGATTTATAAATACCTGAGTATTTTACATCACTACATCTAGTAGGGTCATCAGCTAAGGATTCAATTTCAGTTACCTACACCTCTCATGGTATGGCTCTTAGTCAATTCGTTAAACTATAGAACACATTTCTATATGTTTTGTTACATTATTATTTGACCATCTCACAGTGTAGTGGTTAAAATACTTGGATGTCAAGCCTAAGGTCTTGGCTTCCAACCCCGACTATACCAAGAAATTCATTTTCATTTTAAGGTTGCAATAAGGTTCACTAAGCCTTTGTCAAACCTTACCTAACAACTATCTAGTCATGTACTGTATGTTAACACGGTGCAGGGCACGTCCACTATCAAGCAGACGAGTAATATGAAACTTGCTGATAAGATCGCCGTGCTGTTATCACCAAGACTCACTACACAAACAAAAGCCAGTGTCTCTGTGCAGATTCAACCCAGCGGTAGCATGCAAGCACATGTTTGTTTAAAAAGCATCATTAATATAACTCCACTGTCACCACAGAGGCCCCGGGTTCGATTTTTTTCTAAAGGCTGCAACGGTGTACACTGAGTCTTGACAGGTAAAACTTTTGGGGTCAATTCGTGAACAAAGGGTTGGCCATCCTGACTTCTTCAACACCTCAAACAAATGTTTACTATTACTGGTTAGTTACCTTTCTTTTCTTCTTATTCTTTTTTCAGCTTTTCCCAATTAATTGGAGTCGCCGGAGCCAACCAGGCTCATTCTGGTTTTGGCTGGGGATTTAAGGCCGAATGCCCTTCCTGACGCCACGTGATTTTTCAGGTGAAAATTCCACCCAGCTGTCACCGGGATTTGCACCCCAGCCGTCCGGGTAAAGGCGAGAAGCTAAGCCACTGCACCATCATGCTCCCCACTGTTTAGTTGTCTTTACACACATTAATCCATAATTACCTAATAATAATAATAATAATAACAATAATCCTCCATACACATGTCCATTTAAGCATGGTTTCACAAAACGCTTATGCTCTTAGGTGTTTAATAACTTTTTCCCATGTAACATTACTAATCCCTGTTTTAAGAGTGAAATAATCTATCAAGGTAAAAGCGTATGTTATCACCTATTTTTAATCTATCACATCTAATTTTAGGGTTCATAGTTTGCTATATATCGATTTTTTTTTTCAATTTGGGGTTTGTTTCCACCCCCTGCTATTTTTCATCAAAAACAAAAGATCTTAGGTTCAATTATCATTTTTACCCGTTTAACACTTTTTTACCCCCTGTAAAATCACTCTTTACTGTATTAGGGTTGAAATGACCTATCCAGGTAAAAGCGTATGTCATTACATATTTTTTAAGCTAACACATCCAATTTTAGGGTTTTCAGTTTCCAAGGTATCGATTTTTCAATTTGGGGGTAGTTTTCACCCCCCTGCTATTTTTCATCAAAAACAAAATATCTTAGGTTCATTTATCATTTTTAAGTGTTTAACAGGTTTTTTACTCGTAAAATAACTATTTACTGTTTTAGGGGTGAAATGACCCATCGAGGTAAAACCTATGTCATCACCTATTTTTAAAGCTATCACGCCTAATTTTAAGATTCATAGTTTCCAAAATATTGATTTTTCAATTTTCACCCCTCAAAGAGGGACGTCGCCGCAAGTGTTAGGACCCCTCATACAAGTCCCTAGAATGATTGGTTCGCGAGATATTTACAAAAGTGTAGTTAGGCCCTTTTTACAAAAAATGAATCATACATTAAAAAAAAAAACGGGACGTCACCCCCAAGTGCTTGGATACTGCCTATGGCAAAATCCCATCAGGGGTTTAGAAAATATTAGCAAAAGTGTAGTTAGGCCCTTTTGACAAAAGTTGTCATTGCACACACATACAAAAAAAATATTTCCCCCCCCCCAGTTAAGGGTAGTTTTTATTTTGGGGTGGATATAGCTCGTCCATAGAAAAGGGGTGTTCATCACGAATCCTACGACACCCCATATGTTTAAATCGCATTTTTGTTTAGCGTGATACTAAAAAGCGGATGACCTATTAGTTTTATTGGTTCTTAATAAATATTTAAAAAACCTCATCTATAAATAATCATTTAAAAAGCCCGCTCTCTTACAAAAGCCGCCAAGTTCGTATGCATACAAAAAATAAATACTATTTCACCCCCCGGGTAAGGGTAGTTTTTATTTTGGGGTGGATATACCCCATCCATAGGAAAGGGGAGTTCACCACGAGTCCTACGACACCTCATATGTTTAAATCCCATTAAGGATAAGCGAGATACTAAAAAGCGAATGACGTATTAGTTTTTTGGTTCTTAATAAATATGAACAAACTCGTCTATAAATAATCATTTAAAAAGCCCGTTCTCTTACAAAAGCCCTCAAGTGCGCCTGCATAAAAAAAACACTAATCACCAAAATGTCAAAAACACACGTTTACCTCAAATTGCGTTTCCAAATTCCACCCATTTTAAAAAATAACCTCACCATCAAATAGAGCGGGAAAAATACCATCTAAACGACCCCTCACTCAACCCTATTCCTCCCCCACCACCTAACCTTTCCCCAAAATATCCATATGTATTCAAGCACACACGCGACTTGCAAGAAAACATACACTACCCCACTACTCGCGAATGACCTTTTAGTTTTTTTTATTTTAATTAAATAAAGAGGCTATAGGAAAGTAGGGGCCATTACTATCAGTGCTAGAACACCCTGTATGTTCAAATCCCATCATTGGTTAGCGAGAGTAGGGGAGTGATGAGAGTTCTAAGCCACCCGGCGTTGCTCGGGCGGCGTTCATATTAAATAATTAATATCTGGCCAACCCATGGTCGGATTTTAACAAATGAGGTGTCGTTCGACTCTAGCTGACGTTCTCTTTGCTATGAACCCTGTATGATATTTTTAAAAAATAAAATTGAAAAATTTTGTTTTCGAAAGTACCTAGTTGATAGTTTGAAAACCAAACATTATAGATGTTGTGCCATGGCTCAAACGAACGGCCTTTATGTCCTTTATTTTCTATAATAAAACTTTTTTATTTTTTATGTTTTTTTGAAAACAGTCCAATTTTGAAATTCCTATATTTTGGAAACTTGGAACTTAACAAAAAAAATGTTTGACATAAATGAATGGCCCTGAACCCCTCTACCCGCAAAATAAATTTCAAGCCTCTAGGACTAAAACTGTGCAGTAGTGTCAATTGGACAGTTCTACCCATAATCGCGTGTGTGCTTGAATACGTATGGCTATGTTGGAAAACGTTGTTGGTTGGGGAGGACTAGGGTCGAGTGAGGGGTCGTTTAGATGGTATTATTTCCGCTCTATTTGATGGTGAGATTATTTTTTACAATGGGTGGAATTTGGAACGCAATTTGAGGTAAACGTGCGTTTTTGACATTATGGTGATATTAATGAGCTTGTAAGGCTAGAACGATATGTTGTTTAGGAACGGGGTGACGTTCTCTAGGCTAAGCATGTGTGTTGGTGTTTAAAATAAATGAAACTTTTTGTTTTTTAGATTGGCGCTATTTTGGAAATGGTGAATTTTGAAAAAAAAAAGCTTGTTAGACATTAATGAAAGGTGGGTATGCCATCTAGGTGGGCAGCAAGTTTCAAGGGTAGAGGAGGAAAAAAGATACCCTACTTTCTAGCGAACATTGGTGATCATTGGCGAACGGATGGACGGATTTTAACAAATGAGGTGTCGTTGGACTCGAGCTGACGTCCTCTTTCCTATAGACCACTCGATATATTTTTGAAAAAAAAAAAAAAATTGAAAAATTTTGTTTTTAAATAAGGCGATAGTTTGAAAACCAAACATGATAGAACGTTGTTCAATAGTTCAAACCAATGGTCTCTATGACCTTTATTTTTTTATAATAAAACTATTTTATATTTTGTGATTTTTTGAAAATCCATAAATTTTGAATTTTTACTATTTTGGAAACTACCACGTTGAAAAATAAGTTTGTTTGACATAAATGAAAGGTCCCTACCCCTCTACCATGAAAATAAATGTCAAGTCTCTAGGACAAAAAAACTAGGCATTTTATTTATTTTTTATAAAAAAAAAGCGTGTTTGTAGACAGAGAGCCGGTAGCGCTTGACGTATGTTACAACGAGGCTATGATTGGCCATGATTGATATGGGAAATGGCTATTTCGACGGGTGAGATGTATGGCAAAACGAGGGGTCGCTTTTCGATATTTTTTCCTATGACGAATGAATGAAGGCGAATATTTTGAAATGTGACAAACATGCTAAGATTTTTACCCCTGAAGGGGATCTTCAACGTTTTAGTTAACGATGATGAGCGGGATCGCTCTCTGACACAACAGACGGTTGTAGGATATGACCAAGTGATTCTTAGACGTTGGCGATCTCGGTGACCGTGCCCGGAAGAAATGAATAGCTATTTTGGTGGGATGGCGGGGGCAGCTTATGACGGTTGGTTTTGTGACAGTTCCTATGACGGATAGAGGCGAATATTTGAAAATGTGTTAAGTGTGCTAGGAATTTTTTTACCCCTGAAGGGGATCCTTAACATGCTAGTAAACGGTGATAAGCGAGACTGCTGTCTGGCACAGTAAATGGTTTTAGAATATGGAAACCTTTAACATTTGCTCGACCAAGTCATGTGCATGTACGAAAAGAGCCAAAACGGTAAGGTCATTGGCCTGAAATGTAATAAACTAAATATTGAACTGGGTAAAGTCATGTGTTTTAGGATGAAAGTATGTGGTTAACATGATCATGTATTGTGGATGGCCGCTTGCTAGTAATTATTATTACAGTAAAATGTTTAATAATAATAATAATAATAATAATAATAATAATAATAATAATAATAATAAGACGCACACACATGTTTGGAATGCTAACACGCACACAGTCCAGCTCACTGGTGACTGATTATTGTACCTAGCCAGAGGACTCGTGAGAGCTGTTGCTGGTGCTGACGAGGCAGGAATGTCTACGTCAGCAGGAAGTGTGATATCAGCTTACTTGCCTCGTGGTGGCTAGCAGGTGTGCTGTTTAAGCAGAGGCCGCCATTTTGGTTCTGAGACAGTAGGACTACCGATGTATAAGAGGTAGCCATTTTGGTTCCTTATTAAAAACATGAAACTAGTATAAGGTACACGAATCTTATTCAGATTGAGGAATGTGAAGAGGCGTGGGATCACGTGCGAGAGAGAGACAGAGAACCATCCAAGGTCAAAACGTTGAGAAAATACAACTTTTTCTGTTGCTAGAATAACTGATAACGATTGCGTTAGACATGCACTTGCCATTTTAGCACACGGACGTATACAGTAGAGCTGTGGAAGAAAAATCCTTTTATTTTTGGTAAGTACCTATGAATGATTATTTCAATAATGTCATGCTAATGAACCTTAAATTTGTAGTTATTGATTAGGTAATTATTGTTTTTTAATTTGTTTGTTTGCAGATAACCGGTATACCTTACATGACTGAGATACAAGAAACCAGTTTACTTTTGAGCCCACTAGAAGGAAACAGCAACAAGCCACTGCAAGTGAAGGTGGGATTATTTTATTAAACTGACTTGTTTCATTTTTTGCTTCATATTTTATTTTATGAAATGCATGTACTAACCTGAATTTAGGTATTTGTAACGGGTTATTTTATTTATTTTTAGAAACTTGGAAAGAAAAGCCTTACCGCCGTAGTGATTTTTGAAAGGCGGCAAAAATACGATACGCATGTCATACGATGTTGCCATGTCAAAGAACCCATTTGAATTCAGTAGGCCGGGTTCATAATGGAATAATTAATCTCGGGAGTATCCGCCAACACAATGTTCCTCATTTCTCTACTAGAAAGAGCTATAGTGTTCAAGGAGATTAGATATCTAACATCTAAGCTCCTTGACTTTCATAGTCATGGAACAACGAAATTCGACATGCAAGCTACCCCTGGGTGTCAAATAGCAAAGCTTGCACCCGGCACCAAAGGCCATACTATATTATTAATATTTTTTTATTATTATTATTATTATTATTATTATTATTATTATTACCGCCGTAGCAGTCGCTGAAAACCCAAGAATCAGTAAAGTGCAACCATTGTTTCCAGGCAGTGAACTATTTAAAACTCAGGTAAGCCTAACATAAAATGCTATTCCATTTTACCACTACTGAAAACACGTAGACAAAAAATTCATTACCTGTACATGACTAGGACGATGATTGCTTTCTTGATTAATGACTATGTATTGGCAACCGGTACAAGACCATATTGGATTTTGTAAAAAAACAACAAAATTAATTTAACTGACATGTCGTTCCCAATAATAATAATAATAATAATAATAATAATAATAATAAATAATAATAATAATAATATCGTATGGCCTAGGTGCCGGGTGCAAGCTTTGTAATTTGACACCCAGAGGGTAGCTTGCATGTTGAATTTCGTTGTTCCTTGAATCACTATGAAAGACAAGGAGGTTAGATATCTAAACTCCTTGAACACTATAGCTCTCTATAGAAGAGAGATGAGGAACTTTTTGTTGGCGGAAACTCCCGAGATTAATTTTGCCATTATGAACACGGCCTACTGAATTCAAATGGGTTCTTTGACATGCCAACATCGCATGACATTCGTGTCATATTTTTGCCGCCTTTCAAAAATCACTTACCACGACCAGGAGCGAACCTGCAATCTTGGGGGTTAGTAGACCGACACGCTATCCACTCACCAACCGTGGCAAGCTATAATAATAATAATATATTAATAATAATATTAATATCGTATGGCCTCGGGTGCCGGGTGCAAGCTTTGTTATTTGACACACGGAGGGTAGCTTGCATGTCGAATTTAGTTGTTCCTTGACTATGAAAGTCAAGGAGGTTAGATGTTTGATATGTAATCTCCTTAAACTCTATAGCGCTTTCTAGTAGAAAAATGAGGAACTTTGTACCCTATGAACTCAACGAATATTCACAGGTTTGAACATGATAATCTGAACAAAATGACATGACATTATTATTTTTTGTTTATGTATTGGTTAAAGGGGAATGTAAATGACTGCAGCTTTATAAAAAGAAAATAAGTACATGGGTTACTGTTAGTGCCGACATACAGTTTATTATAATTTTTATGGTGTTTTGATATATTAATGCCAATTAACGTTAAAGTTTTATTTACAAGTATTGATTGATTGACTGATTGATTGAGTGATCGGTTATTTTGTTTGCTTTTAGGTGTCGTCATGCGCCATTAACGTAATGAAGAGACAGTGAACAAGCATACATTGTGCTTTAAAGTACTCTGTGCAACGTTAATAACTTACAATAAAAATGTTTTATTATAACACATGGCGTTAGTACCAAATACAACAAGTGAGCAAGTTGGTTTACCACGTGGGTTAAATTTAAAATCAGAACATGATCGATGGTTAACATTTGAATCCTGGCCTGTAGGCTTTTTGTCGACACATAAACTTGCAAAATCCGTTTTTTTACTTGAACCGAGAAGATGTGGTGCGCTGTGTGTTTTGTCGTATTGAACTTTCACACTGGGAAGAAGGGGATGATCCCTTTAGAGACCATTTGCGATGGTCTCCTTGTTGTCCTTACATGCTTGGAAAACAAGTGGGTAACATACCTGTGTATTCATTTTACCGAACCACAAGACCATTGGCCGCTACTTACGTTGCTGAATCACAAATAAATAATAATAATGATGCATTACCAGCCAACAACGGTAGTGTCGATATATGTGGTCCATATGCCATAGACAGTGTTGAATTGGACTGTGCTTTTGAAAAATTGGGAGTTTGCAAGACTAAAGCACTAGCACACCCAGAGAACAGCTCTGTTGAAAAAAGTTTAGAATCTTATAAAAATGTTTGGCCATTAATATTAAAACACCTTACCAAACAGCTACCGGAAAGTGAAGCTGGATTTTTTATACTGGTGAAGGGGATAAAACAATATGATTTTATTGTGGATTTGCTTTAAAGGATTGGCAAATGACTGATGACCCTTTTGTGCAACACGCTCGTTGGTTACCTAACTGTAAATACATGGTGTTGCTTAAAGGTCAGGAATTTGTGAACACTATTCGTAAAGAAAACGTGATTGCAGTACAAGACATAAAAGTGCCTTTAGAGTTAGAACATGCGGAGCAAATACATGAGGCTGAAAAAAGAAGACTTGTCTCACGAACAGATACAAAAGTGTGACCAACAATTATGTAAAATTTGTTATCAAGATTAACTAGGTGTTGTATTTTTGCCTTGTGGACACATGATAGCCTGTGTCAAGTGTGCATTAGAACTCAACACTTGTGCTATATGCAGAAAAGCAGTATCTGCTACAGTTAGGGCATTTCTTGCATAAATAGTAAAATTTATCAGCCATGCATAGTGTAAAATCCCTAATTGTACAATATTATTAAGGCTGTTTTAGAGTGTAATAGATACTACAATGGATGTTTTGAATGCTGTGGGTCAAGCATGTGGCTTAGAGACAAAGTAGCTCAGCGAATTGCCAACGCATATTCCATTCCGCATTATCAAGATTCGGAAATTGAAAACAGCATATGGTGATCGTGTACTTTGTGTATGTGAAAACTTTGAGACATTTCTGCCTACACGGTTTAATGATATGTCGGAGAGTGTTTTTGATGAAGTCAATAATGCTGTACAACTTGTACACTTAATTTATGAAGGTTTTAAAAACAATAGGTGCATGGTTCGTTTTAATTAAATAAAAAAACAAATGTCAAATAATAATGGAAGATATAAGTCATGACAATGGACTGAAAGAAAAATATGCGTATAGAATAATAATGTTTTAGTGTTTATTATAGTCTTTAAAAATATTATCATGAAACCAAAATAATGTATATAAAGTTTGTAAATAAATGAAAATAATGGTACAATGAAGCCTCCGTGGCTTAGGCGGCAGCACGTCGGCCTCTCGCCGCTGGGTCCGTGGTTCAAATCCCGGTCACTCCATGTGAGATCTGTGCTGGACAAAACGGAGGCAGACAGGTTTTTCTCCGGGTACTCCGGTTTTCCCTGTCAAAATTCCATTCCAGCAACACTCACCACTATCATTTCATTTCATCTATCATTCATTTAATCATTGTCCCAGAGGAGTGCGTCAGGCCTCGGCAGCCGGCACAGTTCATATCCTCGCCGCTAGATGGGGGCTTTATTCATTCCATTCCTGACCCGGTCGGAGATTGGAAGCAGGCTGTGGATTTTCATTTTCAATGGTACAATGTTGTTTTATTTTCTATAGAAGTCAGAATATTTAACATTGCAGAGTATACATGATTATGATAATGAAAAGCACACTTAATACAAGTCTTTGCCTTTACGATAGTGTGTTATAGTTTTAAAAACAAAGCTTGTTGTAGATCTTCTTTCTTCCACGGTGAACAATAGGCATGAAAACGTTATTGTCTTGTTTTGGATCATTATCACTAACATAGTCATAAGCAGCATGATCTATATCACTATTATTATAATCACTATAATTATCCTCAACATTACTAAAACCAGTTAAATATTCCTGTTCCTCTTCCTCATCCTCTACAGTGTCCTCATGTAGATTCTGCGTGGCTTTTGATAATGTTAAGGGTTTTTGAACATTGAATTATTTTCAATAGTAGTATTGTTTGTAGCACTTGCTTTTTAACATTTTCATGATTTTCTGTTGACAGCAACAGTGATTCATGCAATACACTACATTGATGATCACTGACACTTAAAACCTCACTATTTTTACTTTTTAGATCACTGCGACATTGTTTTGAACGTTGTTTTGAACAACGCCAAATAACACTTCCATTTTTATTTGTTCTTTTCACAATATATATCCTTTATGGAATGCATGAGGCTTACCATACCTAGTCACAGATACTTCCATATCAACTGTCAAGCATAGACTAAGCTATAGTAAAGACAACTTGGTAATAAGAACAATAGTTTAATGTGGGAGCATATATGGGTGCAAATGTGGGAGCAAAAAATGTGGGAGCAAAAAGTGGGAGCAAAACTTGGGAGCAAATATGAGAGCAAAAAAGTAGGAGCATGAATGGGAGCAAATGTGATAGCAAAAGTGGGAGTAAAAAGTGAGAGAAAAAAAAGTGGGAGCAAAAAGTGTAAGCAAAAGTGGGAGCAAATATGAGAGCAAAAAAAAGTGAGAGCAAATATGGGAGCAAAAAGTGGGAGCAAAAAGTATAAGCAAAAGTGGGAGCAAACAAGTGTGAGCAAATATGGGAGCAGAAAGTCGGAGCAAATGTGAAAGCAAAAGTGGGAGAAAAAAGTGAGTGCAAAAAGAGCGAGCAAAAGTGAGTGCACAAAGTGGGAGCAAAATGTGTGAGTAAAAAGGGGGGGGGGGGCAAATGTGGTGTTTTACTAAAACAATCTCCCCTAACCTAACCTAACCTAACTTCACCTAACCTAAGTTCACCTAACCTAACTTCACCTAACCTAACCTTCCAACTCTCAGATCAAAAATTAAATTCTGGCCATAGTCGAGTTGGAACCCAAAACCTCTGGGATAACACCCAAGTATACTAGCCACTACACCGCGAGATGGGCAAATTATCATGCAACACAACAGAAAAATAAAAGTTTCCTGTAGTGTAACTCATTGGCAGACAACCATAGTTGAGAATTCAATCCCAAGACCTCAGGACTTTTGTTTTGAACATTATCAGAAATATTATTCCATTTACATTTTGCTGTTGCTTATAGTTATAGGAGTTGCCATTAATATGGAAGCAAAAGTGAAAACAAAAAGTGAGTGCAAGCATGGCTGCTTGTTGAGACTTTCATATCAACTAATACATATAAATTAAATTTTAGTAAAGTGACTTGGCTAATAATAATAATAATAATAATAATAATAACCGTTTAAAAAATTCAACGGGATTGATATTTTTCAGGGTGTAATTTCCAAAGTACTGTCAAGAATAATAATTACACGAACAGATTCCAAGAACTCTAGAGTGCTTTTAAGGTTAATGATTGGCTAGGAGTGAGATAGAGCTAGCTAACCTAAGTTAACCTCAGCTCACTAAACCTAACCTTGTCACATGACATGTTCTACAAGAATGGACTTGTTTTGAGACTGGCTATGACGTCACAGATGAATTGCGGTAGAAGGCTGGCAAAAAGGAAAATATTTGTGTGTAATAAAAAGTCACGTCCAGTATCGTAAAGGCAAAGACTTGTATTAAGTGTGCTTTTTACTGTCATAATCATGTATACTCTGCAATGTTAAATATTCTGACTTCTATAGAAAATAAAACAACATTGTACCATTATTTTCATTTATTTACAAACTTTATATACATTTTTTTTTGGTTTCATGATAATATTTTTAAGACAATACTAAACACTAAAACATTATTATTCTATTCACATATTTTTCTTTCAGTCCATTGTCATGACTTATATCTTCCATTATTATTTGACATTTGTTTTTTTATTTAATTAAAACGAACCATGCACCTATTGTTTTTAAAACCTTCATAAATTAAGTGTACAGGTTGTACAGCATTATTGACTTCATCAAAAACACTCTCCGACATATCATTAAACCGTGTAGGCAGAAATGTCTCAAAGTTTTCACATACACAAAGTACACGATCACCATATCCTGTTTTCAATTTCCGAATCTTGATAATGCGGAATGGAATATGCGTTGGCAATTCGCTGAGCTTCTTTGTCTCTAAGCCACATGCTTGACCCACAGCATTCAAAACATTCATTGTAGTATCTATTACACTCTAAAACAGCTTTAATAATATTGTGCAATTAGGGATTTTACACTATGCATGGCTGATAAATTTTACTATTTATGCAAGAAATGCCCTAACTGTAGCAGATACTGCTTTTCTGCATATAGCACAAGTGTTGAGTTCTAATGCACACTTGACACAGGCTATCATGTGTCCACAAGGCAAAAAATACAACACCTAGTTAATCTTGATAACAAATTTTACATAATTGTTGGTCACACTTTTGTATCTGTTCGTGAGACAAGTCTTTTTATTTCAGCCTCATGTATTTGCTCCGCATGTTCTAACTCTAAAGGCACTTTTATGTCTTGTACTGCAATCACGTTTTCTTTACGAATAGTGTTAACAAATTCCTGACCTTTAAGCAACACCATGTATTTACAGTTAGGTAACCAACGAGCGTGTTGCACAAAAGGGTCATCAGTCATTTGCCAATCCTTTAAAGCAAATCCACAATAAAAACATATTGTTGTATACCCTTCACCTATATAAAAAACAGCTTCACTTAGCTGTTTGGTAAGGTGTTTTAATATTAATGGCCAAACATGTTTATATGATTCTAAACGTTTTTCAACAGAGCTGTACTCTGGGTGTGCTAGTGCTTTAGTCTTGCAAACTCCCAATTTTTCAAAAGCACAGTCCAATTCAACACTGTCTATGGCATGAAAATGAAAATCCACAGCCTGCTTCCAGTCTCCGACCGGGTCAGGAATGGAATGAATGAAGCCCCCATCTAGCGGCGAGGATATGGACTGTGCCGGCTATGGACCACATATATCGACACTACCGTTGTTGGCTGGTAATGCATCATTATTATTATTTATTTGTGATTCAGCAACGTAAGTAGCGGCCAATGGTCTTGTGGTTCGGTAAAATGAATACACAGGTATGTTACCCAATTGTTTTCCAAGCATGTAAGGACAACAAGGAGACCATCGCAAATGGTCTCTAAAGGGATCATCCCCTTCTTCCCAGTGTGAAAGTTCAATACGACAAAACACACAGCGCACCACATCTTCCCGGTTCAAGTAAAAAAACGGATTTTGCAAGTTTATGTGTCGACAAAAAGCCTACAGGCCAGGATTCAAATCTTAACCAACGATCATGTTCTGATTTTAAATTTAACCCACGTGGTAAACCAACTTGCTCACTTGTTGTATTTGGTACTAACGCCATGTGTTATAATAAAACTTATTTTTATTGTAAGTTATTAACGTTGCACAGAGTACTTTAAAGCACAATGTATGCTTGTTCACTGTCTCTTCATTACGTTAATGGCGCATGACGACACCTAAAAGCAAACAAAATAACCGATCACTCAATCAATCAATCAGTCAATCAATCAATACTTGTAAATAAAACTTTAACGTTAATTGGCATTAATATATCAAAACACCATAAAAATTATAATAAACTGTATGTCGGCACTAACAGTAACCCATGTACTTATTTTCTTTTTATAAAGCTGCAGTCATTTACATTCCCCTTTAACCAATACATAAACAAAAAATAATAATGTCATGTCATTTTGTTCAGATTATCATGTTCAAACCTGTGAATATTCGTTGAGTTCATAGGGTACAAAGTTCTTCATTTTTCTACTAGAAAGCGCTATAGAGTTTAAGGAGATTAGATATCTAACATCTAACCTCCTTGACTTTCATAGTCAAGGAACAACTAAATTCGACATGCAAGCTACCCTCTGTGTGTCAAATAACAAAGCTTGCACCCGGCACCCGAGGCCATACGATATTAATATTATTATTAATATATTATTATTATTATAGCTTGCCACGGTTGGTGAGTGGATAGCGTGTCGGTCTACTAACCCCCAAGATTGCAGGTTCGCTCCTGGCCGAGATAAGTGATTTTTTGAAAGGCGGCAAAAATATGACACGAATGTCATGCGTTGTTGGCATGTCAAAGAACCCATTTGAATTCAGTAGGCCATGTTCATAATGGCAAAATTAATCTCGGGAGTTTCCGCCAACAAAAAGTTCCTCATTTCTCTACTATAGAGCGCTATAGTGTTCAAGGAGTTTAGATACCTAACCTCCTTGTCTTTCATAGTGATTCAAGGAACAACGAAATTCAACATGCAAGCTACCCTCTGGGTGTCAAATTACAAAGCTTGCACCCGGCACCCGAGGTCATACGATATTATTAGTAGTATTATTAATATTATTATTATTATAGGGAACGACATGTCAGTTAAATTAAAAAAATTGTTTTTTACAAAATCCAATATGGCCTTGTACTTTCCCGGTAAACAACCAATATGGTCTTGTACCGGTTGCCAATACATAGTCATTAATCAAGAAAGCAATCGTCGTCCTAGTCATGTACAGGTAATGAATTTTTTGTCTACGTGTTTTCAGTAATCGTAAAATGGAATAGCATTTTATGTTAGGCTTACCTGAGTTTTAAATAGTTCACTGCCTGGAAACAATGGTTTCACTTTACTGCGTCTCGGGTTTTCAGCGACTGCTACGGCGGTAAGGCTTTTCTTTCCAAGTTTCTATAAATAAATAAGATAACCCGTTATAAATACCTAAATTCAGGTTAGTACATGCATTTCATAAAATAAAATATGAAACAAAAAATGAAACAAGTTAGTTTAAAAAAATAATCCCACCATCACTTGCAGTGGCTTGTTGCTGTTTCCTTGTAGTGGGCTCAAAAGTAAACTGGTTTCTTATATCTCAGAAAAAAGGTATACCGGTTATCTGCAAACAAATAAATTAAAAAATCAATAATTACCTAATCAATAACTACAAATTTAAGGTTCATTAGCATGACATTATTAAAATAATCATTCATAGGTACTTACCAGAAAATAACAGGATTTTTCCTCCACAGCTCTACTGTATACGTCCGTGTGCTAAAATGGCAAGTGCATGTCTAACGCAATCGTTATCAGTTAGTCTAGCAACAGAAAAAGTTGTATTTTCTCAGCGTTTTGACCTTGAATGGTTCTCTGTCTCTCTCTCGCACGTGTTCCCACGCCTCTTCACTTTCCTCAATCTGAATAAGATTCGTGTACCTTATACTAGTTTCATGTTTTTAATAAGGAACCAAAATGGCTACCTCTTATACATCGGTAGTCCTACTGTCTCAGAACCAAAATGGCGGTCTCTGCTTAAACAGCACACCTGCTAGCCACCACGAGGCAAGTAAGCTGATATCACACTTCCTGCTGACGTAGACATTCCTGCCTCGTCAGCACCAGCAACAGCTCTCACGAGTCCTCTGGCTAGGTACAATATTCAGTCACCAGTGAGCTGGACTGTGTGCGTGTTAGCATTCCAAACATGTGTGTGTGTCTTATTATTATTATTAAACATTTTACTGTAATAATAATTACTAGCAAGCGGCCATCCACAATACATGATCATGTTAACCACATACTGTCATCCTAAAACACATGACTTTACCCAGTTCAATATTTAGTTTATTACATTTCAGGCCAATGACCTTACCGTTTTGGCTCTTTTCGTACATGCACATGACTTGGTCGAGCAAATGTTAAAGGTTTCCATATTCTAAAACCATTTACTGTGCCAGACAGCAGTCTCGCTTATCACCGTTTACTAGCATGTTAAGGATCCCCTTCAGGGGTAAAAAAATTCCTAGCACACTTAACACATTTTCAAATATTCGCCTCTATCCGTCATAGGAACTGTCACAAAACCAACCGTCATAAGCTGCCCCCGCCATCCCACCAAAATAGCTATTCATTTCTTCCGGGCACGGTCACCGAGATCGCCAACGTCTAAGAATCACTTGGTCATATCCTACAACCGTCTGTTGTGTCAGAGAGCGATCTCGCTCATCACCGTTAACTAAAACGTTGAAGATCCCCTTCAGGGGTAAAAATCTTAGCATGTTTATCACATTTAAAAATATTCGCCTTCATTCATTCGTCATAGGAAAAAATATCGAAAAGCTACCCCTCGTTTTGCCATACATCGCCCCCGTCGAAATAGCCATTTCCCATATCCACCATGGCCAATCATAGCCTCGTTGTAACATACGTCAAGCGCTACCGGCTCTCTGTCTACAAACACGCTTTTTTTTAATTAAAAAAATGCCTAGTTTTTTTGTTCTCGAGACTTGACATTTATTTTCATGGTATAGGCGGTAGAGACCTTTCATTAAGACAAACAAACTTATTTTTCAACGTTCTATCATGTTTGGTTTTCAAACTATCGCCTACTTTTTTTTTCTTCAAAATATAACGAGTGATCTATTGGAAAAAGACGTCAGCTCGAGTCCAACGACACCTCATTTGTTAAAATCCGACCATCCGTTCGCCAATGATCACCAATGTTCGCTAGAAAGTAGGCTATCATTTTTTTCCTCTTACACCCTTGAAACTTGCTGCCCACCTAGAGGGCATACCCATCTTTCATTAATGTCAAACAAACTTTTTTTTTCCAAAATTCACCGTTTCCAAAATAGCGCCAATCAAAAAACAAAAAGTTTCAATTTTTTTTAAATACCAACACACATGCTTAGCCTCGAGAACGTCACCCCGTTCCTAAACAACACATCGTTCGAGCCTTACAAGCTCATTAAATATCACCAAAATGTCAAAGCGCACATTTACCTCAAATTGCGTTTCCAAATTCCACCTATTGTAAAAAAAATAACCTCACCATCAAATAGAGCGGAAAAAATAGTATCTAAACGACCTCTCACTCGACCCTAGTCGTCCCCCACCACCAGCTTTTTCCAACATAGCCATACTTATTCAAGCACACACGCGATTATGGGTAGAACTGTCCAATTGACACTACTGCACAGTTTTAGTCCTAGAGGCTTGAAATTTATTTTGCTGGTAGAGGGGGTCAGGGCCATTCATTTATGTCAAACATTTTTTTGTAAAGTTCCAAGTTTCCAAAATATAGGAATTTCAAAATTGGACTGTTTTCAAAAAAACATAAAAAATAAGATAGTATTATTATAACAAATAAAGGACATAATGACCGTTCGTTTGAGCCATAGCACAACATTCTATTATGTTTGGTTTTCAAACTATCACCTACTTTCGAATACAAAATGTTTTAAATAAAAAAACTATTATACAGGGTCCATAGCAAAGAGGACGTCAGATAGAGTCGAACGACATCTCATTTGTTAAAATCCGACCATGGGTTGGCCAGATATTAATTATTTAATATGAACTCCGCCCGAGCAACACCGGATGGCTTCGAACTCTCATCACTCCCCTACTAGCGATATATCAGGTTCGGGGCCGATACGAGGGTGGCTCAATAAGAAGGGAAACAGAACCACTGTTAGAGCACTACTAACACAACATACACATGTTTACATATCGCTTATCTTGACACGGAGTGTCTATTTTCCACAGAGTCTATATGTTCGCGAAAAGATATTGCAAAGATATAACAATCTCCGCCACTTAACTTGTTCATAAGTTTAGATGCTGCAGCGGTCGCCAAATTCTGGTAGATCGACGCAGCGGAGGACTAGGTGTTGGTGGACCTCTTTCATTTCCATCCGATTCTTGTCTTCCTGCCCTTGTAGCTGGATCCTGGTTTGTGGCCGTTGTGCACTGTCCTTCTGAGTGTGGTGACTGATTTAGGTCCTGATCTTTGGATCGGCTTCTGTAGGCTGGGCCTGACAAGCGGAACTCCTGGCGTAACCGTATGAAGGAGTCGTCTGGATTGTTGCCGTTGTACATTGTTCTCTTGCGGCTGATGATGGATTTAGGTCCTCACTTCTTCCTTCGGCTTCTGTCGATGGGATCTGTTGGCTGGGACTCCCCCTAGCGTACCGTCGATCTGCTTCCCGCGATAGGTGATGGATTTGGGTCCTCTGCCTCCGATCTCCTCAATTGATCCACATGCCGCTTGATGATGTACCCCTGATCCAGTTTCACCATGCAGTGAACTCTTCCCAGCCGTTCAACAATGGTTCCAAACTTCCACAGGTGTGACCCGGTGTAATTCCTGGATTGCACTCTTTCTCCAGGCTTGTAGAATTTCTTGAGTTGTGGGTGCACTTTCCTCTTTTCTTGTAGGATGGTCTCCCCTTGTGGTCTGATGAGGTCCAGCTTTGTTCGGAGCTTCCTTCCTTGATGCAATTCAGCTGGATTTACATTGCTTTCGTTCGGTGTGGTGCGATATTTAAGAAGCAGTTTGTTTAACTTATCTTGCATGGAGCCCGTCTCTGTGGCCATGCATTTCAATTTTTGCTTTAGTGTCTGAATTGCACGTTCAGCTGCTCCATTGGTCGCTGGGTGATTTGGTGCAATAAATTTCTGTTTTATTCCGTTTGCTTGACAGAATGTTTGAAATTCATGTGACTTGAAGATGGCGGCATTGTCACTCACCATTTGTTCACGAAGTCCATTTCGTGAGATTATTTCATTTAATGCCGTAATTGTGCTGGATGACGTTGGAGCATGTTTGGAAAATTAACTTCCATCCAACGTGTACTTGCGTCAATTACTACAAAGAAAAAGTGTGCTTGAAATGGTCCTGCATGATTGATATGTATTCGTTTCCAAGGTGCATCCGGTTTTCCCAGCTGTTCCTTCTCAGGATTCTTCTTCACGAGGCAACAGGGTGTGCAGCTCCTCGCCATGTCTTAATCTATGCCTTTCCAGTAGCAGTATGATCGAGCAATCATTTTCAGTTTTACAACCCCGGTGTGGATTGAATGTAGCTCATTTAGGATTGCTTGCTGTAGTACCTTAGAAATCATTACTCGATTTCCTCACATTATTACACCATTGTGTAGACTATATTCTGGACTCGATACTTTCCCGTTCATTAGTTGTGTTTTCCGAGAAACAATATCTTCATCCTCATCAGTTGATCTTCGCATTTCATCTACTGACACCAGTGCGAGATTTGAAAGTGATGCAACCTCCTGTTTATTTGTCTTGTAGACATCTGTTCTGAATTTCTCATCAATCTGATTCAGTTGTACAGGATGTCGGGGTAAGTAAACAACATTTCCATGCTGTTTGGATGAGCGAGACCTGACTTCGTAATCAAACCCACTCAAAAAATGGGCATACCGCAGAAGCCTGGTTGCTGACATAAGGGGCAAGGCTTTATGTGGGGCAAATATTCTTTGCAGAGGGGTATTATCTACGATTAAGGTGAAGTGTCTTCCATAGAGATACTGGTAAAAACTTTTGAAGCTCCAATATACAGCAGTGGCTTCTCGATCTAGCTGGCTGTAGTTCCTCTCTGCCTTTTTTTGGAGTATGGCTTTTAGTGCCGGGAGTGTCCGAGGACATGTTCGGCTCGCCAGGTTTTGTAGCTGCTTCGAGGCGAACACCCAATGGGTGAGCTACATGTACTGTCGCGTGTGGAGTGTTGTCTGGGGGAGGAAAGTGTGATTGTAAGGACAAGGAGTTGGAAGGTAGCGGCTGTGGCCTATAGTTAGGGACCAACCCCGGCATTTGCCTGGAAGGAAGATGAGAAACCACGGAAGACCTTCTTCAAGGTTGCCGGTGGGGGATTCGAACCACCTCGCCTCCCGGATGTGAGCGACTGCCAGCAGTCATGCCGTAACTACCACGGCTAACTCACCCGGTTCCTCTCTGCTGCTGTTAACTATCTAGAAATGAATGCAATCGGTCGTTCTTCTCCTGCAACCGGATGACTGATGACTGCTGCTAGTCCATAATGGCTGGCATCGGTTGCTAACAACAAAGGTTTATCAGGGTTGAATGGTATCAGTGTCCGTTCGCTAGCTATCTCTCTTTTAATATCATTGAGGGCCTTTTCGCACTCTGTTGTCCAACGAAACCGTACGTCCTTCTGAAGCAGGCGAGTTAATGGGTACATCAGTTTGGCTTCGTCAGGTATAAACTTGATGTAGTAGTTCACTAGTCCCTGAAATGAGCGCAAATTGTCCTCATTGCGCGGTTGGGTTGCCTTAATGATAGCGTCAATTTTGTTGGTCGATTTCTGAAGACCCTTTTCTGAGATTGTGTGCCCCAGGTAGGTTATCTTCCGAGTGAAGAATTGACATTTCTTTCGATTGAGGTGGATGTTATGCTTTCGCAAAAGTTGGAGGCAGGTCTCTAGTCTCTGTTGGGTTTCGTGAACTGTCGACCCTTGAACTACTATGTCAGCAAAGTAGGCAACGATGCCATCCAGATGTTGTGGTAACTGATCAAGAATTAAATGGAATTCATTGGGTGCATTCTTTAATAAAAAAAACAGCCTTTTTACTGCGTATGTGCCCCGATGAGTTGATATTGTAGCGATTCTCGAACTCTCTTGGTCAACTGGGATATGTAAGTAAGCCTTGTAAAGGTCTAAGGTGCAGAAATAGCTGCCATTTTTCATTTTATTGAAGATATCTTCAATTTTCGGAATTGGGTACCTGGTATCGTGGATGTTAGAGTTGACTGTAACCTTGTAATCAGCGCACAAATGGATGCCTCCATCGGGTTTTGGAATGGGAATAAGTGGGGTGTCCCACTCGGATGTTTCAATGCGCTCTATAATGCCTTGGCTTTCAAGGCTATCCAGTTCTTCATTTATTTTTGGGAGTATTGCGTACGGTACTGGTCGAGGTTTGATGTAAACTGGCTTTGTGTTTTCCTTGAGCTTCAGGGAGCATTCGTAGTTTGGGATTCTGCCAACTTCTGGGTTAAATACATCCGAGTACTTCGAGGTGATTTTGTCAAAAAGGGAATCAACAACTGATGAGTTAATGTTTTCATGGCACTGGGTTCCCCTGGGCTTAATTTCGACAGCTGATTTTGGTCGATCTTTAGACTGCGTATCCAAGAACGTCCTAATATAGGGGAATATGGTTCTTTAATGACATAGAGTTTTTCCTCGCTCTTATGCCCCTCATGCTCAACAGGAACATGTACTTCTCCCAAAGGTTCGAATATGCCGCCTGTATACGATAGGAATCTGCTGTTGGATTCTTTTAGGTTCGCCTTTATTCCGAGGTTGAGAAATGCCTTTTCTGACAGCAAGTTTACGGGACTCCAAAAATCAACTTCAAATTTCTGTGGTGTCGCACCAATTTTTACAGTGACGAAACACTTCCCCTCAATTGAGTGTATGTTAAAAACAGTGTTTCCTGCATTAGAGTTCTGGGAATGTGTTATCATTGCTGTTAATGTGTTCTGAGTGCTTGATGTACATACTAAATGGTTGAGGTCAGAGTCTTCTTCCTCTTCCGACAATGCTTTCACATGTTTTGTGCGTGTGGACAGACAGGCTTTCTCTACATGGTCGGCCTATTACATTTAGTGCAGTTCAAATACTTTATTGACCTGCAGTCATTGGAGATATGGTTGTTTTTACAACAACAAAGGCATAGACCTTCAAGTCCAAGTTCTCTGTGGGAGGCTCTATACTTGTAATTTGACCGTAAGTCTCCGCCACTTAACTTCGATGGTTTCGGTCTTTTTACTGATGTAATTTCATTGACGTCCTGGTTTTGGAATGGATTACTGCAATAAAGATCCCGATTTTGAATTTTGGATGCTTCAATAGCTAAGGCAGTATTCAATGCCTCGTCAAAGGTTATTTGTGACTGTTGTAGGATACGTTCTCGTATTTCTCGATCATGCAAACCCCGTATGAACTGTGCTCTTAATAAAAGTTCGATCACTGCTTTAGTACAAGCGCCATCATCAGAACTTCCATGGAATTCGCAGTTTTTTGCAAGTTCTTAGAGAGCAGCTACGTAATATGAAATGTTTTCAGTAGGCGTTTGCATTCGGGGGAAAAAGCGATGTTGTTCCACCAAAACATTCCGTCTAGATAATAACTTCGATTTAAGTAGGCATATGATTTCGTCGTAAGTTCTGGTGTTTGGCAAGTCGGGTGCCGTTAAGCTCGCTAACAAGGCATAATGTGTACTACTTAGAAAATTAAGCAGCACCATTATTTTTGCGTCTTTAGCTTCTTGATTGTTTTCATTCAAACCTTTATGATTGAAAAAAATTTCGAGCCGTTGGCAGTAAATGTCAAAAGTTTTGTTTGCTTCACTGAATGTTTCAAATGTTAAAGATTGTTTCTGTAACATGCTTTTAATACTTGCCGGCTGCTGAGGTTGCTACCTCGGTGTTTGCTGTTGAAGTTGTTGTTGTGCCATGTTGGTAACCAGTCCGCTCAGTGCTTGAATTAGCTGCGACAGTTGCTGTTCTTCCTCCATTATTAGTGTTTTCCGTTTTTCTTTATCCTCGTCGCCACTTTGATATGTTTTGAAACTATTTATCATACACAACACAACATACACATGTTTTCATATCGCTTATCTTGACACAGGTTGTTTATTTTCCACAGAGTCTATATGTCCATGCAAAGATGTTGGAAAGATATAACACCTGTGCTGTTCAGCCTGTATATCAATGCCATACCAGCACCCGCTGGAGCGCTAACAGCGTTATACCTCTATGCTGATGACTCGGCTATGACAGCCCAACACTTCCGGCTAGCCGGCATCCGTAAAAGGCTACAGGAAGCGCTTTGGGACCTGGAACCCTGGTTCACGAAGTGGCGGATAAAAGTCATTGTAGACAAAAGCCAGGCGGTATTATTCACCAAGAAGATGAGACAAACCCGCCGCCCAGGCTCAATCCAGCCACTTACACAATTTGCGCGAAACATACCATGAACGAGCACAGTTAAATACCTAGGAGTCACCCTAGAAAGTAAACTGTCCATGCTCCACCATGTGAAACAATTGCAGCAAAAGGCACACAAAAGGATGCTGCAGATCTAACCACTCCTAAATAGGAAGAGTCGACTCGACAAGATGCTGGGCATTAACATGTATAAAGCACTCATAAGGCCCATATTAATGTACGCCAACCCCGTATGGGGCTACACGGTCAAGTCGAACCTCCAGAAGCTGCAGGTCATTCAGAACAAATGCTTGCGGTTAGCACAAAAGCTTCCGCGCGACACACCGACGCGGGAGCTGGAACGCATATCCAACAAACCAAGCATCAAAACATTTGTACGCAAACTTGCGTTAAAATCATACCGAACCAGGCGCTATTCGGCCAATCCACCCCTAAGAGCCTTTGGGCGACACAACATTGGCCGAATTAGCAAATGCCCGAACCCTCGATACATTCTCTTCTTGTGAAGTCAGTGAAGGTAGGCGCTAGAGTAGCGGAAAGTGGCACCAACTCAAGGGACACTCAACAGATGTCACCCCCACACACATCTCATGGAAGTCCTTGGCCAACGGCTTCGGCCCAATCAAGGCGACCACACGCGCTCCACCTGCTGCATACATGAACTGTAATTAACCATGACTAACCCCTATATGTATATAATGTACGTTTGTTTTTCTATTTAAGTTTCTGTTTTTCGTCTGTTACAGCTCTAGGTTAAGTTTAGATTAAGAAAAAAAAAAGGACAAAAAAAACCTCCCCCTTGCCAGCCAAGGGGAAGGACTACTAATGACATAATTTCTAAGTTCTAGCTCTAGGACGACTGTATGCAGTAGCGGAGTGAATGATGACAACAATCAGCAATGTCCAGGACACGAGAGACGAAGCCCCTGCTTGCAGGCGTGGATCCCCTCTTTGGATCACGGAGACGTTAGCGGATGGGCTAGTCCTAGCAGAACCAAGCATACTGCTTCCCCACAAATACCAATCTCGGCGAGGAAACTGACTATGGAACTCTTGCATGACACACCTCCCGTACTAACACAACTTATAAATGTCCATCCACATCCTTGCATGTGCTATCACCAAGCTGCCAGGTTTTACGTGTAGGCAATCCTTCCTTTCTGCCTATCAGGTTTTTCCCTCGCCCTTCATTCTACCTATACCACATATTGTACCCATATTGACGATGGGCACAGGTTGTTTTCTTTGCTGAACCAAGAGTTTGAAGAGCGCGCGGTGATAAGCTTCTTGTTTCGCCTAGCTAACACCAGAGGAAGGTAGCATCGCCGTGAAGGAGGAAATAAGGATTGATAATGAATACAAATATGAAGAGGTTGAACCACCGAAAACATTGTGGGAATACGCTGAATACATCTACTAGATTTATGCAAAAAGAATCAAGAAAATCCGTCAACTGGATCGGAAGATATTTGTAAAGAAGTATTCCATGGCGCAAGAACTATTTTGTTGCTACACGTGGTTGGCGCTGAGGTAAGCTGCATGCGACAGGTGTGCACTGGGGAGCGAGCACTTGGACTCGAGTCTTGACGCACGCAAGATCTGAGTAAGCTTGGCAATTAGGATCTGAGGGTACCTGTTTGAAAAAGTTGGAATTTAGCCGACGAATATAGTATGGACCTAAAAATCCATTTACTATGATAAGCACGTAGGCGAGCCTGGTTTTTGTGTGTGCAGAACTGCTGAGGGGCATACCCTATTCTCGCAGATAGGATAATCTAGCCGACGTGTGGGCCTAGTATCTGTGTGTGCAGAGCTAAGGAGGGGCATACTCTTTACTCACTCAGGGAATGTATAGCCTAGAATTAGAAATGGTACTACAGTACTCAGAAAAACCCTCTTGAGATCATAAGTGTACCGCTACAGATATCGAAAGCCAAAAGCTAGTACGTGAAGTTTGAGCCAACGAACGTGGTAATCAAACATACATCTAAATACCGGAGTGATTACTCTAGAATCGGAAAGTGTATAAGTCGAGATAGGAGACTTTTGTGTAGCACAAGCTACGAGTGCTAAGATTTTGAACTCGAACAGTAGGCTAGACATTATGGTGCCAGATAAGCATCATACTTGTTATTACAAGATGAATCGAACCGTCATCATGAGTCGTTAAAAGAACAGTAGGGGATATGTCAGGGGGCATTTGGAAACATTATCGGCAATAATGGGGACTGTGCGAGGATTGCTGCATGAACATCTGTTCCGTGGCTGTCGTGCATGCCACGCTGCGAGCAGGGGAACGCAACGTCAAAAGGATTCTGTTTACAAGAACTTCAGAATGTGAGCCACAATCTTTATTATAAGTAGCTAGTGAACTGTATTCGCAATTTTGACTATTCTGTCCACCAAGTAGGATTCTACGAAGTTATAATATTTTGAGAAGCCATAGTAACGTTTACGGAATTATCAGCCATTTATTTTCTATGGATCCTTCTGATGGAAATATCAGTGTTCTTGGATTTCAGCCAGACAAGCAAGCTATGAAAGTAGGCAACAATGTGGATGGTATTCGAACCATCTTCTTCTTCTTCCTCTTCTAAGGCTCTACAGATCGTTGTAAACCTAGGCCTCTTCAACAACCTTCCGCCATTTATCTCGTTCCAGCGTTAAAGCTTTGCAATTTCTATAACCCTTTTCCCGAAAATCTTCGATAAGTTCGTCCATCCATCTGGTTCTCGGTCGACCTCGTCCTCTCTGTCCCCCTGGGTTTCCATTTAAAACCTTTTTAGGTACTTCCGTATAACTTATCCGTGCTACATGCCCGGACCACCTAAATCTGGCTGATTTCACTATTCTTCTAATAGGTGGGTCTTTATAAATGTTGTACAATTCATGATTGTACCTCCTCCTCTATGTTTCTCTTTCGCAGACTGGGCCGATGATTCTTCGGAGTATCTTTCTTTCGAAGGCATCCAGCATTCCAGTATCTTTTGCTGTTAGTGGCCAAGTTTCCGAGGCATATGTAAGCACAGGTCTTATAAGTGTTTTATAGATGGTCAATTTAGTGGTACGGGTCAAGAGCCTTGAGTAGAGAAGCCTTGTTAGAGCAAAATAGGCTCTGTTGGCTGCTATTAATCTCTGTTTAATTTCATAAGAGGTATCATTTGAGTAGGTGACTGTTGATCCCAGATATTTTAACTGTTCAACTCTCTCAAAGGTGTAATTGCCCACGGTTATTGAGGGTGGAATGTTCTCCTTACGTGCTTTTCCAGCAGCCATATGTTTAGTTTTCTGCTGGTTGATGTTCAGTCCCATTTTCCTACTGGCCTATTCAAGGGCGATGAATGTCTCTCCCATTGCCTTTCGAGTTCTTGCCACTATATCTATATCATCGGCATAAGCAAGTTACTGCACTGATTTATAGAAAATTGTTCCCCTATTCAGGAGTTTTGCATCTCTCATCACCTTCTCCAAGAAAACATTAAACAGGAGACATGCCAGCGCGTCACCCTGCCGTACCCCATTCTAAATATTTAATGTCTCAGACATCATTCCTCCCGTTCTTATACTACTTCGTGTTCCACTCATTGTCATTCTGACCAACCTTACCAATTTTCTAGGAATTCCCAATTCAATCATAGCATGGTACAATTGCTCTCTGTCAATACTGTCATATGCTCCTTTGTAATCAATGAAGAGGTGATGCGTGCCAATCCCATATTCGATTGTCTTCTCTAAAATTTGCCTTAAAGTGAAGATCTGATCTATAGTCGACTTTCCTGGGATAAATCCACACTGATATGACCCAGTCTCTCGCTGAACAATTGGGAGAAGACGGTGAAATAGAATGTTGGAGAATACTTTGTATCCCAAATTCAGTAAAGTAATTCCTCTATCGCTATCACACTCAAGCTGATCTCCTTTATTATATATAGGACATATAATTCCTTCTTCCCATTGCTGAGGCATTTTATCCTCTTCCCATACTGAAGTAGCTATTTTTAGGAAAGTCCGTTTCAATTCATTGCCACCTTGCTTGAGCAGTTCCGCAGGAATATAGTCTGTTCCTGTTGCCTTGTTGTTCTTCAATTCCTTCATGGCAGTTGTCACTTCTTCTAGAGTTAGTGGACCTATATTTTCGTCATGGTCATTTTCTCCTTGCCCATCTATTGAGTGTCTTGTTATCATTCTAAAATTGAGAAGTCTATCAAAATGTCGCCGCCATCTTTCACATATCTCTTTCCCCTCGCTAACAATTTTCCCTGTTTCATCCTTTATCAGGCTAGTTTTGCCACAGAAGGGTTTTTCCGTGCAGCATTTGCCTCTCTATACAATTTCCTCACCTCATCTTCATTTCTCAGAAGCTCCATTTCTTCGATATTTGCCTTCATCCACGCACTCTCTTTTTTCTCTGATGGATCTTCTTTTCAATCCTCCGTTTTTTCTTTACAGACTTCCTTCGTTCTTCTTGTACAATTTGATTGTAATGCCCTTCTGTATGCTGTGTTCTTCTCTTCTGTTGCTATTTTACACTCAGTGTCAAACCAAGGAGATCTTTTATATCCTGTTTCAATTTCCAGTGTTTCATTCGCCGACGTCTCCACTGCATTTTTAATCATTTCCCACTGATACTCGATGTCGTTGCACTCTTCAGTATTTTCAAGAATCTGTATTATCCTCTCCTGGTACTCCTTTTTGACTTCAGAGGATTCTAGAAATGTTATATTATATTTAGGATTGTTCTAGAGTAAAAGGTGGCTTTTCACCGATGTCTCAGTCTCACTCATGGCTGTGATTATATGGAAGCTACTGAGGTATGGGTGGGGCTTAGTAATGGCATTCGAGGCAGAGTCAGTGCCTGTGAATGCTGTGAAAGGTTCAACTCATAGGGTTAGGACTACTGTTCTGACTCAGTGAGGAAAGCAATGGCAAACTACCTCACTCCTCTTCTTGCCTAGAACGCCTCAAAATAGTGCTGCCTTGGGTTTTTGTGGGTATCTACTCACATAACGTAACGGCGGTACTTTTTGAGGATCCAACCAGCCTTCGGGCTGACTACCTAACAGACAGACAGGGTCGGGTTCCTTTGAATGCACTAGAGATCCTAGCCCTAATTCGCGCCCGTACCAGGAAGTGGTCTGAGTCTATATTAGGATATCTGAGGCTCCTCACATCCAAGAGATCTGATTTGTGCCTTGCATCTATCAACACATGATTGATCTGGTTAACTATGTTTCCATCCGGCGATGTCCACGTTACTTTATGTCTGTCTTTGTGTTGGAACAATGAGGAGCCCACAACCATATTTCTAGATGCTGCAAATAATATAAGTCTCGTTCCATTGTCATTGCTTACAGTATGCTTGCTGTGAGGTCCAATTGTTGGCTCATATATCTGTTCCCTTCCCACCTGAACATTTACATCACCAGCTACTATTTTAATGTCATGGTCTGGGCAACCATCATATGTTCTTTCCAAAATTTCACAGAACGATTCTTTCTCTTCCTCAGGTTCTTCTGTCGGAGCGTGGGCGTTAATTATAGAGTAGTGAAAGAATTTACCCTTTATCCTGAGTACTGACAGTCTTGGATTAATAGGTGTAAACCCAATTACAACGTGCTTTAGCTGGTGGTGAACCAAAAATCCTGTGCTTCTCCTCGCTACAGCTATAGAATATACTAGCTTCTTTCTTTTCTAGAATTCGAACCATTCTATACCTAGACTTTATGCTTGAGACCTTTAAATAATTGGAGTTTGCTTAAATTATTTGTTTAAAATTAATTAAATATTTGTTAATATTTTTTTCTTGATCTGTTTATTAACAGTTTTTTTATCGAGTTAAGCTGATCAAGGATGAAAGCGAACATCCATGTCATGTTTAAATAATTTTCTCGTTGAGTGTTAGTTAAACCGGAACGTATTTTCTGCGAATTTATTAATTTTTGATAATTGGATTTTGAACAAAATGTTGTAAAATATTACTGTAAAGGGGTTTGATATATGACACCCGAATGAATTACGACTGATAGTCGAGTTATGTTAATAATATGTGATGGTCATAGACTTGGAACTTTTTCCAGTAATAATAATAATAATTCCTGGTGAGTATTAATGAATAATAATTGGATAATTAATGGATTCTAGTTAAGAACATCGCAGTTTGTATATGAGGACATGCCGAAAGCGTTGTCGTTTGATTTTGGGACCGGAAGAATGTTCATAAACGATATTTGTATAAACGTAGGAGGCCTATGTATTGGAGATAATGCCGCAGTTAGATGGGAATGTGTTAGAGAATACATTAATATTTTATTACATCTCCGTGATGGGCCTGGCGATAATATTTATGGTAATTGTAATGAGATTGCATGTATGTGACATGATGCCATATGGGGGTTATAAGGAGCCATTGAATCCAGCCTGTGTAGCTGAGGGGTCGTTATTTAAATAAAAATTTTCTTCATCTTCCTGGCGTTGTTCCAAATTATTTTTTGGGGTCTGCCACTCTGCACCTCGCTCTCCATTTGTTGCGGTTTGCTGCATCTGTAGGACGAAGACCTACGATGCGCATATCGTCGTGTAGGGTTTCCATCCAACGCCTTTTTGGTCGTCCTGGAGGTCTTTGTCCATCAGGCTCGAGAGCAAGTGACTTGCTTACAATGGACTCTGTATTTGCTCGGGCTACATGCCCGTACCAACGCAACCGAGTCTCCCTCATTTTGGCTGGAATAGGGGCAATTCCAAGAGTATTGCGGACGACTTCGTTCTTAATATGATCCAGCCGTGTAATTCCCAAGGACCATCTTAGCATCCGCATCTCCACTGAGTGCAAAGCTTGTTCATGTTTCTTTGTATTAGGCCAGCATTCAGCTCCATACAAAGCAACAGGGCGGACGACTGTTTCATAGATCTTAGTTTTGAGGCGCAAAGGGATCTTGCGGTCACAGAGAACGCCTGTGACCTGGCGCCACTTCATCCATGCAGCATTCACTCTTGCACGGGCATCCGAGACTGTGTCACCATCAGGTCTCACAACGGAGCCAAGGTATCGGAGATGTGAAGCCTTTGGTAGTGGGGTGCCATCTACTATGATGGTCCCATCTGTCCGGGAACCACATTCAAGGTACTCAGTCTCAGTGAGGGTGAGCCGTAGTCCAAATTCACAGAGCCTCGCATTCCAGAGGATGACCAATTGCTCTAGATCATTACGGGTCTCGCTTGCAAGCATGACATCATCGGCGTACAGTAATGTCCGTGGTGTTTGCCTCTGCAAATCGGCAGTCACTGTATCAATGCATAAGATAAACAAGAGTGGAGAAAGTGCAGATCCCTGGTGAACCCCAACTCGAATATCGAACTGTTTTGTGAGGCCAGCAGCACTGCGTACAGAGCTAGTTGCATTATTGTAGAGGAGTTGGACCCAACGCACATAAGCTTCTGGTACGCCATGAGATCGAAGAGAATACCATATAAGCTGATGGGGAACCCGGTCGAATGCTTTCTCCAGATCCAGAAAAGCCATGTGAATTGTCCTTCTTTTCTCCATATACTTTTCTATCAGAAGCCGCATTGCATGGATAGCATCAGTTGTTCCGCGACCTTTCATGAATCCACACTGGTTAGGCGAGATGGTAACAATGCTACGTAAGCGAGTGTCAAGCACACGTTCTAGAATCTTCATTATGTGGCATAGGAGACGAATAGGACGATAATTGGCACAGATAACTACATCGCCCTTGCCTTTCCATATTGGTACTGTGACGCTAGTTTGCCAAGCTGACGGGATCTGGTGGCTCGCAAGGCATTTGTTAAAGAACTCTGCTAGGAACTCTGCAGAGGCATGACCCAACTGCTTCCATAGCTCTGCAGGAATATCATCAGGGCCTGTTGCCTTGCCATTCTTCATTGCGTGGATCGCAGTATTGACCTCGTCAGGTGTGATAGGTGGAACTGCACCTTGTACAGGTTCGGCTAATGGAATCGGTGGGTGAGGGAACTCCTCATTACAGATAGTATTGAAGTGTTCATGCCATCGTTGAAGGATCTCTGTTGGTTTTCTTAGAAAGATATAATGGACAAATGTTATAAAAAATATGAATTGGTAAAAAGAAATTATGAAACCGAGTTTTGAGGGTCAAATAATTGCTCCAGGTATGATATAAATGAGGACAATATAGTCGCTCACATAGGAAGCCAGTGTTCGCCCATCATCAGTGGAATTGTACATTCTTAAATTGTAGTATAATCGCCCACATGGCGTAGACGTTTAAATAAGAATGTGTTGGTAATTCAAGCCTATGTGATTATATTAGATTTGCGGAAGACCTTACTGTGTCCCGATCAACAGAATTGTATTTTGAGAGGCATTTTACCTTGAGATTGGATGGTGAATAAGAGAACCATGCCGACAGCTGATTATATTTCGGATCCATTAATATTCGTAAAATACCAGTTGGATAATAATAAAATATTTTCTCACCAGAGGCTAAAGGAATTAAATTAAATGATTTGGATTGAATAAATAATGTTGAATAAAATTATTTTGATATTAATCTTGGATAATGTCTGGAGTACATTCAAGATTTTGAAACTATTTAACAATGCGGAAATATGTTGTTAGTGTGATACTCTCGTAAATAATAAAATCACGATGCCAGAATGGACTAGAAATTTTCTGAACATCCGTGATAAGTGTATAGTTTTGAATAATCGATTTAGGAGATGCTGAGATGGACTAACAATTTTCTCAGGCAGCGAGTGAATAATTTTTGCGCATAATGTATTTATTTTTTGATTGACGGCTGATTAGCTCATTAATTTTTGTGCAACATGGCAATAACTAGATGAGGAGCCCAGGGGGAATGCAGGATGTTTTTATTTTACAGGACTGGAATTTTTAGATTTCTCCCTGGGGGTAAATTGTATTTAAATAGGACAAGTGGACAGTTATATTAAGCTGAGGTGTTTTAAAGAAATTGGTGTCATTCACGAGTTATTTGCATTACCTTCCATTCATTTATGGAGTGTGAATTTCGGTATCCGTCCGGCTAGTTTTGCTTTATTTTTCTGTTTAACCCAGACCCCCAGATGTTGTTTGAGTCTTTTGCTCGGCGGATATTGAAATTCATGCTCATGTGATTGTGGGATTTCGGTCAAACGGTCACAATATACCATGTTAGTATCCATCATGATGCCTGGTAAATTGCAACTGCAATCAGACAGACGCTAAGCTTCAAAGGGCAATCCTTTCCAAACCTCTATATGTTTCTTATACTAACTTATGTAGTCTGTAGCAGCATGTCGGAGACAGCAGTAGATTAGGTCGTCTGTCAGGCGGGGAGCGAACCTGCCAGGGGTTTTTATTTATGTTATCTATTTATTATTTTACAAGCTGTACCTGGCATGCGTTGCAATGCCAATCAAAGAAAGTGTTGGCGTTGGAATTCTGTTTTTTGAAGTGCTTTTGGATACACAACATGTTTTTCAATTTCCGTTAACTGCCCCTATGCTATCGTAAAATGGATTTTCTAATTTAGAATCAATCGTGGGAGCGTGCACAACAACTTTCAAAAGTTTCATCGCAATCGGATGAATGGTATATGCACGTATACGGGGTTTTGTTTAAACGATTCGTGCGCTGTCACTCATCTGTTGAATCTACTCGTGCGCTACCTATTGAGAAATGTATTACTAAGTCGAAGCCCTTCCCTGGCGTGTACACAATAACTCATCAAGGTTTCATCGCAATCGAAGAAGGTTATATGAACCCAATAGGGGATTTTGTTGAAACGCTTCGCGCGTCGGCACCCATTTGTTGCATCTACTCTTGGGCTACTTATTGTGAAATGGATTTACTACGTCGAAACCCTTCCCTGGCGTGTACACAATAACTGATCAATGTTTCATCGCAATCGGATGAATAGTATATGAACGCATACCGGATTTTGTTTAAACGATTCGTGCCCCGTCACTCATTTGTTGAATCTACTCGTGCGCTACCTACTGTAAAATGTATTTACTAAGTTAGAAACCGTCACGTAAGTGTCCACAACATCTCACCCAAGTTTCATCGCTATCGGACTAATGGGATATGAAGACACAGGGGAGTGTATTGAAACGCTCCGCGTGTCGTCGTTCATTTGTCGAATATACTCGTGTGCTACCTACTGTGAAATGTATTTTCTAAGCCAGAAACCTTCCTTGGAGTGTCCACCATATTTTACCCAAGTTTCACCGCTAACGGCAGAATGGTATATGACCTTATACGGGACTTTGTTGAAACGCTTCGTGCGTCGTCCCTCATTTGTTGAATCTACTTGTGCGCTGCCTGTTGTATAGTGGATTTACTAAGCCAGAAACCTTCCATGAAGTGTACACAACATCTCACCCAAGTTTCATAGCTATCGGACGAATGGTATATGAATGCATACGGGACATGGTTGAAACGCTTCGCGTGTCGTCGCTCATTTGTTGATTCTACTCTTGCGCTACTTATTGTAATATGGATGTACTCAGCCAGAAACCTTCCCTGGAGTGTACACAACATCTCACCCAAGTTTCATCGCAATCGGATGAATGGTATGTGAACGTATACGGGACGTTGTCGAAACGCTTCGCGCGTAGTCACTCATTTGTTGAATCTAAACGTGCGCTTCGTATTGTAAAATGGATTAACTAAGCCAGAAACCTTTCCTGGAGTGTACACAACAATTCACCAAACATTTATCACTGTCAGATGAATAGTATATGACCTTATACGGGACTTTGTTGAAACGCTTCGCGTGTCATCGCTCATTTGTTGAATCTACTGCTGCGCTACCTATGTAAAATGGATGTACTAAGCCAGAAACCTTCCCTGGAGTGTACACAACAGCTCACCCAAGTTTCATCGCTATCGGATGAATGGTATATGACCTTATATGGGACTTGGATGAAAAATTTCGCGCGTCGTTGCTCATTTGTTGATTCTGCTCCTGCTCTTCCTATTTTTAAAGGGATTTACTAAGCCAGAAACCTTCCCTGGAGTGCACACATCTCAGCCTAGTTTCATCGCTATCGGACGAATGGTATATGAACGCATACGTGACTTTGTTGAAACGCTTCGCGCGTCGTAGCTCATTTGTTGAATCTACTCGTGCGCTGCCTATTGTAAAGTGGATTTACTAAGCCAGAAAATTTCCCTGAAGTGTACACAACATTTTACGCAAGTTTCATAGCTATCGGACGAATGGTATATGAATGCATACGGGACTTTTTTGAAACACTTTGCGTGTCGTCGCTCATTTGTTGAATCTACTCGTGCGCTATCTACTGTGAAATGTATTCACTAATTTTGAAACCTTCACGTAAGTGTATACAACATCTCACCCAAGTTTCATCGCTATCGGACGAATGGTATATGAACACATACGGGACTTGTTTGAAACGCTTCGCGCATCGTCACTCATTTGTTGAATCTACGCGTGCGCTACCTATTGTAAAATGGATTTACTAAGTCAGAAACCTTCCTTGGAGTGTACTCAACATCTCACCCAAGTTTCATCGCAATCGGATGAATGGTATATGAACGCATAGGAGACATACCCACAGGCAAACTATCACGTTACATTGATTTTTATATATATAGACAAGCTGTACCCGGCATGCGTTGCAATGCCAATCAAAGAAAGTGTTGGCGTTGAAATTCTGTTTCTTGAAGTGCTTTTGGATACACAACATTTTAACTGCCTCTAAGCTATCGTAAAATGGATTTCCTAATTTAGAACCATTCGTGGGAGCGTGCACAACAACTTTCAAAAGTTTCATCGCTGTCACTCATTTGTTGAATCTACTCGTACGCTACCTATTGTGAAATGGATTTACTAAGTCGAAACCCTTCCCTGGCGTGTACAGAATAACTCATCCATGATTCATCGCAATCGGATGAATGGTATATGCACGTATAGGGGTTTTTGTTTAAACGATTCGTGCGCTGTCACTCATTTGTTGAATCTACTCGTGCGCTACCTATTGAGAAATGTATTACTAAGTCGAAGCCCTTCCCTGGCGTGTACACAATAACTCATCAAGGTTTCATCGCAATCGAAGAATGTTATATGAACGCAATAGGGGATTTTGTTGAAACGCTTCGCACGTCCCACCCATTTGTTGCATCAACTCTTGCGCTACTTATTGTGAAATGGATTTACTAAGTCCCCTTCCCTGGCGGGTACACAATAACTGATCAATGTTTCATCGCAATCGGATGAATAGTATATGAACGCATACCTGATTTTGTTTAAACGATTCGCGCTCCGTCACTCATTTGTTGAATCTACTCGTGCGCTACCTACTGTAAAATGTATTTACTAAGTTAGAAACCGTCACGTAAGTGTCCACAACATCTCACCCAAGTTTCATCGCTATCGGACTAATGGGATATGAAGACATAGGGGACTGTATTGAAACGCTCCGCGTGTCGTCGTTCATTTGTCGAATCTACTCGTGTGATACCTTCTGTGAAATGTAATTACTAAGCCAGAAACCTTCCTTGGAGTGTCCACCATATTTCACCCAAGTTTCACCGCTAACGGCAGAATGGTATATGACCTTATACGGGACTTTGTTGAAACGCTTCGCGCGTTGTTGAATCAACTTGTGCGCTGCATATTGTATAGTGGATTTACTAAGCCAGAAATTTTCCATGACGTGTACACAACATCTCACCCAAGTTTCATAGCTACGGACGAATGGTACATGAATCCATACGGGACTTGGTTGGAACGCTTCGCGTGTCGTCGCTCATTTGTTGATTCTACGCGTGCGCTACATATTGTAATATGGATGTACTCAGCCAGAAACCTTCCCTGGAGTGTACACAACATCTCACCCACGTTTCATCGCAATCGGATGAATGGTATGTGAACGTATACGGGACGTTGTCGAAACGCTTCGCGCGTAGTCACTCATTTGTTGAATATAAACGTGCGCTTCGTATTGTAAAATGGATTCACTTAGCCAGAAACCTTTCCTGGAGTGTACACAACAATTCACCAAACATTTATCACTATCAGACGACTGGTATATGACTTTATACGGGACTTTGTTGAAACGCTTCGCGTGTCATCGCTCATTTGTTGAATCTACCGGTGCGCTACCTATTGTAAAATGTATGTACTAAGCCAGAAACCTTCCCTGGAGTGTACACAACATCTCACCCAAGTTTCATCGCTATCGGACGAATGGTATATGAACACATACGGGACTTTGTTGAAATGCTTCGCGCATCGTCGCTCATTTGTTGAATCTACGCGTGCGCTACCTATTGTAAAATGGATTTACTAAGTCAGAAACCTTCCTTGGAGTGTACTCAACATCTCACCCAAGTTTCATCGCAATCGGACGAATGGTATATGAACGCATAGGAGACATACATACCCACAAACTATCACGTTACATTGATTTTTATATATATAGATTATGTGGGTGTTCTTGTCCTTTCTATTGGTTTTCGTCAGCTGAATCGAACTGTCAAGTAAGGGATGCCGCTTGGATGCGATAGTGGTTTATGTTGCGATCACGTGAGCATAATGCGAAGGCTGCAGGTTGTTGTTTTAAAGGGCGGTACAACTAGGTTATCTGCCCCTGAAGGCTACAGGCATGGTTCTTCTTCATTTCCCGGATCCAGTGATCTGGGACGGGGCGTGAATCAAGGACCTCCATCCGAGGCCTCGACTCGCACACTATCATATATAAGCTATTCGTACGATGGGTTCGCCACACCCAAATGTAGGTAAGGGCCAATTAAGGCGGGAAATTAAAAGACTCCCTAGGCCTCGGATATCCTAATACCGTCAGGGTCGGAAGAGATCAAGTGTTGGCCAATGGAGGCCGACAGGGAAGATAACTAAAAGGAGTCCAGCACAAGTAAGTGGAAGCAATGCCAGACTCAGCTGGGGTCCCATGGTCGCCAAACTACATCCCACGAGTTGTGAGTCCCTGGGAGAACAGGCATGGTTACCGTATTTTAATTGTATTTAGTTACCGTACGGGTTCATTATTCTTTGGGGGCATGGTCCTCGTTAGGAAGGTGAAGCCATGAAATCCAACAAGATAAAATCATGGCCCCATCCTCATGATGGAAAACCGTTGCTTCTGTGTGCATGTCCCAATGCGACGGGTTTCTGGAAACCCATTTCATGAAACCAGTTGCATGAAACAAGTTTCTCCAGTGTGCGCGCGCCTTATATTAACAAATGTGTGTGTTATTTATTTTGTATCTCCCACGATTTAACAAGTACATATGCCAAGAATCAGACAATTTCAGACAATAAATAAATATAGCCTAGATAATCCCATAAGGGCAAAGGCCTCCTGCGAACAGGGACGTGCTCTGGTTTAAACTCGTTAGGCGAGCAAGTCCTAAGGAGTTGTGTAGAAGTTTTTACTCCACTTGCTACACTTCACTGTAGTTCACTTCACTAACACTACATTTCACTTCGCTTTACGTGCGTTGTTTGGCTTGTTACAGGTTGCAGAAGTGTATCTTTCATGTCATAGGTGTGCTGTCTACCAGGATCTTTCATTGTTGAAGCTCTCCTTCTCTTCCCTTCTTATAGTTCCATACGTCTCCATTCTTGTCTCTCCCGTGCTATCCTCGTCCAGTGTTTGCCTGTCTTCCTTACGATTGAGTCATCCCAGCGGGTCCTCTGTCTACCCACGTTCCTTCTTCCTATTCTGGGGTCCCATACCGTTAGTTTGTGCGTCCATCGATCGTCTTTCATTCTGGCCACGTGGCCTCCCCACTTCCACTTTAGCCTGTCAGCTGTTGTCACGGCATCTTTCATGGCAGTTCTTCTTCTTATCTCCTCGTTTCGTAATCTGTCCCTCAAGGAAACTTGAAGGATCTTCCGTTCCATTTTGCGTTGACATATCCGGATTGTTTGCCTTTGCTTCTCTGTTAATGCCCATGTTTGACAGCCGTATAGCAGTACCGGCATTACACACTTTTCTAGCACTTCTGACTTTAGACTTATTTTCTGGGATTTGTCCATCAATATAAATTTTAAGGACCAGAACTTCTTCCATGCTTGTCCAACTCGTCTCTTGATTTCCTTCTCCTGGGAGCAGTCAAATGACAGGTTTTGTCCAAGGTAGACGTATTCCTGTGTGTACGCTAGTGGTTTGCCATTGATGAGGATTTGTACTTCCAGTGAGTTGGTCATCAGTTTTGTTTTTAGGGGGTTCATAGATAGACCTACTTCTTTACTGACAGTGTCCAGGTCCGTTAGCATTTGTTCCAAGTCTGTTGCCGATTTTGCTAGCAGTGCAATATCGTCTGCGAACCGTAAGTGTGTCAGCCTTTCCCCGTTTATTTCGATGCCGTATTTGTTGTCCCATTCCAACTTCCTAAATTGGTTCTCCAGTAGGCATGTGAACAACTTTGGTGAGAGGGGGTCGCCTTGTTTCACGCCTCTCTCTAACTTGATGTTCGCACCCTCCCTCTCCGTTCTTACCCTCGCTTGGCAGCCTTCGTAGAGCTTTTCCAGTAGTCTGACATATCCCTTTTGTATGCCTTGGCTTCTCAATGCCTCTAGCACACAACTATGTTCCACAGAATCGAAGGCTTTGTTATAGTCTACGAATGCAATGTATAGTTCGAGATTAAATTCCTGCGTTTTTTCCAAGAGCTGGTTCATTGCTTGCAGGTGGTCAATTGTGCTAAAGCCTGTCCTGAATCCAGCTTGTTCCACTGCTTGGTTTTCATCTAGTAGTTTAGACATCCTTCTAGTCATGATTTTCGAGAAAAGTTTGTAGAGACTGGCCATTAAACTGATTGGTCTGTAGTTATTAATGTCATCTTTAGCGCCTTTCTTGTAAAGCAGAACAATAACGCTCTGTTTCCATTCTGTTGGGATTTCTTCTGTTTCAAGTATCATGTTGAATAGCCTTGTTATCACTTGTATGAGATCCTCACCACCCATTTTCAGATATTCGTTGTAGATGGCATCCTCTCCGGGGCATTTCTCGTTTTTCGCCTCCTTTATTGCTGCTCTGACTTCACTGGTCATGATGGGAGGAATTTCTTCGTCGTATAGTGCCTCCAGCCCCTTATCACTTTTGTCTGAGTCTCTACTCTGGTGTGCACTGGAGTACAGCTCTCTGTAGAAGTCTGTGGCCTGTTTCGTTATTTCCTCCCTTGTTGCTTGTCTTTTACCTCTTTTGTCTTTCACTCCAAGCATCCATTGTGTGTCTGGTGCTAGTTCTTTTCTCATCTTTCTGATTGATTTTGATTCTTCTGCGTACTTTCTGATGATTTCTGTGTTGTGGTCTCTAATGTCCTTTCTAATTTCCCTTTTTGTGCGCTTATTAAGCTGCCCGTACTCTAACTTTTTCTGGTTGCTATCTACAGCTTGTGCTTTCAATATTTCTCTTTCCTCGATTAGGCGTTTGGTACTGTCTTTTAGCTTATCGCGCCGTCCCTTCTTACTTCTTGATATTGCTGAGTTGTTACATGCAGATGTTATACATTTTATGAGTTCTGTGTAGAGGTGCTGTGTGCTTAAGTGGTTTTGTTGCTCCAGGTGATTTAGATTTTGCTGGATTTCTTGGGCGTATTCGGTCTGGTTGATCTGTCCAGGGCTAGTTATCCTGGTCTTGAAGTATGGCCGTCTATTCTTCTTTAGTGTTAGCTTTAAGCGCACCATTCCATGGTCGGTGTCGAATTTTAGCCCGTTGATCACTTGAATATCCTTTACTTCCTTTAAGTTGTCGGTAAGTATAAAGTCAATTTCGTTTTTTGTCCTGCCGTTCGGGCCTCTCCATGTCCATCTACTCTCTGGCATTTTCTTGAAGAAGGTGTTCACAATTTTCATGTTGTGTCCTCGAGCAAACTGGATCAATCTGTCTCCTCTCCCATTTCTAATTCCGTATCCGAATGGTCCCATAGGTGCTTCGTCTGTATGTTCCTTGATTCCCACTTTACTGTTAAAGTCCCCCATTACAAACGTTCTTTGTGTGTTGAAGTTGTCCAGTGTGTCTTCTAGTTGCTCGTAAAACTTTTCAATATCCTCCTCTGTGCTGTTCTCTGTGGGGGCATAGATTTGTATAATTACGATGGTATTCCCTTCTAGATCTAAGGACAGTAGCGCAATTCTCTCTGAGATTCCTCGAATTTCCCGAATGTTGTTTTTTAGGTGCTTCTTGATCATGAAGCCCACTCCTTTTTGCCCTTTGGTTTCACCGATGTAGCTGAAGATGTCTCCATTTGGTTTTTCTCGGATTCCTTCGCCGAGTTGTCTTACTTCACTAAGTCCTAGTATGTCGTACTTTATGTTTAAGAGAGCATTTTCCAGTTCAAGTTCCTTGTCTTCAGTTCTCAGAGACCTTACGTTGAGTGTGACAAGTATTAGTTCTTTCTTTGTTACCGCCGGTTGCTTGATCACAGTGCGGCGGTCAGCTCCCCGTTTTTAGATCCTCCCAATTAATCCATTGACCGTTTATGAGGATCTTCTGGTAGCCCACTTTCACCTCACTGTTACCTTTGCTCCTCTCCTCCCTGGCTATCTGTCTTCATTTCGCTTGTACTGCTCTTTCGTTCTTGGTGAGGTCGTCGTCAACATAGAGGTCTTGCCCCTTTAGCTTGTGTTTGTTTCTCATTATTTTCAGCTTGTCTGCAAAGTGTTTGAATGTGACTCTCACTATCCCTTTACCGTGGCTGTCTCTTCCAATCTGCAATACGCTTTCTACCTTGACTTCAGTTTCTATTTTGTCCAGTATGGATTTGACTTTGCTTGTTAGGTTCTCATGTAATAACTCTTTACTTTTAATGACAATGTTGTTCTTTCTTTCCCTCTTCAATCTTTGCTCCTCTTGTAGCTCTAGGGCATGTATTTTCTCGGATAGTGTGTCTAGTTTTTCTTGCGTTCTGTTGTCCACATTTTCTATTTTCCGTTCAAGGGCGTCGTTTATTTTACGTGAATTTTCTTCTGTTGTCCTTAGTTCTTGTTTGATGCTGTTTATTTCCTCTCTTGTTTCCTTTCGAAAGTCTTCATTTTGTTTCTTTAAGTTTTGAAGCCCTGTTAGGATTTCAGAAAACATGTCTTTCACTTCTTTTGATTCCTTCCCTTGGGTTTGTTTGTTTGTGTTTGTTTTTGTTTGGGTTTGTTGGTTTACTGCTTGAATCTCTTCTTCAGAGCTTTGTGAGCGGTACCTTGTGGGAGCTCTCGACTTCCGTTTCTCGCGTGCGTCTTTGTTTTCTGATTTCGAGAAGGGTTTCATGTTGTCTTCTTTATTGATCAAGTTGTGAATCAGTTGTTATTGAGGCCTATGTTCTAGACGCGTATATGCATATATACTTCTTCAGGGGCGCACCCAGGGGGGGGGCTTTGGGGGCTTAAGCCCCCCCTAAAAACCTGGGAACACTTTAAAAACATTGCATCACATAAACATAAAGAAATCTTCCAAACCGTCCGTCTGCAGGTGTCCGTCCGTCGTATCTGTGATGCGGGCAATCCAGATAACAGGCTCACAGACTCCTAGGTTGGTGTCCCGGTGAACCGTAATGTCGTAGTCGTTCAGGTTGGACAGGCGGACGTACGGCCGAGACGTCGTGTTGATGAGGGTCTTGGCAACTAACAATCCTTTTGTCTGGATGTCCTCATATTTTGGCTCGATGACAGCCGCCACTCCCTCAGCAGTTCCGTCGACAATTACGGCAGCGCTGATCTCCGTCCTGGTGGGAACGATGACGTTCTCTCTCAGCCTTACTCGTCGTGGGGTGACGGCCTCGTGTGCTGGTTGCAAAGCAAGTTCCTCACCTCCGAAGTGCAGAGTGTTGATACTCAGATCCAAGATGATGATGTTCTAGTCCATGAAGTCCAGTCCGATGATCACTTCATTTGATACGTCAGCCACAAGCACTGGATGCTTTATCGCCCGTCGACCAATGACGAACTCCAGTGATGCTTCGCCATGTACCGGTGCGGTCTCTCCGGTCGCGGTTATTAGTTGGAGGTTCCTTTGTGTGGGTTGCACTCTCCACTTCGGGATCACGGTGGGACTGACGATGGTCCTCGATGCTCCCGTGTCGATTAGCATGGGCCAGCTCTCTCCGTTGACGACTCCGTCGACCATCAGACTGCTATTATCCCTCCTTAACTCAGTCACACGAACTTGGACTGCCGGGGCTTGACGACTGTCACAAGCAAACCTTTGCCCCCCAAGGCTGGCTGATACTTGCTTTCCTGGGCCGCGTGGTTTTCCTACGACTGACTGTCCCGACGGAAACCTTTGGCGGCACTGATCACCGCAGTCCTTGCTCAGGTGGCCTCTCTTACGGCAGGTCCAGCAGGTCGGTAGTCCTCTTCCGGGCCGCCTCTCCGGATGTCCTTCGGCTACGTTTTTGTTGGTGGTACTGCGACCCTTGAAGAACCGGCCTAGCGCGTCCATCAGTTCATCGACCTGGGGCTTGGTCTTGTCGGCTTTGGATGGTTCGTCGATGTCCACCTGACGCACCCGCGCGCGCATTCTAGATGCCTGTTTTGCCGTCTCGAACTCAAGTGCGTGGCTCATCACATCTGCCACAGACTTATTGCGCGCGAGTCGCAGCGCCTGTTGAGTGTCCGAGTCCCGTAGTCCGTCGGTGAAGGTCTGCATCGCAATCTGTTCCAGAAAGTCGGCCGGCGCTGTTGGATAGGCGAGCCTTACGTGGCGTGCGATGTCCATCCCGAACTCCTGCAGGGTTTCCGCGTTCTTCTGTACCCGGGTCCGGAGCTGCATCTGGTAGGCCTGCTGAAGATGGCTATCTCCATATCGGGACTCCATATGGGCGATCAGTGAAGCGTAGTCCTGGGATCCAGTCGGGATGGCCTGAAGGACGTTAAGGGCGTCACCTCTCAGCGCTACAATGAGAGCTGTAGCCTTTTCTGTGTTGTTCCAGTTATTTATGGAACAGGCCGCCTCGAACTGACGTAAGTAGGTGCTCCACGGGAACTTTCCGTCGAAGGTAGGGGGCGTCACTCTGCTATATCCCGTTCCTGATATTCCCGGTGTAACGGTGGGCGGGCGTTGGCGCAGCTTGGCAACTTCCTCTTGTAGAGCGTTGAATTTCTCTTCCACCCCCGTCAGTGGGCGTTGGCGCAGCTCGGCAACTTCCTTTTGTAAGGCGTTGAATTTCTCCTCCACCCCCATCAGCGGGCGTTGGCGCAGCTCGGCAACTTCCACTTGTAAGGCATCGAACTTCTTTTCTACTGCCGTGACTTCCTCACGCAGACCCAGTTCTAATTTCTTCAGGTCCTGTGTCAACTTATTCTGACCGTCTTCCATCTTTTTCTGGCCGTCCTCTATCCTCTTCAGATCCTCCGCTAGCTTATTTTGACCGTCTTCCATCTTCTTCTGGCCGTTTTCTAGCTTGGCAGTTAGGTCCTCGGCTAACTTCTTCTGGCCGTCCTCCATCTTCTTCTGGCCGTCTTCCAGCTTCTTCAGGTCATCCTTCAGGTCCTTGGCAAATTTCTTCTGGCCGTCCTCCATCTTCTTCTGGCCGTCCTCCATCTTCTTCTGGCCGTCTTCCATCTTGGCTTCCATGCCACTTAACTTTTCTAGCAATGCTAGTAGTAAGCGTTTGCTACACTCCAAATATTGCATCATCATGACCAGAAATTGCGTAATCCTGATGACGTCATGGGATGACGTCATGGGTCCTTAGAGCGAGCACGTGGTCCAGGAGCGAGCATGTGCGGTGCACGTGTTAGCGTGGGAAGGGGGTGACCTCTTGGCTTGTTTATGTGAAGCTGATAAAAAGTTAATGGGTGTTGACGTCATGGGGGTTGTTTATTTGGATGCTAACTGTCATCTGACACCCGTGTCAGTGCCAGCGATCCGCACATGTGGTGTGCTGCTGTTATGTTTTTGTTTATGCCCGCGATGGGTGGGCTGAGCGGGGAGGCGGTTCCCATCCACACATGTGGTGTGCTGCTGTTATTGTTTTTCTTTTTTTTTTGCTTTGGATGCTAACCATCATTTGACACCCGTGCAAGTTTGACCATGTGCAGCAGTGTGATTGATCTCGTCTGCTGTGTTCGCGTGAGACAGAGTTGACCTTTAACGTCATTGGCTAAGAATGTAATCTTTGACTTCTTTAAGCAATAGTGGAAAAAAAGAAATGATTGCGTTAGAAGCTAGTTTGCAGCATATGGTTTCTGGAGTGTGGGTGGGGGTGAAGGATATATAAATGGATGAGTGCATGGAAGAGTTTAACTTTTACTTTTGCGCGAAGAGTGTGTGTGTGTGTGAAAGAAATAAAGAAAGTCAACGACGAGGAACAAATTGTGTGATGGAAGCTCTAACGAAGTTCAATAACTTATCATCTTGTACTGAGTATTCTAATAAGAAACTAGCTGAACTAGTCATTGATTTACCATATGTGGTCCAAATTATTCGCCCCGTACAGACGAGGTTTGGAAGAAAAATAGTTGTGGATATTAACATTGAAGATGAAGTAACAAGTGTATTTCTACCAGCAGTATTTTCAAAATTAAGCACATCAGAGATCGATGAACTAAACTCAATGGGAGGCACACTGATGCTGGTGTATTTAGGGGTGAAGAACCGCTCACATCAAGTCATTTTGAAACAGTACTCGAAGGCAAACTGATGACGGTGTATTTTGGGTTGAAGAACCGCTCACATCGACATGTTTTGGTGAGTATTGGATTATATATATTATGTATTGATTGATATAACGATTGATATATTTAGTTGCTAATTATTTCTTAATTTGTTTGATTTTTCAGATTATCTAAAAAACTAATAAAACAACCAGCATAATGAAGTGGAAAACTGTTAATTTCCTGAGTGGAACTGATCATCGATCGCACCCGCTAATAGAGTATCATCGTGTATGCTTTCAACAACCGGAAGAAGAGGAAGAAGATGATAACGAGGTGAGTCGTAATGAGAAAGAAGCTTGTTTTAACAAATGGACATCTTCGAGTGGAATTTCAACATTTTCAGTCTACGTTACCAATGTTAGCAAATCAGAGGATAGTCAGCGAGAGGTGACAGAAACAGTTCTAAGATATCTATTGAAAGAATTATGTGAAGATGAACATTTTATTTGTTTCTTCGGATACAATACATTTGATGAAGTTTTCAAAATCGAATTTTCCATGACGTGTTACGATGTAACAAAATTGAATGTGTATAGAAACAATTTGCTTGGTAAACTTCAGGATGAATTTCCTTTTGAGGCTGTTCATTGTTCATTGGAGATTACAGGCAGTAATTTATCACAATGGCTTGAATATACTTTAAAAGATTATAGGTTTATGGTAAACCGATGTTACAGCAACTGCTGGTGGTGTATTAACAATAGTGCAAATTGGACGTATGCTTAGACATCAGTGATGGTACACCAAGTGTTGGTGGTGTATTAACTTTAGTGCAAATTGGACATTTGCTTAGACAACAGCAACAATGACCTCGCCTCCTAGCAAACGTAGAAAGGTCGATATTGTAATACATAATAATAACAGTGAAAATATAAGAAACCAATTGGACAATGCATTTGAAAGTGTTTCTAATTTTCGAAGTGAACTAAACGGTGCTATTTCAGTATCATACCAAATCGGGGAAAACACTCAAACCGAGTTGATTGAGAACAGTGATGAGTTGATTGAATGTTGGAGAGTTATTAGTGAGCATATATTGCAACAAGCTGTGAATTTCAAAGAAATTACAATTCAAATAAAGGATGAATCTTTCTTGAGCTGTGAGTTAATTGAAACGGCATTCAATTCTAGAGTGTACACACTTGCAGTATCAAATGTTAAGAATGAGTTTTTGGATCCTCGCGAATTTTTAGCGAATGCTAATATTTGGTTTACAAAGTATGTTAAGAAAGCGTTAACTGTACAAGCTTTAAAGGTGAATTCAGTTTTGTGTGCACAATACGTGCTTCGCGACATATCAGAAACAAAATATTTTGCTATCAAAAATGAGGTAGTTTTCGAGTATACTGATTTAAATGAATTTTATAATAAGAATATCATTGAAGGTACATTGACAAAAATGAGCGAATTTGAAGCAAATGGTTCCGGGTGGGCTTTAGAAAAAATTCATAGTTTGAGAATTAATATAAATAAATATGTTGGATTTCGAGTAGGAATGTCCAATACTAGTCGATTGCCTGATGTAATAGTCAATAAGAATGCAGTGCTAAATTTGTATGATACAAAGGAAGCTTGTTTTGCGTGGAGTGTGGTTGCTGGTTTGTATCCAAAAACTCGAAACGTGAATCATCTTTCTTCCTATCCTAATTACAGAGATGTTTTAAATTTAGATGGTATTCCAATTCCGATGGAAATGAAATATTTAAACAAGTTTGAAAACCAAAACAATATTTCTGTAAATGTGTTTGGAGCACAATATGATGAAAACAATTGGGTATGTATGGGAACAAACGAAGTAAAAGGAAAAAAATACTTTTACTATTGTACCTTTGTATGTATCAGATAAAGTATATGAAAGGAGTGTAGACTTATTGATGTTGCAGATTGGAAACAGTGAAAGTTATCACTTTTGTTTAATTAGAAATCTTGCTCGCCTTGTGCGTTCAAGCCTCACTAGCACTCACAGAAGGATTTATATATGTAGACGTTGTTTGTCATATTATTTTCTTGAGGATGAGTTAAATGTTCACTTTGCAGACTGTAAACAGTTTCCTGTTGCAAAAAGCATAATGCCGACTGATGAACAAAGATTTGTTAATTTTACAGAATTCCGAGTTAAAGATACAGTTCCATTTATAATATATGCAGACACTGAATGCCTCTTGTCTCCAATTTCCTCATGTTTTCCAAATAGTGACAATCATAACTCTACTTTAACACATAAACATATTCCTTACAGCATTTCTTTATACCTTCATTGTAATTTCGATAGTGAATTGTGCAGTTTCAAGCTCTTTAGGGGAAATAATTGCATTGAATTGTTTGTAAAGGAACTTTATAGTATTGTGGATAAACTTCAAACATATTACTTATCGGTTAAGCCAATGTTAAAGATGACCGAAAATGAAGAAAGATTATTTTTGTCAAGTAAAATGTGTCACATTTGCGAGAAACCGATTGCAGTTAATGAACTCAAAGTACGCGATCATTGTCACTTAACTGGAAAATATAGAGGAAGCGCACACAATAGTTGTAATTTAAATTACAAAGTAACAAAGGTTTTGCCTATAGCATTTCATAATCTAACAGCCTATGATGGACATTTTATAATTAAAGAAATTTGCGAGAAACGTGATGGAGAGGTGTTACATAATCCTGGTCATATAAAATTGTTAGCGATGAATATGGAACGTTACAAAGGGTTTACAAAGTATGTACGGGCTAAGAATGGATTCATTCAGTTAAGATTTTTCGATACATATAATTTCTTGTCCTGTTCACTAGATCAATGTTCATCTTCGTTAAGCGAAGATTCAAAGCAAATAACACGACGTTATTTTAATGATGATGCACAGTTTCGACTTACTGCGAGAAAAGGTGTGTTTCCCTATGAATACGTCACGAGTATGGATGTTCTTAACGAAACTAAATTACCTGAAATATCCAAGTTTTATAGCAGTCTTAATGATCAAACAATATCGAATGAAGAGTATGAGTTTGCTCAATCGGTGTGGGAAACGTTTTCCTGTCAAACATTAGGAGAATACGCAGATTTGTATTTAAAAGTTGACACACTTCTTTTGGCGGATGTCTTTGAAAATTTTAGATCGAATGGCATGGAAACTTATGGCATTGATGCAGCTCATTTTTACACTGCTCCATCTATGTCTTGGTGTGCTATGAAAAAGATAATCAACGTTCAACTTGAATTGCTTCAAGATATTGATATGTTACACTTTTTTGAACGATCTATTCGAGGAGGAAATGTTCAGTGTATAACACGACATGCGATTGCTAATAATAAGTATATGAAAACTTATGATGAGAAAAAGCAAGAGTCCTACATAATGTACTTTGACGTTAATAATTTGTATGGATATGCGATGATGGAATATCTTCCAACGGGTGGCTTTAAATGGATTGCAAATGTTGAAGGCTTTGATGTTTTAACTATTGATGATACTTCAGAAATTGGATATATTTTGGAAGTAGATTTGACTTATCCTCAAGAGTTACATGACAAACATTCAGATTACCCTCTATGTCCCGAAAAGTTGACAAAGCTAATGGCTACCCTAGATAATAAAGAACGTTATGTTTTGCATTATAGATTGTTAAAGCAATGTATTCAACTAGGAATGAAATTAGATCGTATTCACAGAATAATTGAATTCAATCAGAGCCAATGGCTAAAACCATATATTGATGTGAACACAGAGAAACGAAAACAAGCCAAAAATGATTTTGAAAAGAATTTTTATAAATTGATGAATAATGCAATTTTTGGTCGTTCACTGATGAATGTGAGGAAGTTAAGGGACATCAAATGGGTCACCAAATGGCATGGAGCTCGTGGTGCTAGGTCTTTAATAGCTAAGGCTAATTTTAAACATAGAATTATATTCGATGAACAATGTATGGTCATCGAGATGAGTAGACTAAAGATTTTTCACAATCAACCAGTATATGTTGGTGCATCTATATTAGATTTGTCTAAATGTAAAATGAATGACTTTCATTACAATGTTATTTTAGCAAATCCTGAATCAAATGTGAGGTTGTTATACACAGACACCGATAGTTTTATGTATATATTCTATTATGATATTTATGAGTTCATGAAACAACATTCAAATTTGTTTGATACTGGAAACTATGAAACAAACAATCCTTTTGGCATTGTGAGACAAAATAAAGGTGAAATTGGTTTAATGAAAGATGAAAATGCTGGAAGGATTGTTGAAGAATTTGTGGGGTTACGACCCAAAATGTATGCAATAAAATTGTGTGATGAAATGAATAGCTTGTGTAAGGCTAAAGGCATTAAGAAGAGTGTGAGTAAAAGTATGAATATTGATGAGTATCGAAAGTGTCTTTATAACAGAGAAAAAGTCAACAAAGTTCAAGTTTGTATAATTTCAAAATCTCATTCTGTATTTACTGTTCGGCAAAATAAGTTGGCAATTTCATCAAACGAAGATAAAAGACACATAACTGAAAACGGAATTGATACTTTACCGTTTGGTCATTTTTCTCTGAAAAATGATTAGAAACAAATTGAGATTAAAGCAGTTCATCTCACTTACTTTATTTCTTTCACACACACACACTTTTATGCCGGTAATATTACTAATTTTTTGTGTGTTCCTTTGCTTATGAAAAAAGAATAAATAATAACCCAAATTTTGTGTGTATTATTTTAAAAAAAAACACCTCCCCCCCACCATTTCCCATTTTCCAGATATATATATGTATAATTACTTTATATTACATATCATTTAGTAATGGTGCGTTGTAAGAGGAGCAACTCTACCACTCAATATAAACGAACAGGAAGTGGATCATTAATCAGTCGTGTACTTAATAAAACTATTGATAATTTACCCGTGGAATTACACATCCCGGGATATGAATATTGTGGACCAGGAACAAAATTAGAAAAGCGATTGAGCCGTGGTGATCCAGGAATAAATATATTAGATAAAGCGTGCAAAGAGCACGACATTGCTTACGCAAAGCATAAAGATTCAAACAAAAGAAGAGAGGCTGATGAAATTTTAGCTTCAAAAGCTTGGTCTCGTGTAAAATCCCGTGACGCATCATTTGGAGAGAGAGCGGCTGCACTAACAGTGGGTGGCATCATGAAAGCTAAGTCTAAGATTGGAGGAGGTAAGCGAAACTTAAATAATAAAAAAAACAAGAAAAGATTAAAAAAAAGAAGAACATCGAAAAAGCAAGGTGGTATTTTACCCCTACTTCCGATATTTGCAGCCTTGTCGGGCTTGGGGGGTCTAGCAGGCGGAGCAGCAGGGGTGGCGTCTGCTATAAACAAGGCGAAAGCTGCTCAAGAAGAACTAAAAGAAATGAAAAGACACAATCGAATGATAGAAGCAATGCGAGGAAAAGGAGGTCAAGGCATTTATTTAAATCCTCCTGCATACAAAAGATAATTAACCAAATACCAAATAAAGCATTAAGTAATTTCGATTTAGCTAAATACGCACATCAATTAAAGATTCCAAATTTTAGAGGAGTCTTTATGCGAGATACGTTACCAAGATATCCTCGAAAAAATGAAAACTGTATTGTTAACCTTGAACCGATGGATAAATCCGGTTCACATTGGGTAGCTTTCAGTAAACATGGTAAATATGTGCATTATTTTGATAGTATTGGTAATTTAAGACCACCATTTGAAATTTTAACATATCTTAAAAATTGCTATCTACAATATAATTTTCATTCATATCAATCGATTACTTCTTCGATTTGTGGACATTTATGTTTAGTCTTCTTGTATTGTATAAATAAGGGAAACACAGACCGTCTTTAAACATTTCAAAGATGGCTTTCGAAAGACGGATAACTCTTGAAGGTAAAGGCTCGAAGATTGATGTTACATTGGAGAACCCGATTCATCTTGTAGGAGCAGAGTTTTTTGAAATAGGACTTGCAGGATTGTATACATCTAATTCTATTCGAAATGTTACCAACAGAAATAATAAATTTCGCATTCATTTTACTAATTTTTTATCAATTGATTTAGTGGTACCACCGGGTATTTATGAATTTGAAGATCTAGCCTCAGCTTTTGATGATTTACTTAGTTATCACTCATTGTCGAAACTTATACCAGAACATTTAGAAAAAACAAAATTGTATGTGGAAGAGGATATAGATGGAAAAAGAGACAACCGTCTCGTTTTGTCTTCCCCGTTTAATATTGATTTCACTGTAGCCAACAGTGTAGCAGGGCCTTTAGGTATTGAAAAGAAAGTTTACCCTAAAGAGAATAAAAGAGAAATTGAAATTCATCGAAAAATAGAATCGATAATGAAGTTTGCAATTAACGAGAATAATAACATTTTGGCTATAAAGTTGAACGAAGCGGATAGAGCGATTTTAATAATACCCAATGCTAGCTATACGTTAAAACAATTAAGTGAAAAGATTGATGATTTATTAGTTGAACATTTATTAGGCGACAAAGACAAATTCCCATCATTTTATATTAATTATGATAAAGTCTTTTATCATTGTAAACTACATTCGAAAGTGTTTGCTATAGATTTTGGTGTTGCAGATTCTATTGCAGATTTGTTAGGCTTTTCTCATAGAAAGTTCAAGGCAAACACAACTCATCATTCTGAATATATGATTAAAATTAACACTGTTAATAGTATTCGAGTATGTTGCAACCTTGTGCTTGGTACGAGTTCTTATTTGAACCATAAACCAACACACTCTTTATATAATTTTAAAGCTCATGTTCCTGCTGGTTACCCGATTGTTGTACAACCAACAACGATTAATTTTTTGCCCATGAACACCAAGCTTATTCAACATGTATCTGTGCAACTTGAAGATCATCTTCAACAGCTCATTGATTTGCAAGATGAAGATTTAACTGTAGAATTAATTATTCGTCCAGCACGATATCTTGCTATATAAAGTAATGAAATACTGTTATGTTTTCATTCTACTTGAGTAAGCATACTAGAAAACAATCACAAATATGGTTATACTATATAATACTCAAAGTTTGAAAAAAAAGAAGTCGACTCTGATTCGAAAAAATAATATAAATCAATCAGCTAAAATTTGTAAAAAAAACAAACAACGACATCACACCTTGAAATCTAAGAAACAGTTATCGAGTAACAACAAACAATTCTTACAGTCTTTAGGCTATCGCATACTTTAATTTCAATATAAATATATATGCAATTGTTAATCTTATTTAGTTTCGATCTATAGTTGAAGCTGTTAACATGTTTAGCATGTTTAACATAACAGATAAAAGAGAGGTTGACAACAGAGTTGTGCGACGAGAAGAAAGAGTTTATCAACCTTATTCAGCTAATAAATTCGAAAATAATGATGAAATTCGAATACCGATTCAAAATGAAGAAAACATAGTTTTATTATCAGAAGGTGTTCTTCACTTAGAAGGTCAAATTATTACTTCTAACATAAATCCAGCTGCTTCTACTACAGCGCATCCTGACCAAAATTTTGGGGCTAATCTGTTTAGCGAAATTCGCATCACGTTAAATGGTAAAGAAATTGATCGTACACGCCATCTAGGTATAACAAGTTCTATAAAAACCTTTGCATCATATTCAAAAAACGAATATACAGCTTTACAAAATGCTGGTTATTTTCCCTCTTTAACAACGCCAGCAAGTGAAGCAAATATTGTTGATAGTAACACAAAACGTTTTCATATAATACTTCCTTTAAGCAACCTGTTAGGAATAGCAGAGGATTACAGAAAGCCGATTTTAAACTGCAAGCATGAGGTAATACTTCTCCGATCGTCAAGTGACGCACGTGCGTTGCAATCGACAACCGAAAACGATCTTTCTAAGGTCAAGTTATTTAAAGTTTATCTAAAAATTCCCGTTTTATTATTATCGGACGAAGAACAAATTAAAAGATTAAAACTAATGCAGAAAAATATTCCCATTCAGGTTGGTTATCGATCGTGGGATGTTCACGTCTTGCCTTCTCTTCCTAGAACAACTAAATATAGTTGGACTGTAATGACAACTTCTGAAACTCAAAAACCGCGTCAATTTTTATTAGGTTTTCAAACTAGAAGAAATTTACTAAACACATGCTCTTCCTATTTCGACCATTGTAACATTAAATCTATAAGAGTTTTTTTAAATTCAATTTTTTATCCCTATGAAATGCCAACTTCTGAAATTGCCATAAATGACTACAGCGAGTTGTATGACATGTTTGTTAAATTTCGTAATGTATATTATCAGATCGATGATGTTCGTTCAGAGACTCTGGTTTCACGAGATGAATTTAAGTCTCTTTGTCCGATTATTGTAATTAATTGTCTCGAACAAGTGGAAGCAGTGAAGACATCTTCAGTCGATGTGCGAATTGAAATCGAGACAAGTGAGAATATACCTGAAGATACAACTCTTTATTGTGTTCTTATTCATGATCGTCAAATATCTTACAGACCATTAACGAATGAAGTAATTATCTAAACCAATATTTGCTAAGTTATAAGCAAGCAAGTAAACAAGTATTCTCACTTTAGTTGCAATCATGGAATTGACAACAACAAACTCTCCTTCTACTGATGCTGGCACGTGGAATAAGAAGCAACCAATAGTTGCAGACATTCGCAAGCTACCAAACGGCAGTTTGGAACTTGCTTACTGTATGTTAAATAACGGCAATATACCTTCATTCAGCCCCGTGATCACATGGGTTGCAGCATATTGTGAAAAAACTCTTTCTTCTTTTTTTGAGTCTATTAAGAATAAATATGATTATTTAGTTGTATATAATTTGCCACAGGAATTTTCTTTGTTTGCACTAAAAGCACTTTCCCCAGACTCATTATTCGATCTTAATACGATTGATGGAATGTCAGACCTAATGTTGAGGCATAGCCAACGTTTACCTACAGATTGTCCAAAACATTTACCATCTCTAGCAATGGGAAGCAATAGTTGTGCTAAATTCAACGTCAATGCTGTTCAACATTGGTTAAATTCTTCTGATGGCATCATGAAAATCGTGTGTTCGATAATAAACAAGTTTCGAAACAGTGGACTTCGAGGTTTTAATAAGTTTGATTGGAACTACTTTCCTATAAACGTGCTGACTATATATGAACCACAACGAATTCGTCTAGAGTGGGAACATCTACCAGATCATCTAAAGAGGAAATTTCAACTGTTTCATCTTCGCTGCAAATGTGACAACTGTAATCGCTATCTATAAAAGGTGAATAATTTAGATCTACTACTGTAGTTGACAGCTATACATATTTTGTTTTTAGTTTGCTTTTTAACACAGTGTATCTTTTTTTTGTCTACAGAAAATAATCATCTGGACAACTAAAAAGAAGAAGATCATCTCAACACAGCCACACTCATCTGGACAACTAAAAAAAGAATGAGATTACTTCAAGAGAAATAAAAGTGTATTAATTGTAATTCTAAATGAATAAAGAAGAAAAAAAAAATGTCTTTTGTACCATTTCATATGAAAGTTCTTATTAATGATCAATTACCTCCTCACTCTACATGTAAATAAAATAATAATAATAATAATAATAATAATAATAATAATAATAATAATAATAATAATAATAATAATAATAATAATAATAATAATAATATTGTCAGGTGAGGGATTCGAACCCTCGCTTTCAATTTCTGAAAATTAGATCTTAAGTCTAACGCCTTAGACCGCTCGGCCAACCCAACACGTGCATATTAGCCAACGTGTTTTGTTGATTCATGTCAGTTCGCATTTAGCTTTGTGTGGTGAACATCTTTTCTTTGTGAAGTAAACCAGCATCATGAAGTATTTTAATTGTGTAAAGTATTCCAAAAAACAGTTAATGCAAATGATATTGAGTCAAAAAGAAATGAATTTAAAATCTGAAAGAGATCGGCTAAAAACATTTAAGACCTGGTCTTCAGACAGTTTTACGAACACTGCATGGTTAGCAGCTGCAGGATTTTTCTATTTTGGATATAAGGATATGGTTAGGTGTGCTTTCTGTAATCTGCAACTTAGTTATTGGGAAGAAGATGATGATCCGTTTGAAGAACATAAGAAATGGGCTTTTTCTTGCCCCTACGTAAACAATATTTCTCCTAGCATAGAATTGAAATGCGAATATGAAAGACTTAAAACTTTTCAAAATTGGCCTCTTCCCTGTCCAAACGAATTTTGTTTAGCACCAGCAGGGTTTTATTATACTGGACATGGTGATAAGGTGAAATGTATATTCTGTAAGATTGAAATTGAAAATTGGAGGGAAAACGATAATCCTTTAAATGATCATGAAAAATGGGCGCCATATTGTCCATATATAAGAGGGTTTTACGTCGGCAACGTTGATTTAAATCCTGAAAATCCTACTATTATTCCACATAATACAAGTTATGATACGTGTGGAAGCAATATATGTTGATGTGATGTGATTTTTTGTGCAGTGTGCATTCTCAGACGTAAACGTAGACATGTTGAAGTTTGTTAAGCAGTCAAACACTCTACCAGTAATTTCATTTACTAATGCTGAAAACCAGAGTAAAAGTGAAAAAAGAAAGCATGGTGTTTTACTACCGAACACAATTCGATGTATCATTTGCGGTCCATCGAACTGCGGTAAAACAAACGTAATGCTAAATTTATTATGCCACAAAAATGGAGTTCGTTTTGAAAACGTTTATATTTATTCTAAATCACTTGCTCAAAGTAAATATGTTGAATTAAAAAAGTTTTTGGACTCCATAAAAGAAATAAAAAGTGATTTTTTTTCCGATAATGATGAAGTAATGCCTCCAGAAATGGCTAGAAAAAACTCTATATTTGTTTTTGATGATGTAGCCAGCAATAAACAACAACACATGAAAGATTATTTCAGTAGAGGTCGTCATCACGACGTTGACGTATTTTATCTTTGTCAAACATATTCTTGTATACCTAAACATCTAATTAGAGATAACGCTAATTTTTTAATTCTTTTTAAACAAGACGGAACAAACTTGCGTCACGTATATAACGATCATGTAAATACAGATATGAGCTATGAACAGTTCTTTGATATTTGTTCGTATTGTTGGCAAAACTCTAAGTTTGGTTTTTTGGTTATCGATAAAGATAGCGATTTACAAAATGGTCGATATCGCAATGGATTTGATGTTTATTTTCAGTTATAAATATGACTTCAAAAAGAGGTAAATGGCCATTCGTGTTATAGCTTTTGCGTGGTTAACAACTTAACTATGACATCGTTTAACAAAACCAATAATGTGTCTATCGGACGACCGACTTCACGACATGATATTGCAACTAAATCATATGTTGATGATAAGCTAGTGCAATATGAAAATCAACTAACAACAACAACAAGCGACGGACATCTAAGTATTAACGGCAAACGGTTAAAAAATGTTGGAATGCCAATACATGTTGAAGATGCATGCAACAAAGGTTATGTAGTGAAGTTATTAAATGAGCTAAATAAAATCGAGTCTAAAGAAGACATACAACGAAACTTTAACGAGCTTAAAGGTTTAATTTTTTCAATTTGTAAAATAGAGAAAAAAGAACTTGACTTTCAAAACAAACGTCTCGCGGGCTTAGCTTTACCATCATCTGCAAATGATGCAGTAAACCTTATTGCAATGCAGCAACATACATCGAATATAAAAAAATATCTTGAGACCCGAATAACAGAAGTGTTACAACGAGTAGAATTCATTCATGGTTTAGTGCGAGAATTTTCAGAAGATCACTTTCCGTATGATCAAGATACTCTCGACTTGGGTAACAAAAGAATAAGAAATGTTAAAGATCCAATTCAAAATCAAGATGCGGTAACGTATTCTTTTCTTAAAACTCATGTAACAAATGAACTCGATGAAATTAAAAAATCTCTTTTGAATATAAACAGAGATGATGAAACTGTAGATATGTTAAATAGAAGAATAACAAACATATCTCAACCAATCGATTCGTTAGATGCAATAAACAAATATTACTTAGAAAACTTTGCTGCCTCTCGAAAAGATCTAGAAGACTTAATCGCTAAATTTAATAAACAAAACGTTTTAAACGTAGACGATGGTGGAACTTTAAATATGATGAGTAGACGAATTACTCACGTAAACAACCCCATATACGATAACGATGTTGCAAATAAGACGTTTGTTGAGCAATATGCCGCTTCCCAACATGAATTTGATCAATTGAAACAAACTGTAAACAATCTACAACATCAAAAACAAACAAATGTTGAGTTCCCTGTTAACGACCAAGACGTGACAAATAAACGGTTTGTAGAACACTATGCTGCGTCACGAACTGAAGTTAATCAACTAAAAGAAATTTTAAGCAATTTACAAACTCGTATTGAGGGTGTTGCTAACAATCTCAATATTGTTAAAAAAGAAGATCTTGAAAGTTATGCTGCTGAATCCAAAGAAGAATATAACAAGTTAAAAACTGAACTGGAAAAAATTGAGCAAATGGTTAACAAAGAACCACTCGAAAGTTTTACTGCATCCAAAGAAGAATATGGTATATTAAAAGATGAAGTAAAGAAAAAGAACTTATCGAAATTTATTCTGAAATTCTCCAACACACCATCAATCCATTCACCAGTATACACGCTTCATAATCATAACATACAGTACCAACTTCCCTACAAAGGTGTATTAAAACCAATTTTTGTTTCACCAAGATCTCCAATTGTGTATGCAATTTTAAATATACGTCAAGAGATTGAACTGGATGGCAGTGATATTGTCGTTGAAGAGCAAGATGAAATTCAGTTTCGACTTAGAGACCCGAAAAAACATAAAACTGATGATCTTCCTCTTCAAATCGATTTTGAATATACTATAAATAAGTAAAACAACCACAATTTCCGTTTAGTCATGGAGAAGAGCTCAAAGATTAAAGCTGAAAGTCGAGTAAAGGATAAACTTTCTCGCTTAAAAAAAGATGTTAAAGACAAGTATCTTTCACTTCAAGATGATGTTAGACAAAAAGAATTAGATATAGAGACTAACTTTAAACCAGTAACAAGTTCATTAAATCAACTTGTAGCTATTGCTAATACGTCGACTCAAAATAAAGAAAATCGAAAAAGAAAAGGAAAATATGACGATTCTGAATCCACTGCTACTTCAGACGAAGAAGATGGAGATAGCATCAAAATAATTTCACTACTTAACCGCTACTTTGATCCGTTCATTAAACAAAACGTGGATAGAACATTTGGTATAACGATAAGAAATGATAAACAATACTTGGGACGCGAACGAGTTTTCTTCGATAAAAAGTGGATAAAAGTTGGCGGTGAAAAATTTCCTATTACAGAAGGTCTACTTGAATTGATTCAAAGGAAAGTACCAGACCCCACTCTAATAGATAGGAGTGATTTAAGTTCATATTTGAAATTATTAAATGTTTCAAACGTGCACAAAAGAAATTATACAAGCAATGCAGCTCCAAGAGGAACGCAATCTTATAAGTATAGACATATAATCGAACCCCTTCTCACTGAAGACATAGATAGAATTATAAAAACAGCAGATGAAAATGAAGAAGCAAATACTACAATGCATACTGGATATGGTCAAAAAAAACACATCGCGCCACAAGCCATTTGGAAATTTGAAGGCGGAAACAATATTGAATTCGTTCACTGGAATGAACCAAACAAATTGGTATCAAGACTTAAAACATTAATTGCATCGAAAGCTGCAGGTCACACAGGACTAGACAGCGAAATCTTTGCAATAGAAGAAGAACTAAGAAATGCTGGATATATTGAATAAAAATTCCAACGTTTGTAAAACAATGCACAGTATGTTATAAAACATTGTTTGGAAAATAACTATGAACGAAATCAGACGAGAAATTGCAAAAGAACTTCACGCACCGCTTAGAAAAAAGTTTAAAAGACGACGTGTTATTAGCAAAGGAATCGATGACCTCCATGAAGCTGACCTTGTGGACATGTCCAAACTTGCAAAATGGAATAATGGATTTAAATATTTATTAACCATTATTGACGTTTACTCGAAATATGCATGGGCAATTCCTCTTAAAACCAAAAAAGGAAGTGAGATTGTGAAAAGCTTAAAATTTGTTTATTCTCAAAGTAAAAGATTGCCCAATTATTTTCACACCGATCGAGGAACGGAATTTTATAACAGTGAATTCAAAACATGGTCTCAGAAACAAAATCTAAAGCATTATTCCACTGGCAGCTCCATTAAAGCGAGTGTGATAGAAAGATTTAATCGAACTCTTAAGGAATCGATGTGGAAAGAATTCACAACTCGAGGTTCTTACCGATGGGTACATATTTTGCCTGAGTTACTAGTAAAGTATAATCACAAAATACATCGCAGCATTGGCATGAAACCTAATGATGTGAAAAGAAACAATCCACCCCGCTTGCCAACACAATATAATGAAACTTTAAGAAAACCAAAATATAAAATCGGCGACATTGTAAGAATATCAAAAATCAAGAAACACTTCAGTAAAGGGTACGAAGGTAATTGGACAACAGAATTATTTACAATTTATAAAGTTCAAAATACTAATCCACGAACATATCTTTTAAAAGATAATAAAAATATCCCAATATTTGGTGCGTTCTACGAAGCAGAGTTACAACGAACAAAACATCCTAATATTTACTTAGTCGACAAAGTACTACGTAGAAAAGGAACCCGAGCCTTCGTATCTTGGCTTGGATTCGATTCAACTCACAACTCTTGGATCCCCAACAAAAATATCTTATAATTAGAACAGTGTAAGTTTTTTTATTTTTATTTTTTATTCCTCACAAAAGATATTATTATTATTATTATTATTATTATTATTATTATTATTATTATTATTATTATTATTATTATTATTATTATTATTAATGTGTCTCTATATATATATTTTTCAGCTCACTAAAACCAACACACGCAAGAAAGAAAAGAATGATTGTACTTACCCCGTGCACAAGACCAGCATATTCCACTCTGCAAACAACACAGCATCTTCAATTCTCTCTGCCGCTTGTTGGAAAAAGAACTACTTACCACTTTAAGAACGAAGATCATATCATTTTTCACTAATTCATATTATATAATTAATGTAAACCACAAATGATCAAATAAATATATTTTTAAAAAAGATTTACACCACACAAATTATTATTATTATTATTATTATTTATTTTTTTTTAATTTTTTTTTTTTTAAACACCCACTGTCCAACGTCCATTTAATTAATCATTTGGACTTCTTCTTCTTCTTCTTCTTCTTCTTCTCCACCTTCTTCGGCATCCATACGATCTTCACCCCCCACACTCTCTTCCTCCAGCGGTGGAAAATCGAGCAGCTCGATACTGTCGGAGTCGATTGATTCCAGCCGCTGAATGATCACCCCCAATATGTGGGGGGTTACGCCATCCGCCGTCAACTCTCTACAATGCTGGCGGTCTCGAATTATTTCCAATAACTCGCAATTATACATGTCCTGCTGAAGATTGCTAAGCCCGTTGAACCAAACGTCCTCTTCCACTTTGAACGCGCTCACTGCGAAGTTTAGCCCCAGCCTCTCTGATTGTTCTCTCAGAGATTTTATCTCATAGAGCTGCTGGAGCTTAACTAAAAGATTTCCATACATGGTCATGTTGATTGTTAACTGAGTTGCTTTGAAACTAAGTGTTACTTCATAGCTATGTGCTCTTATATATTGCGAATATCAAACTGCAAAAAGCTATTTTAAACATTTTCACATGGAGCTCTGGGAACCGACATCCAATCTCGTTCTCGCATTAAAAATTACAGACTTGACTAATGACATCTGGGAATCTAAAAACAAACAGATCGAAATTCATTTCACACACTCAAAGTTATACATGTCATATAAAACACTTTAACCAGATTGAGATCATGAAGCAAGCCAGAACACAAAAAATGTTAACATCATTTAAATTAAACAGACATAACATAGCGAGAAGGAGTAACACAACTCCACTCCCACGCTGTGGTAATATATGTCGTACTTAAACAGAGTGTCGCATTACAACATCTGATTACTTATTTAGCTTGCGCGAGCAAAAACTTTAACGACAACCATGCACTACATGCGCTGGCTACTCTCATGGCTTGCCGCACGGCGCGAGCAAAAACGGAACAGCTGCACACCACATGTCTGGTAGCGATCCGGCTATGTCGAGTGCCTCACCGTACACTCTCATTCAAAAGTTATGACACACAAGACTCTCTACACTTCCTTGGGAAATTACCAAAATATAATTCAATAATCAATCAATACTTAATAACCATGATACACAGGCTGCCCCGGGAATTAAATAACAAAACACAGAATCGAACCAAGAAACTCCCCTGTAGGAGTGGAAGAGGAGTCTGAATTTCGAGTTACCATCCTAATAAACAACCCCCATGCCGTCAACACCCATTAACTTTTTATCACAATCACATAAACAAGCCAAAAGGTCAACCCCTTCCCACGCTAACACGTGCAGTGCACATGCCCCGCTCCTGGACCACGTGGTCGCTCTAAGGACCCATGACGTCATCAGGATTACGCAATTTCTGGTCATGATGATGCAATATTTGGAGTGTAGCAAACGCTTACTACTAATGCTGCAAATTGCGCTTCCATTTTAGATGTTTGTCTTGTAAAGGGCATGCACTCACAGGAAAATTAAAATAAAAAAATGACCTGCTCGGGTTTTGAAACCAGGACCGTCAGGTGTTGTGCTTGTGTTTGAGTTCGTAATCCCGCTTCTGACACCAGTTGTTACGTGCCCCCCCCCCTCCAGTGGCACGTTTGTTAACTGGACTACGGTGGGTTGAAGCACAACACAGATTGTTCCTTTAAATGAAATAATTAAATTTATTTTGGCCAGAAAGATAGACCACTCAACAGCAAATACAAGCAATTAGAGCCTTACTCCAGTTTCCTCAAGTCTCTTCCTTATGGAGAGCTCTTGCCCCCTTTCACTTGTCAACAAACCACAGAAGTTAATTCGTCCTAATGAGTCAGGTGGCCTTGACAGAAACTACCTGCACCTCTTCCTCATGTACACAAACTACAGTTACTTGCTACACGCTGCTTCGCTGTTCACAAGCTGGGAAACAATGTCACTGGATTTCGTAACTCGCACGGCACTTCGCCACAATACGTCTGTCGCTCAGTGAAATCACACTCGCTCAAAACACAGGCAGTCCCCTGTATGCTTCTCACTCCCTCGCTGTCAAGAGAATCGGCTTCACTAGGGGTTTCGCAAGTCACCACACTTCTGTCGCTCAGGATAAACTCTCGCACTAGCTCGAAAAACACAACCACAACTGCTTGACAGGTCGCTCTTATATAGCAGGCCGGTGACTCAATAAATGCTTCTAGACCCATCCAGGGTTCACGGCTTCTCGAGGTTTCCTTCACTGGCTGAGTCACGAATATTCTGGACCATCCCTTTGTCCTAGTAGTCCTGTTGCATAAGGCGCACGCAATACACTGAGGCAGAGCAGCCCAGCCCTGGGGCAGTTGTGACTCATGCGGCGAGCGATGAAACAAACTCACAGCCGTAACAATATTTACATACAAGAATAATAATGGACACATTATCTTTCCATAGCTGAAATCATGTTATTGAGGAAAGCCCCCTCCAAACCAAAATTCTGGGTGCGCCCCTGTACTTCTTAGCGTTAGCGAGGATATGCGGGTTGGAATTCTACGAGTCCCTAGCAAGTATCTATCGTGAATGTTTTACTGTAAATTGAACATGCGTGCGTTGAATCTCCTCTGTGTTGTATGTCTTCCGAAAGTCTCGAGTGCACTCGTTGAGAATGCCCTGCTTCCTTTGTTACATGTAAGCCGTCTTTGTCTACTATGACGTTGCCAGTTGAGAATGCCTTGCCTCCTGTGTTACACGTAAGCAGTATCTGCCTCCTATGGCTTTTGCTCGTTTAAGCCTTGTTTCGCCAGGTAGCGTTTCCCTCGCGGGTCTCGCTCTCTTGGTGGGCAGTTTGCAGTACACTTGTTCAACCTCGCTGTGATATCTTAACCAACTTAACAATTTGCAATTTGCATTTAACTTATCTTACCCTCTTTCAGGTCAGTTGCCAATAGCCATGAATAATTTACTGTAAAAGGTTTTCGCTGGATGTGTTAAAAAGAAATATCTCATTGCTACATTGGCTATACACTAAAACAAATGAAATGATCAAAGTAATCAAAACAAATGAAGTTTGAATATCGTCGTTTGAAGTTAAGTGTGACACAGCACAGTATCGTGTGACCTTCCGAGTGTGACGGTTGACGTGTACCTGCTCCGTAGCAATACTTGTTGGTGAGAGTATCCAATAGTTTTTGTGTGTCCTACCATTTTGTTTCTTTAGTGTGTGTGTTTCCTTCTGTGTGGTCAGTCACATACCATTCTTCTGACGACAACATGGGTGATAATAGTGGAGGGGGTGAAGATACGCGTCCTCCCGAGGAAGGGATGGAAATTTTTACTACAGAAGTCATTGATCTCACGGCACCTGTCCTTAATGTAACACCTCTGATTCCCTCGACTGATACACGACCTACACAACCACTCTCTATAGCTCCCGTCATACCACCTACTGTGAATGAGTCACCCCGCATGTATTATGAGCACCATACTGGACCATATTATGTCATGGTGGAATCTTCTGATCCCACCAACAGGATAGGTAATTTACATCCGATGGGTCTCGGTAAACTTTTTTACGAACGTAAGATTGTTGGGATACAAGAAATCCACCGCAAAGGTAGGAATAGAATTCAGATCACCTTTCGAACCTCCCGGGATGCCAATAACTTTCTTCAGCACCCACTGCTCACGGAAAAAAGCTTAAAGGCGTTCATTCCCTCAGTTAATATACATAGAGTGGGTCTGATCCGCGGGGTTGACACTTCTTTCTCGACTGATGAAATATTACAATATTTGAAGGCGCCTTGCCCCATTGTAAAAATTCAACGCATGAACAGAAGAAAAGTCACGGATGGGAAGGTCGACTTATTACCTACAGGTACGGTGAAGATTGTCTTTGAAACTCAAACTTTGCCCACCCATGTTTCTATATTTCATGTGATGTTAGACGTGCAGGTTTTCATCTTTCGCCCTATTATTTGCAATAGATGCCAAAGATATGGGCACACTGGACAAAACTGTAGAGCTCGGGCACCAAGATGTGGGCGGTGCGCCCAAGGACATGAAACGCCTCAATGTACTCAGGTTTTGGTGCGCTGTGTACATTGCGATGAAAATCATATGAGTGGCTCACCGAGGTGTGAGTACCACGCAAAACAAATTGACATTATAACTAGGATGTGCACTGAAAATAAAACGTATCAAGAAATTCTCCATTCCCTATCAGGACAGCCGTTTCAACCCCTTTCAGTCCCGCAGCAATTTCCCCCCCTTACACAGCAAGCTTCTCTTACACCGAATTCTGTACAGAAGAAACGCAAGTTTACCACGATCGTCACGAGCCCCCCTAAGGTCATTTCCCCTTTGGGGTATGACCGACCTGCATATTTGTCTATTATCCATGGGGACAAAGCCTCAGGCTATGTGCCCCCTTCTGCTTCATTGCAACCGTCCCAGGTGGGGCCAACTCCCACTCCCTCACTTACAATGCCTCCCGCCAAGGGTGTGCCTCAAGATATTACAGAGGATGTTATGCATTTGATGGAACTATTGGGTTCCAATGTCCAATGGGCCCATTTACTTAAAAATATTTATGAGAAGATTTCACTCTTATCCTTTCCTGCTGAAACCCGACCGTCTTCTAGTAAAATATTACAATCTGTTGGTACTTCTGTTACCTCAACATGAAAATTATTCAATGGAATGCACGTAGCATTCAAAACAAGAGACATGAATTATTACTTATAATCCAAGAGTACACCCCTGATATCATTCTCATCCAGGAAACATGGCTAGCCCCAAATTTATCTTTTCACGTTCCACGATATAATATTGAGCGCCAAGATGGACCGCAATGTGGTGGTGTCCTAACATTAATCCATGAAAGACTTTCGTACCAAGTTACCCCATTTCTTTTTCCTCTCCCCAGAACCTATGTGATAACTATAACTGTTGCCTCCCTACATATCACTAATTTGTATATTCCTCCGGCTGTCAAAGGTAATTTCCGACAATGGTATTCCTTTTTTTCCTACTGTAATTCCTTCACCTCCCACATTATTGGTGGGGATTTTAATGGCCATCATACCGACTGGGGTTGTGTCCGCACAACACCCAAGGGTGACCACTGCTCAGCAGTTTCATCTCCAGAATTTAAATGATGGTTCACCCACTCGTATTTCTCCTCCTGCTCAGGCCCCCAGTGCGGTTGACCTAACGTTTGTTTCCCTTTCTCTGGCCCACCGAATTATATGGCACACAACCCCTGATTTACATCAAAGTGACCACTATCCGATCTTGATTACCTTTGATTCGGCTCCTCGTCCTAGTAATACCTTGCATACTCCGGTTTTTACTAGGAGTTTCAAAAGTTTTGATTCAGCTCAATTTTTCACCTATATCCAACAGCACTATTGTAATACGGCTCCCCCGATTCGTTCCTCCTATAATTTGCTACTTACTTACATTGTTCGCTATTTTGACACCTATCATCCGTTAATTCCCAATGCACGCACCTCTGGAAAGAGCAGGTCCTTACTACCCTGGTGGGACGAGGAATGTACGAGAATGGTGAAAAGACGCAAACATTTATTACGACTTTTTAGAACGTACAATACTCCGTATACTTATCGCCATTATAAACAGTTTGTTGCAAAATGCCAGCAGTCTTTTAATGATAAAAGAAGATCGGCTTGGAGAGAATACGTCTCTCATATACATCACCAGACTCCCATTACTCAAATATGGACTGTGTTAAAAACCTTATCGCGCCGCCACTTAGGTCCAAGTCTGCATCGTTTGAATTATGATCAGTCAGTAGAATTTTATCACACGATGACTCCTGAATTTGTAGAACAAGAAATTATCTTTCCATCCCTGGAACACAACCATATGTTTTCTTGTCTTTTGCATCCGGTTATTGTTTCCGAATTTCAATCAGCCTTATCACAAAAAAAATCTACTACACCTGGACCAGACTATATCTCATACCGTCATTAAGAGTCTCCCCAATAATGCACAACAAGTTCTAATAGATGTTTTTAATGCCGTCTTAGCCTCCGGCAATGTTCCCGAGGATTGGAATGAGTTTTTAGTAGTTCCTATTTTAAAACCAGGGAAAAATCCGGATTTAGCAGGAAGTTATCGTGGTATACATCTTGGGTCCTGTATTAGGAAGACATTCCAACGTATTCTGTTGACACGCTTAGATTGGACTTTAGAATATTATGATCTGTTTCCGAAAACTCAATACGCCTTTGCTAAACGGAAATCTACTACCGACGCCTTGAATATTTTTCTTCTTGATGTCATGTTGTCATTTTGCCGTAAACACTCAACATTAGCAGTCCTTTTAGATATTAAAGGGACTTATGATAATGTGAATACCGTCCTTTTACTGCAAAAACTACACCAACAACAATTTCCGATCAGTTTTATTAAAATCATCTCGGCATTTCTCCGAAGAAGGCATATCACACTTTCCAACTTTCCTACTGGGTTAAATTACAGGTATTCGTCTTCTGGTTTGCCGCAGGGTGATATTTTGAGTGGAATCTTATACCTTATTTATACTAGTGAGATTGAGAGGCTTTTACTTCCTCATGTCCGCCTAATACAATATGCTGATGATATACTCCTATATTGTTCCCATTCTGATATAAATATGTGTCGGCAGATCATGTCACGTGCTCTCACGATATTACATTCATGGCTGTTCTCACATGGCCTTGATACTGTTCCGCTCAAAAATGCGGCTTTGCTCTTCACTCATAAACGGGTGTTTGACCGGTTGCCTATCCGTTATAATCAGGGTACCATTCCTATTGTACACCATACAAAATATTTAGGACTCATTATAGATGATAAGTTGATCTGGACGCCTCAAATATCTCACTTAAAAGCTCATGTGTTCCAGAAATTAAATATCTTACGGTCATTAACTCGTCGTAAGTGGGGAGCTGATCCTCAGATATTATTGTTATTTTACAGAAATCTTATTCGATCTGTCCTTGATTACAGTAGTCACTACTATGACGTCATGCCGAAAACACGCCTCAATGAATTGGATAAACTACAATTTTCCGCCCTCAGAATTGTTCTCGGGGCCCTTTCTTCCACCCCCACACAAGCTCTTCTCGTCGAGGCGGCAGAGCAACCGCTTCACCTTCGGAGACGTTATCTGTCTTCACGATATCTCCTACGACAAATGGCACTATTAACAACACCCAATCTTCCCAAACTACAACTTCTCTCCGAATATCATCAAAAAAGTTTATTCAAACGCTATGCACCTCCCTCTATTCTCCTGGCTTATCTAGAGCTTTCGGGTTTTCGCCCACAAATTCTTCAAACACGAAAACCCATTTGTTATAATGCACCGCTCTCGGTATTAATGTTTCAACCTGATGTAGTGAGACAATCCTCGCATGTATCTCGTTTGTCTTCTATGCTTACCCCTACGATTGCCCGCAAATATGTATATAATCTTGCATTGAATCATCAACAATATACGACAATTTATACAGATGGATCAAAATTTCCCTCTCCTTCGAATACGGGTGCTGCTTTTTATATCCCCTCTCTATCTTATCTTGCTTCCTTTAAATTACCGCACACCCTCTCTATTTTTTCGGCTGAAGCCTTTGCTATTCGACAAGCCCTTCTATATATTAAACGGAATAACATCACTAAAGCATTAATTCTATCTGATTCTCAAAGTGTCCTCCAGGCTTTACAACATGTCCAAACTACGAATAATTGGTATATATTTAATATTGTACAATTAACGTATGACCTATATCATTCGGGCTTTCAGATAGTGTTTTCTTGGATACCCGGCCATGCCAACCTCTCGGGGAATGAATTAGTGGATAAAGCGGCCAAGGATGCGGCTTTGGGTCATGCTGTATTGATGAATGTGGCTACCCCCGCCTCAGATTATCTCCCCATTCTCAAATCTCAACTAACTTACTTAATGTTTGGTTACACCAATGGCAGGATTATACACGCACAAAAGCCAGGTTATATTATAGAATTCAACCTACTATCCCTAGACACCCTTGGTTTTATAATGGATCCTACGCTCGACGGCATATTATTACGATTATCCGTTTACGTTTTCATCATGCTTTGACTCCGGTATATATGGCCCGCTGTAAGCTTCGTCCTTCGGCTCTCTGCGACTGTTCTCAGGCAATCGGTACTATTAATCATTTAATTCTTCAATGCCCTATATTTGACACTCAACGAGTCCCATTTCTACATACTTTGCGTTCTTTAGGTTTCCCCCTCCCTCTCCACATTTCCGTGCTCCTTCATACTCCTATTCCTTCTGTTATTCATGCCTTCCTTAGATTCCTACACGAATGCTCCCTTACTTTTTAATTTCCATACCCTTACGTGTGACGATGTCATGTTTGTGTTCAAGTAGTAAGTCACTAAGATACGTCGCTTGGTGTGAAGCAAGGAGCATATAATAACAGAGTAGGGACTCTCTGGTAAATCCGCGGTTCGTTAAATTCTGTGCGATTGCGTCATTGTTTGGGCTCCAACTCAAAAGCACATGGTCGCCACGTGGCGAATTCCATCGCCACTGAGATGCAATAACTGGCCGTATATTATGCAAGAAATATAAGTGACCGAAAGATCTAGGTTGCTTTCGCCGAGTATGTTAGCCAACTTACGAAATGAGAGAAAATCGAATCGAGATTGATTTATCTGGATATACATCGTTATTGTTGCTATAAAGCAACTCCGTTTTGTTTTTGAACGACAATATATTACGTAGATTGGATATTAAGAGGCAACGGACACCCGAAAATTAAATTTTGTACATGCATTCTGTTCTATAACGTTGGTATGAATTTTAGAAAAAAATGGACTGTCGTTTATTTATATCCTACTTTTTAGTTGTTTAGCCCTTTTATTACGTGTAAAGTGCAAGCGATTGGCCTTTTTGAAGTTCTAACGTTAAAAAGAAATACATTATGAAGTTTCATGCAAGTTTGCAATATTATGGTACCATAACCTCAAAAAGACCGTACCCTTATTCCGACCCAGTACGCCACTATGACTGATGTCAGATATACCTCCTTCCCTAAATAAATTGAATATGCCCAAGAAATGTCATTTCATTGCAATTTACTTGCCCTCAACGGTTAAATGATTTTCAACTGCATCTACAGAAAAACTATAGGCAGGGTAGAGGATTGTCGAGGAAATGAGAAAGCTAATTTTCCAGGCAGTTTCAATTGTTTTATTAATGTATGTTCAATCATGGTACACATTGTACATTCTTTCACATGTGAGTCATAACTTCTGATGTGTGAACGTCAATGGCTTAGTCGACTGGAGACAGGATTGAAGAAGACCATGCCGGGCTGCACTCAGATGATCGGCTACGCTGCAGGAAGGTGGAGAACAACTGATCTCCCACAGCCAAGTACACTCAAATGCAGTAAAACCTCTTGGCTAGCTCCGATCAATCCTCAGGCTGAAGAAGCTGTAAACTCAAAGAGGATTATTTTTGGTGAACATGAATTTTCAGCCTGTAAAGCAACACAATTCCAGTTAACGCCCCGGCCTAGGGGCGCACCATGCTGACGGTCGCAAAATTAATCTGCAATTTTTTTTGTCAAAAAATTTCCATAAAATGTTATAGACTACAATACACGGATTCCGTATAATTTGATTACTTAAAATAAACTTTCCAAATTTTGACACTTTTCCAATTTATATTGTGGCCATCATTTCCCAACGAATGTGTTGTAACAGCAGATTGTTCGACTTCAGCTTTAGAACAGGAATCTTTAATGATTTATTAGGGGAAAATTTAAGTCTTGAATATTAATATCAGATTAATTTGAATAATTAATTAGCCTATGCATAGTTGTAAGTTGTATGATGTAGGCCTAGTGTATATGTATATCCATATCTGTTATTGTATAATGAGCCTTAAAAGGTTTAAACTTATTTTAATATCTCGTTGGGCCATTTATTTATAGTTGATATATACAAATTAAGAAACAGTTGATTCTCTCATCATTGTAATTTATTTAATTGATTTTACTTCCCGATACATTAGAATAAAATAAAAATTACCTTCACAAAGACCTTTCTGAGGTCCAAATTCTCCCTTCATTATGATGGTATGAAGAGGGGGCGGCAATAACCCACGGGCCTAGGAGCGCATAAAATCTAAATCCGGCCCTGGACATTTGGAAGATGTGGTTGAACGTAATGGTGCAACACATTACCAATTACATTCAATACCCCCACCTCAGTTTAATGGCAATTAAAACCTCCTGTTTCGGGCATGATAAAAGGACCCCTGCAGGCCAAATGTACGGAGCCACATCATATTACTGTGAAATACACAGAAAAAAATCTGCATCAGAGGAATATTGTATATTTAATAGTGTATTAAAAGAGAGAAGGGAAAGAGTGTGTCCTACAGACAAGTTGTCAATATTCTTGAAAATATTCTATGCCCTTTAAATATAAATTTACAATTGGTCTTTAACCTCACTCATTATCTCGCAACATGTGTGTTTTGAAATGTGCACATTAAATGCTAAAATCTATCGTTTTAAAGTTAGGCAAAGATGACATTGTTGCTTTGTTGAAGAAGGACTGGAGAAGTTCAAAACAAGTGCATGTATACCTACCCCGTCATATTTTGGTCGTGTGGCCTCCTAATAGATAGATAGATAGATAGATAGATTTTTATTAATTCCATTTGATCAAATACATGCATTCAATACATTTTTGATATAGGACACGTCAGAATTTACATGCATAAAATAAAAGAACTAACAGGTATATATTACTAAGATTATAACTATTTATAACTTATTATAATAGCAAATCTTAATAGATACAATCTTATTGCACAACTATTTACACCTCACTCTATTATCATAATATGAAAACTTAATTCTATAAATACAACAACATACAGCTAGGTATTAAAATTAAATTAAAAAAGTAAAATATAGTTATAGATTCCATCACTCCTATACGCTATAGGCCGAGTACAGGTCTTTCTAGTTAACGCCCGTGGGCAACCTGCGCACCGGAATGAGAGATGAATGAATGAAACTGGGCAAGGATATGGCAGGAAACAGCCGTGGCCTGTCAGAAGGTACCGTCCCAGCATTTGCCTTGAGTTGAACATGGGAAACCATGGAAAACCATTTCAAGGATGGCCGACGGTGGGGTTCGAACCCATGTCCACCGAGTCAGCAGAGAGCTTGAGCTTGGGCCCAAGGCCGAACGCTGCGCTTTAGCTGCCGGCATACCTACACCTATTTTTTTTTTTTTCAGAGGGATCGGAGATGAGATACAATGTATTGCTATAAAAATTGAAACAAGATTTCAATAAACCGCCATCCAATACAATACCACCATTGAAATATTGCATTAATTTAAGTCGATGCGGTTCCACCTAGCCAATGTGTACAGCCGGATGTCGTAACCAATGGCAACATCACAAGGAGCTGATAAAAGGATGAAATAAATGAATATGACCAAGCAGTTGGAATGAAGCGAGGTACCGGCCAGGCCATTGGGGGATGTTGAAAACGGTAAACATGACCAAAAAAATTCCAAAACCAGTCACCAGAAAGATTGGCCCCATGGCCTAGCACTGCACGTACATGAATGCAGCTACCAAATATGTAAAAACTTTACATTAAACTATATACAGTACACACACATATACTGACAAAGTGCAATGTAAAGAAAAATGTATCTCCTTTGGAAATTACTACAACTTAAACATACTGTTACACCAGATTATATGTATTTCTAGAATACTTTCACAGCAAAGGAGCAGATGACCTCATAGTTCTGCCCCTTAAAACAACAATAACTAACTATTTTTCACAGCACGTGTGCCAACCGTCCAACTCTGCCTGTGGGTGTATTCCATCCCTCCCACCCATGGGAGGGGAGCACAATTCATAAGACAAGTAGGAAGCCTCAAAGAATAGCCAAGGTTGCTCCTTTTAGTCTCCTCGTACGATAGGCAGAGGATACCATGGGTGTAGTCTGAACCCCCACCCACTGGGGGCTGCAGTGTTGAAGCCACACAAAGAAATTATATTGTGTTGTTGATTCATTTCGGGGCTTTGCGACATTGTGGTCATGTGGCCCCGTGTACTTAGGTGTGTGTGGAATTTGTCTGGTAACTGGTGTTATTGTGAAGGCTGTATTAGTGTGTGTAGTTTTAACTCAGATGAGGATTAGGAAGGAGGCAGCTGTGGTCTTAATTAAGCATTCGCCTGGAATAGAAGTGGGGAAACCACAGAAAGCCACTTCCAGGATGGCTGAGGTGGGATTGGAACTAGCCTCTTCTCAGTTTTTGCCCAACCCTCAGACCAGAATTAAACTTCTTGGCAGAGCTGGGAATCAAACCCGGGCCTCCGCAGTGACAGCCACTACACAATGAGGCACAAAAGAAGTTATGTATATGGTCAGTCACTGTGCATAGTTGATGTGCGACAAGTGGCAGTATACCTGATCTGGCAATTGGTACCCAGGTTACAATAGCAATGGCATCCACATTCACAGTTGTTCCAATTAAGGCATTTCGTAATATTAGCAAGTCTATGAATTCATCGCTACAAGTCCAGATATTACAACCCACCAAACAGCAAGGCATTTGGGAGGAGGGAGTTAAGTACACCATTATCCGGGCCCTGCTTATAACTTATCATACTCCAAACAGTCACAAGCCTAATTTTTTGGCTCTATGTTAACCGTGGAAACTTGCAATTACATGTATAATTCTTCCAAGGTGTCAACATAGACATAATGATCATGATTTGTCAAACTGGAAACAAAACTTCCTCATGGAAAACATCTGGGTGAAGCTTACGCTATCTACTGATAGGGGCAGATGACCTCATAGTTCTGCCCCTTAAAACCTCAATAACTAATTACCTAACTGACTAATAGCCTAACTACAGGAATGAACAGACACAAATCTACATCACAGATAAAGGTGACTAAAATGGAAAATACTGTACCTGGTTTATACAAAAGATTTGTATAAAACTACTACCATACGATAATCCAAGGGAAATCTACACAGGTGCCTATGCTGGTTAGATATCGCCATCACAATTCAGAGCAGTACACGACCTTGCCAACACGGTAATTCTGCAATAAAGTGACAGACTATTCATCATGAACAACAAGTGAAACAAAGGTTTGAGAAATGATGAGAATGTAGGCTACATGTAGAGAATAAAGACGATGTTCATCCTTCTCCTAAATATAATGTACAGCATTAATCCCAATAGAAAAAGTCTACTGGTATGTGTTAACACATTTTCAATATAATATAATAATTTCTCATTCATACGCGGGCAGATTTTCTAAACTTCTAGCCGATGACTGGATTACGGGCAACACACACCACATCTATCATTACTTCTCAAATATTGAAGACCTTAAGATCAGTTAACCTATATAGGATCTCATTAAGTCTCTATTATTATAAACTTACAGCACGACCAAATACAGAACTTAATTCACACTCAATCAACCAACAATATACTGCCATTTTATTGACTAAAACTACCATTACCTTTCTGTAAATCACCAAATGTCGAGACGTAATAATTACTTTGATTTGCGAACTCCACATCACATGTATCCATCACCGTCCATGATTACGTTGCCATGGCAATATATAATAATTTTCCCAATGACCATCAAAATAAACTGAAAGCCCCTAAAATCTAGTGACAACCAACTTTAGAAACATAAGTTACCGAGTTCGGGCCCAAACAAAAGAATAATTATTTAACGGACGGAGAAAGTAGTATGGACTTTCTTACGCCTGGTGTGAAGATTAGTACCTATTTGTGTCCTTGTATTGGCAACTCCAGCTATCTGATATGACATCTAGCGGTAAAAATGAGAAACTTACCAAGTAGGGTACATTTGTCACGTGGTGACTGTTTGTATATGGTTTCTTGTATTGGTAAACAGATCGTGGTAAATTGTTTGTGTCTTTATACATAAGTAATAAGTTTTACTCGTTGATAGAGTGAAAAACGAGTAAAAGCAAAGTGTATTGCTCAGTTTACGGCTGTAAGTCGATGTATAAGAGGGCTGCGGATATACCTTTTCATCACTTTCCAAAAGATGCAAATAGCAATAGCCGAAATGTGATGATACCTAATAATACCTAATAATAATACCTTTCCACCCCGGGAAGGATCTAACACTTGTCGAGGTAGACAGACAGAAGACCTGCGACGTAAAGCCAGCGATGGTTATTCAGTTTAAAACAGCTGTTACGATGGGCGCGCTAGTAAGATTGAAGTTACTTGAATAATTAATTAAATAATTAATTATTGGCTGCTTGGTAGGGAGAAGGGATGAGTTTAACTTGTATTAAAACTTGTGGGGCGACAGGAATTGCTTGATTTGGATGGTTAAAAGGTGGGTTTGGTGTTGAATATTTGAATGGTAGCGGAATCACTCATTCTACAGTGCCCACGGGGAGGCAAATTAGGCCTATATGACTCGTAGTGGAATAGCTCGAATATCGAAGAACTTAGCGATTACGAGGTGTAGGCTTGGCGGAAAGGCTGGCGGATCATCAGTTTGACATCAATTCACGATATACGTCGGAGCTTGGAACAGTGGCGTCTGGTTTGCGTGGATGCTAGTCTCGGAATGATAAAAGCAGCACAGCTTCGGTGTGTTATTTATTTGTTTATGTACCGTATTTCTCTATATGAATGTCCTCGGCGTTGACTCAGGATCGACATTTACATTATATTGCGCATAATAGTACCGAAATAATGTCCGAAGTGTAGCCCTGTGTAAATTTGAATCAGCTGATCTACATCAACCATAAAAACTGATGCTTGATAATATGCAAATGACACCAAAAAATCCAGTGGAACACACAAATTAGATCACGTGTATCGCACAGTTATACATATATACAATTAAAAATAACACTGTCATTACTTTAGAGACCACATTTACTGATTATAACCGAAAAATAAAAAGTGTTCCATATCAAACGCGTGTTATTGAGTATTTTAAACCCTACTTATCCAGACCGACCGCAGCGCCCCAAGTGTTAGTTTGAGTTGCCAATATCTGTGTCACAATTTTCCAGTAGTTTATTGGCAACTCAAACTAACACTAGGGGCGCTGCGGTCGTCTGGATAAGTAGGGTAAAGATACTCAATAACACGCGTTTGATGTGGAACACTTTTTATTTTTCGGTTATAATCGGTAAATGTGGACCCTAAAATAATGACAGTGTTATTTTTAATTGTATATATGTATAACTGTGCGATGCACGTGATCTAATTTGTGTGTTCCACTGGATTTTATGTGTCAATTGCATATTATCAAGCATCGGTTGACTGCTGGTATTTGTTTTTGTGCAGTTCGAGTCATGGTGCTGTTACCTTTAAAAGCTATATTTGAGTTTGCTCATTGTACCATAGACTCTAGAAATTATTTGCTGCTTGGTTGGGCGAAGGGATGAGTTTAACTTGTATTAAAACTCGGGGGAGACTGGAATTGCTTGATTTGGATGGGAAGTATTTACCCTGCGAAGTCAAATTAGGCCTATATGACTCGTAGTGGAATGGCTGGGATATCGCAGAGCGAGGTGATGACGGTTGGTAGGGTTATTGGAAATGAACTTGAGAGCGGGAAAGGACCTGACTGTTGAAGCTTGGCTGTCCTCGGCTGGTGTAGGCCTAGGCTTGGCTGTCTTGGTACGGCTTGGCTCGGCGAGACTGTGCTTGGCTGTCTAGGTGTGGCTTGGCACGGCGTAAGTGAACAACCCGTCCTGTCGTCAGTGAGTGCAGTGGTGGTGATCCAACCCGCTCTTGTTGCCCGTATTTATTTGGTATCGTCACCTTTCTGCTATTACTATTTGCATCTTTTGGAAAGTGATGAAAACGTATATCCGCAGCCCTCTTATACATCGACTTACAGTCGTAAACTGAGCAATATACTTTGATTTTACTCATTTTGCACTCTTATCAACGAGTAAAACTTATTACTTATGTATAAACACGAAGAATTTACCACGATCTGCTTACCAATACAAGAAACCATAATACTAACAGTCACCACGTGACAAATGTACCCTACTTGGTAAGTTTCTCATTTTTACCGCTAGATGTCATATCAGATAGCTGGAGTTGCCAATAGTTCAAAATATTGGATACTTTTCACGTGTAACAGTATTTTTTAGGGCTGCGACTGGGTCCAGAGCATCCTTGCTATGCCCATTACCTAACCTACAAAAAAAAAAAAAAAAAAAAAAAAAAAGTGTGACACAAATTTGGCAAAGTTGTGCATTAGATTGCTGTATAAAACTTTAATTTAATACCGGTGTCATATTATTTGTCACTTTGCTAACGACGTGATAATCCTCTATGTTCGTGTTTACAAATGGAGGGTTCCTTAAATCATATTCTATTTCAATGTCCACTATACGACCATCAACGAGCTTTAATGTTGAGAGCTTTATACGATTTAGGGTATGCACTTCCTTTAAATGTGGCCACATTGGTACATAAGCCTACAATTCCACTGGTCAGTAGCATAGTGGCATTTTTCGACAATATTAATTTCAAGATTTGAAAGGGTAATCCTTTCCCATATCCATATTTGTGGCCCGGTCATGTGTGTGTATGTGTAGCGAGTCACCAAGGTGGGTCGCTTCGGTGTGAAGAGTTAATACCATTTGTGTCCTTGTCTCTAATTCCTATGTTTTCCTCATACGTATCCCTCCGCGTTGCGTCATAGTCTTGTTTACGATTCCCCGCTACTCACTGGTCTTACACTTTCAATCGGTAGTCGACGGTTATCCAATGATACATACCACTGCACAGTAGCAATTGGGTAAAGAGTTTACTATGCCCACTACCGTACCAAGAAGAAGAAGAAGAAGAAGTCACTTTGCTCTTTCGAGAAGTGCGGCATTAGATGAGTGTGAAATACAGCTGGGACCATTGGCTGGTGATTTAGATTCAACTCGGACGTTCCAATGCCTGTTGTTATGGTTACTGGTATTCCCTCAAGTGGAAAATCACATCGTTCTGATCAGTTACGAACTTACTTTGAAAACGATCGCAAAAAGAAAGTGTTGGTAGTTAGCGAAAATGAAATATCGAAGTTATTCAAAATTGAAAAGAACGATCTGTTTAACGGTAAGTGATACATTTGAACCATAAATTTTCGGTAGAGAATGCAATTCGAGACAGCTTTGCGACACTGGAAGAAATGTCGGCAGGCAGAGAATTGTGAGAAGGTCACGCATGTGCTAGGATATGCCAGTAGCCTAGTAATAATCTTGATCACATACCTGTCCAATCAAGGCTGTAGTACTGCAAAGGGAACTATAATCAGTATTCAGAATGAGGAACGCTGAAGTCTATCAAAGCCAGCACGTGGGGAAATGCTGCGTTGCCACTGCGACAGGTTATCTCATCTCTTGCTTTATGTGCGTGTAACTCAAGAAGCACTGAACCTATTTTTATGCGTTTTTCATTCTTACCTATAGCACCTACTGATATCGCGTCAGGAGATGGCAGTTGGGTTTGAACTGCATAGGTCTTCCCGCTCACTGCGTATCGCGCATTCTAAAAACATTCAGTTGGTCACTACTTGCTTCACTCAATCAGCACATTCATTCTTTCACTTGCTGCGTGTTGTCTGCTGCAATAATAACCATTGGCATGCGGGAAACCAATATATTTAAGTTTGGAATATGCAGACCGCGCATGCGTACTGCAAGGCCTCCCCCCCAACCCCGTCACAGCGTGATCAACTGCCAACTCCTGCCGTGATGACAGTATCACGGTAGTTTTTTAAAATTAAAACTACAGAACAGGAGACCAAGCCTTGGTAACTTTCAACAAGGCGGCCTCGGTGGCATAGTCGGTAGCATGCTGAGCTTCTATGCCCAAGATAGTGGGTTCAAACCCGGCCGAAGCCGTCGGATTTTTTAAGAGCGTTAAAAATCCCTCAGTATGCCTTCTTTCGGAGGGGAAGTAAAGCCGGCAGTCCCATGTCGTAGATTTATGGCATGTTAAAGAACCTTCCACTAATTGCACATGTGTGAAGCTAAATTGGATAGGTTAAGAATGTAAACAACGCTCTTAAGTTTCTACGTTCGTAGCCAAGAGCCGACTGCGGTGGCGTCTAGTAGCTAAGTTCTGAACTTGGCCTAGTAGTCGTTGATGGTGGCGCTTGGCGGCAAAAGTAGGAACTATTTGAAAAATTCTAAGTTGCAGTACTTAAATTAAAAAACAGATAACACACACTAATACAGTAATCACAATTAACACTGGTTATCAGACATTCTACACACACCCAAAGTACACGGGGCTACATGACCGCGTTGTCGCAGCCCCTAAACTTAAGAACCAACCAACCTAACTTTCAACAAGGTATATTACTGAAAATATAGTATTTATGATTGATAAACCTTTCTCGGAGATGTTGGGAGTCGTTTCACATTCTCAATTGCCATTGCTGCACCGGGAATAATTACTTTTAACGTAAATAAAGCATTATTGGTCGTGTTCATTTTAAAATCACACCGTACACTACGTCATACCCACGAGACACGTTGCCAACATGAAAAATGAAATAAAAGGCAAAACCATTGGCCTGGATAAAGATTATTGATGCGTGACAAAAACCAGGGGGTGTTACCTATTAGCTAACATGGCCCTGGGCCGCGCTATCAATCCTCCATTGGTCTGGACGAAAATATTGGTCTAGTCAAAACCATTGGTATGGAATGCGTGGGGTTGCCATTATGGACTCCTTCACAAACAGCAGAGTAGCAATTTCAGCTATATACCATTACTACAGTGATTTTGGCCAATTTCATTACTTACAATTTTTTAAACACTTGTTCTCCTGTTCTGTGGCGCCACCGGATTTTTTTGTATTAAACGTTGAACTGTGATAAAGAGGAGCCGAGCAGTAGGCCTAATGGTCTCTTAACAACATTTTCAGCCTCGCGAACACTTCTTGATCTACTTTGCTGAAACCGTTAACGATATCCACAAAACATTCAGCTAAGAATAATAGAGCATAAACACTCTACAAAATGTGCATGGGACCACATGCCTATCTTAAAATATCAGCTTTGTTATAAGGTTTTACCTTGTGCCCGAGGTGCATCAAGACTCATAACATTCCAAGGGGCTTGGAGGGAGACAACTACTGGGACAGTCTGCTCCCCTGCCCGACGATCAGTGGTGTGTCATCTTATTTGTGCGGAAGGAGACAATCGAGGCAACAAAATGAGAGCATAATGATAATAACAGTAATTCATATTAATAATAATAATAAATAATGAAACTTACCTATAGGGGTACCAGATAGAAAAGACTGTTGGGAGGCGGGGCTCGCATTACGTAGCTGCTGAAGAGCTTCCCCCTCCATACATGACTTCGGAAGGTCCAGCGACAAGGACAACGAAGCAAGTAGTAGCGAGAAAGAGAGAGAGACACTTCCCCTACCTGACGTACATGCGCAGAAGATAGACTAGCAGTTGAGAGGCAAGGGAGCTGGAAACACTCGCCCCTACTTTGGTGCGCTTGTGCATTGAAACATTCTTTTCTACTTGGTCACTCTATAATAACTCTCGCTGCTACACAAGGGTTCTATTCATTCCATAGCTTCCTCTTCGTCATTTGTGCCTGAATTGGATCCGGAACTAACTTACTTCCTGGGGAAATGATGAAACGATCTACCCCATCATGGAGTAGGCTTAGAGGACATTCATGTTTCATGGCCTCTTCCTGTTCTCGTTGCTCTTTCAACACAACATGCTTCCAGTTTTCTGAAATCACTTCCCTAATAGTCTCAATGGTAAGCTTCTCAACCTCATTGAGTGTGAAAGTTTTGGTAATTCTGCACGCCGTGAGAACATGCCTTTTCGTAACTTTTAACGAGGTATATTATTGAAAATATGGGATTTATGATTTACATACCTTTCTTGGAGTTGTTGGGAGTCGTTTCACAATCTCAACTACAACTGCCGCACCTCAATAATGTGTTTTTTACGAAAATAAAGAATTTTTATCGTGTTCGTTTCACTACGGACGCCAACTTGGACACTCGACAGACGGAAATGTGACTACGCTACGAACATGTCGCATACAAAATTCACCATTTCACACGTAAAGACGTAAAGTACTGCATGGCCGAAAATTACTGCTAGTACCACAAGCAAGGGGGTCTGGGGCGTAAGCCCCAGGTTAGGTTTGTTTTTGTATGTAAAACATTAATAAGATAGAATTTATGTCCGCTACTAGGTTAGGTACTGCCTGGCCGAAAATTACTGCTAGTACCACAAGCAAGGGGGTCTGGGGCGTAAGCCCCAGGTTAGGTTTGTTTTTGTATGTAAAACATTAATAAGATAGAATTTATGAAGTAATTTCACATGCCACACAATCCATGGTTAAAGTACGACTGACGAGTTGGATTTGGCGCAATAGTATATTACATTATCGACGCTCTTTTGTTTCTTTGTATACCCGGTGCGAGATAGTATCAAATGCGTGGGGTTGGCATTCCTGACTTCGTGAGAAAGATGTCTTCCAGAGACTTCATTTCAACTATATAAGTAGTGTTGCTATTTGGGATGGCTGGGTGGATCTATGACAGCGGACGAGTCAACATCTATTAATTTATCATCTCCAGATACCATTACTACAGGTACTTTGGCTAATTGCATTACTCAATTTTTTTTATACACATGTTCTCACGGTGTGCAGCGCTACCAAAGTTTTATTATGTCGTGCAACAAAACCCTTCATTTGACCCCATATCATTTCTATAGGATTGACCCAAGTTTCATCTAACCACACAATATCCATTACATTTTTATCCTTAAGAACTGACTCCTTAAAGCCACAATATTTGGCCTCCCCATAATCACCTTTCTGTCATTAATGTTCTTATATTTAAATTGCAGGTCATGCAACATTTTATTCAGTGAAAAAAGGCTTCCTTGAAATAATTCTGCCTCTGAGTGAAACAAGGAGTTTGCGACGTGTTGGAATTTCTTTCCTAAAATAATATCCATAAATATGCCATCTAACAGCATCCTGTTGGAAGCTATCTAAATTAGTGACCACCCCTTCCCTCTTGTGTTTTCTTCCCTGGAGTTGAAAGTTTAGATAGCCAGCATCATCAGATGGGAACTTCTCTTTTGTCACTCGGTACACAGTGGTTTCACTCACACCAAGAGCCTTTGCATTTCTTTTCCTCACCTGAACAAATGGAGTCGGTGGTTCCTCTCGTAAACGCATACTTTTCTCTTCTTCCTTCATAAAATTCCTCACAACACATATCATTACTTGGCTATGGAGGGTCACCACGACCTGAAGTTGTTCTATTTCGCTGAGAATAGATTCTGGGCCTCCCGTGAGCATGTGCCAATGTTATTTTTACGCTGCGAAAATAGAAACTCGATTATGCAAATAAAAGAAATGAACTATCAAAAGCAGTATAAACACTTGCCTCCAATAAACACAGAACAATAAATTAACTGTAGCCTGTGAAAGAATAAGCAAATGCACTTCAATAGGTACTGGTATACAGGATAATACTAAGTGATGAGTCAAAGCACAGTAGAACACTGCTTCAAACCATGTGCTTGCCATTGTCCCTACCTACATTGCAACCAGCTCGCTGTTGCCATGGAGACCATTACCCTGCGCATCTCCTCTCCATACCTCACCCTTTAAGCTGATGACAGCTGTCACCGTTCTTCATTCGTAATACAGAGTACAGTCGGATATTTCTACAGGGTATGTAGCCCTGTGGTTACTCGCCGTCCGCGGAAACAATGCGGACTGTGCTTTCACCCACCGTCTCATAGTCTAGACCTCCTCTTTCCATAATGGTTGCAAAGTTAGGACCTGAACTTTACTATTATTAAAGAGCCATCCCAAATATGACCACGACTTATGTAGATGAAAATCCAGCTGACTCGGCCATTTTTAGCAACATGTACAGTATTGCCAACCCCAAGCATTCTGTACTATTTTGCATGCGGTATTGTAAAACAAAAGAGCACCGTCAAGTTAATGTGAAAGTGTGCCAAGTTTCATTACAATGGTGAATACTGTTCTACTTGTTTGCAGTGCAATCAGTAATCTTTGTCCAGACAGTCATCTAACCTAGTAGCGACCAATGGTTTCGTCCCGACAGTCGTCTAACCAAGTAGAGACCAATGGTTTAGTCCAGACACGCATTTTAGTTCTGGTGAATTTTGTTTACAACCATTTTAGTTCTGGTGTATTTTGTATCAGGTGTATTTTGTATCAGACATGTTGGCAACAGTGATAGGACGTGATATGACTTCAATGTGAGCGCATTTTTGTACACAAATATCTAATATTTTATGAATTTATTAAAAGTGTAGGAACAATAAATTTGATTAGTAACTTCATGAAATTTCATTGGAAAGTAAGATTTATTTGATTAGGCCTATAAAAAGTTTTTTCTTGGTTGCCGTCGGGGAATGAGCAAGAAATAAAAACATTTTACGTAATAAAACAAATATTTCCAGTGCAGCAGTGACAATTGACCCAGACTCCCTTACTTGTTAGGGGCAGATGACCTCGTAGTTCCGCCCCTTAAAACCACAATAATTAACTAACCCCTTGTTTGCAGTGCAATCAGTAATTTTTGTCCAGACAGTCATCTAACCAAGTAGCAACCAATGATTTCGTCCAGACAGTAGTCTAACCAAGTAGCGACCAATGGTTTCGTCCAGACAATCGTCTAACCAAGTAGAGACCAATGGTTTAGTCCAGACACCCATTTTAGTTCTGGTGAATTTTGTATCAGGCATGTTGGCAACAGTGATAGGACGTGATATGACATAAATGTGAGCGCATTTTTGTACACAAATATCTATTATTTTATGAATTTATTAAAAGTGTAGGAACAATACATTTGATTAGTACTGTAACTTAATAAAAATTTCTTTGGAAAGTAAAATTTATTTGATTTTAAAAAGTTTCTTTCTTCTTGGCTGCCGTCGTTGAATGAGCAAGAAATAAAAACATTTATTTATGTAATAACACAAATATTTCCGGTCGAGCAGTGACAATTGACAGTAATTTCAATTTCTAATGACTCCCAGAAAGGTATGTGAATCATGAATTTTCAATAATCTGCCATGTAAAAGCCAAAAGTAGCTGTTGTCAAGCCTTAATCTATTGCCAACTGAACGCTTACAGCACTGTAGCCAGCATCTTGCAACTGGAAAATCCAGGTTTTGACTAGACCAATAATTACTAGGTAGCGCGCCCATGCGGTGGTTGCTTTATGCTTGCATCGCAGTGTTTATATCCTGTGTTGTCTCCTTGGAAATCGTAGACACTATTTGAAGGGTATGGCCATAAATTCTATGTTATCACCATAAGGTTTTACATACAAAAACCAACCCAACCTGGAGCTTATGCCCCAGACCCCGATGCTTGCAGTACAAGCTGTCATTTTTGGCTAGATCAGATGAAAGCAATGGTGTTTGCAGATGATCTCTTGGTCTGGGGAAACAAGGAGGAGGAAATTCAGGAGCAACTGAAGGCTTGGGAAGAAACAGTGGGAGAGTACGGATGGAAGTTCAACATCAGTAAATGTGAGATCCTGTTAACGACCAGGAAAAAGGACAGACCAATGAGTGGGATTACACTTGGAGGTGGACAGCTGAAGAAGGTGGAATGTCTCAAGTACTTGGGAAGTATAGTGGAGGAAAATGGGATAAATGACAAAAGAGATTACGGAACGTGGCAGACAGGCAGAAGAATTTCTGAGAAGCATTAGGAGCTTAGTGTGGAATAAAGATGTCCCACAAAGGAGCAAAGAAGTGTTATACAGAAGCTACTATATCCCGATACTGACCTATGCATCAGAAACGTAGATAACGAAGAAAAGAGACATAAGCAGAATACAGGCAAGTGAAATGAAGTTCCTGCGAAGTGGGATCGGAGTAACAAGAAGAGACAGGGTGAGGAATGAAAAGATCAGGGAAATAGTGAAAGAGGAGCCCTTGCAAGGTTGGATTGAGACATCAACACTGAGGTGGTATGGACACTTAAAAAGAATGGAAGAGAAGAAGATTCCCAAGAGGATACATGAGATGCAGAAGGAACGACCAAGGGGAAGACCAAGAGATAGATGGCTGAAAGGAGTGGAGGAATGTATCAAGAAGAGGACTGGACCAGAGTGACAACGGAGAGGTGGTGGGAAGAAAGGACTAAGTGGCGAGGCTTATGTTCCAAAGAGACCCAGCCTGGGGCTGGAAACTGTACAAGATGAAGAAGAAGAAGAAGTTGCTAACCTAGTACCAGCCATAAATTCTATGTTAATGAGGCTTTACATACAAATCGCTTCAAGTTATTGAAACCTTGGTAAACCAATAGTTAGACCCTTCGCTCGTTTCTTTGCTCCGCATGACCTGTGTGGTGTATTTTGTGTCCCACAAATTGGCAACAGTAATGTGATGTCAATGTATGAGCCTTGTGCGCCTTGGTTGAAGATACCTTATGCGCAACAACAAGCAATGACAATTGCCGTAGTTGAATGAACAAGAAGTAAAGACTAAACATATATTTATGTAATTTAGCACATATTTCCAGTGCAATAGTGATAATGAACAGTAGTTTCAATTGGTAATTACTCCCAGCATGTAAAATAAGGTATAAAAGTCATGAAAATCGTAATATATTACCCAACTGGAATCCAGGATCGGCACACCACCACAATTACCAGGAGTTTTTGATTTGATGTGACTGTTAATATCGAGATCATGAGCCACGGGACCTTCATTTTATAGATCTTGAGAAAGTATTCGATCGTGTGCCAAGACCGTTAATATGGCAAGCATTAAGGCCGCAAAACGTTACTGAACTATATATAAAACTCATAACGGATATGTATAACAATATAAAGACATGTGTCAGAAGCCCAACTGGTTTGTCCGAAAGCTTTGATATCAAAGTGGGGGTTCATCAGGGAAGTGCTCTAAGTCCACTGTTATTCAATATTAATATAAACTACCTAACAAAACAATTTCAGAAACCCTTACCGTGGAATCTTTTGTACGCGGACGATGTGGCACTAATATCTGACAGTATTTATGACCTACAGAAGAGTTTAGACCAATGGAGGAGAGCTCTAGAGTCTAATGGACTGCGCATTAGTAGAACCAAGACTGAATAAACCCAATATGACAAATATTGAACTTAAACTAGATGGTGAAACCTTACCAAGAGTAACAAAATTCAAATATCTAGGTTCTGTCATTGCTGAAGATGGCACGATAACCACCGATATAATCCATAGGGCCACGCCGGGGTGGAACAAATGGCGTGAACTAACAGGAGTTTCTTGTGATCTGAAAATACCCATAAGAACGAAGGATCATCATCTTGCACAGTTCCCAGCCACTGGCCGGGTCTGTTTGGAACACAAGCCTCTCCAACGTCGTCTTCTTCCCACCATCTCTCAGCCTCCACCCTTGTCCAGTCTTCTCCTCTCTTCTTCATGCTTTCTTCTACCCCCTTCAGCCACCTGTCTCTCGGTCTCTTTCCTTCCCACTTCGTCTCGTGTATCCTCCTGGGTATCCTCTTCTCCTCCATTCGTTTTACATGTCCATACCATCTAAGTCTAGATTTCTCTATCCCATCCTGTAATGGTTCCTCCTTCATTAATTCTCTGGTCCTCTCATTTCTTATTCTGTCCATCTTTGTAGCTCCAATACTGCTTCTCAAGAATCTCATCTCACTGGCCTGTATTTTGCTCTTCTCCCTTCCTTTCATAACCCAAGTCTCTGAGGCATACGTCCAAGTCGCGGGAGACGGACAACGGCACAAAGTAGGGGATTGCCTGTAGGGGCGAAGTACAGTGGGGACTTCGTGTGCCCCGGGACCGTTACGGTAGCTGTGAAGGTCCTACAGGAACCCTGAAAAGTGACGGCTAACGGGGCTCTGGTGAAGCTACGATAGGCCCAGCAAGCCAGTAGTGGATAAGACTTTTGCTTTCAAGAAGGGAACGAGCCTCGGACAAGAACGAAGGATAAAGTTTATAAAACTGCCATAAGACCAATCCTACTCTATGGTAGTGAAACATGGGTTACTACAAAGGCACATGAGCAAAAGCTATATACCACTGGAATGCGTATGTTACGTTGGGCAGGTGGAGTTACTCTCAAAGATAAAATCTGCAATGAACATGTGCGGGGCAGTTTCAAAGTAGCGCCTATAACTGAGAAACTTTTAGAAACCAGGCTAAGGTGGTATGGACATGTTATGAGAAGACCGGAGAATCATGTAGTGTAGAAGTGCCTTTCCATGACTATGTAAAAGAGAGGGAGTCGCAGACCTCAAACAACATGGATGACGAATGTCCAGAGGGACATGAGAGTATTGGCCCTATCTGCTGATGATGCTTTACAACGAAATGACTGGCGCCTCAGGATTAAGAAAGCCGACTTTATCCTTCGTTCTTGTCCGAGGCCTGTTCCCTTCTGAAAATATTTGCTACCTAATAATATATGGACAGGGTCGCATATGTTGAAAGCATAGTGTGTCATAAACATTCTGGCAATACTGTATATAATAAACACCCAAGTATTGCTGATGACCATTGTGTCCAAAACTCATAAATGAGACTATTCCAACTGACACTAAGAGTTACCTGTATAAAAGATATGCAACTAATTTAATTATATCTGCTCTTATAAGTGTGTCTTGTAAATATGTAACATGTTCTAGACACTCAAGATCTCAACATTTATTTTGCAGACCCTGCTAAGGAGAAGACTGTCCGTGGGCAGATTATGTCAGAGGCAGTCAGGTAATCCAATTTTGCTTCTTTCTGTACGAGGTAATTGGCCTTATATCTGTAGCTGAATGCTCTTTAATCTGGTGACTTTTCAGGTTGCTGAACAAGGAAGATGTCTTGATAATTGATGCTGGAAATTACATAAAAGGTAAAATGATGTCAGATTTTTTCTTTCTTTAATGACAGCTTCTTAAATGAAAGTGTTGAAAATACTGGGATTCAAAGCTGAGTTCTTAGTCTCTCGACTAGGGATAATTGTTGTAACACCTACTCGGGGAATCTCATCGGCTAACTAATCGTAAATCCAGTAAACTGAATGTAATTAAAGAGAACAGAGTCTTTTGGCCTTTGTACTGATTGAGGATTGGTAATGCAAGGCCCACCAGCTCGTCCCCAATGAAAATAGAAAACCTCCTTCATTGCTGTGGAGCCGTATTCAGCATGACCCACATTTTAACCTTGCAGATTAATGAAGACACCTACCTAGATCTGCCTGAAATATTCACAAGTTCCTTTCTTAGATATTACCGCCTTAAAAACATAACTACAAAAATCAGGTCAAAACTGCCGATATGAATCTCTTTGTGGTCGAAGATTAAAATTAAAAGATAAAGCGACATATAAACAAAGAATTTAAGCATTTTACTTCCGCACATGGCATATAAATCCAAACGCTCACATGTAAAAGGCAGCACAGAGAGTATAAAATCTGGCTCTAAATAACATCACAAATTTCGTCCACAAACACAAAAAAAATATCACAAAGATGAAACTTAAAATTGTTTTATCTCACTTTGTATGAGGAAATAGAACAGGAATAAAAGTGACACATAAAATCCATACGCTTTTGCAGAAAAAGGCAACAAGGTCCAATTGGTACAAACAGGCGGAAAAGGACTTGGCTGAATTAGGTTTTCACAATCTCAAGGATCGAGAGGAAATTAGGAAAATTACCCATACACGGGGTTTTGAGGGAGAAGAGAGAAGACCAACCAGACGTGTCTGGTCGCAGCAACGAAGACTCGCTCAATCGTTCCGCATGAAGAGTTATTGGGCAAACATCAAGTGTTGATTCATCATATTCCTAGGAGACCCATTCGCGCAGAAGAAGAAAAAGCATTTCCCTTACTATGTAGTATGATAAAATAACAAGAGACATAAAAGATCAAACATATTGTTGCCTACAACTTTTGTTAAGACTAATACTAACGGAGATATTTGAGACTTCAGTTTCCAAAAATTCACCCCCACCCCATGAGGCACTTAGGCTAAATAATTTGTAGCCTAGTTTTATTTTGGGTTGCCTTCTACTTATATACCAATTTTCAAGTCATTTGCTTCAATAGTTTTGACGCCAATCCATAACAAACAGATAAACAGGCAAAATTCAAACTGAGGGTATATTTGGTCTTTATTCACCTCCCCCGTGGTAATACAACCCATGAAGGGCCGAGGCCTACCAAGCGACTGCTGCCCAGTTATTTGGGGTGATGCGTGGTCAGCGCATCGGGTCCCTTCGGCCTGTAATCTTGGTTTTCGTGACTGGGGCACTGTCTCACTATCAGACAGCTACTCAAATGTCTTCATGAGGCTGAGTGCACCCCATTCCAGCCCTTACGACAGTTTCCAAATCCCGGAGCCAGGAATCGAACCCGGGGCCTCCGGGTGAGAGGCAGGCGCTCTACCCCAATACCGTTGGGCCGGCCATTTTTCACCTCATCCGGTATAAATATGAAGATTTAGCCAAAAATTCAAAATGTTCAGACAGAAAGCTTACTATATTTATAGAGATAATTATGTGTACAACTTCGTGCCATTGATTGAAATATTGGTACTGTTCTACTGTGGTGCTGATATTTTTCATCAGTTTATAGAATTGTGTTGTCTTGATAGGAATGGCAAAATCATTTTGAAATCTAGAGTATTGTTACGGCTGTGAGTTTGTGTCATCACTCGCCGCATGAGTCACAACTGCCCCAGGGCTGGGCTGTGTCCTGCCTCCTGTATTGCGCGCGCCTTATGCAACAGGGCTACTAAGACAAAGGGATAGTCCAGAATATTCGTGACTGGACCAGCGATGGAAACCTCGAGAAGCCGTGAACCCTGGATGGATCTAGAAGCATTTATTGAGTCACCGGCCTGCTATATAAGTGCGACCTGTCTAGCAGTTGTTGTTGTTGTGTTTTACGAGCTAGTGCAAGCGATTATCTTGTGCGACAGAAGTGTGGTGACGAAGTGCTGTGCGAGTTACGAAATCCAGTGACATTGTTTCTCCAGCTTGTGGACAGCGAAATAGCCTGCAGCAAGTGATCGTAAGTAATTGTGGTCGGAGAACATAAAGGAGAGGAGCAGGTAGTTTCTGTCAAGGCCACCGTACTCATTAGGACGGATTAACTTCTGTGATCTGTTGACAAGTGGAAGGGCCAAGAGCGCTCAAGGAAGAGACTTGAGGAAACTGGAATAAGGCTCCTAATTGCTTGTATTTGCTGACTAGTGTAATTTTCTGGCCACAATAAAGTTAATTATTTCTTTAAGCAGTAATTGGTGTTGTGCTTTGTACCCCCACCGTAATCCAGTTAACAAAAGTGCCACTAGGGGGTGGCACGTAACAACTGGTGTCAGAAGCCGGATTACGAACTCAAGCACAACACCTGACGGTCCTGGTTTCAAAACCCGAGCAGGTCAATTTTTTTTAAATTTTCCTGTGAGCGCATGCCCTTTACAAGACAAACAGCTAAAATGGAAGAGCAATTCGCAGCATTGCTAGAGAAGTTAAATGGCATGGAAACCAAGATGGAAGTCGGCCAGAAGAAATTAGCCAAGGACCTGAAGGATGACCTGAAGAAGATGGAAGACGGCCAGAAGAAGTTATCCGAGGACCTAACTGACAAACTAGAAGACGGCCAGAAGAAGATGGAAGACGGCCAGAATAAGTTAGCAGAGGACCTAACCGCCAAATTTCTGGATGGCCAGAAAAATCTGGAAGAGTGTCTGCTGACGAAATTAGAGGAGAGCCAAAGGAAATTAGAACAGGGCCTACGTGAGGAAGTCGCAGCAGTGGAAAAGAAGTTCGACGCCTTACAAGTGGAAGTTGCCGAGCTGCGCCAACGCCCGCTGATGGGGGTGGAGGAGAAATTCAACGCCTTGCAAGTGGAAGTTGCCGAGCTGTGCCAACGACCGCTGATGGGGGTGGAGGAGAAATTCAACGCCTTACAAGTGGAAGTTGCCGAGCTGTGCCAACGCCCGCTGATGGGGGTGGAGGAGAAATTCAATGCCTTACAAAAGGAAGTTGCCGAGCTGCGCCAACGCCCACTGACGGGGGTGGAAGAGAAATTCAACGCTCTACGAGAGGAAGTTGCCGAGCTGCGCCAACGCCCGCCCACCGTTACACCGGGAATATCAGGAACGGGACATAGCAGAGTGACGCCCCCAACCTTCGACGGAAAGGTCCCGTGGAGCACCTACTTACGTCAGTTCGAGGCGGCATGTTCAATAAATAACTGGAACAACACAGAAAAGGCTACAGCTCTCATTGTAGCGCTGAGAGGTGACGCCCTTAACGTCCTTCAGGCCATCCCGACTGGATCCCAGGACTACGCTTCACTGATCGCCCATATGGAGTCCCGATATGGAGATAGCCATCTTCAGCAGGCCTACCAGATGCAGCTCCGGACCCGGGTACAGAAGAACGCGGAAACCCTGCAGGAGTTCGAGATGGACATCGCACGCCTCGTAAGGCTCGCCTATCCAACAGCGCCGGCCGACTTCCTGGAACAGATTGCGACGCAGACCTTCACCGACGGGCTTCGGGACTCGGACACTCAACAGGCGCTGCGACTCGCACGCAATAAGACCCTGGCAGATGCGCTGAGCCACGCACTTGAGTTCGAGACGGCAAAACAGGCATCCAGAATGCACGCGCGGGTGCTTCAAGTGGACGTCGACGAACCAGTAAAAACCAACGAGACCAAGCCCCTGGCCGACGAATTAATGGAGGCGCTAAGCCGTTTCTTCGATAGTCGCGGCACCACCAGCAACGACTCAGCCGGAAGGCAGCCGGAGAGGCGGCCCGGAAGAGGACTACCGACCTGCTGGACCTGCGGTAAGAAAGGCCACCTGAGCAAGGACTGCGGTGATCGCCGCCGCCGAGGGTATCCGACGGGAAATCAGTCGTCTGAAAACCGCGCGACCCAGGGAAACGAGTATTAGCCAGCCTTGGGGGGCAAAGGTTGGCTTGTGACAGTCGTCAAGCCCCGGCAGTCCAGGTTCGTGTGACGAAGTTATGGAGGGATAATAGCTGCCTAATGGTCGACGGAGTCGTCAACGGAGAGAGCTGGCCCATGCTAATCGACACGGGAGCATCGAGGACCATCGTCAGTCCCACCGTGATCCCGAAGTGGAGAGTGCAACCCACACAAAGGAACCTCCAGCTAATAACCGCGACCGGAGAGACCGCACCGGTACATGGCGAAGCATCACTGGAGTTCGTCATTGGTCGACGGGCGATAAAGCATCCAGTGCTTGTGGCTGACGTATCAAATGAAGTGATCATCGGACTGGACTTCCTGGACCAGAACAACATATTATATTGTATTCTTGATGGCCTTTTCTCACAGTAATGTGCAGTATGCTGTGGGTGGAATTTATTTCCTTTACAAGGGTACTGCTACATTTGTTTGAAATATACAAAGATACTCCCCCGCCAGTTTGCTTTCTAACTATGTGATATGCAACATATTTCTTAATATTGAAAAACATTTTTGTTTGTTCTGTTAACCAATTTTCTGAGATTGCTAGGACATCTACACCTTTGATTCTGTCTAACATTATTTGGATATCATCGAACTTGTTTTTTATGCTATGTGCATTTATGTGTACGCATTTTAGTGTACTGGTATCGGTTATTATCTGTTTACTGTCCTTAATCTTATAATAATCGCTAAGTGTATTACAGTTACACTCGGTTAATTCTAGTGTATTATTATTAGCATTACCTAAAAAATTTAATTTCTGTAATTCTAGTTCCATATGGGATAATACTTAGTAGATATCTTACTATTACATTGATTTTAGTTTGAGAGGGCGAGTTCATCCAGTATTTCAGCACTTGATATAAGCTTTGAGGGTCCATTTTGATTTTTCCGAATGTATATTTTGCAGTCTCTGACCCAAGTTGCAAAGATTTTTCCCTGTTGTCTCAATTCACGGCACTTTTTGGCGATGGTTTCATTTCTTGGGGTCAGGTGTTCATTGATATATATATTACCACCATCACTGTAACCAATTTCACTCGTCTTCAGGGTCTTCTTTTGTCTTCTGCTACTGAGAATCTCTTCCTTCTTCCACCTATTATTTAATTTCACAATTATCGGTTGAGGCCCAGGCTTTGTTGACGGGAGGCGGTGAGCTGCGTCTATGTTTGCCCTGGTGATTTCAACTCCTAACGTCTTGCCAATGTCCGAGATTTTGTGAAATACATCCTCCTCTCTTTCCGTGGGTATTCCATACACTATCAAGTTGTTCTTGCGCTGGTACTGTTTTAGTTCCTCCAATTCGTTGATAGCTCTAGATGCTGCCATTTCTGCGTCCTTGACGGTTTTTCTCTCTTTCGTCAGAGTTTCAATTTCCCGGTGGAGTTCATCATACTTTTCTGATAAGAAAGTTGCTAGTTTTCTTACCTCGTGGTTTTCTTCTCTCATCGCCGAAAGGGATTCCTCAAGTTTCTGGGAGAAAGATGCCATAACCTCTTTGAGGTTAGGTTGCGGGAGGCAGTCTTCCCGATTGCATGACCATTTGAAAGTATCATCTTTCCGGAATTGTTGGTACGTGTCTTTACTCATTTTCATGCATGTTACATGAAACCAGCGTCCACACTCACCATCACATCCTACAGCCTGCTGATTGTTCTTGATCTTTTTGCCGCATGGAGCACAGTTGACCGTCATGATATTAAATGTTATATGACTTCTCTTTTAGCAAGTTATGTATTGTATTTCTCTTACGTATTTTACCTACACTGTTCACACAATATTTAACACTTTAGTCACTCGCGTAATCCTCGGTAAACCTGCGTAATTTCTTAATTTTGCTTACGTTTAGAATATAAACCTTTTACATATCCGCCATTTTGAACATTTAGAGACCAAGAGTTTTAATTTGACTCCATTCCAGGCTCAATAGGTGTAGCTGTTCAAATGATCTGCTACAAACAAAAAAATCCTGTCTTGTATTAATCCGTGTATTATTATTTGGGATGATAGCAGTTTTAAGTGGCAAAATATCAAGGTCTTTTGAATTTGCTAATCATTGTAGTTACGTCAATCATGGCCTTGGATCATTGTCAATGATGTTTTGTTGTTCTAGGATATCGGTATGAACTCTACTGTGCAATAAAGAATGACAGAACAACCCAATGCTTGGTGCATTGTGACTTGCCTGTGGAAACAGCTTGGCAATGGAATTGTAAAAGGGATGAAAATGAACAATATACTCGCAACACCTTTGATGCCCTTGTGATGCGGTATGAAGCTCCCGATAGTCGCAACCGCTGGGACTCGCCTCTGATTACTGCTCATCCCGATGGCGTTTTGCCATTGGAAGATATGTATCAATTGCTGTACGACAGGAAGCCACCACCTCCTAATCAGTCAGTGCAAAGTGTAAGTACCCATCTAAAGTAAACAGAATTTCAAACTTTGGTTGTGATGAAAATCATGTTGTTGTTTGAGCCTTCAGTCTTTTGACTGGTTTGATGCAGATCTCAATGCCTCCCTGTCCTGAGCTAATCGTTTCATCTCTACATAGCTACCACACCCTACATCCGAGGCAATCTGTTTAACATATTCTAACCTTGGTCTATCCGTACAGTTCTTGTCCTCGACCCTTCCTTCCATAACTAAGCTTGCTATTCCTGGGTGTCTTAGTATGTGTCCTACTAACCTATCTCTTCTCTTCATTAGCAGTCGCCAGAAACATCTCTCCTCTCCCACTCGCCTTAATACCTCTTAGTTTGTAACCCTATCTACCCATCTGATCTTTCATCATTCTCCTGTAACACCACATTTCAAATGCTTCAATTCTCCTCTTTTCTGCTACACCAATAGTCCAAGTTTCACTTCCATAGAGTGCCACGCTCCAGACAAAGGCTTTCAAAAATGACTTCCTAATACCTAAATCTATATTCGATGTCAACAGATTCCTTTTTTGTAGAAATGCTTTCCTTGCCTGAGCCAACCTACTTTTTATATCCTCTTTGCTTCGTCCATCACTGGTTATTTTGCTTCCTAAGTAACAGAAGTCTCCTACTTCCTTCAGCTTTTCACCTGCCGATTTGATGTCCATAGAGGTTTCTGATTTATTTCGGCTGCATCCCAGTATTTTTGTTTTACATTTATTAATTTTCGTCATGAATTCTTTTCTCAAGACGGAGTCCATACCGTTCAAAAACTCATTCAAATCCTCAGGCGTGTCGGCCAAGATGACTATGTCATCGGCAAATCTCAGAATTGAAATTATTTCTCAATGAATCTTCACTCCCACTTTAAATTTTTCTCCAATTTTCTTCATTGCTTGTTCAATGTAAAGATTGAAAAGTATGGGTGATTAGTTGCAGCCTTGCCTTACACCTTTCTGAATACCAGCTTCTCTCTCATGTCCTTCAGCTCGAATGACTGCTGTCTGGTTTCTGTATAGATTGTATATCACCCTCCAATCTCTGCACTTTATCATGATGACCTTGTAATTCTGAAATACATATCCCTTCTTGCTGACATAATGAGTCTTTATTAACAGTCTTGTTAAACAGCCCTAGCAATCAAAATGCTAAAAACATTTAGGATTGTGTACTGTCGGTGTGGATTCATTCCTTCGATTGAAAGATCAATCGTCACGTATATTAAATATTGGGTCCCCTGCTTTATTACAGCACCAGAACACACTATTTTAATGATGTTTAATATGGTTGATACCTCTTGTGGCATCATAATCACCACTTATTTTGTTTTTAGCTTTTAATGCTGCTCAAAATTTGTCTGTTTACCTATGATATGTGACTGGCATCGTAATTCCATTGTTTTCCACCTCTCTCGACCATAAGATTAACATTGGTCTTATATGTATCTCTCTGCCAAATCTTTCCCAGTCATCATCTTTGCTTTATGTTTCCTTGCCCTTACAACTTGTCTAGTGTAGTTTCATTACAAACTAGGAATGAATTAACTAAGTGCATAAACAATTCAAATAATTTTAATATTTATGGCATACTTGGAGTGTAAGTCATGTTAGGTTAAGTAGAGTTAAAATGTCACGGTGCACCACCAACCAACTATACACCCAAACAGAAAATATATACATGTAGTACTTCTATGGTTTTAACAAACTTCAATTTAGAGTTATTGAAAATGTTACATTCATTTGAGGTTTTTTGGTTTTATCTTGCAAAGATGTCATCTACTGTTTAACCTGGTCTCTTTTTAGTCTATATGACTTGTCCAAATTTTTTATACCATAAAAAAAATTAAAATAATACAGAGTTCCTGAACGCTGCAATATAGACATGTTTCAATTCATTTTCCTTATTTGATGTAATTTTTTTTCCAACAGACTGGAAAAGAGGAAGTAACTAAATAGGGAGGAAACACCTATTAGTGCAGTTCAACAATAATTGCAGATGTGTTGGGTTGCATGTTGTTTTCATTGCTGGAATATACATGGAAGACGAGACAGGTGCGGCAATTAAGGCCAGTATTGACATAAAATTTCTAAACAGACTTTCACTCGGAACAGAGGCGAAATCACTCCTATGATTCCCTAGGGACTAACACTAATTTGGGAATACTGTACACAGAAGAATTTGGAACAGATAGAGAAAGTGAAAAGTAATTTTTGAGACAACTACGCACCCCACACACGCAGTCGATGGCCAGACTGAGAAACCAAACAGGTTTCTCGCATGCCCGGTAAAGGACCGGCCGTGGATCTAATAACCCAGTTGTGTACCTTCTTCACATTTTGAACCAGATGAAGATACAACTACTAAAAACCACACATCTCGAGTAAAGGTTGTAAACAAAATTTAATATCAAAACAAAAGTAAATGAGGGACGTGAGAAGCGCATGAAATGGTAAATGATAGGTGAAGGGACTGTAAATAAATATACAAGGTTAACAAAAGGAAACAATAAAATAAATATAAAACACACAATAAAGATAAAAAAAGACGAACAGAGAAACCTAACACAGGTTAGATTGGAGATCGCATCAAATTACAAAATGAAATCAAAGGGAATGTTAAAATTAATAAATACGAAATAATACTTTCGTCCCACCAAAGGCTGATTACAGAAGTAACCAGAAGAAATATTCTAACTAGCATATGAAGTCGTACACGCTAAATAAACCCCTTAATAAATTAAAAACAAAAGGTATCGCCAACAAAACTGCAGTAAAGGAAAATCGGTCAAAACTTCCACTACTACAGAATGCTACCAACAAAACAAGAAATCCCCAAGATAATAAGATGAAGATACAAACATAACCCTTAAATAAATAACAACCCCCCCCCTCGATCAAACATAACCAGACTTCATAAACCACCTGAATAAATCTTCTATCCGGACGAAGTATGAGATTCAGACATCTTACCAACAGTAAAATGAACATAGATAACAGGCCCGGGTCCATGCCATAAACATCCACGTCACTAACAGTAAGAAAACCTGATAAACCTCATTAATAAACGTAAGAGAGAATACCCGTTGTTTCTCAACTGAAAGTTACAAAACAAACCCAAGAACTACCCTCAACTTTCAGTCAAGCTCCCACTTAAACAAAACATTAACCCACCCTTAAATACATGTCTAGAAACGTGATAATAATATGAGAAGCCTTTCGGTACATACAGGTTCTACTGCCCGTCCACTCCTTATGGGAAACTAAAGAAAGAGAGATATTCCAAGGAGCACTGGTCGACCGAACAGAAGACAAAAACAAATACGCTTTCGAAGAAATGTCTGCCCAGCCCTTAAGGACGAAAGAATAAAAACCCAGAGGGTTATCCATAAGGGAGCACAGATGACAGACATAGCGTAAAACACTAAATAAAACAACAACAAACATTGTGTGTGTTCTCACCATTAAGACTGACGAAGTCAGCCAATGTGTGAACACCACACACTCCTACGTCTAGGCTCAAATTACAATTAAACACAAACATTACTAACCCCTCATGGTCCAAGTATCATCCCATACTGATACAAGGGGTAGAGGTTAATAAGAAATACTGCCCTTAGATTATGATCACATTTCATGACGGACAAAACAAAATCACTAAAAGAAAATAACACTAAGAAGAAACATGAACCGCAACGAACAAAACATAAATAAATACAACCCAAACAACAACACGATTTATCTCTACGTTATGTGAATATAAAAGAAGGAGGACACAAATTAATAAACAAACAGCAAGCAAGCCAATCTCCAATCTAACTTGACTGTCGAAGAATATGGGACAGTTTAACACTGAAAAGGGGAGGACATGATGTTACTCCTTCATAGAAAAGGTACTTCTTAACCTTTGCTTTTCACCAAGATAAAATATAAAACCACTTAGCTTTGGGAGACGTTCTGGAAGATCTCAGGATAGATTACATAATAAATTTCACATACATTTTCATCCCAGCATCAGAATCTCATCCGCGTCTTGTCATATCTCCAATAACATCTTCAGTCATTTAAATATTATAATCTCGCACGGCGAAAGCAACTTTTCAAAGACCCTTTTTTACATATTCTCCGTCATGTCTGCCGACTTTCATTCATCTCCCGTTAACAAAAACTCTCGATATCGCAATAATACAGGTCGAGTTCCTCAATTACATCTCTTCTACTCCACTGCGGGTGCGTTTCATTTCACTAGAACGAGTAGCGCCTCAAATATAAAGCAATAGATGGCATAGCTAACAACTTCTCGAATCACATCGGTCAGTTACCAAGTAGTTACGTATCAATTTTTATGCAAAAATATTATGCCCATCTAAATTCATACCATCCCGCCTCACATACAAGTTAACTAGGGAGTCATTCTTCATTGAAGAATTCCAAACGCTACTACTTTTACCAGTTACTCATGTCTATAAGAGCTTTATGAAAGAACTCTGAGCAAAGAGCAACAAAATGTGGTCAGAATTCTATGCTCCCCCCTTTGGGTGGGGTGTGGGGTGTAGAATACACCCACGGTATGCCCTGCCTGTCGTAGAGGCGGCTAAAAGAGCCGACATGACCGACTGACACAACTTACTTTGATTCAGAAGACCCTCTGTGAATGGGGAGGACAGAATTCATCCACGGTATCCCTTGCCCGTAATAAAAGCCAACTAAGAGGGGGGGCTTTTTAAAGGTAAATTTTTTGATTTGCCTTCAAAATTTTCGTTTGACCCTTAGAATAAACATACATGCCGTTAGGGGAAGGACCACCAACTTTAAGATCTGGCCAGAAAGCCTGGGTGGTATTCCCCATTCCGTCAGGTGGATGTGCCATGTACCCTAGTGGTAGTATCTGCCTTACAATGAAGGTCCCTGCATAGCCGAATATGTCACTGTGCATGCCAAGGGGTCTGTGCCTGCTCAAGGTACTGAGACCCTGGGCAATACTTACTATCGTCAGGTAGGTGTTGCCTTGGCTGGGTGTCACCCACAGTGATGGCCCTCGTTCGGAGTAGGCAGTAGTCGGTGAGGATGTTTCCGGGATGATGCTTAAGCACTCCAAAATTTAATTACAGAGTGGCCCCAAGGTTTCCAAATTTCTCCTCGATTTTCTTGGAAAATATAATTAATTTAACCAGCTTAAAATCTCCCCCGCCTGTCCAGGTAGGGAAGAAACATGTCCACAGGAAATCTAATATTAAAGGGTAATGACCTTGGGATGCGTGTCGAATGCCGCATCATCCGAGCTATCAAGCTCTCTTCAGTACCCAATACCACCCAGAGGCACGCCAACCAGCCTCGCGTCACCCGTCCGGTTGGTATTGGACTTGATTCCGCGGTGGCCGAGAGCGCTAAAGCGCTACCTCGTGCCTCGCTGGCATCGGGAGAGCGTGGGTTCGGTTCCCACCTCGGCCGTCCTGAAAATGATTTTCGTGGTTTCCCATTTTCACCACCAGGCAAATGCCGGGACGGTTCCCTTCAATAGGTCCACGGCCGATTTCCTTCCAATATCCCTTCCCTGACCCGTCCTGAAAAGAAAAGTACATGGCCATTGGCTGCATTAATAAAATTATAGCTTGTGTAATGAAATAGGAGTCATAGTGTTCCAGCATTATTGTTGTGTGATTATCTTGCAATTTGCTTTTTTCTCTTCATTCAGATGATGGGGAACCTATTTTGCCGGGGCGTGGTGGCGCAGCGGTCCACCAAGGTGGACCGGGTTTGATTCCCGGTCAATGCATGTGAGATTTAAGTGAAAAGCCATGTCTTGTGGTTGGGATTCCATGTAAAAAGGAGGTCCCGTGGCTCATGATCGCATGATTAACGGTCACGTAAAACTAAAAGGCTTCCTTCCTTTCCTTTTAACCTATTTTGCAGCGACTTTCCTTTTCTGTAGTTTCTCAGTTATTATTCTGAACACCGCAGAGACAGACACGTTTGCTTCATTTAAAATTTCTTCGTAAGATTTGCCCTGTTCTTGCTGCAAAATGTTGTCAACAGTGACAGCAGAAGTGTAGTCAGTTGCAGTTACCGGTCGCATACTCCTTAGGTTGTCTTCAGTACGTGTCTGGCCTTCGCAGAAACAAGAAACCCACTGTGACATTGTGCTAGGATCCATTACACTATCCCCACAAACTTCAACTAGAGCTTTGTGAATTTCGGTAGGCGTTTATCCCCGCAAACTTCCAATTTGGATGTAAGATCGCTGTTCACTAAGTGTGATTTGACATAAGCCATATTCTCCTTCCATTTCAAATAAGAATTTCTCACTCACTGAAGACACGTGGTGATAACTGAAAGTCTAGCTCACAACTTATGCTTCGCACGTCTGAATCGTACCACTGTTACAGATGCACATACACTCTGTGCATAAGTTTTGAAATGGTCCTCGTATATAGATTACTCCATTAGCGAAATATCGATTACATATGCAGCTGGCAAGATACCTTAGTTGAAATAATTGGTGAAGTACTGTAGCCTATCTCATATCCCATGAACATGGTTAGGTATAGAACAAAACAACGAGTTTTACTAGTGGAATCTTATCTTCTCAAGAAGAAGTCTTACAGTAAACGAGTTCGTAAGTTACAGCGCCGTGCGATATTTACATGTGGGAGAACCTTAAACAAAAGGTATACAGAAGCAATCTGCGTAGTATGGAAGCTCTCAAGAATGAAATATCTGCACTGATAAAAAATATCAGTCATGATGAATTACAGCGAGTGTACCAAAGCTAGTGCAGCGTCTAGAAAATGAAGGACAGCTTTCCAGCAACTACTATGAAATTCTTTTAAGTAATCCTTCTTCTTGGTCGTAGTTCGATTTCGAACATCGTGACCCTTCACGCAATTCTGTTAACAATACACCGCAGTTTTCTGCTGTATGCATTCATTTCTGAAGTGGCAGATTAGTGAGACTATTATCTGGTCAAGGTACCGGTTCGGGGCACGTCTCCTTCAGCCGTTTTCCGTCAACTTTACCCTAGATGATACGCTTCTCAATGCTGTCTCGCCGGATGACATGGTTAAAAAATTTCAACATTTGCCTTTGGATGTTTGGGAGTAAGTGTGCTTTAGGAGCAATCCTTAGCTCCTTCCAAATAGATTCATTTGTTCTTCTTGCTACCCATGATATTCAGAGCATTCTTCGATAACACGTCATCTCGAAGGCTTTGATTCTCGTACGGCATCCAGCATTTATGGTCCAGGACTCTGAGCCATACGTGACGATAGGAAATACCAAAGCATGGAGCAGTCGCTTCTTTGCTTCCTTGGTAATATGATAATCTTTCCATATTCTTGTTAGACTAGGCAGTGCTTTCTTAGCCATACCTATTCTTCCTTTAATTTCTCCTTCACAGTTTCCCTTAGTGGAAATGCAAACTCCTAGGTAAACTATTTCTTCTTTAATTTAACCCCTGTCACTACAGCCCAAGAAGGGCCTAGGCCTTCCAAGCGACCACTACCCAGCCATTTGGCCCGCAGATATTGGGGTGACACGTGATCAGCGCATCGGGTCCCCTCGGCCGTTAATCTTGGTTTTCGTGATTGGGGCACTGCCTCACTGTCAGACAGCTACTCAATTGTCCTCACGAGGTTGAGTGCACCCCGTTCCAGCCGTCACGTCAGTTTATAAAATCCCTGACAGAGCCGGGAATCGAACCCGGGCCCTCCGGGCGAGAGGCAGGTGCGCTACCCCAAAACACCACGGGGCTGGCTTCTTTGAGATCAATATCTTGTATTGGCTGGAAGGGATGAGTTAATGCACGCTGTCTGTCCACTGCCATCAAGTAACACTTGGATCGGTTTAGTGTAAAGCCTGCTACTTCACTGAACCTCTCAGTGCGTTGTAAAAGTTCTGCTAGCTCTTCCTCCGAACTAGCCAGCAGCATAGTATCATCTGCATAACAGAGGTTGGAAATTGTCTTGTCGCCTATTTGAACCCCACCTTTCCAATCCTCCCATAGATGTTGAATAGGAGTGGTGACAAAACACATTCCTGTCTGACGCCTTTTCCGACCTTAATTCCCATCGATTCTAACGTATGCTTTGTTGTTGGCATATAATGATTTCATCAGTTGTATAAGATGAGTTGGTACTGCCATTTCCTCAAGCACTTGTCAAACAAGATTCTAGTTAACATTATCGAAAGCTGTAGTGTAATGATGAATATTAATTACATTAAAAAATGTAAATGTGTTAACTTAGTTGGGCGCAACGCTCCTGCTAGTGGCAGTGTCTTGCTCGACAGGCTGCTACACACAGTGGCCCACTACGCAGCCCTTGCGAGGTTCAGTCCTAGAAAAGGAGGAATCACAGTGGTATACTGTAGGCAAAAGTTGTATTGTTAGTAGAAAATTGTTTTCTCATCAATTCACTTCTAAATTGATGCAGTCAAGAGGCATGATGTAAACCCATGAAAATTTTGCCTTTTTCAGAGAAGTCCATGCGCCATGTGTTTTTTTGTTTTGTTTTTTGTGGGAAACCTTAAACAAGAGGTATACAGAAACAATCTGCATACTATGGAGGCTTCCAGCTGGGGGAACTATTTTTGCTTTTTTTTGAGCATGTTCGCCTGGAGAAACCCACTGTTTTGATTGTTACTGCATCCACAGAATGTAGAAACCATTAGGGATGCTTATACAAGAAAGCAAAGCCATGATTTATAACCTTCACATGTTTGATCTTCTGGTTATGACTAACTAATGGTGTAGCAGCTAACATTCTTGGCTGAAGTCCCGGAGATCCGTGTTCGATTCCTGGCTCTGTCAAGAAATATAATTCTGTTGTGAGGGGTGGAAGGGATTACACTCGTGAGGCAAAACTGAGAAGATGTGGGTTCGATTCCCATCTCAGCCATCCTTGAATTTGGTTTCCCAGTTCTATTCCAGGCAAATGCTGGGTTGGTACCTAACTTAAAGCCATGGCTGCCTCCTTCCCAATCCATATCTGAATCACAAATACAGACATTACAATAACATAGGTTATCATACAAATTCTATCCCTCTATATATCTACACACACCCAAGTACATGGGGCTTAATGACTACAATGTTTAGGCCCCTCAAATGAAACAGCAACTCTTCTGGTTACTACAGCCAGGCAATTGGCACAAAATTCGAATACATCTAACAGTATATGTTTGATTGAAAATAATTGACTGCTAAATGTGCCTACCTGATATGTAGTTGGCAGAAAGTTGTATACAGTAGTTTTATTGAAGTTTGAACGACTAGCTCTGTGATTATTCATACACCGGATACTTGTTGATTCACCTCTTTGAACTACGAGTTGAGGTGAAAACAGAGTATATCAAATCAGTTCAATTGATGCAAGGTGAAACTCATAGTTTTTACCCCTGTAATCTATATATCTAGACAAAAAGCCTGCAAAATATCTTATCAGAATACTTTTGATATTAGGTACAGGTAATAAATTTTACTAGGAATGCTCCGTCTTAAAATTACATTTCAAATAAATATATTTAAAACACTAAGGTGATTTTTGTTATCACGAGATTGGGAAAACGGCTTAACCGATTAACTTCGTAAAACATTCTGACGAAAGCTCTTGGCCTGTAGATTTGCAGAGTGTCTTTCAAAGGAAAATATAATTATGTTATGCCCGTTGCTCACGGTAAAATTTTCCTTCAAATTTATTGTACAATAATTTAATTTTATAAAATTTATGTTGCTCACGGTCAAATTCAAGTTTTATAAAACCTTTGATAAAACGTTTCATAAAATAGGACATGTTCTATTCCGTAAAATTAATTTTACGAAACGAACCAATCAGGGAAGCTGACATGAAGATGATGCTGGCGCCACGTGGTGAGAAGATTGTGAAGCTCGCTTGTAAACAAACTCTTCGAAAATAAAACATGGAGGACGGTTGTCGTTTGGGGGTAAAATTTACAGTCGATTCGCATTATTAACGCAAAGCGGTCATGAAACTTGCTTTAAGTACATTTGAAAATATGCGTGGTACCGAATGAATTAATTCCAATCAATATTTAAGATATAATTGTAATAATTGGATATTTAAGCATACGCTCTGATAAGAAGTGCAACAAATTGCTGTATCGTCAGTTGGAAAAGTGTGCTAGTGGTATCGCGCTCGCTTGCTGATCAGAAGATCCCGGGTTCAAGGCTATCCAGGGCTGAGATTTTTACTTCCTTTTAATTATTTTATAATTTTCTCCTTACATCGTACAGCAATATTGCAACATTGTTTTGTGTTTTCTCCCATTTAAAATTTTTATTTTCCCTAAATACTGTAACCATGGACGGATACCATTCGTGATAACTATTAGAATTTAAATAGTTAAATATTTATCCCAGAATAATAATAATAATAATATGACACTTTCTGTATTTACTGGATATAGCTAGCGCTTATCACACAGACGCCGTTTAAAGAAAATATAGTTTAATTCTGATGTATTTATTCGTAGGCCTACCCACATAACAAATCTACTTGTTTATGTTGCCCCTAGGATATCTACCTGAACGAGAAAAGCAATCCGATTGGTTGTTGTACTCAAACTTCCATGAAAACTGCCAGGAAAAATGGCACCTGTTCAATTTCGTGAGTTGTATGGAAGCTATTATGGAAGGCAGAACCTAGCATGGAAGGTACATATCACACGGTGCTAGACGCGTCTATACCAGCGTGTACACCAGTACTGGTAGAAGCTTTCATACTAACTAGTGTCGTGTGATACGGGCTCCCAAGCTGTTAGTGTTTTACTGGACGAGTATCAGAAATATCAGTGTTTGTATGAGGTTAAAACGCCCATATACCACAATAGAAATGTAAGAAGGGAGGCAGAAATCTCAATCGCCGAATATGTTTCACAAATTTGACCGAACACAAGCCAGGCTGATGTGAAGGCGAAGATAAACGGGCTTCGAACTCACTTGCAGTCTCATTTCAGGAGAAATGCCTTGCCTCATGTTAAGTGTCCTGTCGAATAATTTTGGGACCAACGAGATCTAGGAGTTTTTTAAAACTGCTTTCCTCCATTCTTAGAAAATTCCTATATGAATTTTGATTTCTAAGATCAACTTATTTTCGACCAAGGAGAGTATTCCTCTACTCTTCTCTTCTCCATTCCCGAGTCCAGGACTTTCTAGCATTTCTTTTCTTCCTTTTACCACTGTACGACATTTAATTGTAGCTAAATTAAGCAGCAATTTTTTGCAATGCTTGCTTCGTTTGTTGGAGCCATACTCTCAAACCAATGTGTGTTGAACAGCTGATTCTTGGTTCAGAAGTTTATCGGTAGATGGCGATCCTGATACATCCACGGATTTTATAAAATAATTTTACCGTGAACAACACAGCTTGCTTTCGTCAAATTTTTATAAAATTAGTTGTAAAATAAATTTTAAGAAACATTTTACCGTGAGCAACGGGCATTAGGGTATATTTTTAAATTATTAAAGAAAAATGTAATGTTTGGCGTTCCCTCTGCGTCTTACTGAGATCTTTGTTTATGAGAATTAGAAAGGGGGAAAATATTGTTAATGATGTTTCCACGATATATATTGAAATAGAATGATAAAATAGGGAAGTATTGAAGAACTTAAACTGGTAGTTGAGTGTGTATGTTGTTTACGTAACTTAATATTGCACTCCCCTCTCATTGTCTGGGTGGCTCAGGGGCTAGCGTTACAGTCTATGAAATGTATTATGTATCGTCGGAGAAGTTCGAATCCCACTCGGATATGTTATTTTTATTTCCATATTCTTCTTTCTTACTATTGGTATTACATTGCCAAAACATATTTTACTTTTATCATTCCCGTAAAGTAATGAATTCTCTGCGATTTACGTTGCCATATACTTATAAATTATTAAAGAAAAATGTATTCCAGGCACTCGCTCGTGCGCACAATCGCTTTCGTCATGAGAGCGAACGTAATTCATTTGAAGGGCTTTGACATCGTGGTCACTCAGCCCCATGTACTTTGGTGTGTGTGTAATATTCTCTCCTATAACCTGTGTTATTGTGATGGCTCTAATTATTGTGTGTATCTGTAACTAAGGTGGGTATTGGGAAGGAGGAATCGTCCCGGTATTTGCCGGGAGTTGAAGTGGGAAAGCACAAAAGCCACCTCTCCTCAGTTTTACCTCTCGAGGCTGAGTGCGCCCCGTTCCAGCCCTATGGCCAGAATTAATTTTCTTGACAGAGAAGAGAATCAAACCCGGATCTCCGGGGCGATAGCCAAGAATGTAGCCTTAAGAGTAAGCTTCCCTGTGTTAATACGATGTTTATCATGTACGGGACATAAGAGTTCTAAACCTGCCTCAATTAAGGTGGCTGGCGAAGTTTGTCTGTGCTCATTCTAGTTGTTGGTGAAGTGATTCTATGCTTCCCTGCATAATTTACTGTCGTGGAAACCCAAAGGATTGTACCTATAATAGGTGATGGAAATTGCTTATTTAGAACAGTTTCATATTGTTTACATCAAAATGAAGAATGTCATCGCGAGCTGCGTTTGCAAACTATTGCAAAATTTGTGGCTGGCAGGGATAAGTATAAGGATTTTATTATTGGCGATCAGACTCATCGCATTCTCCTCAGCAACCAACTTGAGTATGAAGTCTCTGGACGGTGAATACACTGGTCTTGTTGGACTTCTATAAGCCAATTGTTTATTGATTATGTGTTTAGAGTACATTCTAACCATGCTGTTGATTTTGGCAAGTATTGTTTGCCATTTAATACTTAGCGGCTCCGTTGATGCAGGACACTATAGCGTTATCGAATACGACATTAATTTGGAGAGATATGCTTCTATAAAAATCCCGTTCAACGAAAAAGAGCATAGGCCGGTAAACTACAAAGACACAAAAAAGTGAGAAATCGGAGAAAACACGAAGCCACTTTTAAAATCCAAAATAAATATGCCATTTCAGAAACAATTCCATATATTATGCCGTACAGTGTAGAGTCCTTGACGAACAAATGTAAACATGGTTCTGCATTGTATTTCTCTTGTGAGAAGTCAACGTTTGGCTAATTTGGCCTTTGCTGCCGTAATGGTAAAATTGATCTGCCAGAATATAAAATACCTGACAGTCTGAAACAATTTTTCACTGGAGATGATAGCTCAAGGAATTTCAGAGAGAATATTCGGCAGTACAACAATGCTATGTCCTTTGTTTCCTTTGGTGCCACATGAATACTGTCCGTATTGTTCTAAAAATTCTGGAATATCACATAATTACATTTCTTCCTTATATTCCAAAAATATAAGTGATGGTTCTAATGGCCAGTTGTATATATTAGACTCCTCAGAAGCTAATCAAGTCAGATCTGTAAATCAAGTGAATTCTTGCATCAGGGAGGGCACACATCACAATTTAGACAATATTTTGCAAGATCATAAGAGCTACATTCAGCATTCAAAATACCTCTCAACTTAAATGAGAGTTCAGTGTCTAGATAAAATTTAATTGATAAAATTAACGATATTCGATTATCATGGCTCATAATATGGGATGAAGCCACTATGTCAAATATTCATTCAATAATGTGTGTGAATCGACTTCTAAAAGATATTATACGTAACATTATTCTTTTTTGTGGGATAGTTAGTGATCTTGGAGGAGACTTCAGGTAGGTTTTGCCTGTTGTGTCTTATCGGCAAACAGTTATTAACAATTGTTAGTAAATACTCTTCTCTCTGGTCCTTCTCCAAACTACGCCGCTTACATTAAAACACGCGATCAAAACCAGATAAAATGGAATTTTCTGATATGTTGGTACAAGTTGACGACTACCCCTCTGTGGATGGTGAGGAATCAAATGTTATTGAATTACCAGCCAGACTTTCAACTCATGATGGTATCGTGACTGAGATTTACGGCGAAACATTCACTTCTGCGAAGGATATAATAAATTTATTGAAAGTTTGCATTCTTACACCAAAAAATGAACACTGCCATTAAAGTCATTGAACTGAATGATTAAGAACATCACGGACATCAAGGTTATACCATCGGAGAACCTGGATAGCGACCATCGATTGCTGGTAATGAACCTGAGAGGGAGTAAGGAGAAGAAAGGGACTGAGAACCAGGAAAGACGTATAAGGATATGGAAACTGAAAGAAGGGGATAGAAGGGTCGAGTACCTCAAAAAGGTAAAGAAAGGAATTCCAACAGATGAAGAAAGAGGGGTGGAAGAGGAATGGGCTAGATTTAAGAAGACACTAGTAGGTGCAGCAGAAGCAGTATGTGGGAGGACAAGTAGTAAGAAGAGGTGGAAGGAAACACCATGGTGGAATGAGAAGACAAAAGATATAGTAAGGGAAAAGAATAGAGCCTTTAGGAGGTGGTATCAAAATAGGACGGTAGAGACAAGGGAAGAGTACCAGGAAAGAAAGAAGGAGGCAAAGAGAGTAGTGGCTGAGGAGAGAAGAAAGTGGATGGAAGAGTGGACAAAGATGATGAAGGAGGATAGTGAAGGTACAAAAAAGGTCCTGTATGGGATGGTAAAAAATAAGAGGCGGAAGGATCCTATGGATTATGTTAGAATGGTGAACAAAAGGGGACAAGAGATAGAAAATAGGGAATAACTGAAGAAAATGTGGAAAGAATATTTTGAATAACTTCTGAACCCAAATGGAAAAGATGGTGAGGAGGAAGAAATCGGGGAAGAGGAAGATGAACTGCAAACAGAAAAGGACTTAACATGGAAAGAAGTGGAAGATGCAGTGAACAAGATCAAAGGAAGGAAGGCACCGGGTGTGGATGAGTTGAGTGTGGAGATGGTGAGAGCAGCAGGAGAGGTGGGGATACAGTGGTTGTACCGAGTGATGAGGACAGCATGGAAGTAAAGGAAGCCCACAGGACTGGAAAAAAGGAATAATTGTCCCGATCTTCAAGAAAGGTAGTAGAACAGATTGCAGAAACTATCGGGGAATAACACTGATGAGTCATTGTGCAAAGATCTCCGAGAAAGTTTTGGAAAAGAGAATTAGGACAAGGATAGAAGGAGGGATGAGGGAAGAACAACATGGCTTCAGAGCAGGAAGGTCCACAGTGGATTTGATTTTTGCTGTAAGGCAGTTACAAGAACAGCACTATGAGTATGGAACAAATCTACTGATGGCCTTCCTGGACATTGAGAAAGCATATGACAGGGTATGCAGAAACAAAGTATGGAAGTCCCTGGAGGATAGAGGAGTAGAGAGATGGACTATAAAGAGGATAAAGGAGATGTACAAGGGAAGCGTGAGCTGTGTGAAAGTGGGAGGAGAGAGATCAGACTGGTTGGAACAGAGAAACAGCCTGAAACAAGGAAGTGCACTGTCACCATTACTTTTCATTGTGGTGTTGGATGGCATAATGACCCGAGTGGCACAAGTAATTGGGGAAGGAAAGATGAAAGCAATGGTGTTTGCAGATGATTTGGGGAAACAAGGAGGAGGAGGTACAGGAACAGTTGGAAGTGTGGGAAGGAATAATACAAGAATATGGGATGAAATTTAGCATAAATAAGAGTGAGATGGTGATCACAACAAGGAAGAAGGAAAGAACCACAACGGGAATAACAATTGGTGGGGAACAGCTGAAGAAAGTGGAGAGTTTCAAGTATCTGGGAAGCCTGATACAAGATAATGGAAGAAACGATAGAGAAATAAATGAGCGGGGGAGGCAGGCAGAAGCATTTCGGAGGAGTGTGAGAAGCATGTTATGGAGCAAGGATGTCCCTCAGAACAGCAAAAAGATCATATATCGAACGTACTATGTCCCTATCCTGACGTATGCCTCGGAGACCTGGGTTATGAAAGGAAGGGAGAAGAGCAAAATACAGGCCAGTGAGATGAGGTTCTTGAGAAGCAGTATTGGAGCTACAAAGATGGACAGAATAAGAAATGAGAGGACCAGAGAATTAATGAAGGAGGAACCATTACAGGATGATATAGAGAAATCTAGACTTAGATGGTATGGACATGTAAAACAAATGGAGGAGAAGAGGATACCCAGGAGGATACACGAGACGAAGTGGGAAGGAAAGAGACCGAGAGGAAGACCGAGAGACAGGTGGCTGAAGGGGGTGGAAGAAAGCGTGAGGAAGAGAGGAGAAGACTGGACAAGGGTGGAGGCTGAGAGATGGTGGGAAGACAGAAGACGTTGGAGAGGCTTGTGTTCCAAACAGACCCAGCCAGTGGCTGGAAACTGTGCAAGATGATGATGATGAACTGAATGATTGGAATGCTATATTCAAGCAATTTGCTCTGAATATAAGCAAGTCCAAAACGGTAGTGATGCCTGTTAGTCGACAAAACATCTGTACTAATATCACTCTGAATGGTACAAAGTTAGAACAATTACATCAGTTCTGTTACCTTGGCAGTGTAGTGTCCACAGATAACCAACCATCTGCAGAAATCACTAGTTGAGTTCAACATGGAACACAATTTTATCGTCTCGTGAGAGGGCTTCTTTGGGATAAGCAAGTTCCTTTAAGATCAAAACTAATACTCTACAAGAGCTTCTTTGTACCTTTTACTGCATATAGCTTAGAAACCTATACCCAATTCAAGATAAATTCTAGCAAACTACAGGCGGTGGAGATGAAGTTTTTAAGAACTATGATTCAAAAGACAAGGAGGGACAAAATAAAAAATGATGAGATACGCCATCTTGTTCAAGTAGAACAATCTCTTAATGAGATCTGTGTTGAAGCCAGGCTGATTGGTTTGGTCATCTCAAAAGAATGGACATACAAAGAACAGCTAGAGTGTGGTTTGAGAAAGAACTGAAAGGCAAGAGACCAAGAGGTTGACCGAGAAAGAGATGGATCGACCAGATTTGCAGCAGGTCGTGGAGGGGGAGACATTCTTGGAGAGAACAAAATGGAGAGCGCTCATTCACCGCACCCGGGAAACTGGAGCCGGTTCATGATGATGATGAACTGATATCCAGTAGTTCAAAAATATACACCAGCATTAACAGATTAAATAGTGAAGATGAAATCAACTACAGTTTCCTACAGAATTCTTAAATTCCTTGGAATTAAGTGATTTGCCTCCACATGTTCTTACCCTAAAAGTTTGAGCCATTGTTATGCTCCTTAGAAATTTGAACGTTTCGCAAGGGCTCCTAAATGGAACCAGATTAATTGTAAAAAATATATGTATGAAAATCGGTTGGATTTGGGAATAATAAGTTCAGATAACATGGGGCAGAGAGCTATAATCCTTCGACTTGATTTAACATCATCCGATAAAACACTTCCAATTTCCAATTTGCTTGGCGTACTTTATCACAATCAATAAAGCTCAAGGGGAAACTCTGGAACGTGCAGGTCTCTATTTGCCTCATCAAGGTTACAGTCATTGCCAGTTATACGTTGCGACGTTGATCTTTCGACGCCCTTTAAGTTGCAACAGTGTCAAAAAGTAATCGTACAAAAAATGCATATAAGAGAATTCTTCAGTAAATATTTTCCCATTGACCATCATGTTTTGATGGGTTGCAACTTGTCTGTTTATAAATCTTGTTTTTTTTGTTTGTTTTCTAGAGTCCAGTGACACCTGCAAATTTCTTGCACGAGATGGACCAAATTACTCAGGAAATAACTTCAGTAAGTAGTAAAAGTAATCTCTTGTAGCCCACTGACCTGGAGCAAGTCTGCAAAATTGAGATCACTTGGGTAACTTCTATGTTGACAGTACCATACCAATACTTGAAACCAGAATTACATTTCTTGGGAGGGCTGGGAATTGAACTCAGGCCTCCGGGGTAGGAGCCAAGAATGTTAACTACTACACCAAGAGTATTGAAAAGAAATACTCATTTTTTGTGCTTAACAATCAAGTGAGACAGATTTCTCCCTCATTCAGTTTACCCTAGTTGTGTGGAAAGCAATTCTCGTAACAATTGCACAAACTTGGGAATGTTTGCTTCTATTTTTGGTCCGTATTGACGTTGCAAATTACAATATGTAAAATACTTTAATGTCCGTCAAATCAATACTTTATGATAAGTGAAACTTATTAGTGGTACATGTTTCGAATTATACTACAATCCTTCCTCAGCCACACTATATACTAAAAAATGGATAACATCTTGCCACATAACATTGAATATACGATCTTAGGCATAAAATACACAGTTGCATGCACTCACGTACATTATATGATTAAAACATGTTAAAAACTTTTAAAACACAGTATACATTTTTCCTTTAATGTTTGTGCGCTCATTATCACTGGTGATGGCTGTTGTTAGTGATTCCTGCTGCTTAATTTCCAAATCAGATAGTTCAACTGTTAAGACTCATTTGACGTTTCATTCAGTGTCGATTACTATTGGAAAATTTCATTTGAAACTACTTTCAACGACTCCTGTTGCAAATCTAGTGGCTCAAAAACGGAAATAATATTCCCAGTTGTGCAGCCTATGGAATAAAAGAAAAGAAAGGGACTGGTATGTTTACGTAAAATATCTTACTGAAAATATTTTAAGAAAAAAGTCAACTTACTGTAAAATCAGATGAAAATTTGCTCATTGTTCTCCAGAACTGCTATGCAAAACTTTCTACGAAAGAAAACGAAAAACACATCAAATGAGATCCCAAACTCGCAATCACGACATAAACCAAAAAAAATGGGAGGTGAGCGTGGTGGCTTACCTGAGATGTGATGCAGGTACTATACTGGCTTGAGCCAGCTGATACACTGCGGGGCGAGGTCAGGACAAGACTGGGGCAGGGGGAGGGAGACTATCTGGTCTGTTGCTATGGCCTAACTATAGGTCCGCCTAAGTATCTTACGGAGGTTTTCTGCGTATTCAATGTCAGAGGTATATTCTATAACGTGCCAAGACACAGGGTGTCAAGCAAATTACATTGGCCAAAGTGGTTGAAGAATGGATACTTGATACAATGACCACAAAAATGCGATAAAATAAGGGACACACTCTGCTTAATGCGAACACATGTTCGACACGGGACACAGCTTCACCAACGTTGAGACTGACTTAAAATCATACTTCGCGAACCGAAAGGAAGAGCTCTTGACATAAAGGAAGCAATTGAGATACACTTAGGGTACAGTTTGGCTACGGCGATGATCGTCGGGCGCACATCGCTGGCGATCTTCATTGCGTTATGAAATGATGTAAACAAATGAGGCTGGTTTCCCTACAGCGATCTGCGCTGGCGTCAATTCATTTCAATTTGGCAGCGATGATCGCTGGCCATTTCGTGAACAAAACAATAAAGCTCTTATCTCTTTGGGAAACAGTATCACAGTATCATGGCTTCCATACAGTCCGTATTTTGCAATTTCTCAAAAGAAACATGATATTTTAATAAATTATGTTGTATATTAATACATGCTAGTTAGGGCAGGCACACGGTAACACAAGTTATCATGTAACACACGGGCCTGATGATTTCATAGCCCTCATTCATAGAGAGACAAAATTTTGTTTGCTATCGACTTATTGGGTAACTAAGCTTTCTTGTGATCCCTGCGGTCGTAAAAATACAAATCTTGTTTTTTTTTATTGTCTTTTAGAAATCTTACTTTACTAAAACACATTGAAGTACAGATAATTAGGTTCTTATGCAGTTGCTAAATACTCCGCGAGGTAGCCGTGCACCAAAAGTCGCTCACGACTATTATGTTGGGGAGCTGTAGCAAGCCCAGAGATCAGTGGTTTGTGTCCCAGAGCTCACAGCAACCATCCTGAGTGTGATGTTCCCTCGGTTGTTCTACAGCCCCTCCAGGCAAATGCCTAAATTGTACACCAATTCCTCACCTTGATAATTACTGTTACACACTCTGCTGGTCACCACAGAAACACAGGCTATTGGACAAATTAAACACACAAGCCCAAGTATACGGGACTGATGACCAAAATAACCCTATTCCCTAAAGTAAATTAGCAGCAGCAGATCAAGTGTTGAATGTGGAGCGGAGACAGAATGCCCTACCCTCGAGGAGAAAAATACCTTCCCTTAAAGTAACAGACACTTCAGTTAGTTAGTTATTGTTGCTTTAAGGGGCAGAACTACGAGGTCATCTGCCCCAACAGACACTTGATCTGCTGGACTTATTGTGATTGGAACAAATGGGGTAGGGTTTATCTTTAAATCATTTTCAATTAAATATAACACAAAAGTAAATTGATCAAGATAAAGCCTTGAGTATTCCTTAAATTGTGTTTGGTCATTAAGCAAGTGTCCATGAATCAGTGCATTAAGTCATAGTTTTGTACATGTTATTAGTTTGTAATCGCTTTCGCTTCATGTACATATTATACTTAAATCGATCATCATCTCTTCTTCCTCCTCTAAAAGAAGCAATATTGATGCTTATTTCACTCTGCTTATGGTCATTCTGGCAATGTTATATTATTTCAGATTATAATCAGCTGATTATTATTTACACCACGAACCCATAGCCTATAAGCAAAGAGTGGGCTACTGAGCTGTTGAGAAGTGAAAGTGATCCTGTTGTAGGAGGCAGTGGACGAAGAACAATGATCGCCGGCTAGGAAAAACTGCTTTTCTGACTTTGTGCACCGAGCGATCATCGCTGTAGCCAAACCGTACCTTTCGATAAAATAAACAACCCTAATAATTTAAACGAATACACATTCGTGAATAAATCATTCCTCTTTACTAGTGTAAAACCCCTCCTGTTGGAAACGAGAAACAACATAACGTTGCAGCGAAGCTAGATAAGGGAGCAACATAGGGAAACATGTTGCTGGATCAGGATATACTTTGTACTATATCTTCAATAAACCAAGGGCGGCATTACCAACAGTATTAAAGGTTCCGGGACAATCTCATTAGACTGGGTTGCGCTTATAGGGGTTTTTAGCTTATGCATGGTGACGAAGAATACTGGCCTTAAGAATCCCAGAATTCAGTTACATCACCATGTTAGGATATTCTAGACTTGGTAACAAACATAATGTTACATTGCTTGACAAAACACAGGCAGTTAGGAAGGGGGGAGGGCAAGGGCCAAGGAGGTTAAGAGATAACATAACAAGACAGGAAATAGCTTTCAGTTCCGTACAGGCAGCAGGAGGTGGTAGTTGCATGGGAAGAGACCACACATCGCTCAAACAGCTAAGTGCACAATCCACAATAATCTGACCATTCAATAACAATCACATGATCACACTAAGCAAGCAAACTTGAAGGTCAATCACCACTATCAGTATCTCAACAAAAAAAATCACATACCTTGAGTAGTTGTGCTAGTTTAATTACTACTGCAACTAAATAAGGGTGTATGTTGTAAATATCATAACCCATTATTGTATACATACAGTAGATTTAATAGCCTAAGTGTAAAGGATCTGATGATGATCGCTTGACGATCGAAACTGGTCATCCAAGTGTATAATATTAATATCATGTAAAATTTCTTCAGGATTAGGGAACCACCCATTACAATTGGGTACAATGTGTTGACCGACTGAAAAAACATTTAAAAATTTCGAAGGTTAGCTGCCTCAACTTTGCCAAAATGTAATGGTTAACTTCAAGTCTAGGATTGGCTAAATTTCTGGGCTTGAAAAATGGTCCATCATGATATTTGTCTGGAGTAAGTGGGTGAGGAAAATCCTTACTCAGGATGACTGCCTTAATTCAAACTTTGGATCTCAAATGACTGTTACCCCACAAGTAGGGTTGCCAGAAGTTCCGTTTTACCCGGAACAATACCGTTTTTTCTTGTTTTGTCCCCGTTCTGGAACGCCAAATATTCAATTTTTTGGTTAATATTTTCAATTTCGCACCAATTTTCAAATGTCCTGCTTGAGCAATCCATGCTTGACATGATTGGCGATTGTTGTTAGCGACCTCAAATAGAATCGGCACGGCACGCCGACCACGTTGCTTCACTTCACTGAAGGTAGGGTACAGTTGCAAGTTTGAAAGAGAAAATGATTTCTATGCCTGTGCCAGATAGATGAGTACATGTTATAGATTTATTAGGGGCAACAACATTAAGGAATAACTTAGTCCTAGTGCAGTTCATGCTCGGTATTTTCCCCTCCAATGATTTTACGGAGAGTTTTTTCTGTCATGAATATCAAATGGAGAGATGATAAAAACATAAGCTCCATTAGTTTGATAAAACAAGAATTGTTCACATATTTCAATTATGACGAAAATTGTAGTGAATTTTATCAGAAGGTACTTACAGATTAAAAAAATCCTTGCAAAGGGTCGTTCAAATGAAAAGTATTTGTAAGGTGCTGGTGTCATAGGCCTATATGATATGTCAGTAATATCTAGTTTTAAGTTTGTGTATTTGATTATGTAATGTTTATTTTATACACATGTGTATTATTTATTACAACATTTAACAACCTTGATAAAAAGTTTTGGGACGTGTGTTCCAGTTTTCCATTCTTGAAAAATGGCAACCCTACCCACAAGTTGTGGAATGTGAAAGAAAGGTACAATTTCGGCATATCCTTTTATATTATGCTGCTTGTGATATCCCTCTTGATTTCAGCTCATGTAGTATTATTTAAGAAGGACTAATTGATGTATTTCTAAGCATCCGCCATACTCATTTAACAATTGACTCATTCAAAGGGGTAAATGACCTCCATATTCCACCCCATAAAATAATAGTAATAATAACAATCATATCAAACTGAGTGGGGCAAGAATGGGATGTTGAAATAACAGATAGTGGAACATATCGTTAGCACCATCTTCTGTTGATAGAACACTAGTTTGTTAATTTTTCCATTAAATTACTTTGGCAAAACATGCCCTTAATGTGTGAAGTGAAAGGGCAGGAGAAGTGTTAAATTGGGAAAGTTGACATCCCCGAATATCATGCCTTGTAACCCCTTCAAGAAGTAGGTTTGTCTAGAACAGTGGGATGTGTTGTTCCCCCACCCACACCATCAATAGGATACTAGCTTTATTAGTATACTGTAATCATTTTACAAATAGTGTGACATACAAAAGACTGCGAAAGTGGGAGGAAATAGACGAACACTTCTACTGCACGAGTGCCATGACTGACCGGAGTTGGACTAACCCCAATCAAGTGATGAGAAGTGCAGTCGACAGACTTGCAATCTATGGGTTCCATTCACAAGTTTGTATCATACAGCCTATGGAGAGTGCGTGTGCAAACTGTGTAATGAAGAATGCTCACAATACTATATCCTATCATGCAAAAGAAACACCAAATCAATCATGGAACTAAGCACAGAAGACTAAATTAAAACATTCATTGTGGCCTTTCCACTTTATTAATTCAGCAAAGTGTAATACTTCATAGTATTATTTAATTGATGTATGGTCGTTTGACTGCAATACAATTTTATTTAACCCTTCAGGCCGGCTATTTAATCTGGAGGTGTTCCCTTCTCTGGCGGTATTTAAATTGAAGCTCAGCAGAGGTGTAGACACCAACAAGGTAAAAAATTAATAATGCAAAATCTACGAATTATAACATAATGAAAATTTTAGGAATACATACCGATAACATGTCCAATGTTTCTCAGTAATATATGTAATGACTGCTTTTCAGGGTTGTCCATGATCACACGCAATATTTACAAAAATATAATAATTTGATAAGTTCCACTTTTGGTATTTGTTTCAGGTATATTTACAATGAAAACAAGATATGATAATGCTCAATCTACATAATTTTCGGGTATAATTTCCAGGAAAAGCTGAATTTTGGAAAGTTTTCAGGCTCTGTATATGTATCCCGTGTAGAATTGTCAACAAAATGTAAATATCGCAATATTAGTTCAAACCTGTCGCTTGGCATTGTTTGAGGGAATATAGGCTAGGGGTTTCTAAAAATTAATCCCTGGTGAAATACCTCTTTAGGGTAGGTTTCTGCATTTCCCCCATCAACATTACAAGCCCCCTGTCACTGACTCCCACTTCCTGGCGCGCGACCTTGGTTTCAAGGGCGCGCCAAATATACATTCTGTCGCGTACATATTTGTTTCTCAAACAATTAGTTCAATCAATTTGTCGTCGAAAAACAGCAAAATAGAATCTAAAACAGACATGAAATGCTTTCCTGTTCCCGGCATACCTGTGAACCTCTCGCCACAAACACTGAACAGGGGTCGTTGTTATTACAGCTGAAGCTATTTCTTCTTCATCACCGCTGTCTGCCACTTCCCCAATAACATCATGCTGTGTGTGCATAGTCCGTATCACTACCAAAAATATCGCTTCCCTATACATCACTTCCACTACTGTCTATCAAACGAATAATCTCTGCACCCGTAAGATAATGAGACAGCCCGGCAATTATTTATCTGCGACTGAGTAGCCTCAAGCCTACGAAGCAAAAAATTAACTACGTAGTATTTGCTTTCGGTGCTTCCCCTTCATAAGTGGAAAAAATTGTCAGGTTAGACATAGTTCACAAAACATTCTCGAGATGGCAGGAGAGACCGTGATACCTTTTAAGCAACTAATTTGAAACTCAATAGAGCGCGTTTCATGTTCTTTCGCTGATCGATGTGAGTCGTAAAAAGCAACGGATATCGATCAACTACGTATTAGTTCTAATTATGAAACAGAGATGGCATGAAAGTACACAACGTCTCGGTTCATAACGTGCAAAAAGATCCCGCGAAGCAGCAGTGGTTCATGTGTAATAGGCATTCTAACTTCAGCCTGCACCGGCCGTTTGTGGTACGTCGAACCGGCTGGACGAGTAGAATCCAGCGGGCGTACAGTGTACGGCCAACCGGCTTGAGGGGTTGATAGTGTGGTGTGCAGAGTATGGTTTCTAGATAACCTGTGAAGATTAATACAATGGCAACAAGTGTATTATTGTTATGAACTTTTCTTCAGCAATACATTTTCCAACATGTACATAGCTTTAACCCAAAACTATATAGTACCCAAACAGGAAACCCTTTCGATTCAATATGCAGCTGGATGGTGACACCATTTAGTGGAGTGTGTGGTATTTACTTGTATGTTAACTCAATGCTTATTCAAGTAAATATTGTAGCTTTTTCATATTTCTCAGAACCTGGATTAGAAACTTACAATCTCTGAACCTAAAGTAACCCTAATCCTATTAACAATTCTTTTAGACCTCTTGCATATCTAGTCTTACCATAAATACTGTCACAAAATTTGCAATAAATGTATTACACTAAATAGTCTGAGATATTTTAATATCCTAATGATATTAGTTAAATGGATGTGTAACAAATCAAAATCACCAATACTATTTAATATTGTTATGGAGAAAATCATGAGAAATTGGGATAAGGCTTTGGAAGCAGAAGGAATTCAGGGTATACATCTTGTGGCGAAAGGACAAACCCTGGGAATTAAATATTTGGCTTTTGCTGATGACCTTGCTATCTTAGCTCATAACAAAGATGATGCACGAAAGATGCTGGACACTTTGCACGAAATAGCTGAGAAGAGGTCTTAAGGTATCGTATGAAAAGACCGAGTACATGGAATACAGACACCGGGAAGAGAGACGTATGCTGGTGGATCATGGAACTGTCAAAAGAACTGATAAGTTCAAATATCTTGGGGAATGGATACAACCCAATGGGCTGAAAATTGGACCTGGCCTATAGATTTACTCAGAACAGGTATAACAAACAAGCGATATCATACAAAGCAAAACTCAAGAAATTACAGTACAGTGGTAAAGCCAGAGGGTCGGTATGACTCCGAGTGTCTAACCCTGAACAAAAAAGGGGAGCTGAAGGAACTTGAGATAAAGGAAAGGAGGATCCTGAGGAAAGTTCTCGGACCATGGAAAGATGATGATGGAACATGGAAAAAGAGGAAAATTGAAGATCTGTATATGGAGACCGTGGTCACAATGCGTAAAAGAAGGCTAAAATTTTACGGGCATTTGATGAGAATGGACGGGAACAGGCTGACAAAGAAAATTTTTAAATACATCACAGGGTTGAAAGCTACTACAAAATGGGTAGAAGAGGTCAAAAGAGACGCCATTGAAGTTGGACTAACTGAACTTGTAATTCACGATAGGAAAACATTTCGAAGCCTAGTTGCCAATATCAAGACGTTCAAAGAAAAACCACCAATACACAGGCCAAATTGGGTAATAACAGAGGAGCAGAGAAAGATTAGAAGTGAAAGAAGAAAAAATTGACCAGAAAGCCTTAGGCTCCAGGCGGTCCATAGTTGGAAACAAAAAAAATTACAGTCAGTCTGAAAGACTAGGCGTTATATCATTTCAAATGACGCATGCTACACATGTTAGAAAGGCTCAGGAGGGCTTCTCGCTTCGCTTGAAGTCCCAGGACTCTTTCAACAGACTCCATTACCCATTAACTTAGGCTTCCCGCGCGGGCACCTTTTTAAGGGTCACCCTGTATTTGAGTCTGACATCTTTTACAACTCTTTAAGGGTCACCCATTATTTGAATCTGATATCTCGCAAACCTCTTTAAGGGTCACCATGTATTTGAATTGAATCTAACATACTGTACACCTCGTTAAGTGTCACCCTGTAATTTGCTCTGACATCCTGCACACCTCTTTAGGAGGCACCCTGTATTCTTATCTGGCATCTTGTATACCTCTTTAGGAGTCACCCTGTATTCTTGTCTGACATCTTGTGCACCTCTTTAGGAGTCACCCTGTATTCTTGTGTGACATCTTGTACACCTCTTTAGGAGTCACCCTGTAATTTTGTCTGGCATCTTGTGCACCTCTTTATGGGTCACCCTGTATTCTTCTCTGCCATCTTGTACACCTCTTTAAGAGTCACCTTGTATTCTTAATTGGCATCTTGTATATCTCTTTAGAAGTCACTTTGTATTCTTGTGTTCACTTCGCTCAAAGCCCCAGGTAGCTCGACGCCCCAGGACTCTTTCAACAGACTCCAATAACCATTAGCTTCTGCTTCCCGCGTGGCTGCATGACGTCAAGCACACGCTTCCCGCGCGGCTGCATGACGTCACTTCCGTCTCCGTAACGCATAATGTTGGACCCAAGCATAACGACGAAGTCGATAAGATCATTTGAAATTATAAAAAAACAACCAAATCACATGTAATTATTCAAAATGGCCACCTTTGGCATGAACACAGTCCTCAAGTCTTTGTGGTCACTCATCAATTGAATTACGCACCACTTCCATCAGAAAATCTGCGGCTGCCTTCAAAATTTCAATATTTGGATGTCTCTTCTTGCAAGCCATCTCCTCAAGCTTGGACCACAATTTGCAGTCCGGGAGACACAGCAGTCAAGCTGTTTCCCTCTCAGCAAGGGAGACCGGGTTCGCTTCCCGGTCAATGCATGTGAGATTTTCGAATTGAAATGCCGTGGTTCGGATTTCACGTAAAAAGAAGGTCCCTTGGCTTATATTACAAGCTTCCTTTTTGTAGTCCAGGCCAAACCAAGGTCAAAATAAAGTCCGGAACATTTGCCACAAGACACTCCTGAGATATGCGAGCCTTAGCGCTGGGGCCGAATCCTGCTGGAAGTCCAGCGTTCTCCATGGGGTGTTGTTGAGTTTCTTGAACAGTGGCTCCAACACTGTCTCCTGATACACTTTGGCCGACATTGTGACCCCTTTCTCACAGAAATGGAGGTCCGTGGTACCTTCGTAGCTCACGCCCCACCACTCCATGACAGATGAAGGATGATAGCCTCTCTGGATCCTTTTCAGCATCTTGTGCAGAGCATGTGGCATATACCCCGTCATTTTGGGCATTAAAATTCTCCTCAACACTGAAAATTTTTTCTTCAGTAAAAAGGATTTTTACGTAACACGATAGTGAGCATTTTGATTTTAAGAGCATCTGTTCCTTCAGCAAATTTGTGAGGTGTCCTTTCCGTTGTTTGTAAGCACCAAGTCCCAGGTCACTGATCAATGTGCGAGACAAAGACATTTTGGAAATTTTCAGCTCATAAACCATCACAGACTGTTTCCACACCGGATTTCTTTGCACACGAGCCGTCGCTGCTTTTACCAATTCTGGAGTCCGCACAGTGTGTGGTCTTCCTACTCTGTCTCGGTTTTCACAGTTCCAGTCTCGAGGAAGCGCTGGATAGTGCGGTACACAAACCTTTTGCTTATTTTGAGTTTCTGGAGAATTTTGAAAATCTCACCTGGGGATTTGCCTACCTTGTGCAACGCGACCACAGCTACACGATTTTCGTGATCGCCCCATTTCATCTTAAAAACGATCACACAGAACTTTCCACTACTGCAGCTGCACTCGGAATGACTCATAGCTGGTGCTAAAACTCAGGAATGTGGAGGCCCTTACAAGAGGGAAAGTACAGCCACCCTCAAAAGTTGTGACAGTATTTATGGTAAGACTAGGTAATAGGGGGTATTATGTCTAAGTAGTTAAGAGCCTAATATTAACTATTGATGATTTTGTTTGCAGGCCATTCTCTCTGCACAGAAGCTGGGGCTGGAGGGTGATGTGAAAGTACCAGGATATGACGAATGTATTGCTGTCAGCTGTGGTTCAAAGCTTTCTAGTCCTCAACTAGCAAGGCTCCGTAGGCAGTTCTTAACATATACCAAGATACACCCTCCTAAAGACTTGTCAAAAATTGGTCAACTTTTCATTCAGTATCTCAGTACACATTTAAGCTGATTTGATAGTTATCTGGAGTTTCAGTTTATAATAAAACCAAGAAAAATTGCTACCTAATCCCATCTCCATATACAAGGTGTGCAAATTATATAAGACTCGGGGCCAGTTTATCAACATTATTATTGTCTTAACAATTTGCTGTTCCTAAAATAATGCAGAAAAATGTTTTGTAAGGCTATGAAATTAGATCCTGCCCTTTTAAGAAACTAGTAATGGTTTGCAAACCAAGACTTGCTGCTGAAAGGTTTTCTGTTTACTGTAGTTCTCAAGTCCAAAGCCAAAATGCAAAGGAACGAGTCGAGTAACCTCATACTGTATACTTATAACCCCTGACATAGGGAATGAATGGGTACAGATTTGACACAATGCACTCAAGAGTGGCAACACTACATGCATAGTCTCCTGCATTCATTCTATCTTGTTTATCATGTTATTTTGAATATGCCCTCAGTGTACTCTCCCACCAGTTTTCTATAAACCACACAGGCATATCTCTAACAATGATCTCTGTACCATGGTTCAGGAAATGCTTTTTTAACTCCCATATTCACCAGGGGCAAGAACAGAATTCCTTGCTATTTTATTGTTGCACAATTCCATATGCTGATGTGCAAATGTGTGCAACAGCTGAAGCAATTTCTAATATCGTGAAAATCTAGCAAGTTACAAGTCCAAAATAATTTGCTAAGCAGAGGAAAACAGTCTTCATGTGGGAAGAGGGATTGATGTAGTCGAGTGTTGTATGCAAAATTTTCAATTGCATTTTTCAAGTTTTATTTTTTAATAGGCACACATTACCTAGTCAAGTTTATACTATTTTATTTGTGCGAAAGTATTCTCTCTAATAAAACACACACACTGGCAGAAAAGAATATCCCAACACCAATAAGGGGTTCTGCTAGATTAACGAATGTTGGTAGGCGTATTTATTCATCTGAAAGATGACGTTTCCCGCAAATCGCATTAGCGTGGCCCCATGACGTTTCACATCAGGTTTGCTTTAAATACGGGCTGTACTGTGCGAGAGCATTAGTTACCTGTGAGATTGGACGGTGTGACTGTAAGTGGGTCAAGAATGCCTTTACGACGACGAAGAGGCCAGTATCAACAGCTCACTGTGTTTCAATGAGGCCATGTAAGAGGGCTACGTGAAGGTGGATTTTCCCTCTGCGATATTGCAGAACGACTTGACAGGAATGTCTCCACTGTACATGCGTGCTGGCAGCAGTGGTCATGAGAAGGTACGATCACAAGAAGACCGGGCTCCGGACGTCCCTGTGGCACCACTGAGAGGGAGGACCGCCATATTCGGCGTATGGCTTTGGCGCATCTGACTGCGCCTGCAGCAGTTCGCACCACAGTGACGCAACGAACTGTTCGAAATCGGTTACTTGAAGGACAGCTCCAAGCCAGACGTCGTGCATTCCACCTACCACAAACCACCGCCATCTGTGATTTCAGTGGTGTCAAGCGAGAGCTCATTGGAGGATGGAGTGGAGGTCCGTTGTGTTTTCCGATGAAAACCGATTCTGCCTTGGTGTCAGTGATGGCCGTGTGTTGGTTAGAAGGGGGCTACGCGAGCGCCTGCATTCCACCCGTCTGTGGCGTTGACACACTGGACCTACACGGGGCGTTGTGGTCTGAGGAGCAATTTCCTATGACAGCAGGAGCACTGTCGTGGTTATCCCACCCGTCCTGACTGCAGATGTGTACGTCCGTCTGATGATTCGACATGTTGTGCTGCCATTCATGAAAGCATTCCCGGGGGTGATTTCCAAAAGGATAACGCACGGCCCCATGCTGCTGTTGTAACCCAACGTGCTCTACTGAGTGTCGACATGCTACATTGGCCTGCTCGATCCCCGATTTGTCCCCAATCGAGCACGTATGGGACATCATTAGGCGACAACTCCAGCGTCATCCACAACCTGCATTAACAGTCCCTGTATTGACCAACCAAGTGCAACAGGCATGGAACTCCATCCCACAAGCTGATATCCGTCACCTGTATTACACAATGCATGCACGTTTGCATGCCTGCATTCAACAGTCTGGCAATTATACTGGTTATTAATGGACCAGCATGCCAAATTTGTGATGGCTTTTCTCGCGCAGACATTAACCTGTTGTCTTGCACCTTTAATCAATTAAATATGTTACCTCACCAAATATATTGCCGACATTTCTGTACTCTACATTCCTTATTTTATGGTGATGGGATATTTTTTTCCACAAGTGTATACAAGACCTGAAAGCTATTGATAGAAATTGATTCAAGCACCAACATCCAGAATGTTTGGATATGTATACATAGTATTAAAAAAAAGTCCTTCATTTTGTCTGTCCTGGCTAATCTCGAGAACCAGGATGGATACATAACTCTCTGTACGGGTTTAAGTTAGAATTTGTTAAAAATTACTAATTGCAACATAAAAACACTAAGAGTTTGTTTATTGTAACATTGCATTTTTTGACAGTTCTCGGGGGAACAAATAGTCCTACCAGACAGATCTATCCATCGCTGCCATGTGCATTGCAGCCAATGAGCCAGCAATGGCCGCGTGTGTTCCGCCAAGGCATGAACAGCTGTTATGAGTTGCCTAAACCGACATTCATCTCGTAATATCAATTCATTGCCCTTTTTAAAGGAAAATTTGGATTTCTTTGTGGCATTTATCAAATCGTTCTAGCAGCACACCTGAAACCCACTGACGGCTCGCTTACAGAATGTTAAGTCATTGGGTGCCCTACGACACATAAGCTGATAACTTAAATGTTATAGGTGTGGAATTATTTTTAGCCTCATCATTTCACAGCTTCGGGGTAATGCTTACTAAGGTATAGTGTAAGATGGCCTTAAGACGATAAGATCATTACTTTTAAAATAAAATGTTTGAAAAATGTCAGCTTATAAGTTAACTTTTAAGCCTACACCAACTTATATTTTAGTCCTAATTTTTTGCACAAATCATGCCACATGAAAATAATTCACCTGGCCACTGTCCTTGGGAAAATCAAGAGTTCTGCTGCCTTTTCTTTTTCCTTCGAAGAGAGATAAATAAAGTAAATATCTTGAACAAGAAATTCCGTGTCTGCTTCAGACTCGATATTCAAAATAAAAATGTCCGACTTGGAGACAGACCCTATTTATCTGGAAAATGAACATGCATTCAAATTGAAATAATACTTTCAGACTATCAATAATTATCAATTATTATTATAATCTCTTATATAAAACAAAGTGTCCCGACTGACTCATCTTTGCCCAGCCAAAACTATTAAAGTTAGAAACATGAAACCCACTAAGGAAGGATTTTTGGATACTCAGGTTCTGAAGGGGTGTAAAGGGGGGTAGACCTGCATTTCATTGAATAACAATATCTCCCGATTGGTTTCATTGGGGGATGTGATACTCTGAATATAAACTCATCATTAAAAATAAGAAGACACGTGTCTGAGGGTTTTACGATGTGGTGTATATTATGAGGTGAAAGGGGTGAGAAGTGGGGGTTGAAGGATTCCTAACGGAGTGTGTTTCTCTTCAACGACATAGGCGACGAGATTGAAACTCAGCTTAAAAAAAAGTAAATAGGTGTTCGACCGTTTTTTCATAAATCCAATTTAAGGGGCCCATGGGGAGGGGTGAAATTCTGGGAAAATAATAATAATATCGTATGGCCTCGGGTGCCGGGTGCAAGCTTTGTAATTTGACACCCAGAGGGTAGCTTGCATGTCGAATTTCATTGTTCCTTGAATCACTATGAAAGTCAAGGAGGTTAAATATCTAAGCTCCTTGAACACAATAACGCTTTCTAGTCTAGAAATGAGGAACTTTGTGTTGGCGGAAACTCCCGAGATTAATTTTGCCATTATGAGCACGGCCTACTGAATTCAAATGGGTTCTTTGACATGCCAACATCGTATGTTGTCGTATTTTTGCCGCCTTTCAAAAATCACTTACCACGGCCAAGAGCGAACCTGCAATCTTGGGATTAGTAGACCGACATGCTATCCACTCACCCACCGTGGCAAGCTTTCTGGGGAAAAAAAAAACAGGTAAGAAAGTGTCCTAACTGATTGATTGACTCACTCAACTCGGAAGGGAAAAAATAGCTTCAAAATAAGTAAATAGGTGTTCGACCATTTTTTTCTTTTTCTTTCATAAATCCTATTTGAGGGGTTCATGGGGAGGGGTGAAATTCTGAAAAATAAATGAAAGAAAATGTCCTGACTGACACACACTCATCATCGCCCAGTCAAAACTATTAAAGTTAGAAACATGGAATTTTGGGGATATGTTCTTTGTATGTCGAAACGTCCACTAAGCATACCTGCCAACCTTCGGAAGTCAAAAATAGGAAGATTTTAAAAAATTATAGATCACATCATGCGCAGTATACAGTGGAGTGGGCAAAAGAGGGTACACAAAAGACCTGCAAAGTATGAATTCAGCATAAAATTCACAAAAATATAAACAATCATCAATCATCGAGTAGTATGTATGGCAAATATTTAAACGTAAGAGAACACAATTGTATGTTTAAAGAAAATGCATAGAATCATTCTGATGGATTACACTTCGCATTCGCTACCACATATTCAAGTTTTGTCAAACTTAAGTTAATTAGGCTACCAAGGACAACTTACCTAATTATGATTAGGTGATGTATATACATGTGGATGGTAATCTTGAGACTGCTTACTGATTTAATGCAGACCTTGTAGCCGACTTTGCTCTCTTCAAAAATGCCCTGTCATACTGCTGCTCGTAGCAATTTCCCCTTAGGCTTGATTTAACCACTAACAGTTTGTTGAGGTTTACGTCATTCAGAGATGATCGGAATTGTGTCCTTGTCTTCTTCACCTGACTAAACAATGTCTCACATTCAACGTTGCTGTGTGGGATTGTTAATATTGACAGCATTACTCTAGCTAGTCTGTCATATTTCAGACACCCATCTCCACCTCGTATATCCCCTATAGCAGACCAAGAACAATCTGCTCTTTTTCCTTCCACAATAGAAGATGGCAAATCCTCCATTTGTAGAGCACAAAACTGGCATTGTAATGCATCCATTGCTTGGTGCTCATCTTCACAGTCTTTTTTTGGCAAAATAATTGGAAACTTAGAGATATAATACTTCACGGCACTAAAGGAAGCAGTAGACAAAGACCTTATCTGTGCCACTTGAGCATTAACAGAAAACTCACTGTCCAAATTAAATTTATGAATAATATAATCAGAGGCTGCAGTGAAGTAGTTCCTGACGTGCAAATAAAAGACCTTCTCCTCAGAAGCCAGATTTTCTACACAACTAGATGTTGTTGAACCAATTACCAAATCATCATCATCAGCTTTCTGATTCTCTCTTGTGTGATAGACCACTGGCTTAACAAACCTACAGAGAATTTCCATCAGCAAATCAATCAGTATGGATCTTAGGACATGGATGTGAGGTGCTTGCGATTGAAGAACTTTGTTATATTTTTCAAATGTAGGGATGGTTAATGCCAGAAACAAGCAAAATGCCTCATTTAACTTAGATGACAGAAAAAGAAATAGTCTCTCCTGACTTGAAATACCAACAGTTTGACTTGGTTCCGTCACTTTTTTCCTTACAGACGGAGAAGAAGAACTGCTCTCCAACTTCCTTTTGCCAATGATAACACGTGCTTGATCTTGTACTCTGTTGTTCACACTAACACCAAATTCCACTTCTGCTGGCTTATCTTCATGTGCCTTTACTTTGGGAATTTGGAAATACTTGAGAGATGTTTTTGTGCCAGTGGATTGGTTCACCTCATCCTTTAAAAAACTCAGCAGTGGCTTCCACTGTGAAATCAGTCTTTCTAAGCATTTACCCAATGACAACCAACGCGTGCACACATGCTTCAGTATTTTCCCAACATCAGTTTGGTAAAGAGCTTGATATAACTTCAGATGATCTCTCCTCTTGCAGCTTTTGTTTAAATAACAATAAATATCAATCATTATCTCATCAATTTTCACAGGAAGGGAATCAGCTCCTTTCTCAGCAGCCAGATGAATTAAATGGCATGGGCATCCTACAACAATAATGTTTTTACACTGCTCTTTTAATTTCGCAGCAACACCATTTTTCCTCCCTATCATAACAGGGGCATTGTCTGCACTAAAAGCTATACAGTTTGCCATTGGAATGGCATGTCTTTCCAGAAGATGCAGAAGCAAATTACCAATGTTAGCACCAGTCGAGTCACCTTCCAAATTTTCCATGGATAGCAAACTATTTTCAATCGTCTTCGATTCTTTGTTGAAAAATGACATGACGACAGGATACAGCTTACTATCTCTATCATTGCTATCATCATTGGGGATCGCGAAAGGCCCACATTTTAAAATATTAATAATTTTTGAATCGGCGTCACGTGCCATTTCATGAACAATGGCGGATGTTTTTGTCCTGCCACAGGCATATTTCTTCGCAATTTCCGAATCCGGGAACATTTTTCTAAACAATTGTCCCGCGTGATCGGAACATGATAACGAGAGGTTATGTTCTACGACGAACGCCGTGAACAAACATTCTGCTCGAATGGCAGCATTGTCTTCATTCCCGTGAACAAAAAACGTACCTAATTTTTTGTTATTCTGTAAACAACTAGCACTGTCCTTGTGTTTTGAAGTGTTGCTGTGAGTTACAATGTCAGTTTTTCCACCATGAGATATATTTATATCGCAACGACACACGGAACAAAGAGCAAAATGGTTTCCTCTACTAGATGGTAAAATGAATGGAAATTCAGTTTTATAGCTTTCTTTGAACACTTGGAGATAACGTTTATGAGGTTTTGTCGCCATAACGTGACGAGAAAAACTTAAAACACACGACACGGAACAATCATCGACACAACTCGTTGAAATAATTATCTACCGACGCACACATTAATACCTCAATTAAATGCACTAAACGTGACGCTAGCAGAGTATAAACACATGGCGTCAAACGGAGGAAGTCACAATTGCCGCGCGTAGCATACAAGGTTTCACCCATTCTCCACAGTCATGTGGCCAGCCTCGACTAATCAGCGTAGGCTTGACGTCTATTTGTCCGTGAAATACCACCAATCAGTATGCGGTAGGCCGATCAGCTGACTCACCATTCCGAGATCGCGGCTATAGAGCTCACTTCCAAGCGATGAACTTACAAAAACTTACACAAAAAACAAGGTTACGCAAATCACAAAAGCAATTACGACTTGCGAGAGAATCTCCTTGTGAATAGAAATTATTTGCAGTTCCTTTTTCTTTTACAATATATCACTGGGGACCGAAATTCGGAAGAAATAAGAGTAATTAAGAAGATCAGAAGATGAGGTGAAAAATCGGAAAGTTTCCGAATAAATCGGAAGGGTTGTCAGGTATGACTAAGGAAGGAGTTTTTAATTCAGGTTCTAAAGGGAATTTTTGACGAGTGGTTTCATTTGGGGATGTGATACTTGGCATATAAACTAATCATTAAAAAAATTAAGCAGACATGTGTCGAATGTTTTTCAGATGTGGTGTAAGGGGTGAAAAGTGGGGGTTGAAGGATTTCTAACGGAGCGTGTATCCCTTAAAGGACATAGGCGAGAAGTTTGAAACTGAAGGGAAAAATATCAGCTTAAAAAATAAGTAAATAGGTGTTCGACCGCTTCTTCATAAATCCAATTTAAGGGGTCCATGGGGAAGGGTAAAATTCTGGAGAATAAAAGGAAAGAAAGTGTCCTAACAGACTGACTCACTCATCAAACTCGGGGAAAAAAACTTAAAAATAAGTAAATAGTTTTTTTTTTTCATAAATACAATTTAAGGGGCCCGTGGGGAGGGGTAAAATTCTGGAGGAAGAACGTCCACCAAGGAAGGATTTTTGGATATTCTGCTTCTAAAGGGGTGTAAAGGAGGTAAACATGCTAATCATTGAATAACAATATCTCACGAGTGAGTGGTTTCATTTGGGGATGTGATACTTGGCATATAAACCAATCATTAAAAATAAGCAGACACGTGTCTAATGATTTTTCGATGTGGTATTATGAGGTGAAAGGGATGAAAAGTGGGGGTTGAAGGATTCCTAACGGAGCGTGTATCTCTTAAACGACATAAGTGAGGAGTTTGAAACTCAAGAGGACAACAATCGGCTTAAAATAAGTAAATAGGTGCTGGACCCTTTTTTTTTCCCATAAATCCAATTTAAGGGGATCATGAAAAAAAAGGGGTGGGGGGTGGGGGTGGTGTGAAATTCTGGAAGAAAAATGTCGACTAAGGTAAGAATTTTTGTATATTCACTCATCATCGATCAGCCAAAACTATTAAAGTTAGAAACATGACATTTTGTGGTAATGTTTGTTGTATGTTGAAAACATCTACTAAGGAAGGATTTTTGGATATTCAGGTTCTAAAGGGGTGTTAAGGGGGTTAAACCTGCATTTCATGGAATAATATCTCACGAGTGGTTTCATTTGGGGATGTGATATTCGGCATATTAACTAATGAAACAATAAAAGCAGACACGTATCTAAGGATTTTTCTATGCAGTGTATACTGTATTGAGTTGAAAGGGGGGGGGGGGGAAATTGTGGCCCTAGTGGTTTTTTACTTCTGTAATTTTATGATGAGAATTTTTTTTCACAGGAATTTAGGTAAATGGATTTTGTGTTTAATATACTGTATCTCATTTTGTTCCTATTTACGTTTGTGGTCGGAAACCGTGTTGTGACTTTGAGTCGAATTTTATATTTGTGATGCGACGTGACGTTGGGGAGATTATGATATTTATGTGCCATTGTTGTGTTATATTGTCTGATTGTTTACAGTCTTTACCAAATTATTATCATTATTACTTTTCAAAATTAAACGATAAGTCAGTCGTAGCATTCATGATTGAGACTTTGTTAAGTGTACTCTTTACAACTACAATATTTGCGGGTGAAGCCACGACGGGTAATGCTAGTTTAATATAATAATCAAGTTTTTTTGCACAGGCGGATGAGCACGGTAATGTATCCATTACCAACCGCACACCCATGCCACGAGCACGTGGTTCTTAAATTTGATAAGGCAACTTTTCAGTCTGGCCGACAGAATATGTTGCCAATGTATTCCCAATTACTGGGGCAAGCAAAATAACAACCTGAAAAAACTTACTTGTGATTAAAACATATATATATATTTGTTATTGACTACAGGTTATTAATTGAGTCTTTCCTTATGAAAGTTGGCTAGGCGGCAGCACGCCGGCCTCTCACCGCTGGGTCCGTGGTTCAAATCCGGGTCACTCCATGTGAGATCTGTGCTGGACAAAAGGGAGGCAGACAGGTTTTTCTCCGGGTACTCCGGTTTTCCCTGTCAAAATTTCATTCCAGCAACACTCTCCACTATCATTTCATTTCATCTGTCATTCATTTAATCATTGCCCCAGAGGAGTGCGTCAGGCCTCGGCAGCCGGCACAGTTCATATCCTCGCCGCTAGATGGGGGCTTCATTCATTCCATTCCTGACCCGGTCGGAGACTGGAAGCAGGCTGTGGATTTTCATTTTCCTTATGAAAGTTGGCAACCCTAGCTGTCAAAAAAGTGCAAAGTTACAGTAAACAAACTCTAACAGTGGTTTATGTATTCAAGATAGATAAAAGCTGTTGCAGACTTTTTTGGGGGGGAGCATTTAAAATGCTGAACAATAATATCTGTATAGAATTGATATATCTGAACAGTTGAGCCACCATGAGCTAATACAATGCACAACGTTCAACCTCCTCCCCCCCCCCCCACACACACACACACCTTTTTCACTTTAATATTGCTAGTCCTTTATCATAGATGAATGTTTCCACGCACAAATCTTTCAATTACAATGGCATTGCATTTATGAGATATCGCCATTTTGACTTCATAGTCCTAACTCCAGTTTCATAATGCAATATCCAGTGTGTTGTTAAAATGTGCAAATCAGTCACAGCCAAGGCCAACATTCACGTGAAGATATTAGTAGTTATAACCCATAATGCAGAGAAGGAAACCAAATATAGTTTGCATTACATTGGATTCTAAATAAAGTTTATCCCGTCAACTGCTCCCGAGCGGACCTGGGACAGGTATCTGGTATAATTATTATTAAGGTGTTTGAAGCCATTTTATAGTGATGCCTTAGTAAACTACAGTTTGATGCTTTTCAGTCAGTCAACAAGATTGTATCCAAATAACTATCGAAACTGGTCATCCAAGTGTATCTATTAATCTCATAGCTTGCCACGGTGGGCGAGTAGTTATCGTGTCTACTAACCCCAAGCTTGCAGGTTTGCTCCTGACCGTCGTAAGTGATTTTTGAAAGGCGGCAAACGTTGCGACTCGCATGTCAAAGAACCCATTTGAATTCGGTAGGCCATGTTCATAATGGCAAAATTAATCTTGGGAGTTTCCACCAACACAAAGTTCCTCATTTCTCTACTAGAAAGTGCTATAGTGTTCAAGGAGCTTTGATATCTTACCTCCTTGACTTTCATAGTGCTTCAAGGAACAACGAAATTCGACATGCGAGCTACCCTCTGGGTGTCAAATAACAAAGCTTGCACCCGGCACCATACGATATTATTATTATATTAATCTTTTTTTTTTTTTTTTTTTTTGAGATTTCAGTATTTAGACTGGTTTGATGCAGCACTCCATGCTTCCCTGTCCTGAGCTAATCGTTGCATCTCTCCATAGCTACATATGTTTATAGTTCACATTATAAATTGCTAACAGTCCCGGCTCTTTGAACTAGGGTTTGAAGTTTAATTAGTTATTGCATTTTAAATTACAACCAGCTGAAATTTCTTGAGCCAAGCAGCCAAGAAATCATGCATGCTTCAGTGCCGAGACTAAACACACAACTAGGGTACATGATTTCCCCTCAAGTGCTTGTCTGGCTAGGCAATGGTGTGGATACCACTGAGCATGCACAAACTCACATCCCCTTCCCCTTGTAATTGAGCCACTCTCCTGTGCAGGGTAGGTACAGTATAGTGCACTACTTTTGATCAATTAAGAATTCTTTATCTCATTGGTAACCACAAATGAACATACTCACAGACCTGATGATGTTGGAACTATGGTGACTTACTGCTGGCCGTACCTTCGATTCATAAAATTAAAAAAACCAACAACTCTGTGGTCTTCAAATGCAGTGACAAAAATCTCATATTTATTGAACTCGAACATTTGAAATATAGCACTTGCACAGCCCCATTTATTCAATACTTTATATAACATAACATTCAGACAGTCTTTAATTTCTTTCAAGTTTCATTATACAGACTTTGCTGCTTTTACATGATTTTAATACATGGTTCTACTGAAGATAATCCATAAACAGTGTTACACATCTAGGGATTTGGGATCCATGAATTAGAAATTAAAATAAATTTTGCAAATACAGTACTGCACACACTCCTCTGGCATACCAGTAAAGTTTTAAAATTAATTGTGCGAAAAAAATTCTATAAATAGCATTTTGATTGGCATGATACTTCTATAGTCTAGATTAGGATTTTGGACAACAATGGAAACCCTATAAATTGTAACACAATAATGAAAGGGCACATGTTACTCGACCAACATTTCACCTTAACTCTTCGATTATACAACAAAGAAAAGTACAGCTGCCGTTTGAAGCTAACATTTGTTCCCATTAAGTTTACACTTGGTCACCGGGACTATATGAAAGGAACTATCACAATTCACAAGTTCAAGTTTATAATAGACCTCGTGCGCCTCGCTGGTTTTTGACCTCTGGCGCCCCTAGCGGATTCTTGTGCAACACGTAGGATGAATGACTGGCGCAATTGCCTTTGAGTCTATGCAAGCAATTTATATTTACCGCTCCAATGTCGTGCTCTGTTGAGGTTTGTGTTGGTTTTTAAAGGATACAGTGGACTCAGACTTATTTCAGACCTTCCACCCTGAAGAAAGGTGTAAAGCTCAATGAGAGTTGCCATGTACTCAAAGTGAGAGAAACGTCGGGAGGGGAAATAGCCGGCGTATGTTTGAGAGAAACGAACATAAATCAACCACCGTATGCTGTCAATCTTCAAGTACGAATTAAAATATTATATATTTCTTATGGCACTTATGCAAACTTTTTATCAATAGGCCCAATCAGCATTAGTTTATTTCTTAAATTATCATGGGTAAGCCACTAGGCTATCATGCCCGTCAAATGACTTTATAATTCGTGTTCCTTTTCAATTCGATCGTGAAAGAAATCTTCAATCCGCTGAATGCCAGTGCAAAGCCGGCCTCTCCCAATGCTGTAAGCATATTGCTGTGTTGAGTTATTATTTTAACACAGAAAGAGACAATTCTAATACTTCCTCTCTGCAGGGGTGGGAGAAACCTAGGAACGTTCCCGTAGGATATACTAAAGGTGAAAGCATAAGGCAAACGATAGACAAGAAAACAACTAAGCGACCAGTTTACTGCATGCCAGAAAGGGGAAATGATGAATATTTCAGTAAAGAAGAACTATATGCCCGTCTTAAGAACATAAATTGCGCATTAACGGGAGGTTTAGAGGTGGAATGCAAATGAGAGTCGTCTTCCATAAGTACCGGTGCCGTACTTAAATAAGACCACGTCGTGGATAATGCTGTAGGACTGTCTGAGAAAGCGTCTGTGACTCGGTGCTTCCATGGATTTGACAACCAATCTCAAGTACCATATCAGTTATATGAAATCACTCACAAGGGCGGTGGTAAGATAGTGCTAGTGAAAAAAGAATATGAAGATATGTTGTCTAGTGAAGTGTTGAGATTTTTTTGCGAGTAAGTAAAAATCAATATTTTGAAAAAATATGAAATTGCATTTGAGACAATGGCACAGTCTCTATGTCACTTGTGGGTTCAGCAGAGATTGAATGTGCACAGGATCATAACATTACCAAGTGGGAAATACCAAAAACTAGCGTCTGTAATTCATAACTCCAAAGACATAAATGCCCCTGCATTTAGGTATGGAAGGGATAATGAAACGAATGCGTTAATGGAATTCTGTGCATTGTTCCAATGTTTGGTAAGACAGGTAGGTTTGCTTGTAAAACAACAACCATGGCTCTACTGCAGTCCAGACGGGATTGGTCTACGGGAACATCATGAAGGGTTTCCATCGCTTCTCGAGATCAAGTGTCCGTATTCGTGCCGGGAAAAACCTGTTATTGAAAGCAAACTGTGCAACATCCCATATTTGTACATTAATAATAACAAGCGGTCCCGCGCGAGGACTCTCGCATAATGGGTTGTGTGCGCCCCAAGTGTACCGGTACATACTACCCACCCGTCTCTAGTGCTATGTGGGCTGTACGCGATACAGTTCTGCCAGGGGCTATCGTCTTGTTTATTTGTTCAAAAACACTTTATAAACAAATAAATATATCTCCGTTGACTTTTCAAGAAATGCAAGATTTTTCCTGTACTATTGGGACGATTTGGAAGATTTTGGTACAAACCACACCTTCTAACTCCCTCTGATTTAGGAACTTGAGTTTTGTGAATGATGGGGAAGTAAAATTAAAGGAGAACCATGTATATTACACCCAGGTACAGGTATCAATGTACATTTCAATTTAAATTTACGTAACCTGTTTATATACACTCCCAAGGGCAGTGTGAAAGTCAAAATTCTAAGAAATGAGAAATTCCTTTCAAGTGTTATTCCAACAGTGCAGAAATGTTATTTTGAACAACACTATCTACCATTCATTTTTACACAGAGTAACGGCATATCAGCGTGATCTTGTCCATGTCAATCTTTTCTACCATTCATAAAGTACTGTATATTTGTAACAAGTTGTGAAGGTAACTATTTGTATAAATACATTATGCATAATAATCATCAATAGTATAAGCATGGTGTAATACAATATAGAATTGGTTTCTCATTATATGTCGATTGCATGACTAATAAATTGAATAACGTACGTATGGTACCGGTTCTATTTTAAGTTCTCACTGTCTGACCTTGACCGTAGGAAACTAGGGAAAGGGGGTTGCTGGCATTCCATTCAGGATCTCGCTCAGCTGAGAGAAAGTATCAGGTTACTTTATGACTTGATGATAGGACATAAGTTCACCAGAACTCCAATTACATGAAGAATCTTATCTATGAGGTAATAAATCCGTAGTTATTTTGTTGCTCAGTATTTTAAAAACTTTCATTCTGTGAATACTTCTTTCAACATGGATTCTAACTGACGCTATGTCATATGTTGTTTTAATATCCTCAGTTGAAAATTGAGGATTATAAGCAAAGGGAGGCCTCACCATTACAGCGTTTTATCTTCAAGGCACGTCTTAATCTGCGGAAATCCTTTGTCACACATCACAAGGTCAAAAACGACTACTACAAATACGTGCATTTTTACTGGGAGCCCATGGTTTCCTGTCAACAGTCTCTCGTCTCACTGCTGTAATCCAAGCTTTCCTTCTGATTATATGCTGTTTATTGTTAGGAAAATTAAAATATCTAGTTCTGGGAGGACTGTTTCTTCGACTCTTCGTAACACTCGCTTCCATCGCGACAAACTGAACATTCCCTTTCTTCAAGCGATATACCTCACAGTAGAGAGCTGTGTCATCCCCACCAGTTAGAGATTTGTCACCAGAGCGCAGCACAGTAGGCGCGCACGAGGTCTATAGTATATATGTTGATCAGATAAGAGCAGCACAACTCATTTCATGGCAGTTCTGCAACAAATTATTTCTTGTGCCACATACAAGGATAAAAGGAGGGCGGTGCAAGAATGTTTATCAGTCAACTATGTATTTTATTTTATTATATGCATTCCCCAGGTTTTATATGAAAAGTTTGTCATGTAATTCTTACAGTCCAGATAAGTAAGACATTCTCAGGGTGTCCACTGGTACCGAAAGTAATGGAAAAAGTAGCTAATTTTTATGTCTGGATATTAGGACGGAACGAAAATCTAATGTTGCAGAAGTGTCATGAGACGATTCTTCTTAAACGTAATGTACATTCATTTTTTCTTTGCCATCGCAGTAATCTCTCACACACTTACATACTTGGTGCACTATTCTGTAAACAGAGTCAAATTTAAACGATAAAAGCTTCACAGTATGGAACCCAAGTCAATTCCAATGTAACAATATTTATAGAAAACCATTACATATTAGTTTTATTGTTTAAATCATCTTCATATTTACAAATAGCTACATTGTACTATAACGAATATTGTACCTATTTGCTGTTAAAAACTATCCTTCATTTTATACAATTTAATTTTTATATATCAGTTCAGATTGTTTTTAAATAACACATTCTTTTTAATACTTATAGTACAAGAAAGGTGGGGTGGGGAGAGTGATATCTGCATCAGGTAACTTGAACCATGTATACCAGAGTACTTATCATTTGGTCTGTATCATAACATCACATGAGGGTCAATAGAACATCATGGCTGGCATTAGTAGAAGACATTATTTGTTGCAGTCTTCCACAGTAAACATATAAAAAACTAGTATCAAAACTAATCATGGCCATAAATGCAAAATTTAACTTACCGTATTTACAACTAAGGAATGAAGGACTTAGTATTATATATAAAAACCAATTGTACGATGAGCAGGTGCACATAATTGACAGCTTTCAATCAAACTGTTGTATTTCGAGACATAATGGCAAGTTAGTAATGATCCCACTAGTAGGCAACTCAGAAAATGTGTGGTTTTTGTTGATGTGTTTCTTTTTTTTGGTTTACTTTCTTATGTTTACAATGCAATAGACTTGAAGTATATTATTTACAAAACAGCACACATTACCAATCTTTCCTTTACTCAATGTAGAACATACCGTATATACCCGAATGTAAGACGACCCCGAATATAAGACGAGGCCTAGTTATCAACTGCCTCTTACAGATTTTTTCAAAAAAATACTCGCTAACTCGTAAGTTGCACAATATATGCCCTTAAGGTCGTGCTTTCATTCTTCTAACGTCTCATGTTATCGGAAATCCCTCTGCCCGCTTTTTCCAAGACATACTCTATAATTTCTTTGTTCAAGAATGGGAGACTTTATTAAATTAAGATACGTTGATCACTCAATTACTGCTCGTAAAACTGACTGGTTGTTCTTGTAAAGATTGTTTTAAAACATATTTCCGTATGCTTTCGAACATATAATTTATCCGCTTAAAATGACATGTATGCGGAAATCCGAACCTCAAAATGTACGCTATTCGTATATGCATGGTAATTAAACATAACAAACCATATTTTGATCTTCATTAACGCATTGATTTGTTGCGAGTTACAAGATGCCAACACCACATACTACTTTGCAAATAATAATAATAATTTGAATTTTTATTAATTTTTTATTATTACCCTGAATATAAGACGACCCCAAATTTTTATAACACAAAAATTGGGAAAAAACCTCGTTTTACATTCGGGTATATACGGTAGTTCACTGGTGGTGTCCTAAGTTTATAAAATCGCAAATCGAGTTTAGCATTTTACCTGTGAACTTTTGCAACACAATTAAAATGTTTTGTTTCTTCTAGCATTCTATCAAGAGCCTCACTTCAAGCATAATGTGTTTTACAAACATCCTGCCATCTCTCCCACTTGAAAGTTGAGTCTAAGTTACCTGATGCAACAACACATGTTACTTTCTGGAATCTGCAATTTGCTGGATTATTTTCTCCCCCTTCCTGATAGCAGCTCCCCCATCCTCCTAGTGCTAATTTAACAGCAACACTACACAATCTACAATCCTCTTATATGTAAAATCACGTAAGTATTTACAAACTCGAGTCCTCCTGCAGTATTCCTGTATACATTACTTAAATCTTAAATTTTGTAAACTAGTTCTTTGTGATGAGTGTTCTTGCAGATTTCTACTAATGCTAAAAACATTTTTGTTATTGGTTCCAAATAACATTAACTTGTGTGATGTGTGAATGGTCAAACCGACTGATGTGAGGCAAGGGAATAGCAATTTTAAACATGATATAATATGTACTATGAAATAAAATGCATTATCAATTTGGTCTCCCATCACTTAAGAGTTAATCAGGAGGCAAATAGCTGAACAATTTGAACTTATCTCGGATGTGCGGTCTTACGTCTTCTCTCTGAAAACAAAAAGACACCAGTTAGAATAAACAACCTATATAAAAAACTAAGCTTACAATATACTGTATCAATTATATTTCCTTTTATTACACAAACACATACTGTGGTCGAAAACAGTCACATGCTTTTACACAGTCCTAGGTATTTCTAACCATACGGCAATTGTGGTAAGCAGGGTCTCCAAAGAAAGTTGCTTCAGGGAATGTTTTGTGCTGTTTATATTTGGGCATTTCATTTCCTCTAGCTAGTTATTTCAACCCCACATTTTTCAGTTCATTTTCATGCAGATTCACATGGTGCAAGGAATAGGTGTGAATTTTAAGAGAGACTGCCTATGTGGTTAGAGATACGGGAAAATCGCAACTGCAATATATGCGAATTTTACTTTCTTCCAGTTTTTTCTCTCCAACTACTTGTTAACTATTATGACTATGTATACCCAGAATTTGCGAAACTGAATGTGCGACAACCAAAGGTACTTGCATATTTACCCCATAAATGCGAAAAGTGCCTAATTTACCGAAAAATATTGAATATATTTTCTTACAACATTTTTCGTGCCGCACTTTGCGAGTTCCTAGCAATGAAAATATCAACATAATAGATTATTGTTGTGAAAACAATCATTTACGGTAGTTGCAAATGCATTTGAAAGTGGCTGTTCTTCCGAATGGTATCCACTGTTTATCGCCAATAAAACAATGTTTTGGGAGAAATTATTTCGTAGTTTCATTTGATGGTGCTAATAAAATGAATGGTTTAATTGTTTGTATCGATTCTTTTAAAAAAATTTGAGTGATAAGGTTATGCTTCATCATCATCATCATTTCCCCTTATCCAGCTCCTGCCGGGTCGGGGTATTTATGGCACTTCTCCACTTTCCTCTCTCCTTCCACCATTCTTCTTCCACGATCTTGTCCCAGTCCAGATTTCTTTTTTCTTACGCTGTTCTTCACTGAATCAATCCACCTTGTTCTAGGTCTTCCTCTTGCTCTCTTACTCTTGCACTTCGCCTCCAGCATCTGTCTTGGTATTCTATTTTCCTCCATCCTCTTTACATGTCCAAACCACCTTAGTTTATTCTTCTCAATTCCCTCATTTAGTTTTCCCATCCCAACTTCCTTCCTCACTCTGTCTTTCCTATCATACTTCTTAGGAATTTCATTTCACTGTCTTGGATTCTACTCTCTTGCCTGCTTGTCAGGGTCCAAGTCTCAGCTGCATAAGTTAATATGGGAACATAGTACACTTTATACATTGCCTCCTTGCTTTTCCTTGGTACTTCCTTATCCCAAACAAGTTTTCTTACACTTTGATAGAATGCATTGCTCTGCTGTACCCTCCTGCCAATCTCCATGTCCAACCTACCAGTTTGCATCAATTCACTTCCAATTTTTACAGTGCCCTTTCCTTGTCTTTCCCTTCTTGTCATCACCATGGTCTTGCTTTTCTCTATACTGATTTTCAGGCCGTACTTCTGAATATTTTCGTTAAGTGCATCTAGTTGTTTTTGCACTTCTTCGGTGTTCCTTCCCCAGACCACAATATCATCTGCAAATAACAGTAACTTCATTTCTTTATGTCCATATGCTTCCTTTGTTTCCTTTACAATTTCAACCATCACCATTATGAACAAGAGAGGTGACAGCACACTCCCCTGTCTTAGTCCAGTCTTGTTCCTAAACCAATCTGTCTTTCCAACTGGGGTCAGTACCCTGCTAACACAGTTGTTGTACATTGCTTGCACCATTTCCAACATTTCTCTTCCCAGTCTCTTCTTGACCATGGTTTCCCATACCTTCTCTCTGGGGATACTATCATATGCCTTTTCTAGATCTATGAAAGTCATGATCAAATCCTCTCCATATTCCCAGTTCTTTTCCATCACCTGCCTCAAGCTAAAGATTGGGTCCACTGTGAATCTTCCACTCCTGAAGCCATACTGTTCCTCTTGCAACTCTCCTTCCACCTTTCTTCTCATTCTTCTTTCTAATATCCTTTCCAGTATTTTTACTATCTGTGATAAGAGGGTGATCCCTCTATAGTTATCACACGCCTAAGGTTATGCTTATATTGGTTTATATCGCGCCGGCTCTCATTTCTAGTATTTGGCCATTATAAATAAAACTGTAAAGTACATATTATATGAATCGACAATGTTTGTTTGGCGTTCTCGTTTTGGGGAATGTTGTTTAATATCATGAACGTATTCCCTACAATGTGTGAGTTATAGGTTATGTAACATTCCGTCCAGCGATTTCTCCTTGTACCGGTCGGATACAGTTTTACAGATTGTCAGTCAAGAGTCACAGAAATGTATCAGTAATTGCATTTCTGCATATTCTGTTTAACTTAAGAAAACTTTGCGACTGATAAAATGTGATGATTTACATCTTGGGAGTCGACATCAAAAATGCGTAACAAATTTCACAGGATTGTCACTCGTCTATAAAAGTTGCATTGGCAGCAGTGTTAAGTCTGCTGTTGGTTTTTTATATATATAGGGAGTATTAGAAGTACTAAAATCCCAATATCAGTATTAAAAAATGTGGAAACCTGACACCAAACATTTTTCAGAAATTTGAGATCGCTGAAAATAAAGGCATCTGGCAAGATTGAGCTCAAGTGCTGTCGGTTGGTTGTATGACATGAGATGAGGGCACCTGAGCTATGTTGAAAAGATCCAAAGGTCATATTCTCATTATGCAATCAACAATATCAGATGATGTACAGCAACTCAAATTACCATGTTATCAGTGCGATGCCAACTCCACAATCGAGATGGAGAGAACATTGAGTTTCAGCAGAGAGTTGTATTAGTTCACTGATACCAAGGTGCCGATTGTTAGAATAAAGCAAGCTAAGGTCAGGCGACAATGCTTGCCTTATGAAGTTTACTGTGCGGCAGCTTGTGGTGGAATGACAACAATAGCGGGCTATCCTGGACTCGGTGGTTCAAATTCTGTGAGATGTCTATGAAATCCTTTTGTATGGTTTCCCTACTAACTCCTTGCCAAGTTCCATTAATTTCTTTTAATAACTTGTTTTATGAGGTTGCATTCAAGAAGTCCCATTTTACCATTTAACCACCAGGCAAATAGAAATCCAATGCACATAATCCCTCGCCCCCATTGAAAAGGGAATAATGAGGGGGTAAACATAAATTTCATTATTTAGTTAATGATCCGTAAGGTATTTACCTGAAGTTAAGTAATGGTGCCAGTAAATGTACGATTCACATTATTATAATAAATGCTTATGCTGTTCATCAGAAACATCCATGTTTCAAATCCTGCACATATATGAATTAGTTTCTGTGCATATTAATTTTGAACCTGTACAATTTTTATTGTACCTGGTGACAAACTTTTAAATGCTAAAAAATGCTAAAAATTCTAATTTTTAAAATGAAAGTGCTACAAAATCAATTTCAAAATGCTTTTTTCTTGTATGGCAGGCCACGCCAACTCAGGTGCTTCGTGAGCACCAGTGCTCTGCTCTAGCGCTGGTGGGGTGGGGGAAGGTGAGGGAGGCAGACACAGCACTGTTGTGGCAGTGTTGGGAGAGGAACGTGTAGGGGCAACGCTTAGCGAGGGGACAGTCATGTTGTTTAGTGAATGGGGCTGGGCAAATCAGCGCGCGTCAGGCGGCGTAACTTTATCAAAACGAATAATAATTATAATGCCAATTTTGTGTACAGACAGAAATAATAGTTTTATTGCACTCCTGATTTTGCAGTAAGTTTCAACATTCTTTGTTTATCTTTGGCATTGCTTTGTAGCCATCAATTTTCCGATATTTGGAACAATTGTTTTGGCAGTTGCAATCCGGAAATATAGCTTCCATGGAAGCATCAGACAAACGTGACCTGTTTTTGTTAATATTCATAATTGAAAACATTTGTTCACAAACGAATGTTGTTCCGAACATAGCAACAAATTTTAGGGCAAGGGCATGAATCCTCAGGAATTCTTGTTCCTCAACGCCTTTACAAAATAAAATAAAATCACCATTGTGCTACCGTCACTACGCGGGGAGGAAAGAGGGGAGAGAAGAGCACCGGTGCCGCGCTGTGCAGCAGGGGCGCGCAGGCACTAAGTGCTCGCGTTGGTGTGGTCTGACCTATGGTGTATTGAATGATAACAAATGTAGTACTTACCATATGCACAAGATCTTCTAAAAAGGGCAAAAGCTTCATCAGCTCAGTGTCTGTGCGATCTACAAACCAGCTTTCAATGGGAATTCCATTCTCCAACTGGAAATAAAGTACTGCATCATTAAACAGTTAAGGAGCTGTTATAGCCCCACACATAATAATGCAAATTGAGTTTACTGTACCTGGTAACCAAATGCTTGTGGTGAATTGTCAATAATGATTGTCTTAGACAGGTCCCGTCCCAGGATAGACAAATCCTTAATATAGTTGCCATTTACACAAACACAGTGTTCTCGAAAGAGTCGATACCTGGGAGGGAAAGAAATCCAATTAACAGATGGATTGGAATCCGGGCTAGTCATAGGAAACAACAACAAACACACATACCACGGGTCTGTTACCATCTTTAGAAAAATGCAGGGTTGGTTTTTTCTTAAATACATATGTTGGCAAAGGCTATAACAAAATGTGGCTTTCTGCATAGGTCTCAGTTCTATTTATGTCTGTGATTATACGGAAACTACTGAGGTTTGGTGCTGCCTAGTAATGGCATTTGGAGCACAGCTAGAGCTGCTGCACTAGCTTGGCAAGAAACACAATGGCAAACCTCCTCACCTTGCTTAGAATGCATTGGGTTCTGAGGGTTTCCACTCACATAACTTAGGGTGCTTCTTTTGTGGATACAACCAACTGATCCCTGATGGGACAGATCACAGGGTTTTATCTCGCCAGTTATGTTCTCGTTCCCATACATATCTGGTTAGCATCTAAGTTCCAGTCCCAAGCCTAACTTGACCAACATGCTTTGCCCTTTAAAACAACAATTGCCACCCAGGGCATTATAATTTCCTCGACTGACATCAATTACAAAATGTAGCGTATGAATTCCTATGACAACAAAAAACAAACACATAACATTGGATGCATTGCAAACAAATGACTAGCGGGAAGTGGGGGAAGTGTGCCGATTAAGGGACATATAGCGTGAGAAGAAACTATAACAGCACACGCCAGCTATGTAGGCACATTACTAGAGTAAGACCTTCGTCATCCAATAGAATGCAGAATTCACAAGTTCAATAATCTTTACACCTATAATACCATCCTGGGGGCCCAGCTTTAACAAAGAAATTAATGCCAATTGGCAATACTGAAACAGTATCATCGATTACTAAGACTTGGAACGGGCCAGTGGGCTACAAGAGTTTTACTTATAAATATATGCTTAACACGATGTGTCTGTGTTCAATCGGTACCAATTTTCACGCTACTATTATGTGTATCTTCTAACACAAATAACTTTGAAGACTGAGGGGTGGGTAGACAATGAATCACACATGGTTGTTGCCATGTTGTTACGTCCGTATTGCCGATAAACAATGTTGTGAAGTCTTATAAAATAAAATCCAAAATTGGGACATTAGCCCAGTCATTACAAATAGTTGTTACATGATTTGGGGTGCCAGAAGCTTTTCATCAGACACACTAAGAATATGGATAGAATTAAAAGGTAACTTGTTAAAATCTTGAACTAACATTGTTACTGTCCATTAAAATCACTAATTGATTTATGAGAACATAAACACATTCTTGTAGCACTATTTGAAGTTGAGTTAATTCATTCTTCACTCATTGATTGGCCTTATTTAATGCAGTAAAACGGGTTTAGGGGCCAAGTTGTCCTTGTGACGAATCAAATTAATAGTGACAATGTGTGAACTCCACTCCTCTTACAGCTGTGGTGTATGGGAGGAGGGGTAAAAGGGGCTGGAGAGGTATCAGAAGATGAGAGCGGGGATGTGATAATTGGAAACATTGATAGTTTTTGTTTGTTTTTGTTTTGGCTTCTTTACAGAATTTTATTGGAATGATACAGCTATAAAAAGAGTGGAGTTCACACATTATCACTGTTAACTTGGTAAGTACTTTAACACATTTCCTTTTTTCATTTAAATATATTCCGTTAATGCAAACACATTTGCCATTGATAGCACAAATGTTATAAATATCCGTATCAAATAGTGTACGGTTATGTATGTATCTTCTTTAAAGTAACTGTCTTATGAAGAAAGAATGGATAAATAAAGTGACCTGTTGTGATTTATGAGGAGGTTTGAAATGCATTTATCATATTATTATGTATTCGTACCATATATAAATTCTTCCTGTACTATGTATTGTATGTTTATAACCTATTTCTTGCCATTTGTGTTCAGAACAATGACGTTCAAAATACACTGTAGTCCATAGGTGGCCAATTCATAGAGTATTGAAATGTTTCCAAGGAAATATTGTGGATATCCGTTGACTAAGGGAGATGTGGTAGCGCTGTTAAGCATCTTAAAGTGTTGAAATATTTTGCTTTTACGGTATCATACCTGCCAACCTTCGGAAGTCAAAAAATAGGAAGATTTTTTAAATTATAGATTTCATCATGCGCAGTATACCGTGGCGAGGGCGAATGAGGGTACACGCAAGACCTGCGTGTCTTTATTGGCAAAGTATGAATTCAGCATAAAATTCACAAAAATGTAAACAATCTTCAATCATCGAGTAGTATGTTTGGCCAATATTTAAACGTAAGAGAACATAATTGTGTGTTTAAAGAAAATGCATACAATCATTCGTATGGATTACACGTCGAATTCGCTACCACATATTCATTCTACTTTAGATTCCGCCATGGTCCGTATTGACAAGAGATTATAAACCAATATAGTACAATATATTTCCGTCAATCAATACCGAACGGAAATATATTGTACTATATTGGTTTATTACCACATATTCACGTAGGCTTGACAACTGTTTGTCCGTAATATACCACCAATCAGTATGCGGTATGGCGATCAGCTGACTCACCTTTCCGAAATCGCAGCTATGGAGCTCACAGCCAAGCGAGGAACTTACACAAACTTGCACAAAAAACCAAGGTTACGCAAATCACAAAAGAAATTACGAATTACGAGAGAATCTCCTTGAGCAGGGCGTCTACTGTAAGGATGAAGTAAAAATTAGTTACTTTTTAGCTACTTTTTAGTTAATTTTAGTTACCTTTGAATTCAAGATACGTCTGCGGTCTGCAAGTAAAGGGGCTCATCACGCGGTGAAGAAAAACAACAATGAACTGTGTTTAAAGCGGTAAATACAATCTACTTAGGGAGTTATAAAAAAATTAAAAATAATAAATAAATACTAGATATTTATTATCAAATGAGTTGTTTCAGATAATATGTCGTCTTGTGCACAAGGCGTTTTTATAATTGCCAAGAGGTTGCTCTGCTCTTGACCATTTGGCGAGATTTCCTTTGTCACCGCAGTAGATCACGAAGAAATTTATGGGACGTTACGTGATTGTAACCGAATTCTGTCTTCGCAGTCAGGTACGGAGAAATTTCGAGATGTTACATGATCGGCGCTGGTCTCACCCGTTTGTCGAGATTCTCGTAGTTTTCGCGATAGAACACGGATAAATATTGCGATTTAGATAATCGGTGTCACTTTTAGTTGTTCGACGAGATTTCCATTGTCCTTGAGGTCGGGCACGAGAAAATATAGCATTATTACGCAATCGGCGCCACTTGCTGTCCGTTTGACAATAATCCAGTTGTCCTCGTCATTGAATGCGGATAAATATCGCGATGTACCGCAAACGCTGCCGCTCTCGGCCGTTTTATGAGATTCACGTTGTCCTCGCGATATTGTGCATACCGCGCCGCACCCGGCCGTTGAAAGATTGTCTATTCGCCCTGACAGAATGTTGGAGGCAAGCTCAAGGTTGGACATGGTTAAAATTCACGAGTAGTTATGGACAAGTTGTATGGCCGGCGCCGTGATTCCCGCTGTCCCTATGCTGTGGTTGGGAGTTCATCGGTTCAGGGTGGATCACGAGGAGAAATTAGTATCGCGACGCTACGTAGGCTGTCATATCAAAGTGGGTTAATGCACTTCTCGCTCCGCTTTTGAGTATACGGACATGGGAAAAGTAGCGAGTAGGTTTTGGAATGTTTCGTGATTGGTGCCCGATCACCATTGACGGGATTCCCACAGTCCTCGTGGTCACAAGTTCACGCTAGGGTACGGGTTTTATGATTTTACGTAACTAACGTCGATTTCGGTCCATTTGACGAGATTCCCGCAGACAAGTCGTGCGGTCAGCCGGCCGTCTTGAGTATGAATGTTCGAAGTAGATATCAAATATTAAGAATTATTCTGAGAGGATTGCACGAATAATACGACTAGAGGACACGTTTTCTTTCGAATGCCAATCACGAATTATACAAGTTTTCGAAATAACCGGTTAGATTATAATATATCCGATGGAACCAAAGTTCGAAGGAAAAATCGACATATAACGGAATTTCGAATTAACCATACTGGATGTCGCAAATTTACGAGACATATTTTTAAAATAAGTTATAGCCCACGTATTTCGAAGCTTTTTCATAATTCTTTTTCGAAACAGTAACATTTCGCAAGATTGCGACATTAAATTATTTTTCGTTATTTCTGGACTTCAATTTGACATAGTCTCCAAATAAATGCGAGGTTTCAGAAGTTTTTGCGAATAAACGTCTCGCGAAAAGTCACATTTCCTAATAACACAGATAAATATTTCACACAAAACTAAAACGTCTTCTTGATGCCGAAAATATACGCTGAACGATGTATACCACTCAAGGTATCCTCAGTATGCATTTCCTTGAGCTCAGGCACGGGGAAATATAGCTTATGCAAACGGCGCCGCTTGCGTGAAACTCCCTCCATCGCAATCTCTGAGCCTAAAGGCGCGAGTTTAAACGATTCAATCCGCCTTAAAAAAAAATTTGTTACCCGTATGTAAAATTCGTTACTTTTTAGTTACGTTCGTTACCCATTTGTAAAATTCGTTACTTTCGTTACCGGTCGACACCCTGTTGAGAATGGAAATTATTTGCAGTTCCTTTTTCTTTTACAATATATCACTGGGGCCCGAAATTCGGAAGAAATAATAGTAATTAAGAAGATCGGAAGACGAAGTGAAAATTCGGAAAGTTTCCGAATAAATCGGAAGGGTTGGCAGGTATGCGGTATATATTTCGCTTATGTCATCTATATATACAAAAATCAATGTTACGTGATAGTTTGTCTGTCTGTGGGTCTGTCTCCTATGCGTTCATAAACCATTCATCCGATTGCGATGAAACTTGGGTGAGATGTTGAGTACTCTCCAAGGAAGGTTTATGGCTTAGCAAATCCATTTTACAATAGGTAGCGCACGAGTATTTTCAACAAATGAGCGACAACGCACGAAGCGATTCAACAAAGTCATGTATGCGTTCATATACCATTCGTCCAATACGATGAAACTTGGGTGAGATGTTGTGTACACTTATGTGAAGGTTTCTAACTTAGTAAATACATTTCACAGTAGATAGCGCACGAGTAGATCCAACAAATTAGTGACGACACGCAAAGAGTTTCAACAAAGTCCCGTATACATTCATATACCTTTCGTCCGATAGCTATGAAACTTGGGTAAGATGTTGTGTACACTTCAGGGAAGGTTTCTGTCTTAGTAAATCCACTTTACAATAGGCAGCGCACGAGTAGGTTCAACAAATGAGTTACGATGCGCGAAGAGTTTCAACAAAGTCACGTATGCGTTCATATACTATTCGTCCGACAGCGATGAAACTTGGGTGAGAAGTTGTGTACACTCCAGGGAAAGTGTCTGGCTTAGTAAATCTACTTTACAATGGGCAGCGCACGATTAGATTCAACAAATTAGCTACGACGCACCAAGCGTTTCAACTAAGTCCCGCCCGATAGCGATGAAAATTGGGTGAGATGTTGAGTACACTCCAAAGAAGGTTTCAGGCTTAGTAAATCCATTCTACAATAGGTAGCGCACGAGTGGATTCAACTAATGAGCGAAGTCACGCGAATCGCTTCAACAAAGTCCCGTATGCGTTCATATACTATCCATCCAATTGCGATGAAACTTGGTTGAGTTGTTGTGCACACAGCAGGGAAGGTTTTTGACACAGTAAATCCGTTGTAAAATAGGTAGCACACGGGTAGATTCAACAAATGTGTGACGCGCGCGAATCGTACAAATACAATCCTTTATGCGTTCATATACCATTCATCCGACTGGGATGAAACTTGAGTTATTGTGTACACTGCAGGGTACGTTTCTAATTTAGTAAGTCCATTGTATAATAGGTAGCGCACGAGTAGTTTCAACAAATGAGTGACGGCGCGCAAATCGTTTCAACAAAGTTCCATCTACGTTTATATACCATTCATCCGATTGTGATGAAACTAGGGTGAGTTGTTGTGCACACTGCAGGGAAGGTTTCTGACTTAGTAAATCCATTGTACAATAGGTAGAGTACGAGTTGATTCAACAAATGAGTGGCGGCACGCGAATCTTTTTAAACAAAATCCCGTATGCGTTCATATGCCATTCAACCGATTGCGATGAAACGTTGGTGAGTTGTTGCGCACGCTCCCACAAATGTTTCAAAATTAGTAAATCCATTTTACGATTGCTTAGAGGCAGTTAAAGGAAACTGAAGAAAATATTGGGTATCCAAAAGCACTTCAAAACAAAATTACAATGCCACACTTTTTTTGATTGGCATTGCTACGCATGCCGGGTACAACTTGTCTTAATTTTAAATTTTGTCTTGAGCACCTACTTTTATTATGATTAATGGTGTGGTATGTGTGATTCTTCAGAATAGCATATTAAATTTCATTATTAGCATCTTGGTGAATGTATATATATCAACGAGATTTAAGGTTTCTCCATCGACAATTACAACATTGAAATATAATAATTCCTAATATTCTTGCAATCATTGGAAAAACTAGGATCTAATACGCATTACAGTGGAATCTCGTTAGCACGTTCTTGGTTACGACGTTTTCCCGTTTAGCGCGATGATTTTCTCAAGTCCCAGTCCCAATTCTACAAAATACATGTTGATATATCCCCTTAATACGTTCTCTATTCCCGCTTACGACGATCAAATTTCCGTTGTACTATTTGTATTTACTATTTGTAAGCGAACCTGATTTTATTCTTATTTCATTATAAAATTCGGCTTCTGGAAAACACGACGCGATATTGCCTCATATTCTCTGCTAGTTATTGACAGTGTAGATGATTTCATTGTGTTTGACGGCGTAGAAGCGGCTATAGCAATGACGCAACACAGGTGACGTGTCTCTCTCCCGCTGCCCTTTCTCAAGTCCCTATCCTACTAAATTCATGTTGATATATCCCCTTAATACGTTCTCTATTCCCGCTTACAACGATCAAATTTCCGTTGTACTATTTGTTAGTGAACCGTATTTTATTCTTATTTCATTTAAAAAATCGGCTTCTGGGAAACACGACGCGATATTGTCGCATATTCTCTGATAGTTATTGACAGTGTAGATGACTTTATTGTGTTTGACGGCATAGAAGTGGCTATAGCTATGACGCAATACAGGTGACGTGTGTCTCTCTTCCGCTGCCCTCCAGCCCTTTCTCTTTGTTTATTTCTCACGTAGGCGCATTATTGTCTTCGTATTCCGCACTATTGTCTTCTAGTTCTTAGTGTTCACGTCCAGTTATGACCTATTTTATTGCGTGTTTCATAATGGATAAGAAGAAAGTACGGCAGATAACTAATGATGAGAAGATGAAATACATTCGAGACGTGGAATGCAATCCTCACATAAGCGTGTGGATATAGCGCGAAAATGGAACATTCCTCCGTCTACACTGAACACGATTCTCGGCAAAAGGAAGGAAATCGAACGTGCATTTGAAGAAGGAATGAGCGGCAAAAGGAAACTTGTGCGAGAGGGACAGTTTCCTCAACTAGAAAGCGCTTTATTGAAGTAGTTCAAGCAAGCCCGTGCTTCAAACATATGCGTGCGCGGTCGCCGGTAACTGAGCCGTCACTGGCGGAGCGCGAGAATGTCCTTGCTAAGCAGAAATAAAGACCCTGTATTATACTGTAGTGTAGAGGTACAGTAATTCATTTTTATGTTATTTATTCCGTGTAAGTTACTGATAACCTAGGTTTATGTCGTGACTGTAGTAGTGCATACAATCACTTACTAAGGTCGGCGATTTGACGTCCATATATACGCCGCATTCTTTCTTATACGTTGTAAATGCAGTATGGCGTTTTTCGGTAGTACGTTTTCCCGCATATGACGTCCAAACGAGATTCCACTGTACAGTGGAGTGAACTGTAAAGATACGAAATTTTAAAGTAAACTGAAAAGTGCATTTGAGAAGAAGAATAGATAGAGTTGAAGGGGCTAAAAGGGAAACTTACTGGGTGACGTCTTGAATGTGACCTTCGGGGTCAACTGAGTTGAAACCCTCCTGCCTGGTTGCTGTAATGAGCCAAAGATCTAATATTAGTATGTATGTGTGGGAGAGGGAACTGTTGCCGAATGATGTTGCATTAAGCGGCTTACCTGTTCTGGCCTGTGAGACGTGTAGCGTGGAGCTGTGTTACACTGAGTGACCTGCTATGCGCTGGGCTGAAGCGAGTATTGAGGTAGTGTGTGGCGGGGAGGGAGGGTAAAGAGAGGGGAACTGGTCTTGGCTGAGTGGAAACAGGTGTGTGGGTGCGACGCGTGACGTCATGTTTTGAATTAGTAACTTCATGGGGGGTGGAGGGTTAGCGCTGATGCGGGAGGGTGATTGGTTTGGGTGTTATTCGGAAACGTTTGTTTATGCCGTTTGGAGTCGGGAAAAAATTTGTTGATGTTCTCATACAGAATGTCGACTTCGAAGTTGATTTCATTGAGATTGTGTGTTCGGTTAGTGCGTTGCGCATTATCAATTTCTATTTGTTCCAGTGTGTTCAAGTATGATATGGAGATCATCCACTATACCAAGAAGGGAGCAATAATAAACATAGCCTTCATAGCAAGGCCATTCAGAACTGAATATAGTACAAATGGGAATAAGAAGTTCCAAATGTTTTAATATGTTATCCAAGTTTTTTAACATTACGTTTTTTAGTTGTATGCTCTATAATGAATTGTCTATTGTGCATGTGTTTTAATTATGCAAATGTCTTAGATAAGTTATAATGTTGATAAATTGTATAAGGCTGAAGAAGAACAAATATTGTCCGAAACTTGTCCCTAGTATGAGAATGAAACATTAAATTTATAGTGTGAAAGGTATTGATTGGGCGGAAACTTCTTTACTCACTATTTCGAATTGTAAGCGTCAATACGGACTTAAAAATGGAAAACACTCCAGTTAATCTTTAACATTCTCTATTCTTTCTAGGTTGCTAAATGTGAGAAAATCCCATATCATTTCAAGACCATACGTAACAACTGGTGAGATGGTCGTATGGAAAAGGGTCAGAGCTGTATAATTTCTAATATAAAGCCTAATATTTATTTACACTCCCCATTAAAATTCTTATTTTTCTAACTGCATTTTGAAAAAATTATTGTGAAGACCAATATTACATTTTTCGAAGGCTATTTTTGAAGTAAGGGCCTTTTTTTTAAGCCCGTAGTTAGTGCGCACCTCCCGGCATACTTTACGAATAAGCAGGCGTCAGTTGCAGCTGTGTAGCTAACCTATATGCTGAACTGTGCATCTTTACAATGTTCAAGATTATTGATTCGCCTGCCACGTGTGAGGTACGATCTGTTTTACTATTTTGAGTGCAAGAAACATGTCGGCTGCAGACATTCATCATCAGCTTTGTGAGGTGTATGGTGATAATGCAATGACGGAAGGTAAAGTGCGAAAATGGGTACGCGAGTTCAAAAGTGGCCATGAAAATGTTCATGACGATGAACGCTCAGATTGACCATCTGTGATCACAGATGACTTGGTGACTGCAATTGACACGAAAATTCACGATAACCACTCTTATCAATGGATTTTCCTCAAGTGTGTAGGTCTGTACTGTATAAAATTGTGTCTGAAAATCTAAAGTTCAGGAAATTGTGCTCTCGATGGGTACCCAGACTCCTCACAGAAGACCACAAACGAAAGAGATTGGCCAGTTCCCTCACTTTTTTGACTCGTTACGCCCAAGAAGGGGATGACATGTTGAGTCGAATCATCACAGGAGATGAAACATGGTTATCCCATTCCACCCCTGAAACCAAGCAACAGTCAATGGAATGGAGAAGCCTACTGCGCAACTTTGACCTAACTCCGACGTGCAGTTCAGAACAAAAGACGCGGCATGCTGATGAAGGGAATTTCGCTCCTTCACAATAACGCAAGACCTCACACTGCTGCCCGGACTCGGGAACTGATTGACTCTTTGGGTGGGAAGTTTTGGATCACACACCGTATAGCCCTGACCTTGCTCCAAGCGATTTCCACCTCTTTTCGCAGTTGAAACGTCATCTTGGTGAAACGCGCTTCGCCGTCGATGAAGAAGTGAAAACAGCTGTGACTTCTTGGTTGTCAGAGCAGGCGGCAAACTTTTATGCTGAGATTTCAGAACTTAGTTTTAAGGTATGACAAGTGCCTAAATAAACAAGGCAACTATGTAGAAAAATAGAGGAAGGTATAAACAACCTAAAAATAAATGTGGTTTCAAAATAAAATGTTCGTTTAATAAAAAAAACGGCCCTTACTTGAAAAACAGCCCTCGTATTTTATTTATTTACAATTAATTTCATTTTTAATACAATTTTTATCATAAACATTCCACTTCAAATTTAGATTTAAGTACATCTATATTATTTTATTTTAATTCTTAATTGGTTTCATTTAATTTGTGAACTACCAAAGTGAAGAACACCTCAATGTCAGGTCGAAACATGTACAATATATAAAATATATATTTGTGAGAGTTTTGGTTGGCCTATAATTTAAACTTTAAACACTTATTTTACCTTTCTTCTGATTTTTGAGGTGAAATGCCATGCCCTGTGGTTGGGATCCCACGTAAAAAGGAGCTCTCGTGGCTCATGATCACCAAGTTAACTGTCACGTAAAACTATGAGCTTCCTTCCCTTTCTTCTGAGTGTAGATTCTCTCCCCCACCCCCTCTTTACTGTATCAAATAAGGTCAACGAGTGAAGAAGGGACTAACAAGTCAAATGGTGCCACAAGAATGTGTTTATATTTTCAAAGAACAATATTAATGTTTCGAACATACTTTGTCCCTATATTGACTCATGGGTTGGAAACATGCACAACTACAAAAAAAAAAGTATGACAGCAGACTTCAGAAATGAAGTTTCTAAGAAGCATGCTTCAAAAAACTAGGAAAGATAAAGTAAGAAATGAGAAGATAAGAGAACAAGCTGGAATAAATCAGTCCTTGAAGGAGACCATAACTAGGGCAAGTTTGCGATGGTTTGGTCACGTCAAACACGATAGAAGGAAGAATTGCAAAACAATGGTTACATACTGAGATTACTGGAAAGATACCTGTTGGAAGATCTAGGAGGAGATGGTTGGACCAAGTGAAGGAAGATATCACATCTAAGGGAATCAACTGGGATGAAGTCTTGAAGGAGCAGTGGTACATGAATCGACTAAAATGGAGAGCGCTCGTAAACCACACCTGGGAAACTTGATGATGGTGTGTTTTTAATGGACAGTAACAACGTTGCTTCAAGATTTTAACAAGATGTTTTTTAAAATCAGCAAATCTTCTAAGTTACGGCCGTGCCTTTTGCGGGGTTTCGCCTAGGTGCATCAAGTAAAGCTCATCAGTGGGCTCTTAGTAACCATGCCCGGACCACCGCAGGGGTAGTAAACCAAGCACTATGTTCCTATAGTGGTTTCCAAAAAGATGGCATATTGGCTGTCATGGCCAAGTAATTTAGGCCAGCCGATGAGCCTCACTTAGAGCATGTAGCCAGAACCCTGCAAATGACATGACAAAATCCTAGAACATTTGCCAAGTTTTAATTCCTTGGCCATGAAAACAATATTCCAATTTGCATCGACTGGGTTGAGGTCCCATTTTTAGAAGAATTTCATATTATAAGATTTTACATCATTAATAATGACTGAATAATTTCAGCTTAATAAGCAATTTAATGGATGTTGGATAAAGAAGGTTCGAGAGTCTAGCCTAGGGAAATAAAGTAATAAGTGGAGGAACTTCCATATGATTCAATGGTTTCTTTGAAGTAGTTCTAAATTTCAACACCACACACCGCGCCAAGCGTTTGGTCTCAGCAGATGACTGCAGTCAAGCAGTGATACATTACCGCACGCAAATTGTACTCACAATACAAGTACGTTTTAACTGCAGAATTAAATCAAGACCCTGCTGAGAGACATTTTGGACTTATACGAGGTTTAAGCAGTGACGATCATCCTCCTCCTACAGACTTCTTACACCTCCATTGGCTTCAGTCTATATACCAGCAAAAGAGGTCCTTCCTTCCCAAGCTAATTGTGAGGACGTTATTGACAATAAGCTATCTTCCCTTAATGAATACGGTCAATGGCGAGAAATGAAATATACAACAGCAGAGAGGCGAAGGATAACATTTGTCAGCAGATTTAAGAAACTATTACACTTAGAGTCATTGAACCCGAACTGGATCCCATAAACCTGTCTGTCAGTTATTGATGACAATTCTGAGAGAGCAGGCGATAACATGTTTTATTATTAAAAGTGTAAGTGTGGCTACCTGATTCACAGCAGCAAAGAAGATTATGAAATGTACTTCCTGCATTAGGTCATTGGAAAGTGATTCCGAAACATTTAATGCTGTTAGTGATGTCCTCACCAAGCTGAGAGACTTTGGCAGAAATGTATCTAAATTTCTCAAATACCCGTCCTTATCTTTATTTCACATGATGAAACGTGTAGATGCTGTAGTGGAGGCAAAGTTGGAGCAAGAAGGCGCCATGTGGGGCGATATATTTTCAGATTGTGTGGATATGATCTGAGACTTCCTGGGTTTCGAAATGTGTGCTGCTCACAGGATCGCCTGTTATTATATTTCCCTAGGTTAGTGTCTCATTACGGGACAATTCGAAACATTGTTGTGCAGTAGAGTCAATTACTGGAGTCCCACCACTTATTACTCTATTTGCCCTGGTCTAGCCATTAACTAAACTAATCCCCATCGCCAGTCTCCCAAATGGAACTATTTTGTTACTCCTTCAAGGCAAAGCCATCATTTTTTTTTTTTTTTTTGTCGTGTGACCTCCTGAGAGGCCGAGTGCAGGTCTTTCTAGTCGACGCCCGAGGGCGACCTGCGCGTCGGGATGAGAGATGGAATGGATGAAGATGAATGAAACTGGGCAAGGATGTGGAAGGAAGCGGCCGTGGCCTATCAGAAGGTATCGTCCCAGCATTTGCCTGGTGTTGAAATTGGGAAACCACGGAAAACCATTTCAAGGACGGCCGACGGTGGGGCTCGAACCCACGCGTCTACCGAGTCAGCAGAGAGCTTGGCCCCATGGCCTAACGCTGCGTTTTAGCCAGCGTAGCCACTACTGTCAGTAAACATGACGGGTACGAAGAGCTAGTGAAAATATAAGACTAAATTAAATCAGGGTTAGGTAATACCTGTTAGGTTGTCACCGTAAAGGCTGCTCGGATCCTCAAAAAGTACCACCGTAGGTTATGTGGGTATGAACCCGGCATACTAGGCAATGTGAGGTAGTTTGTTTTCCTTACTGATGAAGAGCACCTTTTACAGCATCCACAGGCACTAGCTGTATTCTTGAATGCCATTTCTCAGCACCACCCATACCTCATTGGCTTCCATAGAATCACAGCCATGAATGAGACTGGTAAAAAGCTATATTTTGCTCTAGCTAGTGTCAACAGACAAATCCAAAAAATACAGCATAGTGTTGAAACTTGGTCAGATAACACATACTTGGCATTCTTAATTTATAGGAGGAACTACACTACACAAGCTTGAATTATGTAGCCATTCTAACTGAATATTTGACTGCGCTTTCATGCCAAAAACAACCCACCCACACACAGAAAGGGAAAAGAGTGGACAATATCAATTTTGAAACAAAAAAATGTCACTAAAGAAACAATTTATTGAATTAGGGTGTGTGTTGATGTTCATGTCAGTGTTATTTAATAACTTGTCTCATATAGTTGTTCATTACAGTTGAAAACAATGGTCTTGTAATAATCTGCATTAATGTACATTTGTCCCTCACAACAAACATGATAATATAATTTCCTGCTCTTAGGTTGTATTTTAATTATTGTTGTTCATCTGATATGTACATACCTGCCAACCTCTCAAAGTGAAAAATCGGGAGATTCGACGCGGCGACGGGGGGGGATGCAACATAATACATACACAGGCTAAGACATTGCAGCAAATATATAAGTATATAAGTTACACTATTTATTAAACTGTACATGACTAACATGATATGACATCCCAGTTTACAAATGTACTTAAGACTGAGTAATTTTAATTTCTCACTAGTCTATCAAACAAGCATGCCTTTCTTTCGACCACACTCAGGCATACAAAACCAGTGACGTATCGAAGATCATATTATTGGCCGTAGTTGCAGGTGACTGAGGCTGATTTTGCCCTCTTCAAAAAGGTCTTGCTATATTCTTGCTCAAAACACTTCCCTTTCTGAATCGACTTCCGAGTTATAAGTTTGTCCAAAGTCTTGTCAGAGAGAGATGACCTGAACATCCTCTCACACTCTGCATTACTATGCGGAATGGTCAGAATGGAAAGCATAACTTGAGTACCTCACCACTACATATCATTTGGCCTACCAGTGCCCACTTCACATCAATTCTCTCTTCTTCTTCAATAGATGTCACATCCTCAAGTTGGAAGTTACAGAATTGGGAATGTAAAGCATCCATTTCCTCATTAAAATTGTCTTGAGTGTCTGTTAACACGCTAGGAAATTTATTTACAAAAAACTTAATTTTGGAAAATGAAATGTCCCCCTTTCCACTATGCGAGATACTGAAATCACACCTACAGACACTACAAAATGCAAATGTTGCGCCTCTTCTTGACTCAGTTATATGCAAAATCATGGTGTCTACTGTAAGGATGAATTAAAAATTAGTTACTTTTTAGCTACCTTTTAGTTAACTTTTAGTTAATTTTAGTTACCTTTGAATTCAAGATACAGCTGCGGTCTGCAAGCAAATGGGCTCATCACGCGGTGGAGAAAGACAGCAATGAACTGTGTTTAAAGCGGTAAATACAATTCACTTAGGGAGTTACAAAAATTTTAAAAATAATAAATAAATACTAGATATTTATTATCAAATGAGTTGTTTCAGCTAATATGTCGTCTTGTGCACAAGGCGTTTTTATAATTGCCAAGAGGTTGCTCTGCTCTTGACCATGGCGAGATTTCCTTTGTCCCCGCGGTAGATCACGAAGAAATTTATGGGACGTTACGTGATTGTAACCGAATTCTGTCTTCACAGTCAAGTACGGCGAAATTTCGAGATGTTACACGATCGGCGCTGGTCTCACCCGTTTGTCGAGATTCCCGTTGTTTTCGCGATAGAACACTGATAAATATCGCGATTTAATAATCGGTGTCGCTTTTAGTCGTTCGACGAGATTTCCATTGTCCTTGAGGTCGGGCGCGAGGAAATATAGCATTATTATACTTGCTGTCCGTTTGACAAGAATACAGTTGTCCTCGTCATTGAATGTGGAGAAATATCGCGATGTATCGCAATCGCTGCCGCTCTGGGCCGTTTTACGAGATTATCCTCGTGATATTATGCATATCGCGCCGCACCCGGCCGTTGAACGATTGTCTATTCGTCCTGACAGAATGGTGGATGCAAGCTCAGGGTTGGGCATGGTTAAAATTCACGAGTAGTTATGGACAAGTTGTATGGCCGGCGCCGTGATTCCCGCTGTCCCTATGTTGTGGTTGGGAGCTCATCAGTTCAGGGTAGATCACGAGGAGAAATTAGTATCGCGACGCTACGTAGGCTGTCATTTCTAAGTGGGTAGATGCACTTCTCGCTCCCCGTACGCTTTTAAGTATACGGTCATGGCAAAAGTAGCGAGTAGGTTTCGGAATGTTTCGTGATTGGTGCCCAATTATCTTTGACGGGATTCCTGCAGACCTCGTGGTCACAAGTTCACGATAGGGAACGGGTTTTATGATTTTACGCTACTGACGTCGATCTCGGTCCATTTGACGAGATTCCCGCAGGCAAGTCGTGCGGTCAGCCGGCCGTCTTGAGTATGAATGTTCGAAGTAGGTATCAAATATTAAGAATTATTCGGAGAGGATTGCACGAATAATACGACTAGAGGACACGTTTTCTTTCAAATGCGAATCACGAATTATACAAGTTTTACAAGTTTTCGAAATAACCGGTTAGATTATAATATATCCGATGGAACCAAAATTCGAAGGAAAAATCGACATATAACGGAATTTCGAATTATCCATACTGGATGTCGCAAATTTACGAGACATATTTTTAAAATAAGTTACAGCCTACGTATTTCGAATCTTTTTCAAAACGGTAACATTTCGCAAGATCGCGACATTAAATTATTTAGCGTTATTTCTGGACTTCAATTTGACACGTCTTTAAATAAATGCGAGGTTTCTGAATAATTTCAGAAGTTTTCGCGAATAAACGTCTCGCGAAAAGTCAGGCTTCCTAATATAACACATAAATATTTCACACAAAACTAAAAAGTCATCTTGATGCCGAAAATATACGCGGAACGATGTATACCACTCAGGGTATCCTCAGTATGCATTTCCTCGAGGTCGGGCACGGGGAAATATAGCTTATGCAATCGGCACCGCTTGCGTGAAACTCGCTCCATCGCAATCTCTGAGCCTAGAGGCGCGAGTTTAAATGATTCAATCCTCTTCGGAAAATTTTCGTTACCCGTATGTAAAATTCGTTACTTTTTCGTTACCCATTTGTAAAATTCGTTACTTCCGTTACCGGTAGACACCCTGTGAATGTTATCTTTGTACACACTTTTAAATGTCACATCATATCTCTTCGCCATATTACCGAGGAACCGACGCAAACACTCAGATCGAAAAATCACAATAACCTACCGGCATATTAACGCCAACAACATCAAACTAAGTTATACACAAATCATATAATTTCACGTGTGAAACAGATACAATATTCCGCAGCGTACAACTACCTGTGAACAAGCGCTGAATTAACCTTCGACGATTTCAAACAAAGACTTATTCGAAGCCGATTTCAAACGAAAACTTATTCGAAGCCAACTTTTTATAACAGCAGGACGCGACGCCGGAGTTAGTACGCAGTTGTCGATTATCGATACAGAGCGAAACTGCGGTATCGAGATATAACTTCAAAACACATAAAGTCGATCCGTTCGATAGACGACACATTAAATCCGAAATTACGCGTGGGGTTTTTGAAAAATCGGGAGATTTAATACGTGAAGCGGGAGGGCGGGAGAAATGGTCTGAAATCGGGAGTCTCCCGCCTAAATCGGGAGAGTTGGCAGGTATGTATGTAGTTCAGTAATATAAAATCATAAATAATGCTTAATGTCCTGAACTAATCGTTTCATTTCTACATAGCTACCAAACCTTACATCCGAGACAATCTGCTTAAACATATTCTAACCTTGGTCTACCCCTACAGTTTTTGTCCTCAACTCTTCCTTAACTAACTTCGCTGTTCCTGGGTATCTTAGTATGTGTCCTACCAACCCATCTCTTCTCTTCATTAAAAGTCGCCAGAAACTTCTCTCCTTGCCTGCTCGTCTTAATACATTTTCATTGTTTACTCTATTCACCCATCTGATCTTCATAATTCTCCTTTAACACCACATTTCAAATGCTTCTATTCACCTCTTTCTGAAGCTCCAACAGTCAAGTTTCGCTTCCATAGTGTCACGCTCCAGACAAAGGCTTTGAAAAATGACTTTTTAATATCTAAATTTATGTTTATGTCTACAGTTTTCTTTTCTGTAGTAATGCTTTCCTAGTCTAAGCCTACCTACTTTTTTGTTTCGTAAGTAACAGAAGTATATTTTCCTTTAGCTTTTCACCTGCCAATTTGACGTCTTTAGGGGTTTCTGATTTCTTTTGGCTACATTCCATTCTTTTTGTTTTACATTTTATTGATTTTTATCACAATTTCTTTCCTCACCATTTCATTGCTTCAATGTATATATTGAAAAGTATAGGTGATATGTTGCAGACTTGCGTTACACCTTTCTGAATATCAGCTTCTCTCTCATGTACTTGGACTCGAATAACTGTCGTCAGATTGTAGATCACCGTCCTATCCCTGTACTTTATTCCAATTCTTTTCAAAATGTCAAACAACTCACTCCAATCAACGTTATCAACAGTCTTTTCTAAGTCTACAAATGCCATGAACGTTCTCTTATCTTTCCTTAATCTACCTTCCTCGATCAGCCTTTCAATCCAAGACTTTCAATCCAGCTGCAGTGTCTCCTGCTCTGACGTTTCTAGTGATAGAGGGGTCTTGTAACTGCAAGCCATTGGAATAACAAAATAATGCATGAAATGGGAAAAGGGAGCTAGTCTCTCATAGTACATTGGCATGGCTCATAGCATCATTTGAGCCTTGCAGTGGCCTTCATAGTATGTACTAGCCAAGTGTCTTGGTGTGTTGTCCATACCAACTGACGAGCCCATTGGTACACCGAAATGAAACACTGGCAATTGAATTGAGCTAACCAAATCAAGTTTTTAATAATTTGATTACGTGTTATCACACTCATTCGGAAAAATACATTTTCTGTATCCTTCAGGAAACAGTAATTCCATTATGGGAAATGAGGTCAGGAATTTTAACGTTAATTAGTTAAGACGTCGAGAAAAATTACAATCATGGCAGGATCTATTAACAACTTCTCACTGCCATAGGTTGGCTACAGTTGTCTGTTTCTCCTCTTCTCCCACCACTCCCAAACGTCAAGGCCGGAGATCCAGCGGCTGGACTTAAGTACAGCTTTCCTTGTTCCTAATTTCTCCTGAAACCAAATTGGTCTTCACCCAACTCTGTTTAATCCGCCTTTTCATCCTCTTGTAAATTATTCTAGTCAGTATTTTTGAAGCATGAGTGATCAAGCTGATAGTACAGCAATCTTTACATCTGTCAGCTCTTGCTTTCTTTGGTATAGGGATGATACATTCTTCTTGACACCAGAGGGTACCTCATCTGCTTCATAAATCCTATATATCAAGTGAAATAACCTTATCAGACCTCAATAACCTATGCAACATAGCAACTCAGTTGGTATATCATCTATGCCTGGTACTTTGTTCCTGTTTAAGTCTTCTAGTGGTTTATCAAATTCCGATCTCAATATTAAATCTCCTTTCTCATCCTCATCAATTTCCTCTTCTCTATCCATTACACGAGTCTCAAATCACCTTACCCATATACGAACACTCGATGTAAGTTTTCCATCTTTCAACCTTTTCTTCTCTGTTTGAGGTTTTTCATCCGAGTCCTTAATATTACAGCACTTAGCTTTCCTTTATTGTTCCCAAATGTTTTCTTAATGCATATTCCCAACTGTTGTTATGCAATGACATCCAATGACAGAATTTGGGCTGCACAACAATCCAAAGAAAAAAAAGAAAATTTGAATTCCTGTACATACTTGATCCACCTGCGTTCTGGGTCCAGCAAATTGAGAAGTTTGTCTGCGTAGACTCGTTTAGAGGCGGTGAACAATATCACCTCAAACATGCAAGATACACGTTCCAGGAATTCCCGGAAGTATGGCCGGGTGCGAACAAATACTGTGTAGCTGCAATCTTGGAATAACACTGGAAAGCTGAAGGATGCATCGTCAAGCTCCTGCAAGCTGCAGTGAACCAATGTTTCATCCTGTAAGACAAAGAATAAGCATTTATAGAAGACCTCCATATAATCCCATCTTCACAGGTAAGGACTAGAAGTATACGCTAAGGCTTTGTCCTCTAAAAATTCCTCCATACCTCAGAAAATTGCACAGAAGCAAAACAATTAAGGGTCCTCACATATCTATCAACTTTCTTTTACTAATTGAGTGTTGCCAGACCCAGAAACATAGCTTTGGAAGATCTGAACTAACTTTCAGAAGATTAAGAGAAAAGTTACTAAATGTTATAAAAGATCCATTATTAGTAGGAAAGATAAAAATGTGAGTGAACATTACATGTAAGGCTGCTATTCAATAATACGGAATTATCAACGGCAACTTATAATGAAGCTTGTATAAGTTATATACAACACTTTCACCATGTAATGGTAATGGCCATCTGCTGGTGTTCTTTGTGGTAGAACATCATTATTGTATCAATTTTCTGTACCTTCATCACCAATACAGACATTTATTTGGGGAAAACGGTATAATGAAGGTTTATTAACCTTCGGGCGGGCGCGCCTTTAGCACTCACACCAGTTGGCGCGCTCCGGCATTTTGGCCGCTCTCACTCACGTTCAGTTCTTAAAGCCAGAAGTGTTTGTTGACATGAAATTCACTGGGATTTCAATTGTTACACTAAAGACACTTTAAGTGAGCAAATATTTTTTATTTTTCAACGACTTTTATCACTTCTGCAAACTGAAAAGGAACAACGCAACAAACATCTCAATGAAAATAGTACTGTGAAAGAATAATATTACAAATATGGGCCTATCACTTGTGTTCATATTTTATCACATCAAGGTTACAGTGTTATCACACTTCCATTTGGAATTAGACGTCTTCAACTTCATCCTCTACTTCAGGCTGTGCACATGAGTTGCATGTGATTTCTTGGACTGAATGTTTTTTACATACATTTTTCACACATTTTTGCAGGACATCCGAGTCCGATTGTTCTTAGATCTACCACAATAAAAACAAGTTTGTCTTTTTGTGGAAGGTGTTACTTCAACCTGATCAGGTTCTTCGTTATACTTTTCTAGAAAACAACGTAGTTCTCGAGGAAGAGTAGTTATTGTGGCCCGGTATTTTAGATTTTCTTCCATGATGGCAAAACTTAAGTTGGATACATAAGTTTTTCTCCTCAGATCACTGTTCCGAGTATTGGCCTTGAAGATCTTGAAGGAATTAATCCCAGCCACATCAAGAAGATGGTAAAATACCACCATTGGCCATCTTCGAGTTGTTCTGGAAGTGGAGCACCATGAACACATGAGGTCCACTGTGTCCACCCCTCCTTTGGTGCCATTATAGTCCATAATTTGGTGTGGTTTGCCTGTCTCTTCATCAGTTTTGTTGTCGTCATGCATCGTAGACAAGACGAGCACTGCTTTCTTTCTCTTTGTCACCACAGAGATCAAAGTCATATCAGGTTGAGCACCAAACTTTTAACTTCCGGGTACTGATGTAGAATTGCGCTCCACAAATTCTGGGGGAATCTCCTTTTTGTTACTTTTCAGGGTGCCCAATAAGGTCAATCCGTTCTTCAGCAAATCCTCGGCTAGAGGATAGCTGCTAAAGTAGTTATCTGTAGTGACATTACGATTTGTTTTCTTGATGGGATCTGTCAGTCTGACAACAATATCATGAGGCTTGTTGGTGGTAGCATAGGGGTCAGTTTCTTGCTTTACACAACAAATTTCAATATTGTACGTATAGAATGTTCGAGCATCACATAAGGCATACATTTTGATGCCGTATTTGGCTGGTTTTTTAGCCATGTACTGCACAAATCGGCAACGGCCCCGGAAAGCAACCAGCATTTCATCGACGGTCAGGAATTCACCAGGAGAATATGACTGTTGTGAATTGTGGACGATTTTATTCAGAATGTCTCGAATGGGAGCTAGTCCGTCACTGTTCATCCGCTCCATTCGTGTATTCACATCATCAAATCGTATACATCTCAATAAAAATCGGAATCGCCTTTCGCTGAAATTAGCGCGCAAAATTGTATACCCAGTCCCGTTTGTCGCAAATGGTTCAGCTAGATTCGTACGATTCTCCCTTTTGACCGCCATAAATAATAATGCCCCCCAAAAAGAACGAATTTCTTTTATATCAGTCAACCTAAAATCCCTCTCTCGATTTCCAGTTTCCTTTTTCTGAATGTATATATTGGTGTTCTTAACAAAACTATCAATAATGTCAGGGGACATTATTAGTGAAAAACATTCGATTTCAGTCATACAATGACGGGCAGTTACCTTAGGGCCTGGAAAAGTTTTGATAATGTTTCTTCCCCTTGTTTTTACAAGATTTGCGACAAGTTGATTCGCACACAATGTTTCTCCATCTTTACCGATAAAAAATCGAAGGCTCTCGCTATTTTCAGCGTCTTCTTCACCTTCATTTTCAATTTAAACTTCAGACTCACTGTCGTGGTCGTCCACATGTATTTCTTCAGTCTCGAAATCTGGATCATTCTCATCGTCTTCCGTCAGATCATCTAGCTAGTCCATTCGTTCGTCTTCCTCCAACTCTTGAAGAATTGTAGAAATATCCTCAGGTCTGAGGTAAGGTTTCCTGAAACCCAAAAGTGAAGATTGAGTAAATCTTAGGTATTCATAAAATCCTAGAGAGTAAAACCGAGGGAACGAGGGAGAGGGAGGACAGTGAAGTTGAGGTGTAAAGCATAAATATTTGAAAAATATATCACACTTAAATGTATGATATTTGAGCAATTCATCATATAATATTATAAATCAAGTAAAAAGTAAAGAAATAAATACTTACATTGTGTGTGGTGGACGGTAAACGTATAGCACTGTTGGGCGCGCGGCGGCAATGTGGCCGGTCGAACCTCCTACCATGGCATAGGTAACTTCCGTAATGAATTGCGCAATCTCCCTACAAGTCTGAGGTGGTGTTGGCCTGCCATATGACGTCTTACATGGTAGTTAGAGAATACATAGGGGCGTGGTTGTCCCTCCCGGGAGTATAGCAAAGTAGCGCGCCTTTTTTTAAAACCCCGGCCAATTTGCCGCGTGCGCGCCCGCCCGAAGGTTAAGGAAAATACAAACATTACCTACAAGCGTAGAAAGCACCCGGCCATTTAATTAAACCACATTTCGTGAGTCAACGTTGGTTTTAAACCAACTTATTACATACCTAAACTCATTTGTTTGGCAGGGCCATGGTCATTTGGGATTTTGCCAGTTGCAGTGTTTGCAGAAAGCATTATATTATTATATAGCATTCAACTTTTGCAAACCAATAAATAGATTTTTTAAATGAGATATTTGTCAAATTGCTTTCAACAATAAAATGAGCCTCGGATGTAAGAAACAACAACCAAGATAAGGAAAACCTTCTACGTGTAGTTCTTGTAAGGATGACGGTGGTAAGCCCGAAGTTAAACAGAACTATTGAAAGAAGAAAATTACTGGACGGAGGAACAATAAATTCAAAATAGCAACATTAAATACCATTACCCTGACCGCCAAATGTGTGGAGTTCGTAGATCTCGTGGAAAGAAGGAAGATTGAGGTCCTTGGACTGAGCGATACAAAGTGGAAAGGGAAAGGAACTAAATTGCTGAGGAAAGGTTATAAACTCTACTGGCATGGAAATGATACGGAAGCAAGGAATGTGTGGCGTTTGTTATCAGCAAGAACATCGATGCTGTATCTGATGTAGAATGAAATGAAAATGAATGAATTATCAAGCTACATCAGAAAATCGACAAGAACACACTGACCATTGTTTAGGTTTATGCTCCACAGGTTGGGTGTATTCGAGAAGAGAAAGATGACTTCCTTCAAGAATTAGAAGACCACGTAGAACAAGATAACATTCTTGTTATGGGAGATTTAAATGTGAGAAATGATAGGACAGGATATGAGACAGTGATGGGTCCCATAGAAATCGAAACCAAGAGGGTGAATGTCTTCTTGACATCTGCTTAAGAAATAATCTAGTTATTAAAAACAGCTGAGCCATAAGATCACAAGGTACAGCTGGAATGGAGAACAGAAATCTGTCATTGACTATATAATTGCAGATAAGCATTTATTAGAGATGTGAAAATATTGCCAGGAGAAAGTTTCAATTGCGACCACAGGTTACTAGTAGCCATCCTAGGAAACATCCTGATAAGGAAGGTGAATACCAAACGTAAACCCGGGATGAAAGTTTGGGATTTTGATGAACCAGATGAGAGGTCCGAATATCAGATGAAGATTAGAGACCAACTGCCTAAATATGAGACTGGATTAGCTGAAGAAGAATGGCTTGGAATTAAGAAATTTAAGTAAATATTGTTGGCAAAACAAGCAGCAGAGTGGTGGAATGGAACTGACCGAAGAGCAATAAAGAGAAAATTAAGCGAGGAAACTAAGGGACAGAGAAAGTCAGAAAGAAGAGAAATTACAAGAACTCAGTCAGCTTTACAGGGACCTGAAACTTGAAGGTGAAAAAAATCATTTCTGCAGAAAAGGAGAAATACTGGACAGAATTCACACAGAAACTAGAAGAAGACTGTAGGAACAACAGGAAGCTATTGTATCAAGTGGTGAGGAGTAAGAGAAACAGCTATGAACCAATAAAGGCTGTGGAGAAGGAAAATGGAAACATCACATGGAATGAGGAGATTCGAGATGAGATGGGACAGTATTTCGAAACATTATATAATCAAAATTCAAATACCAAACAAGAGGAGACTAAAAAAGAAGAAAATATCCCAGATATGGAATACCCTCTAACATGGATCGAAGTGGAAAATGCCCTAAAGAACATAAAAAAAAGCTAGGGCAACCTCCCCTGCTGCCTTCACCATTTCAACACTCACTTCGTCCACACCTGGTGCCCTTTTTGTACTCTGTGTGATATTTATTTATCACATCTTCCACCCCTATAAAGTACGGTTGGTTCTTAAGTTTAGGGGCTGCGACAACGCGGTCATGTAGCCCCGTGTACTTTGGGTGTGTGTAGAATCTGTCTGATAACCGGTGTTTATTGTGATGACTGTATTAGTGTGTGTTATCTGTTTTTTAAATTTAAGTACAGACTGCAACTTAGAATTTTTCTAATAGTTCCTACTTTTGCCGCCAAGCGCCACCGTCAACGACTACGAGGCCAAGTTCAGAACTTAGCTACTAGACGCCACCACAGTCGGCTCTTGGCAACAAATGTAGAAACCTAAGAATGTTGTTTACATTCTTAACCTATCCAATTTAGCTTCACACAGGTGTAATTAGTGGAAGGTTCTTTAACATGCCATACATCTATGACATGGGACCGCCGGCTTTACTTCCCCTCCGAAGGAAGGCATACTGAGGGATTTTTAACGCTCTTAAAAAATCCGACGGCTTCGGTCGGGTTTGAACCCGCTATCTTGGGCATAGAAGCTCAGCATGCTACCGACTACGCCACCGAAGCCGCCCTAGAAAGTACAAATACCATAAAATGTATATCCTACTTGATCATATATGGACATGTCTTTACAAAATCTATCAAGATGGCACCAACGTAAACAGAAAAATATAATGTACTGTGACCGTTTGACGAATGTCCTACGACCACACAAGTGCGCATCCGAACAACAGTCGAGCACAAAGACTCAAAAACATCTCGGGGTTAACAGTGAGCATTCTACAAAGGTGTAGAATAAAGAAAAAGAAAAGCTCTGCTGTTCCCCAGATGCACACTACAGAAAGGATAGAAGGCATATTTCAAGAATCATGAATGACCACAGTATCAGTTAAGATAAAATTTGCATCAATTTAATTGATCCATTCAACCATCCTAATCTTTACAAGGGCATCCTCAGGGAGAAAACTAAAACACCACCTGGAAAAAATAACATCCTGCGCTCCCCCTGGGATCCTATACTATTTAATCGCAGGTGTAGAATAACGTTCCAAAAAAAAAAATATATGCAACGAAAACGTCATTTTTTTAAACATTTCATTGTGTTAGAATACCCATGAAATTAATAGTCCATCATGGTATTCTATTATATTATAAACGATATTTACAGTATTCAAGTTGTGTAGATCACTGATCATCCTATCACACTTGAATAAAATTTTATTTCTGAAGTTCTACACATTTCCATATTTCCAAAAATCATGGATAATCCTATGGGATATTCTCTTCCATGAAACGAGAAGAAATTCCAAACATACTAGAATTGTTAATTATACGACTTGATGCAAGTCAGACCAAGTCGAACAAAGATGGACCCATTAGAAACGTAATACCATTTATATTTCATTATTCCCACACAAGGAATATTCATATTAGAAATTATAAATCTGTGATTTATCCTCGATAATAAAATAAATTATGGGATTAATTATTCAGTGATATAAATTGCAACTCATCCTTATTATTCCAACCAATTTCGAACACTTATGAATGATTCGTAGCTATTTCAAGATTTTCATCGGAACATGAGGCCGCATTTTAAATGCCCCATTTCTTTATGCACTTTATCAATTTAGTTTATTCCTTGATATCACAATATGGCAAAATTATTAGGCATTCAGGGTGTCTACTGGAAGGATGATGTAAAAATTAGTTACTTTTTAGTTACCTTATAGTTACCTTTTAGTTAATTTTAGTTACCTTTTAATTTAAGATACGTCTGCGGTCCGCAAGCAAAGGAGCTCATCAAGCGGTGAAGAAAAACAGCAAAAAATTATGGATCTGTGATTTATCCTCGATAATAAAATAAATTATGGGATTAATTATTCAGTGATATAAATTGCAACTCATCCTTATTATTCCAACCAATTTCGAACACTTATGGATGATTCGTAGCTATTTCAAGATTTTCATCGGAACATGAGGCCGCATTTTAAATGCCCCATTTCTTTATGCACTTTATCAATTTAGTTTATTCCTTGATATCACAATATGGCAAAATTATTAGGCATTCAGGGTGTCTACTGGAAGGATGATGTAAAAATTAGTTACTTTTTAGTTACCTTATAGTTACCTTTTAGTTAATTTTAGTTACCTTTTAATTTAAGATAAGTCTGCGGTCCGCAAGCAAAGGAGCTCATCACGCGGTGAAGAAAAACAGCAATGAACTGTGTTTAAAGCGGTAAATACAATTCACTTAGGGAGTTATAAACATTTTAAAAATAATAATTAAATACTAGATATTTATTATCAAATGGGTCGTTTCAGCTAATATGTCGTCTTGTGCACGAGGCGTTTTTATAATTGCCAAGAGGTTGCTCAGCTCTTGACCGTTTGGCGAGATTTCTTTTGTCCCCGCGGTAGATCACGAAGAAATTTATGGGACGTTACGTGATTGTAACCGAATTCTGTCTTCGCAGTCAAGTACGGAGAAATTTCGAGATGTTACACGATCGGCGCTGGTCTCGCCCGTTTGTCGAGATTCCCGTCGTTTTCGCGATAGAACACAGATAAATTAGATAATTGGTGTCACTTTTAGTCGTTCGACGAGATTTCCAGTGTCCTTGAGGTCAGGCACGAGAAAATATAGCATTATTACGCAATCGGCGCCACATGCTGTCTGTTTGACAAGAATCCAGTTGTCCTCGTCATTGAATGCAGAGAAATATCGCGATGTATCGCAATCGCTGCCGCTCTCGGCCGTTTTACGAGATTCACGTCCTCGTGATATTATGCATACCAGGCCGCTCCCGGCCGTTGAACGATTGTCTATTCGTCCTGACAGAATGGTGGATGCAAGCTCAGGGTAGAGCTGGGTTAAAATTCACGAGTAGTTATGGACAAGTTGTATGGCCGGCGCTGTGATTCCCGCTGTCCCTATGCTGTGGTTGAGATCACGAGGAGAAATTTGTATCGCGACGCTACGTAGGCTGTCATTTCTAAGTGGGTTGATGCACTTCTCGCTCCCCGTACGCTTTTAAGTATACGGTCATGGGAAAAGTAGAGAGTAGGTTTCGGAATGATTCGTGATTGGTGCCCAATCATCTTTGACGGGATTCCCGCAGTCCTCGTGGTCACAAGTTCACGATAGGGGACGTGTTTTATGATTTTACGCTACTGACGTCGATCTCGGTCCATTTGACGAGATTTCCGCAGGCAAGTCGTGCGGTCAGCCGGCCGTCTTGAGTATCAATGTTCGAAGTAGGTATCAAATATTAAGAATTATTCTGAAAGGATTGCACGAATAATACGACTAGAGGACACGTTTTCTTTCGAATGCGAATCACGAATTATACAAGTTATACAAGTTTTCGAAATAACCGGTTAGATTATAATACATCCGATGGAACCAAAGTTCGAAGGAAAAATCGACATATAACAGAATTTCGAATTAACCATACCGGATGTCGCAAATTTACGAGACAGATTTTTAAAATAAGTTATAACCTACGTATTTCGAAGCTTTTTAAAAATCCTTTTTCGAAACTGTAACATTTCGCAAGATTGCGACATGAAATTATTTCGCGTTATTTCTAGACTTCAATTTGACATAGTCTCCAAATAAATGCGAGAAATGCGAGGTTTCTGATTAATTTCAGAAGTTTTCGCGAATAAACGTCTCGCGAAAAGTCAGGTTTCCTAATAACACAGATAAATATTTCACACAACACTAAAAAGTCATCTTGATGCCGAAAATATATGCTGAACGATGTATACCACTCAGGGTATCCTCAGTATTCATTTCCTCGAGGTCGGGCACGGGGAAATATAGCTTATGCAATCGGCACCGCTAGCGCGAAACTCGCTCCATCGCAATCTCTGAGCCTAGAGGCGCGAGTTTAAATGATTCAATCCACCTTTGGAAAATTTTCGTTACCCGTATGTAAAATTCGTTACTTTATCGTTACTTTCGTTGAATGAAACGTTTAAATTATACGCCAAATCAATACATAAACAAATATATATTTTATATATTAGTACATGTTTCGACCCACAGTGGGGTCATCCTCAGCCTAGAAAGAAAATCAATTAAGAATTGGAAAACTAAAATGGCATATGCGCCTTAAATCTAAATTAAAATGAAAATTAAAGATAATAATTGTAATAAATAAAATATAGTAATAAAAATTGGAAAACCTAAAGGAGATCAGAGAAAGTAAAATAAAAGTATGGAAATTGAAAGACAAAACCGTACAGGAAGATTTTCAGGAGAGATTGAAGCAACAAATCCCAGTTACTGAAGTGGAAAACATAGAAGAGGAATGGTCTCACTTTAAAAAGGCATTTGTTGGTGCAGCAGAGAGTGCTTGTGGTAGGACGTCAACAAGAGTGAAAGAGAAGGAGACACCATGGTGGAATGAGGAAGTGAGGAAAGCAGTGAAAGAAAAGAAGTCTGCATGGAAAGAATGGAACCGAGATCAAACAGAAGAAAGCAAAAGGAAGTACCACGACAGCAAACGGAGGTGTAAGAAAGTGGTAGGAGAAGAAAAGAAGAAAAGTTGGGAAGAATTTACACGAAGAATGGAAACAGATGTAAGTGGCAGTAATAGGATGCTGTATGGGCTTCTAAGAAGTAAGAGGAAAGAAAGAGTTACTACAAAGCTAGTGAAAAAGGAAGATGGAGAGTTGTTAACACACCCAGAAGAGATAAAGGGACGATGGAAGGAGTATTTCGATAAGCTTTTGAATGTGAGCAATGGTACTGGTGAGATGGAAGTGACACAACCTGACGACTCTATAACAGAAGATGATATAACAATGCTGGAGGTGGAATTAGCAGTACAGAAAATGAAGATGGGAAAAGCAACAGGGGTGGATGAAGTCAGTGTAGAAATGATAAAGGCTGCTGGACCTGTTGGTATGCAATGGCTGTATCGACTGCTAAAGTGTGTGTGGAAACTGAAATGTGTACCAGAAGACTGGGAGAAAGGGCTAATAATACCAGTGTTTAAGAAGGGGGACAAGAAGGTGTGTGATAACTATAGAGGGATCACCCTCATATCACAGATAGTAAAAGTACTGGAAAGGATATTAGAAAGAAGAATGAGAAGAAAGGTGGAAGGAGAGTTGCAAGAGGAACAGTATGGCTTCAGGAGTGGAAGATCCACAGTGGACCCAATCTTTAGCTTGAGGCAGGTGATGGAAAAGAACTGGGAATATGGAGAGGATTTGATCATGACTTTCATAGATCTAGAAAAGGCATATGATAGTGTCCCCAGAGAGAAGGTATGGGAAACCATGGTTAAGAAGAGACTGGGAAGAGAAATGTTGGAAATGGTGCAAGCAATGTACAACAACTGTGTTAGCAGGGTACTGACCCCAGTTGGAAAGACAGATTGGTTTACGAACAAGACTGGACTAAGACAGGGGAGTGTGCTGTCACCTCTCTTGTTCATAATGGTGATGGATGAAATAGTAAAGGAAACAAAGGAAGCATATGAACATAAAGAAATGAAGTTACTGTTATTTGCAGATGATATTGTGGTCTGGGGAAGGAACACCGAAGAAGTGCAAAAACAACTAGATGCACTGAACGAAAATATTCAGAAGTATGGCCTGAAAATCAGTATAGAGAAAAGCAAGACCATGGTGATGACAAGAGGGGAAAGACAAGGAAAGGGCACTGTGAAAATTGGAAGTCAGAGTTTGGAAATTGTGGACGCGTTCAAATACCTAGGAAGTGAATTGATGCAAACTGGTAGGTTGGACATGGAGATTGGCAGGAGGGTACAGCAGAGCAATGCATTCTATCAAAGTGTAAGAAAACTTGTTTGGGATAAGGAAGTACCAAGGAAAAGCAAGGAGGTAATGTATAAAGTGTACTATGTACCCATATTAACTTATGCAGCTGAGACTTGGACCCTGACAAGCAGGCAAGAGAGTAGAATCCAAGCCAGTGAAATGAAATTCCTAAGAAGTATGATAGGAAAGACAAGGAAAGACAGAGTGAGGAATGAAGATGTTAGGAAGGAAGTTGGGATGGGAAAACTAAATGAGAGAATTGAGAAGAATAAACTAAGGTGGTTTGGACATGTAAAGAGGATGGAGGAAAATAGAATACCAAGACAGATGCTGGAGGCAAAGTGCAAGGGTAAGAGACCAAGAGGAAGACCTAGAACAAGGTGGATGGATTCAGTGAAGAACGGCGTAAGAAAAAGAAATCTGGACTGGGACAAGATCGTGGAAGAAGAATGGTGGAAGGAAAGAGGAAAGTGGAGAAGTGCCATAAATACCCCGACCCGGCAGGAGCTGGATAAGGGGAAATGATGATGATGATGATGAGTAATAAAAATGGATATCCTTACAAAGTAGTATTAATTAAATAAATATAAGATTGGTCTTTTAACAATAATTTTAAAAAAGTAGTTAGAAATAAGAACTATTAGACGGTGAGTGTAAGAATGTTAAGCTTTAAATTTTTTATCAAAATATACACAAAATAATTTAGAAAATCAATAAAATAATTCAGCTCGGCCCTTGAGTAAATAACTTGAATCCTCTTCAATACGGAGACTATTAACGATTTTTTAAAAGGTGCCAACCAGTATTATGATGACATGAAATAACCTAACAGATAGGAAAATAAACATGTCAGAAAAATGTATATAAATAAACGAAACATAATTAGCCAGCATATGAAACTGATAAAAATCTACTTTAAATGATTTATTATCACCTACCTCGTTGTATGGGATGTAGAAATAGGGAAATTCGTACAAGAATTTGAGTTGAAATGCCCAATATGGATGTGTGGCAATTCAAATAAATGTCCAAAACGTTTAGAAGAGAAACCGGGATTCTTGAGATGGAATTGCGGTATCAGAAGTTCCACTTTAAATTTTGCCAAATACTGTTAGATTATGTATATGCTGAATTTAATGCAACCGTCTATGGAGAAAGAAATGAATAAGTATAGTAATCAGTCTTGATTTAAAGGAGGTATTAAGTGTATTGGTTATACTATTAAGTAATCTTACCGTGTTGAAAATTCTCCCGTAGTACCATATGTACTGCATACATTAAGTATTTATCAAATCAATGAATTATAGGAGGCATGTCATTATTAGTAATCTAGGTGAATAAATCTATGTCAACGAGCTTTAAGGTTTGGATGTATTGCATTCTTTATGCTACCTAAGTGTAAAATATAGTTTCCAAGGAGATATGGGAGTGAAGTTTAATAAAAGTGCCGTTGTAGCGTTGCTATGCATAAAATACCCGCTCATATTTGCTTCATAGTTCGAAATGTTGTCATAAATATAAACTTTTGTCGTAAGTATTTAATTATAATAGGAAAATAGTATAGTATGTTATATCTTAAAAAAGTATATTAATTTTCATTTGGCTCTTATCCTGGTTTAAATATATACACTTCATTGAGATGAACGTTTAGGTATATTGCATCTCACAGGAAACCAAACTTTCGTTACCCATTTGTAAAATTCGTTACTTTTTCGTTACTTTCGTTACCGTTAGACACCCTGGCAATTTAATCTATCTGCAGGTTTATATAATTCAACCAGAAAATATGTAATTATGGTTAGAGCAAATTAAAGTAGAATCTAGAATTCCATTGGTGACAAGATCTAGATAGCGGCGTGGGGCTGCAACAGTGGCACAGCCCTTCTTTTGAGTAATATGAGGCAACATCCTCCAAATTCCAACATTTCATTATATTCAACAACTATAATTCTTTTACATATTATTTTCACATATTAACTTCCATCCAGTCATATTTACTGTATTTAATGGATTATCATAATTATTAATGGGACAAATGCCTACGCGCATTCCCAATTCAACTCATCACCCTATCAGATTTATCATATGAATGTTATAAGTAACTGTCTCTAATTAACCTGTTCAATTATCCGCTTGTCACCATAACAAAAATCCTCCTAATTGATACACCTTGCTCTAATAACAAAACTACGTTACGATTGCTTTATCAATCCAATGTGCATTAATTCATGTTAATTTCTCATATTTGTTTTAAGGAAACATCACCTAAATAATCCAAACTCATTTATTATTATTATTAATATGAAATTCTCATGGATAATTACCATGTTCTATTTTTCATAAGATCCATTAAATTGTTATGAATATGCCTCCTTAATTCCCCTTGTAAATTCTCACACATGATCATTCCGCATTATCATTTTAAAGAAAATCCTTAACCACCAGAAAAATCGAATCATTTTACGATAAGTGACAATCAGAACTCATCCAAGACGAATTGCATCAAACTGATCAAGAACTACATTTAAATAAAAAATTACCAATAAACTATCTCAAAACGATCGTTAAAATAACAATGTGCCATAAAAATATGCACGGAACTGTACAACAAAAATCAGGATGAAACTCCTGTCTAATTAGAACAGCCGGATGCCTTCCGAAAATATACTCATTCTACGATATGCCCACCGTGGATATGCTATCTCAAAAGAAAAAAAGAAAATTCGAAGAGTGGACAACATCAAAGAGATCCATGCTTATGTCCCAATATAATGCAGAAAATAAAGATCTATGGCGTGTAAAACGATTCCTACATGGTTGAATGGTATAGTCTAAGGTCTGATATTCACCGGTACTAGATATTAAGAATAGAACAAGGGGCTCACGTCCATTTCAGATGTTCTTGAAGGAGGTCCAAGTTCCTGCGGAATGCCCTTAGTCGGAGCATAAAATCCCACGTGATCCTCCGCACACGGAAATGTGTACGGCTCGACTTCATGGTTCCACTGGTTCAAGTCCCAAGTATCCAGACGTCAGCATCCATCGTACGCCCCATTCATATTTAACGCACCATAATACTGGCTCGATTCTGGGTAGATTTCAAAAGTTCATACCGGCGTCTCGCTACCATGACGTCCTGATCGGATTGTCTTAACACCATAGCTTCTGCTATGAAAAAGCACGTGTCTAATACTGTCACTGATTTTACGACAATCACCCGGTGTTTTAACGTCCCGAAATACTCCGAATAGTCACAGTAATGCTCCCGGTTACTTGATGTAATCCTTCTGTAGTTATCACAGTATGCTTACACACCTGTTTAGCCTTAATTCCAAGTCAATTACTAGCCAGAAATCTACCCTGGTATGAGGTATTATATTGACATAACTCAAGTAAGGAGTTATTTCCAGCCCATATGCCTTAATATGCTGTGAGCTCTGGCCATACCCAACACAACCTTGCATTTACAAAAGCTAGTCCCATCTAGTAAAACTATCCTGAGCACATTTGAACAATGCTTCGTTTGTAGGCTAATTTTGGCTTCCAGGTCAGGTACTAGTAACTTGAGATTGATTAAGCCGCCCGCTTATGCACGGATTAACTGCACAAACCGACTGTCTCTGTCATAACAGCTGCCTGCTCGACCCTGCAGACTGTCAGGTGCTAACATACATACGCGCATCTCATCCAGCCTGCAACCAACGGCAGTGAAACTCAACTCAGTCAGGCGCTCGCTTCAAATTCAAAATATAGCCGCGACAAAAAAACATCATCTCCATAACCAGCAACTGACGCTCTTTCACACGGTTACAGTACATAGTAACCTATTTACATTCATTAGGTTCATCTAATTGATATAACTCATGAACATGCTATTAACCCAATTTCTTAAAAGAATTGGTTGGGCATGTCAAAGCACAAAGAGAGAGAGAGAAAAAAAAACTGTTTTCCAATATTAACCAATTTTGCTACTTAGACTAAATTACTCACCAAGTCAAGCACTAGAGAAAACTCAGGACTGCTGCGTGTCTTGAGAGGCAAAGCTGGGCAGCGTGCCCTCATTTCCAAGGAAAGGGGCGGTAGATGCTTGATAAATACGTATGGGTCAAATGGTTCCCACTCTTCTTCCACCTCCACAGCTGTCTCCACCACCTCCTCCTCCTCCTCAGACACAATGGGTTCAGTAGGCGACTTGTCATCCCAACCGTTCGGTTCCAGCACAGCTGTTGCTTCCTCACATACATCCGAATAGTTGCAATGCAGCGATAACAAATCACCATTATAACCTGTAATGAATTAACATACAAGACATCAATAGACAAGGAAAGGATATAAGCATGGACAAAGAACAGACACAATGACAGAGTTGAGGAGCAGTCGATTGGATTGATGACATGGATGCCCACCTTTGGTGTGTCTGGATGTGGAGATTGTTCATATCCTATTATGTGATTTTGCCTTTTATCTCTCCCCTCCACCAGCATCTGCAATGTCGATTGGATTGATGACATGGATGCCCACCTTTGAAGATGGTGGTTTGTCTGGATGTGGAGATTGTTCTGATCTTATTATGTGATTTTGCCTTTTGTATCATCGTCTGCCTGCACCTGTCAATGTGTTTGTTCTTTGTGTGGGCTTCTATCCTCCTTTCCTGCCTAGTGTCCATTGATTGTTTGTATATTCATCTTGTTGAGTTTTCCTATACAGCTAAACTATAAGAAAAAAAAAATTAAAACTGAAGGTAGTACTTAACTATAGTGAGATACAAGCAAATCACATCAGTATTCTAACTACACAATGACAGAACATAAGACCAATCACTGAAAGAACAGTCATGTATTGACCTCTAATTTTATCCAGTTAACGGTTGTGCTCTGATTTTCTAGATGTTCCACACCATCACATGCCTGGCAACGTTTGGAAATCAAAAATAGGAAGTTTTTTTAAATGATAGATTTCATTGCACATTGAATCATGTGGCGCAAGCTAAAAAGGGGTACACAAAAGGCCTGCATGTCTGTTCTCCGAGTATGAATTCAGCATCAAATTCCCAAAAACTTTTAAGTTAACACATCAAGTATCGAGTATTACACAGGGTCTACACGTATGAGGCGGCTGGAGCTGGAATGTCCGACAGCCAGCCCAGCAGTTAATGTAATATAGGTCAAACGTTAGTAAGATATTTTATAAAGAAACAGAATTATTTTGACTTAAAGCCCACTGTAGTAGTTTAGATACACTTTTCATTATTGCAAAAGCATTTAAAAACGAAATGTAAATATCATTGTAAAATGGGTAGTTAAAATTATGATTTTCCATATAAAATTGAACTCTGAACTGCGTTTCTCCTAAACTCTTTTATGTCTTAAGATGGTGGTGAAAATAGAACCAAACTATACCTCAAGAAAGTTTATATTTTTCTGTAGCCAACTACTTTAACATACTTTAAGATTAAGCACTCTTTAAATACTTAAGTCAATAAGCAAAGCATTTTTAAAATCATGATTAAGAGTGTCGGCCAAGTTGGAGTGCCGCAACTTCGGCCGGTTTTCGTCGGATGCCGCAGCATCACAAAGCAGGGTAATGACAGAGACGAAATTTTGTTGTTACAGTTTGGCTTTCACTCATGCAAGGAAGTGGTGAAATCAGCATATGACCAGGTGCAGTTGGTCACTTCATTACAACTGTCAGTAGACAGGCTCACTACTTTGTTAATTGCTGTTGGCTTAGATGTTGTGGTAGAACTGTCAATTGCACATATCTTTTGTGGAGTCATCATTATCATCTTGCACAGTTTCCAGCCACTGGCCACGTCTGTTTGGAGCACAAGCCTTTCCAAAGTCTTCTGTCTTCCCACCATCTCTCAGCCTCCACCCTTGTCCAGTCTTCTCCTCTCTTCTTCACGCTTTCTTCCACCCCCTTCAGCCACCTTTCTCTCTGGTCTTCCTCTCGGCCTCTTTCCTTCCCACTTCATTTCGTGTATTCTCCTGGGTATCCTGTTCTCCTCCATTTGTTTTACATGTCCATACCATCTAAATCTAGATCTCTCTATACCAACCTGTAATGGTCCCTCCTTCATTAATTCTCTGGTCCTCACGTAAGTGGACTCGGACCTGCTTGAAATTAGCTTTAGTTTAAGGAAATTTAGAAACAAAGAAGATAACTTGAAATTGATTTGTAACATGGCTAGTTGTCTGTCAGGTAGTCAGCCCGAAGGCTGGTTGGATCCTCAAAAAGTACCGCCGTTACGTTATGTGAGTAGATACCCACAAAAACCCAAGGCAGCGCTATTTTGAGGCGTTCTAGGCAAGAAGAGGAGTGAGGTAGTCTGCCATTGCTTTCCTCACTGAGTCAGAACAGTAGTCCTAACCCTATGAGTTGAACCTTTCACAGCATTCACAGGCACTGACTGTGCCCCGAATGCCATTACTAAGCACCACCCATACCTCAGTAGCTTCCATATAATCACAGCCATGAGTGAGACTGAGACATTGGTGAAAAGCCACCTTTTACTCTAGCCTGTGCCAACTGACAAATGCAAAAGTACTGTATTCATCAAGAGATGGCGAACCTTTGTATTCTAATATGGGTTTTCTAGGTATATGCTTTTGATTATATTTTGTGTTTGTAACGGTTGGTTTCGATAGCCTCATAGCACGATAAATGGAGGTTATTCTTTGTTTCAAATGTTAACTGTTGGCTGCAGTCCTTGCGTGTATTGTTGAAGGGACCAATTTGTTTAGGTTTTCAATTGTTGGTCCACCATTTTGGTATTAAGTAGTATGTGCTTTTAAATATACTGTAATTGGCATAATCTGGTCCTCTGTGTTAAATTGTAATTGGGGGAGGGGGGGAGTTATGATGTCATCTTCGTTGTGTTGTAGTGTGAATGAGGTCATGCAGCTGTTTGCTGGATGAATTCCAGATTCAAACAAATCTAGGGTTTGAATTGCCTCCGAACGGGTTAACGTATGTTTTGGTGTAGTGTCGAAGTGTGTGGTGTATGAGGAAGCATTTTTCACACGGTCAGGAGTCTTGGGCTTGATCATGCTGACAGGTTAAAATGTCTTTGTTTCATGCGTTATGGTGAGATGGAAGTGGGCCTTATAATTTAATTTTGCCCTAGCTTCAAATTCCTGACCTTCTCGCTGCAGGGCATTTGGGATGACATTGTTTTCTATTCTGGTTTTGATAGTTATGTGTCAATAAAATGGGAGGGGGGTGTTTTGCTTGATGTTGGTTGTATTTCAGGTTAGTTTCGGTTGGTTAATTTTCTGTATATTTGTTGGTTTTAGCATTCTTAATTTGTTTACTTTTACCATTTTTGTAGTAGTCAAATGAATGTATGTGCATTTGTGTGTGTTGCAGTTAAGATTTTATGCCCCGAGTGCTGAAAATAAACATGTATGGATCTAATACCATTGCAATAAGTTTATAAACAAAGGTTTTTGTTTTAAATAAACGAATTAGAAATATAAATCAATCATTGAATAAAGTAAATTTTGCAAAGACACATTATCCAGTGATTATATTCTTTTAATTTGAAGGTTTTGAAAATTGGGGTTTCCATTATGTTCACATAAACCCATATTGGCTTTATATAAACTACAGCAGTTTGGTTTCCAATAGAATTGTGTTCACTGACCTGTTACTCTTTTAGCTTCCTCTTCCAGAAGACAGGTAAGGTCAGGAGGGGTGACTGAACCAAGGTCATCTGTAAGAGAGAGTCCCAAGTCATCTGTATCAGGGGGCGGACTGCCCTCAAATGGTTGCTGTTCACTATATACTGGACTGAAAAGTGAAACATCTGCAACATCAGGTACAACTGCAGCTTGCCAATTCTCCTTCGTTTCTTCACTCAGCTTAGACACCTGTAATGGGAAAAAAATCAAAAAATCAAAGTCTCAACTTTCAGCAAGAAAAATACACAGAATATGGCACTGAATGATTATTAAAACACCAGATACATATATACGGAATGAAATCTGGGGACGTTGAGGTATTGTACCACGAACTTTCCTCTGCAGCTAACTTACAAGGAGATTAAACCCAAACATATGTTTTGTGCAAAAGGTTAGAACTCATTTGAGAATTTAGATATATACAAGAATACTGAAGATTCATTAGGCAACCAGTCACCAAAGCAGACAAATGCTTATAACCATCAAGAGATGGAAACTTGAATATTGTTACATGCCACCCCCTAGTGGCACTTTTGTTAACTGGATTACGGTGGGGGTACAAAGCACAACACCAATTACTGCTTAAAGAAATAATTAACTTTATTGTGGCCAGAAAATTACACTAATCAGCAAATACAAGCAATTAGGAGCCTTCTCCAGTTTCCTCAAGTCTCTTCCTTATGCGCTCTTGGCCCCTTTCACTTGCAACAGACCACAGAAGTTAATCCGTCCTAATGAGTTCGGTGGCCTTGGCAGAAGCTACCTGCCCCTCTTCCTCAGGTACAACAAATACAGTTACTTACGAGCACTTGATGTACGCTGTTCACAAGCTGGGAGAAACAATGTCACAGGATTTCGTAACTCGCACAGCACTTCGTCACCACACTTCTGTCGCACAAGATAATCGCTCGCACTAGCTCGTAAAACACAACAACAACAACTGCTTCACGGGTCACTCTTATATAGCAGGCCGGTGACTCAATAAATGGTTCTAGATCCATCCAGGGTCCACGGCTTCTCGAGGTTTCCATCGCTGGTCCAGTCACGAATCTTCTGGACTATCCCTTTGTCTGTAGTAGCCCTGTTGCATAAGGAGCGCGCAATACGGGAGGCGGCCACAGCCCAGCCCAGCCCTGGGGCAGTTGTGACTCATGCGGCGAGTGATGACACAAACTCACAGCCGTAACACCACCCCCTTCCTAAAAAGGCTGATCGTCCCGATCAATCATTGGTCCGTCTGTGTCCCTCCGTAGGCTGCCAGGCGATCTCGATGCACGATCTTCATCTTCGCCCTCGGGCTCCGCTGGATCCTGTAGACGACATCGTTGATCCGTTTCACGACTCGGTACGGGCCCTCCCAGGACTTCTGCAGTTTGGTTGACAGGCCTTTCTTCCGTAATGGGTTGAAGAGCCAGACCAGGTCGTCCTCGTGGAATCCTCCGGCATCCGTCTGCTGGTCGTATCGGGTCTTCATTCGGTCGGTCTCGATCCTCAGTTTCCTCCTCGCGAACGCGTGCACGTCCTCCAGTTGGTCGACCAGTTCTTGACAATACTGGCTTACCGGGATCGGATCATTCCCAGGTAGGCCAAAGGCAAGATCGACAGGTAGACGGAGCTCCCTCCCAAACATGGCCCGGGCTGGTGTGCACCCGGTGGCTTCATGCACGGCGGCGCGGTAGGCCAGGAGAAATAGTGGAAGAAGTTTGTCCCAATCCCTCTGGTGCTCGCTGACGACTATTCGAAGATGGTTCTCGATGGTGCGATTGAATCGCTATACCATCCCGTCGGACTGAGGGTGTAGTGGCGTTGTCCTTGTCTTCCGGATTCCCAGCAGCTGGCATAGGTTCTGGAACACCTGCGACTCGAAGTTCCTCCCTTGGTCGGAGTGCAGCTCCAGGGGTACTCCGTACCGGCTGACGAATTCCTTCACCAGGGTCTGCAATCGTCGCGGCTTCTTGGTTAGGGAGCGCATACGCCTCCGGCCATTTGGTAAAGTAGTCGCTGACGACTAATATGTAGCGGTTCCCTGCCTCGCTTAACGGGAATGGCCCAGCAACATCGATGGCCACTCTCCATGGGGCCGCCCACGTTGTAGGTCTTCAGTGGACCCCGTCGTCTTCGTCCTGGGCCCTTGCTGGCTGCGCAATCGTGGCACCTCGCACAGTGGTTCTCCACGTCTGTTCGGCATCCGATCCAGTAGAACCGCTCTCTCATTTTCTCCAGGGTCTTCTTTATCCCTAGGTGTCCACCAGATGATCCTCCATGAACTTCCTTCAGGACTTCCTCCGTCATAGCCTTTGGAACGACGACTTGTTCCCGAGATGTCTTCCCGTCGGTGCTCTCCCAGGAACGGCAGATGAGGCCATCCCTTACAATCAGCGAGTCCCACTGCGCCCAGTAGGACTTAAACTTTGGGCTGCAGTCACTCACAATGTTCCACCCGGGTCTGGGGACACAGGCCCTCTTCCATTCGGCTATCAGTCCCAGGTCATCATCTTCTGCTTGCGCCCGCGTGAAAGATTCGCGGCTCCAGCTCCCTTGTAGTTCCACGGTAGTCCTTCGGCACTGTATCCCGGTGTTCTCCTCCCTCCTAGTACAGAAGGTGCAGTCTTCGGGGCACGGTCTTCGTGACAGGGCGTCGGCGTTAGAATGCAGTTGGCCTTTCCTGTGCTGAATCTCAAAGTTGTACTGTTGAAGCCTCTCTAACCACCGCGCGAGTTGACCCTCGGGCTGCTTGAAGTTCAGGAGCCACCGCAGGGATGCAGGGTCGGTCCTGATGAGAAATTCTTGCCCGTACAGGTACTTGTGGAAGTGTTCAAAGGTCTTCACGATGGCGAGCAGCTCCTTCCTGGTGACGCAGTTGTTCCTTTCTGGCTTTGACAAGGCCTTGCTGAAGTAGGCCACTACTCTCTCCTCGCCGTCCACTACCTGCGACAGGATTCCCCCTATGCCAAAGTCGCTGGCATCGGTATCGACGATGAACCTTGTTCCAGGTCTGGGGTAGGCCAGAATAGGCGCGGTGCACAGAGCCTGCTTGAGTTGTTCGAAGGCACTGTGGCATTCTGCTGTCCACGTGAAGAGTTGGTCCTTCTCAGTCAGGCGATGTAAAGGTTTGGCGATGTCGGCGAATCCCCTCACGAAGCGACGGTAATAAGTGCAGAGTCCCAGGAAGCTTCGTAGTTGGGACTTGTCCTTCGGAACTGGCCACCCCCTCACAGCTACGGTCTTCTCTGGGTCGGTGCGCACCCCTTCCTCGGAGACGATATGCCCAAGGTACTGGACCCGCTTCTGGAAGAGCTGACACTTCTTGGGGCTCAACTTCAGCTGGGCAGCCCGTAGCTTCAACAAGATCTCCTTCAGGTTGCTGTAGTGCTCCTCGAAGCTTCTCCCCAGAACGATGACGTCGTCTAGGTAGACCAGGCAGGTCTTCCAGTGTAGTCCCCTCAGAATGGACTCCATTAGCCTTTCGAAGGTCGCAGGGGCGTTGCACAGACCGAATGGCATGACGGTGAACTGCCAGAGCCCGCTGCCCACAGAGAACGCCGTTTTCTCGCGGTCCTTAGGGTGGACCTCCACCTGCCAGTAGCCACTCTTCAAATCCAAGGTGGAGAACCATCTTGACCCTGATATGGTGTCCAGCGTGTCGTCGATCCGGGGTAGAGGGTAGCTGTCCTTCTTCGTGACGTCGTTCACCCGCCTGTAGTCCACGCAGAACCTGGTGGAACCGTCCTTCTTCTTCACAAGCACGACCGGAGAACTCCAAGGACTATGTGATGGCTCGATCACCCCTTGCTCCTTCATCTCTTCTACCATCCGGTCGACTTCGGCTTGCTTGGCGAGCGGGACACGTCGGAATGGGGCCCTAATCGGTGCGCTGTCCCCAACGTCGATTTTGTGCTGGACCAAGCTTGTCCTGCCGAAGTCTTTGCTCCCCACGGAGAAGACATCCTGGAATTCGCGTAGCAGGTCCTGAAGTTGGCGTGATTGCTCCTCGTCTAAATGGTCCTGGGATCCTTGGTACAGCTTCTGTAGTTCTTTTGGCAGTGTGCGTCTTCCTCGGTTGTCCGTCTGTCGTATCTGTGATGCGGGCAATCCAGGTAACGGGCTCGCAGACTCCTAGGTTGGTGTCCCTGTGAACCGTAATGTCGTAGTCGTTCAGGTTGGACAGGCGGACGTACGGCCGAGACGTCGTGTTGATGAGAGTCTTGGCAACTAGCAATCCTTTTGTCTGGATGTCCTCATATTTTGGTTCGATGACAGCCGCCACTCCCTCAGCTGTTCCATCGACAATTACGGCAGCGCTGACTTCCGTCCTGGCGGGAACGATGACGTCCTCTCTCAGCCTTACTCGTCGTGCGGCGACGGCCTCGTGTGCTGGTCGCAAAGCAAGTTCCTCCCTTCCAAAGTGCAGAGTGTTGGTACTCAGATCCAAGATGATGTTGTTCTGGTCCAGGAAGTCCAGTCCGATGATCACTTCATTTGATACGTCAGCCACAAGCACTGGATGCTTTATCGCCCGTCGACCAATGACGAAATCCAGTGATGCTTCGCCATGTACCGGTGCGGTCTCTCCGGTCGCGGTTAATAGCTGGAGGTTCCTTTGTGAGGGTTGCACTCTCCACTTCGGGATCACGGTGGGGCTGACGATGGTCCTCGATGCTCCCGTGTCGATTAGCATGGGCCAGCTCACTCCGTTGATGACTCCGTCGACCATCAGGCTGCTTTTATCCCTCCGTAACTGCGTCACACGAACTTGGACTGCCGGGGCTTGACGACTGTCACGAGCCAACCATCGCCCCTCATGGCTGGCTGATACTTGCTTTCCTGGGCCGCTCGGTTTCCCTACGACTGACTGTCCCGACGGAAACTCTTGGCGGCGGCGATCACCGCAGTCCTTGCTCAGGTGGCCTCTCTTACGGCAGGTCCAGCAGGTTGGTAGTCCTCTTCCGGGCCGCCTCACCGGATGTCCTTCGGCTAAGTTTTTGTTGGTGGTACTGCGACTCTTGAAGAACCGGCCTAGCACCTCCATCAGTTCATCGGCCAGGGGCTTGGTCTTGTTGGCTTGGGCTGGTTCGTCAACGTCCACCTGACGCACCCGCGCGCACATTCTAGATACCTGCTTTGCCGTCTCGAACTCAAGTGCGTGGCTCAGCGCATCTGCCAGGGTCTTATTGCGCGCGAGACACGGCGCCTGTTGAGTGTCCGAGTCCCGTAGCCCGTCGGTGAAAGTCTGCGTCGCTATCTGCTCCAGAAAGTCGGCCGGCGCTGTTGGGTAGGCGAGCCTTACGAGGCGTGCGATGTCCATCTCGAACTCCTGCAGGGTTTCCGCGTTCTTTTGTACCCGGGTCCGGAGCTGCATCTGGTAGGCCTGCTGGAGATGGCTATCTCCATATCGGGACTCCATATGGGCGATCAGTGAAGCGTAGTCCTGGGATCCAGTCGGGATGGCCTGAAGGACGTTAAGGGCGTCACCTCTCAGCGCTACAATGAGAGCTGTAGCCTTTTCTGTGTTGTTCCAGTTATTTATGGAACAGGCCGCCTCGAACTGACGTAAGTAGGTGCTCCACGGGACCTTTCCGTCGAAGGTTGGGGGCGTCACTCTGCTATGTCCCGTTCCTGATATTCCCGGTGTAACGGTGGGCGGGCGTTGGCGCAGCTCGGCAACTTCCTCTTGTAGGGCTTTGACTCTCTCATCCACCCCGGTCGGCGGGCGTCGGCGCAGCTCGGCGACTTCCTCTTGTAGGGCTTTGAATCTATCTTCCATCCCTGTCGGCGGGAGTCGGCGCAGCTCAGCAAATTCCTTTTGTAGAGCGTTGAATCTCTCTTCCACCCCCATCAGCGGTCGTTGGCACAGCTCGGCAACTTCCACTTGCAAGGCGTTGAATTTCTCCTCCACCCCCATCAGCGGGCGTTGGCGCAGCTCGGCAACTTCCACTTGCAAGGTGTTGAACTTCTCCTCCACTGCCGCGACTTCTTCACGTAGGCCCTGTTCTAATTTCCTTTGGCTCTCCTCTAATTTCGTCAGCAGACACTCTTCCAGATTTTTCTGGCCATCCAGAAATTTGGCGGTTAGGTCCTCTGCTAACTTATTCTGGCTGTCTTCCATCTGCTTCAGGTCCTCCGCTAACTTATTTTGGCCTTCTTCTAATTTGGAAGTTAGGTCCTCTGCTAACTTATTTTGGCTGTCCTTCATGTCCTCTGCTAACTTCTTCTGGCCATCCTCCATCTTGGTTTCCATGCCATTTAACTTTTCTAGCAGTGCTGCCAATTTCTCCTCCATTTTAGTTGTTTGTCTTGTAAAGGGCAAGCACTCACAGGATAATTAGAGAAAATGACCTGCTCGGGTTTTGAAACCAGGACCGTCAGGTGTTGTGCTTGAGTTCGTAATCCGGCTTCTGACACCAGTTGTTACGTGCCACCCCCTAGTGGCACTTTTGTTAACTGGATTACGGTGGGGGTACAAAGCACAACACCAATTACTGCTTAAAGAAATAATTAACTTTATTGTGGCCAGAAAATTACACTAATCAGCAAATACAAGCAATTAGGAGCCTTCTCCAGTTTCCTCAAGTCTCTTCCTTATGCGCTCTTGGCCCCTTTCACTTGCAACAGACCACAGAAGTTAATCCGTCCTAATGAGTCCGGTGGCCTTGGCAGAAGCTACCTGCCCCTCTTCCTCAGGTACAACAAATACAGTTACTTACGAGCACTTGATGTACGCTGTTCACAAGCTGGGAGAATCAATGTCACAAGATTTCGTAACTCGCACAGCACTTCGTCACCACACTTCTGTCGCACAAGATAATCGCTCGCACTAGCTCGTAAAACACAACAACAACAACTGCTTCACGGGTCACTCTTATATAGCAGGCCGGTGACTCAATAAATGGTTCTAGATCCATCCAGGGTCCACGGCTTCTCGAGGTTTCCATCGCTGGTCCAGTCACGAATCTTCTGGACTATCCCTTTGTCTGTAGTAGCCCTGTTGCATAAGGCGCGCGCAATACGGGAGGCGGCCACAGCCCAGCCCTGGGGCAGTTGTGACTCATGCGGCGAGTGATGACACAAACTCACAGCCGTAACACCATGATGCAGAACCACAAATATCATATGTTGCAGGCGGTACTCCAAGGTAAAATTGATGGAAGACTTGACCCATGTAGCATAAGAATATCCTGGCTCAAGAACTTCAGCAAGTCACAACTGAATGAGTCACTATCATAAAGGCTAGACACAAGAAGCAAATCTTACTACTGAATGTCAGCATTCTAGGAACATAAAGTCAGCACAAACAGCAGCCTGATTTATTTTCAGCCATAATAAGTTTTCTATATCGGACAAGTGTTAGTGTGTGTTTCTACATCTATCATTGCGATGGTATGTTGATACCCTTGAACCCATAACGAAACTTGCCAGAGCAGGGATCCATTGATGAGCTTTTGTTATCTTTTGTTTAGTTTTGATGTTGAACTATAAATGTCTATAGTTAATTTCTTCCTGAAATCCTCATCATTAAACTCGGGTGATTTTAGTATTCTGTGATTCACACACAATTTTGTAAAAAAAAAAACACACACCACCCACACAAACCTTGCTCATAGGTTTGATTTGCACTTATACATCATATTTTTAAGGCATTCTCCTTGATAATTTAGCTCAGTCGTTTCCTCACTTGTATGACATTTTCTGGTCCCTTCCTCTAAAGAAATTCTTATTCATGTTTTTACGTAAAATCATATCTTTAAAATTCACTCTAAGCTTGAAACGACAAGAATAGAAATTATAATAATGCAGGCCGGTATCTAATGAACTAAAGTACATGGACAGAGCTATGTAATGTTTCCCCGTAACCATCCGAGTGTGGCATCTGCCGGCATGTCACTGACAAGACCTCAATTGTCTCACCATAGTCTGGAATGTACGGTTAACTGAATGTCGAAATATTAGAAGCCATTTTTCAGTGTTGCCTAAGTAATCTATTATTAGAAGCTTTTCAGTCAATCAACATCCGAGTGCCCAAATTAGGTAGTTAATATTGTAACTTTCAGTTGGTCAACCTTGAAAGTTACAATCTTAAGCCTAATTGTCAATAAGGAGACACTGAAAAATGGCTTCAAAGCTACCTTTTCAAATTAGATAGGGTGCGGAATTACAATTAATTTCCTAGTACCTGAAATAAATTACAAGAATTAGGCTATACACTTTAATAGAACACTTCTCACAGAATGGGTGGGTAAATTGGAGGGCTAGTTTTGTTCGTCAAGTGAGCATCATCAGATCCTGCTCACTCAGACTTCATTTAGTTTCAGTGGCTTACGTACAACAGTATTTACAATTATTAAAGCTACATATGTTTTTAATTAAACTTTGTAACGGGTCAATTATCTTTTTTAATCCGTTGGTCTAACACACTTCTAAAGTGTTGTGTTTCTAGTTAATATTTTTTGTGTGTTTAAGTGTGAAACCATTTTGAATCATTAACTTCTATCATTGCAAGCTATGGAAGTGATTGCATTCTATAGTACATCTCTACCTTAAAAGGCAGAAAGAGTTAAATGGAGCATGCTGTTGACAGATGTACTGCATATATAAAGTTCTGCAATCCCAGGCACATGATGTAACATAACTCTTATACAGGCGTGTTTTTAGTGAAACCTAGGGAAACTTCCGATATGTTTGTTGCATATAATTGTGCCGCATGCCCTGCAGTGAACGTAGGCACAATATTAAGGTACTATACACCTAAGTTCAAAACGATTATAATTATTACATTACAATAAATTATAAATTCAGTCGTTCACGAATATAATACTACTAGCTGAAGTACCCGTGCTTCGCTACGCGTCATAAATAAATTAAAATGTGAAGGTGACAGTTAAAACAGGGGATAGGCGAGGTGCTGCGCGGAGGGAGATTAAGGATGGAACAATTTGTCCAACTACACGGCTCGGTGTTGACCGTGTTTTATAGCACAAATTTAGGTTTTACTCGCTAACCGTTGGAGACACCTTTCGGATAGAAAATGTAATTTTAAACATCGTTATGCCATCAAAAGTTTGCTATTTCTTAGCGTTCTCTTTTTATTTGAAATGGAAATATGAAAGTTTGAAACCAAAGGCTGTAGTGACGTCACTAAAATGGTCGCCACTTTAAATAGCGCAAAGTATTGAAATCAAAAGCAGCCTATATGTAAACCAGGTACGGTAAATCAGCTACATCCATGCAAAATTCATGTAAATTGCTTGATTGAGTAATACACAGACACACACCATCTCATTTTTAGTCTCCCTTTGCTCGCGTCATAGTCGTGTCATATTGTTATTCAATGAAATGCAGGGTTAACCCCGTTAACACCCCTTAAGAACCTGAATATCCAAAAACCCCTCCTTAGTAGACGTTTTCGACATACAACAAACATATCCCCAAAATATAATTCTTCTAACTTTAATAGTTTTCGTTGGTCGATGAGAGTGAACATCCAAAAATCCTTCCTTAGTGGACGTTTTTCTTCCAGAATTTCACCCCTCCCCATAGGCCCCTTAAATTGGATTTATAAAAAACGGTTGAACACCTGTTTTATTTGTTCATTTATTTATTTATTTATTTATTTTTAAGCTGATTGATTTCCTCCGAGTTTCAAACTCCTCGCCTATGTCGTTTAAGAGATACACGCTCCATTAGGAATCTTTCAACCCCCACTTTTCACCCCTTTCACCTCATAATATACACCATATCGATGAACCCTTTGACACATATCTGCTTATTTCTAATGATTAGTTTATATGCCGAGTATCACATCCACAAATTAAACCACTCGTGAGATATTGTTATTCAATGAAATGCAGGTTTAACCCCCTTAAGACCCCTTTAGAACATGAATATCCAAATATCCTCCCTTAGTGTACGGTTTTGACATACAACGAATATATACCCAAAATGCCATGTTTCCAACTTCAATATTTTTGGCTGGGCGATGATGAGTGAGTGAGAGAGTCAGGGCATATTCTTTCATTTTTTATTCTTCAGGTTTTCACCCCTCCCGATGAACCCCTTAAATTTGATTGATCAAAAAAAAACTGTCTAACACATATTTACTTATTTTTAAGCAGTTTTTCCCCCTGAGTTTGAAGAGTGAGTGAGTCAATCGATTAGGACACTTTCTTTCCTGTTTTTTTCCCCCCCAGAATTTCACCCCCTCCCCATGGGCCCCTTAAATTGGATTTATGAAGAAAAAGAAAGAAAAAAAAAAAGTCAAACACCTATTTATTTAGTTTTAAGCTGATTTTTCCCGCTGAGTTTTTCAAACTCCTCGCCTATGTCGTTAAAGAGATACACGCTCCGTTAGGAATCCTTAAACCCCCATCTTTCACCCCTTTCACCTCATAATATACACATCGAAAAACCTTCAGACACGTGTCTTCTTATTTTTTAATGATGAGTTTATATGCCGTGTATCACATCCCCCAATGAAACCAATCGGGAGATATTGTTATTCAATGAAATGCAGGTTTAACCCCCTTAAGACCCCTTTAGAACCTGAATATCCGAAAATCCTCCCTTAGTCAACGGTTTTGACATACAATGAACATTTCCCCAAACTGTCATGTTTCTAACTTCAATAATTTTGGCTGGGCGATGATGAGTGAGTGAGTGAGTGAGGACATTTTCTTTCAATTTTCTTTTTTCAAAATTTCACCCCTCCCCATGAACCCCTTAAATTTGATTTGTGAAAAAAAAAAAAAAAAAACTGTCGAACAGCTATTTACTTACTTTAAAGCAGTTTTTTCCTCCCGAGTTTGATTAGTGAGACAGTCAGTCAATCAGTTGGGACACTTTCGTTCCTGTTTCCCCCCCCTACACAGAATTTCACCCCTCCCCATGGGCCCCTTAAATTGGATTTATGAAAAAACGGTCAAACACATATTTACTTCTTTTTTATGTTGATTTTTTCCCGCTGAGTTTCAAACTTCTCGCCTATGTCGTTTAAGAGATACACGCTCCGTTAGGAATCTTTCAATCCCCACTTTTCACCCCTTTCACCTCATAATATACACCATATCGAAAAACCCTCAGACATGTGTCTTCTTAAGGATGAGTTTATATGCCGAGTATCACATCCCCCAATGAAACCAATCGGGAGATATTGCTATTGAATGAAATGCAGGTCTACCCCCTTAACACCCCTTTAAAACCTGAATATCCAAAAATCCTCTTTAGTGGGCATTTGCGGCCCTTGAGGAAGCTGCATACCAAATTTCATTCCAATCCGTTCGGTGGTTTCTGAGATTTCGTGATGAAAGAATGAGTGAGTGAGTGGTATTTGACAAATATATAGTAGATAGAGTCAAGTCTTTGTAATGCTAAACGCGGTTGACAGTGCTGTGCGAGCAGTTGACTAACTAACGGGATTTCAAGTTAAGATCCTCATTTTCTACACCGGTAGTGCAGAGCGCAACTGGCATCCAGACGGCCATGTCTCGACTTGAGCTACGTTGCCATGGAAACTATCTGCCTTGCCATTCCTTCATGAGTATATTTTATTTGATTAGCTTGTGCTTGAGTGCAAAAGGGCCGAAATCAGAAGAATGAGAAAGACTATCGAAAATTCATGTAGCCAGCGGTTCCTTCTGGGTCCTAAACTATGTGTATGCAAAATATGGTTGAGATTGGTGGAACAGTGTAGATTTGTATACGGAACCAACCCACATACATACAAACAGACTTTCACTTTTATATATTAGAAGATAATATTACTATAACATGTAATGTTACATTTTGTAGAATATCATAGGCTATAATAATCTATAATATGACATCTTTTATAAATAACAATATCAGGAAAATAGTTTAAATGGCCCAGTGGTATTGGGGTAGCACGCTTGTCTCTCACCCGGAGCCCTGGGTTTGATTCCTGTCTCCGTCAGAGATTTTAGAAACTGACATGAGGACTGGAATGGGGAGCATGCAGCCTCGCGAGGACAATTGAGTAGCTGTCTGAGAACCACAGGACTTGATATGTCACTTCGAAAATCTCACATGCATTGACTGGGAATCGAACTTGGTCCGCTTTCGTGAGAGGCAAGCAGCTTAACCACTGTACCATCACGCCCCACTAATTTAATAACACCTAAGTAAACAAATTTGGGCAAATTAGTGTCGACTGACTGAAGAGTTATAACGGTAAGTTTGTATAGGCAACAATGAAACAATGGTTTCAAAACTTTACATTTGTGTGTGACATCTTAATCATCATTAAAACGCGTAGATCAGCCACAGGTGTCAACTCGAAAGACCTACACTCAGCCCCTCTAGACATTACTTGTAAAAGTGCAGAAGTTAGTTTCCAGAGGCAGATTTCAGCGTTTCTACTTACAGCAGTCAGGGTTTCCTTAACCAAGCTGATACTCTTGACGTGATGAACTGGAGTAGATGTTATGAGTTGTTCATCATCAAGGCTATTCTTCCTTACATTTTGACTCTTTTCGATCTTCTTTATTCGGCATGGTCCACTAGTGTTAAAATGGAGCACATTCTCACGGCAAGTCTGAAAAGGAAAATATTCCACAGTATTTAAAATACAGTGTTTAGGTCTACTATTGTTTTTTATTGAGGGGTTTGGGACATAGTGGGTGAGAAATATGTCTGCTAACCCATGTTATTGTTGTGACTGTACCAGTGTGTATACCAGTAATTAAGGCTAGGATGAGGAAGAAGGTGGGTGAGGTCCTTAAATTAGCTTGCTTGGGTTTGAAGTGGGAAACCACTTGTAGTATGGCCAAGAGTGGGATTCAAATCCACTCTATTCTTAGTTGTCCTCACGATACTAAATGCACCTAACTTCAAGCCTCAAATCTGGAATAAAATCCTCCAAGCCGGCAGAGCCAATAGAAACCTTGGTACAGTATTTATCGCTAGACCACTGTAGCAGTCACTCTGATCACTCTGATATAATTAACCCACCCAAACATACATTCTTTCATATTTTAACTAAGTCTGAAAAGGAAAATATTCCACAGTATTTAAAATCCAGTGCAACTTGCAAGGCTTGACAAACAAGCAGCCCAAATCAAACCAGTATAAAATAAGATCTTTTATCTTTTTGTGGTACCAGTTTACTTTGCTGCAACAGATTGATATTAACCACAGCATTTAGAACGTAGGCTTTACGGTCGGTGTCTAGTTCATTATCTCGGCTTTCAGGATGGAGCCACATCGTGTGTCGATGATTGTTTCCCGACATTTTGGCTGTCATTGCAGCAGTCTTAATCATGGATACGAGTTCGTGTCTGTACCCAAACTGACCATTGGTTGTAAGTTGGCATTCCTGCTTGATCGGCATTGACGTCACGCTGCTCCCTGATTGGCCCAGCCCCAGCCAGTCATGTGCTAAGAGAACGTTCCATGTGTTGCTAAGCCTGAATCTGTCTTCGTGATTGAAATTATTGGGATGCTCCACGATCTCTATTGCCTAATTATCCCGTTTTGATATCTAGGAACTTAAGCAACAGTTTCGGCATTATCGAATTCTATGGTGCGTCTCGTGACGTCAGCGTGCTCAGAATTCCTAATGGAAACGCGTCTTTTTGTTTGCCCTGTCCACAGGAACAAGGCACTTTGGAAACTCCTCCGCCCTGGTTTGGCTGCTTTATCTCGGCTGATTTACATACCAATTGCATCAGCTTGTTTATTGGTTGCATTACTGTCACATTGTGTTTTTCTGTCATCCCTTTACATATGGCAGAAAGGCTGGTTGGGCCTATCCTCGTGCTTTTCAGCAGTTCTTCGACTTTGTTCTACATAATAATAATAATAATCCCTGGCACTAAGGCCCATGGAGGGCCTAGGCCTACCAAGCGACTGCTGCCCAGCCCTTTGGACAGCAGATATTGGGGTGACGGGTGGTCAGCCTTGGCCGTTAATCTTGGTTTTCGTGACTGGGGCGCTGCCTCACTGTCAGACAGCTACTCAAGATTGTCCTCACGAGGCTGAGTGCACCCGGTTCCAGTCCTCGCGACAGTTTCTAAAATACCTGACGGAGCCGGGAATTGAACCTGGGGCCTCCGGATGAGAGGCAGGTGCGCTACCCCAACACCACGGGGCTGGCTGTTCTACATAAGAATATGAAATTAATCATACTAACGGACCCGTGCGAGAACTCTCGCATAATGGGTTGAGTGCGTCCTATGTATAGAGGAAAGTGACCAAAGTCGAACCCCCATTTTGTTTTTTACCTGTATTGTTAATTTCATCTTTTTTAAATTTGAATTTTAGCTAGATGAGTTCTTTGATATGTTTTATAACATTATGTCTGGTTCAGATTAATTTATAACAGCCCAGTTTTTCCTATGAAATGTTTACATTAAAAGTAACAAAAATGACGTCTTGGAAAAAGTATGCCAATGTCGGACCCCTCTTAAGAATGAACGTAAAATCACATAAAACCACTAGAAAAGTAATGAAGAACATGAAAATACTTTATTTTTACATTATATAATGTCTTGTTAGGAACATAACTTATTGTTATGACCACAAAATCCAGAAACCGACCACTATGAGAGTTTCCCATTTTCTCACGCAAGGACTGATATTTTTTTGGGTCATCTGAAACAATATTTTGAATGGCTTAAATAAAACCCAAGAAATTTTAATTTTAATTTCAGGAATCCAACTTAGGAAAGCCGCGGGGGTCCTACTTAGGTAGTGATGTAAAATGTCTGGGCATTTATAAGCCGGGGCAAATGTCCAGTATAAATGCCCGGACAAATGCCCAAAACCTATTTTAAAAACATATTCATAATGCAACGCCTATATAAATATTATTTTAGCCATATATGTATTCTATAGGCCTATATTTATCCATACAAACAGATATAGGCTGCCGTATATATATACAATATACATATATAATATACACAATTATTTAATTTATATTGAAGGAAAAGTAGTTAAGTATTCCTAATATTTTTCTATAGCCTCTCAACTCAAGTGAACTTTTATACACAATAATTATGCGTATGCCTATGAATGCCGATTGTGTAATTGGGGAAACAAATTCACTTAACACATCAACACATCTTTATTATAATTCTTAAATGAGTTTGATATTTTACTGACAACTGACTAATACGGAATACATAATGTATGCTATTACATTATTACTGTATAAGTTAAAAATGAAACAAATGAGGACATGAGGTACATATTATATTTAAATATGAAATTAGGCCTGCAGGTCTAACTCACTAGGGAAGTCTTTGAACCGGGGAATCACGGATCTTGCTGGAACTTTTCAGATACGTTGCGTGAGCCCAACTAGGCAGAACCGTGAAGAAAAATCTTTCGGAAATAAACTTCCCCTTGTACTAGATCAAAAAATAAGATTTACAGATTTAAATTGGCGCGCCAGTGTCGTGAGCTTCATTGGCTGTGTCAGAGGTTGCTTTCCAACCGTACTATGGTTTACGGCCTATGGCGCACAATCACCGAATGAGAGGCAACAGACGGTGAGTGTCCCATGCATTGCATGATGAATGGTAACATTGGAAAAGTTATATGTTGACAGGAGGAAAAGTATGGAAAATGTATGGAAAGGTCTCTCAGCATTCAAGAACAGGACCTATTGGACAGTTTCAGTTTGGATGGTATGTTGATGGTTTTGTGCCTATCTGGTTTTCTGGCGTTCGTCTCTTGTAACAAATGTGTTTATTTGTTGTGCTTATTGATATTTACAGGTATCATAACTGGTTGTATAGAAAACAGTATTATGAACATGGACACCTATATATTGTAAAGATGTAGCATTAATGTCTCAGCTTGTGAGCGCGAGTACGGGAGGGCAGTCGTTTCGAACGTGATCATTTGAGCCACCAATCAAGCGTGAGGCACACCCCCTCTTGACCAGCGCGCACAGTTAAAAATTGTTGTATTTACTGCCGTCTGCGGTGGGTAGGAGTTAATTTCCGAAAGATTTTTCTTCACGATTCTGCCTAGTTGGGCTCACGCAACGTATCTGCTAAGTTCCAGCAGGATCCGTGATTCCCCGGTTCAGAGACTTCCCTTGTCAGTAATACAATGTTTTATTCAAACCAGATATACATAATTCCCATTTAGATGTTATTGACAACATTGACACGAGATAATTAAATTATTATTGGCAATATTCGGGCATTACTAGCTTATCCATGAAATGTACCTTTGATTAATGGTTTTTATTATGTTTTAGGAGCTCTAGTAACAATCACAAGTAGTAAAAAGTAAAAAGAAATGGGTCTTTTAAATGCCCAGATTTTGGGCGCTTAAAACTGCTTTGGGCAAATGCCCATTTATAGATGTCCTGCCCACTGGGCATTTGCCCAGCCCACATCACTATACTTAGGACATCTTGTACTTGATATTTTCGAGGCTATGAAAAAAAATATGAATAGGTAATTCGACAAGCAAATACAACATTTATCAAGTGTATCGCTTACTAAAGACAGTACTGTAAACACAATGTGACTTACCCTCTTTGAAATATAAAACAATCACTATTCCATGAGCACGTGTAAAAACATCCACTCACATGAAAACCAGTAATGGCGGAACTGACGGGATACTCCCCACAGTCCAGTGCTGCCACTTCCACAACATAACATTTCCTTTAATATCTTCACATTCATTATTGTGCCACCATGTGGCAGCACTGTCCAAGCAAAATAATGCAGGGGTCCGACTTTGGTCACTTTCCTCTACAGACTACCCGCCTGGCTCTAGTGCTATGCGGGCTGTACGCGACACAGTTCTGCCAGGGGCTATCGTCTTGTTTATTTGTTTAAAAGCACTTTATAAACAAATAAATATATTTCCGTTGACTTTTCAAGAAAGATTTTTCCTGTACTATTGAGACGATTTGGAAGACTTTGGTACAAACCACACCTTCTAACTCCCTCTGGTTTAGGAGCTCGAGTTTTGTGAAACATACACCTTAGCGTTTTATATAATAAGATTTCCACTTATCTGTCCTCTGCTGTATCCGTTGGCTATGAGCGTATTCCAAACTCGTTTTTTCTCTTCATTTACGCTGTGTTTATGTCAAAGGCGGTTGGCTCTGGTGAGGAGTGTCCTAGTTACCATCTCCATCTGCGACGATGGATGACTTGAGTTAGCATGTAGGAACCGATCTGTACGAGTGGTTTTACTCTACACCCTGTGTTCGAAAATATGATCTGTTCGTTTATAGAGCAGAACGTCTAAGAAGGCCAGCTGATTATTCTCTTCTAATTCTATTGTGAGTTGATGCTCGGATGTCTGGAGTCTAGGAAGTCCTAAAGTGAGCTGCGTCCATGTTCCCATACCAAAAGACGTCGTCTACGGATCTGAACCAACACTTAGGTTTCAATGTGGCCTCCTTTATAGCTTCTTCCTCAAATTTTGCGAAGAAAACGTTAGCCAATAACGGAGAGAGGGAGGGGATCTCTTGGCTGCTCCCTCCATTTGTTGAAACATCTGTCCATTGAAGACGAAGACTGTGGAGTTAACGCAGTGCTCAGCGAAGTCAACTAAGTCTGTTGAACCTCCTGTGGCTGTCAACTTTTCCTGATTATCTGGGTGGTGTCAGGTAGCGGCACCCTACTGCTACACAGCCTTCTTTAAATCTCCAGTTTATGTTGATGAACCGCCAATAACCTTCCTTTATTTACAAGTGCCATGATTAGTTTTGAAATGTGACCATGCTTATGGGATGACGAGTTATACAGGCTAGAGGTACATGCAGTCAACATACAACTTCTTAAGGATAATGACTTTGACTCCCTTAATTATTCTGAGAAATCTCTGTTGTTGATTCTTTAGGGGCTAGGCGACATTGTGGTCATGCAGCTTAGCATCTGGCTTGCAAGTTATCAACACGTCCAGGAAGGAAAATATAGCCCTCCTTTTCCAGTTTGAAGATGAAGTCCATGCATTCCTCAATAATATTCAAGTGCAAGGTGAATTCTTGGAGTTTCTCTTGGTCATGCTGCCACATTGTAAGGGAGTCATCAACAAACCTAAGCCAGCACTTTGGCTTGTAAGGTGATGTTGAGAGTCCTGCCTGCTCAAAATGTTCCATGTACAGGTTGGCTACAACCGGAGAGAACAGCGAACCTACAGCCACTTCTCCCGACGTGGCAGTATTGTCTTTCCCAGAGGACCCAAAGGAAGAAACTAGTTGATACAATCATTGAAAAATGTGCTGCCATTATGACCATGGATTTTTCCAGCAACATAGCAGAAGGTTTCGTCCACTGCAGATCCACCTCAAACATGCTTCACAGACAATTGTTCACCCATTAGGGTAACAGCAGTAGATCTCACTGTGCAACATACTACATTCTTACATGGTAAGAACTAGGAAATTAAAACAGAAGTCTATGTGTTAAATTCTTGAATCAACACACAATACAACCAAACCAAACTGTGATCATGAGACATGTAGCAACAGACAAACTACAGTACTTTTAGGCTTGGGCTTCCACGAAAGCTTGGTGCTGTGTGAATGTAATTTGGACATTCAAAAGTTAGAAGGCACAAGGCAAGAGTTCACTGAGCAACCCTTGACAGATTTTGCATACTTACATTAACAATTAACTGTTGGCTCCGTGGTTTGGGATAACATGCCTGCCTCTCAACAGGAGACCCCGGGTTCGATTACGGCTCCGTCAGGAATTTTAGAAACTGACGTGAGGGCTGGAACGGGGTGAACTCAGCCTTGTGAGGACATTGAGTAGCTGAACCGACAGTAAGGCAGCGCCCCAGTCAGGAAAACCAAGAATAACAGCCAAAGGGACCTGACACGCTGACCACGCATCACCCCACAATCTGCAGGCCCTATGTTTGAGCAACGGTTGTTTGGTCGGCCAAGGCCCTTCATGGGCTGTGGTGCCATGGGGTTTGTTTTTTTAGTTTTTCATATTAACAATTAATAAGTTCAAAAATTCATACCTCTTTGAGTAGGTTGCCACTGCGTCTACGCCAGCGACTGATACGTCCGGAGCGGATCAGCCGTCCAGCACTTCCATTACTGGACATGTGCGTTACTTTCTTCATGCTGCCTCGTGCTGCTACTTGCACTATCCGACTGTTCAATCGTCGGCACCGCCGCTCACGCTGTTCGCTGCGCAACCACATGGCACCCGTTGTCTAGCTCTACATCACATGTCCTTTGTGGTGGGTTTACTAACACTACATAGTAGGACACTTCACTTGATAGCAAACTGCAGTCAGTGATGATCACTGAGATACTTTCTTCTTTATATGTTTCATCTGAAACAGACAGTTACCAAGTCTTTAAAATATCACTTAGAAATATTCTCTTTTTTAAAAGAAGTACATAATTTGGATTTAAAGGTGAACATAGGGAGAATATTTTACATGAGCCTAGAGATGAAAATATAAATACCGTAGTTCTGAGAATTTAGGAGAAAACTGGGTTTATTCTCTAAACTTGTCGTAGGAAATAAAGAGAGAATCCACTTCCATAATTTAGTATTGTCTAAAATTACCCAAGAAGCACAACAAAATAATTTGTATAGGCTACAGAAGAAGGCTACTTTATGAAATAAAATACTGCTAGAACTATCAACAAGGGACTAATAGGTATGAAAATGTAAGGTATGGTATGAAAAGTAAGATAATAAACTCTACACACAGATATACTGTTTAATGCCTTTCTAAATAGCCAATACAAAATTGTACCTTCCCACTCTAAGGCACCAACTAGCAACTGGGGGGCAACAATGACCAGCTCAAAATTATTTGTGAATTATAAATTGCATTTAGAGCCAGTGTTCCCAACCATCAAGGAATTCTACTACATATTGTGGTATTTACCCCTTTATGGAGGCAATGAGAGAAAGGTAAAATAATGGAAAATGATTTTTGTTTTGTTTTTTGTTTTAATATATAAAACACATTATGTACAGTATCTGTATCGGACTAACTCAGTACACACTTCCTGTTCGACCATGGCAAAATGTAAATATTTTATGTCAGAAAACTTTACTAACTTATAATGAGGCTCATTATAGTACAAGTTTTCATTATGAAACAGTTTCTCCCACCAATCAGAGCTCAAGAAACAGTTGTGTGACCAATTAGGTAAGGATAGCACCGCACCTGAGCTGACTTCCACGACCCTCCTATTTTAAATTTCACTGCGTGCATACTGTCAAAGTGGGGTATTCCAGGAGGCCATGGTAAAATACAAGGTATGCTCTGCGTCCCATGCGCCCAGTTCAGTACATAAAACTGGTGAAATCTCGACAGATATTGATAATTATCATCAAACATAAACAGTCGTATGCAACTCGCCTATAATGGTAATTAATTATTGCCATTATATGCTCGTTGCATAATGTACTATTAAAACATTAATCAAATCTCAACGGCTGGAGCGATTTCAATCAAAGTCGATACGGACATACTACTAAGTGTCCTTCAAATTTTAATAAGTTTCACCAATCCAACATGGCGGCCGCTCGAAATATTCCACGGGCATTCTATACCTCCGAAACCATTACCGATATCACCCTGAAATTTTGTACGGTGATAGAGAATACTGTACTATGGTAAGTTCAGCTATGTGACATTAAAAACATTTTAAATACAAACCCAACATGGCAGCCAAACAAAGTTAAAATATTTAAATGTCAATTTCTCGAAATTTAATCAACCCAGCGCAGTGAAACCTAACACCCTACATGTGTATACAAGATTTAATGTACCGGAATCTAATTCAATTGTTCTCATAGAAGCAAGATGTTGGCTATGCGAAATTTTAAAATCCAAGTTTTTATTCCTCGTTTCCCATTCATGTGATAGAAGTGAACATTTGAATAATTAACCTAAGCAATAATCTTTATCTAATGGTACATAACCCTATGGCCAACATATAGAACAATCCAGCATGGTGATCATCCGAAATATTTAGACGGTTCTATTACAGCAATCAAACTGAAATTTTGTATGTTGATACAGGTCTCGCCGAAATAGAGTCGACAGTAGTTGAAATAGAAGAAGTTATTCTTGTCGTGTTGCATGGAAGTGGCGGTCATATTGTCGAACGGACAGCAGGAGATTCGTGTTCGAATCCCGCCACGTCCAAGTCTTAATTTACTCAACAGATATTACCGCTCCAAGGAGAGCCAAGACCAGAGTTATTTCTACGTTTCAGTAAAATATTGTTGGAAAATTTAAAATCTTCCAAAACCTGCGTACGGTCCCCGAAGAATATATTCTTTCGTACCTACTGAGCTAAACCCTGCAGTGGTTTCCCGCCATTAGATTACTACATAGGAGTTCGTACAGAATTAATAGTCACACAGCTGCAGATGCAATGTTTTTCGTGTGAAGTATAGTAGCAATGGCCTTGTGCTCTTCCTTTCATGATGCTAGCTCTACTCAAGGTCACTCTTGGTCTTACTCAGACATCGACAAAAAAAAAAAAAAGAAAAAAAAAAGGCCACGTCTGCGGCGCGCATGTGCACGACACAGACTGGACGTATCGTAGAGGCTGGCTGGACCAAGACCGACTACAATATCTCAGACCGTAACATCAAAACCAAGATGGCGGAAATCGTAGGGGAACAGCTGTAGCAACTGGCGGGCATGGCGCCATCGAAATAGCGGCAAATTTGAAGACAAACATTCGCATATTTGATTAAATTCCGCCAGAAATTACAGGTTTTTATGTAATAAGGCACAAATTCAATATGAAACCCTGACGTATTTCGCTACAAGCAACGAGAACAGACAGTAGCTAAAAATACAGACATAAATAAAGCAGAGGTAAGACATTATGTTAAAAAATGCAAATATTTCTAAATGGAACTACAAGAATAGTCAACCAACAACAAAGTCAACCCCTGACACTATACAGCCCATGAAGGGCCTAGGCAAATATAAAATGCAAATATAAATGGTTGTTGCTTATATTAGGGGCTACGACATCGTGGTCTTGTAGCCCCATGCATTTGTGTGTGGAATTTGTGTGATAACCTGTGTTATTGTTATGGCTGAACTAGTGTGTTTGTAAATTGGGTATTGTAGTGGGAAGGAAGCGGCCATGGCCTTAAGTTAGGAACCATCCTGGCATTCGCCTGGATTAGAAGTGGGGAAACCATGGAAAACCACTTCCAGAAAGACTGAGGTGGGAATTGAACCCTCCTCTACTAAGTTGCTTCATGAGGCTGATTGCACCCCATCCCAGCCCTCACATGAGAATTAAATTTCTTGGCAGAGCCGGAGAATCAAACCCGGACCTCCGGGACGACAGCCAAGAATGCTAGGCACTACACAACGAGGTGGTCTAAAACAGAATGGTACCACTGAACGAAAGTAGAACGAGCGATAATATTCTCTATAGTACATTAATTAGCCAAAATACCTTATCAAACAACGAGAAATAAATCAGGGAATGATGTTTTAAAAGATGCTTCCTCCTCCGCTGTATGTGACCCACCCAGCCATCCCAAATAGCATTGTGACTCACAATTTGGCTTTAGGAGAGAAAGATGCACAATCCAGGCAATTCGAAGTCTTCAAACTGAGATTGCGTCTACCCTGTCGGTACCGAAGGGAAAGTTACAATCCATATTCATTGACTTCTCTAAAGCTTTTGACTCGATTAGCAGGAAGAAAATATTGGAAAAACTAGACAGACTATTGAGAGGTAACAGCTACACTAAACATCTTGTCAAAAGTATTTTAGGCTATAACAATATAGTCATTAACGATGGCATTACAACATCAAGCCCAATTGAGCAGACTACAGGCATGCTGCTACAAGGAGACCCATTAAGCCCTCGTGTTATTTATCACTGCTATGGCAGATAATATCACAGATATATTATCAGAGCGGGTAATCTCATTTATATACGCAGATGACATGGTGCTCGCTTCAAGTTCACAGGTCGAATTGCAATCTGCTCTCGACCCCTTTGAATTATGGGTGTTACACAATGACCTTAGGTTAAACAGAAACAAGACTAAATCTATGACCTTTAGGAAAGGGGGAAAGCCAGCAATTTTCCACACTGCAGGAAAACCGCTTGAGGGTGTACCACATTACAAGTAGTCCTACTTAGGTCCTACATTAGTCAACTGACAATGTTTTCACACTGCAAATCAAGGATAGACCCAGCGTCACTACCAAAGCCTTCAACGACATAAAACATTTGACTAAGCTATCTATAAAAACAGCCTTAAAACTTTTGCGGTTAAATGTTACCCGTATTGTGACTTATGGACTGGAGAGCATTTGGACACATTTAAATATGAAGTATTTGGAACAATATGGAGAAAATGAAGGCGACTTACATAAAGAAGGCCTTGGGTTTATCAAAGTATACACCTTCAAGACCGGTGTAAGAGGTGACTCGCGAGGTTTATAATGTAGAAGAACTCAAGACTTCAAATGCTGCTACCTTCTACTCCAGGATATGTAAAACTCATGGACACACTAGAGCCAAAGAACATTGGTAGGATTTTTGCGCCACGGACACTATGATTTTTGACGATTGGAAGAGTGTGGGGGGGGAGGGGGGGTGCGAGCTGAGACCATTGAACTGTCGGTACTATTGGAACAACTCCTCCCATGGTAACCCCCGCTGAAAACTGCTTCCTGGTGCACTGCCAGGCGTAACTAGTCGCACCAAAAACTGTCATACCATTTAACTCTAGGTTGCATGTCAGCTGATATGTCGTGATTCTTTTCATATATTTGAACGTACGTACCTCTGTGCAACGTTATATGTATGGTATTTTCCAATAATACGGTAGGTTTACGGTCTACTTTATTTCGAAGTAGCCTATTCTGCGTTTATGGATATGTCTTACATCAAATTTTGACATAGGCCTAAATAGCACGTATGACAAATACACGTAGGCCCTATTGTAGGTTATAAGTTATTAAGTTAGTCACAGAATTATAACCTACGTCTAGCTTATATTACAGATTTCCATGGAAACGCCCAGATGTAGGCCTATTAAAGAAATGGGTTATAGCTGTGAAAACTTTTATAAACATGCTACTTGTTTCATTCAAATAGAAACAAACCACTGCTTAAAGATGATGCGGTACCTGCAAATTGCAATTTCCCACAGCATCGGCTTCAGCCACCCAAGAAAAGACCGAGAGTTATTGAACGACAAGTAGCCTAATATTTACTGTTACTTTCTTCATCAGCATAGGCATAAAATTTCACATTTTCCAGTATACTTTTATGATGTCAGTCTTGGAGACGATAAAAATAATTCGGCTTAAGGGATCTTCCCTGCAGGACCTGTTCGTTTGCTGTATGACTTATGTGAGGTCGAAGTTTCGACCTGCTTTGAAGAAAAAGAAGCTTGTAGTTTTTACGTGACCGTTAATCTTGTGATCATGAACCAAGGGACCTCCATTTTACGTGGAATCCGAACCACAGGACATGGCATTTCACTTCCAAAATCTCACTTGCAATGACCGTGAATCAAACCTGGTCCACCTCGGTGAGAGGTGAATAGCTTGACCACTGCGCCACCATGCCCCATTGCTTTGAAGAATATTGAACATGTGGTTGTTTTGTATAAATAAAGCAGGCTATGTATTTTTGTTCACCAAGCATCTATTTAATTGTTTAGTTATAGGCTTATGCATATTCACACACATATGAATGTTGAATACCAATTAACATACTTTTTCTTCTTTATTGTTAGTCATTACCAGCCTAACCTTATTTTTATTTTATTTTAATGTATGTACGACTTGTATTTTTTGCCAGTAGGCCTATAACTTAGTTATTGTGTATGCTGCCTTTGATCGAAGGATAAAATGATGAACAATCAGGCTGCAATATAATATTTAATGTTGGCATATATTCCTAGCCATTTTAAGTATCAAATTACTATGATATTTTGAAATATGTATTTCGGCGTAAGTTCAGTTTAGTTTACCATTCGCCTAAATGTTCAAAAGTACCTCTTTTACTTGTATCTCGTCGTACATATGTACGTCATCCTTTTGTTCGTATACGTCAAACGTGAGATCACGGTGACGTCACTGATCTCCCTAAATATTCCCCAGATACCGGTGTATCGGAAGGTATAGTTCAACCGAAGATACCATGCCATATTCTGCACATTAAGACATGAATCTTTGATATTCCTAGGGAATAACAATTAGTTTACTGTATGATTTTAGATTTTATTCATTATATGCATGGGCATTGGCTGCAATAAACCCCTTATTATTATAGGCTATAGGTGAATTTCCAGCTGTGGATGCCATTATTCACATCAACCATCGTCAGAACAGTACTGCCAACCTCACCATTACGGTACTAGCCGCACCAACACTCGACCATTCTAACCTACGTTTTGTCCAATCCAATGGTTACAGCCTAACACGTCCAGATCAATGGTTTTGTATCAATCTGCCCCGATAGCTGCGCACAATCAAAGCCGCAGCCTTCGATTTGTCCAATCCAATGGTTTTTTACAATGGTTACAGCTTAACGCATCCAGAACAATGGTTTTTGACAATGGTTATAGCCTAACGCGTTCCGATGACTGCCTTTTTTTTAACAACAGTGATCTGCTAATAGATGTAGTCTCCTCCGCTGTCTATAACCCACCCACCATCCCAATTTATAACACGACTTAGGGCTATATCTTTTTGACTCTGAGAGTCGCACATTAGGGCTATATAGTGAAATTTCAGTTGTGTCGGCCAGTGGGCGTGGCTTATTTGACAAATAAGATATTGCCAACCCTATGTATAGGTAAACACGGCCGTAGGTTGTTTGTTTTGAGCGTAGAGAGCTGTGAGATCGCACTCAATTCTATCTGTATCGGGACATCCTGAACTAACTCCAACAGATGGCGCATAAGTACTCTCATTAGTACTTTATTTCAAATAGCATTTGCCAATAACACACAATTGATGTTACAAACTCTTTAAAATGAAAATTTACTGTATTATGAACTTGTCATTCTTCAAATTCGATGTGTATAGAATTCCAACGGACATACATTCTATCTTATTAATGTTTTTAATACAAAAACAAACCTAACCAGCAACTAACGCCCCAGTCCCCCTTGCTTGTGGTAGCCTACTAACAGTAATTTTCGGCCAGGCAGTAGGCCTACCTAACCTAGTAACAGACATAAATGTATATACAAAAACAAACCTAATTTGGGGATAACTCCCCAGGCCCCCTAGCTTATGATACTAACAGGAGCATAATTCTATTTACATACCTGTTGCATTTAAAATCACTGCTTCCATCAGATTACAGTACCCACTTGAATTTTTTCCACAAGCACACAAAGATTATTGATTCATGATTCTTATAGAATATATTTACACTTAAAGAACTTGACACTTTAGAAGACACTGACACTGCTGGTATGTCATTAAAACTACCATCATCTACTTTAACAAACAGGAGTTGTGTAGGACGGTTGATTTGGGAAAATTGTCGAAATGGTATCAGGGGTTAGTATGGCAATTTTCATAACCACAAATTTAGGTTCGAAATGTTTAAGTTAACAAATACAACTGTTTTAACTTCGAAAATGATCCCGGTGAATATTTCTCATCCACTTCTCTTTCAAAGATTTGTCTTTAGGAAATTTAAAAGTTGAAGTATCTTCAGCAGTATTAAATTTACAGGCAGGTACACAGTAATGACAATAAACAGCCAATGCTTCTCACATTACGTATCTTCGGCATTTATAATTATTCACAGTGCACTTCACTACTTAAGGTACACTATTACAATATATAACAGCTCGAAATCACTTGAAATATGCGACATTTGAACGAAATTCTCGCAGCAGACCCACTTAAATGTTGGTTGACCAAATGTAAACAATCCCCTACGATTACCGCCATTTTCTACGATTTCGATAGTGGCATTATGGTCTGATTTATTGTAGTCGGTCTTGGCTGGACGAAGTCTAGAAGGTGTTGGCTGGACCACATTATTGTACAAACACAGCCCCAGTTACGGAGTTGCAGTTTTCTTACAACCACACCAACGTACGTCTTGTTGTCGGACCAGTGCGGTCATCAACACGATGGACTTAGTTTGTGTTATCGTGATGGCTGTACTTGGTAAATGAGGATTTTGGTTATTTTGAACAGCGTAGCTGAGCTCGTCAACTCACCCACCAACTGCAATTCGGAGATCCGAGATTCGAATCTTGATGCAGACTGCGGCCCAAGTCTCGGGGCAGCTACTCCAAGCAGGGGAGTATATAAATGGGGAGTTGTGCCCCCCCCCCCCCCCCCACCCGAAAAATGCCTATAAAAATTAAGAAAGTGTTGCTTTGGTAAAAGCATAAAAAAATATTTTAAATGTATCTTAACATATTGGCTAAGTTATAAACAATATTACTGCAGACTACCTCGTGGTGTAGTGGCTAGCATTCTTGGCTGCCGCCCCGGAGGTCCGAATTTGATTCCCGGCTCTGCCAAGAAATTTTAATCTGGTCTGAAGACTGGAACGGGGTACACTCAGCCTTGTGATGCAAAACTGAGAATTCCACAGTATGGTACTTTTTAGAAATAAATTATCAATTTGAAAAAGAAAAAAATACCTTTCTGCTTAATAAATTGACAAATATTTAGATATTTGCCATTCATACTCCATAGGCCATAATAGAAAATTTTATTTGTGTGTTGTGTTGTATTTTACAACTGTTTTTGTAATGCCACTAATTTTAGGCTATATATACTTAAAATTTTACAATTAATTCTTATCTAAAATAATTACATAAAGTTATATGCTCCAAGATATTGGTTGATATTTCTGGGTATTTTGCGGTGACAATCCCCTGAGAATACTCACTATTTTCCAGGATAGTCAACCCCCTCCCCCTAAAGAAATTTGTATATACGCCCCTGATTCCAAGGAAATAAGATTTTTTTTTCATTTTACGTGGCCGTTAATCTCGCGATCATGAGCCACGGGACCTCCTTTTACGTAGAATCCGAACCACAGGACATGGCATTTCACTTTGAAACAGCTACTCCAATCCTAGACCCGAATATAATTATACACACACCACCAATCACACAATAACGCCGACTATGGATGGAGGTAAATACCATAAACACGGCACAACATAGATATCCCCAGTCTCTAATTGACGTTTCAGCAAAAAGGAACGGGGTCTTGTGGTGCCTCTCCAGCTTCTGCTGAAGTTAATAATATGTTCGTACGTCGAACTGCCGAATTTTGCATCCTAATCTACGGCGCAAGTAGCGATTGGTTCAATAACGTCCAAGTTCCGCCACTTAAAACAGTAATCATCGATCAGAGATGAGCAACGAGAAAAGCCGAATGTAGACTCCAATCCAAATTATATCGGAGAATAGTGGTTAGTTTTGAGCAGCGTAGCTGGGGTTGTCAAGTCACCCGCCAACTGCAATTCGGAGATCCGAGATTCGAATCCTGACGCAGACTGCAGCCCAAGTCTCGGGGCAGCTACTCCATTGTTTTACACCAACAGGTCCATGCCACAACTAAGGATTGAAAGCTGAACTGATTGGATGTTCACCCTTGTCTTCTAGCCCGCAGGATGGTTGGATCCTCCATAGAGACACCGTTGGTTAGAGGGGAGTAGGGTGGAAATTCCAAAACCTAACGGAGCGTTATAATGAGGCAAACTAGGCACAGTGAGGTAATTTGTAATGACTTTCCTCACCAAAGCAGTACAACAGCCCTCATGCTATGATTGACCACTTTCACGGCATCCACCGCCACTCGGTGTGCCCCGAATGCCACTACTCAGCACCACTCATTTATCAGCAGTTTCTATACCTTATAATCACAGCCATAAGAGAGGCTGATACATCGGTGAAAAGCCATATTTTACTAAAATTCTCATTCAGGTACAATTTGTTTGGTTAGAGAAAAAAAACTGTTAATTTTAATTTCTTGGGTTTACGTCCATTTTAACTCCTCTGGCTTTTAGAGATGCCAGGCTGCCGGAATTGGACTTGCAAACAATGAACGTACGACCCTGGAAAACAGCTGTCCAAGATAGAAATCGATGGAAATCTGTGGTTGGCAAGGCCAAAGCTCACACCGGGTTGTAGTGCCAGATAAAGAAGAATAAGAAGAAGGGTGCCGGAATTATGACCCGAAGGGGGTCTTTAACGTGCAAGTAAATCAAATGACACGGCTCCTCGCGTTTGCGCACCCTCAAATGCAAGCTGACTGCACCAGGATACGAACCAGCAACCTTGGGCCCAACAAGCGAGAGCCACGCAGCCGGTCAAAAGAAATTTGAGAAAAACAAGTTTTTGTATTGACTGCCTCTTTTAAAGATGTACTCTTAACGAAGTTCAACACGATTAGGAGTAGGTTGTGGATGTTCGGTTTTGGTGAAGGAAAATGATTTTCATGGTTTTTTTTAGAGCATGTTACGGCATGTGATGAACTGATGTGAAAGCTTTTCTATCTTTCAAGATCGCCACTATCTCTCTACGGCCTGAAGCAAACCTACATTTGACAAATATGAATCCTGGTAGTGCTGTTTATGTTTAATTTATTGCGGTCAGAAGTCCTGTGTACTTATTGCGTGCACGATTTCTATACAGTATTACAAAAGAGATAAGAAACGAGAGCCTTAATAATACATCATCGAAATTTATTTGGGGGCTTGGGGAGGCTTAAATGACACATACTGTTTGAAAGGTCATTCAAGAGGCTAGTTTGGGAAAATATAATAAAATGGTGCATGCCGATTTATAGTGTACATCCCTGAATGATGTTCAATCGGGAGAAATTGGGTGTGAATAGTTTTAATAAAACTTAATGAATCGCTACGCAAATAATAATAATAATAATAATAATAAATTTAAAAAACAACAAAAATACCGACGACGAAGAATGAAGCATTTCCTCATCAGAATACTTTTATTATTAAAGAAACTTACCGACGACGAAGGAATTCCTCCTATCAATCATTTCACCGCTGGAGATTAAAAACCGCACTTCCTTAAACGCTTCATGGCCGGCAATTTACTATGGCCTTCATATGCTATCAAAACAACCACAACCAAACTCGAGGTCAAAATGCTGTGATGCATACATTAAGCACAGTAAGCTGCAGTAACATTCACAATTCACCAGCTGAATGTAAATTTTACCATGTTTGCATACATTTTAAACTTTCTCACACAGATCAAATTCATATAAATCGGTTATTTCTGAACCATTCCAATTCAAGGCAAGAGAAATATATTTCACAGTTAAATTTGCACAATTATTTTATGCTGAATATTGTTCTTTATTCGATTCAGATGTTTTAATTTGTCGTTGTTACTCATTTTAGGAGCTGCGACATCGCGGTCATATAGCCCGTGTATTTTTATATGCGTGTGTGTAATTTGTATGATAATCTGTGTTATTGTGGTGGCTGTACTAAAGTGCGTATTTGTAAATTGAGATTAGATTGGGAAGGAGGCGGCCGTGGCATTAAGTTAGGCACCATCCCAGCATTTGCCTGGAGTAGAAGTGGGGAAACCACGGAAAACCACATCCAGGATGGCTGAGGTGGGAATCGTACCCTCCTCTTCTCAGTTTGTACCTCGTTCCAGCCCTCATCAACAGAATTAAAATTCCTTGGCAGAGCCTGGAATCTAATCCGGACTCCGGGGTGACAGCTAACAACGCTAGCCGCTACACCACGAGGTGGACCAGATTTAAACATACTTAACAGAAATGCCTCGATCAACAATGGACCTATGTTTTATAAGATAACTAGCCCAGAAACTGAAGCATCATTTATATAATTTATGGAGGAATGATAATTCATAGCAGAATTCTCTTTATCGGACCACAAATCATGAACATTTCTTCCCTGTGTCATAGGAACTTGGGGGATGACTCCTTTTGTCTTTGAGAATTATTTCTTTCTCTCTCTTGTGACAATCGACGAATTATTTGTTGCTCAGTTTCATTGTTACGTGATAAGCGTATTTGTTTTTCGATTTCAATGAACTACGACCTATATCCTTTTTCCGCCTCGGCATGATGGGTTAAAATCACTGACTGGACTAATAATTATTATCATGGAGATAGCAAGTGCAACGAATTCTTGTCGGACGTAATTTAAGAATGGTGAGGTGCATGAATCACAAATCCCCCTTCCGTCCAATCTAAACTTGACTGTGTATTCTGCGGAACGAAAAGTTCACAGCCGAAGTAAAGAAAAGCTGAGTTGCACTCCATGGAAACTCTACACATCCACTCTTCTCTGAAGTCTTAACTCGAAACGACTCTACAGTGTCTGGGTGATATGCTCGCCTGTCAGCCAGCTAGCTCGTAAACTGTCTCGAAGCTAGTAACTGAATGGAGATTGTTGGAAGAAATGAAAACGTAAATCACTTACAGTGGGCGATGTATTGAAGATAGATATATGCTGTCCAGGACCTTTTTGTAGAACTTTTTATGCTGAACAATTCTTACACTCATAGAATATAGATATTTTTAACGGTTTGCCCCCACGTAAGCTAGAAAGGCGCACGGACGCCAGTTTTTTTTCGACTTTTTCACTGAAATCGTTACTGCTTGGCTTCCTTTGATCATAAATAAATTATTTTCTACAGAAACCTTTCTCGAGATATCCTTTACAGAATGGTGAAAACCGTATCAGAATCCATGATATTACCCGTAACATCCAAGACTCGGGGACTTTGTTTTATACTAAGTAGAGATTTGTATTCTACATGGCTCACGCCTTTATATTTCTTTGTCGACGCGACAAGGAGTCTTCCAAACCTGAGACATAGGCTTACACAGCCAATAAATAGTACACACATCTAAATATATTTTTTCCAGTTTTCCCTTGGTCAGGGAAGTGACACGAACATAAACAAGGGACCTAGGAAAGTAAGATATGCTCAACAACTGAGCGAATAATAATTCCGGAGGGAGAGAAAAATCTCCGTCGGTTCCGATTGTTATCAACGGTATTCAGTAAGATGTTTTCCCTTTCTTTCATTTTGGGTCCTACGACACCTTGGTTACTAGCCCAATGTACTTGTATGTGTGGATTTTGTTAGAAAATCCCGTTGAGATGTCAGAACTTGAAATAGAAGTTAGGGTTGGAAAGAGTCGGCCTTGCCCTGCAGTTGAAGTGGGGACACCACTGAAAATCAATTTCAAGATAATTAAAGTGGGAATTAAATCTACCTCTTCTCAACTGTCTTCTTGAGTAGGGTTGCCAATCGTCCAGCTTTATAATAATTTATTTGTGTCTGGCAGCATCTCTTTTTTTTTTTTTTTTCAAATAGGATATGTCCTCCCTGTGAGGGGGAGTGGTGACACTGAACCACCTAAAAGCTCAAAAATCAAGAATTGGTAGTAAGAACTTCCTACACTACGATTGATACAATTTGAATTAGCACTCTGCCTCTTATTAAAGGGCGACCATAAAGAAGGTAATATTATTAAATCACCAAGTTAATGGAAGAAAAATAAACACACGTCTCACTCCATATATAACTAAAAACACACATTTTAATTTAAACAGGAACTAAATAACTTTTTTTCGTATTTCATATAGGCTATCGTACTGGCCCTTTGCATTAAAAACTCTCCCGACTGATAAAAGGATTTTCCATTGCTTTTGGTACACAACCTATGTCTCCACCAACACTTTCCTTTAAGTTCTCATAAAATTCCATTATATTAAGGCTTGAATGAATTTCACATCGCTTGGATGAAAAGTCGCGAGAAAACTCCATTTAAATAATTCATTTCTGCGACGCCGCCATGTTGGTTTTGTGCTCATCAGGTTATTGAAAGCTCCATAGGTGAACTTGTGTTAAAAGCCTTTATCAACATACACAATTTCAGTTTGATTGCTGTAGTAGATTCGTAGATATTGAGAACCGTCTAAATATTTCGGATGTTCACCATGTTGGATTGTTATACAGGTTGGCCACAGGGTTATGCACAATTGATTGCATAGGTTCATTATTCAAAATTCCACTTCAATCGCATTATTAGGACACTAGAAATACAACTTAATTTTAAAATTGCACACAGCCGCCATCTTGATGTTATGAAAACAATCTTATTATATAATATGCTAAGGTGTATGTTTCACAAAACTTAAGCTCCTAAACCAGAGGGAGTTAGAAGGTGTGGTTTGTGACAAAATCTTCCAAATTTAATCGTCTCAATAGTACAGGAAAACTCTTGCACTTCTTGAAAAGTCAACGGAAATATTTGTATTTGTTTATATATATAATAACCCCTGGCACTACAGCCCTTGAGGGCCTAGGCCTACCAATTTGTATTTGTTTATAAAGTGCTATTAAAGCAAGACGATAGCCTCTGGCAGAACTGTCGCGCGTACAGCCCGCATAGCACTAGGGTCGGGCGGCTAGTCTGTATGCATGGGGCGCACACAACCCATTAGAATATGCGTGAGTTCTCGCACGAGTCCACTAGTTGAAATAATTTATATCCCAGTGCTTTAAAATGTGTATAAACATTTACTGTACAACGTTTCACTGCTCACGTGAAAAGTACATTTAAATGTTTGAACTTTGCTTGGACGCCATGTTCGTTTTGTACTTAACAGGTTTTTGAAAGTAACATGGGTGAACTTCTAGTAGTACCTATTATCACCGTACAACATTTCAGGGTGATATCTGTTACTGTTATGGAGATATAAAATGCCAGTGAAATATACGCCATGTTGGTTGGTGGAAAGCATTACAATTTAAAAGGGACGGTCGAGGTAGTAGTATATACTTACCAAGTTTTATTGAAATCGCTTCGGCCGTTAAGATTTTATTAGGGACACACACGCACATACATGCACATACGGACAAAAGGTGATCTCATACGCCTATTTCTTTTCGCATGAATGAAAATGGGCTGAAAATGGACTATATGATAACGGGGCCTATTTTTGCACCTACACAGGGTAAATTTCTTTAGGCGCGTCCTATACAAGTCTTACAATTCAGTCCGTTTTCGAATTAGAATAATAATGGATGTCTTGGGAAACGCTAGGATTTCAATGCTAGGATAGGAATATGTAGAATTGAGGGGTATGAGAAGTTGTGTTTTTTTTTTTTTTTTTTTTTGCGTATGGCTTTTAGTGACGGGAGTGTCCGAGGACATGTTCGGCTCGCCAGTTTTGTAGCTGCTTCGAGACGGACACCCAATGGGTGAGCTACAAGTACCGTTGGGGAGGAATGTTGGATGGGAGGGTCGAGGAGTTGGAAGGTAGCGGCTGTGGCCTATAGTTAGGGACCAACCCCGGCATTTGCCTGGAAGGAAGATGGGAAACCACAGAAGACCATCTTCAAGGTTGCCGGCGGGGGGATTCGAACCTCCTCGCCTCCCGGATGTGAGCGACTGCCAACAGTCATGCCGCAACGACCTCGGCTAACTCACCCGGTTATGAGAAGGTAATGGGGAAGTGGGGTGAGGATAGGGAAGCGAACACTAATGGGAAATGTTTATTGGGCTTCTGTGCTAGCATGGGGTTATCTGTTGCAAACCCATTCTCAAAGCATAGGGAGCCCCTTAAAACATCAATAACTAACTAGATTCACAGATACACAGGGTAGAGGAACCAGGTCAATAATAGACTATGTCATTACTGACTTTGAATTTAGTAAATTGATAAGGAATTGTAGGGTATTCAGGATCTTTTTACAGACCACAAACTGATCTGCTGTAAATTAAGCATAGTTAGAGCCAAAGTGCAGAAAGTGAGGACTAGGGTATTAACTTAGGGTTGAAAATCTCCAGGATTAGGAACTTAGGCAGAAATATATGGAAATGATTGATGATAAATTTTAAAAGAGTAGATGGCAAAGAATTGCAGGACATTGAAACGGTGTGGTCAGGCTACAGGGATGCAGTACTAGAAGTAGCAAATACATGTCTTGGGACAAGTGTGTAAAGACAGGAAAAACACACATCTGGTGGAATGAAATAGTGAAGTCTGCTTGTAAAAGCAAAAAGATGGCTTACAAAATGTGGCTGCAAACAAGGTATCCGGCAGACAGAGAGCTATGTAGTGGATAGGAACAGAACCAAAGAAATGATAAAGAGTACAAAAGGAAATCATGGGAGGAATTTGGAGATAAATTAGAAAAGTTAGATCAAGCGACAGGAACACATTTCTGAGTGTTATAAAGAAACTAAGAAATGGAGGAAAAAGAGAAATGAGTAGTATTCTAGATATTCAGGGAAACTCATTGTAGATACCAAGGAAGCACTGGGAAGATAGCAAGAATACTTCCTAAATGTTAATGGAGACTTATCTGGCAATTTGGCAGATTTTGAGATTATGCAGGGGGAGAATGAGGATGGGAACAGAATCGCGGTTGAGGAAGTAGAGGGGGTGGTAAATAAACTGCAGTGTCACAAAGCGGCAGGGGTAGATGAAATTAGGCCAGAAATGGTATAGTGGGAATGCAGGGCTGAAATGGTTGCATAGGATAATCGAATTGGCATGGATTTCAGGAAATGTACCATCTGACTGGACAAAAGCGGTAATCACACCAATTTATAAGCAGAGTAACAGAAAAGACTGCAATAATTATAGAGGCATATCTTTGATAAGTGTCCCAGGCAAAGTGTACTCAGCCATTGTAGAAAGGAGAGTCCGATCATTGGCCGAGAGTAAGATGGATGAAAACCATTGTGGCTTTCAACAACAACAACGACGATGTCAAGATTTAAAAAATAATAATTATAATAATTATTGAGAAATGCTACGAGAGGAATATACAGTTGTGTTTGTCTTTTGTAGATCTTGAGAAGGATAGAATACCCAGGGATACTGAGCATCCTGAGCAATTATGGTATCTGGGGACGGCTGCTACAAGCAATCATATATTTTATTATTTCAGTAGTATAGATCCCTCCTGCGGCGCTCACAAGCGACCAATCGTGACAAATGAGCATTCAAAGGAAAGAAAATATGCATTAGCCGATGTTGCTGTATGGAATTGAGAGCTGGGTAGATTCTGATACATAAGCTAGAGGTAACTGATATGAGGGTAGCACGAATGATTGTTGGGACTAGATGGGAGCAATGTATGGAGGGTACGCGTACTGAAGGGATAAAAACTAAGTTGGAAATGAACACGCTAGATGAAGCTGTTCGTATGAGCCAGATCAGATGGTGGGGTCATGAAGAGAATGGGCGGAGATATTACCCAAGAGGTCAAGGAGTTCGGCTGTAGAAAGTAAGAGAAGCAGAGGTAGACCTAGAAGGCGATAGTTAGAGTCAGTGTTGAACAATTTCAAAGTGAGAGCTGAAGAATCAGAGGAAGCAGCAGTTCTAACAGCTAATAGAGAATCATGGATGCAACTTGTTCGCAAACAGAGGTTTGCAGACTAGACTGGACGCTGAAAGGCAAAACAGTCTCAAATGATAATGTACGATATGTATGTACGTCTTGGGAAAAGGACCTTGGATATTAATGGATTCTTCATTCCTGCAATCAGGAAGGGCTGTATAAAACACTCTACTTTTTGCCAAGATATTTGAAATGAATCAATTCGAGTAGATGGCACATTACATTAGTCGTAGGCTACATAAGAGGTAAAAGTTTTTTTTTTTTTTTAGAAAGAAAAATAAATACATTTGGAGAGAGAGATGGATCACCCCACTCCTCTTACAACGCACGAACACCTGAGTTGCATAACTCCGGTAGCGTTTGTCCATGACCTAGCAGCAAGAGAAAGCGAGACGGTATCCTTTGTCTCTCGAAGCGCCTGGCCGAGAGAAAACTGGTACTCAGATGATTCAATGATAGGGGGTAGGAAAAAAGCAGAACTCCATTCCATCAATTCATGATCAAGTATGGAACGCCTAATTACGGTTAACTACGTAGGCTACGTATTACACAAAAATATCGTAACGATGGCGCTTTGGATGAAGGTTTGCGTCAGTAGGTTCGACCACGACCAATTCGTTGTTTCGTTTAGGGGCTTGAGAAATCGTGGTCGTTTAACCCCGTGTACTTTGGTGTGCGCGCGCGCGTATGATTTGTTTGATAACATGTATTATTGTCGTATCTGCAGTAGAGTGTGTATTTGTCATCAAGACTAGAACTGAGAAGAAGTTGGAACCATCCCGTCATTTACCTGGAGTAGAAGTGGGAAACCACGGAAAACCGCTTCTAAGACAACTGAGGTGGGGATCTAACAGAATTAATGTTTTGGTAGAGCCGGGAATGGAACCAAGGACCTACGGGACCGTAGCCTCAATACGTATCCAAGTACATTTTCTTCGAGTAAGAAGGGAGTACAATATCACCGACGTTACTTGTAAAATAATTAGAGTCAACAATATTTAATTTTTATGCTCAAGCTGTTAGGAGTTCCCAGGTTTGAAGCCCAGTGCTGACAGCGGCCATCCTGAGTGTGGTTTCCCCTTGGGTGGATTTTTCCACAGATCCCAGCAAATGCCGGATGTTACCAATTTCAAATCCTGTAAAACCTAACCTAATCCAAGATCCTTTTAATTACAGTTACACACTGCTACAGCTAGACTATCAAAAAAGTTCTCACAAATGCAAGTACATGCAACTGGCGACCACAATGACCAAGACTCTAAATGAAACAACAACAATTCAATCAATTGTAAATAGGACCAAATCATGCAAATACTGTACAGTGAATTACAGTTCTTACCGTTCCTTGTAAGCCTCGTTCGAACAAGAGCAGGCCATGAGAAGATCAATGTAGTTTCGATGGAATCAGGGCAAAATCACTCCCCGCAGTTTGCACGAGCTGATTGCTCCCTCTTTTTCTTCACCCCGCTCCCTTCCCTCGAATAAGCGGGCGTGTCTGGATGCAAACTGGACACCTGAAATAAAAGAGTTGTTGCAATTGTTGTAATTCATTTGAGACACTTGGGACAACTTGGTATCAGTCCCATGCACTTCGATATGTGTTGCATTTGTCTGATAAAGGGGCAGATGACCTCGTAGTTCCGCCCCTTAAAACAACCATAACTAACTACTTTGTCTGATAACATGTGTTACTGTGGTGACAGTAGTAGTGTAACAGTAAGTATTTAGGATCTAGGATTGGGGGAAGTACCCTGGGACTTAAGGCACGGTATCATCCCGGCATTTACCGGAGTGTGTTCGAAAAAAAAAGAGAGAGAGGAAAACACACCCACGATGGCCGCTGTCTTTGCCTGGATTCGAACCTTTTATCTCTCTGGACCTCCAGTCCCCCATGCAGTCACAACCATGCCGCGGGGTGGAAACAGAAGAAAGATGGACGATAACTCGCATTGTTATGACGACCGGCCCTACGACAAACTATTCACTATATTTTTTATTGATGTGTAACAGCTTTCCATTAGGTTGCTAGCAGCCAGGAGGGATGCGATCCAGCTATATAGCAGTGGTAAGAGGAAACAATGGGCGCGTTTTGGCGTTCCGTTTGGTATACTTTGGTTAATACAAAAGCTAACCAGACCGTTTTGGCGAGTTTTGGTTTTAACTCGGGTATATTTTGGTTATAACCAGGCTCTTGAAATCAGTAACCAAGCTACTACTGCGGTTACTGAAATGTTAATCACTTTAGAAGCGCCAATTCAAACATAATCAGAAACTACTATTGAAAGTACGAGATATGAAATCATATTTGAACTTGAATCACTCGCACGCAACAAATGAAATCATAAACAATATAAAATTCTTTGTGGTTTTTGCAATGTTATATTTGTCGATTTCGAAATCGAGCTGTTGTGACGTTGGTTGGTTGGTTCCTCAGTTAAGGGGCTGCGACAATGCGGTTATGTAGCCCCGTGTACTTGGGATGTGTGTAGAATCTGTTTGATAACCGGTGTTAATCGTGATGACTGTATTAGTGTGTGCTATCTGTTTCTAGGCAGATTTCATTAGAAAGCTAACTATTGCAATGGGTCCCATGTTTCGACTTCAGGAAAATTTCGACATATCTTCGCGTTTCACATCCCCCAGACCCCAAAACCACCGTCAGTTCAAACGTTTATATATAATTTATGTATGTATATATATATGTATATCAGTTTCTTGTGGACACGATAACAGCCGTAATTTTGCACCAATCACTTTGAATTTTTTACATAATATGTATCCCTATAAAATCTCGGTCGAGTTCGTTAATGGGCAAAATCGGTCGAAGGGGGTGAAAATGGGGGGCTTTTTTTTGGAAAAATTGAAATTTCGCTATAACTCTCTTAATACGTGAAATATCGAATCCATTCAAAGTTCATAATATGTGTCGGATAAGTGCCAACAATTTATGTCAAATAAGTTTTTTGATAGCACCAACCATTGACCAAAGGGGTGGAAAAAAGTGGGTTTTTCGGGAAACATTAATCATATCTCTCTTAATAGGCAAAATATCAAAACCGTACAAAGTGGACAATATTCCCCTAATAATTACCTAAAACTTTTGTCTGAAAGAATTTTTGATATGACCCACCATTACGCCAAGGGATGAGAAAAATGATTTCGGAATTATAAGAAAATGCCAAGAGCTATCAGAGGTTGCCATGGCAACACTACTAAATTGATGAGGGATGAGCCATCAGACGTTGCCATGACAACGCACTTGCACGAGATCAGATTCAGTATTTCCATCTGACTAAGCCGGCCCCGTGGTGTTGGGGTAGCGCGCCTGCCTCTCACCCGGAGGCCCCGCGTTCGATCCCCGGCTCCGTCAGGGATTTTAAAACTGACGTGAGGGTTAGAACGGGGTGCACTCAGCCTCGTGAGGACAATTGAGTAGCTGTCTGACAGTGAGACAGCACCCCGATCACGAATACCAATATTAACGGCCGAGGGGACCCGACGCGCTGATCACGCGTCACCCCAATATCTGCAGGCCAAATGGCTGGGCAGCGGTCGCTTGGTCGGCCTTAGCCCGTCATGGGCTGGATGGTGCCAGGGGTTGACTTTGACATCTGAAGTGGGAAGCGGCTTCGGTGACGTAACTGGTAGCATGCAGAATGTCTATGCCCAAGGTCGCGGTTTCAAAGCCGGCCGAAGTCGTCGGATTTTCTAAGAGCGCTAAAATTCCTAAGTATGCTTTCCTTTGGAGGGGAAGTTCCAACGTTCGTTACGAGTTGCTGGTTGGGGTGGCATCTAGTAGCCAAGTTCACAGCTAGGTGTCATTGACGGTAGTACCTGGTAGCAACATTAGGAACTACTGATTGAAATTGACCGTCTGCAGTCCTTACCTGAATTACTAATACATACATTACAATTCACACCGTTTATCAGACAGATTCTACACTCACCCAAAGTACACGGGGTTAGTTGACCACGTTGTCGCAGCCCCTAAACTGAGGAACCAACCAGAGGTAGATTTCATTAGAAAGCTAACTATTGCAATGGGTAGGCTACCATGTTTCGACTTCCGGAAAATTTCGACATATCTTCGCGTTTCACATCCCCCAGACCCCAAAACCACCGTCAGTTCAAAAGTATATATATATATATATCAGTTTCTTGTGGAAACGATAACTGCCGTAATTTTTCACCAATCACTTTTTACCGAATATGTATACCTATAAAATCTCGGTCGAGTTCGTTACTGGGCTAAATCGGTAGAAGGGGGTGAAAATGGGGGGCTTTTTTTTTTCGAAAAAGTGAAATATTGCTATAACTCTCTTAATATATGAAATATAGAATCCGTTCAACGTTCATACTATGTGTCGGATAAAGCCCAAAAATGTATGATTGAAGAGTTTTTTTATATCACCAACCATTGACCAAAGGGGTGGGAAAAAGTGGGTTTTTCGGGAAATATTTATCATATATCTCTTAATAGGCACAATATCAAAACCGTACGAAATGGACAATATTCCCCTAATAATTACCTAAAACTTTTGTCTGAAAGAATTTTTGATATGACCCACTATTATGCCAAGGGATGAGAAATATTATTTCGGAATTATAAGAAAATGCCAAGAGCTATCAGAGGTTGCCATGGCAACACTACTAACTTGATGAGGGATGAGCCATCAGACGTTGCCATGACAACGCACTTGCACGAGATCAGATTCAGTATTTTCATCTAAGTGGGAAGCGGCTTCGGTGACGTAACTGGTAGCATGCAGAATGTCTAGGCCCAAGGTCGCGGTTTCAAAGCCGGCCGAAGTCGTCGGATTTTCTAAGAGAGCTAAAATCACTCAGTATGCTTTCCTTTGGAGGGGAAGTTCCAACGTTCGTTGCGAGTTGCTGGTTGGGGTGGCATCTAGTAGCCAAGTTCACAGCTAGGTGTCGTTGACGGTAGTACCTGGTAACAACATTAGGAACTACTGCTTGAAATTGACCGTCTGCAGTCCTTACCTGAATTAAGACTACTACAGCCATTACAATTCACACCGTTTATCAGACAGATTCTACACTCACCCAAAGTACACGGGGTTAGATGACCGCGTTGTCGCAGCCCCTAAACTGAGGAACCAACCAGAGGTATATTTCATTAGAAAGCTACCTATTGCAATGGGTACCATGTTTCGACTTCCGGAAAATTTCGACATATCTTCGCGTTTCACATCCCCCAGACCCCAAAACCACCGTCAGTTCAAAAGTTTATATATAATTTATGTATGTATATGTGTATATATATATATATATATATATATATATATGCATATCAGTTTCTTGTGGACACGATAACTGCCGTAATTTTGCACCAATCACTTTGAATATTTTACCGAATATGTATACCTATAAAATCTCGGTCGAGTTCGTTAATGGGCTAAATCGGTCGAAGGGGGTGAAAATGGGGGGCTTTTTTTTTTCCTCGAAAAAGTGAAATATTGCTATAACTCTCTTAATATGTGAAATATCGAATCCGCTCAACGTTCATACTATGTGTCGGATAAAGCCCAAAAATTTATGTTTGAAGAGTTTTTTTTATAGCACCAACCATTGACCAAAGGGGTGGGAAAAAGTGGGTTTTTCGGGAAACAATCATATCTCTCTTAATAGGCACAATCTCAAAACCGTACAAAATGGACAATATTCCCCTAATAATTACCTAAAATTTTGTCTGAAAGAATTTTTGATATGACCCACCATTATGCCAAGGGATGAGAAAAATGATTTCGGAATTATAAGAAAATGCCAAGAGCTATCAGTGGTTGCCATGGCAACTCTACTAAATTGATGAGGGATGAGCCATCAGACGTTGCCAAGATAACGCACTTGCACGAGATCATATTCAGAATTCCATCTGACTAAGTGTGAAGCGGCTTCGGTGACGTAACTGGTAGCAAGCATGCTGTATGTCTATGGCCAAGGTCGCGAGTTCAAAGCCGGCCGAAGTCGTCGGATTTCCTAAGAGCGCTAAAAATCCCTCAGTATGCTTTCCTTTGGACGGGAAGTTCCAACGTTAGTTGCGAGTTGCTGGCTGCGGTGGCATCTAGTAGCCAAGTTCACAGGTAGGTGTCGTTGACGGTAGTACCTGGTAGCAACATTAGGAACTACTGCTTGAAATTGACCGTCTGCAGTCCTTACCTGAATTACAGACTAATACAGCCATCCCTATGTACACGGGGTTACATGACCGCGTTGTCGCAGCCCCTAAACTGAGGAACCAACCAAAATCTCTGCGGGAGATATAATTTTGCGTGAAGAAGTAACAGACCGTTACATAGTTACACATCAGTGTCGAAACCTTGCATAAGGACAGTGTGACCACAAGTATAAAAATGGACCCCAAATGACAAGAAGGTTACCGTTCCCATAAGACAATAAAATGTTTAAAATAAGCATAAAATGACGAAAAACAAAGTTAATTAAGCTCGAATTATAAAATACCTTCTCGGAATAAATGAGGTCTGATCCTTCTACGAAAACCTGCATATTCTGCCTATTTTCGTCTATCCCCAAGTTTGTCCGGTGAAATCTACCTCCGCCTTCCGGCGTGCCGAGAGGACTTTTTTAAATTCAACTTGGTCAGTTGATATACGGCCTACGTTCTTTTCAGGATTATGGTGGCTTTTTTTAAAATACCGTATGTAGCGCACTATGAATCTCATCAGTTGTTGGCGGCTTCGGTGGCGTAGTTGGTAGCATGCTGAGCTTATAGCTAAAGCCCTGCGCGGATGCGGATATACTTTGCATGGCTGTGCGGATAGCGGATAATATTTGGAATAAATTTGCGAATAGTTTTTAGAATACAATCCGAACTTGTTGAATATCATGGGGAAAGTTGCGTAATTCTGCGCAGCGGGTAATCGGCGCACCTATGTTTTTCGAGTTGGTAGTACAACTAACAACTCAGTTCACTGCTACCCTAAAGCTGTCATCGTACCAATCAGATAGGGTCAGTCAGCATGATGCCAGTCGCTATGTGATAATCGGAGGCTTGGATGAAGAAACTCAACACGTTGCATGTTATTTTCTGCAGCCAGCCAGCAAATAAGCCAGCAATACAGTTGTGATTCAATTATTTAAAATTAAATGTAGTTTTAAATGCCAGTGTGTACAGTGGTTTTGCATGTATTTATTTTTCAATAACAGTAGATTAGTTTACCGGGATTCAGTGAGTTACGTTTTAAAAGCAGAGTGGGGTAATGGTGCGCAGAACATATTATATGATACAAGTACAACGCGACATTAATGGCAAAATATTTCGTGTCTGTTCTCCAGATGCCAAGAAATTATACGCGGAAAACGGAGAAAAACTCCTACCCAGCAGAAAATGTGCAGAAATCTCGACGTGCAATTAGGTGTGATGGGAGGAAAATAAGGGAAGTGGGGAGGAGTTTCAACATTCCCCAGTCAATCCTACTAAAGCAGTAGCTGCAAAATTGTCTTGCTCAACCTCGTCTAGTCCATATAGCTGTTTTACCAACGAAATGGAGTCATAATTATCCGAATACCTTTTGACATTGGCAAAAATATTTAATGGCTTAACGCCCACAAAGCTTGTCAGACGGTTCGAGTTCAAGTTTGCAGAGGAGAATAAGATTCCCCATAATTTCCATAAAGTTAAAAGTCTAGCAGGCAAATATTGGTTGTCTGAGTTCTTGAAGAGATATCCTGCATTAACGTTCAGACAACCTGAAAGAACAGGCCTAAATTGGATTGCCTCCTTTAGTGCTGACGAAACGAAGAGATTTTATTCTAATATCCAAAACTGCAGAATTTTAGTTCATTGCATTGTTATGCTATTGTAAAATGCATTGGAATATTCTAATATTAATGCTCAAGGCAATGTTGAGCCAATTGACATTGTATTAGTATGGATTTCCAACACTCATCCCATGCGCACAATTTCCCAACCAATGCGCATGATTACCCTGCAGGGTGGGTAATCGTGCGCAAATGCATATTTGCGAGATTTCGAATTATAGTCCACCAAATTTATTTTTGAATTAAATTTGTTTCTGCACATCGAATATAGAGTTACTAAGGCTCCCTTATTCATAACTGCAGTTGTGTTATCTATTATTTCATAATCACAAGACCGATTCTTGCTTAAGTGCGCATAATTCCCCCACTCTCCCTTACTAGGGCCCGGATGTTTATGACATATCATATTTTTCCGTTATGGTTTTTCATGACAAATGTAAGATGATGATTTACGCTAATCCCATTCAAATTATGTCATTAAGGATAATCAACACTCCGAATTGAAAAGGGTTGCAATTCTGGCTGTGTAACATTCATTTTGTACATAGCACATGACATACTGTACAGTACATAGCCTAAGGGTTCGATTTGCTGCTCAAATGTCTAAAAGATAAAGTATACAGTAAAGCAACACAATGAAAATATTATTGTAATGCCAGTAGATTCGGATAACAAACGTGTGGGTAAAAGTCGCATGGATGCGGGGCCGAAGCGGATAACAGTCGTGCGGATGCGGGGCGGATGCAAATAACGTTTTGTCTATCCGCGCAGGGCTCTACTTATAGCGGGTTCAAACTCGGCCGAAGCCGTCGGATTCTTTAAGAGCGTTAAAAATCCCTCAGTATGCCTTCCTTCGGAGGGGAAGTAAAGCCGGCGGTCCCATGTCATAGATTTATGGCATGTTAAAGAACCTTCCACTAATTACACCTGTGTGAACCTAAATTGCATATGTTAGGAATGTAAACAACGCTCTTAGGTTTCTACGTTCGTTTCCAAGAGCCGACTGCGGTGGCGTCTAGTAGCTAAGTTCTGAACTAGGCCTAGTAGTCGTTGACGGTGGCGTTTTGGGGCAAAAGTAGGAACTATTTGAAAAATTCAACGTTGCAGTCCTTACTTGAATTAAAAAAACAGATACACACACTAATACAGCCCATCACAATTAACACCGGTTATCAGACAGATTCTACACACACCCAAAGTACACGGGCTACATGACCGGGTTGTCGGAGCCCCTAAACTGAGGAACCAACCAACCAATCTCATCAGTTGTTGCTGTTGCTTATTTTTAGAAATTGCAATATCGCGGTCATATAGCCCCTTGTAATTTTGGGTGTGTGTGGAATTTGGCTCATACCATGTGTTATTGTGATGGCTGTACTAGAGTGTGTTTCAATTTGTAAATTGGGGATGGATTGGAAAGGAGTTGGCAGTGGCTATCCCAGCATTTGCCTTGAGTAGAAGTGGGAAACCACGGAAAACCCCACCTCCAGGATGGCTAAGGTAGGAATTGAACACTTTTCTCCTCAGTTTAGCCTAACGAGGCTGAATGCACCCCGTTCCAGCCCCCACTCCACAATTCAAATTTCTTGACAGAGCCAGGAATTTAACCCGTACCTCCGCAGTTGAAGCGATCGGCTATGGTCACCGTTGAGCCTTCTTTTGCCAAATACTACCGTATTAAATTCCAGTTTTTCCTTAAATACCATTTATCCCCCTTATGAGCACACTACTGTGACTATGGTAAGTCTCGTGAGTCACCGTAAAATGAATATGAAAATCAGTTTCACTGTACAACAATATCCAATATTCGCTAGGCTACCGGTATAGGCCTACAGTGAAGGTCGTAAGTGCCCGTTCTCTTGACGCATTCAGAGCCATTGCGATATTTTAAAAATTAGTTTCGCCCTCTATATACTAGGTATTGTAGGAAACATATCTGGTCGACATCATCATTATTATTTATTCACCATATCAATTTCAATACCAATATTTATTCATCATAATCAATTCCAATACATCATTCGCCGCCATATTGTACGGTTACTTTTCTTATTAACCAATTTCGTTTTGGCGAGTGTAACCGCATACTGTGAACAAACGTAACCCAGGTTAAAACCAGAGGTAGCGCCAAACACGCCTAATGATCGCGCAGTGTTGGAGATTGGTACCATGACGCGCTGCCGGCCATGTGGAATGTATATCACATATGGATTACTTCAAGGTGTGAAGGCGCCATTAAGAATATTCCTACAGTAAATCTTTAAGTTGTCGTTCTTTGGTGTGAAAATATTCATTATATCATACTTGCTGAAAACAATTATGATTTATTAAGAGTCTATTTTCCAATCTCTGGATAAAAGTGATGGTTACTCCCCGAGTAACGTTGGATCAACACTTTCATACTGAACGGTAAACGCTCATGCGAACTCTGGTGTCAACTGATTGAAACGCAAACCACATGTTCAAAATCTTCGTATCAGTATTGAAATATGATATGATTTAATATTGAAACATTGTAACTAGTCGGCAAAGCCGGTATTATGTTTCTGCACAATGGCTATTCAGATATTAACCCACATTGCGGTAATGCAGTGATCAATATAATATATATAGATTTGTATACGGGAACTGGGCTAGCCTTTCATAGGAATTCCCTTTACTGTCAAGTAGGCGTATTCATAACTAATTTTAAACTCAATTCCACGCAGGAATTTAAAAAAATAATTAATGGAGCATAAAAATTACTTCCATCTTATTACCGGCATGTGAAAATAAGTAACTGTCTTGTACTCTAAATATCTGTAGTTGTAATAGCTGTGTGGCTAGCCCCTTCGTCTGCGAATCATGAGGTCTCGGGTTTGAACCCCAGTCCCGGAAAATGTTTTTGCTACAAGATTATCGATTTAAACGATATCTATCATAATATTATGCGTCATTTTAACAGAATCTACATAAAATTACGATTTATCTAATTTTAATTACAATAGTTTGCACCAAGCAGGAGTTGGGAAATTTGATTGTATTGAACATTATTTCTAGTAGTCTATAGATAGGCTAGAGACTATGGTTTCATTCCTCATCTTAATTTACAGTATAATATGTGATGTTTGTTCAAACAAGCGTGACAGTAGCATATCTCCAATTCAATATATACATTCATCATAGTACCAGCGGTACCAGCATGAAAACGGAACGTAAATTAACATTTTAAGAATGTCCAAGCTGTGTAGTATACGAGTAGGATAACATGTCAGATGACTTCACATACATTTCATCTCAATTTCATAATAGGATAACATGTTACACATCATATGCGACTACTGTAAGGCTCGTATCTTTTTTATTCTTCAGGATGACGATAATGGCCAGGAATTTCGTACACTTACCTTCTTCTGTTTGACCTGGGCCACTATGAACCACTGAGTAACAACTACGGTATCTTGGATAATCTTTTCCCTCCACTGGGTTTCATCTTCTGCCAATACAGCTTCATTCGGTAACTCAACTCCTTCCTTATTTTCTGCAAAAAGACCCCATTTGAAGATTTCTTTTCTCCTTCTCCTCGTAAACTTCTGAAGTCTGAAACCAATTGTCGAAAGTGGTTCCTGTCTTGACTGATGCCCATTCTCTCCATATCAGTATGTATCTCCAGAAACCACTTTGGAACACACTTTTTCCCTTCAAAATGTGCGAGTAGTTTTCGAGTCAGTCTTTCTTGATTAATGCGTAGGAGATGTTCATAGATTATTGTATTCGTCTCTTCTTCATCGACTCTAATTCACTCAGTTTCTATGAGTAACTCTATGTTAGATCTATCTCCATCCACATATAGGTCCCAGAAATTTCTCGAGGATCGTTCTTTCTTCCCTTTCTTTTCCAGTTGTTCCGGCGATCATCTGCTTGTTAAATCCATGGTCACAGCAGCGTCAAGTCCTTCTGGCTTGATCACAGTGTTATATTACCTTCGTTTTGTTCTACATAGTGCCTTCTTGTTGTGCACATCATTCGTTAATTTGTATGCCTTCCTGGTCTTGTCTCGATTGCCTCCTTTCCCAAGTCATTCAACTTCATCATCTAACCAAGATACTTTATTAGCTCTTCACTTTTACTATCTTTCCTCCTGTTGTGTTCATGATTTTGGGAGCTGATTTTATGTTTGTCATACATTTTGTTTTTTCGAAAGAGATCTGCAGTCCCGTCTTCATTAGCTATTTCATGAAGGATGTTTATAATATTGTACTTGCTGATCCGGCACTATTCCCGAAGATAACCAGATCATCTGCAAAGGCAAGGTAATTGGGGTTCAACCATTCCGTGTCCCAACCCCGAATCGTTCCTTCTCTCCTTCTATGGTTCTTAGTTGTAATTCCCATTCCCTAATAACCTTTTCTAATACGCAGTTTCAGAGCATTGGTGATAACCCATTCCCTGACTAACTCCGGTCTTAACTTCAAAGCAATCTGAGGCTTCCCCAATGGACTACACATTCGATACAGTGTTGCTGATGGTCTGCTTAAATCAGGTTTCGTGACTTGTCCACACCAAACTTTACCTAGATCCTCATTAAGGTCTCCCTGTCAATATAATCATAAGCCTTCTGAAAATCTACAAATAGGTACTACATAATCCTTGTTTTGGATCATTCTTTTCCTGATGATGTTTCTAAAGTTCAGGATCTGTTCACACGACCTTGTTTTTTCTAAAACCGGTCTGATATTCGCCAATTCTTGGTCAATTCATTGTTCCATTCTACTCTGCAGCACTTTGGAGGATTTTGTAGGCTACCGACAATAGAAAAAACGCCTCTGCAATTATTTACATCAGTCTCGTCACCGTTTGGGTGTAACGGATGTATCAAGGTCATCTATCATTCAAGTGGGATCTTCTCTTCAGACCACGTTTTGTGAAACAACCTCTCGAAGGCTTCAAACAAATGTTCGTTTCCCCGTCTTCAATAATGTTGCCACAATTGAATGTTCCCCACTGCCTTGTAATTTCTCACCGAAAAAACAATCCCTCGAATCTCATACTATCTGGTGGTTGAGAATCTTGGTTCTTAGCCTGGGGTTCTGCTGTCATTAGCCTCTCTTTTGGTCATTACTACAAGTTACTAAACGTGCGTTAAAATAATGTACTTTGCGATTTTTAAAAATAGATGCACCTTTAATGCAATAAAATGATACTCCATGACATAAACTTATATAGTGTCTTCCAAGAATTGAAGTACATCATTACTCTCTTTTGGCGCTTTAGCATTACAATATTTCGATGTCCCTATTGTGTCCCACTGTTCAGCTCGAGTCTGGCAGTCTTGGTACACACCATTCATTTAGTGTCTTCATGAGATTCTGTGAATTAAAATTGCTTTCGAGATAACTTTCAAGTTCGGAAGATGCTTCAAGAGGTGTAGCACCAATTGATGATGGACGCAGCTTTCGCTATGTTGCAAATGTGCTGTGAACACATCCCACAAATGTCCAACGAGCAGCAAGGAGTGATAGTGAGAAGAATGCTAAGAGAGGCAGGTCTATCTTCAATAAGACCTGTTACAGACCCCAGCACTGGTTAGTCCGTCTTCTGTTTGCTCGAGAACACCAGTATTGGACAGATCATGTTGCTGTTTGATTTAGGGGTTTTGCGACATCGTGGTCGTGTGGCCCCGTGTACCTGGGTGTGTGTAATTTGTCTGATAACCTATGTTATTTTGATGGCTGTATTAGTGTGTGTATGTTTCATTAGATGGTGATTGGGAAGAAGGCAGCCGTGGCCTGAAGTTAGGAACCATCTCGGCATTTACCTGGAGTAAAGTGGGAAACCACCTCCAAGATGGCTGAGATGGGTATCGAACCCTCCTCTTCTCATTTTTTTTTCATTAGGCAGAATGTACCCTGTTCCAGCCCTCAGACAAGAATTAAACATATTTAGGTAGACATTGTGGTGTTTGAAGCCATATTTTCAGTGTTGCCTTAATAAACAAGAGTTTAGTGCTTTTCAGTCGTTCAACACGAATGTACCCAAAAGAGATGGGTTATGCCCTAATCCTGAAATAAATTACATGAGATTAATCTCATATTTAGGTAGATTAATCTCATGTAATTTATTTCAGGATTAGGGCATAACCCATCTCTTTTGGGTACATTCGTGTTGACCGACTGAAAAGCACTAAACTCTTATTTAGGTAGAACCGGGAATCGAACCCGGACCTAGCCACTACACCACGAGGTGGTCAGAATTGGATAAAGGAGTAATGGAGCATAGAGCCTCGATGTCTGACTGAGGGACAGCGGTATCTACCTTCTCAAAAGCATTGCGTTTTAACTTCCGAACAGTGTCTACTCGGAGCAAATGACCTCGCTGCTCCGCTCCTTAAAGCACCAATAACTAACTAGTGTCTACTCGCCCAACTGAATGCGCAACGGGCCGATATAATCTGGTGAGTAGTAAGCAGGTTGTCATAGCAACGAAATCAAGGCCGAGTAGTAGGGAGCCCCTTCCACCTTGGTCTCCGCCTAACCCCTCACTCGCAAACAAGTGAGCTCCCAACAGAACATTAAGGAGATACTCCTTCAGCATGTCGTCCCTTTTGCTTCCTATGTGGGAGAAAAGTTTGTGTCTCACACTGCACGGCACGCGTCAACATTCGTCTTCATCCTTTCATTTCATACCATCTCATTTCATTAGGGGCCGATAACCTAGATGTTAGGCCTCTTGAAACAAGAATTATCATCATCAACAACATTCATAGGCCTATTAGAGGCAGAAATCGTCACTCTGGACTGACTAGCACGAAGCCCTGAACTAAACCCCATCGAGCATGCGTGGGATCAGCTCGGGACGGGACGGTATACCACTAACTGATCTCGTCACCTTAATTGCATGGTTGTTGCGGCAAATGGTGGTAATGCAGGTTGATAATCCAGAACCATTTAGAAGTGTTGAAGTGCTGTTGTGAGAGGGTAATTCGAATGCCCCAAAAGGAACAGTTTGAGTGACTTCTGTTCAATGACCACCGAATATAGTTCTGTTTCCTCTGTCAGATGGCAGTAGAAAACGAATTTCGAAATTGGGGAGTAGACCACTGAGATGGCACTTAAGATATATATCAGGTGGCTGAGATCGTACAGATATTATACAGTAGTATTCGAACCCGTAAAACTGACTTATAATAATCAAATAACCTAAGTCCAAGGTTGGGAAGTAACGCGTTATTTTTAAGAGTAACGAAATGCTAGTTACCTTTTCAAGATGGAGCAATCAGTTGTCAAAAGCACTTGGGAATGCAACCAACAACTTTCCATTATGAACCAGCCAATCTCATCTTCAACACAAACAATAACCATAACCGAACGATGCATTTATGATGGATTTGAAAGGTTCGAGTATCTGCGCATATCTGTTCCCCGCATTGGTGTCAGAAAGTCCTAAATGCTCTTAGGGTCTGCACAATTCTAACATGTCTCGTGTAGACCATTTACTTGGAAGCCTGAGAATAGA